>CM057451.1:22382500-23632500 GCA_016271365.2 Neoceratodus forsteri
CTATTTGGATAGAAACATTAACCTGCAGGGAGAACAGAGGAGATGTCCTGCTGGGGGAGTTGACATTAAAATCCCTACTCAGGAGGAAGAATAGAACTGGGCCCCAAGCAGGGTGTTCAAATTAGAACCTTACACTATAGGGATGAGAGGAAAGCCATTTGGCCCTGGGCAATAAGTATAAATGAGAAGTGGGGAGTTCTCAGTCTTGGGTGGGTTGTTTAAATCAAAGGCCTGTCATGTGCTGTTTTGGTCATTAAACAACTATTGGCATCAGCAGGACTGAAACCTCAACTTTCCAAATACATTTAAATTTTAGGACATTCCATTCTTCATTACTGAAGAAATTTGAATTCAAGCAGCAGTATTTGTTAGTCAGCAAAATATTTCATCATAATTTTTAGCAAAAATGTATTTCTTTTTTTTGTAAATATAATTTGATTGGACTCATTTTCCATGTCTGCATGTTATTCCAAAGCATTACATAATATATTAAGAGTAGGATGTGCTTGTCCTGCTCCTTATTTAAGAGCAGAACTTGATCTCCTTACTATTAATGTTCTTATGGACTCAAGAAAGCTAAACTACTGGATTACACTTTAAAGGCCTGAGAGCAATCTGCTGGTTAAATTATGTTACTGTGGAAAACAAGTATGGTTTAATTTGAATTTTAGGGATGGTTAATGGTACTCCACTCTGAACAACCTTATTAAAAAACATAGATTAACTAGTCTAAAATCTGTAACTGATAAGGATATTCTACTGAGCACCAAGTGTAAGAACTATGTAACTAAAAAAAAGTTATTTATCATTGGAATACATTAGATTTGGAGCATATAACTAATTGAGAAACACAGAAACATAGACTTTGATGGCAGATAAGGATTGCTTGGCCCACCCAGTCTGCCCATTTCCCTACCTACTGGATAAGCTGCAGATCCTAGTTAACCAACAGCCTACTTCTTCTTACCCCTCACCACCAGAATTGCCTTATGCCTGTCCCATGCATTCTTGAATCCCCCCACTGTTTTTGACCCCATGACCTCCTCAGGAAGGCCGTTCCATGTGTCCACCACCCACTCTGTGAAAAATACTTCATCACATTGCCCCTGAGCCGTCCTGCCTCTATCTTCAAACTGTGTCCCCTTGTTCTTGCACATCTCTTTTTTGGAAAGATGCTACCCTCTTGGACTTTGTTGATTTCATTGAGGTACCTGAAAATTTCTATCATGTGCCCCCTCTTCCCGCCTTTTTTCAAGGGTATACATATTAAGCTCCTTTAGTCTCTCTTCATATGGCTTCTGTTGCAGACCCTGTGCCATTTTAATTGCCCTCCTCTGGACTGCCTCCATCCTGTCTACATCCTTGTAGAGATGGGGTCTCCAGAACTGGATGCAGTACATCAGATGGGGTCTCACCAACTGTCTTTACAGAGGGATAGCAGCTTCCTGTTTTCTACTGGTGATGTCTCTCTATACATCCCAGTATCCCCGCCCCTCCCCAGCCATCCTTACTGCCTTCTCACATTGCTTGCTTACCTTTAGGCATCTGATATGACTACTCCCAGGTTCTTTTCCATTTTTGTTGTTGTTAATACCACCCCACACTGTGTACTCTTTCCCTGGGTTTTTGTTTCCCAGGTGCATTACTCTGCACTTCTTTGCATTGAATTTAAGCTGCCATACTTTTTACCATTCCTCCAACCTTGCCAAGTCCCTTCTCATTCTTTCCACCCCCTTGTGTATCAACCCTGTTGCAGATCTTTGTGTCGTCTGCAAAGAGGCATACTTTTCCTTCCAATCCCTCTGCAATGTCACATATAAAGACATTAAAAAGGACTGTACCCAGTACTGAACACTGCAGTACCCCACTAGTAACCACCCTTTCTTTGGAGTGGACTCCATTTACTTTTACCCTCTGTGTCTTGTTTTCCAGCCAATTGTTTACCCAGGCTACAACCCTGGGACCTACTCCCAGGCTGACTAATTTGTTTATTAATCATTTGTATGGGACTGTGTCAAATGCCTTGCTAAAGTCTAGGTAGACCATGTTCACAGCCCCTCCCTGGTCTACTACTTTGGTCACCCAGTCAAAGAAATCTATTAGATTCGTCTGACATGACCTTCCTGCTGTGAATCCATGCTGCCTTGGGTCCTGTACCACGCTGGCCTCTAGGTATTCAACAATTCTTTTCTTCTTTCAGAAGTGATTTCATCATTTTCCCTATCACTGAGGTCAAGCTAACAGATCTGTGGTTCACGTTACTCCAAATGGTTTGCTAAAAGGAACTATTATTTAGACTCAGAACATATCTGGAGGTTCTAACAGACTCAAAACTTACAGTAATATTCAGCACTTATAAATTTGAACAATTTTCTAGCAACATATTTTTATTTAGATATATAAAACCAGGAATTGAATCTGGAAACTGTGATTGTACACATTGAGGGGAAGAGAATCTTATGCATGGTATGTGGTATTGTACCTGGTATGTTAAAGAAACAGCATATTGACTAGCACCCTTTGAAAACAAGATGTATGAGATTAATAAAGATAGTTTGACTAATATACTGTTGAATACAGAAGATGCTTGGTCACTTGAGAGGTTGGCAGAATACTTTTATGCTTAAGTAAAATCAAGAAGAAGATGACTATCACTTAATTACTGTGTAATGTATTGTTTTTATGGGCAGTTATGCCTGATATAGATTTTAAAATGTGCTAATGTATGTATTATACTATTGTAAAAAGCTTTTAAGCTATACAATAAAAATGATGATGTTGATGATGTCTGCATGTTCCAAACCTTTACAAGAAATAATAAAGACTTTTTCCAGTACTATGATGTGGTACAGAGTCATTATTACATGAGTACAATTTCAGAGATGAAGGAAGTTTAACACTGAAAGCCCTATATCATCCTACATACACAAAAGAACTGTAAGCAGTTCACATTGTTTCCATTACTCCAAGGGTATGACAGCAAAAATGTATTTCTGACATCCTAAGATTCATGATTAATGTGTTTTTTGTTTTCTTAGATATTGTTTAAACAGTTTTTACAGTTAATTTTGTAATTAATGACTTACTTCAACAAAGATGGCCACCATACACACATTTTAAAAATCTCTTCAGCTTATGTTACCTGTTTAATGTACTGTACATGCCATATTCATACTCTGGATGTATGAGGCTGGTGCTGCCACTTGTTTCTGGTGGTAAACAGCTCAATACTGCACCATGATATTTAATCTCTTCATGGCGGGCATGACAAAGGATTTGGAAAGTTTATTAACTTTAAAATCCTGTATCTTGGTTCGGGAATCAAAGAAAAGGAAAGGAAAAATGTGTATCTTAATATTTTTGCCAGACAAACATTACTGATGAAAACGATATGGTTGCTCTAAGCAAGGTTCATTGCCCATTAGCCTTCATCTGTTCCTGCTGAAGTCATAACCCTCTGCTTGTGACATTAGAATCATTTCTATGGCAACAGGTTGTGATGTCAGAAGCACGGGGTATGACTTCACAGCAGGTAATGTTCAAACAAGGGGAACAGATGAAATCCAAGGAGGAAAGATACTGTTTTGTTGAAAATGTCTTCAGAAATAAAATATAGACGGACCTAAAACTAAAAGTTTAGTGGAATCTTGTATAACTACAGGTAATTGAGTTCTGCTGACAACCGTGAAAAGTTTTTTTGCTATAAACTGGGAAATATCTTTAAACTGAAGTGGGAGCTTGCAATTTAATTTTAGGAGATCCATCATGGCTGTCTTGCCATTTTGTTGAAAAGAAAGGAGACAGCTCATTGGTCTGCATGGTTGCCTTCAAAGTGATTGATCACCCAGTAGACCAAAGTGAGAAGCTGGCGACAAAGCAACAAGCAAGATTTAATAACAGTGACATAAATCACATAACATCTAGATATCCATTACATCACAGGTTAAGATAAACATTGTTAGCTTTCTGTTCTGAACAAACGTGAGTTGTATGAATATGCTGCATGTGTTGCACCATGTGTTTATTGATCTGTATCTTTTTTTTTTATATTCATGCAACTGTAGAGATAATCTGACTTAAAAATAATAAAAAATATTAGAAACCTGAATGATTCTGATTTTACTACTCCAATTCAAAGCAACAATAATGTGTCCCTGTTCACTCTGTTTCAGGTAGACCAGCTGATTTAGGCTTTGATCTTCTGTACATTCATTAATTGGAGGTAAAACAGTAAGTTCTTGTCCGCTGACGAAGTCCCAAACCTTCAGTGAACCTGCATAGGAAAATCAAAGGAAAAAAACAAACAATTGTAAAAATAATAATAGTGCAGAAAGATATACATTTCATATATTTTACAATGTATTTACCCAGGAATTGGATAGCACCCCCACCCCACCACCACTCTTTCTGCTTGTCTATGGACATCATTGGTCATCCTTGCTCTGTCCCTGTTTCTTGTCCATGATAACTCCATTCATGGTTTGTCACATGATTCATGGACACAACTGTCCATGGTTGATACACAAATTACTGGAAAAAAAACACACAAGGCAGGGAGACTAATTTGGAGAAATAAATCCATTTTCAATTTGGAGACTAAAAACACTGATACAATTATATTTTAAATTATTTCAGGTAGCAGCCACGACTGTCAATAATTTAAACATGGTTGTTAGTGTCTATACTTGATAATAGATTTCATGGCTCATTTGTTAAATTACAGTATTAATTAAATTTATTCTCTCTATGTGCTTTTCAAGATTATATTATGGATGGCAACCCTAGGATAAAGCAGAGACTGGAGAGAGGCCAGACATGTTTGGTCCTCATACTCAGGGTTCCCACTGGACTGAGTGGGCAGGTATCTGTAGGGCCAGCAACCTCCACAAGTCCCCTCTGGGAGGTTCTATGCAATGCCAGATTGATTTTTTATTGATTCGAATTTTGTGAACCGGATAATCCCACTCGGGAGGCCCTTTGTCTGGGGCAAACCAGGATTAATTACAGAGATAAATCACAGACTAGATAATTGCAGAGATAAATCACATGCTGGCTAAAGCAATAGTCAATGGATAAAAACAGACAGTCATGCAACGCATAAGATTAGTTACAAAGACACACTGCAGTACCAAATACATTCAGTACTATACATTTGAAACACCCTTTTCTGTAGAGCATGATAGCTATTTTGTCCCAGTACAGGCTGGGATCTGAGTTACTTTAGTAACCTTATGACTCTAGAAGAGTTTGCTAAGTTTCGCTGGCTGCCTACATAGAGGAGGTATTTCCAGGGCATGCCTTCCTACAAAACCAGAGAGCCTATCAGCGGTAACAGTTACAGGAGCTATATTCTAATAAGTGCACCTTTATGCCTTTTTTGAAGCCCTCAAGAGAGGAGCTTTCTTGAATGCTGTTGGGAAGATCGTTCCAGATGGCTGTGAACCATGTGGCAAAGGACCTTTTTCCTGTTTGTGTCCTAGTTTTGGGTATGTTGAGTTGAGTTTGTTTTGATGTTCTGAGCGGGTGCTTATCTGGTTTAGTTTTTAGTAAGTCTTTGAGACTAGGGGAGCTTTGTTGCTTCTCAGTTTAAAGGCTAGGGAAAGGGCAGCATATTCTATCCTTCCATTGAGTGAGGGCCAGTTCAGGTTTTGGAGCACTCTACAGTGATGTTCTTTAAAAGCTGCCCTTATGGTGAACCACTCTATTGCATGATACAAGGATTTAAGTTTTATCCAACTCTGTGCTCCAGACAGAATGCAGGACAGGGGAGCCATAGTGTAAGATGGGCAGAAGGGCGATTTTTAGATGGGACTCATTGGTGAGGCATGGACTTAACCTGTAGAGCCCTATTTTTTGGTGCCAGGTCTTAGTAAGCCTTTCTACATGGTCCTTAAATGTGACGTTTTGGTCGAGGAGGACTCACAGACACTTAATGGAGTTAACTACCTCAATCTGGGAGCCATCTGAGAACGAAAGTTTTAGCAAGTTCTGCCATTGAGGGCTTAGGCTTTTAGGTCCAAAGAGGATGGGCTTTGTTTTTTCCCCCATTAAGGACCAATCTGTTATTATGTAGCTAGTTTTCAAGCATGTGCAGGTCTCTTGTGAGCAGGCCATTCAGTTTAGTGACATCATTTGAGCGGTGGTATATCACTTCGTTGTCTGCACAGAGCAACAGTTTAGCTTCCCCACAGTTATTTGACATTTCATTGACACGGAGTGGAAAGAATTCTCAAGAATAGCAAAGAAGGGGAATTGGAAATTAAAGGATTAAAGATGTAAAACAACACGGTTTCACAAAAGGTAGATCGTGTACTACGAATCTCATCGTCTTTTATGAGAAGGCTAGTAAATCACTGGATCAAGGCATTCCAGTTGACATTATTTTTCTGGACTTGAAAAAGGCCTTTGATAAAGTCTCACATAAAATTTTTGTTGATCAAATGCATAGTATGAAAATTGATCCATATATAATTATGTGCGTTATCACATGATTAACAAATAGAACCCAGGTGGTTAGAATTTCAGATTACTTAGACCCAAATTCAGTCACTAGTGGGGTTCCCCAGGGCTCTGTCTTGGGACCTGTTCTTTCTGGAATTTTTATATTGGATTTGCATAAGGGATAACTGGTCATATCAGCAAGTTTGCTGGTAATATGAAATTATGTAGCAAAGTAAATTCTATAGTTAAAATCATAGCCTTTCAACATGATACCACCATGCTGGAGAAATGGACTAAGCACAACAAAATGACATTTAATGATGATAAATTCATCATTATGCACCTTGGGGCCAGAAACCAATATATACAATGTTACTTACATGCGAAAGAGCTGAAACATGTTAAATCAGAAAAAAGACTTAGGTGTCTTAATTAATAACTAGTTATTACCAGGGGAACACTGCAGACAAATTGCACTAAGGACAAATCAAATATGAACTGCTATAAGAAGATCATGTACCTGTAGATAGGAAGCTTGTGTGTTGCCTCTATATAAGCCACACATTAGGCCACACCTCGACTATGGAGCTGCCTTTTGGGCACCGTTTCTTACAAAAGACAAAAAACTCCTTGAAAGTGTCCAAAGAAAAACAACTAAACTCATTCCAAGATTATATAATCTTTCATATGAAGAGAAGTGTAGGGAATGTAATTTATATGACTTACAGACAAGACAAAAAAGGGTTGATCTTCAATTATTGTTTGACATCCTCCAAGATAAACAAATTATGGAGGAATGTGACATTACTGTAAGTATGCCAATAAACCTAATATCTTAACGTAACCCCTAGGTGGCGCTATCCCTTGAGTTACACCCCTGCCTACTACCCTGAACAATAGGCTAAGGGGTTTGGGTTCACTAACTGATAACCATTTTAAACAATGCGCAGTGCCTCCACTCAGAGTGTGCTTTACGTGGGCTAGCTGTTAACAGGTATAACCACCTGAGGTGTTAAACCACCCTCAGTCACCATTTACATTTCCCAGACATGACCCAATAGATATTTCCTCATAATTTAACACCTCACATTTAATGACTCTAATAATATGTTCACACACAAGATGATGATTTTCACAACAGTAACAATCGATTTATTTAGGGAACATAGGAGTTAGGAACGGGGAAGTGGACTAGAAGTTATGTGGTTAGCTATTTACATATGTACAAGGCTTGACTGGTTTTGCTGGTGAATCCTTCAGCTGGGTGGCTACAATACTTATAGAAAAGGCAATCACATTTCTCAATTCGACAATGATACCCAGAGCCCTGGCTATCTAAAAGCTGACTAAAATCAGGTGTTACATTCACAATTATTTTTCCCCACACTGGTACCAGTCCCAGATATAGTTGAAATCCCGGTTTCTTATACCATATGCTGGGTACCCAGATACCACAGTCCTGGATGTTGTAGGCCTGGTGGAAGTTGCAGTTGATCAAGTTGGCTGGCTTTTGATTTGCAGGGAGGGGCAAAATGTGGAAGTTATGTTACTACAATGGCTGTAGATCCTAAGTAAAACAAAGGCAGGGATTGCCCTGCATTTGGCAGAAGCAGCAGGAATTGACCCTGCTGGTCACAGAAAGACAGGGATTGCCCTGCGCATCACAGAAATGAAATATTCCAGGACAAGCTACTTAACTAGATCTTGGATTTCACATCCTGAACATTCAGCACATTACAACTCAAAGTCCCATCCAGTATAGTTCGAAGGTGATACTTTTATCAAGCATCCATATTCACTAGAACGAGGTCACATCCAGTACATTTAAATACCAAACAGGCATCCATCCAGTATAATTAGAAGGTGATACTTCTATCAAGTATCCTTATTCATCTGAACGAAGTCACATCCAGTACATTTAAATACCACACAGGCTTCCTAAGACAAAGTCTCATCCAGCACGTCTAGATATTTAACGCTTTTATCAAACATTCTCAGATGAAATCTGGCACAGACAGAAGGAGATTCTCTCCAGAATAAATCAGACACAATATGCTCTAGGGCCTCCTATCCCATGAAGTGACAAATGCGGCTTGGCTGGCAACTCCATAAGGGCAGAAACTAACCCACAGGGCACAGTCAAAAATCAGCACATTTCTATGATTAACTATCAAAACATCTTGATGCACCTGCAAAGGGGCCATTTGGGCAGCAGGCAACATGCATCCATAAAATTTTCAAACAAGGCAGTCTCTGTGGGGGATGAGTGGCCCAGACTGATAGCTTCTAAGTTCTCATACACAAATTCAGCAGGTAAATATCTAGTAGTGGGGCCTGAGGCCCCCAAGATTACTTGAAAGGCTTCTCCCTTGCACCGGGGGTACAAAGGTACTCACGCAGGTACTCCATGGGTTGCATCTGCAATCAAAGACATCCTGGTGTTCTTCAGTCCTCTCACAACTGAGGCTAGGGGGTAGCTGGTCTTCTTTCCACATCTTTCCCCGACGTGGGAGGGAGGGCTAACACCTGGAGGACAATTCTGGCAACCTCCAGACTAGCAGTTGCAGCAAACTAAACTACTTAAACTTCTAACTTTACCTAGAAAATAACAAATGCCCCCTCCAGGCTAGAGGGGCCTAGCTAAGGGGCCCAGGCCTGGAAACATGGCAAGGGCCTGAGCCCCCACCCCTGTGAGGGCTCCCAGCAGACTGGAGCCTGCCCTCCTCTTCTCACTCTGGCAAAATCTAAATCTGGCAAAATGCTGGTTGACACCATCTCTTATAGGGCTCTTTTACAATTTCTTATTGGCAGAGAAGATGGGGTGACAGGTCTCCGAATGGCTGGAGGACATGTCAATCACAATACTCAAGGCACAGTTGGTCTAGTGAATTGGCGTCTAAAATGACATCCCTGTAAGCCCCCATGAGTACTTGGAGTTTACCCGTGAGGTGTAGTGAATGTCCCACAAGTCCTGGCTTTATTTTCCTGGCTTTCTGATTGGCTGTGGCTGCTTGCAATGGCTGCTTAACCCACTGTCCCGTGTGCAGAATGGATACAGTCCTGAATAAAAGTTCTGGTGCAGCCAGGGAGAAATAATTATTTGCCCCAATGTCCCACAGTTCTGTAGCCTAGATGGTGTACTTGCAGTACTGCACCTGGTGGCTGAATGGCTCTGCTCATTTTCCTGTCACTATTGCACGTAGTTAAGCTTCCCTGCAGCAGCTGACAGGCTGACACATCCCAAAAGTCCCAAAAAGTCCCAAAGGGTCTGGATTAGCCAGGGTAAAGCATCTATTTTTAATTTAAATACTTCTCCCCACATGTACAGTAAATTCCCCTCATGCAGCAACAGGTTACAATATAAGAAAAATATTTATTTCCTCTTTTTGGCCAAAGACGAGAATAGCTACCCTGGGGGCAGCCAGACACACATTATGCATTATTCAGATGACCGGGGCATGGCTCAGGCATATTTAAAGGAGCTCCAGTCAAACTCCATTAATTTTATCTGCAGTGGTCCCCCAGCAAGCTGTCTGTGGTCACCGGGTCCCAAATAGGTAGAAGGGATCCCGGGACCGATGGCACAGTCCCCGAGGCAACCGCAAAACAAAGAGGTTCTACATCAAAGGCACTTTTCACACCTATGCTATTCCTGCTGCCCTGGAGGCAGCACTTTTAAAATGGGAGATCACAAGTGGTATTTTTAAGCCCTGAGGGGTTGGATTTCACATTTGGGCTGCAGGACAGGGCACTGAAGCAGCAAACAAGACCTGGGGGACCAGAATACTTGATAGCAGGATTCGGGAGAAGCCCGGGGGAGGCAGCAGAAAGGAGACAGGGAAAATGCAGGGCTAAGGTAGCAGGCAAGCCCAGGCAGGCATTTTAGGAACCCCCATTGGCAGGGGGGTTACACTAAAATGCAACAACAAACAACTATTTGTACTCAGGGCAGCTAAAAACAACAAAAAAAAACACTTCTTTACAATTAGGGCTGTAACGCTTTGGAATAAACTTCCACAGACCATAGCAGATGTGGTAAAAGCTGAGCATTTCAAAGTTAAATTAGATAAATACTTACTGGGCACCTAATCTTATTTCCCACATGGTGTGGGGAGATAGACTTGATGGATCTTCGGCCTTCTTCTCCCTTAGTAAACCAAGTAAACTGAGTAAACAGTAATGGGCCCAATACTGGTCCTTGCAGGACCCCTTCATTGATAGAGCATTTGTCAGATAGAACTCCCTTCCATTTTACAAACTGGGATCTGTCTGTTAGATAATCTGAGAACCACGGTAATGTCAAGTTGTCTAATCTTAGTGAAGTTAGTTTAGAGAAGAGCAACCAGTGGTTCATCAGATCGAAGGTCTTAGTCAGGTCTATAAATACTGCTCCGGTTATGTGACCATTGTCTAGTGCGTCAAGGATGTCTGTGGTCAGGTGGTTTAAGGCAGTGTCAGTCCTGTGGTTCTTCTGGAACCCTTGTTGATTTGCGATAAGTAAGTTGTGCTGTTCAATGTAGTCATAACTTGGTTATAAATTTGTCTCTCCAGCGGTTTACTTAATGTGCAGAGGATAGAGATTGGATGGTAGTTTTCAACTTTCTCTTGCTCCCCACCTTTGTGTATTGGTGTCACTGGGGCCACTTTTCAGGAGGATGGGGACTTGCCTTCAAGGATAGATCAGTTGTGGAGTACTTTCATAGGGGAGGCTATTGCTGGTGCTGTGATGTTTGGGAGTTTAGGGTCAAGACTGTCGAAGCCAGAGGCTCCTTAGGTTTGAGTCTCGAGGAGTTCCAGCACTTCCTTTCTATTCATGAGCCTGAAGTGGAAGTTAGGATATGGGAGATTGCTTACTGCAGGTCCAGGGGGTAGGGTTGAGTGGTCAGCAGGATGGTTATTGAACCTTTCAAGATTGGTAAAGAAGGAATTTATTTCTATGGCTGAGTCTCTGGGGTTACTGCAACAATTGTGACCGACTTGTATTTCGCAGTCCTTTTGTTTGGTTGGTCCCTTTAGAAGAGCATTTAACTGAGACCAGAACTTTTCTGTATCCAGTAGATTCCTGTCTTGCAGGTTCCTTAGGTAACTTCATTTAGTGGACTTTAGCTCTCTTTTGCATCTATTTTGCAGCTCTCTGTACTTTAACCATTCTGTCTGAAGGTTTGAGGTTTTGAAGGTTAGCCACACTTTTATCACTCTTTTTTCAACTTGCCCAGCTCCCACGGCTTTCGGGGGAGGCCTCGTACCTCCTGCTACTCGGTCCGCCAGGGCACTCTCTGAGGCAACCCTGCCCCAGTTTCATTTTTGCTCATGGGGCCAGGGTATATTGTCATTTTTCCCTGTATTTTTTCTCCCCTTCCGCCTGGGCCGTTGGCGTGAAGGACGTGAGTCCAGACTGGCAATGTGCTGATACATGCCATCCGCCAAGTGCCTAACAGCGACCCCCCCTTCCCGACTCCACTAAATAGAGCCGCCAGAGCCCTCGAGAGCCCGTGCTTCCACCGGTCCTCTAGGGATGTCGGGTGCTTGAAGCACCCCTGGTATCCCTTCCCAGAGGGAGAACAGCATCCATGGGGATGCTCAATCCTCCCTCACCCAACTGACCCACAGCGACCCAAGTCCGTTCCCGAACCCGGGTCGCCGGCGTAGCACGAGGTGTGGCACCCAGTGCCTCAGCCCTCAGCACCACTGGGCCTATAACTCTCTTTGATGAGCTTCTTAAGTTCCATGGATAACCATTTTGAGTGCTTCACCCTGACTCTAAGTTGCTTTAGGGGGCATGTTTATTTGCTGCAGACAGAAAGGTTTTTGCGAAAAAGTCTAGGGCTGCATCTATGGTAAAGAGTGACTTTATTTGATTCCAGTGTACCCCATTTACTGCTCTAATAAATGATCCTTGATCGAAGTTGGCTAAGTCTCTAGTCTAGAAAGTTCTTGGGGGGAGTTTGTGAAAGTTGTTTTTCCATATTTTGAAGATAGGTGTATGATCACTTATTGAATCAGCAGGAATCCCTGCCACCTTGAGTCTTTCAGATTTTGATGCAGGTAGCCAGTCGAGGATTATATGGTTGTCAGTTTCAGTGTTTAATCTTATGGGTTCGCTTATAAGTTGGTTGAGCTGGGCTGAGCTCAGGGCTGCCTTTACCCCACTCCTGATGTCTTTTGACCAGTGCAAGTTGACGTCACGCAGGATTATCCTTTCACTTCTGGGGAGGGGTCTGTAATATCTTAGCTTGTTTAGAGCAGGAAGACTAGGTTTGCTGGCCAAGGCACCTAGTTTCACCTGAGCTCTTTTCTTCTAGGTTGCTTGAAAGGACAGAGCAAGGAAAAGGATTAAGGCTTCTTTTGGCTAGGCAGATTTAGTGTGTGTTGTTATTTTTATTTTGTACTCACAGGGATTGTTACTGTTTGTTGCTAACATTTTATTGCTTTATTTTTCTCTGATTCAAATTGCTGTTGCTGGGTATACCTTCTGCTGCATTATTACAGGGTGTGCCTACAGGTGTGTGCTTACAGATTACTGCTGTAATCTTCTGATTCAAATTGTCTTTTGTAAGGTATATCTTCTGTTACTGCTTTATTTTACTCTGTAGCAAAGTGTTTCTTACAGGGTATATCTTCTGTGAAATTATTACAGGTGGTGCTTTACAGGTTTTACAGTTTTATCTATTATTAGGATAAGCTTTCAGGGCTACTGCAGTTGTTGCTGGCTGATTGTTTCTGCTCTTACCTCCTTGTTTCTTTCATCCACACTTCTTCTTTTTTGGCAGGGGAAAGGTCAATGGAAAATCATGTACACAAATGCTCGCAGTCTGGAAAACAAGATCCCAGACCTTCAGACTATAATGCCAGGGGCTAAACTGGATATAGTAGTTATTAGCGAGACATGGTTTACCAGTAACCACACTTGGGAGACATCAGTACCTGGCTATGTACTGTTCAGAAGAGACTGAGGTGCAAAAAGGGAGGTGGACTGTCCCTTAATGTCAATGAAAACATCAAAGCTACAGAAATTCAGAATAGACATAAGGAGCCAGAAGAACTGTGGGTCACCCTGGAAACAGGAAATGGGACAGCCATATGAACTGGGGTTGTGTACAGACCTCCAGACCAGGGGGAGGACATAGACACATTACTGTTCGAAGATATACAAAAAATGACAGCTAAAGGAGAGGTTCTGATAATGGGAGACTTCAAAATGCCAGATACAGATTGGTCAATACCAGCAGGAACATCTGCCAGAACGAGACACGTGGTGGATTCCCTGCAGGGAGAGGGCCTCAAACAACTGGTACAACAACCCACAAGAGACAGGGCTATCCTAGATCTAGAACTGACTAACAGGGAAAGGATCACAGATCTCCAGGTAGAAAGTCACTTGGGGGCCAGTGACCATCACATGGTATGGTTCAATTTGGCCACTAGAACTATATCATCCCATTCCAAGGCAAAAATATGGATTTCAGAGGAGCTGACTTTGATAAGATGGCCAACAGAGTTAAGCTAGCCCTGGCGCAAAGAAATACAGGTGAGGGGGTACAGGCAAAGTGGGCAAGCATTAAGGATGCAATACTTGAAGCAACATCCCATTGTGTTAGAGAGAAAAGGAAGTGCAAAAGAAGAAGGAAACCACTTTGGTTCTCAAAAAAACGTAGCAGAAAAGGTCAGAGCCAAAAGGCTGGCCTTCAGGAAATATAAGGGAACGCAGCAGGATGAAGATAAGGAGGCATACCAAACTTCCCTAAGGGAAGCAGAGAAGGCAGTGAGGCAGGCAAAGGTCCAAACCAAGGAAACACTAGCACAAACAGTAAAAGAAGGTGACAAGACTTTCTATAGATACATTAGTGAAAGGAGAAAGTCCAGGGGGGGTATTGCTAAGATCAAAGGGGATAAGGGGGCATGTGAGGAGGAGGACCATGTAAAAGCATCTATCCTAAACAGATACTTCTGCTCAGTATTTACTGAAGTGAAGGTAAGGCAGGACCCACAGCTCAGCACAATGGACAAAGGTGGAAGTGAGTTGTGCACTAGTCCCTTCACAAAAGAAAGGGTCCTACAAGAGCTCGATAAGCTCAGGGTGGACAAGGCAATAGGACCTGATGGCATACATCCCAGGGTACTAAAGGAGCTAGGGGTGGAACTAGCAGAGCCATTATCAGAACTGTTTAGTAAGTCTCTGAGCACAGAAAAAGTCCCAGAAGACTGGAGAAGGGCTCATGTGATCCCGCTCCACAAGAGTGGTACCAGGGAGGAGACAGGGAACTATAGACCAGTCAGTCTTACCTCAGTAGTGGGCAAGATTATGGAGGCACTCCTTAAGGAAAGGACAGTGCAACACCTGGAATCCATAGGAGCACAGGATCCAAGACAACATGGGTTTACAACGGGAAGGTCCTGTCAAATTAATCTCATAGATTCTTTGACTGGGTAACCAAAGTGGTGGACCAATGGGAGCAGTTGATGTCACCTACCTTGACTTCAGCAAAGCTTTCGATACTGTTCCACTGTTCCAAAGGTAGATGCACCACAGGCATGGATGCCAAAATGCTCTACCTTTCTGCATCAGCCATTGCCATGCCCCTAGCGTCCCTATTCAACCTCTCTTTCACCACTGCCTCTATACCTTTAAAATGGAAGCATGCCACAGTTATCCCCCTCCTGAAAAGTGGTGACCCATCCTCCCCAAGTAACTACCGCCCAATCTCCCTTCTACCCACCCTAGCCAAAATCCAGGAACATCTTGTCCTCTCGCAACTCTCTACCTTCCTTGACTCCTCCTCCTTCTACACCCCTTACCAGTCTGGTTTTAGAAAATCCCACTCCACTGTCATGTCCCTCCTCAGACTCACAGATTCCATCCTCATAGGCATGGATAAAAGGTACATCACATCTGCCATTTTCATCGACCTAGCCAAGGCGTTTGACACAGTCTCGCATACCCTCCTTCTGTCTAAACTCTCTGAGGCAGGCCTTTCCAGCACGGCCATGTGCTGGTTCAACTCATACCTGTGTGGCCAGTCCCAATCAGTAAAAATTGGTGCCTCCACCTCAAACCCCCTCCCTGTCTCCATCAGTGTCCCCCAAGGCTCTGTCCTCGGTCCTATCTTATTCTCCATTTTTCTCAATGACCTCCCTTCAATCTGCCAGCATGCTGACATTCACATGTACGCAGATGACACAGTCCTGTACGCATCAGGTCTCTCCCCCCAGGATGTTGCTTCAAAGATCCAGCAAGACTTCACTGAAGTACAGCACTGGTTTCATCGAAACCAACTTATCCTAAATGCCAAAAAAAGATCGCCGTGACTTTTGGCACACGACAAAGACTCTCCCGCCTCCCTGCTTTCCCCATTCTTAAAACACTCGATGGGACCCCTCTAGAAGTCTGTACCTCCTTCAGATACCTAGGGGTCTGTCTGGACCAACACCTTGACTTTTCCATGCATGTTGATGCAACACACAAAAAACTGCTCCCTATGCTGGGGGCACTATACCGGAACTGCAGCTGCATCCCTCTGCCTGCCCACAAAGCGATTCTACAGAAAATGATCCTCCCTATTTTTGACTACGGGGACGTAGTCTATAGTTCTGCCCCTAAATCCACTCTGGCTAGACTGGACCTTCTCTTCAACTCTTTCTGCCACTTTGCACTGGATTGTCCCCCCTCCACTCACCACTGCGACCTATACAGTCGCCTAAACCTACCCTCCCTCGCAAATAGACGCCGTTACCACTGCAATAGACTCACAGCCAAATTCTGGACCCAGTTACTGCCCTCCTACTTAGCCTCTACCCTAACAGCCCAAAAACCAACAGCATACTCACTCAGGAATTTCTACTCCCACCTACTGCAAATCTCACACATGGCCACCTCTGCTGGACAGTCGGCTTTTAGTGTCCGTCTACCAAAACTATGGAACTCCCTGCCGGCTGACATCCAGCTCTCCCCCTCCCCTCAGATACAAATCTCCCTTCTAAAAGGTCTAGTCCCCACAAGCTGCATATGTCAACTTGACGTACACTAGCATGGGCCATGTCAAGCTGGTGTGCACAATGTAAGGACCAACCACCCAATATAATCTATGTTGCCCACTCAAATGCTTAACTATCAAATTTTGACTGCCATGATGTCTTATTCTTATTTCTGCCTACTATTATGCTGTTCACTCTGTTTCTTGCCTCCTGTACATACAATTTCTTAGATTATTTTATTTCACTGTAATAATGAAACCTTGAACATATTGTATGTTACCTATGACATTTTCGCTGTTCTACAATTTATTGTTACTAGTATGTTATATCCCAATTCCCTCCTCCCCCAGGACACATCTGGAATCGAGCGGTAGTCTGCTCAATATGTTTTTCCTGGTAAAACTTTTAAATAAATAAATAGAAGATTGATTAATAGGTCTATAATTAATGGCTCTCCCCTTTTGCCATTGAGAGACAGTGGCATAATTTGCCGTTATAAAGGAGCGTTTATAACAGCAAACACGTGCATGGTTCTCCTCCCTCTGCGCATGCACCTACACCAGCGTCTCCCTTCCTGGCTCGCACTTCCTTCCTACAACGAAGCTGCCAAAGAAACACGGCGGTGAGTAAATTTAAAAAAAATCAGAATGAGCACTGCTTTTACAGATAGGGGACTTTCAGCATTGTTAAAAAAACAACTGAATCTGCCGAAAATGAAAATGCAGCCGGACGAAAAATAAAGTGGCGCATACTCATAGCATAGCCACACTGAAACTGCTGATTTTATTTTATATAATTGCTGTAGCCAAAAACGGGAGAGCCATCAATTATATAAAATAAAATACAGGGTAGTGTGTTTAAACTTGAGGTTTACACACACCCTTGGGGTTAGATGCTTTGCACAAACCCCTCGAGCTTCGCTCTCGGGGTTTATGAAGCATCTAACCCCTCGGGTGTGTGTAAACTCTCGTTAAACACACCACCCCGTACTTTATTCTCTATGTAAACCGATGATCTAATAAATAAAATAAATAAGCTGAGCATGCTCGAGGTGGGTCAGAAGTTGGTCAACTGGGTGGCAAACTGGTTGACGGGCAGAAAACAGAGAGTGGTGGTAAACGGTATACAGTCAGAAGAAATGTAAGTCACAAGTGGAGTACCTCAGGGATCAGTCCTGGGGCCAGTCCTCTTCAATATCTTCATCAGTGACATTGCAGATGGATTGGAGGGTTAGGTTTGTCTGTTTGCAGATGACACCAAGATCTGCAACAGAGTAGATGATCCAGATGGGGTGGGCAGAATGAGAAGAGATCTGGATAAACTAGCAAAATGGTCAAAAGAGTGGCAACTGGGGTTTAAGCATAAACAAGTGCAAGATCATGCACATAGGGAAGAGAAACCCTGAAGCCACCTATTGGCTGGGAGGGGAGTTGCTGGCAGTCACAAGGGAAGGAAGAGACTTGGGCATCATCATCACTGATGAGCTGAAATCATCCAAGTAGACCACTAAAGCAGTAGGTAAGGCTAGGGGGATGTTGGGGTGTATTAGTAGGGGTATCACAAGTCGTAAGAGGGAGGCAATAATCCCTCTTTACAAGACACTGGTTAGGCCCCATCTGGAGTACTGCATGCAGTATTGGAGGCCACATCTTCACAAGGACATTAACCAAATTGAGGCAGTCCAGAGAAGGGCAACCAAAATGGTGCAGGGACTGCATCAAAAAACATATGAGGACAGATTAACAGAGCTCAACATGTATACCCTAGAGAAAAGGAGGGCGAGAGGTGATATGATCGAAACATTCAAACACCTTAAGGGCATTAACAAGGTGAAAGAGTCTAACATATCAGGACATGAGGACACAGCATGAAATTAGAGGGAGGCCGATTAAAGGGTAATGTGAGGAAGTTCTTTTTCACAGAAAGGGTGGTAGATGCATGGAACAGCCTACCTCAGGAAGTGGTGGATATGGATACAGTGCAGGGCTTCAAACAGGCATGGGAAAGGCATAAGGGAGCAATACAGATGAATATGAATAGATAGGCCATTGACAGAGCAAAGGCCAACGACACATTCATAAGGTAGAAAAAGAAATTGGCAGACAGGATGGGCCTTGAGGTCCTTATCTGACGTCAACTTCTATGTTTCTATGTAATACTACTTTAGATGGGTTGTAAATGCATCTTAGCAGGAGTAACTTTACTCCTGCTACTAGCAGTCTAATGAAAATGGATTCACAGTCAGAGTTCTTTAGCCCCAGGGCTGGGACTATATGGGCCTGCACTGTTGACTTGGCATAGACCTCCACCTCTTTTCCCTATTCTGTCCTTCCTCAAGGTTGTGAAGCCTGGGAGCTCTACCTCTTGGGGTAATATGTTTGTCTTGAGCCACATTTCTGAGATGACAACTATGTCTGGAAAGTAAACATTAACCCATCCTTCTAGTCCTTCCATTTTGGTCCTTAGGATGTTTACATTTATGTGAACTATTTTTAATCCAAAGGTATTTTAGGAACAAGGCTGCAGACTTCATTTGCTCAGTCGATCTGGCTTGCATCACAGAGACCTGGTGGAGGGATGATGCGGGTCCAGCATTGGAGACATCTGTTCTGGCTGGGTTTTCCATAGTGCACTGCCTGAGGAGGAAATGCAGGGGAGAGGATGTGGCAATCTGTTTTAGATCCAACCTTAACTTCTCCATGCACCCAGTAGGTTCCACTTTGAATGCGTAGCCATGCATGGGGGTCCAGCTACTGGCTGCAGAATCCTCCTCATGTACCGGCCTCCAGGGCATGAGGAGGAGTTTCAGCAGGAAGTTACAGACTTCATCACTGAGAAGTTGTTGGAGTCACCCAGATGATTGATTCTGGGTGGTTGCAATGCCCGAATCAATGACTGACATTTGCAGTTCAATTATAACTTCCTCCAGTTGATGTCTTTGCTGGGCCTTGCACAAGCAGTTGCTTCTGTGACCTACAGCCACAGTCATGCCTTGGACTTAGTGTTCTCACTGGGGCTTGAGGTCTCTGATCTCAGGACTGATCCAGTCATTTGGTCAAATCACTGCACGGTGAGGTTTTCGTTCACAGACCCACTTTTAGTCCTTCCCCTGTAGAGATGGTTTGTTACTGCCCTTTGAAGGAGTTGTCCCCAGAGGGACTGACGGTGGTGATGTATCTATCATGTCTGAGTGCTGCATGTATGACAGGTGTGGGTGGGGTGGTTGCAGTCATAGAAACATAGAAACATAGAAGTTGACGGCAGATAAGGACCGCAAGGCCCATCCAGTCTGCCCATTTCTTTTTCTACCTTATAAATGTGCCATCGGCCTTTGCTATGTCAGTGACCTATCTATTCATAGTCATTTGTATTGCTCCCTTATGCCTATCCCATGCCTGTTTGAAGCCCTGCACTGTATTCATAGCCACTACTTCTTGTGGTAAGCCATTCCATGCATCTACCACCCTTTCTGTGAAAAAGAATTTCCTCACATTCCCCTTAATCGGCCTCCCTCTAATCTCATGCTGTGTCCTCTTGTCCTGCTATTTTCTTATATTTAAACATGTTAGACTCTTTCACCTTGTTTATGCCCTTAAGGTGTTTAAATGTCTCGATCATATCACCTCTCTCCCTCCTTTGCTCAAGGGTATACATATTGAGCTCCTTAATCTGTCCTCATATGTCTTCTGATGCAGTCCCTGCACCATTTTGGTTGCCCTTCTCTGGACTGCCTCAATTTGGTTAATGTCCTTGTGAAGGTGTGGCCTCCAATACTGCGCAGTACTCCAGATGGGGCCTAACCAATGTCTTGTACAGAGGATTATTACCTCCTCTTTCGACTTGTGATACCCCACTAACACACTCCTAACACCCCTAGCCTTACCTACTGCTTTAGAGGTCTGCTTGGATGATTTCAGGTCATCAGTGATGATGATGCCCAAGTCTCTTTCTTCCTTTGTGACTGCTAGCAACTCCTCCCAGCCTATAAGTGGCTTCAGGGTTTCTCTTCCCTATGTGCATGATTTTGCACTTCTTTGCATTAAATCCCAGTTGCCACTCTTCTGACCATTCTGCTAGTTTATCCAGATCTCTTCTCATTCTGCCGCCCCATCTGGATCATCTACTCTGTTGCAGATCTTGGTGTCATCTGCAAACAGACAAGCCTTACCCTCTAGTCCATCTGCTAGGTCACTAATGAAGATGTTGAATAGGCCTGGCCCCAGGACTGATCCCTGAGGTACCCCACTTGTGACTTGCATCTCTTCTGACTGTATACCATTTACCACCACTCTCTGTTTTCTGCCAGTCAACCAGTTTGCCACCCAGTTGACCAACTTCTGACCCACCCCGAGCCTACCTAGCTTATTTATCAATCTTCTATGTGGAACAGTGTCAAAGCTTTGCTGAAGTCAAGGTAGGCGACATCAACTGCTCCCCTTGGTCCACCACTCTGGTTACCCAGTCAAAGAAATCTATGAGATTAGTTTGACAGGACCTTCCTTTGTGAACCCATGCTGTCTTGGATCCTGTCCCTATGGATTCCAGGTGTTGCACTATCCTTTCCTTAAGGAGTGCTTCCATAATCTTGCCCACTACTGAGGTAAGACTGACCGGTCTGTAGTTCCCCGCCTCCTCCCTGCTACCACTCTTGTGGAGTGGGATCACATGAGCCCTTCTCCAGTCTTCTGGGACCTCTCCTGTGCTCAGAGACTCACTAAACAATTCTGCTAATGGCTCTGCTAGTTCCTCCTTTAGCTCCTTAAGTTCCCTGGGATGTATGCCATCAGGTCCCATTGCCTTATCCACCCTGAGCTTAGCAAGCTCTTGTAGGACCCTTTCTTTTGTGAAGGGAGTAGTGCTCACCTCCCTTCCCTCTGTGTCCATGATGCTGAGCTGTGGGCCCCTGCCCTACCTTCTCTTCAGTGAATACTGAGCAAAAGTATCTATTTAGGATAGATGCCTTTACAGGGTCCTCCTCCTCATGCTCCTTTTCTCCATTAAGCTTAGCAATACCCCTCTGGACTTTCTCCTTTCACTAATGTATCTATAGAAAGTCTTGTCACCTTCTTTACTGTTTGTGCTAGTGTTTCCTCAGTTTGGGACTTTGCCTGCCTTACTGCCTTACCTGCTTCCCTTAGGGCAGTTTGGTATGCCCCCTATCTTCATCCCGCTGTGTTCCTTATATTTTCTGAAGGCCAGCCTTTTGGCTCTGACCTTTTCTGCTACTGTATTTGAGAACCAAAGTGGTTTCCTTCTTCTTTGCACTTCCTTTTCTGTCTAACACAA
Source organism: Neoceratodus forsteri (assembly GCA_016271365.2). NCBI lineage: Eukaryota > Metazoa > Chordata > Ceratodontiformes > Ceratodontidae > Neoceratodus > Neoceratodus forsteri. Next base: position 22,404,200 of record CM057451.1, read on the forward strand.
TGGGATGTTGCTTCAAGTATTGTATCCTTAATGCTTGCCCACTTTGCCTGTACCTCCTCACCTGTGTTTCTTTTGCCAGGGCTAGCTTAACTCTGTTGGCCATCTTATCAAAGTCAGCTCCTCTGAAGTCCCATATTTTTGCCTTGGAATGGGATGATTTAGATGTAGTAGCCAAATTGAACCATACCATGTGATGGTCACTGGCCCCAGGTGACCTTCTACCTGGAGATCTGTGATCCCTTCTTTGTTAGTCAGTACTAGATCTAGGATAGCCCTGTCTCTTGTGGGTTTGCTGTACCAGTTGTTTGAGGCCCTCCCCCTGCAGGGAATCCACTATGAGTCTAGTTCTGGCAGATGTTCCTGCTGGTATTGACCAATCTGTATCTGGCATGTTGAAGTCTCCCATTATCAGAACCTCCCCTTTAGCTGTCATGTTTTGTATATCTTCTAACAGTAATGTGTCTATGTCCTCCCTCTGGTCTGGGGGCCTGTAGACAACCCCGGTTCTTATGGCTGTCCCATTTCCTGTTTCCAGGGTGACCCACAGTTCTTCTGGCTCCTTATGTGTATTCTGAATTTCTGTAGCTTTGATATTTTCATTGACATACAGGGCCACTCCTCCCCTTTTGCACCTCGGTCTCTTCTGAACAATACATAGCCAGGTACTAAGTCTCCAAGTGTGGTTACTGGTAAACCACGTCTCACTAATTGCTACTATGTCCAGTTTAGCCTCTGACATTATTGCCTGCAGGTCTGGGATCTTATTTCCGGGCTGTGAGCATTTGTGTACATGATTTTCCATTGGCCAGATTTTGGTGTGTTAGTTGTTGGGTGAGGTTTGGCATTACCCTGTGCATCGTATGGGAGACAAACCTTTTTCTACCTGGTGATGCAAATGAACGGCAAACACACTGAATTCCAGTTTGACCACTAGCTGAGGGGGGGTATTCTTCCCATTCAACGTATGGGGTGCTGCACCCCTCTCCCCATTTGCTAGTTTAAATATTCTGCAAAGATGTCAAACTTCTGCCCCAATGCACTGACTCCCTCTTTAGTCAGATGCAGTCCATCAAATTTAAAGAACTTTCGCTCCCAGAACTGTTGCCAGTTCCCTACATATCTGTGTCCTTTTTCCTGGCACCAGTCCTTGAGTCACGTGTTTAGCTCCCCTATCTCCCCTTCTCTGACCTTCCGTCCATCTGCTCCCTTCTCCCAGACTGGCAGGATCTCAGAGAAGGAGATGCCGGACGAAATAGATGATAGTTTGTCACCCAGCCTAGTCAGGTGTTCCTTGGTCTCCACAACTGACCGGCTGGCGAGATCATTAGTCCCTATGTGTACTAGGACATCAATGTTTTCTCCTGCTTTGTGAACAATTTTAGCAATGCGGTCAGTGTCTCTCCATGCTGATGTACCTGGAGACATCTGACCATCACCCTGGCTGGAGATGGGTATCAACTCCCGAATCATGGAGTCTCCTATGATCAGAAGTTTTTGGATTTCCTTTGTGCTTGTTTAGTTTTGGTTCCTGATTTGGGTGAGTATTGTTGTGCTAGCTCCTGTCAGTAGTGTCCTGCTCTGCAGTGTCTTCTGCCTCTTTATTTGATTTCAGAGATAGAGGCAGATACCTGTTTGTAGTGTTTATATGGTTTTGGAGGTAATGTGTTGGGAGCAGAGAGTGATGGGGCACCTGATTTGCTCCTCCTAACCACCTGCCAACCTCCTGGACCAACTACCCTCTGCGGTTGAGGTTTTTCTGTTGGATGCTGGGGAAATGGCGGGTGGTTCTTATAATGTATTTCTCTTCAATATGAAATTTGAGGCGTGCAATCTCTGCCCATGCTGCCCGAGCTGAGACCTAAGATCTCCAAAGGCCAGCATGTAGGACAGTGTCCTAAATCCTGTAAGAATGTCCTTCTGAAAATTGTTCCACAGTACCTGCAGTTAATGAAATCTATTCCAAATAAGTTGCTGGGTTTGTAACCTAGTCAGAGTAATTAGAAGGAAAAAAAAATGCAAGTAATGGTTTAATTGTGCTTTGTTTAACTTGTTATAACAAGTTAAATTACTAGTGCCCTGTAAATGAGATCACCTTGTGGAGGCCCCACTGATCCGCCCCTTCCTGCTCTGCCACAGGAAATGTCACAACTGTGGTACCCTATAAAAGGAGTGTAGTCTATAATGAGGCTGTCACCAAAGAACTCGACTCTGTTGCACTGGTCTGTGCATGATCCTGGTCTTCTCACTTGAGACCCATGTGGTTTGATGGGGCTCTCAAGGAGATGAAGACCATGGCTCAGAGGTTGGAGCATTGTTGGAGAAGGACTTGGTCCCAGGAGGATAAACTGGCTTTGAGACTTCACTACGGTGAATATCAAAGGGAAATCAACTGTAAGAAGGCAGAGTTCCTTTCCAGGGAGATTGCTGCAGGGAGGAACAGACCAGCTCTGCTTTTTCGAACTGTGGACAGGCTTCTTCATCCTGTCTGTCTACAGCTAAAAAAAGCATCTTCAATCACGCAGTGTGAGAAGTTTGCTTTGTTCTTCTCTGACAGGGTGTCCTCCATCAGGGCTGGGATCTCCCCAGTGGGGCACTTGCGGCCCTGCAGTAGCATGCCGTGTGTGTGTCCAGAGGCACTCCTATTGCTTGGAGCAAGTTCAGGCCAGTTCAGTAGGCTGAGGCTTGTGAGGTGATTTCGAACCAGTGGTCCACATACTATGAACTGGAACCTGGTCCAACTCGTCTCTTAATGGGATGGGTTGTGTCCATTGGGCCAGTGGTCAACAAGATTGCCCGGTGTTTAATTGGGGAGGGATGTTTTCCTGGCACACTGAAAGAGGTACTGATGAGACCCCTCCTTAAGAAACCATCTTTTGACCCTGACAGCTTGGCGAACTATAGACCTCTCTCTAACCTCCCATTCATGGGTAAGGTTATTGAGAAAGTAGTGGCTCTACAGCTTGAGGCACACCTTGTAGCCCATGACATCTTCAAGCCCTTCCAGTCAGGATTTGGGTCAAGACAAAGCACTGAAATGGCATTACTCAGAGTGTAAAATGATCTCCTCAGGGCAAGAGATAGAGGGGAGTGGACAATTCTCATTCTCCTCAATCTGTCCTCAGTGTTTGACACTGTGAGCCACACTGTGTTGCTGGATCACCTAAGGGAACTTTGTGGAATCACTGGTACTGTAATCAGTTGGTCCGAGTCCTTTCTCATAGGCAGGATACAGAGGGTAGTGATGGAAAATTTATCATCCTGTTCAAAGCCCCTGCTGTGAGGAGTTCTCCAGGGCTTGATCCTGTCACCTGTGCTGTTCACAATGTACATGCTTCCTCTGGGTGAGATCATCAGATGGTACAGCTTGGGTTTTCACTGCTATGCAAATGATCCCCAGCTGTACATGTCATTTACATTCGAGACAGATGGCGCTGTGGAGATACTAAATAAATGTCTGGCCGAGATCCAGGACTGGATGTCATCTAGCTGGCTGAGACTCAATCATGGCAAGACAGAGGTGCTAGCGACTGAGCCTGGTCATTGGCAGGGTATGGATGCAGCTGGGATGGGAACAGAATTACTTCTTGACCCCACTCCCTTAGTGGCGTCCACCAAGGGGAAAAAAACTGGGCGTCATCCTTGATGACAGGCTAACAGTTGAGTCTCAGGTGTCATCCATTGTCAGGAGTGTTTTTTACCACTTGAGGAATGTAGCTTGAATCAAAGCCTTGATTCCCCCCAGATGACCTGTCCTCTCTGGAAAATGCATTTGTGACATTGTGGCTTGACTACTGCAATGCTCTGAACATTGGGGTCACTGGAGGGGATCTCCAGTAATTGCACTGGTGCAGAATGCGGCAGCCAGGTTACTGACGAGCCTTCTAAGGTCTTGTCATGTGACCCTGGTTTTGTGCAAGCTGCACTGATTGCTGGTTAGCTGGAGACTCACATTCAAGGTGGGCTTGCTCACCTATAAGGCCTTATATGGATTGGGCCCCATTTACCTGAATGACCTCCTGGCTCCTTCCCGCCCCATGCCCTCACTTCGCTCTCTACCGAGGGCCTTCTAGCGGTTCCCAGGGCCCACCTTAAGTCCTCTGGAGATTGTTTGTTTAAGGTGGCGGACCTGGTATTCTGGAACGCACTACCAAGATCTTTGAGAGAAGCCCCATCATTGGTGGTCTTTAATTGGGGCTTGAAGGTGAATCTTTTTATAAAAGTGTGTTTTGAATGTCTATTTTTAAACTCTAACTGCTGCAACATTTTTTAAGCTGGATTTTAACTTGTTTTGTTTGATTATTTATTTTCATGTTTATTGATTGATGTACTGTATATGTTTCCTACCTACTTGTACAGTGCTCAGAGCCTCTGGGATGGGGCACTCAAGAAATAAACTTTTACTTACTTACTCTATCATGTCCCCTCTCGCTCACCTCTCTTCCATGGTGTACATGTTGAGATCCCTCAGTCACTCTCCATAGGCTTCTCATGCAACCCCAGCACCATTTTAGTTGCCCTAATCTGGACTGCTTCCACCCTGTCTTTGTCCCTTCAGAGGTGCTGCTTCCTGGACCGGACACAGTACTTCAGGTGGGATCTCACCGGTATGTGTACAGTGGCAACACCACCTGCTTTCTCCTGCTGGAAATAACTCTCCCAATGCATCCCAGCATCACAAAGGCACTACTCACTGCTTTGTCACACTGCCAGGCACTTTGAGGTCATAAGATATGATAACCACAAGGTGCAGATGTTCTAAACAATCCAGAACCACTGTTAAATCTACTTTCAGGAAAGAAACTCCCTTACCTGAACACTAATTTGAAAATCTTGTCCATTTTGAGGTATATTATTTTCCTGTGGACTGTTCCTCGAAACTAAAACTTTCAGAATATTTAGTACTTTGCTTGAAAGGTTCATGCTAGAGTACTATAGGTCTTCAAGAACCAAGCCTTCAGAGTTCTGAGCTTCAAGGATTTTACCCTGCCCTGAGACAGAGTCAGAAGGATGCATCTAATGGAGATTGTGATGGGGTTCCTGTCTTATAAGGACTGTAGAAGAAAGAACCATGGCTGTCTTGCCCAATCTGGTACCACCAGAATCATTTCTGACTCTTTCCTCAATTTCCAGAGCACTTTGTGAATTAGACAGATTAGCGGGAATACATAGAGGAATGTTCCCTCCCAATTTAGAGTCAGAGCATCCTGGGGTACAGTCCCCCTGTGTGGTGGCCCACTGCAGAACAATGGTAACCTGTGATTGACCCCATGAGCCAAATAAGTCCACCTCTGGTATACCCCATCTCCTGAATAAGGTTTGAACCACCTGTTGGTCCAGTGACAATTCATGGTTTACCTGATTTATTTGGCTTAGTGAATCTGCCAGAAGACTGCATTTCCTGGCAGATGAGTAGCAGTGGTTTCTGTGTTTAAGGAGTATTTCAGGTTCAGGACCCTCATTGTCTCTGTGCATTGTGGATTTGCTGCTATCTTGCTTGTTTATGTAGTACATTATCGTGGCATTGTCTGTTCTGACCAGAACTGGCTGGTCCTGGAAAAGATCTGAGAAGTGCTGTGCAGACAGGCATACAGCCCTGAGCTCCAGCAGGTTTACTTATGTGCTCCTGCTGCTCTTGTGAAGACCAGACTCCACTTACTGTGTGAATCATCCAGATGCCCTTCCCTATCCTAATAGGGAGTAATCTATTGGTAGAGTGACTGCTGAGGACAGGTGTTGGAACAGGATTCCTTATCTGAGATTCTCCACTTTCTTCCACTTCTCTAGAGCCCTGATCAGGCTGACTGTGACTGGTACTAGTTGGGTCAGTGGATTTGATCTTTCACACTGGTGACCTCTTAACTCATTGTCTCCTGGCAGACGCCTGTAGTCGTCAGTAAAAAAACACTGGTGTGTCCTGAGGACGTCTGCAGAAGTCTGCTACTGACTCCCAGTGTGCCCTTGCAACGTCTGGAGAAGTCACTTATATATTTTAATATATAGTGTAACAGAATATAATATATATTTGACTGCATAGCATCGTTGGAAAGATAATTTTATGCTGAACAACTTTGTCACTGATATTTTGTGTATATCATGTATACTTTAGGAGTTATTTGCATTTGTTTATGGTATGGTGTGTATGGCTTACATGTTTTCCATCAAGATTCACCTAAGCAGCTTGAATAAAATTCACTTTTTTGGCACTTCAGCAGGTATAAAATAAAAACCGTATTGATTACAACTGGTTACTTAGCACCATTGGAAAGGCATGTTTGTGCTCATCAACTTTCATGCTGATACTTTGTGTGTATCATGTATACTTTTGGAGTTATATGCATTTGTTTATGATATGGTGTGTGTGGTTGAGATTTAGCCCTCAAATCTCATCAAAGCACCTTGACTAAAATGGGGAAAAATTACATTTTATAGTAAAAAGATATCTTTTTTTTAACAAACATAATATTAAAACACTATCTAATGTCTGTATGCTTAATTTGGTGTTGATATTTTACATATTTTCCAACAAAAAATGGCTTATGTTGCCCTTTTTTAGTGAAAAAAATATTTGGTTTGCTCTTTTGACCAGCATAGAAAAAAAACAAAATTACTTATTATTACATGCATGCCACCATTAGAAAGGCAATTTTGTGGTGAATAACTCTGCCACTCATACTTTGTGTCTAGCATGTACAGTTATTGAGTTATTAGCATTTGTCTGCAACATGCTGAATATGGCTTGATTTTGCTTAGAAAGGCCCAGGATTCACTGTTAAAAGTATACAGGAGATTCAGGAGGCAAGTGGTGTAATCTCAGAGTGAGCCTGTGGAGGCAATGAGTTAAGTGAAACTGAACATCTGCAAGCTGGCCCACAGCACCACGGCTGTTGCTGTTGACATGTGCCCTAGCAGCTGAAAGAAGTCCCTTGCTGGCCTTTGCTTACCTGGCTTGTAAGATCATGCACAGGACAACAGGCTTTCCACTCTTGTCTGTGACAAGAATCCTTTCTCTGAGTAGTGCCCAGCTCTGCTCCTGGAGTCCAGCTGGAATTTTTCTATGTTCTGTAGAAAACCTATGTTTTCCAGGGTGTTTCTCACCATAACAATGGAGCACAGTTCCTCTTGTTTAGTCTTTCCTGTGACTAGTCAGTCATCCATGTAGGGATACACCATTATCCCTTTTCTTCTCAGAAATGCATTCACTGCTGCTAGGCACTTTGTGAACACCCTTGGAGCTGAGGTTTGGTTAACAGGCAGTGTGGTAAACAGATACTGTGCTTTTTCTAGTCTGAATCTTAGGTATTTTCTGTGGGAGTGTCTCACAGGGATATAGAAGTATGCATTTCTCAGATCCAGGGATCCCAGACACTCCCTTTTCTGCAGGAATGGTATAACTGTTTCTAGTGTTACCATTTTGAACTTTTCCTTTTTTATGTGCCTGTTCAGGAATCTTAAGTCCAGAATGGTCCATCAATCCCCATGTATTTTGTCTCTGAGAGCAGACCCTGCCCCTACCTCCCCTTCCATATACAGATTTGAAGGAAGTAACAGCTCTTCACTTTTGAGTCAAATTCTTGTAGGATGTTTTTTGTTCATCAACCTTTTTCATGTACTGTAGGCTTCTGTTTTATCCACAAAGAGGGAGGATTCTTCAAATGGGTAGTCCATAGTCTTTGTTTTTGTGTCCTCTCTCTGACTGGATGGTTGCCCTGAGCCAAACAAACCTCCTTAGAGTTATTGCATGTGCTAGTATCCTTGAGGCGGTATCATTTGCATCTACAGCCATATGGCACTGATATTTAATGGTTTCCAGTGCATCTTTTACAGTTTCTGGTAGATCACTGCCAATTTCGCAACCCACCTTTTTGCTTAGGGCTTGCACAATACTTCATAAGACTTTTTGGTACTGTGCAGTGTATGCCATGTAAGCAGCTTGTATTTGTCACAGGGTGGCTGAAGAGTACACTTTCCTTTCCATATAATCCAGCTTTGTGGAATCATTTTCTGGAAGCAACTGACACTTTAGATTTCTCACACGCAGTTGACTGCATAACTCCCTCATGATCAGGGTGGGAATATAAAAATTCTACCCCCTGCTTCTCTACTTCATATTTCTTTTCCACTTTTTTATCAGTGCCAGGAACTGAATTTAGATGCTCCACATCTTGCTAGTGGCTTTTTTGAGGGATCTGTGAATAGGTACTCCGAGCCTTTTAGATGAGGTCAGTCCCAGCATACTCATAAATACTCATAAATTCTGCCTTTTCTATATCCTCCTCAGTCTCAGTCTCAGTGGAGAGGATATCCAGAGTTTCAACCATATGCCTTATATAAAAGGAATATAGGTAAAATCCTCATTGACTCTGGGGGGGAGGAGAACCAATGTCATGTTCAAGGTTTATCTCTGGTTCTATCAGGTCCTTTTCATCCCCTTCCTCCTCATCCAGCACAGGTTCAAAACATGACTGAGGTTGGGGAGGGGGGAGGCAGGTTTCCATGGCTTGAAAGGCCTAGAAAAACTGTCACATTTTTAAAATGTCCTCTATTGAGGGCATAGCTCTCTGTTCTACTGCTGACTCTTCAGAGGGAGGTACAGTCAGATGCTTTACTTTTTAGGGCTGCAGTAGGTGTAGCCCTGCAGACCTCTTGCTATGAGAAAAGGAGTCCCGCATTCCATCCGAACGGATACCATGTTGGAGTTACAGCACAGTCACATCTGTGTCTGTGAAGCACTCCACTCGCTGTTTCTATAGGCAGTTGCACTGCACTATTTTTATTTTCAGCGGTCACAGCAAAACACGACATACTCTGCTGTATCCAAGATGGCCTCCAAGCTGTATTGTGCATGTGCGACTACTTGCACATGTGCAGTACATTGCGACGGCCATCTTGGTCGAGGCGGACTGTGCTGTGTTCCACTGTGACAGCTGATTTCTTTTGTTTTAAAATTATACATAACCCCCACCCAACCCTCCTCTCAGCACCCCCACAGAAACATAACAGTGACATTGGGGTGCCTAACTCTCAGTGTCTCAATCACAAATCCTCTGACTGCTCCCCCTCCCCATCCACTACCATGCCTGCATGATTTTTATTTTTTTAATATTTATAGTACCTCCATCTCAGCACCCCCAGAAACATAACAGTGACACTGGGGTGCCCAATCCCAGTGTCCTGATCATAAATCCTCTGACTGCCCCCATCTACTACCATGCATGCATGGTTATTTGTATTTTTTTTTAAATATTTATAGTATCCTCCCTCTCAGCACCCCCCAGAAACATAATAGTGGCACTGGGGGTGCCCAATTCCCCAGTGTCCTGATCACAAATCCTCTGACTGCCCCCCCCTCCTGTCCACTACCATGCATGTGTGGCTATCTGTGTGTGTGTGGGGGGTTGTTTTTTTATAGTTATAGTTTCTTCCCCCAACCAATCCTCCCTCTAAGCACCCACCATCCCACTCCCCCCCCCAGAAATGTAACAGTGGCACTGGGGGGTACCCAATCCCCAGTGCAGGAATCCTTTGTTTCTTTTTTAACCTATAAAAACATACATCGATGTATTTTGCACTGTTACACTGCCCCTCACCTGACCCTCCCACTCAGCACCCACTCACCCCCAAGTCCTTACTTACTCATCAGGGGGTTCAATGCCATAATCCTCTCTGGACCACAGACATGTCTTCACTCTTCAAAGCTGGACCGTGAACTGAAGAAATAGGTATGTGGTTCAATCTATTTCAATGGTGTTTTGAATTTAGTGGAATGACTTGCCCATTTTTTCATATTTATGGTCCAAATTTTCAACATGCCCTTTTTGGGACCCCACCTAATGAACAATTGCACTGCAAATCTGTCCCAAAAGGTGATTTCAGTTTCCCTGCTTGAAATCACCTTTCAGGCAGGAGTTGAATATTTTCTCTGCTCTTGTTCATGAGGTGTGGCCATAAGAAAGTCGTGTTGAAAATTGGGTTTAAAACTAATAAGAAAACAAAGTTATGAGCCTACATTGAATTTTGTGAATGCAGGCTTATAACTTTGGTAATTTTCAATATTGTTACCCCAAATTTACAACATAGCCATATCTTTACAGCACATAATGAATGTGACAGCTATCATTTTTCAAATCCTGACCAAAATGTGTTTTCACATCCCAAAAGGTGATTTCATGCTCCCTACATGAAATCACTTTTTGAGCAGGAGTGGAAAATGTTCTCTGCTCTTGTTCATGAGGTGGGGTCATAAAGAAGGCTATGTTGAAAATTTGGTGTAAAAATATTAAAAAACAACGTTATGAGCCTACTTTGAATTTTACGAATGCAGGCTTGTAAGTTTAGCAATTTTCAATAGTTTGACCCCAAATTTACAACATAGCCATATCTTTACAGCGTCTCATGAATGTGACAGCTGTCATTTTTGAAATCCTGGTCAAAGTGTTTTTTTTACAGCCCAAAATGTGATTTTGTGGTCCCTGCATGAAATCACCTTTCTGGCAGAAGTTGAGCCTTTTCTCTGCTCTTGTTCATGAAGTGGGGGTAATAAGAAGGCTATGCTGAAAATCAGGTGTAAAAATATTAAAAAACAACAAAGTTATGAGCCTTCACTGAATATTGTGAACTCTGGCCTGTAACTTTGGTAATTTTCAATATTTTTACACCAAATTAACAACATAGCCATATGTTTACAGCCCCTCATTTTTTACCTCTGGCCCAAAATGTGTTTTTGAATCTCAAAAGTCGATTTCGCAGTCCCTGCACGAAATCACTTTTCGGGCAGGAGTTAAGCATTTGCTCTGCCCTTCTTCAAGAGGCAGGGTCATAACAAGGCTACATTGGAAATTTTGTGCATAACATAGAAACATAGAAGTAGATGGCAGATAAGGACCACAAGGCCCATCCAGTCTTCCCATTTCTTTTTCTGCTTTACAAATGTGCCATCTGCCTTTGCTCTGTCAATGGCCTATCTATTCATATTCATCTGTATTGCTCCCTTATGCCTATCCCATGCCTGTTTGAAGCCCTGCACTGTATTCATATCCACCACTTCCTGAGGTAGGCCGTCCCATGCATCCACCACCCTTTATATGAAAAAGAACTTCCTCACATTACCTGTTAATCGGCCTCCCTCTAATCTCATGTTGTGTCCTCTTGTCCTGCTGTTTTTCTTATATTGAAACATGTTAGACTCTTTCACCTTGTTAATGCCCTTAAGGTGTTTGAATGTTTCGATCGTATCACCTCTCTCCCTCCTTTGCTCTAGGATATACATATTGAGCTCTGTTAATCTGTCCTCATATGTTTTCTGATGCAGCCCCTGCACCATTTTGGTTGCCTTTCTTTGGACTGCCTCAATTTTGTTAATGTGCTTGTGAAGATGTGGCCTCCAGTACTGCACGCAGTACTCCAGATGGGGCCTAACCAGTGTCTTGTAAAGAGGGATTATTACCTCCTGCTTCTGACTTCTGATACCCCTACTAATACACCCTAACATCCCCCTAGCCTTAACTACTGCTTTAGTGGTCTGCTTGGAAGATTTCAGGTCATCTGTGATGATAATGTCCAAGTCTCTTTCCTCCCTTGTGACTGACAGCAACTCCCCTCCCAGCCTATAGGTGGCTCCATGGTTTCTCTTCTCTATGTGCATGATCTTGCACTTCTTTGCATTAAACCCCAGTTGCCACTCTTCTGACCATTTTGCTAGTTTATCCAGATCTCTTCTCATGCTTCCCACCCCATCTGGATCAATATTACTAAACAAATTATAGAACCTATGTTACATTTTGCCAATGCAGGCTCACAACTTTGGTAATGCTCAGTATTTTTACCCCAGATTCCTCCAATGCAGCCCTATTGGCTCTGCCCAGAATTTGTTTTTTTTTTCTTAGCTGGTGTTGATGGCACCAGAGCATCTACAGTTTTTTATTTTTTTTTCATTTTGCCACCCTTAGCATCTGGATTTCCCCTATGGGACATGATGTGCTCTTTCTCTAAGCTGGTTGACAGCTTGGCAACTTTATCTATCTCTTTGATCACAGACCTGTTTTTTGTCACCTTAGATTTGCTTTGAGGAGACGTCTTTGAAGATGCTTGTTTTCCACCATCTGAGGTACTTATATTTTTCTTTTAGGAGAGCTACTACATGACTCAGGGGCAGACTGTGACTGTGAGCTTTGCCCATTTCTTTAGTGTTTTAGGGCAAAAAAGGTTTGCACAAATCACAATTTAAATAGTTGTGGTGAGGGCCAAACAATCAAAACACAGATTGTGGCAGTCTGCCATTACCAAAATCTTGTGACAGGATTCATACTTTTTAAATCCTGTAGGCCTTTTTCTTTTCTTAGGCTTTTCATTCATACAAATTGACTGAATATAGCCAAAATGCATTGCCGGTTCTTTAAACAACAACAACAACTGTAAACTGCTAAACAAAAGTTGTAAAAAAAAATGGGGAGGGGGGTTCTTTTTATATTTTTAACCGGAACAATTGTTACCACACTTAAGTGGGAACTGCAAAATTGACCTTCCTATGGTCCCAGGGGAAACCATCAGGAACCAGAGAATACTGCCAAAATATCAGAAGTTAGATACAATATCCTCTCTAACTAATGCAGATATTAAGAACTAAATAGGAAAAATGATAGGAGTCTTTATAAATTAAAATAAAGGAAGGACTTGGCCAATGGACATGGAGAGTGTTCCTAGGAGGCTGCTATCTTTAGCTGAGAAAATAAATCTGACACTAGAACACTAGTGGGATCCATCACCATACAGCAACACTTGAATGGAGTTCTGATTCCACAGCACCATTCTAAATTCTGAGGCAACATCTCAGCATGGAGAGGATTTTTTGCAGTTTTTGTATAGCATCACTACTGGACTCATGTTGTTAGAACAACTAATTGTAAGAGGGCAACTGCAGGGCTTAGCAGAAGTTTCAAATAACACATGGTTGTTTCCGATAATGTTAGTCCATAGTGTTCGAATAGTCTGAGTGTGTCTTATCATCATCAGCCTGCAAGAATGCCACAACATTGATGGGAGTAGAACCTGATGCTCAAGTGGTGAAGTTAGCAGAGGTACAGGAACAAGATCTACCTCGCACACCCACTACCCCAGTGGTACTTCCAGAGTTGGGTAAAACAGCAGAGGTAGCCAAAGACAGCAACAACAAATCAGGCTGCCCAGAAGAAACAGTCCCCTCCACAGAGAGAACACTCTGTTCCAAATGCATTCGCCCCATCCCCTCCAGAAAACACAGAAATGAGGATAGTCACTAAGAAAAAAAGTGGTCAGAGCAGAACAGCAAAAATGAAAACCTCCAGGACCCTAGAAATCCTTGTGTAAAAATAAAATTGCTGTCCTGCAAAAATGTAGACAGTGGAGAGATATGGAGGTGGAGGAGGACAACTTAGAAACCTCTTTGTTCGCCTCCTCCTTTAAAGATATCTCATCATACGTAAAGGATCCTTTATTGGAAGCCTCTTTCAAAGAACATAAAGGGTGGACCTGGGTTCCAAACTAGATTCGCATGGTGTATTGTGTCTTTTTCTTTCCATGAATTTGGACTATCACATAAGACAGAGGGGCATAATTGCTCAGCAGACAAGTCATTTTTTGTTGCTGAAATATCCTGTGATAGCGACCTTGTATATACTCCCAAAAATCCATAAAAATAAGGAGTTTTCACCTGGACACCCCATCTCATCAAGTGTGGGCTCATCAACTGAGCCTCTTGCTCATTATGTGGATGTGCATAAACAAAAGCTGGCATGTGATTTTGGGTCATATTTCAGAGACTCTACTGAGGTTTTACAGTTAATAGAATCTGTACATGTACAAGAGGGCTGGTACCTGGTGATCCTTGACATCACCAGCATTTATACAAATACCTCTCAATAAAGATGGGTTGGTAGCATTAGAATACTCTTTAACAGTCTCAGGGCTGTATGAAACTGAGGAAGCTGCATTTTTGGTTACACTAACAAAAATGGTTTTGATAATGACTGTGTTCTGTTTTTCAATTGCTAAGTACCATCAGATAAAAGAGACGGTGATGGGGACATCATTCACCCCCAATTACATTATGATTTACTTAGGCTGGTGGGAGAATGAGGTCATAAAGTCACCAGATAATCCATTTTTTAGATACATCGATTTGTACCATTGTTATATTGACGACATACTACTGATCTGGAAGGGGTCCCTTGAGCAGTTACATGAATTTGTTGATTACCTTAAAGGCACAAATTGCATTTGAAATGTACTTTAACAAGTAGTCTACAGCAGATAAATTTTTTGGATATGATAATAACCAAAGGAAAGGGATGAGGGTATCAGCAATGATCTTTTTAGGGAGAAAATGGACTGCAGTTTGATTCTGCACTACACTAGCTGCCATCCATGGCATGTAGTAGAGAATATCCCAACTAGTCAATATTATAGGATGATACATAAGTGCACTATTCCAGCAGATTTTAAAAAATGGAAAAATGAACACACTGTCAGATTTCAAGAAAGGGGGTACTATGATGGAGTACTGCGTAATAGCTTGATAAAGGTTGAAAATAAGCCTAGAAATGATTTATTGTATTAAAGCTCACAACATTCTGCTGTTAAAAATCAACAAAAGGACCAGAGATTGAACTTTGTTAGTACATACAACATACAATCAAAGTAAGTCAAAATGGATCATCTGTTTTCATTGGCACATATTACAGTCAGATCATATTTTAAATGACAGCACTGTAACAGCACCCAGGTTTGTTTATAAAAAAAGGAAACAATCTAAAGGACAGACTTGAACACAGTCATTTTGTTTCAGATACAAATGCCATTCTCCCAAGCTGGCCACCAGTGGCGCAAAAAGGCAACCATGCATATGGACACTGCAGACATAGCCCAGAGATGTTGAAGTTAGACTCCTCTGGAGAGGATATGATGGGGGACAGCTTGTTGTGAATGATTTCATCAACTGCAATACTAATAATGTGATTTATCTTACTGTCTATATATGTAAATGCTATTATGTGGGTAAAATGGAGTGACCATTTAAAAAATGCATTGGGGAACATTTAAGCTACAAAGGTTATAGAGACCCATCAAATGCTTTGTCTGGGCATATTACAGAACAACATAATAAAATGGAACATGTATTTAAATTTATAGGAATAGAGAAAGTAAAAATTGGACCTAGAGGTGGGGATGTTAGTTGGAAAGTCTTACAATGAGAGGACATCTGGATCTTTAAATTAAAAGCCACAGATCTACAACTGGTCGTCGACACAATGTTTGTCAAATAACCGGACAGCGAAACCGTCATGTTGACCGCATTTGTGGTTGGCAGATGGTTTCCAAGTTGTACACATGTGCCCCCCCACACCACCCCCACCTTTTATAATCAACTCCAAGTCAGACCTGATTAGGGGAAGGGGTGCAAATCCCCCGAATACAGTGCCTGGGTCCAGCAACCTGGTGCTGTAGTCGCTGTACTGACGGTCACTGTAAAGGTGTCATTGTCAGAGGTTGATACCAAAAGCTACTATAGGAAAGGGTTTGAATGACAGGCTCGATTTAGAACCATTCTTATAACGTTCATTTACATTCCCTTGATTCTGCTCTGAGCATAAACAATAATAATTGCTCCCGTTGTAATGTGGAGAATTAAAAGCATTACAGTACAAGTCACATTAAACTGTTCCATCAACTCACTGGTGTAGCAATTTTTTTTTGTGATGCTACTGCAATGGCAGCTCAAACTGTTGAAGCTTTCAACTATTTTCCAACCATCCTTCACTGTCTATTCAACTCACTTGTAACTGTTCAGTTAAACGGCAGTGGCTGCATTTTCATGGCATTGTTTATAAATATCACAGCATTCCTTAAGAGCATTGTTTATAAATATCACACCATTCCTTAAGAGTTGTTTAGCTTGCCTTCTGAAATGAAACTCATAAGCATTCAGCTGAAAATAAAGCTTATAGTACATAACAGCTAGATGGAAACCAATACTAAACTTTTACTAATTCATTGAATTAAACACTGCACAGATTAGGAAACTCATTGAACAATGCTACACCAGTGAGTTGAGGGAACAGTTTAATGTGATTTGTACTGTACATCCCATGATCAACATATATCTATCTGTCTTTCTGTTTTACTGCAATTTAGAGTCTAGCATGCCTGTTTTATCTGCCTAATGCAATGAGCACCGAACTGATGGTACTGAGGGATGCACTGAAGAATACAAGGCAAACTGGAACTGTTTTCACCAAGGTTATAGCCAGTCACTATAGGTGTATGACGTGCTTAGCAACACAGCAAATTGCCAAAGCCATTGAGGTACAGAGGACCCCCCCCAGTGGATAGGTGATGCCAAATGCCACATTCCCAATAGTAATTTTCTCGAGGGGCAGCACTGCTAGGCTGAACCTAGGAATGGGCTACTGCTGTCAGAGACACCACATCATTTGAACCAAGAATTTACAACTAACCATGAGCCCCAGATCATCTGCCCAAAGGAGAGATGCTCTGAGTCCCTTTGTTATGCACTATGTGCTGGGTCTTACCTTACCCCTTGTTGACAAATGCTTCAATTAATAAGATGTCATCGAGAAAAAGAAACATTTTAAATACTGGGGCCTGGATATTCAGACTGCGCCAGGCTGTGCTGCAAGCCTGGGTGCAGCACAACTTGGCTGTGCAGGGGTGTTGACTGGGCGTTATTTAATGGAGCTGCACCATGGCACAGCATCGTTGAATATCACACCCTGGCCACCCGCAGTGTGCATGGCGCAGTGGCACTGTGCCAGTGCAAGTGGCCAGAGTGGAGCAGGAGGATGCGCTAGTGCAAGTTCCGTTGAGCTATGTGCAACAACCGTGGTGTTCAAAGTGCACATGCAAATGGGGTCATAATGTATGCAAAGGCACAAATGGACCATCTGCATGTCATTGTAACCCCATTGCATGGGTGTGCGAACCCTGCGACTAGCCTGGCACCCTGCCAGGCAGCAGCCGTCAGGGACCGACGCCCCCTGCACAGTGCGGCAATGTGCCCCACTGCCCGATCACGGGCATATGTTGATGTCAAGAAACGTCCAATATCCCTGGTGGTCCAGTGAACCGCTGTCAGCCCGATAGCGGGCATATGTTAAATAAATAACGTCCAATATCCCTGGTGGTCCCGTGGACCGCTGTCAGCCTGATCGCGGGCATCTGTTGAAATAAAAAATGTGCTATATCCCTGGTGGTCCAGTGGACCGCTGTCAGCCGAATCACGGGCACTTATGTTTAAATGTATAATGTCAATATCCCTGGTGGTCAGTGGACCACTCACAGCATCTGATCACAGGCTTCAATGAAATAAAATAGCGTCCAATATCCCTGGTGGTCCAGCGGTACCCCACCCACCCTAAGCCCCACCGGCTCCGCTCCCCGGTCAGCGGTTCACATATCTGGAATGTGTAGTATGGTACCTCCCATTGGCTCACGCTGTAGGACCAATGGGCATACAGCCTACCTACAATGTCAGTCGGGGGGTGGTGGGGCGGCAGGTGGTGGGTGTTGCCACCTCCGCTGACCGAGGGGAGCGGGTGGTGGGGCTCAGTGGTGGATGGGTGGTGGGGGTATTGCTGGACCACCAGGGATATTGCATGCTATTTTACTTACTGAAGCCCATGATTGAGCTGCGAGTGGTCCACTGGACCACCAGGGATATTGGAAGTTATACATTTAAACATATGCCCACGATCGGGCTGACAGCGGTCCACTGGACCACCAGGGATATAGGACATTTTTTATGTCAACAGATGCCCGCGATCAGGCATGGGGGGGCGCCACCTCGGAGGTGCAACCGGAGCTCGGGTGGCCACCCACAGATGGCAGTTGCCGTGTTGTGCCCTGCAAAACAGCAGCTCACCTGTGGGTGGCCAGTTGGTGTTCCTTTTTTTTTTGGCTCACCTGTGTGCAGCACAAGTAGGGATTGTGCATGCATGGACTCAGAACATCCCAGGCTGAATATCGGGATGTGCAGAGTATGCATGGGCACGCCTCCACATGCGCTGCATACATTACTGATGCACTGCCAAGATCGGTATTTGTGCCAGGCACAACCTCATTTGAATATCGCCCATGGTGCATCAGTGGTACGATGGCGAACACTGTTGCGCCATGCGCAACCCTTTGAATATACAGTCCTAGGTGCATATTGTAAGTAAACAGAAAAGAAATACAACAAACTAGACAAAATAAGCTACAGTATTCAAAAACCCCAAAGATGTAGAGGTCCCAAATGAGGTGGACTATGCTCTACAATGGTGATAAAAAATGAAATGAGCCACTTGGAGCCAGCAATGCTATAGTGATGAAACATGCATGGCGCTGTGTGTCTGTGCCATGCACTGGTGGCACCAGCACCAAATGTTCTGGTTCCTGTAGTATTCTACAACTTCTGACCTTAGACACACAGTGAGGCTCTATAGAGGACATAACCTCTAAAAACATCTAGTAATTCCACTAGCCAGGGGCTTTTCAGTAAATACAATAGTGGATGGCCTTCCATGTACAACAAGCTCAGGATTCCATCAAGGGTTCCAGATGAAATTGATGACCATGAGAGCGCAGCTTGAGTGGTATCCAATTTCATCAGGAGCCCGAGATGGAATTCAGAGCTTGCTGTACATAGAAGGCCATTCAATGTTTTTTATAGTATATTGGTTAGTGTCTGTTCTCTAACGCATTTTATAATTAAAAAAAGAGATTCTGGCTGTATTGGTCCTTGCAAAACAGGAGAAGATGGAAGGTTTGATATCTTTTATTGGACCAACAAGTCTCTTGTACAAAGATGGAATTATACACAAGTTTCGGGGCACAGGTCCCTTCTCCAGGTGAATAGCAAAACTGAGCAACATAAGCAGTATTTATAGCCACTGTGGAGCAATTAAAAATCAGGAAGTGAAGTAGGAAGGTGACAAAGGGGACTAGAGATGAAAATCTAAGATGCAAAATAAAAACATGAGAGGAAATGGGGAGGGGGGCTAAGCAGGAACAGGTCAGTAGGAGATG
The DNA here is from genome assembly GCA_016271365.2 of Neoceratodus forsteri. Taxonomy (NCBI): domain Eukaryota; kingdom Metazoa; phylum Chordata; order Ceratodontiformes; family Ceratodontidae; genus Neoceratodus; species Neoceratodus forsteri. The sequence continues at coordinate 22,423,256 of CM057451.1, forward strand.
AAAGGAAGCTCCTACTGACCTTTTTCTACTTAGCCCCCCTTCCCATTTCATCTCATGCTTTTATTTTGCATCTTAGACTTCCTGATAGGTCTTCTGGACCTGTGAATGGGAGACCTTAAAGACTTTTGGAATTCTTCATCTTTTCTGGATTGGCTTTAAAATCTGTATGCAGATCAACAAATCTGTATCTGGGTGAATATCTCCTGTAGACCTCCAATCCATCTACAGTGGGGGACTACACAGGGGTATCCTCTCCCTTACTGTTTTCTCTTAGATTGTGCCTTTGGCCGCTGCAGTTCAACAGAACACTAGGGGATAAGGAATTTAAAATTAATCTTTATGCTGATGATGGTCTTCTGACACTGCTGCCCCCTAAGAACTCGATAGCAGAAGCATGCCTGAAGTTACTGTTATATGGAAAGGTGTCAGGCTTTCACCTAAATTTGCAAAAAAACTAAGCTCCTCTGGTTTAATTTTGCTCCTCCACTTCCATGTGATAAGAGCGAAAACTTACCAGTGAAAGGAATAACAGCGAGTACATATGAACGACTTCACACACAGCCCATGCAAATCACAGCAACTGTCAAAAGGGCAAACGGACAAGTAAAAAGAAAAACAACATGCTACCTCCTGTTTCATGTGGGGGCTTTGGCCCCTGCATCACTCTATCATTATATAACTACCTCAGAGGCCACACAAAAGTTAAAATGGTGTGCCATGGTTTACAGAACATAGTCGCCATTCTTGCTTCCTCCCAGTTGCTATTATTAGATTTACCATTAATTTGATGTCACTGTTTTGACAGCTGACCAAATTACTTTGCTCATATTAATTCGCTTATATCACTGGACACCACTTCTTCCTGGGAACTGAAACATCACTTCCAATTCAAATGCTAAAGAACCATAATTAGCTATCTAGGGATTTATACCCCACAATAACTAGCTAATTATGAGCTTTTAAATTATGAGTCGATCACACAGCAAATAACTCAAGATTTAATTAAATGGCATTCACTTTTACTTAGCTATTTCTCTAGAACTGAATTCATTCGCATGATACTGCTCCCCAGAGTACTATATTTATTACAAACCCTTCCATCCTATTCTTCTAACTTCTACTTTATGGCCAGTGCCCCAGAATCTGATTTTCTACATTACAGTTCCCTCGTGAACAATGAGGGATAAATCTTCCCAGCTTTCATACTTATACCCAGCCAGCACAGCTTTGAATTGTATGCAACTGGATTTCTCCATCTTGTAACTACATCTGGAACACATTGAGTTTCATCTTAATGATTTATTTAATGCACCCAAATATTTTTTCTCCTATGCACTGGGACATTTTAACTTACAGGACATTACCACATATGCAGCTGTTGCTTAAAAAGAAGTTCTAAGATTTAGGTAATGGCTTTTTAAATACATTAGCCAATTACCTTCTGCTGGCAATAGTCATTCTAGCCCACAAATAAATATTTAAATTCAGTCCAATACAGGAGCTAAGAGATCAGAAATGGTGCCAAACATATGACCAGCCGATCCCTTCCACTTCCTGCTCTGCCGGCCCCTCTCCTGGGCTCACGCATTTTGTAATGTCTAACCAGAGAGAGCATGGGGGCTCTTCACATACAAGGCAATGGAGAAAACTTTCAGAACAGTTTTATATTAAAGCAACCTTTGATTTAAATAAAAGCCATTGCTCAACAAACAGGGACCCTATTAGTTGAGTGATGGCTTTCATTTATATCAGAATTTGCTTTACTAAATATAAAAGAGTTCCAAAAATTTCCTCCATTGACTTGTATGTGGTGCGCTCCCACAGTCTCCCTGGTTAGATGTCACAAAACATCTGAGTGTGGGGGTGGGGCCAGCAGATTGGGAAGTGGAAGAGATCGGCCGACAGTCTGTTCAGCACAAATTTCCTTCCCTCCACTCCCCACAGTGGACTTAATGAAAAAATATATTTTGTGGGTTAGAATGACTATCACCAGTATAAAGTAATGGGGTAATGTATTTAAAAAGCTATCACCTAAATCATGGAACTTCTCTATATTCAATAATCCATGACAGTGTGTGTGTTGTGGGATTTACCCATACCAGGTGCAGTATGTCACGAGGCCACAAGCCAAGTGACAGAAATCACAATGGAAATGGGTAAATCCCACAACAAACCACATCCAGGAGTGGATTATGCTATGGAGTAAATAAAAGAAAGTTTTAAATGTTACTTTTATTGTTTGTTTAATGTTCTGTAATGATTTATGTAACTATTTATTTATTGAAATCTTTGGAGATTACTTTTGAGCACAAGTGCTCATTTACAAAGTTCCATGTTAAATAGATGTCCACAAAAAAAAATTACAAGTACAACAAGCAGTTTCAGAGTAAATGCAGTCGAGTCAGGCTGAAAGCACTTAAGACAGAACAACCACATACAGTTAAAAAAAAATCCATACAGATCATTGTACAAAAAGTCACAGGTTATGTACAGAGAGAAATTGAACAAAACTGTTTAATGGTTTAATTGGACTGCAAAAACAGACTGCAAAGATCTTTTACACTGATTAAACTTGGGGAGATTCAGCAGTGTATCAGGCAGTTTGTTTAACCATTTAGCAGCCCTGACAACAAATGACCGCTTGCTCAGCTGAGTACACCGTAAAGGAGGCTTAAGGGCATTCCTGGCCATGTCCCTGGTGTTGTGCTAGAGAAGGTGCGAAAGTAGTTTGTTAAAGCAGGGAGGGTCTTGGGGCCCAGTAGCACTTTTCTGGCTAGGAAACATGTCTGGAGCTTTATTCTACTGGGTAAAGGTAGTCAGTTAGTGAGTGCATAAAGGGTACAACTGTGAGTGTGGTTATCTGCACCAAGTACAGAGCGGCACTCCTTATTACACATCAGCTTTACTCTGTTTAGCATTGTGTCACAGTCAGCTGTATAGACAGAGAGCCCATGCTCTATAAATGACAGAATGGAGTTGGCCACAATAAGGCATCTACCATCCTCAATGAGATTGTTCTGGTTATGGTACAGGGCACCTGATCTTCTGTTAACTATGGCCATCACACTGTCAACATGGGGGGCAAAACCTAAGGTGTCATGCAGAGTTGCTCCAAGGTATTTGAATGTTTCCACCTGTTCAAGGGTTTGTCCTTGGCTATTTCAGATGACAAAGGCTGAAACTTTACTCTTCGGTGAGAGGCTAGAGAAGAGCATGGGCTTTGTTTTGTTTTTTGTAATCGAGGACGACTTCGTTGTTGAAGAACCAGCTTTCTAGTGACCTAAAGTTAATTTGGAGAGTGACAGAAAAGCTGTCAAGATCAGGATTTTTGGAATAGATGACTGCATCATTGGCACAGAGAAGTATACTGGATATCTGACTGACATTGGGCAGTTGGTTTATGAAGAGGCCAAACTGGAGTGAGCCCAAGATGGAGCTCTAGAGGACACCAATAGATACTCCCCTAATGGTGGACAAAGATTTATCAATCTTCACACACTGGGAGGGATTGCTGAGGGAGCTGTGGAACCAGTCAGCTGTGTTCTGTGACAAACCCAGGCCAAGCAGTTTGTTAAGTAGGAGCTTATGGTTGACCAGATCAAGGGCTTTAGTAAGGTCAATATATATAATAGCTCCGATGAGATCACCATTGTCAAGGGCCTCATGAACATAGCTGGTGTATTACAACAGCGCCATGTTGGTGCTGTGGAGTTTCTGGAAGCTATGCTACTGTACACAATGGACAATGTATTGTTCGAGGTATGTGACAAGTTGGTCAGACACTTCTTTTGAGGGCCTTGGATGACGGGAGAGAAAGGAAATGGGTCTGTAATCGACAAGTCTAGTGCAGTCTCCACTTTTGAAAACTGCTGTAACCAATACAGATTTCCACATCTTGGGGAGCTGCAAGCAGTGCAGGGAAAAATAAAAAATTCTAGAGATGGGATGGGAAAGTTCCTCTACCACCAGTGCAAGAGGTTTCAAATCAACTGAATCACTCCCACACCTAGTTTTGCCAAGTCCTCTATTGATGTATTTTGAGGTCTCTTTGACTGAAACAGCCTCAAAGTAGAATTTAGAGTACCATAGTTTAGAGCCCACCTTCTGGGAGGCTTCAGGACCTGATTCCCTTTAGGGGTCTGGGCAGACTCAGTGGGAATGATGGAACTGAGGTCAGTAAAAGCTTTCTTGAAGTAATTGGCAATTTGGGTGGGATTCAGAATCTCTTGACCCTCCACCATGAGCACTTGAGGAGTGGTTATAACTTCCTTGCCAAGGAGCTCTCAGATTCTGTCTCAGATCTTTTGCCATTGCTCCAGGTCTAGGGCTGCTGGTCCTTAATAGGAGTGAGCTTTGGCCTTTCTAATCATACTGGTACACTTACTGCTGGCTTCCTTGTACCTTTGCAGGTGTGCAGGGGAACCTGTTACCCTGGCCAGTGCCCAAAGATTGTCCCTACTCCTTATGCAGGCAAGGAGTTCAGAGGTGATCCATCCAGATGGTGTTCCTCTTGCCTTGCATTTGTTAAAGGGTGAAAATTTATCACAGGCATTTGTGGACTCAGAAATATCCTTCTTCCCTAGGTGAAATAGTGCCACCCCTCCTATTTAACTATTTTCTATCAATTGCTTTTACATGACTTGTTAGCACATAAAACAACCAAACTGTACAGTTAGCTGCTGACCTCTGATTTCAGTATGTTCTCTTCCTTGGTGAAGCTCAGTCAGCGAACTGTGATTTTGTCTTGCTGTGCTACCTCATTGAAATTTGGCCACACTGGACCATGTGGCACCGAACAGTGAACAGAACATAAAACAGAACCAAAGTGAACCAAAAACAACCCACAGTTGTAGCTGCAACACCTTCTGACCTGTGTCTACTTTGTCCACTCTGCCTGTCTATATACATGTGTTATTCACTTCACTCGGTCAAGATGAGAATTCGCAACAAACTCAAAACCCAGGAATGCAGACAGCATTTAGACTGCCAATCTGAGGAGCTGTTGCTGTTTAACACTGATTAGCTTGCAGAAAGGCACAATCAGAGTGGGCAAAAGCAAGAGTTCTACGGTTGTGGTGAACTCTCTAATTTTTGTTCAGTTTAGTTTTGTTGCCAAGTTTTCAATGGTGTAGCACAGTGACACAGAGTTGTAGACCAGTTTTGTTGGAAAGTGTAGTACAGGGAGGGGGATAGTATTTTAATTATTTATGCATCAGAGTTCAGTGCCAATGATGTGATGAGCCACTGTGTTGTATTACAGTACTGATTCCCCAGACAAAGAGGTTATTTTTTGTGAGTACCGGAAGCCGCAGCTTTTGAATGACAACTCAGGAGTAGTTAGTGTAGCTGTTTGAGTATTTTTGTACTGGGAGTGGAGTTGGGAGTTCTTGTAAATGTGCATCACATGGCAATATAAGTTTCCTGTTTAGCAGTTGGGGAAAAAATGGTGACTGCAATGTTTTGAAAAACTGTTTAGTGTGCTGTGATTGCAAATGATTTTTGTGAACTGGTCAGCTGGCTGGCTGGTCCTTAATGTGTGAGTTGTGGTGAGATTTACTCACAGCCAGACAGGTGCTGCAGCCAATTAGATTGTAGGATATGTGATGGCCATAGTATAATCTGACATAATGGTGTACATTTTTCAAGATACCTGAACATCTTCAACTACTGTGGTATTGCAGACTCCTAGCAGGAGATGGAGACTTCACGCCTTTACAACTTGATATTGCTTTTCAAAGCTGGAGACACTTAGGTTTAAACTACACATTTCAGTTTATGAATGAGCAGGGAGTGCTTCCCTTCCAGCCCTTCCAAGATATTCCTTCCTATGGCTTGATGGCAGGGAACACTTTAGGTACCTACAGATTCGCACTTATCTTACACCCCCCATAAGGTATTCCTCGACTCCCTGATCCATTCCCATGCCCACTTAGATCTTTATGGGCACACTAAGAGGGGACTGTGGACAACACCTAATTGGGAACTTACTGTATATAGAGGTTTGCAAGAAGTGTGGAAACATAATGCACTATATATTTTGAATAGATGGAACCAGGATCTGCAGTCCTCCTACACTTATTAGCTCTGGTCCAGGTGCTCTCTCTCCCACTAAAGGCCACATTATCCATAATTTGACAAGATTTACCTGGAAATGTCATATTCAGTATTTCCGCACTCCCAAGATTCAAGCAAAATACATGAGAGATACTTGTGGGCAATGCTGGTGTGGATGTGGGGAGACTAGTGCTAGCCAGAACCATATTTTCAGGGCATGCCTTGCTCTAGAGGAATTCTAGGAAAACGTAAAATGAGGGTTACTCACCTGCTTCCATAGTTCTAGGAGTGGTACATGGTGTACATCTGCACTTAGGCAGTTTCCTTTCCCTTTAATTCCAGCCAGAACATCTTCAAGCTAAGTTCCTCCCACCCGGGTGATATCCTCCTCTGCTCCACCACTTGACATCAGATCTAGCACACTGAAAGCAGGCATTCATGTGTCACTTGCCTGAGGAGGTCGGATGGGTTATGCAGATGTGTGTCACAAACCACTATTGGAACTACAGTTACAGGTGAGTAACCCTCATGTCTAGGGACGTGGTTGTGGTGCACATATCCACACTTAGGCAGACTCCCAGCAATTCTGTGGGAGGAGTGGGCAAGATGCACACCCCTACTTTGGGAACAGGGAGCAGAGAACTGAGTCCCGCAAAACCAGCACCCCGGCATGACTCAAGGTCGATGTGGTAGTGGGAAATGAAGGTGTGTGTTGACTTTCAAGTAGCAGCCTTGCAGATTTCCTAGATAGGGACATCCCTGGAAGCAGCCACCAAGACAGCAGTATGCCTGGTGGAATAAACCCTAAGCCCTATGGAAGGCTCCCTACCAGCCAACCTATAGCAGAGGTCAATGCAGGATACAATCTACCTGCCAGTCGCCCACTTAGCTGCCAGACTGCCAGCTGCGGCTTCAGCATAGGTGACAAAAGCTGGCAAACCTCTCCCCGAACTCCAGCTGTGTGCTCCATATAGTAAGCGAGCGCTCACCTCAGGTCCAACATGTGGAGCCTGGGCTCAGCCTCTGAGGCTGGATTTGTGAAATACACTGGGAGGTTAAGCATCTGGTTAAGGTAAAACTCCAAAACAAACTTTGGGAGGCACTTCGGGTTGGGGTGGAGGACAACCTTGCCCCTGTGGAACACCAAGTATGAAGACTCCACCTAGAGCACATGGACCTCATTGATACTTCAGGCAGCGGTGATAGCCACCAAGAAGGCAGTCTTCCATGACAGGTGAGAGATATCACACCTGTGCATTGGTTCCAGTGGCTTACCCATGAGCACTGCCAATACCTGCAACAAGTCTCATGGTGGTGGTAGCACATGCACTGGCAGGGACAGGTGCTCAAGCCCTTTATAGAAGTGCCTGATCCCCTTCTGCACCATCGCTGGCATACCAGCCTGCACCCGGTATGCAGAGATGGCTGCCAGGTGCAACTTGAGGGTCGTTCACCACAGGCCCGACTGGGAGAGGGACCACAGGCAGTTCAGAATTCTAGCCAAAGGGCAGGTCAGGGGGTCTAGCTCCCTGTCCTGGCACCAAATGGAAAAGCACTTCCATTTGAAAGCAAAGCACTGGTGGGTTGACACCTTCCGGGAGGCTTCCACAACATGGAGAAGCTTTTCGGAAAGACCCAAAGCCTGGAACTCTAGCCACTCAGGAACAAGGCTGTCAGGTGCAGGGATTGATGGTTCAGGGGGAAGACCATCCCCTTGTGACAAGAGAGCAGATCCAGGTGTACCAGCATGTGCCACAGAGGCCTGCTGCTGAGGCTGAGGACAACTGGGTACCAGAACTGGCCACAGCCAGTCTGGAGCTCCCAGGATCACCTGCATCTTGTCCCTCTGCACCTTGACCAACACCTTGTAGATCAGAGGAAAGGAAAGGAAGGCGTAAAGGAGGCCTTGGTTCCTGGGCCTTGTGAAGGCTTGCCCCATCAGTGTCCCACATTGAGGTGGGGTGGACACAGAACAGCCTCAGCTTGGGATTCTGCCAGGAGGTGAACAGGTTGACCAGGGGAGTGACCCATAGGGAGAAAGTGTAGTTATGTAAGAACTTACCATAACAGTAGATCTTCAAGATGATCGCTTTTATTAGGCCACATCTATGGAACTATAGCAACCAAGCAGTAGGACCACACAGAAATTGTTTTAGCTAGCAGTCTGGTTGGGGCTTCCCATGCCAATGTCAGATGCCGATGTACTTCCTATATAAATGTGGGTGACCCCACACCCTCAGCTCCCCCACCGGATATTATATACAGAGGACCTCCCCCTGGAGAATATAGGGAGAGCTAGAGGTTCCCGCCACTAACAAAGGTGAAACAGAAGGTGAACCAATCTGGAGAGAGAGAGAGAGAGAGGAATTGCCAAGCCTTGAGACTTAGGGGGATGGAGGGTGGGATGGCATGGCATGATGCAAGATATCCACTTAAAGATCTACTGTTATAGTAAGTTCTTACATCACTGCACTATCTTCACCCAGGGTATCTCTTGCATCAGACCACACCTATGGAACGAGTCCTAAGCAGTACTGATAGAGAGACAGTCTGGGTGGCTGGAGGCTATAGCCCTAAGACAGGTGGCCTTGAAGCATAGCCAGGCCGAAGCCTGCTCTTCTCCTAGAGCCAATGTCCAGACTGTAGTTTTTAGTGAAACTGTGGGCAGTACTCCAAGTAGCAGCAGCACAAATTTCAGCGGCTGACACATTCTGGAAACAGGCAGCAGAAGTAGCCATGCCTCTGGTAGAGTGGCCACGCAGAACCCCAGGAAGTTCCTTACCATACTTCCTATAACAGAAAATAATACAGTTGGCCAACCATTTGGACAGACACTGTTTAGAAACTGGTACACCCTCTTTCCCAGGGATGAAAGAAACAAACAGCTGTGAGGACTTTCTGCAGTCCCTCGTGCGATGAACATAATATCTGAGTATTCTGTGTACATCTGAAGTATGGAGCAATGCTTCCCCTGGACTGGCATTCTCCAGATACTACACAGGCAGGTGGATGGCTTAATTCAGGGTAAACTCAGACGCCACCTTTGGTAGGAACTTAGGGTTGTTATGCAAAGACACCCTGTTTTTGTGAAAATACAAATAAGGAGATGTGCATCAGAGCATGAAGCTCAGAAATCCTTCGAGCACAAGTAATAGCAACGAAGAATAATGCTTTCCATGATAGAAAGCGTAGCTCACGTGTCGCGGACAGCTCGAAAGGAGCCAAAGTAAGTTTCTCTAACATGAAATTTAAGTCCCCAAGGTTGGACTGGATTGCAGTTGGGAGGCTTCAGATGAAGAATACCTCTCAAAAATATATGGGACACCTCCAGTTGTGCCACCGTACGGCCATCAATGGGCATATGGAAGGCTCAAATACTGCAGCCAGCCAAGTGCACTTTAATGGAGGAGTATTGCAGGCCAGAATCTGAGAGGGACAGCAAGTACTCCAGAATCTTATTTACTGGACAAGTGAAATGATCTAAATGGTAGGAAGCTGTCCACAGAGCAAAGTGCTTCCACTTCATGGAATAAGTGACCCCAGTGGAAGGCTTCCTAGTAGCCACTGGGACATCAGCAACCTTCTGGGATACCCCACATCTAGCCATGGCTATGTTTTCAGGAGCCATGCATGAAGACGTACTGATATGAGGTCTGGATGGACCAAGGTACCCTGCTCCTGTGAGAGCAAGCCTTTGCATAGGGGCAGGGGAAATGAAGGTTCTGCTGCCAACCGCTGCAGTAAGGGGAACCAGATCTGATGAGGCCAGAAGGGAGCAAAGAGGATAATTGTCACTCCTTCTATCTGAAGCTTGAACAGCACCCTCTGAATTAGCAAGAAAGGAGGGAAGGCATAGAGGAAACTCCCTTTCCAAAAGGGGGACAACGCATCTCGCCGGAAAACTTCAGGCCCTGGAACAAGGGAGCAGAAGGTGACAGCTTTTTGTTGAGTAGGGACACAAGAAGGTCCAACTCTGGATGACCCCACCTGCCAAACAGGTCTTCTATAACTGGGGTTAGCAGTTCCCACTTATACATCATGGACTGTGACCTGCTTTAGCCTGCCTGCTAAGATATTTTGGGTGCCTGGAACATGGACTGCCAACAATTCTAGACCATGTTCTATAGCCCAGTACCAGACCATCATCATTCTCTGCACAGATGGTATGAATGGGTGAATGAGTCCCCCATTGCTTGTTGTAGTAACAGACAACATCACTACACTGGTGTTGTCTGTCTGCACTAACAGAGGCCCTGGGGACAGGTAATCTGGAAGGCTTGCAGGTTGTATAGAACAGCCCTCATCTCTATGACATTTATGTGGAGGGAACTTTCCACTGTGGTCCAAGCATCCTGGGTCTTGTGGGGGCCCAGATGTGCCCCCCAGCCCCTCCCCAAAGTGTCCGTGGTGAGGATCCGATGAGGGGAGGCAATCAGGAAAGGGACCACTTTGAGGAAATTGCTGGGTTCCATCCACCACAGGAGTACTGTCTTTACTGGAGAAGTTACTAGAACCTTCTGTTCTTAGTCATTGGTGTGCTGATCCACTGGACTCTCAGTGTCCATTGAGGGATCCGCATGTGCAACCTCCCTGGGGGAACTGTGACAATGGCTGTAGCCATCAAGCCCAGCAGCTGCAGGAATGTTCTGGATGTGACAAACCAGATGCTGTAAAGAAACCAGGCTTGTTGCATCAGGTGCTTCGCTCTGTCTTGCGGCAAGAAGGCCACACCCTGGGCAATGTCCAGTATAGCCCCTAATTACTGAAGGCACTAACAGGGGGTCAGAACTGACCTGAGCAGGTTGACCGTGACCCCTAATGTATGGATCAGCTGTCTGGTGCATGCTAAGATGCGGAGCACTTGCTCCTGGGACTGAGTCTTGAGCAACCAGTCATCCAGGTACGGGAAGATGTACAGTCCCTCCCTCCTGAGGGCTGCTGCTACCACTGCCAAACATTTGGTAAAGACCTATGGCCCAGAAGATAAGCCAAAGGGTAATGCTCTGAACTGTTAGTGTTCCCCCTGAAACAGGAACCTGAGGTATTGCCTGGGGAGGGGCTGTAAATCTTTATGTGCAGGTATGCATCCTGTATGTCTAGAGAGCATATCAAGTCTTCCTTGTTTGGTAGAGGCAATAGGCCGTGTAGGGTCCCCATCTTGAATTTCTTGTACTGTATATAGAAATTCGGATTTCTTAGATCCAGGACAGGCTGCAAAGCCCCTGTGGATTTGGGGACTAGAAAGAAGTGGGAATAGAACCCCCTGTTCCGCTGATCCTCAGGAACTGGTTCTATGGCCCTTTTCTGCAGAAGTGTGCAAATTTCCTCCAGTAGCACTGGAATGTGATCTGGAGGGTAGCTTGAATGAACTGGAGGTAGATCTGGAGGCCACTCCATAGGTTCTAGTGAGTGGCCTTGCTCTATGAGCTGCAGAACCCAGGCATCTGTTGGGATCTCCCTCCACCTGTCCAGATGCGACCCCTTGCCACTGCTAAATGCAGTATGGTGGGCGGGGCTCGGGCAAAGAGTCATGCTGAGGCAGGGCCAGCAGCCAAGGCTGCATCTCCACCTTTAGTGGCCTTCCTGGTGGCAGAGGTAGGGGTAGACAAGGCTGTGGCTGCTTGGCACTTGCCTGGCTATTGGGTACCCAGCTTGTGTTTGTGGTAAGCCTGACAAAAAGGCATCATCTGTTCACATCTTGGCTGTGTATGGTAAAGTGAGTGGAATGACCGGAGTGAAAGGATGTCCTGTACATCTACCCTGAAGAGCTTATAACCTCTGAAGGGGGCATTCAGGATGGACTGTTGTACATCAGTAGCAAAACTGGTCACCCTGAGCCAAGAATGTCTTCTTAAGCAGATGTCAACCACAGCTGCGCTTGCAGAGGCATTGGAGATGTCATAGGCAGCAGACTGGAGGTCTTTGAGCAGTTCCTGCCTCTGGGGACCTTCCGGAAGGGCCTGAGATGCAGCTTTGTCCTTTTTCCAGAGAGTGTTATGGTACTTGACCATATGGGCAATGTAATTAATACTTCTGAGGGCCAGTATGGCAGACGTATAGGCCCTCTTTCCCCTAAGATCCAGCTTTCTGGACTTCTTATCCAGGGAGGAGAGAGCTGAGGTGTTGAGATCTCTTGGACCTATCATGGACAGCATTTATTACCACTGTATCTGCCCTAGGTTGTGCAGCAAAAAAGGCTCCCCTAAGTGAGTCTGGTACAGTTTGTCTGCCTTTCTAGGCATCGCACGGATCATATTTGGCCTGTACCAGTGGCCACAGTGGCATCCTCAAATGCAACCAACAGAGGAGGAACAATCAGAGGAGGGGAATCTGGCAATTTCAAATATGCTGCCAGATTTCTGCTGGTAACATTCTGCTCCTCAGCACCAAACCCCATAATTGTTTGCAGCTGCCTCATCACAGAGATGAAGGAGGGGTCATCGGGGGGGGCACGGGGTACACCTGGAGGAGTCTTCACTCCCTGAGGACACAGTGGAAACTAAGCTGGAGGGGCTCCCAACCCCCATCTTCCTCATCTTTTTCCTCCTCCTCATCCAGTGGGAGGAGGTCAGGATGGTACTCATTCTCAGCCCCAGGCTCTGAAAGGGGCACTGATGACATCAATGACTGCTAGCATGCAGGGTGCATTGACATGAGAAGTTGAGGCACAACAGCAGGCCTAGCAGGCCCCAGTGTCAATGGGCCTGGAGGAGAGGCAAGGCAGTGCATAAACTCCCAAAAGGAGGAGAGTATATTCTGATCGTCAATGGCCATCAGTGTTGCTGGAGTGCCTAGTGATGCGATGGGATGGGCTTGTTCCCCGGCATTGGCAGTACTGCCTGAAGCATTGAAAAAAAGGGCTGAAGCCCCAGCATTGGCAGGGGGCCTAGAAGTGTCAATGGGAGAGGCTGGAACTAAGATGTCAATGAAGTGGCCCAAGTGGAGGCAGAAAGCCCGGCGTTGATGGGCCAAGGCCTGCCGAAGAAGGCCGAGCTGAGCTCCTTGACTGTAGGGGCTCGTGAGGCATCTGGGGAGGGCTAAATCCCTGGCATCAATGGAAAGGCCTAAGGCATTAATGGAAAGAGGCAGAAATCCCAATGTCAACAGGCCAGTGCCGGCTGAAGCAGATCCAGCAGAAGAACCTGCCTATTACCCCTGAGCCAGAAGAGGTCTCAGCGAAAGGGGTTGGAGAGTTGGGGGGGTGTCAGAAGGCCCAATGTTGATGACCCATTGCTGGCTAAGGAAAAATTGGTGGGAAGCAATGCCAAGGTTGACCCTGTAGAAGAGAGGGTGTAAGTGGCCGTGGGGGTTGCCACCAAGGCGGTCGACAACCTGATTATGGTTGGCACCTTCAGAAGCGGCGACCATGAGCACATCAGACAGGATTTATCTTTACTCTGCTCCCTCTCCCGGTGCTTGTGTTTGCCAGATGACTTGCTCCAGGCCTTGGAGGATTGGGAGCCCATAGACAGAGCTGGCGAGGCAGAGGAGCTTCTTGCCTGAAGCTCCTTCTCCATTTGGGCGATCTTCTGTTCCAAGACGAAGGATTCTAAGGCCTTCTGATGGCACCACAGGGTAGCCTAGTTGAATCCACAGCAAACCTCACAGGCATTAATGTTGTGGTCTGTGCCGAGAGAGTGGACACAGGCATCATGGTTCTGTGTGGTCCTAGTGCCTGGCAGCTATAGTTCCATAGGTGTGGCCTCATGCAAGAGATACCCTCGATGAAGCTCAGATGGTCCCCCAACTCCTGATGAAGGAACCACTTGTGAGATGTCTTGCCCACTTGGTTGAGAGCATCTGCCAGCTAGTTGGAGGCTCTGCATACATGAATCACCAGGAGATTGGAACACAAGCTGCTCACGAGGGTCCAGGTGCTGAGAGCTTCCTGACATAACTGGAGGGAATGCATTCTGCCCTGCCTGCTAAGGTAGTACACGGTCGTGGAGTTGTCCTTCTGAACCTGCATAACCTGACCCCAGAAAGATGAAGCAAATGATGTCAGAGCAAGACGCACTGCACAGAGCTCCAGCAGGTTGATGTGGCACTGGGATTCCTTGGGGGTCCAGAGCCTGTGGGCTCTGTGGTCCCCCAAGTGTGGCCCCCATCCCACTAGAGACACTTCGATCATCAGAGTGACAGTCAGCTCTGGGCGGACGAATGGGACTCCTTCCTTCAGGTGTTCCAGAATGAGCTACCACTGGATGGCATCCCACATCGGCTGCTTTACCATTACCAGCTGGTCCAGGTGACCTAGGCGCCGACACCACTGGTGGATCAGCTCCCACTGCAGAGGGTGCATCCACCAGCAGGCCCACTGGTCCATGCTGGTGCAGGACACCATGCACCCCAGCAGCCACAGGAAATCCTGGACAGGGCGCGAGCACCCAGCCTGAAATGATCTGACAAAGGAGGTGAATCCGCTGCCTGGTCTGCTGGGAGTCAGGCCATGTCCCAGAGGGAGTCGAGTTCTGCCCCAATGAAGTAGATGACCTGCAAGGGTCTGAGTTCTGACTAGGCCATGTTGATGAGAAGACCCAGAGTCAAGCTTGTCTGGAGGGCCAGATCCCTGGACCACTCTACAACATCACGGGATGAACTGGCAATCAGCCAGTCATCCAGGTACTGATACACTCAAATCCCACAGCATCGCAGGAATGTCGTTACCACTGTGATGCACTGAGTGAAGACCCTGGAGGCTGAAGAGAGGCAGAAAGGCATGACCCAGAACTCATGCAGCACCCTGTCTGTGTGGAACCAAAGGTACCACCAGTGGAACGGACTGGAATGTGAAAGAAGGCATCCTGGAGGTCCAGGGAGCAGCAACACATGCCCTGCTCCAGAGATGGCATTTTTCTGAATCAGAGTGAACATCCTAAACTTGCACCTCTTCAGGAACTGGTTCAGATCATGAAGATCCAGTAGGGGGCACCAACCCCCCATCCATTTGAGGACCAGGAAGTACCTGAACAGAAAGCCCTGCCTGGCCATGGTGTCCAGAAAATGGTCTACAGCTCCCTTTTCCAGGAGGTGAGCAATGTCCTCTCTAAGACACCACAGACTCCTGTGATGCATGAGCTCAGTAGAGCAGGAGAGCCCTGAAGTCAAAAGGCAATCGTCAGCCCACCACATCTGACACCCATTTGTCCATAGTGATGGTGGACAAGGTGTACCAGAAATGGTGAAGCCGACCCCCCATGGAAAGCTGAGGCAGGGACTTGGTGGTTGGGAGGCAGACACCCTCCTGACCCATCACTGAACAGCCCTGGTGGAGGCCCCAGCACTGACTACCAGAGGGGCAAGGCCACCCCAGCCTACGGGTTTCTTGGAGCCCTGGTTGGCAAACTTAGACTTAGGTCACCAGGCCTGAGATTGCCTTGACTGGGGCTGCTGTGATTTGAGCTGCTGGGAATGAGAGGGCTGAAACTGAAAAGGCTTTTTTCTTCAGTTTCTATCCCTTGGGGTCCTTCCGTGAGGACGTGAATGAATCCAGGGTAGCACTGGACTTCTCAATCCCGGTGAGGTGTCCATCCATCCCAGCCCAAAGAAGTCAGTGTCCAATAAGGGAACATCCACCAGTCTACATTTGGTGTCCACCGTAAAGGTGGAAATTTGCAGCCAGGCTCTGTGGCACATAGCAACCGCCACTGCCACCGACTGGACGCCGGAGTTGCCTATGTCCAAAAGCAGTCTGAAGCTTGTTCTTCATAAGAGCATGACCCTTATCTCAGACCACTTTAACTGTGAACTGTAAGTCTGCAGAAAGGTGGGGAAAGACATGGTCCAGGACCCCCATAAGGGTGTGTCTGAAGTTGGCCATCATCACAGTGTAGTTCACTTGTTGGATACCGAGGGAGGATGCAGCATAAACCTTCTTGGCTGCATGATCCAGTTTCTAGGATTCCTTGTTTGGGGGGGGGGGCTTGTCAATGTCCCCGACATTACCTGACTTATGAAAGACTGAATCTGCCACCACCCTCTTAGCTGAGGGGTGATCTGAGAAACTGAGAAGAGACCCAGTCAGAACCAAGTACTTGCAGATCATACAGGCGGATGGCACTGGGCATGAAACCAGATACTGCCAAAGCTTCAATGTGGGACCCAGAATAACCTATGCCACTGGGAAGGCAACCCCTGGGAAATCATCCCAGTTGAGGATTTCTATAAGGGGGTATTAGGCCAGCTTCTTAACCGGCTCAAAGAGAATCTCCATAGACTCAGAGATGAGATGGAGCAAAGCCCTGAAGAAGACAGGGCCATGGTCAGTGGTGAGCTCCTCGGTTGGCTCACAATCAAAATCAAAGTCTGGGGTCCTAGAGGAGCGAATGGAGGTCCCCATCAGAGTCTGACACTCCTCAAACATCGCCTTCAGTCCGTTCTCCCCATGGACCAACCTGGACTCATCTGAGTGGATGATCTGAACTGACAACCGGCTGGGAAGACCGGTAGCAGGGTGAGCAGCCTTAGACGGGGCCCTATGCAAGGGCTGCTTGAGCAGAGGTTCCACCAGGATCAGTGGAGAAGCGAGCATAGGCTAGACTGGGTGGGGCAGGACTGGAGTAGGCTGCACCACCATGGACCAGTGGAGCACCGGGGCCTGCAGAAGAGGCTGACCTTGGGTGAGGACCCATTGCTGCCATATCAGCTTCTCGTAGCTCTGGTGCAACTTATGGCAGAGCCTCCCATCATCCAAGGATGAGGAGGAAGAGAAGCACTGACGGCACTTCGTGGCTGAAGGCCGAGTGCAAGAACATCCAGATTCCCGAGACTGCGATCTCGACCAAGATCAGGTCCCCAACCTGGACCTTGACCAATGATGAGTTTACTGTTGGTGAGGAGACGGAGGAGGAGGGGCTGTGTACTATACAAGGGTCCTGCCACAGAACCACCAAAGGGTTAATCTTCTGGGAGGAAACAACCTGGTCAACTGGCTTCTCCAGCCCCTCTTGAGAGAGAGGGCTGAAAGGACCAGCATCCTAGAGAGCGACTCATTCTCGATCTCTTCTGACAACAGGTTAACCAGGTCAAGAAAGATCTCAACTGGCTGGTTGGCCCACGTCTTGGCCAACAAGCCCAATGAGGACATCATGGAGATAACAGCCTGTCCTTCAACCCTAAGAGTATCAGCCAAAGTTGAGAGCGTAACAGTTGTTGAGCTATTGAAGGGGTCACAGGAGAGGGAAGAGCATGCTCATTTCCTGTCCCACAACCTATGGTGGGTCCATTTAGATTTCTTGGACTTATCTCCTTGGGAAGGACCCTCCCCAAGGGTCTGCAGAGACTGGCACATGTTCCTGAATGAGGCCTTAAATGAAGCCCTTACCCTGGTGCCCAAAGGGAGCAATGCAGGAGCTGAGGACAAGATCACTGCAGCCTGAGCTGTTGCCTTTTTATGAGCGGCAAGCTGGGAGACCGAAATTACCGCTGATGAAACAGCCTTGTGGGTGTCCTTGGACCAGACTGGGGATCTCTTTAGTCTGGAAAGCCTAGGAGGAGATGAGCTTTCCGGTCCTCAAGTGAGGAAGGAAGCAAAGACTTATACAGCCTGCAGACCTGAGGGTTGTGTTGTGCCCCAAGGCAGTAAATGCACGAGACATGCAGGTTGGTATGTGACATTTTTTGCTTACACGCGATGCACCATTTGAAACCGGGTCTGGTTCTGGGTTTGTCACACTCCATAGTAGAGAAACAATGCTGAACAAGGCGAAGAAATCGCCTGAAGATGAAAACAGAAAAACTGGCCTGCACCACATGCAGGGAACTGCGAAGGAGGAGACCTAACTCTTCCAGCAGAAAGGAAGATCTGACATCATGGGGCAGAGCTGAAGAGGATTTCACCCCAGGTGGGTAGAAGGAGCTTAGCCTGAAGTTGTTTCAGCTGTAATTAAAGGGAAAGGACAACTGCCTAAATGTGAATAAGTGCACTATAACCACATCCCCAGAAACAACATTTTATTTTGCTTTCATTAGGTTCCCTACTCATAAACCCTGCCACAGTACTGCTATCCATCTTGCCAAGGGGAATAAGGATAAGATCTAGAGCACTGATTCATATGCATTTTTTGGCTGTAAAAAAGGCCATCACAAGGCTCTGGCTTCAATCCTTAAAGCCTACTGTTACTCAATGGCAACAAATAATAGCCAATATTTATATCTGCGAGAAACTTTTTAAGGAAGAGGTTTTCAGAGAGGTGGCAACCATGGGTGATTTATTACAGGACTCAGAATTCACATTTTGTACCTTGAGATACTCATCTGTTCACTATATTTTCTTTGCTAATTATTGAACTAGTAGTTTTAATCTGTGTTAATTGATTCTTGTAGATTACTTGTTTCCAGTGTTCTTTTTCTGTTTTGATGGGTATAGAGCATTGACTCTCAGGGTACTTTTTATTTGGACTTCTGCAACTATTGAAATACATATCCTGGACTTTGTTATCTATAATGCAAACTAACCAATGGACTTCTGCTGAATCATATTAAGGATAGTGGATTTCTTGCATCAGTCTGCTAACTATAAGATCCTTTGTACTGAATTAAAAAATATATATTTAAATATTCTTTGCAAAAACTGTGATAATGCACCAATTAGGTTTCAAGTTAATGCCACTAAAGTAAGGAAATGTGGTGTTAGGTTTTCACACCCCAACAGCAAAAGGACAAGCCCACACAAACAACCAGACAACCATCCTCAGGTAAGACAAACAACATACAGCTGTTTCCATATCATTAAAATGAAGAGCACTGATGTACTACCATCATGGATTTGTATCTGCGGCATGCACACTGCAAGACACTTACTTGTCAGTGCAGACAGAAAGAGGCATGAGTGGGGCCTGCCATGGCACAGATGGAAATACCGTTGCAATGAGGGTATAATTATTTCAACAGCAGATCTAGAAATTGATCATGGGGGTAGCAGGTTTTTAGTTACACAGCTGCATACAAAAAACCATGCAGTAGTGGATCATGCTGTTTAGTGAGGTACAGTACTTTGTGCAGCATGCATGAATAACTCTGTATGCAGAGGGGCAGGCCGCATGGGGCCTTCTGTCTGCAAAACACACTGTACGCATACAAACGCAGGTGTGGCTGCACATACAAATTCACACAAAGGTAGCACATCAGTACTACTTCATTTGTGCCATCTGGAAAGTTGCATGTTGTTTGTCTTGCCAGACGATGTCTGTCTGTGGTTGCTTATATGAGTTTGTTCTTTTGCTGCTTAGGGGGAAGGTGTTAGGGTTGGAAACCATAATGTCATATCTCCCTACTTTTGTGGCGTTAACGTGAAACCTAGCTGGTGCATTAACGCAGTTTTTAAAAAGAACGGCCTTTCTTTTTGAGATAGTGGAATCGTATCCTCATTTATGCAGGTCCCAAGACATGCAGATGCACAGGGTCCAAGGGAAGACTCCATCTTCCTATGGAAGCGTAGGGTCCTTGTGTGCCTTGCAGTTCTGTGCAGCAACAGATGCCAAGAATTCATGGGGCTTTGAGGTGGGCTGAGGAAACACATGATGTTATGTTCTCTGCACTTCCATGTAGACGCACAGGGGAAAGACTCCACCTGTCAGCCAATGCACAGGGCCCTGTGCCACCCACAGGTGCAGATACGCAGGGCCCCATGTCAAGGAAAGAGCTGTCTTCACTACAAGAGCAATCAAATTTCAAATCAAGCAACCGCATTTTTGCCACAAAATGAAAAATCATAGTGTGCAATCAACTTTCATGCCAAGAAATCAATTTTTCTGCTGTGAAACAAAACATTCTGATATGTGATTAAATTTCATGCAGAAAAACTAATTTTCTGCTGTGAAACAAAAAATCATGGTGCGCAATCAAATTTTGTGTCAAAACAATTTTCTGCTGTAAAACAAAAAATTCTGATGTGCAATTAAATGTCATGCTGAGAAACGGAAAATCATAGTGTGCAATCAACTTTCATACTGAGAAACAAATTTTCTGCTGTAAAACAAAAAAGTCATGATGTGATGTCAAATGTCATGCTGAGAAACCAAATGTTCTGTTGCGAATCGAAAAATTGTGATGTGCAATCAAATTTCATGCTGAGAAACCAATTTTCTGCCGTGAAACAAAAAATCCTGGTGTGCAATCCAATGTCATGCTAAGAAACCAAGTGTCTGCAGCAAAATGAAAAATTCTGATGTGCAATTAAATGTCATGTTGAGAAATGAAAAATCATAGTGTGCAATCAAATTTCATACTGAGAAACACATTTTCTGCCGTAAAACAAAAAAGTCATGATGTGCTGTCAAATGTCATGCTGAGAAACCAAATGTTCTGTTGCGAATTAAAAAATTCTGATGTGCAATCAATTTCACGCTGAGAAACCAGTTTTCTGCTGTAAAACAGAGCATCATGGTGAGCAGTCAGATTTCTTTCCAAGAAATCAGTTTTCTGCCGCAAAAAATGAAAAATCATGGTGTGCAATCAAATTTCATGCTGAGAAACCAATGTTCTGCTGTGAAACAAAAAGTCATGGGCCCAGATATTCAAACGGCACCAGTTTGTGGTGCAAGCCCCTGCGCCGCTCAAAATAGTTGCGCAGGGGTGTGGCCATGGCGATATTCAATGGAGTTGCACTATGGCGCAATTGCTTTGACTATCGCCCGCTGGCCACCCCCACTGTTCATGGCACAGTGGAACTGTGCCAGCGTAAGTGGTCAGAGTGGAGCATTGAGATGCGGTGGCGCAAGTTCCATTGCGCCATGCACAGCACCTGCAATATTCAAAGGGTGACATGCAAATGGGGCCATAATTTATGCAAGGCACAAGGGGGGCCATTTGCATCTGATTACGGCCCCATTTGCATGCCATTAGCATGCAGGTGCACCGATGCCTGATGACTTGCACCTGGCGCCCTGCCAGGCAGCAGCAGTCGGGGACCGACGCCCCCTGCAGCCCGATTGCGGGACGTCCCCTAAGGGATGATGAATGTCCCCTATCCCTGGTGGTCCAGTGGAAAGTGATTAGCCCAATCGCGGGCATAACAGTAACCCCCCACCCCCCGAGTAGCCCAATCGTGGGCATCAGACCCCCGCCCAAAGTCCAATATCCCTGGTGGTTCAGTGAACCATGAGTAGCCCGATCACGGGCATAACAGTGTTCCCCCTCCCCGAGTTATCCCAATGGGGGCATAACTAACCACCCCCTCCCTCGAGTAGCCCAATGCGGGCATAGCGTAACCTGCCCCCCATCTCCTGAGTAGCCCGATGCAAGCATTAGATTCCCCCAAAGCCCAATATCTCTGGTGGTCCAGTGAGCCGAGCGAGCCCGATCGCGGCGGCATTCCTCACCCCAGTATAAATCCCTGGTGATCTAGTGGACCCTCCCCCACCACGCCACTGAGCCCCACCACCTGCTCCCCTCCCCGTCAGCCGGCAGGCAACAGCACCAACCCGCCTGCCACCCCACCCACCGACTGACAGCTTGGTATGGCTGTACACCCATTGGTTCCAGAGTATGAACCAATGGGCATCTAATATACTGAGCTGTCAGGTCGCGGCGGCTGAGCGAGACGGGTGGGTGCTGCTGCCCGCTGGTTGACGGGGGAGCGGGTGGTGGGGCTCAGTGGCCGGGTGGGGTGGGTGTCCACTAGATCACCAGGGATTTCATACTTGGGGTGAGGAATGCCGCCCGCGATCGGGCTCCGTTCAGTCTACTGGACCACCAAAGATAGTGGGCTTTGGGGGGGGGGAATCTGATGCCCATGATCGGGCTAATGGGGGGGCCGGTTACGTTATGCCCACAATCAGGCTACTCTTGCAGTGTCCCGCCCCTCCTGTTTCATGGCCCGTTCCCTCAATTCCTCCCTGTTCCTCCCGAACCTCAGTGGCTATGCAGCTTGCTCCACCATTTCCTTGCCCTGCTCCTGGCGACCATTGGTTCCAGCACTTTCTGCCTTTGAAGCCCCCCCCCTCCTTCTAGTTCTAGCTCCCTCTGGCTGGGATGCCTATCAGGTCCTGTTTTCTGCATCACCGGCTTTGATCAGCTTGGGTCCTCTGGGACTGCTCTCCTTTGCAGTCGTGTGTTCCTGTTTTCAGAGGCTTATTCCTGCCCATTCCCCTGCCTTACCCGATTCCATCTGCTTCCATCTGACCCTCTACCTCGATCCATTTGCAGATTCTGATGGATGCACCTCCTGTGTGCCTCCTCATTCTCTCATTTGCCTCTTTTCAGGGATTTCTGCCCTTCCGCCCCAAGTCTCTCCTGCCACCTCCCCATGGCTATGACTCAGGCTCTCGGGAGCATGGGATGTCAGTGATTCTCAGGCTTTCTTTCATCAGAACCCATTCCCTGACTTGGGCATGTTCCATGACCATGGTATGGTCACTCAGCCTGCTGCTTGTCCCTGCGACTTTCTTTCTGCAGCTACCGCCGCTTTGTGTGCTCCTCTTCTGCCTAGCACTGCCTTTTCAGTAGCTGTAGTGTGTGGCTCACTGCTGCTTGCCCTGCAATTCGCCCCTATTCATTGTCCTGCCTGTGCCATAATCGGCCTTATCTTTGAACCAGGGCAATCCAATTGGGCCAAGTGCGTTTTGCTATAACCACGTTAGTACTGTATCCAGTCTAGTATTATTGACTCAGGATAACCTAACTGGGATGTGAGCGCAAGTGTGTGCTGCAGTATTCTGCCATATTAAGTGCTTCTTTTGAGCATACCTATCATGGCTCCTACGCCACCTCATCGAACCGCGGCCATCCTGCCGCATGTATTCAGTTCATGACTCCGGTCACCATTCCTTCATCCTTCCCTCATGGTTCATGTATTTACATCACTTACTCAAGCATTTCCATCCTTGAATCCTATGCTATTCCCTCAAATGTCATGCCTATTCAGCAGTCTCTGTCTGTCCTGCACTTGATATTCCTTTTGGGCATCCCTATCCTTCATCATATGCTGTGGCTGACTCTGTCCGGCCTCAACTGACTTTTCCTCCTGCAGTTCTCATCCCATACTGGCTGGGCCCTATGCTACCCCCTTGACCTCCCAACCATCCTTCATCCTTTCATACCTCGCTTTCCCATACCAGCCTCCCTGACTTCAATCCATCATCGTACCTCATCCGTTCCTATGTTACCTTCCTTGGCTGAACACCTATTCTCGTCCCAGCCATCGTGGATTCTCTCCACTCATGGCTTCACTCCTCATCGTATATCATCTGATTTGGCTCCTCTAGGTCACTTGTCCTGAGTGTACCCTCTGGGTCACATACCCTCTGGTTCCAGACATGCCTTCTTGGCCTCAGGGTCTACCTCCTTTTGAGGAGCCTCATTACTCGCATCGCTCTATTGAGCACGCTATCTCATCCAAGTTCATTTTCAAGTTCATTCCCATCTCCTCAAGACTTTCTGTCTCGGCCATCAAGGATTCCCTCCAATCGAGGCCTGCAATCGCTATTTCTTTTGGGTGTATCCATCATGACTCATCGACCCCCGATCATCTTGCCGCATGTATCAGGTTCATAACTCCGGTCATCATTCACTCATCCTTACCTCACAGTTTCTCTATTTCCATCACTTCCTCGAGCATTCCTCTCATTGAATCCTATGCTACCTCATCAACTCCGACTTCAGGGTCTACTCGCTCATACTGCGTATTCAAGCATGCCTTATCAGCCTCAGTGTCCACTCACTTGTATCACTCAATAAAGCCAGTCTGTATTATCCTTGGTCTCCTTGTGCGAACGACCGGATACCCCTTGCTCCTCTGACTTCTACATGGATCTACATCTTCCCATCACCTACTCGAGCATATCTCTCTCGGGTCCCTTCAGTCTCATGTTCCCTCTTCGATCTGTGCTTTCTTTTGGGGTTTTTCCCCTATCCTGTCATCATCCTCCCTACTCATATCCCTCTCGTTAACAAACCCTTCTCTTTAACGACATACATCCTCATGTCAAACATAGTCAGCCTGGAGGGAAGGCGACCTAGGCCTTGGATCCCTAGAGGTTTTCTCCTCAAAGGGTTTTATTACTCTCCTCTGTGCCAATTATCATAATATTAGTTAGAGTTAGTGCTTTCTTTGGTTAATTAGTTAGGTTCCACTGTTGGATGGAGGTAGATGGTGGTTCCGGCTTTCCCCTCTCTTCTTAGGAAGTCAGCCTTTATCATCTTCTCAGAATTAATTCATTCAGCATGCTCGCCTCTTTGATGCTCAACACCTTTGGGTATTCTTTGTGGGCTTCTTCCTAACCTACCTTTAGAAGACAAAATAATTCCCGTGGCACCTGTAGGAGGGAACCCTCTTTTAGGGCTCCTTGCGTCATACCCCTAGAGGGTGGTATATCCCATGGACAGAGAGGTGGAAAGCCACAAAGCAAATCACGTTCCACAAGCATCATCTCATCTCATCTCATCCAGTTGCATAAGCACATTGAATGGGAGGGCTTTAAGCCCAAGGTTCAATGGGCAGAGCAACAACATCACTCCCCCATTGGGCTTAAAAGGTCACTCATCCTGGGCCCCTCCAGGATTCATTCTTCGTTGCCCACCATCCACCCCTCCTCCTCCAGCGGCTCATCTCTTTCTTACCCGTGGGCTTCTTCCTAACCTACCTTTAACTGACACAACCATTCCCACAGCACCTGTAAGGGAGGAACCCTCCTCTAGAGTTCCTTGCATCATACCCCTACAGGGTGGTATATTCCATGGATAGAGAGGTAGAAAGCCACAAACAAATCACGTTACACAAGCAACATCTCATCTCATCTCATCTCATCTCATCTCATCTCATCTCATCCAGTTGCGTAAGCACATTGAATCAAATATAATGCTGAGAAACCAAATTTTCTATTGCAAAATGAAAAATTGTGATGTGGTACCATATCATATGCTGAGAAACCAGTTTTCTGCTGTGAAACAAAAAATCCTGGTGTGCAATCCAATGTCATGCTAAGAAACCAATTTTCTGCTGCAAAACGAAAACTTCTGATGTGCAATCAAATTTCATGCTGAGAAGCCAATTTTCTGCTGTGAAACAAATAATTATGGTGCAGTCAAATATCTTTCTGAGAAACCAATTTACTGATGCCAAACAAAAGATTCTGTTGTGCAATCAAATTTAATGCTAAAAAAGCTAATTTTCTGCTGCAAAATGAAAAATCAAGTTGCACAATCACATTTCATGCTGCAAAATAAATTTGCTTGTTTCCAACAGATTTTTTTTGAATCGCAATTAAAAAAACAATTTTGCAAGTCAAATTAGTTTCGCACCACCTTAATGGTCCCACACAAAAAAGCAAATCACGATTCAAAAAATGAGAAAGACGTTACATAGCCAGGAGAAATATGTAAAAGATATTTAACTGTGGTTCAGAGCTCTGTGCTTATGTTACATACTGTAGCTGGATGCTGTAGTTTGTGCTTGGATACAGAGGCCAGACCAGTAAGTAGGATATTGCTTGCAAGGTACTAGTAGTATGAAATGATTTGTGTTTAGGTACTTTAGCACAGACATGAGCAATTCAGTGATTACAGTACATATGAACTGGATAGTATATGCAAGGTGCATAGATGTATGAATTGATGAGTCATTTGTTATGATTTGAACGTTTTTGGCCTTTCTCTGTATCCCACCTGTAGGAAGGGTGCTTAGTCCAGTATTATGAGACCTCCACAAAAAATAAAGATATCAACGATTGTTCTGTATCTGACTGTTGAAGGAGTCGAGTAGGATGACACCCCAGGAAAATGAGTTGCAGTATGATCACCTCCTCCAACTCTGGAGAGTGTGACCAGTAGCACGCAGGAGAGGAAATAAAACCTTTTGGGGGAAACCTCTGAGGACCCATGGCTACTAATCTGCCCATCCTTTTGGGCATACTAAAGGAGAGTAACCCTAAGATTTTATAATCGGCTAATCTGAACCCCAAAGTTGTAGAACCTGATCCAGAGAAATGGAAAACTGAAGAAGTATGGAATCGTGACATATCAAGTGAACAGAGCAAGCACCCACCTAGTAAACTCCAAGTTCGAGAATCCATTAGCAGACCTAAATGATAGGAGAGTGGACTCCATGGTCGATACAAATTGGAAGCGATGAGTCGCAGTGGTGAAGCACTCCAGCAGGTGAGGATGACTTCTCAGAAGAACCAGGAATCAAGGCTCAGCATTCAGATCTAGAAGGAGGACTGTTGGGTCAAGTTCCACCTGGCAAAGCTTTGCAAATGACCGTGGTGATAAGGCACAAGAACTGGCATATACTACGTGATTGGAGGATGGAGCAGTAGGAACCTCCAATACAGAGAGGAGAAGCGAGTATATGAAGTGGGTAGAGATCGCAGTGCAAATAAGTAGACATAAGACAGATGTAGGTCCAGCTCACGAGGAGCAAAGTGAGTTGTAAAATAGTAAGTTAGTCATGATGACCTCTAGACCCTGTAAGGGTGAAGCAGGTAGTATGAGCAAGTAATGTAAATAAGTGGACCTGTACATAGGTCAGTTGTAGTAGTAAGTAAAGCTGAATGATGCAGACGTAGTAGCAGAGAAGTAGTATTGCACAGCTTCTGTATGGTATACAGCAAGGGGTATAAAAAATGAAAATAGCATGGAATCAAAGAGCTTCATGTGGATTCATATGGTTGCATAACAATGATGATATCCACGGCCAAAGCCAGAATGGTACCTTAGCTAGAATTGACTCTGTAAAAATAGTCTGGTGAGTTCTAAATAGTCGAGCTTACAAGTCATAGATAATGAAAACTGAAGGGGCAGAGTCAAAGGAGGTAGTGTTGTCATGGAGTCCAAGAAGCCTTAGAGCATATATCAGGGTATTGAAGATCCTCTGGATGAACTTAACTAAGTGTCCTGGTAAAAGTGTAGCAGTAGTAAGTTCATATGATGGAAGGCAGGGCAGAAGCATCCAAAATAGATGATGAATGTCTAAACCATTCAGATGCGAGTCCATAGTAAAGGAGCTCCTAGGGCTGGCTGACACGGTGGCAGGTAGGTGTATAGTAGAATGTGTGAATCTCCAGGCCCGAGCTGGGCGAGGCAAGTGTAGAGTAGAAGTAGTTAAACCCCCGGCCCGATGGGCGGAGGCAGGTCAGAGAAGTAGGCGATTATGGTGCAGTAATATATAGGAGCAAAGGACGTCCAGGCCCACAGGGGGCACAAGTCTGATGAAATGCGATGGCGAACCTCCGGCCCCAAAAGGCGAGCAGGTTGCAGAGCAGTGTTACATAACGTAATGGAAAAGTTGAACTGCATGCAGTGCAGAAAGCAGTAAAACAGTGAGGAATAAATTGCAAATGGTATTGTAATGATGGTATATCCTGGGTCAGTTCAGTGCAGAGTAGTACTGTAATTGTAAGACAGACGTATGAAAGTAGAGTAGTGCTGTAGACTGTCATATCCTGGTGATTTACGATGGAAAGGATTGCAGTGAAGAGACCTTGGCAGAAGAGTTAGCAACTGGACGAGAGGTAATAAGCATGCTGAAACTGTAATAAGTCAATGTTTAAGGCATTTGTTCAACCAAGGAAGACAGTATGGAATAAAAGTCAGAAGGAAGTCCTTGCGGAGACGGTAGTAGTAACTCCGGGGAAGTTGAAGTAGCATGGTGAAGAGCATCCAAGAAAATTGAAGCAAATATCCTGATGTACTCCAGAAATAATCCAATGGAAGGCAGAAGCTTTAGGGAGCATATTTGGAAAGGTAGGTCTGAATGAACAGCAGCTCTGTAGGAAGCACCCATGGGAAAGGAGAGGAGCTAGCCCAATGAGATATGGAGGTGCAGCTAGACCACTTGTAGGCAGCTGATGACCGTAGATGGTACGATTGAATGAGTATGTCAGCCGGTGAGTAAATAGGAGTAGTAGCTAAACCCAAGAAGGCTAGCATGCAGCTAGACCATGTGAGGTCAGTTGGTAAGGTAAGTAAGATTGGCTGCTAGCCCCACGTAAGCTAACATGTGCAACTGGATCACAAGTAGGTCCGCTTATAGGGTAAGTTGCAGCTAACCCCATGAAGGTTAGCATGTGTGGCTAGACCATGTAGGTCAGCTGGAGGAAGTAGTAGAGAGCAGCAGCTGGCCTCACGAAGGCTAGTGGACAGCAACCAATGGAAGGTAGCCATTGAGCAGTGAAGGTAGTTAGGCGAGGCCCAGTTGATTGAGGGCTGAAAAGCTTGTGGGCTGAATGAGCACAGTGCTCCAATCGTAATGAGCATTGGTACTCAATGGCAACAAATAATAGCCAATATTTAAATCTGTGAGAAACTTATTAAGGAAGAGGTTTCAAAGAGGTGGCAACCATGGGTGATTTATTACATGACTCAGAATTCTCATTTTGTACCTTGAGATACATCATCTGTTCACTATATTTTCTTTTCTAATTACTGAATTGGTAGTTTTAATCTGTGTTAACTGATTCTTATAGATTACTTGTTCCCAGTGTTCTTTTTCTGTTTTGATGGGTATAGAGCATTGACTCTCAGGGTACTTTTTATTTGGACTTCTACAACTATTGAAATATATATCCTGGACTTTGTTATCTATGATGCAACCTAACCAATGGACTTCTGCTGAATCATGTTAAGGATAGTGGATTTCTCGCATCAGTCTGCTAACTATATGATCCTTTGTACTGAATTAAAAAATATATATTTAAATATTCTTTGCAAAAACTGTGATAATGCATTAATTAGGTTTCAAGTTAATGCCACAAAAGTAGGGAAATGTGGTGTTAGGTTTTCACCCCCCCAGCAGCAAAAGGACAAGCCCACACAAACAACCAGACAACCATCATCAGGTAAGACAAACAACATACAACTGTTTCCATATGATTAAAATGCAGAGCACTGATGTACTACCATCATGGATTTGTATCTGCGGCATACACACACTGCAAGACACTTACTTGTCAGTGCAGACAGAAATCCAGAATACTCAAATCACAACACTGCTTCTGTATGGAGAACCACAGGCCCCTGCAGCCACAGATACAAATTCACGATAACCAAATTACAAGAGTTCTTTTGTCTGCAGAAGTGCAGGCCTGTTTAAGACATGCACACTGACCTCTGGCTTTCGAAGTGCAGGTACCACAAAATCCATGATACCAAAATTGCAACAGTATTTCTGTCTGCAGAAGTGCAGTCACCTCAGGGGCCTGCATGTCTTCAGCCACAGGTGAAAGACATACACGCCAACCTCTGGCTTCAGGCAGGCAAGTCCCTGCTACACAGACAGAAGTACTGTTGCAATGTGGTTATCACATTTTTAGCAGCAGATCTAGAAATTGTTCAAGGGTTAGCATGTTTTCAGATACAAAAACTGCAACAGTACGTCTGCCTGCAGAAGCACAGGCCCCTGAGTGGACTTCTCAGTAAGACATGCACACCAACTTCTGATTGCAGAAGCGAGGCATGTGTGGGGCCTGCCATGACACAGATGGAAACACTGTTGCAATGAGGGTATCATGATTTTAACAGCAGATCTAGAAATTGATCATGGGGTAGCAGGTTTTTAGTTACACAGCTGCATACAAAAAACATGCAGTAGTGGATCATGCTGTTTAGTGAGCTACAGTACCTTGTGCAGCATGCATGAATAACTCTGTATGCAGAGGGGCAGGCCCCATGGGGCCTTCTGTCTGCAAAACACACTGTACGCATACAAATGCAGGTGTGGCTGCACATACAAATTCACAAAGGTAGCACATCAGTACTACTTCACTTGTGCTATCTGGAAAGTTGCATGTTGTTTGTCTTGCCAGACGATGTCTGTCTGTGGTTGCTTGTATGAGTTTGTTCTTTTGCTGCTTGGGGGGGGGGTTAGGGTTGGAAACCGTAATGCCATATCTCCCTACTTTTGTGGCATTAACGTGAAACCTAGCTGGTGCATTGACACAGTTTTTGAAAAGAACGTCCTTTCTTTTTGAGATAGTAGAATCATATCCTCATTCATGCAGGTCTCAAGACATGCAGATGCACAGGGCCCAAGGGAAGACTCCATCTTCCTATGGAAGTGCAGGATCCTTGTGTGCCTTGCAGTTCTGTGCAGCAACAGATGCCAAGAATTCATGGGGCTGTGAGGTGGGCTGAGGAAACGCAGGATGTTATGTTCTCTGCACTTCCATGTAGCTGCAGATACAGATGCACAGGGGAAAGACTCCACCTGTCAGCCAATGCACAGGTCCCTGTGCCACCACCCACAGGTGCAGATATGCAGGGCCCCATGTCAAGAGAAGAGCTGTCTTCACTACAAGAGCAATCAAATTTCAAATCAAGCAACCAAATTTTTGCCACAAAATGAAAAATCATAGTGTGCAATCAACTTTCATGCCAAGAAACCATTTTTTCTGCTGTGAAACAAAACATTCTGATATGCAATTCAATTTCATGCTGAAAAACTAATTTTCTGCTGTGAAACAAAAAGTCATGGTGCACAATCAAATTTTGTGTCAAAACAATTTTCTGCTGTGAAACAAAAAATTCTGATGTGCAATTAAATGTCATGCTGAGAAACGGAAAATCATAGTGTGCAATCAACTTTCATACTGAGAAACAAATATTCTGCTGTAAAACAAAAAAGTCATGATGTGCTGTCAGATGTCATGCTGAGAAACCAAATGTTCTGTTGCGAATCGAAAAATTGTGATGTGCAATCAAATTTCATGCTGAGAAACCAATTTTCTGCCGTGAAACAAAAAATCCTGGTGTGCAATCCAATGTCATGCTAAGAAACCAAGTGTCTGCAGCAAAATGAAAAATTCTGATGTGCAGTCAATTTCACGCTGAGAAACCAGTTTTCTGCTGTAAAACAGAGCATCATGGTGAGCAGTCAGATTTCTTTCTAAGAAATCAGTTTTCTGCTGCAAAAAATGAAAAATCATGGTGTGCAATCAAATTTCATGCTGAGAAACCCAATGTTCTGCTGTGAAACAAAATGTCATGGTGTGCAATGGGAGGGCTTTAAGCCCGAGGTTCGATGGGCGGACCACAACGTCACTCCCCCATCAGGCTTAAAAGGTCACTCATCCTGGGCTCTTCCAGGATTCATTTTTCGCTGCAGCCGGAGACGCTACTCTCCTTCCCCTATTTGGATTTCTGCTGCGTTTCGCCCTCATGTCTGGAGCTGCCTCCAGCTGCCCATTTGTTCTTTTCCTCCTTCTTTGGCTCATTTCCTGATGCATCCTCTTTCTCCCGCAGCCCATGCTGCTTCCTTTCCGTTGGCTTGTACTTCGCTTATCGTTGCCGATTGCTGTCCTCCCTCGCAGTGTCCCGCCCCTCCTGTTTCATGGCCCATTCCCTCGATTCCTCCCTATTCCTCCCGAACCTCAGTGGCTACGCAGCTTGCTCTGCCATTTCCTTGTTCTGCTCCTGGCGAGTGTTGGTTCCAGCACTTTCTGCCTTTGGAGCTTCCCCCCTTCCTTCTAGTTCTAGCTCCCTCTGGCTGGGATGCCTATCAGGTCCTGTTTTCTGTATCACCGGCTTTGATGAGCTTGGGTCCAGTGGGACTGCCCTCCTTTGCAATCGTGTGTTCCTGTTTTCAGAGGCTTATTCCTGCCCATTCCCCTGCCTTACCCAATTCTATCTGCTTTCATCTGACCCTCTACCTTGATCCATTTGTGGATCCTGATGGATGCACCTCCTGCGTGTCTTCTCATTCTCTTATTTGCCTCTTTTTCAGGGATTTCTGTCCTTCCGACACATGTCTCTCCAGCCGCCTCCCCATGACTATGGCTCAGGCTCTCGTGACCGTAGTATGTCAGTGATTCTCAGGCTTTCTTTCATCAGAACCCATTCCCTGACTCAGTTATGTTCTATGCCATTGGTATGGTCACTCAGCCTGCTGCTTGTCCCTGCGACTTTCTTTCTGCAGCTACCGCCGCTTCGTGTGCACCTCTTCTGCCTAGCACTGCCTTTTCAGTAGCTGTAGTGTGTGGCTCGCTGCTACTTGCCCTGCAATTCACCCCTATTCATTGTCCTGTCTGTGCCATAATCAACCTTATCTTTGAACCAGGGCAACCCAATTGGGCCAAGTGCTGGAGTGAGTTTTGCTATAACCACGTTAGTACTGTATCCTATCTAGTATTATTAACTCAGGATAACCTAACTGGGATGCGAGTGCAAGTGTGTGCTGCAGTATTCTGCCATATTAAGTGCTTCTTTTGGGCATACCTATCATGGTTCCTATGCCACCTCATCGAACTGCGGCCATCCTGCCACATGTATTCAGTTCATGACTCCGGTCACCATTCCCTCATGGTTCATGTATTTACATCACTTACTCGAGCATTTCCATCCTTGAATCCTATGCTATTCCCTCAAATGGCATGCCTATTCAGCAGCCTCTGTCTATCCTGCACTTGATATTCCTTTTGGGCATCCCTATCCTTCATCATATGCTCTGACCGACTCTGTCCGGCCTCAACCAACTTTCCCTCCTGCAGTTCTCATTCCATACCAGCTGGGCCCTATGTTACCCCATTGACCTCCCTACCATCTTTCATCATTTCATACCTCGCTTTCCCATACCAGCCTCCCTAGCTTCAATCCATCATCGTACCTCATCAGTTCCTATGTTACCTTCCTTGGCCTAGCACCTATTCTTGTCCCAGCCGTTGTGGATTCTCTCCACTCATGGCTTCACTCCTCATTGTATATCACCCAATTTGGCTCCTCTCGATCGCTTGTCCTGAGTGTACCCTCTGGTTCGCATACCTTCTGGTTCCAGACATGCCTTCTTGGCCTCAGGGTCTACCTCCTTTCGAGAAGCCTCATTACTCGCATCACTCTATCGAGCATGCTACCTCGTCCAAGTTCATTTTCAAGTTCATTCCCATCTCCTCTTATTCACATTCTGTCTCGGCCATCAAGGATTCCCTCCAATCAAGGCCTGCAATTGTTATTTCTTTTAGGCGTACCCATCATGACTCATCGACCCCCGGTCATCTTGCCGCATGTGTCAAGTTCATAACTCCGGTCATCATTCACTCATCCTTACCTCACAGTTTCTCTATTTCCATCACTTCTTTGAGCATTCCTCTCATTGAATCCTATGCTACTTCATCGACTCCGACCTCAGGGTCTACTCGTTCACATCACATATTCAAGCATGCCTTAACAGCCTCAGTGTCCACTCACTTGTATCACTCAATCAAGCCAGTCTGCATTATCCTTTGTCTCCTTGTGCGCACGACCAGATACCCCTTGCTCCTCTGACTTCTACATGGATCTACTCCTTCCTATCACCTACTCAAGCATACCTCTCTCGGGTCCCTGCAGTCTCATGTACCCTCTTCGATCTGTGCTTTCTTTTGGGGTGTTTCCCTATCCCGTCATCATCCTCCCTACTCAAATCCCTCTCGTTAACGAACCCTTCTCTTTAATGACATACATCCTCAAATCAAACGTCGTCAGCCTGGAGGGAAGGTGACCTAGGCCTTGGATCTCCAGAGGTTTCCTCCTCAAAGGGTTTTTTCCCTCTCCTCTGTGCCAATGGTCATAATATTAGTTAGAGTTAGTGCTTTCTTTGGTTAATTAGTTAGGTTGCGCTGTTGGATGGAGGTGGATGGTGGACCCAGCTTTCCCCTCTCTCCTTAGGAAGTCAGCCTTCATCATCTTCTCAGAATTCATTCATTCATCATGCTCACCTCTTTGATGCTCAACACCTTTGGGTATTCTTTTTCGGCTTCTTCTTAACCTACCTTTAGCCGACACAATAATTCCCACAGCACCTCCTTTAGGGTTCCTTGCATCATACCCCTACAGGGTGGTATATCCCATGGATAGAGAGGCAGAAAGCCACAAAGCAAATCACGTTACACAAGCATCATCTCATCTCATCTCATCTCATCCAGTTGCATAAGCACATTGAATGGGAGGGCTTTAAGCCCAAGGTTCAATGGGCAGAGCAACAACATCACTCCCCCATCGGGCTTAAAAGGTCACTCATCCTGGGCCCCTCCAGGATTCATTTTTTGTTGCCCACCATCGACCTCTCCTCCTCCAGCGGCTCGTCTCTCTTATCCATGGGCTTCTTCCTAACCTACCTTTAACTGACACAATCATTCCCATAGCATCTATAAGGGGGGAACCCTCCTCTAGGGTTCCTTGTGTTGTACCCCTACAGGGTGGTATATTCCATGGATAGAGAGGTAGAAAGCCACAAAGCAAATCACGTTACACAAGCATCATCTCATCTCATCTCATCTCATCTCATCCAGTTGCGTAAGCACACTGAATCAAATATAATGCTGTGAAACCAAATTTTCAGTTGCAAAATGAAAAATTGTGATGTGCAACCATGTCTTATACTAAGAAACCAGTTTTCTGCTGTGAAACAAAAAATCCTGGTGTGCAATCCAATGTCATGCTAAGAAACCAATTTTCTGCTACAAAATGAAAACTTCTGATGTGCAATCAAATTTCATGCTGAGAAGCCAATTTTCTGCTGTGAAACAAACAATTATGGCACAGTCAAATATCTTTCTGAGAAACCAATTTTCTGATGCCAAACAAAAAATTATGTTGTGCAATCAAATTTAATGCTAAAAAAGCTAATTTTCTGCTCCAAAATGAAAAATCAAGTTGCACAATCACATTTCATGCTGCAAAAAAAAATTGTGCTGGGCAATCAAAGCGTGTTTCCAACAGACTTTTTTTAAATCGTAATTAAAAAAACAATTTTGCAAGTCAAATTAGTTTCACACCACCTTAATGGTCCCACACAAAAAAGCAAATCACGATTCAAAAAATGGGAAAGATGTTACATAGACAGGAGAAATATGTAAAAGATATTTAACTGTGGTTCAGAGCTCTGTGCTTATGTTATATACTATAGCTGGATGCTGTAGTTTGTGCTTGGATACAGAGGCCAGACCAGTAAGTAGGATAATGCTTGCAAGGTACTAGTAGTATGAAATGATTCATGCTTAGGTACTTTAGCATAGACATGAGCAAGTCAGTGATTATAGTACATATAAACTGGATAGTATATGCAAGGTGCATAGATGCATGAACTGATGAGTCACTTGTTATGATTTGATAGTTTTTGGCCTTTCTCTGTATCCCATCTGTAGCAAGGGTGCTTAGTCCAGTATTATGAGACCCCCAGGGGATAAGAGTGTCGCAGAAGGAGGAGGTGTCAGGGTGGATGGTGGTTGAGTGTGACTCGCTCTAAGCAGGGCGGTGCGCAGCCTGCTGGTTTAAATAGGGTGTGGGGAGGAGCTCTTCCCCCACTTAACTATGGGCATAGCCCTAAATTTAACTGTGGTTCAGAGCTTTGTGCTTATGTTACATACTGTAGCTGGATGCTGTAGTTTGTGCTTGGATACAGAGGCCAGACCAGTTAGTAGGATAATGCTTGCAAGGTACTAGTAGCATGAAATGATTCGTGCTTAGGTACTTTAGCATAGGCATGAGCAAGTCAGTGATTATAGTTCATATGAACTGGATAGTATATGCAAGGTACTTAGATGCTTGAACTGATGAGTCACTTGTTAAGATTTGATAGTTTTTGGCCTTTCTCTGTATCCCACTTGTAGGAAGGGTGCTTAGTCCAGTATTATGAGACCCCCCAAAAAATAAAGATATCAACGATTGTTCTGTATCCGACTGTTGAAGGAATCGAGTAGGATGATACCCCCAGGAAAATTAATTGCAGTATGATCATCTCCTCCAACTCCGGAGAGTGTGACCACTAGCACACAGAACAGGAAAAAAACCCTTTTGGGGGAAACCTCTGAGGACCCATGGCTATTAACCTGCCCATCCTTTTGGGCATACTAAAGGAGAGTAATCCTAAAATTTTATAATCGGCTTATCCAAACCCCAAAGTTGTAAAACCTGATCCAGAGAAATGGAAAACTGAAGACGTATGGAATCATGACATGTCAGGTGAACAGAGCAAGCATCCACCTAGTAAACTCCAAGTTTGTGAATCCACGAGCAGGCCTAAATGATAGGAGAGTGGAATCCATGGTCAATACAAATTGGAAGTGATGAGTCGCAGTGGTGAAGCACTCCAGCAGGTGAGGATGACTTCTCAGAAGAACCAGGAATCAAGGCTCAGCATCCAGATCTAGAAGGAGGACTGTTGGGTCAAGTTCCGCCTAGCAAAGCTTTGCAAATGACCATGGTGATGAAGCACAAGAACTGGTGTATACTGAGTGATTGGAGGATGGAGCAGTAGGAACCTCCAATACAGAGAGGTGAAGCGAGTATGTGAAGTAGCTAGAGATCGCAGTGCAAATAGGTAGACATAAGACAGATATAGGTCCAGCTCACGAGGAGCGAAGTGGGTTGTAAAATAGTAAGTTGGTCGTGATGACTTCTAGACCCTGTAAGGGTGAAGCAGGTAGTATGAGCAAGTAATGTAAATAAGTGGACCTGTACATAGGTCAGTTGTAGTAGTAAGTAAAGCTGTGTGATGCAGATGTAGAAGCAGGGAAGTAGTATTGCATAGCTCCTGTACAGTATACAGCGAGGGGTATAAAAAATGAAAATAGCACGGAATCGAAGAGCTTCATGTGGATGCAAATGGTTGCGTAACAATGATGATATCCATGGCTAAAGCCAGAATGGTACCTTAGCTAGAACTGACTCAGTAAGAATAGCCTGGCGAGTTCTAAATAGTCGAGCTTATGAGTCATAGGTAGTGAAAACTGAAGGGGCAGAGTCAAAGGAAGTAGTGTTGTCACAGAGTCCAAGAAGCCTTAGAGCATATATCAGGGTACTGAAGATCCTCTGGATGAACTTAGCTAAGTGTCCTAGTAAAAGTGTAGCAGTAGTAAGTTCATATGATGGAAAGCAGGGCAGAAGCATCCAAAATAGATGATGAATGTTGAAACCATCCAGATGTGAGTCCATAGTAAAGGAGCTCCTAGGGCTGGCTGACACAGTGGCAGGTAGGCGTATAGTAGAATGTGCAGATCTCCAGGCCCCAAGCTGGGCAAGGCAAGTGTAGAGTAGAAGTAGTTAAACCCCCGGCCCAATGGGCGGAGGCAGGTCAGAGAAGTAGGCAATTATGGTGTAGTAATATATAGGAGCAAAGGACGTCCAGGCCCATAGGGGGCACAAGTCTGATGAAATGCGATGATGAACCTCCGGCCCCGCAGGGCGAGCAGGTTGCAGAGCAGTGTTAGATAATGTAATGGAAACGTCGAACTGCATGCAATATAGAAAGCAGCGAAGTAGTGAGGAATAAATTGTAAATGATATTGTAATGATGGCATATCCTGGGTCAGTTCAGTGCGGAGTAGTACTGTAGTTGTAAAGCAGACTTATGAAAGTAGAGTAGTGCTGTAGACTGTCGTATCCCGGAGATTGAGGATGGAAAGGATTGCAGTGAAGAGACTTTGGCAGAAGAGTTAGCAACTGGACGAGAAGTAATAAGCATCCTGAAACTGTAGTAAGTCAATGTTTAAGGCATTTGTTCAACCAAGGAAGACAGTATGGAATAAAAGTCAGAAGGGAGTCCTGGCAGAGACAGTAGTAGTAACTCCGGGGAAGTTGAAGTAGCATGGTGAGGAGCATCCAAGAAAATTGAAGCAAATATCCTGATGTACTCCAGAAATAATCCAATGAAAGGCAGAAGCTTTAGGGAGCATATTTGGAAGGGTAGGTCTGAATGAACAGCAGCTCTGTAGGAAGTATCCATGGGAACAGAGGGGAGCTAGCCCAATGAGATACGGAGGTGCGGCAAAACCACTTGTAGGCAGCTGATGACCGTAGATACATAGATACATAGATAGTGTCGGCAGATAAGGGCCTAGGGCCCACCCAATCTGCCCATTTGAGCTTTTAAGTTCAGTTTGTTTTCCTAGAAGTCTGTTGCCCCTTACCCCTGACCTCCAGAATTCCTTTATGTCTATCCCATGCATTCTTAAATCCCGTGATACGATTGAATGAGTATGTCAGCCGGTAAGTAAATAGGAGTAGTAGCTAAACCCAAGAAGGCTAGCATGCAGCTAGACCATGCGAGGTCAGTTGGTAAGGTAAGTAAGATTGGCTGCTAGCCCCACGTAAGCTAGCATGCACAGCTGGATCACATGTAGGTCAGCCTATAGGGTAAGTTGCAGTTAAACCCCACGAAAGTTAGCATGTGTGGCTAGACCATGTAGGTCAGCCGGAGGAAGTAGTAGAGAGCGTCAGTTGGCCCCACGAAGGCTAGCGGACTGCAGCCCATGGAGGGCAGCCATTGAGCAGTGAAGGTAGTCAGGCGAGGCCCAATTGATTGAGGGCTGAAAAGCCTGTGAGCTGAATGAGCACAGTGCTCTAATCGTAATGAGCATTGGTGCCGAGAACTTGCAAGGTCAAATGCAGCATTGAGTACAGTGATGGCAGTATACGGTAACAATAGTGTGCGTAAGCAAGGAGCAACGATGACGTAAGCATGTGAACTGCAGATAAGAAGTGACATAGCAGGGATAAAAATAAGCTGTGGAGCAGCAGAGCGGCAGCTATATTAGATTTATAATACGCAGAGTGAAAGAGTCAGATGTAAGATATGTGAGAGCGATAATCTGCCTGGGTGCAGAGCGAAAGGCAATATTCTCCCGGAGTGTAATGATAACAAGATGCTGAATTCAAGCTTCCAGTATCAATATCTAGCACTGAAGCATACGACTGGCTGATCCAGACAATGCTGATGAGTCCAGGTATGATGGTTGAAATGTGAACCAGAAGGCTGCGATGAATAATGTGGAAAGGGACCTCAGTAAATGCAGGATGCCAATCGGACAGTGTAGGGCAGGATAGAACGATGGAGAGTGCTGCTGAGTAACTAGAAGGTTATCCAACAATGAACCAGGGAATGAAGCAGCGATCATAGTAGGAGCAGGGAGAGTTCAGACAGCCATAGCTTTGTCCTATTTCATGCCGCATTTTAAAAGTATATGTGGTCGGTAATTCTGCAGTAAGATACTACTACGTAATAGGCAATGTAGATAGCTACTCAGTGGCTGATAATGGAATCACAAGTTGGCCTTGCTCCATACTAGAAAAGTCAAACTCCATATAATAAGTTGGGAATAGACTACTTTACGGTAGTAGAATTTCAAAGGTGCTACGTCTGGTCTGAATTGATGCAAGTAAAGTGCCGAGACTGCATATGCGTTGGCAATGTTCATGCTGTTTGCTTACTGCTTTGCTTCTCTTACAGAGTGCTATGCGGTTTGGTCAGACGAGAGAATTCCAGGGCAGGCACCGTTGCGGAATGGAATTACACTTCCATAAACCGAGGGCTAAAGGCACACACTTTCAAAGCTGGCAGTTATCTGTAGGCATCTTAATATGTAGAGAATGGTAATATGAAGCGACGCAGTGAGTCGCTTTAGCAGTTTGGAAGGAGTGTGGCAGTTGGAGCTGCAACCGAAGCAATCGAGGACTCGTAATCCACAGCTGAAGTGAGTCAGAAACGGCAAACATTGCAGCGGTATGGAGCAGTGATTGCTAGAGGGAAAGGAAACAAAAAATGAAGCATGGAGCATAGCTGAGCTGGAAGCAGAAGCAGACAGCAGAAATGGTGGCGCTGAATGAGCTGCCATGGAAAGGAGAGCAAGGAGATAGAAGGAAGGCAGTAAGGTATAAAGCAGGTGGCCAACCCCCAAAAAAATAAAAGCACAAAGGGAATAAACACACAACGGGATGATGGGAACAGAAACGGAGAGGGGAACAAACAACAAGGAAAACGAGCAAGCAAGACAGAAGGAACGAACGGTGGGGGCACAGCAGAGGATGAAACAAAAGCAACTACAACCCAAGCACACCAGCAAGAGCAATGAGTGTGACTTGCTCTAAGCAGGGTGGTGCGCAGCCTGCTGTTTTAAATAGAGTGCGGTGGAGGAGCTCTTCCCCCACTTAATTACAGGCATAGCCCTAAATTTATAATCATGATTGACTGAAACAAGCCTCAGAATCTGAACCAGCATGCTCTAACGAGGTAGATTCATGTTTTTTTTGTTTTTTTAAAGGCTATGCCTGCAGTTCAATGGGCTGCAGCAATTAGCCACTCCCCCTGCCTGAGCTATATAAGCCAGTTCCTTTCAGCCTCATTCAGAAACACTTTTTCTTTGCATATGGAGGCTCTGTTTGACTCTGCCTTTCCCAGCTGGAATCTCTGCCCATTTCAGCATTCATTTCCCTCATCTACTGCTTTTGGATTTTCTGTTTGGCTTATGCTGGACTTTCTGCTGGTTTGTGTTTTTCCCTGCCTTTCTAGATCTGTACTTTGTGGCTGCTGTTTGTGTTTTTTTCCTGTCTGTGTCTGCTTTCTTGTTCCCCTATACTTGAGTTTCTTCTGTTTTACTTTTTGGTGGGCTTCTAGTTTTACTAGTATTCTGCTACTTACCTTTGCTTGCTTCATGCTATTAAGGCAATTGTGTTATTCAGGCTCTGATTTACATTTGTCATACTTTTAGCAGTCCTCCATTTACCTGCAGTTGTTATCTGTGTGCTATTCAGCTCCCACTTGTATCTGTCTCCCTGCACATTCATCCTTAATTGTTCACACTTGCTCCACTCAGTGCCTGGCTTCCCTCAGCAGTTACAACTCCCAACTTTTCAGTTCTCATATGCTTGCTTTCCTAGCAGTTTTATTGTTGCTCTACTGCATTCACTCTGTTTCCTTAGCAGTTCATGGTTATACTACTGCCTCAGCTGACCTAATTTGCGATGCATCAGCAACTCACACTAACCTACCTTCAAACTGGTTGGCATGCTTTCTGGCTGTATCATTCAGTCCCATTCTCTGTCCCTGTTATCATTCAAAGTTTCACTCAGTGTTCCACCCTGCATTCTGCCTGCTGCTTCAGTCACATTCTGCCTGCTGTTTTCAGTCGCTCCTGGTACTGCTGTTACATGCTTACATATGCTGCCTCCACATTATACTACTATGGCTAATACTGCTATAAATCCTCCCATGCTGCACTGTTTTGTCAAATGCTGCTGCAGTTATGACTGCTACCACAAATCAGTCCCCCTGCATCCTGTTGCTTCTTCCCAGCATGGTGTCCTAGTGATCTGCTTGTGCCATCGGTTATTCCCATGGCGGGGGGACAATGACGTAGTGGGGCATTGTGGCCTCAGGTTGGGAATGGGCTATGGAGTCCAAAATAACCTATAGCTGTCCGTCTTCACCCAACCTCCTATTACCCCTGCATTCAGTTAAAGCAGCTGTTCAGTCTTACCTACATTCATGCTCCATGCGCTCACGACCATTAGGCTTCACCACAACCCCTCTTTCCTACAGTCAGATACATGCCAGCCACAACCATTATATGACTCCAAGCTTGCCCTGCAGCCAATGGTCTCACTCTGCCACACAAAGTCCACATCTGGGGGGTGCGTCCCCTGCCCGCAGAGGTCGTACTCACACACACAGGATGCTTTAGCTATGCAGGTTGTTGGTGGCACCTCTTGATGTAGAACTTAAGACTTCAGTTGCCGAAGGGTGGGGCCCTTAAGCCAAGGGGGCTCCTTTAGCTGTGCAGGCCATGCCAGCAACACCTTCAAAAGCTTTTCTCCCTACAACTGCCTAAGGTTCACCTGGTCTCCATGTCCTCCCCTTCCCTGCCCATTCTCTGCTTTCCTCAACTGCTCACCTCAAAGATGGTCCCCAGGGAAGCCCCTTGGACATCTTCCTTCACATCTCAACTCACAAATGGTCCTAAGGGAAGCCCCTTGGACATCTACCATCTCTTTAGGCTTCCCTCGTGGAGGCCAGGTGAGTGCCTCTCAGCGGCTGTTGCTCTTCTCTTCCCACCTTGGGGTGCGGGCCTCTCGAGTGTGAGTCTCCCTCAGCTGCAGAGAGTGCTCGTAACCCCCTCATGGCATTTCCCATTAGAGGGACAGAGTGAGAGCCTTTCTCCAAATTGGAATATTTACCCCTCTGAACTGGTTCTCTAAATTGTAGCAGCCAAGTTATCACTAAAAGTATCCTAAGCCTGGGAAGGTGACCTAGGCCTTGAATCCCCAGAGGTTTCCTCCTCACAGGGTTTTTTTCCTCACCTCCGTGCCGAAGGTCATAAATGCTAGCTAGTTCCTATTTGGTATATACCTTCAGTTTACCCAGATAGGTTCCGCTGCTGGATGGAGTTAGATGGTGGCTCTCCTTCTTTGCCATTCCCTCTCTCCTTAGGAAATTATGTCCCTCTGCTCAGTTGATACCTATCAGCTTTCTCTTCAGCCTGTGTCTGTTTCCAGTTGCCACTGGTTGCTGTCGATCTATGCTCTCAGCTCTCGTGGTGAACGTTTGCTGCTCAATACTCTTTTTTGGGGCTCCTTCCTAAGGTACCTTTTATCCAAGGGAATCCTTTCCGTGGCACCTCTAGGGGTGGAACTCTCCTCCAGGGTTTCTTGCCGTTGCTACCCCATAGGGTGGTAGTTCCCCATGGAACAGAGAGTGCAAATGGCCAAAGTTGTCAACAGTTACACAAGCATAACATAACACTAAGCTGCATAAGCCCACTGAACTGACAGGCTATGCCTGCAGTTCAATAGGCTGTAGCAACTAGCCACTCCCCCTACCTAAGCTATATAAGCCAGTTCCTTCCAGTCTTATTCAGAAGCACCTTTTCTTTGCCCCACCATCCTCTCCTCTCTTCTTCCTCCTCCTCCTCCTCCAGCGGCATGCCCCTCTCTTCTGGGCTCCTTCCCAGTGTAACTTTAGCCAAGGAAATCTTTCCCGCGGCACCTCTAGGGGTAGAGCCCTCCTTGAGGGTTCCTTGCCTTTGGTAGCCTACAGGGTGGTAGTTCCCCATGGATCAGAAAGTGCGAACGGCCAAAGTTATCAATAGTTCTACCAGCATAACACTACACTAAGTTGCATAAGCCCACTGAATTGTTATTATGGCTGCTGTAATGAAAGTCTGACTCGGTAGTTTGTTAGAGAGGTACAAAACAAGATTGTGGCTATAATGAAACAACAAACATTTCTGGTGTCATGAGCACATCTCACGAAATCAAAAACTGTGCTGAGACACCAAATGTTTTTGGTTGTATAAGAACGTTGTCCCAAAAACCCTGCTGAACATGCTCAGAATAGAAAAACACAAAACGTTAACTCCTTATAACTCTGGAACCATTTAGTATTTTTTCACAAGATCTTCCAAAGGAACTACCTTGCCATATCATGCTTCCACCCTGAATGATTTGCGGAAAAAATTCCATTCTGTGTAGGCTGTGGGTGACAGCAAAAAAAGACAACAGTTTCATAAGAACTTACCATAATAGTAGATCTTTGGGGGAATCTCTATCATCAGGTCATACCTATGGAACTCAGCCGTCAACCACTAGGATCCCAAGGAAGCTTTTCTGCAGCAGTCTACTAGGGGCCACCATGCCAAAGTTAGGCTCTGATGTCACTCACTCTATGAAAGTGCAGGTAGCCCTGCTCCCTCCCTCAGTTCTTTCCCTAGCTGGAGGCCGTGAGACAGGAGTCCCACTAGGGAACCAAGGAGACAGATAAGGTGCCCAGCTAACAGCAGGGCTGGAGCAACAGAACAGCTGAGCTGGAGAAAGAAATGGGGATGGAGGGACATATGGCATGATCTAATGACAGAGATTCCCTTGAAGATCTGCTATACAGTTCTTATGTAACTGTTCTGTCTTCTTCAGGGATGTCTGCATCAGGTCACACTTATGGAACAAGTCCCAAGCAGTGCTGCGAGTAAGGACAACCTGGGTGGCAAGAGCCCAGAGGCCTATAGAAACATAGGAAAAATAAAAGGTGATGGCAGATAAGGACTGTGTGGCCTACCTAGTCTGCCCCTTTTCCCTACCTAATGCAATACCACAGACCCTAGTTGATCTGCGGCTTACCCTCTCTTCCCTACTGCGAGAGTACTGTTATGGTTATCCCATGCATTCTTGAATTCCCCTACCATTTTTGCACCCACCACCTCCACAGGGAGGCTGTTCCAAGCATCCACTACTCTTTCTGTGAAAAAGTACTTCCTCACATTGCCCCTGGGTCTACACCCATCTAGCCTTACATCATGCACCCTTGTTCTTGTATACCTCCTTTTCTTTAAGATGCTACCCCTCCTGTACCTTGTGTATACCCCTCAGGTACTTGAATGTCTTAATCATATTCACCCCCTCTCTCTTCTCTCTTCCAGGGAATACATATTGAGGTCCTCTAGTCTTTCCTCATATGACTTTTGGTGCAGTCCTTGCACCATTTTTGTTGCCCTTCTCTGGACTGCCTCTATTTTGTCTGTGTCCTTCTGGATATGTGGCCTCCAGAACTGGTCACAGTACTGCAGATGAGGTCTCACTAGTGATCTGTACGGTGGCATAACAACCTCCTTTTTTCTGCTGGTGATACCTCTCCCTATACACCCTAGCATCCCACTGGCTCTCCCTACAGCCTTCTCACATTGTTTGGTTACTTTTAGGTAATAAGATATGGTTACCCCAGGTCCCTTTCTTGATTGGTGGCTGTCAGTACCTCTCCCCCCATCTTGTACTCATACTGAAGCACAGCAGGGCCAAAGCCTGCCCTTCCTCAGGATGCAATATCCAGACTATAGTGCTTGGTGAAAGTGTGGACAGTGCT
The DNA here is from genome assembly GCA_016271365.2 of Neoceratodus forsteri. NCBI lineage: Eukaryota > Metazoa > Chordata > Ceratodontiformes > Ceratodontidae > Neoceratodus > Neoceratodus forsteri. The sequence goes on from CM057451.1 coordinate 22,467,840, forward strand.
CCAAGTGGCAGCAGTGCAGATCTCAGCTGCAGACACCCTCGGAAAATGGCAACTGATGTGACCATGCCCTGGGTGGAATGGTCCTTAACAGCCCCAGGAAGTTCCTTAGCGTACTTCCTGTAACAAAAAAAAAAACAATACAGCTGGCCAACCATTTGGACAAGCACTGTTTAGAAACTGGATTGCTCTCTCTACCAAGAGCAAAAGAACCAACTAACTGTTTGGACTTCCTCCAGTCCTTGGTATGGTGTGTATAGTAATGCAGAATTCTTTGCACATCCACAGTATGGAGCAATACTTTCCCTGGATTGGCATGCTCCATGGGTAAACTCAGACACCATCTTAGGAAGAAACTTAGGGTTAGTACACAAAGAGACCCTGTCTTTGTGGAAAATCAAACAAGGCTGCTCACACACAAGAGCCTGTAGCTCAGAAATTCTTCGAGCAGAAGTAATGGCAACTAAAAATAATGCTTTCCATGACAGAAAGTGTAGCTCACAAGATGCAGCTGACTCAAAAGGAGGCAGAGTCATCTTTTCCAAAACAAAACTGAGGTCCCAAGCTGGAACTGGGTTACAATGAGAGGCTTCAAATGGAGAATGCCTTTCAAAATGGTACGAGCCACATCCAGCTGTGCCACCGTATGACCATCGATGGGTACAAGGAAGGCTGATATGGCAGACAGGTGTTCCTTAAGGGAGGAATACTTAGACCAGCATCAGGCAAGGTCAGGAGACACTCCAAAACCTGGTTCACTGGCCAGGTGAAAGGCTCCAGTTTGTGGGAAGTGACCCAGGGAGAAAACCGCTTCCACTTCATAGAATAAGTGGCCCTGGTAGAGGGTTTTCTGGCAGCCATCAGGACATCAGCTACATTCTGAGACACTCCAAACTGAGCAATGGCTATGTCCTTAGGAGCCGTGCATGCAGATGGAGGGACTTGAGGTCTGAATGGACCAGGGTCCACTGTCCCTGTGTCAACAGGTCCTGGCAAAGGGGCAAGGGAACTGGAGGTTCCACAGCCAAGTGCTGAAGTAATGGAAACCATATCTGCCATAGCTCAAATGGGGCCACCGGAATCAGGGTGCCGCCCTCCATCTGTAGTTTGATGAGAACCCTCTGAATCAGAGAGGAGGGAGGGAATGTGTAAAGAAACCTCCCTTTCCAGAAATGGGACAATGCATCTCACCAAAAAACTCCAGACCTTGGATCTAGTGAGCAGAAACATAGCAGTTCTGCATTGAGTGGGGACGCTAAAAGGCCCAACTTCAGACAACTCCACCTGTTGAACAGGGCTTCTACGACCAAGGTCAACAGTTCCCACTTGTGCACTTTGGACTGTGACCAGCTGAGGCTATCCACCAAGGCATTTTGGACACCTGGCACATGGATGGCTGACTGACAGTTCTAGACCATGATCTGGAGCCCAGTACCAGACCCTCATTGTTTCCCAACATAGAGGATAGGAATGGGAACCCTCTTGCTTGTTGATATAATAAACTACACTGAGGTTATCCAATTGCACCAACAGAAGACCCGGAGATAAATGGTTCTGGAAGGCTTGTAAAGCATACTGAACTGCCTTCATTTCTAGAACTTTTATGTGGAAGTGAGTTTCCCTGTGGGACCAAAGGTACTGGTTCTGATAGGAGCCTAGATGGGCTCCCCAGCCCTGACCCGAAGCATCTGTGGTGAGGATCTGCTGATGGTTGGGGTTCAGAAAGGGAACTCCCTTTAAGAGATTTGTCGGGTTTTATCCACCAGTGAAGCACTGCACGAACTGGCAAGGAGACGAGGACCAGCTGATCTAGAGTGCCTGAATGCTGATCCAATTTAACCATAAGGATCCACTGTGGAATCCTCATGTGCAACCTGGCCAGAGGGATCTTCACAATGGCCACTGCCATGAGACCAAGTAGCTGGAGGAAAGTTCTGGCTGGAACATGCCAGCTCTGAGCCACCTTCTGGGCCTGGGTAATAAAGTAGTCCACCCTGTCTTGAGGAAGGAAGACCTTGCCCTGAGTAGAGACCAGGACTGCCCCTATGTACTATAATCTCTGAGAAGGGTCAGTACAGACTTGGGTTGATTGACCGTGATGCCCAAGGACTGGAACAACTGCAGAGCGTGTTCCAGAGTGAACAACAAGAGCTCTCTGGACTGGGCTTTCAGTAACCAGTCATCAAGGTAGGGGAACACATAGAGGCCCTCACACCACAGGGCCACTGCCACAGCTGCTAAGCACTTGGTAAAAACCTATGGCACAGAGGATAAGCCAAAGAGCAATATAGTGAACTGATAAAGTTCCCACTGGAACATGAACCACAGGTAATGCCTGTGAAGGGGGCAAACCATGATTTGCAGATAGGCATCCTCCATATCAAGGGAGCATAGCCAGTCACCCTGCTTGAGCAGCAGGAGAAGACCGTGCAAAGTGACCATCCGGAACTTTTTGTACTGGATAAAAAGATTCAGTTCCTTGAGGTCTAGAATGGGCCTCAAGTTCTCTGTTCTGTTGGTACCAGGAAGAAACTGGAATAGATCCCCTTGTTCATTTGTTGCCTGAGCACTGATTCTATGACCTGTTTGCACAGCAAGGTGAGGACATCTTCCATGAATATCTCTGTGTGGTCTGGAGGGTAAAACAGGGGCACTGAGGGAACATCTGGAGGCTGCTCTAGAAGCTCAAGAGCATGTCCATATTCAATTATCTGCAGGATCCAAGCATCTGTTCTGATGGTTCTCCATTGGGGCAAATGGAGGGAGAACTTGCCAATGATCACCACCACTTGACTCAGGGGGAGGAGGAGGAGGGGGTCCTGCAAGGAGTCTGGCATAGGCTGAACCAGTGGCAGGGGCTGCACTGCTGCCTCTGTGTTCCTTGGCTGAGGGTCTGTCAGAGGAAGAGGGAGCAGGCAAGGCCGAGCTGGCCCTGTGTCTACCCTGAAGTTTGCTTTCGGGACACGATTTGTCGGAGGACTTCTGAAAGGAGGACCGTGGCCTACCCCTGGGCTGGGCATTATATAAGGAGTGGACAGACCACATGGCCCTACCAGAAGCCTGCTGCTCATTAATAATGTCCTGCACATCTGGACCAAAAAAGTATGTGACCCAGAAAAGGGGCATTTAACACCTTTTGTTGAACATCATTAGCAAAGCCAGAGACCCACAGCCAGGAGTGCCATCTAAGACAAATGCCAGAGGCAGCTGCCCTGGCTGTAGTGTCAACCATGTCATAGATGGCTCTGAGGAGCTGCTTGCTAACATCCTCTGAGGCCTGAAGTACCTTGAGAAGCTCCTGCTTGTAAGAACCCTCAGGACAATTCTGAGCAGTTGCTTTGCCCTTCCTCCAAAGAGTATTTTGGTACTTAATAAGATGGGCCAAATAGTTGGCAATCCGAAAGCCAAGGGTGTCTGAGGTGAAAGTCCTTTTGCCCCACAGATCCAACCTTCTGGACTCCCGGGTCAGCAGGCAGGGAGCTAAGGTGCTTAGGGGCCTTAGTTCTGTCGTGGGCAGCTTTAATGACCACAGAATCAGTCTCAGACTGGGCTGCATAGAAGGGTAGCCCTTGAGGGGCCTGATAACTAAGGTGACCGATATCAGGGTGGACTTCTGTCTGGCAATCTCTAAGGGTGATGTCATAGAACAATGTGAGTTCACAGTACCCCAATTCTCTTGGAGTTCCTTTGGTCGACCTGAGTCCATGGATATTGTGAGGATCACCCATAGTGTGCGTCCCACCAGCTGTACTTTGGACCCTGGACCGACTCCCCTAATTTTGGGTTGTATTGATATCATCGGTCCAGTCCTGGTGCAAATAGTCTGGAGCTCCTTGGAGTCAGGTGAGTTTCCTAGCTCCCTGAAAGAGGCGGTGGTGACACCTCTCTTGAAGAAAGCTACCTTGGACCCAGACTGTTTCTCAAACTACAGACCCATCTCTAACCTTCCCTTTATTGGGAAGGTTATTGAGAAGGTAGTGGCTGCCCAATTGGAAGACCATTTAGCCATCCACAATATCTACGAATCCTTCCAGTCCGGTTTTCGTAAAAGACATAGCACCAAGACTGCACTGGTTCGGGTGCTTAATGATCTTCTGAGGGCAAGAGATCAGAAGAGACGTTCCATTCTGGTTCTCCTTGATCTCTCATCAGCTTTTGACTCTGTGGATCACTTGGTGTTGATAGCATGCCTGAGGCAAATCTATGGAATATCGGGAATTGTTTTACAATGGTTCGCCTCATTCCTCAGTGGAAGATCACAAACAGTTGTTTCAGGAGTTTTTTCCTCTGGCCCAACTCCTTTGTTATGTGGGGTGCCTCAGGGTTCCGTGCTGTCACCCATGTTATTTGCAGTGTATATGCTGCCCCTCAGAGACATTATAAGACGGCATGGGCTGAGGTTTCACTGCTATGCAGATGATACCCAGCTATACCTGTCTTTTGCACCCGACCAGGATGGAGCTTTCACGGTGTGTAACAACTGTCTTGAAGAAATCCAGGGTTGGATAGATTCTAGTTGGTTAAAGTTGAACTCAGAGAAGACAGAGGTTCTGGTTGTGGACCCGGGAGGTCAGATAGAGAGGTCGTGTGGTGGCACTCCTTCCAGAATATATTTTGGTGGTGTGTCACTTCCGACCTCTGAATGGGTGCATAGTCTTGGGATTGTCCTAGACGAAAGGCTGACATTACAGTTTCAGGTGTCAGCCATTGTCAGGACTTCCTTTACCATCTTAGGAATACCACCAGGGTTAGGCACCTTGGTCTGTCTGACTCTTTGCCAACATTGGTCCACGCCTTTGTGTCCTCGCGTTTAGACTATTGCAACGCCCTTTACTTAGGGCTTTCTGGGATTGAAATCTGCCACCTACAGCTGGTGCAGAATGCTGCAGCCCAGGTTCTGACTGGGACAAGTAGGTCCTGCCATATTATCCCGGTGCTGCGCAAACAGTACTGGCTGCCTATACGGTGGCGGATCACCTTTAAAGTCATTTTACTGACTTTTAAAGCCCTTCACGATCAGGGTCCGGCCTATCTGAAAGAACTTCTGGTGCCTTACTGCCCTGGCCAATCGCTCCGCTCAGCCGACGAGGGGTTGCTAGAGAGTCCGAGAGTGAGTTTAAAATCTTCTGGCAGTAGAGCTTTTTCTCATGCTGCTCCCATTCTCTGGAATTCTCTACCACGCCGGTTACAGGAGTGCACCTCCGTGGAGGAATTCAAGAAAAACTTGAAAACCTATTTGTGGCAAATGGCATTCTTAGATGCTTAAGCAAATTTATTCTGCTGAGATTTTATTTCATTTATTTATTTATTTGAGCATCAGTTTACAACCTTTGAGCCAGAGGCTGATTTCCAAAGGTACCTCGTCACATTGAGGACAAATACATTACATTACAGGCTCGTTGTTACATCATATTGAGGACAAATACATTATATTACATGCTCACTGTTACATCACAGAGTTTCAAGTTGTAATAAACTGACAACCAATTAAATTGACAGCCATATATATTTACAAATATTTGTAGAGTGAAGGAACCATTCTAGTTATAGTGGTGCTGCTCATGAGAGCATTGTCAGTATGTGGTGGACTAAGTCACGACTAGTGACAGGTGCAATCACATGCATTAAATAGCTGGTTCCATAGTGGGGTTTTGAAGGTGGAGATAGTAGTGGTGTCAGAGATGGCTGGTGGGAGTGCATTAAACCAGGCTGGGGCTCTGTAACAGAAAGATCTCTGTCCATGGCTTGCCCTGGTTCTAGGGATCAGAAGGGTGATTTTGCAGGATGTTCGGGTATTAATCAAGGGTTTGGCTTGGCAGATGGAGGCTGTCAGCCCAGGGGGAGATAGCCTGAGAAGGGTTTTTTTCATAATGAGGCTGGTTTGGTATTGAAGTCGCTCTTCCAGATTTAGTAGCCTTGCCAAGTCATATAGCTGACGTGTGAGTGAGCCTGGGGGGCCTGTGTAATAAGCCTACATGCCTTATTCAGGACAACGCAGATTTTGTTGAGGGCGGTCGAGTCAGCCGCACCGTAAACAGGTAGGCTATAGTCCACCAGGGACAGTATCAAGGATGTAACTGCGAGTCGGAAGGCAACAGCGGGGAGACAGTTTTTATGGCGGTAGAGGATACCTAGCCACACATTAGTAGCAGAGGCAAGTGCCTCTATATGGGTGTGGAAGGAGAGGGCAGTGTCGAAGCTGATCCCAAGGTACTTGTACGAGCGGACTAGTTCAAGGGGTTGCTTGGAGCTGGGGAGGATGTGTAGTGGAAAGTTACTGGCTTTGTTCTGAGGGTGGGCAAAGAGCACTGATTTGTTTTTTTTGAGATTGATGACAAGTCAGTGCTCTTTGAACCAGGTTTCTGCATCACTGAAGGTGAGTTGTAGGGAGTCCTGGAGGGTGTTGGGGTTGCAGTAGGTGGCAAAAGAGGACAGCATCATCTGCATATGACAGAATTCTACCAGTGCAAGCACTGGGTAGGGTGTTTAGGTAGATTGAGAAGAGTAGCGGTCCCAGGATGGAGCCCTGGGGCACACCTGAGCGGATGGGACAGGTTGTAGAAAGTGTCCCATTGATTTTGACACGTTGGAGGTGGTCAGATAGGTAGCTTGTGCACCAAGAGATTGGCCCAGTAGATAGGCCAGTATGGGAGAGGGCTTCCAGTAGGAGGGGGTAGGAGACAGTGTCGAAAGCGTTTGAGAGATCTACAAACACTGCACCAGCTAGGGCGCCGGCATCCAGGGAGGAGTGTATGAAATATGAAAACTCAATTAGAGCTGTTCCAGTACTGTGCCCTGCCCGGAAGCTGTGCTGTTCTGGACAGAGGATGTTGTACTTGGTTAGGTACTCAGTGATTTGAGAGGCCACCAGCTTTTCAAGGGCTTTGGAGAGGGGTGGGAGGATGGAAATAGGTCTGTAGTTCCCTGCATTGGACCTGTCACCGCCTTTGTGGATGGGCATAACTATGGCCGTTTTCCATGCAGTTGGGAATTGCCCCAGGCAGAGGGATTTGTTGAGTAGGGTGGTGAGCGGAGCAAGTACCTGGTCCAGCACCTGACGGAGAACGCTGGGGTCCAGGGAGTCGCTGTTGGGACTATTGCTCTTTAAAGGTTTGAGCAGGTGTGGTCTGGCTTCCTGGTCGGTTACCCTGCATAGTTGGAAACAAGGGCATTGGATGACAGGGGCCAGCCGGGAAGGGAGAGGGTCAAAGAAATTACTGGGGAGGACCGAGCTAAGGTCCGTGAAGGTAGTGTTTAGGAATTTGGCTATGCAGGCCGGGTCAGTCAAGGTAGTTCCGTCCATGGTGATCTGGGCTGGGGGGGTGCGGGCAATCCCATTCGATTGTTTAACGTTGTCCCAGAAGGTTTGTGCACACCCTCAGGAGGAGGTGAGCGTGGCCTGGTAATGGTCGGCCTTTGCTTTATGGATAACCCAGGTGCACTTGTTCCATGCTGCATTATAAGCCTGTCTGTCAGCTATCCAGCCTGTTTCAGTGGCAAGGTGCCATAAGTTATCCCTGTGCTTGAGCAGTTGACGTAGGGCAGGGGTAACCCAGGGCACACTAAGCTTTTTGGTACGTGTTCTGGTAAGGGGTGCGTAGAGGTCACAGGCTTTGTTTAAAGTCTGGGAAAAGAAGGTGAGAGCAGTGTCTATGTCAGGAGCATGCTGTATGGGTGACCAGTTAATCTGGGCAAGAAGTCGTTTGAGACTTTTTAGCCCACCAGGTCTGAGGCACCTGCGGAGTGTGGGTTGGGCTTTAAGTAGGGGGGTTGGGGTCGACCAGCGGAATAGGATTGGGGAGTGATCACTGAGTGAGTCTGGGAGGACCTGGATATCTTGGATTTTTTGGGGGCAGTTTGTGATGACTACATCTAGAAGGGTACTGGTACCTCTCTTGGAGTTTACTCTTGTGGGTTGGGAAATGAGTTGCGTCAGATCCATAGCCATGAAGGTATCTCGGGTGGTGGAAGAGGAGGCACTGAGCCAGTTCACGTTTAGGACCCCCACAAGGATGTGATCAACCTTGTGTTGGAGGGTAGCGAGATAATCGGTTAAGGATAACATCGCCGGAGTTTGGTGCTTTGGTGGAATGTATCCTGTAGTGAGATATAGGGGGCCCCTGGTGGGGTCAGGCGTAAGTTTAAGGGTGAGGGCCTGAGCCCCGTTTACAAGAACTGGGGCAGGGAGTGCTAGCCCAGTAATTGAGTCCCTGGTATAGGTATAGATAGCACAGCCTCCCCCACATTTGCCAACACGATCCTCTCAGTATAGGGTGTATCCAGGTAGTGAGACAAAGTGGTCGGGAGTGGATTTTGACAGCCAGGGTTCTACCAGAGCTATGACATCTGGTTCATGCAGCATGACCCAGCATTGGAGGGAATCACATTTTTTGAGTATGCTGCATATATTCATGGAGGCTATATGGAGACTGGCGGTCCCAGTTGTGGGGCTGGTCTGGGTGGGGCCTGGGTTGGGATGCATACTGCCTGTAAGGAATAGTAGGAGGATCATGGCTCTAGCTAGGGGGCGGAGTTTAGCGATCTTTCGGTGGGTATTCGGGGGTGGGGAGGCCATCAGGGAGGAGGGGATGGGTAGGGTCAGCACGGTCGGGACAGCAGGGGTGATTAGTCGCCAGTGGGCACCAGGGTAAGTGGAGGTGAGGTAATCTGGGGATGGGTGATGTGGGTAGGGGCACATGGTCATTGTAGGGTGGGATCTTATTATATCCGGGGGAATTGATGCTTTTATTTGTATTTATTAATTGATTTTAATATTTGATGTTTATATGATATGATTTTATTTATATGTATTATTGATTTATATCTGATGCTGTGGTTTTAATATGTTCAGCGCCTTGGTATGTTGGAAGGCGGTATACAAATAAAATTATTATTATTATTATAAAGTTTGTTGGCCTTCCTAGGCATAGCTGGCACTATATTGGGTCTGTGCCAGGCTGCTGCAGCTGCATCATTCAAGGCTGGTAGCAGAGAAGGAACAGTCTTAGGTGGGGACACAGGGATCTCCAAGAAGTCCACCACATTCCTCCTGATTTCGTCCTCCTCCTCAGTCTGGAACCCCATAGTGGGGGAGAGCTGTTTCATGACACTGAAAAAGGAAGGATCTGTAGGGGGAGACCTGGGAGTGAGCTTAACAGACTCCTCACTCACAGAGGAGATAATGGACCTATCAGAAGTTTTCACATCAACTTCCTCCTTGTACTCCTCTTCCTCAGGGAGGAGAAGATCAGGATGGTACTCCTCTTAGTCGTCGGACTGCTCTGGGGCAGGGATCGATGAACACCATGCCAATGACTCCACAGAGGGTGCAGAGCATGTGGACCTAGCAGGCATCGCTGCTGAAACAGCCAACGACGGCGCGGGCGATGACAGCTCAGGCCGTGTAGCCAGCAGTTGAGTAAGAGAAGTAGTAATGGAGATTAGAATGGTATTAAGGTTGACGGCAGGGACGGGAACCATCATCGACACTGGTGTCAACAGAGGAAGTGAGAGGCCCTGGTCCAATGAAGAACCATTAACTGAAGAAGTAGCGGATAGGCCTGGCACCAACAGACCTCGAGGCTCAAGAGGTCTCAATGGTGGGGCAGGGGCCAACAACCCAGAGGCCAACATCTCTTTCACAGCCTAATAATGAGGGAAGAGAATCCCCCTTGGGGGTCTGGAAGATGTTGAGGCCTGCACAGGGCGAGCTGCCAACGCCAAAGTTTTCGACAGGGCAATCGCTGAAAAAGAAGAGGAAGAATCCAGTGGGGACCGGGATCGCCGATGGAGGAACAGTCCTTGGGCCTCTTCTTATTCCATCGAGAGTGTTTCCCCGAGGATTTGCCCTAGGCATTGGTGACCTGTGATCCTGTGGAAGATGGTGACTGGGCAGAGGGAGCTGCAGAAGACCCCTGCTCTCTGCTGGCTACCTGTTGCTCCATGAGGAACTTCTGCAGGGCTTTCTTTCATCAGTAGTAAGGTTGAATTTCTAGCACGATTCACAGGCTAGGAAGTTATGGCTAGGCTCAAAACAGCAGACACAGAGCTGGTGTTCCTTGGTAGAAAAAATCATCTTTCCACAGCAGCAGCGATGGAAAAGATCCAACAAAGGAGTAGTTCTCGACATACAAAGGAGAAATAATCACTTTTAAATAAAAGTGATCTGATGACAAAAGAAAAAAGATAAGTAAAATTTGGCAGTCGAACTGAGCAACGAAGTTTCCACTGAGTCTGTGCATGAATGGTCAACGGTGGGAAAGAAGTGGGGATGGAATGGGGCCGCACACTCTTTTATAGGGTGAGTAACATTGGAGCCTGACATCAGTCAGGGCGGCCCCTATTAAACTGCTGCAGAAAAGCTTCCATGGGATCCTAGTGCCTGACGGCTAAGTTCCATGGGTGTGACCTGATGACACAGATATCCCCCAAGAAGATCCCAGGTTAAGTATAGGAAACAAATTAGACATCTACAGGAAAATGACATTTGCAGATTTCAGAAACTGCACCAGCTGCCATCACTAAACTTTCCACAGATCTAAACCTTGCCTACTTTTTATGCTTTTTTAATATAAAGGTGAGTTGAGCACTAGACAAAATATATGCAGCATTTCAGCTAATTTTATCAAATGTTGCCAAAGCTATTAAAGTGCAAAGTTAGGGGTTTATCATTGAACACCCTACTCAACACTAACTATCGGGGCACTACTGTGCCCCTATAATTAAAAAAAGTCGTACCATTATTATAAGGATAGCACATTAATGAACTCCTCAAAGGGAGCATTAAAACGTCACCCAGACCAATCCTGGCTAATGGGCAACTAATCTATGAGGGATCTCACATTGCTGAGACCCTTAACACTTACTTCACGAACCTGGAGGCATATAAGCGGGGACTTCCTGACACGAATAGTAAGCCGGTTTCACAATGGCCCCAGGACCTTGATCGCCCTTTGTTTCACCTGAGGATGGTCAGGAAAAAGAGGTCCTTACCACCTTAAATCCCTACACCCAAGAGGATCTGGGGACCTGATGGGATCCAAACAAGAATCCTAAAAGAGGGCCCCAGCCTTAGCTAAACCCCTAACCTGGCTGATCAACGTCCATAACAGAAGGATCAGTACCCAAGCTCTGGAAACAAGCACTAGTGATTCCCATACACAAGGGAGGAGCAGCAGAGCCCATTGAGAACTACAGGCCTATCTCCATGTTGTGTTCCATAGCTAAAGTACAGGAGAAGCTTGTTTACTCTCAACTCCGGGACTACCTAGAAACTCACCGGGTAATCTCACCATCTCAGCACGGGTTCAGGGCTAACCATGGGACGGACACTGCGCTAACTAAATTCTCAGCTGAAGTACTGAGCAATAATGATGGAGGGGTCAGCACAGGGGCAGTCTTCATTGACCTATCCAAAGCTTTCGACCTGGTAAACCACAACCTCCTTCTACAAAAAATGTGTTCTCTTGGCCTTGATACTCACTCACTGGGATGGTTCAAGAGTAATCTCTCCGAACGCACCCAGAGGGTTAAGTGGGAGGATAAAGTCTCTAAGCTAGCTCCACTTAAAGAAGGGGTACCCCAAGGGTCAATCCTTGGCCCCCTTCTCTTTACTCTGTTCATTAATGATCTGCACAAAAACTGTGGTAGTAGCAGTGCCATTCAGTACGCGGATGATGCAGTCATTTATAGAGCCTCCCCTAATTTACCCGAGTTGCAGACAGCCCTCCAAGAAGACATCCACTTGTTGGAGGACTGGCTCTCTCTGAACAAAATGGTTCTAAACACTAGCAAAATGAAGGTAATGCTTTTTGGCCCTAGATCCCTGGGAACAAAGAGGTCACACCACCTACAACTCCAGTCCAGAGGGGTGTAAAACTTGAGGTGGTCTCCTCCACCAAATACCTTGGCCTTACCCTGGACCAAGGTTTTACACTAAAGAATCATGTAGATCAAATCACAAAAGCCATCCATGGGAAATTAGGCATCCTTTATAGACTAAAGGACCAAATCATTCCTGAAGCCAGGGTAGCCATTGCCACAAGTGTACTCCTCCCAAAGCTCACATTCGGGGCTCCGATCCTCCAGGGTGTGGCCGTGATGGAATTAGGAAGGCTGCAGACTCTGTACAATAAGATAGTCCGCTTTGCCACCCTGTATCACCCGAGGACTCACCACTGTGAGGCCCAATCCAGGCTCAGGTGGCCCGCTGATGCTCCTCTAGCCTACCCTTCCCTTTGCCCACATTCAAGATACTGGCCCCTCACCTCCCCCAGCCTGGTTGGGCCTGGCCAGGCGAAACCCAACCCACGGCACCTGCGCTCATCAGGCCAATCTCTCCTCGAGGTTCCTAAGATGAGGACTAAAGCCGGGTCTAGGTCCTTATGCATACCGCCCTTCCACCTGGAACAACCTCCCCTTGGAGGTCCGGGAGGCTGAGACTGTTTCTAGCTTCCGGACTTTGCTGAAGGGACACCTGCTCAATAGGAGCATATGTCAATGTCACAGTACCTGACCTAGCTCAGCCTCTTGGGCAGCTCACTTGTCCTCCCAACAGCCATCTTGGCAGTATAATGGTCCTCTTCTTGCAGAAGGGGTGCACTTAGGTCCCTAATTTATCCCCCTTCCAATCCTGCAGACACAGCAGCTAACCCTAGGTCTACAGGCGCTGCTTACTATTCCTGAGGACCTGGTATCTAATCTACTACTAGTGATGCCTAATTGTTTAATGTACGCATTATTTGTAACCTTCATGTCCATACAGCCTATATGTCTTCCACTTCCTGGCGCCTGCAAAAATATGTACTCTTATTTTTAAAAACTATCCATTCTCCAGACTGTACTGAACTGTTACCTGTATGTTGTTGTTGCACCCAGGTCGCCCCTGAAAAAGGGACCTCTTCGGGCCCAGTGGGCCTACCCGGTCATCAAAATTCAATAAATAAATAAATAATAAATAAATCAACCCCTGTGATCAGGTTTTGACATATTAGGAGGCTGAACCCCTTAATACAAGCTGTACTATACAGTACAATTATACCTACAGTACGCAATACTGTAAGTTATTAAGTGGGTCAAGGTGGCTGCTGCAAATACTGCTCTCTGATTAAATAAGACAGGTCACATTTCATGCCTATGTGCACCAATGTATTGAATGTGCTTGCTCCGTCTCACTACAGATTTACAGTAGCTCTGCATATTAATACAGCTGTACTAGAAATATTTATAATACCTGTGCAACTACTAACTAATCACCCTTTTCCCTAAAAATGTGCAAAACAGCAGGAGGATTAGGCCACACAGCATAGCAAGTCATCCTTCCCAAAAAAAAATCCTGAAGCACCAGACTCCATCTGTCACTTTCAAACAATTACACACATACACACACACACACACACACACACACACCCAACGCACACAATCTAAAAAAAAGACAGACGCTATAGTCCATATTTAGCTGGTGGCTTTGGCAAAAGGGATTCGGCCTGTATAACTGAGTGTACTGTATTCAGTTTAAGTGGGTTCCACTGTAAATGCTAGATTGAAAGCATTATGCAGAAACTTTTACCCTTGCAAAAGAAGCAACACTTTCAACTGCAAATCAACTCCTCCCATTCTAGAGTATGGGAACTTAGTTCTCAGAAATGCAAGAATGCATCTGTTAGACAAGTTAGGAACAATGCACAACAACTGGCAGAGTTTGTATTAAGATGTCCTTGAATCAAGCAACACTGTTATGTACATGGAGATAGGCAGTGACTAAGCTCACTCACAGCTCATTACTCTAACCTCTAGGGTATACTGCCAGACCCAATTGACAATTAATTATCTAATCTCAAATGTTGGGAATATACAAGGTCCAAACACATGCAAAACTGAGAAATTAAACAGTTTAAAAAGTTATAGGGAATTGGTGGATTACTGGAAATGTTTCACTATAACAGACTATCTCAAATAGAACTCTTAAATGAGGTGCATGAATGTTTGTTTGTTTTTATTTTTATTTATTGAAAAGTTTCACCAAAAAGGAACACTGAACAACAAGTTTCTCGTCTTATGGTGCATCCTGAGGGGAAGGGTAATGGGAAGATACAGATACAAATACAAGGACAGTCAAAAACAAATACAAGCATTCATATACAGTAGAAGCAGATTTGTACAGACACTGGATACCGCGACAGTGAATACATCAAGGCTTACAAGGCACATTAGTTATGATGCAGAAGAAAATGCTGTAACACAAATTCGGAGTGATATAAAGTGCAAGCAGTATTTACAAGTGCTAGGGGGCAACTACCACTGAGTAACAGTAGAGCCATAAAGCATTACGCAGTGCAAGGAAATTAACTGAAACATAACTAGGGGCAAGAGCAGTCTGAGGAGTAATAATGTGTGAGGGATAAGGAGATAGAGTAGGGGGGAAGATGAGTGTCTAGTTTGAGATGGCAATGAGTTCCAGAGCTTAGGGAAGTTTATTTATTTATTTATTTATTTATCAAAATGTTTCACCAGGAAGGCACACTGAGTGACAAGTCACTCATCTCCTGGTGCAACCTGGGGGGAAGGGGTACAATAGGAATGAGACATTATACATTCAAGTTACAACATCAACATTAACATACAGTCGTAAGGCAGGTGTTACAAACAATGTTACAACAATGTTGTGCATAACATGTAGAAAGAGTGGACAATAATAAGTGCCGTGTTAATAAGTAAACAAGTGCTTACGTGAAAGAAAAGGGGGAATGGGGAGGGAAGGATGAGGAGGGGGAGGGGGAAGAGTTGTGCTCCTGGAGACCCCTTCATGATGCGAGAAACCCTGCAAGGGGACTGGGGGGACCAGAGAGAAGGGTATAAGGCAGTGTCCGCGAGAGAGACCCCTTTAGGATGGTGGAGGAAGGGAGTAGATGAGAGATACAAGCCCCTTGGGGGGTAGGAAAGGGACCCATGGAGAGCATTCAGGGTCCTTTACATTCTGTGAGAGATCAAGGAAGGCCAGTAAGGGGGACCAATTTGGGGGAAGGGGAGGAGAGCTAGGAATTTGGGGGTGGATGTGCATGGGGTAAAATGAAAGTGATGGCAGAGGGATAGGGTTTGTCCAGGGCTTAGAGGAGGGAATTAGGGAGGGGACATGGCAGGAGCAGCTAGGTGCAAGGCAATTAATGAGGGCAGAGCTGATGGAGTAGATGGAGGATGACTACTGGATTTGAGGGGGGAGAGAATTCCAAATTTCTGGGAGGCACTATGAGTAACCGGATTGGCCAATATGGGTGGATCAGCAGGGAACAACTAGGGTACAGGAGATGGTTGATCTAAGGGAATGGGTGGGTTGGGGGTGTTATAAAGGAGGAGGTAACATAGGAAGAGGCTCACCTAACCAGTGCCTGGAGGTGAATTTAGCACAGTGGGAGTGTTGCCTATTTGTAAGAGCAGGGAAGGATAGGGCAAGATAAAGATTGCAGTGATGGGTACGAGTGGGGGGGGCATCCAGGGCAAAGCGGCAGAAGGAACTGAAGAGGGTGTCCAGTCTGGCCAGGGAGAACTTAGGGTCAGCACCATAGACTACATCACAGTAGTCAGAAATGGGCAGGATCATCTTCTAAACAAGTTCACGCCTAGCCATAGGACAGATGCAACTACGGTTCCTGAACAGGGTGCCAAGGTTGGGGTGCAGTTTTTTCTGGATGGCGTCAATACAGGTGTTGGTCCAACCAAACACCTAAGTACCTGAAGGAGGATGTGTCCTCAAGTAAAGTACCATCAAGGGTGTGGAAAGTGGAAGTCGTGAGAGAAGGCAGACTGGCCAGCACCAGTGATTCTGCGAGGGACAACCACCGTCCTAGTGTCAGTGGATCTGATTGAGCATTCAGGAGGTGGAGGGATAATCAGAGCAGTCAAGAGATGGGGGGAAGGAGTTGAAGCAGAATTTAGAGGTGAAATTTGCAATATGTGTCAGCTAGCGGTTGGTAAGTGAAGGAAAAGCAAGGGAGTGGTAAAGATTGCAGTGATGGGTGCATGGAAGTGCATCAAGAGCAAAGTGGCAGAAGGAATTGAAGAGTGATCCAATCTGGTTAAGGGAGACTTTGGGGTGGCACTGTAGACTACATCACAGTAGTCAAAACTAAGGAGAATCATCTTCTAGACTAGTTTGCACCTTACTGGAAGAGGCAGAGAGTAACGGTTCCATTAAAAGAGCGCCAGGCTTGGGGCATAGATTTTTTAGAATAGGGTCCACATGTCCAGAGAAATTGAAGTGCTGGCCTAGCCATACCCCAAGGTATCTGAGGTATCACTATACTATATGGGTGAAAAGGAATGTCAGGGAACTTCCAATGATGCCATGGAGCGGGCAAAAGCATAAACCATAAGAGCTCTGCTAAACTGCAAGGAAAACCTCGTTCTAAAGTTATATTTACTGCAACAGACAGAAGGAGAGGTTATTAGCTCATGGTGAAGATCAGTGAGCAAAACTTCACTGCTACCTAATGGATGCTGCCAGATCCTTCAAAGCAGCCTCAAGGCCTGCACCACTCCACCCTGCCATCTCCAGCCCAGACTCAGAACTGCACACGCTCCCACAGCTTAAAACTGTAATGTCAGAACTTATCTCATTCAGGGTGGACATAAATAACTCAATATCAGATATCAGGTCAGTACTGTAATAACTACACTGACTACAAGGGCAGATGACATGGACAAGCAGCATGGAACCATGGATGACTGGGAGAATAGACTTGAGGAGCTAGTGGTCCAGCTAGCCTCACTGCAACAACAGATCCAAAAACAGGCAGGAGGATGCCAAAAATCACACTTGACGAAAAATAAATTGTCTCTATGGACTGCCTGAATACTCAGAAGGCAACAACATAGTATATTTCTTGGATGATTTCTTGGACTCTTTCTTTCATATGGTGTTAGAATTGGTACCAGACTACATAACTGATACAGAGTGCAAACACAGAGCCCTGGGCTCCAAGCCACGTTCCCTGGAAGCTAGATCACGATCTGTCATAGTGCGCTTTACCAGCTGGGCTGTTAGAGACCATATTTTGGAATAGCTTGGAGGCACAAAACAGTTTACTATGGCCCTTCTCAGATAATCTTTGAGAACGACTGTTCCACAGCAGTAATGAAATACCATAGAGAATACATCCCTATCATACAAGCCTTACGTAGGAAGCACATTAAATTCAAGACTCCCTACCTGGCACTGTTGGTGGCACAGTTCCCGAATGGACAACATAACTACAAGTCAGCATCTGAAGTCTTGAAAGACTTGCAGAAGAGAGGAATTATGGAAGCAGGAGGAACGCAGTGGCGAGGCCTTCATCAGGAGCAATCCCAAAGATGGCAGCAGGCAGGTGAAAGATGAAACCGCAAACAGCACACCCTGAACGCTATGGCAGACATAGTGCAACAGATTAGGGAAATGAGGATCAATGCCATGGGCTCCACAACATGAAGCAGCACTCGATGCCTGTAAGGTCAGCACTTTTTGTTACCTCCTGTACAAAGCTAAGGATTGCGGGGGGGTTGGGGGGTTGGGGGGGGATCCTTAGCAGCTCCTACAGATTACAGAGGTTCCCCCTTCTTAGGCTCCACAATAATGCATATCAGCTGTGGCACAGCTCTATTTTTATAGACGGCAGGCAGAGGAGAAAAGCTTGCTTTATATTCCATGCAGAGCAGGGTAGCAAGGCATGTGGGAGGTCCTGTGGTAATGGCAGAGGGTGAATCTGCCAAGTGTTTCAATGCAACTCACCTGCTTGACAAAGCTAGCCGGCCATCCTCCCTACACACAAAGCAAATGAAACCTTCTCAATATTCAACCACACCTGATATAACCTGGGGGGACACCTTGGAACTGACACTGCCATACGCAGAGACTTTACCACTTTATGTCAGAAGATGAGACTAGGAGGCCATGGGGGTTTCCTGTTGCCTGACCTCCACACTTGGAGATGCTCTCTTGCAGATACGGCTGTGACGTAATTTCTGCCCTCATCCCATCAGAAGCAGCATCCTGAAGTTAAGTAGAAACTTCTTGAGTGGGCCGCACAGCACTGATTGTGCCACTATAGATTTTGGAACTGGAGGTACCTTGGCCTGCAACCCCTCTCACAGACTATGGCTCTCACATGATCTCAGAGCATGTGAACCTTGTCTAGATTTTGAGACTGCCTTATCGTTCCTTACTACATCGACCCAGATCTGCACCATGCTGCAAAACATTCAGGAGCTGTTCAGCCCCCTTTATTTTTAGTGAACACAATTCTCCCTCCTGAGGAGGGAGGCAAAACTGCTTCCTGAACTGGTTATGTACTTTTCCTTCTCAGCACTGGGACAATTATTGTGTCTGGACTTCTTAACATCCCTCTTGTTGTCTTTCAGATATAATGTTCTGTTGATGCTTTTTCCTTCCATTTATAACAGCAGTTCCATTTTATAGCTCAATGTTTTCTTATGGCAACTTACCTGACACTGTATTTCAGCATAACAGGGGGCTAGCAGAGCACCCCCCTCCATGACATCTTTTTCTGTCATGCTTTGTACCTGTATTCAATATCTATCTTTTCTACTTCTCCTTTCTCAGGATCTTTCAGGCACTATGGAGTCCTAACACGCATAACAGGTTGGTCAAACCTCCAGGCAAGAGATGGTTTTACTACGCTCGCCTAGTCCAAAAGGGTGGGTCATGATACCTACCCTTCCCTTGGAAGTCACATCCACCACTCTGAGTGGCTTACACCACACAGAAAAGACACAGGTTCACAAGTTGAGCTCAATTAGCTCTTTTCCCTTACAATGGTTTACTTCATTATTTCTTGTTATTGTTTTGGGTAGTACCATTCCTATAAGAAGCCCCAACCATATCACAGGTCATTATCAGCTAGATTTACAGTACAGGTTAATGGATACAGCTGGGAGGTACCCCCTGTGGAGGCCCCCAAAGATTTGCTGTACCAGGGGACTCAGGAATGGTGCCTCACTGCAAGATGTATTAATGTCTCCATAACCAACATTTGTGGTGGTCATGCATAATGTTATTGGGTTAAGTAACCCAGTGAAAAGGTCAAAAGTAATTTTATATCTTAATAAAAAGAAACCTCATCTTATGCTGCTGCTACAATAAACTTATATGTAGGCAGGGGAACACGCTAAATTAGTTTAATAAGGCATGAACATGTAATAGCCTCCCTGTATCAACAGGGTCATAGTAGAGGGACATCCATCTGAGTCCCAAAGAATTCAATATTTAGAGGAATCCTATGTAGGCAAAGAAGGATGTTTAACACTGGTGGTAGGTGCAGTTCAGGGAAAACAATGTACCATATACTTCCCCCCAGGCTCAGATGCTTCTGCATACCAGCGCATCTAACAAAATTGTACAATTTTGCAAGGGTTCACTGATCCTGGACGGAGACTTAAATTTGCTCATGGACCTGAGTAAAGACAACTGTAACCCCCACCCTTCTGGCTTTATTTTTGATGTTGCCAGTGTTTCTTTCTATATTGTAGGTGTGAGGCAGGCCACACTGCCTAGTGGGTATGCTGGGTTTAAGACTACCTACTTCCTTGGTGTGTTTTTGGACACTTAAACTTAGAATCGAAGAACACTAAATGACCATTAGAACCAACAATGAAAAATATGCCATTACCAGATATGGGACCATTCACCCCTCTAAGACGCACCTGGGTGCGAGGTTCCCACCTCCCCTGGGTCACTGCCAAACTGACAGCATTCCTACATGCCAGGGATCAGACATGGAAGTTACACAAGTCCACCGGCTACCCTACTGCCCTTCAGAAGTACCACACTCTTAGAAATGCCTGTACCAGGGCCACTAGACTGGCCAAAGTGGAATACTTCTCAGACAAGTGCAGTACAAACATTAGCCTCCCATCCAAATTCTGGAATGTGGTCAAATCCCTGTTCTCCCCACCATCCCAGCTCCCAGCACCAGTTCTCAAACTAGGCAATGTCTCCCTATCCAAACTCCTCCCTGTGGCCATAGAATTTAACACATTCTTCACCTCCTGTGCTTCCTCCTTTCTCTTGACCCTCCCTTCCTCCTTGTCGCTGCCCTTCCTCAATGAGTGCTCTCATTCAGACTCCCCATCTTCCCCCCTTTCTCCATTTGCCCTATATCCCCAGCTGATGCTCTCAAAGCCCTTCTTGCCCTTAATCCCTTTAAGGGTATGTACCCCTCTGGCCTTGACTCTAAAATCCTACACCTATCTTCTCCCGTTATTGCTACCCCCCTTGCTTCTGTACTAACTCCCTCTTTCTCTCTTGCATCTGTCCCTTCTGACTGGAAACAAGCTACTGTTATCCCCCTCGCAAAGGTGGTGATCCCTCCTCCCCAGTAACTACCGACCTAGTTCTCTGCTCCCTATTGTTGCCAAGTTAAAGGAGTGCTTGGTGCTATCCCAACTCTCCTCCCACCTTGATTTCTCCTTTTTCTTCACCCCTTACCAGTCTGGTTTCTGGAAATGTCACTCCACCACCTCCTCCCTCCTTAGGCTCACTGACTCCATACTTACTGGTATGAATCAGGGACTCGTCACCTCTGTGATCTTTGTTGAACTTGTCAAGGCTTTCAACATGGTTTCCCATCCCCTCCTGCTTGGGAAACTCTCTGCTGCGGGGCTCTCAAATAAAGTTATCAACTGGTTCCACTCTTACCTTGTAGGAAGGACCCAATCTGTATGGATTGGTGATACAATATCCCCGCCCCTTCCAATAAGCACTGGAGTTCCTCTGGGTTCCATGTTGGACCTGCTGCTATTCTCAATTTTCCTCAATGACCTTCCCACTGCCAGTCCTCTTACCTCCATCCACATGTATGTGGATGATACTATCCTGTATACATCTGGTCCCTCCCACACTGATGTATTGTCCAGACTTCAGCATGACTTTGATACGGTTTGACTCTGGTTTCGTTCAAATCAGTTATTTCTGAATGCCAAGAAGACAGTCTCCAAGAGCTCTGGCATGAGACAGACTTTCTTGGCTCAAATCCCTCCCCTCCTTTCACACTCTAACTGGGACTATACTTGAGGACAATTCCTACTTTAGGTACCTCAGGATCTGGCTTGGCCAGAACCTCACCTTTTCTGGACATATAGATGCCATATATAAAAAACTCCACCCCAAACTGGGTGCCCTCTACAGACATCATGGATGTATTTCACTGCCAACCTGCCACGCTCTGGTTCAGGAAATGATCCTCCCTATTTTTGACTACGGGGATGTAGTCTACAGTGCTGCTCTCAAATCTTCCCTAACCAGGCTGGACTCTCTCTTCAACTCCTTCTGACGTTTTCCTCTGGACTTTTCTCCCTGCAGCCATCACTGCTCCCTTTACCAGTCCCTCTCCCTTCCCTTCCTAGCGAACAGGCACTATGTCCATTGCACTAACTTTCTAGTAAAATTCTGGTTTCACTCCCTCCCCCCATATCTCTCCTCCTCTATTTCATTCAAACCGCCTTCCACTCACTCCCTTAGAAGGTTTGACTCCCGTACCTTAACCATCCCACCAAGGTCTACATCAGCAGGCCAGGCCGCATTCTCCCACCACTTCCCACAAATATGGAACTCCTACCCCCAATCCATCATGCTGCCTCCCCTCAGGTCCTCACCTCCCTCCTAAATGACCTTTTTTCCCCTTCCTGTAGATGTGTTTAATTTCCACCTGACCCTTTTTTTGCCTCTCTGCTCCTTACGCAAGTTAGCACTTAGCCCATATTACTCTTGTGATTTGTTTCATTTCATTTCATATTTTATTTATAAAAAGAACCTTTCTTATAACCAAGATGCTTGTACATAGTAAACAGCTAAATAAATAATACCAACAAAAATCAATAAAATCCAACAATTTAAAATTCTAACAGTTATAATACTACCCTTAAAAACCAGAATATGCCAGTTCAAATAAATAAGTTTTTAGTGCAGTTTTAAACTCCGGGACGGTCAGGTAATCTCGCACCGGCGAGGTAGAGAATTCCACAGGGTCAGGGTCAGAAGCTAAAAGACCGGGCCCCAGATGCCTTTAAACGGACCCTGGGAATCTCTAGCAATCCCTCGTCGGTGGATCGGAGAGGGCGAGGGGACAGTAAGGGTGAAGGAGATCTTGCAAGTAACTAGGTCCCTGGTTGTGTAGGGCTTTATAGGTCAGCAAATCGACCTTGAAGGTGATCCTCCACCACACTGGAAGCCAGTGCAGTCCGCAAAGCACAGGTGTTATGTGACTGGTTCTAGATGTACTAGTCAACAGCCTGGCTGCCAAATTCTGTACTAGCTGAAGGTGGCAGACATCAATCCCCTGTAGCCCTAGGTAAAGGGCACTGCAGTAGTCAAGGCAAGAGGTAATGAAGGCGTGGACCAATGTTGGAAGATCGTTGTGGGGAACCAGGTGTTTCACCCGGGCGATATTCCTCAGATAATAAAAAGAGGTCTTGACGACTGCTGACACCTGTGATTTCAGGGTCAAGCCGTCATCAAAAATAACGCCCAGGTTCTGCACCCGGTCTAAGGTAGTCAGTGCAACACCCCCGAGACATAGTCCTAAGGATGAGACTGCCAACAAATCTGCCTCCAGATGATCAGGGTCCACAACCAGCACCTCAGTTTTAGCTGGGTTCAACCGCAGCCAGCTCACACTCATCCAGTCCTGGATCTCAACGAGACAGTTATTAAATACAGAGAGGAACACATCTTGACCAGGTGCAAAGGACATGTTTAGCTGAGTATCATCTGCATAGCAGTGAAAACTCATACCATACCACCTAATAATCTCTCCTAACGGCAGCATATACACTGCAAACAACATGGGTGACATGATGGAGCCCTGCGGCACCCCGCAGGATAGGGGGAGAGGGGCCGAGGAGTAAATCCCAGACACCACTCTCTGAGTCCTACCCTCGTGGAACCATTTAAAACACCTGAGGACTGTACCAAACAGTCCACAGATGAGCTGCAGGCACTCCAACAGCACTCCATGGTCCACAGTGTCAAATGCTGCAGAGAGATCAAGGAGGACCAAGATGGAACAAGTCTTCTGCTCTCTCACTATTAGGAGGTCATTTAGCACCCGGACAAGGGCCATCTTGGTACTATGCCTCTTCCTAAATCCCAACTGGAAAGAATCATAGACATTGTGGCTGGTCAAATGATCATCCGATTGTGACGCAACCACCTTCTCGATAACCTTACCCACAAAGGGTAGGTTGGAGACAGGTCTGTAGTTGACCAAGCAGTCCGGGTCAAGGGAGGATTTTTTAAGGAGGGGCTGAACAACCACCTCCTTCAGGGGTTCCGGAAAGATCCCCCTCTCCAATGACCTCCAGACTATGTCAGCTAGGACTGGGCTGATCTCATCAATGCATCTTACTAGGAGGTGTGTAGGGCTCGGATCCAAACTATAGCTGGTTGGTCACAACATCTTGATGATCATCACAATGTCAGTGATTGTGGGTTGGCTAAAGTTAGACCAGGTAAACAGAGGGCCCGACATCTCCTGCTGACCACCTCAACTTCCATTAGAGTGGGCCAGACAGATACCGGACCTGATTGTGGCAACCTTATCTGCAAATAAATGAGCAAACTCATCACATCATTCTTGTGACAAGGCTCCTCCAGACTGGAGACAGACTGGATTGCACAATCTGTCCACAGTCCAAAAGAGCTGAGCTGTTCGGTTCTGTGTAGCAGCAATCTCCCCGGACAGGAATTCTGCCTTCCTATGGGTGATTGCTGATTGATAGACCACATAATGGTCCATCAACCTAAACCTGTCACACTCCAGGCCCGATTTCCACCAGCTCCGCTCTAACCTTCGCCCCACTCTCCTCAACTCCTTCAAGGTCTCATCAAACCAAGGAGCCCTTGGACAGAGAGTGAAGGAGCGAACACGAACAGATGCTATGGAATCCAGGGCCACCACCGCCGCCTTATTATAGGCAAGTACTAGATCCCCTGGATCCCCACATTCACTCAGCACACCCGATAGATCCAGTACCGTCATTAGGCAATCTGTGGTAACACCCCTTAAAGGACAGTACCAGGTCATCTTCGTAGGGGCCAGCCTACTCAGGGGAGTCATGAAACTGAACCCAATGGTGTGATGGTCAGACCACCCAACTGGCTCCACCACCAAGTTGGATATCTCCATCCCCAGGAGGAACACCAAGTCCAATGAATGACCTCTAATATGGGTTGAGATTTAATTAGAACTGGATTTTCTATAGGTTACTACAAAATAAAACAACACTTTGCTTGTGTATTACTGCCACCAAAAGAAACCCACTCATTGATGAGTCACACTATCTAATTCCCATGGTCAAATGCAGGAACATAACTTCTATTACTTTTTTTAATATCACACACATTTGAAAGTAAGCTCAATATGATAACGTCTAATAGATAATCATGGCAATCCTGTTCTGTCATGTTATATATCATAATCTTACAAATGCAATCTCAGCTGAAATTGACACAAAATGAAATGTCTTTTCTCTCACCGTCAAAGGCCCCCGTGGCAAAGCGTGATCCACTGGTATCTACAGCTGCAGCAGTTACTTCAACATTTGGCCCGTGTGCATTTGGAATTTGGTATATTTGATATCCTGTTTCCAGTTCCCATACCTATAAAACAAAACCATTAATGCTTCACGACTCATTTGTTCTGTCATTCAAATTGTATTTAAGTTTTCAATGCAGAGAACGAATCATAACAATATTAACATGATCCAGTCACTACAGGTACAAAGTATGTAATGATTCATTCTCCCCCTCCCCAACCCCTCCCACCCTACCCAGCACCCACCCTGAACATCCCAGCACAAAACATTTTACACTCAACACCGCACCTTTGATGCGACATTCAAATGCCTAAACTTGCAGTGAGTAGAGGGTTTGTAGTGGACCCCAAATCCCATTAAACTTCCTAATTTTATTGTGAAGACTTGCAATAGTCCTTTCTGTTCTGAGATTAGCAAGTAGTTCCTGGACCCATTCAACATAAGTTGGTACATCCGAGTCTTTCCAATGTCTTAGAACTACTTTCTTAACAGACAGCGAAATTAAAGCTATATGATACTTCCTGTTCACCACCGAAATGGAGCATAAATCCCCCAGAAGACATATTTCAGGGGTGAACAAGTCTGACAGCCCTAGAAGAGGGTCAACTCGTTGTATAATAGCAGTCCAAAGTGGGACAACTTTGGAACAGCTCCAGAAAATATGAAAAAGGTCTCCTCTTTGCATTTGACATATTGTACAGAGAGGAGAGGACACCAAACCCAGTCTGGCTAACTTCTGTGGAGAATAATAGATGTTGTGCAAAATTTTAAATTGCATTAACCTGAGTCTGTCCTGCTGGAGAAATTTATGGCAGCTTTGCCACAGAAGAGGCCAGTCCAATTCTTTGCCCGGGAAAAGGGAAGCCCAGAAGGTAATGGGAGCATAATTATCAGGGTAGGCCCAAGTAAATAGAGCACTATATATTTTGGATACTGAATGCGGTGAACCCGCCAGCTCCATTAAAGTAGCTTGAAAGCTGATATGGGTAGCCGGAGGGGGACTCAAACCTATTACCTTAACCAGGAGATGATGAAGCTGGAAAATCTTAAAAATACTTGTAGGGGGTATTGTAAACTTGTGCATAATATCTACTGAAGAGCACCATTGTCTGTTGGGTGTTATGAGCTCATCAAGGTGACAGTCTCCTATCTGAGGAAGACAGCTGACTGAAAGGGGCTTGTTATCTAATAGAAAATTCGGGTTACCTCTCAGGGGTTGAAATAAATCCTTGAGATTCTCATATTTCAGAAATGCGCACAATTGAGTATGAACCCTAATCGAAACTGCTATAGGGGATCTACGTAGAGATTCAGGTAGGGAGCTAACTCTGGTATATAACAGCGGAGCTGGGGAGTAACCATGTTTTTTTATGGAGGCTGACTCCACAGTTAACCAGATCGGGGTGTACATAGCCACAGTAGGCAACAGATTCACAGTCAGCCACCGAAGATACTTGTTAGCCTGGCTGGCCCAATAGTACAGCTCAATGTGGGGAAGTCTTAATCCTCCTTTAACTTTCGGAGTGGCTAATTTATGGAATGCCATCCTAGCTTTCTTATCCCCCCATATAAAGGTAGAAATCATACTGTGCACTTTTTTAACCCAAGACAAGGGGAGCCATACGTTCAACATATTGAGGGGGTAAAACAAACGAGGAAAAACATTCATTTTAATTAAATTGATCCTACCCCAGAGAGAGAGGGGAAGTAGGGTCCATCTGTGAAGGTCTTGCTCTATTGTGTGTACCAGGGCATCTATATTTAATTGTCTAAGCCGAGCAGCATTCTGAGTTAAAAGGAGCCCATGATATTTAATACAGTCAGACTTCCAAGTAAGCCCAAAAGTGATAATTTCTTGTTTATAAACCCTATGGTTAAGCGGGAAAACCACAGTCTTTCCTACATTAAGTTGATAATTTGAGACCTTACTGAAGTCATCTATTGTTTTAAGAATGTCAGGGATAGATGTAAGTGGATGTGTTATTTGTAACAGAAGGTCATCTGTATATGCCGCCACTTTAACCACCTGCTCGCCTAAAGAGATGCCAGATATGCCCTGGGCACCTAGTAACTTTCTAATAAGGGGCTCTAAATGTATATTAAAAAGGAGGAGTGACAGGGGGCATCCTTGTCTGGTTCCCACATGCAAATTGAAGGGACTAGAGATAACCCCATTGCAGGAAATTCTGGCTGAGGGAAACTTATATAGCGAGCTAACCCAGTTCCGGAATTTCATGGGGAAACCAAATACCTCCATTGCTGCAAACAAATAATCCCAATGGACTCTGTTGAATGCCTTATCAGCATCCAGTGAAATCAAAACCATTGGATGAGGAGCATCCCTGGATGCCAAGAAGACGTGAGCCAGAGTACTCAGATGGTCCACTAAGGATCTCCCCTTCATGAAACCTATCTGTTCTGCCCCAATTAGAGAGGGAAGTACCACTTCCAAGCGACTGGCTAGTAATCTTGCCAGAATTTTAATATCATGGTTGAGAAGGGCGATTGGCCTATAACTTGAGACCAGGTCAGATGGCCTATCCGGCTTGGGCAGCAAAACAATCAAAGCCTCAAAAAGGGAGGGATCGGATACCTGACCAGAGAGGATAGACTGAAAAAGTGGTAAAAGGATAGGAATCAATTGTTTAGAAAAAGCTTTGTAAAAATTGGAGGTGAACCCATCTGGACCCGGAGATTTGTCCGATGGAAGGGAGTTAATTGCCCTTTCTATCTCGCCTTTGGAAATGGGAGACTCCAATGCCTTCTGTTGGTACTTTGTAAGAGAGGGTAGTTGTAGCTTCCTCAGGTATTCATAGAGCCTTTCCTCGGATGGAGGATTAGCCATAGGGCCATATAAATCCCTGATGTAACTAGTAAACTCCTCCGCTGTCTCCGAGGGCAAGACTTTAAGGGAGTTATCTTTAGAGGAATGGACCGCAGGAATAAATCTAGCAGATTCCTGCTGCTTAATGCGTAATGCTAACATTCGTCCAGCTTTATCTCCCTGATCAGTATATGCAGCTTTTGTTTTCAAAATTGCAAATTCAACTTGCTCCGCCAGCATAGCCAGGTAGGCTTCTTTCAGTTTCGTTAGATCTTGTTTAAAAGTCTCTGAGGAGGTTGAAGAGAGAGCAGTCTCCATGCCCCTAATCTGAGAAAGGAGATCGGAAACACGACTTATTTGTTCTGAATGTTGATATCAAGGCGCTGTAGTGGCACAGCATTTTCCAGCTGGATTTTTCTTGATGATGAAATTTGACTTCTGATAAATTCCAATTCCAGGGACATGCTTATCCACATGTTTGGGTCTCTAGATGGTACCAGCCAGTTCCCTGAAAGGCTGCTCACCGTAATGCTGTGGCATCTTTTTTAATGAAAGCATCGGTAAAATAATCTAGCTATAGGATGAGAAACAGGGACCAGAAAGGAAAGCAAAGCAGCAGAAAAAAGCATTAAAGCTATTCTAAAAACTAACCAAAAAAAGGAAAAACAAAATTAGAAGGAGTAGCTATCAGAAGGCAAATCCCTCGATATGGGCCTGACATCACTTATGTGAAGCATCTGCAATATTCTTATACAGTCGCATAAATGGGTGCTTCCATAATTATCATTGGGGGAAACAGATAACCAATTGCATTGCTCTAACTTCACATAAATACATGTAACCATTCTCCCAAGGAGGGGGGGGACGAATCTTTCAGCTCCCTCCCAGGTGAATGGGCTAGGCTTAGTAAGGGGAGGGGCAGGTAATCTGGAGTGCTATGTGCACAAACATCTGGAGCTTGTGAAGTAAGATCAGTGATCTGGAGGCAGTGGTGGCTGAGGCAAGCCTGAACCTGGTAGCAATGACAGAAACATGGACTATGCAGTACCATGACTGGGACATGACCATGCTGAGGTATAATGTGTGCAGACAGAACAGCAAGGGGAAAATAGCGGGAGGGGTACAATTAAATATGGTGGAAAGCGTTACAGATGAAAAGGACTTGTGAGCATTAATTTAGTCTGAAGCCATCAGCACATAGTGAGTAGGGAAAAAGGATGCTGGGGTGCACAGGGAAGTGGGAATGCCAGCAGGGAAAGGAGGTACTGCTACCACTATGTATGTCACTGGTTAGTCCTCACTTAGAGTGCTTATTGCAGTTGTGGAGTCTGCATCTAAAAAAAGGACAGAGATAGAGTGAAGGCCAGAGTGAAGGCAGTGCAGAGGAGGGTAACCAAGATGCTCCAGGAAAAGCAGGAAAGGACGTATAATGAGAGGTTGGCAGATCTGAATATGAACATGCTTGAGATACAAAGGGAAAAGAGGATATGACTGAAACATAGAAATACCTTAATGGGGTGAACTGTTTAGACTGAGTGGGAATACAAACACCAGGGGTAACTCTATGAAGCTGGCGGGGGGGGGGGGATTAGTGCAAAATGCTAAAAGAGAAATAACTACAGGAATGAAAAATGATGTATACAGTTCATACATCTCCTCCTCTGTGACTGTACGTAGCCCCAGGAGGACAATGGGACCAGCATATAAAAGGTTAGGGGCCCAATATTCAAAAATTGGCAAAGTGGAGCACAAAGTTTTGCGCTGCGCTTTGCCCTTGCTCAGGAGTCTGAGGATGCTATATTCAGTCTGATAGTGCTCTGGAGCTATCTGACTGAATATAGGGGCATGTCAGCACAGCACTATGTCAAGTAGTGCTGCCCTAACATGGATCCCTACTATGCAGGGAATAGCGGTACCAGATCCGATAGTGCCATAGCGCTAGGCACCATATTCAAAGGGAGCCATGCAAATTAGCCTATTGGGCATTCAATGTGCTAAGGGGCTATTGGCATGCCCATTATGGGTTCATTTACATGGGTAGCAGAGGCAGGTGTGCGTGGATCTGCCCCCCGAGTGTCCAGTCCTGTATAATACAGGACAGTCCCTGGTGCCCAGTGGCCCCACCCCACCTTCAATCAGTGGCCCAGTAAAACAGAACAGTATCTTTCGTGTCCAGCAGTCCCTCCTCCCTGATTGTCATCCTGTACAAGGAAGAGAAGTCTCTGGTGTCCAGTGCCCCCCGATCCCCAGACTCATTATGTCAAGCATGCTCCCTGGTGTAAAGTGCCCCCAGTCCTCGATCCCCAGACCTGTTATGTCAAGCATACTCCCTGGCATCCAGTGGTCTCCCCAGTCCCTGATCCCTGGACCCAATACATTAAACAGACCTACAGCGGCCTGTGGCCCTCCCCATCACCGATCCCTGCCCTGTAACAAATACAAGATCCTGTCCTATGCCTGGTATGACTATCAATAAGCTATGATACATGGTGAACGACCACCCAAAATATTCCCTGGTGTCCAGTGGTACCCCCCCATCTTCCCATCACCATTCTTCTCTGTCAGTATTGTGATTCCTGGCATCTAGCAGCCCCCCATGGTACCAACCACCCACTCTGCCAACTCCCCCCTTAACCAGACTCATCAGTGCTGCAGAAGCCCATACAGTGACTGGCACAGCCCTCCCCTCAGCTCCACAGCCAGTTGCCATATGAACAGACAGGGAGTTCACATCCTATGTATAATACAGGGTGCACGTCCTCTGTACCATTCAGAGATGTGCCCTGTACTGTACATAGGACACACACTCTCCCTGTCATACACCCTGTACTGTACATAGGATGCGCGCATCCTGTCTGTTTATACAGCGACCAGCCAAGGAGCTGAGAGGAAGGCTGTACTGGTTACCATATGGGCTTCTGCAGCACTGATGAGTCAGATAAGGGGGGGAGTTGGCATGGTGGGTGGCTGGTGCTGCACAGGGCCTGCTAGACACTAGGAATTATGGATGTGATAGGGAGGAATGGCGATGGAAGGGTACAGCTGGAGACCAGAGAATATTTTGGATGGTTGCTTGCCATGCACTGTAGCTCACTGACAGTTATCCCAGGAACATGACAGGATCTTGTACTGGTTACAGGGCCAGGGTTTGGTGATGGGGGCCACTGGCCACCAAGGGTCTGTTTAATGTAATGGGTCTGGGGATCAGGGATTTGGACCAGGGAGTGGAACTACTGGCTGTCATAGAGTATGTTTGACATAACAGGTCCAGGTATTGGGGACTGGGGGTACCACTGGACACCAGAGAGCCTGCTTGACATGACAAGTCTGGGGATTGGGGACCAGGGAGATCATTAGATGCCAGAGAATATGCTTGTGTAAACGGGTCCAGGGTTTGGCAACAGGTGGAACCACTGGGAGCCAGGGACTGCTCTTCCCTTCATGGCACAGTGATTAGAAGAAGGGGGGGGGGACCACTGGACACCAGGGATACTATACTGTGTTGGTCGGTTGGTGATCAGAGGGGAATGGGACCACTGGGCACCAGGGACAGGTGTGCTCCCCCACTGGCCAACTTGGTTGTTGGCTGCAGTAACACTGGTAGCCGCTAGGCTACCAGTGTTACTGCAGAGTAAGACGGGGTTTGGTTCAGCGGTATTTGGACTGAACAAAAGGACTGTGCTAACCCCTTTTACACAGTGCAAATGCACTGAATACGGGGTTGCATGGGTATTTCTCTCCCTGCCCCTCTCTTTACCCACCTGCATACATTATTTTTTGAGGGGACACTAACCCTGTTTGCCAGTGCAATCACCCCTTTTGAATATCGTGCTCCAGTACAAATCCCAGTTTGTGCAGGCAAACACCTGTTTGCGCCCAAGCAAACTTTTCAATATCTTGTCCCAGAGCTTATAAAAGCTCTAACATGCACTGCAGGTTATTGAATCTCTCACTGCTGCAGTCCTGCTCTGAAGTCGCCTGAAGGGGATTCTGGGATTGTCTACTAAGGTTATAGAAAAATATATTATCCATAAATGCAATTAGGCACACTGTTTATATAAGTTAGGAACTTACAGCATTCAAGTTCTTTTTTCAACCCAAACAGAATAGCAGACCACAGATGTAAACAGAATTAAGTCTGTCTTGCTGAGCCACATTCAGCAGTCTGATTTTAGTTGGGATATATAAAAGCCATACCACCTTCAAGGCAAAGAAAATCTAGTGTTCAGTTCAATTTTATTCACTAAAACATTTTTATTTGTACCAAATACACATAGACAGAATAAGAGAGACAGAATATCATGACAGAAGAACCACAGGGACAATTAACTCAGTTTCACGTGTTACATAATCTAGCATGTTCAGCCTTATATAGTAGATGAAACAATCTACTACACCACAAAATTAACATGCATTGTTAATGAATCACATAGTGGTTCCATACTGTATAGTTGCCACGCTACTATACTGTAGGTGATCATTGAAATTCCATAACTTATCAATAAGGAAATTTATAAAATGAGTAGAAAAAATCCTGCATCCTAACTGGCTGTTACCTGTGCATTAGATTTGTCCAATGCGAAGGTAAGTAAATGAAAGAACCATGGTGCACTTTCCTTGCCCTCCTGCATGAACATTTGGATTGCCAGTCTCTTGCTGACAAGCGCTATGGCTCTTGACTTTCTCATTTTACCAGTTAAGTGGTTTAACTTTTCTGGTTTAAAGCTGCTTCACACTTTTATTAGCCTTGAAGACTTTGTTAAGTACACATTACTACCTATACTCATAGCACCTTAACTAACCAGCAAGAAGGCGGCCATGCTGGGCCAGCCGTCAGACTAGCCAGTAGTGGCTGTGTGTTTTAAGTGTTTTATTTTATTTTATTTGATATTTTATTACCAGTTTATGATCTAAGATGGAATGTGTTAGCTAAACGCTAAAAAACGTAAATCGCAGGACTTGTGGAAAGGTTAAAACGTAAGAAAATCGCGGTCGAGTGTTTGTATCCCTTTTGGCTAATAGCTTTTGTAAGCTTACAAAGAGCAACGGATCATTTTTTGCCACCTTTTTTGCTACCTTTAAGATTAGCCCTGTCTTGTTACATCGGCCTTTTTTGCAACAGAGTAATTTACTGACTAGTGGAGCTTCTATCGAGATTTCCTGGGTTTACTGCGAGACCGTGTTAGAACTGGATCATTGCTGAGGAGGTTGGAGTTGGATTACTGGGAGACCGGCTTTGGAGTAATATTTGGTGACTCAGAGTGGCTGAAGAGATCTCTGGCCGGGACCCAAGTCTATATTGACCAGTGAGTGTGTTTTTGCTACTGTTGAACTGGCCAGTATCGAGAAGGATAGCCGTTGGACTGGTTGACCTAATCGGCTGACCCTGAGGTGGGTGTCTGTTCTGGGACCTCCCCTGTGGGGATTGGGGGTGCTGATTGGAGGGTGGTCATCATTCTTTTTCCCTGTGATCACTGTGGGCTGCTTTGTCTAAGGCTGGGTGGCTCCGGTGGTTAAGTGAGGGTAGGTTCTTTAAGTTCAGGCATTCGCTTTGGAGGAGGCCGGGGGGAACGTATTTCAATTTGGAGGATCCATTTTCTCAAAGAGGAGGAAGGTTTCTAGAGGCCAATGATCTGGGGCAATTTTGTATCGAAGCCTTCTTGCACAAATTGACACTGGAGTTCATATAATTGTATGGAAAGGCAGTGAGAGTGCCTGTTTCCTTATTGCTTTGATATACTCTGAAAGTTAACAGTGTGGCAGTGAGAGGGCCACTGTTTC
This sequence comes from Neoceratodus forsteri, assembly GCA_016271365.2. Lineage (NCBI taxonomy): Eukaryota > Metazoa > Chordata > Ceratodontiformes > Ceratodontidae > Neoceratodus > Neoceratodus forsteri. The sequence continues at coordinate 22,501,024 of CM057451.1, forward strand.
TGGACAAATTTTGTGGAGGAGGGGTAGGTGGGCACTCCCCCCTGCCCCCATTGCAAGTTAAGAGGAAGAAAAGACTTGGATAATTTAGTGAGAAATCTTGCTGACTGTGACCAATATTTTGGGTTCGAAACATCTGTTTTTCGAGATTTACCACCATGTGAGAGGTGGATTGGTGTTTTTTAAAAAGTCCCCCCTTTTTCTGCAGTGGTGAGAGCACTGTGGGGGTGGAGAAATAAAACCAAGGTCACTAATAAAAGACTTGAAGGGAACATTTTTTGGACATTATAGTAATATAGATTCTCTTGGGTTTACATTATTACATGTTTTAAGTTAAGGGGGGTAGAAGGGTATTGAATGTGTGGAGTTGTGAATGATTATTGGGTTGTTGGAGTGTTCGAAATATGTGCTGGGGTGTCAGGAATACGGTCAGGCAGTACTCCCCCTCAAGACTCAGGGATCTTTGCCCCTTTGAGCATCTTCCGCTTCCTTCAGAAGTCTGTAATAGATGTTGAGCTTTCGGCATCCTAAGACAAAGGAGCAGAAGGAGCCGGGGATCCTGGAACTCTTGGAGGGGATAGGAGAGGAGAGGAGTGGGCGGATAGAGATGGTGAGAACCAGGAGACACTCTGGGGTGAAATGGGCACAGAAGCGAGGTTATCCTTGCCTTGTGCCCATACCCAAGGGCTCTGACTTTGTCAGGCAGGAAGTGGGGCCATCATTGGACTCTCGTCCCTTTTGGGTGGTGTAAAGCAATGCCAGGTCGATTAGGAATAAGACCGCAGTGGTTGCAGATCTTGTTGCCTCCGTCAACCTGGCTTGCATCACTGAGACATGGCTGGATGAAAATGTGGGCCCTATTTTGGAGCCTGCAGTTCCGACTGGGTTCTCTGTGATTCACCGCCCAAGAGTGGACCACAGGTGCAGGGGGGGTTGCAGTCTGTTTTAGACAGGAACTGGACCTCAGGGAAGTGCCAGTTGGATGCACCAACTCCTTTGAGTGTATTGTGGGTGCAGAAGCAGGCTACAGGACACTTCTCATCTACCATCCACCAGGTGATGGGAGGGAGTTCTTGAAGGAGGTTGCAGACTTCATCGCTGAGATGGTATTGGAGTCTCCCAGATGGTTAATTCTGGGGGACTTCAATGACTGGGTCGACGATGAACTCTCACCATTTTGACAAAACCTCCTCCAATTGATGGATTCATTGGGCCTGTCATGGGTTATTACCTCTGCAACTCACGAGGGACTGCACACATTGGACTTGGTGTTCCATCTGGGGATGGGGATCTCTGATGTGGAGGTGGAGCCAATCGGTTGGTCTGACCATCATGCCTTGAGGTTCAGTTTCACAGCCCCCTGAAATAGGCCTGCTCCTAAGGAGTTAGTGCAGCTCTGTCCTTTGAGAGGGGTTACCTCAGAAGGCCTAATGACAGAGCTGGACTTCTCAGGATTTCCAATGGATAGCACTGACCCAGAGCCCCTGGTCCTGGCCTATAATAGGGCTGTGGTAGGGGCCCTGGATGTCATTGCTCCAATTTGTGTTCATCTCCTTACTCTTCACCCGGGGGCCCCCTGGTTTAACGGGGAGATCCTTAAGTTGAAGAGGCAGGGGCGAAGATTGGAAAGACGCTGGCAGAAAACTCGCCTGGAGGTGAATAGGCTTAGATTGCTAGATTATTATAGGATCTACCAATCAGCAATTTCCCATAAGAAGGCAGTGTTCCTGTTCAGGGAAATTGCTACATTGAGGAATAGACCAGCCCAGCTCTTCTGGACCGTAGACAGACTGTGCAATCCAGCCTGTCTACATGCCATTTGAGCGTTGTCACAAATACAGTGTGAGGAGTTTGCAAAATTCTTCACTGATAAGGTATCCACCATCAGGGATGAGATCAGCCAGCGCCTTCCCATTGGGCCTTGCACTGATCAATTGGGTGGTACTAATGCCAGTTGACTTGGTTCACCTTTAGCCAACTGGCAGTTATAGATATAGTGAGGATCGTCCAGACTCTGCAACCTGCCTACTGTAGTTTGGATCTGGGCCCTACTCACCTACTAGTGGGGTGTGTAGAGGTCATCGGCCCGGTCCTGGCTGGGATAGTGGTGGTTTCATTAGAGAGAGGGATCTTTCCAGATCCCTTAAAGGAGGCAGTAGTACACCCCCTTTTGAAAAAAACTCTCTCTTTATCCTGACTGCCCAGCAAACTACAGACCAGTCTCTAACTTGCCCTTTGTAGGGAAAGTTATTGAGAAGGTGGTCACTCTGCAGTTGGAGGATGATTTGACCAGCCACAATATCTATGACCCTCTCCAGTCTGGCTTCAGGAAATGGCATAGCACCGAGACGGCCCTGGTGTGGGTACTAAATGATCTCCTGATGGCGAGAGATCAGAGAGCTCGTTCCATCTTGGTTCTCCTTGATCTTTCAGCTGCATCTGACACCGTGGATCATGGGGTGTTGCTCGAGCACCTGTGGTTTTTCTGTGGATTGAGAGGAGCAGGCCACAGCTGGTTTGATCTTTCCTTGAGGGAAGATCACATAGAGTGGTGTCTGGGATTTATTTCTCAGCCCCTCACTGGCTTCTCTGCAGGGTTCCACAGGGCTCGGTGCTGTCCCCCATGTTATTTGCAGTGTATATGCTTCCACTGGGGGACATTATTAGATAGTACGGGCTGAGTTTTCATTGTATTGCTGATGACTCTCAGCTCTACCCGTCTTTTGTACCTGAACAGGAGTCTGATTCTATCACAGTGTTTAATAACTGCCTTCTAGAGATACATGATAGGATGAGTACTAGTTAGCTTCGGTTGAATTCAAGTAGAACAGAGGTATTGGTGGTGGACCCTGGTTTTAGGACAACAGGGGTATAGGCGGGGAAACCCTCAGGTTTATATCTTGGGGAGGCCTCGCTTATGGCCTCTGGCCAGGTGCATAACCTGGGCATTGTTTTTTGATGAGAGCCTGACCCTGAGGGCGCAGGTGTTGGCTGTAGTCCACTCTTCCTTTTTCCATCTAAGGAATATAGCCCAGGTGAAGCATCTGGTCCCGCCCGAAGATCTTCCTACCTTGGTCCACGCCTTTGTTACCAGTCGTTTTGATTACTGCAATGCCCTCTATCTAGAGCTGCCGGGGTGGATTAACGCCTCTTGCAGCTAGTGCAGAATGCAACGGCCAGGTTGTTGACCAGAATCTCTAGATCCAGTCATATAACACCTGTGTTGCGTGAAATGCACTGGCTGCCTATACAGTGGCGGATTACCTTCAAGGTCACACTGCTGACCTATAAGGCCCTACATGACTTGGGACCTCACTACCTAAAAGAACTCCTGTTGTCTTACTGCCCTTCCCGCTCACCCCGATCCTCTGATGAGGGATTGCTAGAGATTCCCAGGGTATCCCTAAAACATCTGGAGGAAGATCATTTGCCTTTATGGCACCTACCCTGTGGAATTCTCTACCTCGCCAGATACGAGATAGCCTGACCGTAGAAGGCTTTAAAAAATCTCTGAAAGCTTTCCTATTTAACCAGGCATTCTCAGAGACTTGGTGAATGGTTGGCATTGTTTTTGTTCTTAATTTTACTGATTTGAAACTGTATTGTATTGTTGCTGTATGGAATACTGTAAAAGCGCCCTGAGCCCAGGAAGGGTGCTTTATATAAATACATTTTTACTTTACTTTTACTTTACTTACTATAAAAATTGATGCTTCAGTGGGAATAGTGGCTAAAAGTAGTTGTGTTACTTCCAGTGGGCTCTATGCACAAATGTACAGAGTGCCTACGTGCCACGTATCTGCGGTGTGTAGCCAACCCTAAGTTGAATGCCATGCAGCAGGGTCCAGCAGACCCCCAGTAGCATTCACAACAGCTGCGCAAGCCACTTGCGCACTGGATCCCCCCGGCTGGCCATGCAGCTATGCACAGGGGTTGTCTGGGGAAATGTCAAGGGCATGCCCATACTCGGTGCCATGCACAAAGAAGTTGGGTGCAGGGCATGGGAGGTGCAGGCTATGGCAGTGGGGACCCTGCCATAACTATAGTGTGCGCCCCCACCAAGGATACCCACCAGCTCTGGCAGCATGTTGTCTTTCTGAGGTGACATTAATATGCAGTTGCTAGCCCTATGCAATGTACAATAACAGAGAAGTTTACAGTGTGCTACAAATCACTGATATGACTTCCAATATGAGGTGACAGTGACATGCCATCCATAAGGTGATGTGATGCCCTACCATGCTGGTAGGAGGGCTGGGGCATCACGGTGGCGGTATCCGTGTCCCAGTAGCTGTCACATGTGGAGTCTGTATAGCACAATGTCCAAGTGCTACACAGAAGGTTTTTCTGGCCAGATAATACAAAAAGAGGCACACCACAGCACCCGTAGCAGTAATGTCCACACAAAAACAGATTTCAGAAAGTTTTACTGTTTATTGTACAAAAAAAGTACAGTTCACATCCACAGACTACTAGAGAGCCATAGTTACCACCGACACATGATTATGATGAAATCCAAGGGAGGTGTACAAGATGGGGGGGGTACTGGCAGCCACTAAGCAGGAACAGGACCTGGAAGTATGCATATCACACAACCTAAAGGCAACCAAACAATGTGAGAAGGCTGTGGGGAAAGCCAGTGGAACGCTGGGGTGCATAGGGAGAAGTATCACCAGCAGAAAGAAGGAGGTGGTTATGTCACTGCACTGATCGCCGGTGAGACCTCAGCTGGAGTACTGTGTCCAGTTCTGGAGACCACATCTCCAGAAGGACATAGACAGACTGAAGGCAATGCAGAGGAGGGCTACAAAAATGGTGCCTGGTCTGCATGAAAACCCCTGTGAGAAGATGCTAGGGGAACTCAATATGTATTCCCTGAAGGAGGACAGAAACACTGAAGTACCTCAGGAGTATAAACAAGGTACAGGAGAGTACAGTAGCATCTTTCAAAAAAGAAGATGTGCAAGAACAAGGGGGCACAAAATGAAGTTAGAAGGGGGAGGTTCAAGGGTAACGTGAGGAAGTACTTTTTCACTGAAAGAGTAGTGGATGCTTAGAATGACCTCCCAAAGGAGGGGGTAGGGGCAAAAACAGGGAATTCAAGAATGCATGGGATAGACATAAGGGTACCCTAGGGAAAAGAAAGAAAGGGTGAGCTGCAGGTCAGCAATGATCTGTGGTTTGTAATAGGTAGGCAAAATGGGCAGACTGGGTTGACCTCACAGTCCTTATCTGACATCAATTTCTACATTTCTGTGTTTCCATGTCACAGCACAACCGATGCAAAAAACTGACGTTTTGCTCAGGTATGCCCCAAACTTCCTCAGATAATGTGCAGTACCATTTGCTGTGCTGATTATTGAGTGTTGTCTGGGCATACACAGTGGAGTTGCAATTGTCAGTCATGGTTACTGTAGTGTGTACTCCTACATTTTGAACATGTGTATGTGGCGTATTAGAAGACTGAAGGCAATTTAGATTGAGATTTCTGGTGTGCACTAGAGTTTTACTGTACTTACCAAGTTTTCTTCATCTGAAAACTCAGTGGTATGCCTCTGTTTTCTCCTTATTTTCTGTTCTGCATGTACAGATTTCCTCATTAGCTGGGAAGCTGAAAACATGTCTCTATGAATAGCTATGGTGTGATTATGCTGAGAATGGCGTGTTGATATTTGATGGGGACAATAGGTATTTCTGGGCCCATGCTGTTTGTTCTTAACGGGACATGGATACCCCCCACTATCATGCCCCAGCCCTCCTACCAACAATGTGTCAGGGCATCACACTACAGTATAGATGGCATGTCACTTTACACCTCACATTGGCAATGCATAGCATAATGTAAGAATCCCTATCTGTCATTATACATTGCATGTGGCTAGCAGCTGCATATGAACATCACATCAGCCAGACAGTATGCTGCCAAAGACGGTGGGTGGTGTACATGGCATATGCCGATTGATGCCATTGGTACATGGGGTACCTGTCATGCTATGTACTGTACTGCTTCCCACACAGGTGTAGCCATGGTCATGCTGTTATACTCCATTGAGCACTCACCTGTACTGGTACTTCCCTGGGACCCACACCTGCTTAGAATCCCCTGCTCATGTGAAGCAGGGGTTCCAATGTGAGAGACAGGCCAGGTATCTGATTGGATGCCTGCCTGTGTCCTCTGCTCCTCTACCATCCCCCCCCCATGGTCCTGCATGCTAGGAAGCAGGGACGAGGACAGGGATCCACAGATGGTGAATGCTGGATGGTGCAAGCCAGTGAGCAGGTGCAAAGCTGTGCAGGAAGCACTTCTGTAACCTCAGGTACTCATGCACACTTTAAGACATTCACACACTGCCTGGACATCTAGGGGAAGAGAGTTCCAGAGTTTGGGAGCAGCATGAGAGAAAGCACAGGTTCCCTTGTGGATTTATCGGAGGACCTGAGGCCAGAGGAGGAGGTCAATGGAAGAAGAAGGGAGGCAAGAGCAGGGTTTTAAATAATTGATCAGCAGTTTTTTCCTTGGGACAATGCTACATAGATACATAGACAGTGTCGGCAGATAAGGGCCTATGGCCCACCCAGTCTGCCCATTTGAGCTTGTAAGTTCAGTTTGTTTTCCTAGAAGTCTATTTCCCCTTACCCCTGACCTCTAGAATTCCTTTATGTCTATCCCATGCATTCTTAAATCCCGTGATTGTTTCAGCCCCCACCACTTCCTCTGGCAGGGTGTTCCACTTGTCCACCACCCGTTCTGTGAAGAAATTCTTTCTCATGTTTCCTCTGAATCGTCCTCCCTCCAACTTCATCCCATGCCTCTAGTCCTGAAACATCTTTTTCGCTTAAAAATAGTGTTTTCCTGCACCCTGTTCCTCCCTGTAAGATACTTGTATGTCTCTATCATATCCCCTCTCTCCCTCCTCTCCTCCAAGGAGTACATGTTCAGTTCCTTCAACCTGTCTTCATAGGACTTGTGATGCAACCCATGCACCATCTTTGTTGCCCTCCTCTGAACCTTCTCTACCCTGTCTATGTCCTTACGTAGGTATGGTCTCCAGAACTGTACACTGTACTCCAGGTGGGGCCTCACTAGTGTCTTGTATAGCGGAATGCTAACTGTACAGAAAGTATTTATATAAGTTTTCTAGAAGTGTTATCTTTGTTAAACAGAGTGAGGCAAATGCTATGCATTTTCACAATGTTTTAGCACTTTTATGAGCAAAACGCTAATCAATTTTTGGAGTTAAATAAAACCCTGAAGAGATGCTGGGACATTAGTTCTGATAATGCTAACCACCAGTGTGCCAAAGGAGAACCGTCAATAGTTTTTTTTTGGGGTGGGAGGCCAGTTTAAGTCAGCATATAGCTGACATTGATATTTTAGTCAAAGGAATGCAGAAGCATAGCGACAGATGGAGTTCTACATTGAGTCCCATCTGAGCAAGGACGCCTTTGAAGCATTTATATAAGTTGCTGCTCCATAAGTCAGAGCGGGGAGCAGTATACCTCTAGCAATAGCCAGTCTGGTAGAGGGTGTCAGGATATGTCTAGTCTTGTAAGCAAGCCCAATCTTGCAGTTTACAGCCTTGCACGTGGACATGATATGTTGGTCCAAGTCGAGGGAACCATCGAGCAGGACTCCAAGGTATCTGAAGGAGCTGACTGTCTTCAGTAGAGAACCATCAAGGCAGGAGACAATGAGTTGACTTTGAGCCAACCTACGGTAAGTTTTGCTGCCTTGCCAAAGATCATTGCCTGAGTTTTTTCCTAGATTAAGCAATAGTTTGTGCCTGGAGAGCCAGGTCTGAACATCTTTAAAGGCAGAGGAAAGCTAAAGATTTATCTCTGACATGCTCTTTGAGCTATGGTACAGAACAAGGTCATCTGCATACAGGAGAGATGAGCAGTGAAGGATATCTTGAGTAATGTGGTTTATAAAGGTAGAGAAAAGAAGGGAACCTCGGATGGAGCCCTGGGGAACACCAATGTTTATAGACACTGGACCCGATAAGGCTGAGTTTAAATTCACAACTTGTAACCTGTCTGTGAGGTAGCTATTAAACCAGGTCATAGATTGAGATGAAAAACCCAGGACTTAGAGATTAGAGAGCAGAAGAGGGTGATCCACCGGATCAAAGGCCTTTGTGAGGTCTATGAACACAGCACCTGTTTGAAGTCCAGTATCCATTGCATCAAGGGAATTATTAGTAAACTTGAGTAGGGCAGCGGTGGTACTGCGGCCTTTGCTGAAACTGTGCTGGTTAGGTAATAGTAGCTTATATTTGGACAGGTATTCAGTAGTTTGGAACACTACCAGTTTTTCTAGGATTTTACCTAGGGCAGAGAGTATCACAATGGGCCGATAGTTAGAGATGTCTTTCCTGTCACCTTTTTTAAAGACAGGTGTTATCCTAGCAGTTTTCCATATGTTTGGGACAGAGCCCTGACAGAGAGACAGTGTATAGATCCTAGCCAGCGGGGAGGCAATAAATGGTGCTGCTAGTTTTAGAAGCTTAGGCTCTATACCATCAGAGCCAACACTGGTGTTATCGGAGATTGAGTTCTGCAGTTTTAGGACAGCTGCTTTGGTTATGGCCTTGAAATGGAACGGGAGGTGTATCGTCCTCGCAAGGCTAGGGGCTAGACTGTGTAGAGGGAAAGGCAGAGGTAAAGCTAGTTAGGTCTGCAAAGTGAGTTTAAAGGAGTTGGCAATAGTTACCGGGTCAAGATGAGGAACTGACTGAGATGGACACTTTGCTACGCTCTCTTTGTTCTGAGGAGAAGAACAGAGAAGCAGCGAGTCAACGCCTGATACAAGATTTTGTAAAGGTATGCCACCTATGCCTTAAGATCGCCTGATTCCTTTTCAGAATATCTTATTGCTTGCCTCCTGTTATGCTGTCCTGTTGGTGTTATTTTCTGATCCGTTGCAGGAAGAAAGTCCATCCGGTGGCAAGAGGGGTGTCCCTCAATATGGTGCGGGACTGCACTGCGGGGCAGAAAGCCGCTCAAAACTGATTTTGAAGTTAGAAAACAGAGCAGCGCAGAAAGAAAAAAAAATTTTGACACATTCTCAGCCTTTTAAGCCTAAGAAAGGAATGTTATTTTAGTACCCTGAATAGAATTTGAATGACCTGTTTGTAAATTGCTTTTGCGTTTTAGCTAGCATTGTTGGAAACTGTTTTATGTAGTTTAGCTCCATTAGGTAGTAATGCAGTGGTGGAGCTACTGGGCATTTTATTAGATGCAGGCAGTAGGTAGTGTTTATTTTTTTTCTTTTCAAGTTATTTTAAATTCATTTTTTTCTTATTTAGAACCAGAGTTACATAGACTGTTCGGTAAACAATTAATTAAATGGGCAAAATTGGTTACATTGAGAAGTGAGCAAAATGAGCTAAATTGGATAACTGGCCAAATTAATTTCAGACATGAGGAAAAGGCTCCCATAAAAAAACATTTGTTTGCTAACATGATTGTAGCTTTTTTCAGTGGTAGTGGTGGTAGTGGCAGTTGATCTTGCAACGCTCCAGGAAGTAAAGTTTCCATTCTGGTGTTCCAGGAGAGATTTGACCACCTTATATGCTCTATTTTGTGCATTCATCTGTAATACTCAAATTTGAATGTGCTTCACTTTGCTATAATACTTAGTGAGGGGCGAGAAGCAGCATATTTTAACATTAGAAAAAAAGTGCTCGCTGTTTCAGTGAAACATAGAAACATAGACTTTGACTGCAGATAAGGACCGCTTGGCCCATCTAGTCTGCCCATTTCCCTACCCACAGGATAGGCCGCAGATCCTAGTTAACCAACAGCCTATTTCTTCCAACCCCCAACAAGAATTGCCTTATGTCTGTCCCATGCATTCTTGAATTCTCCCACAGTTTTAGACCCCACAACCTCCTCAGGAAGGCTGTTCCATGCATCCACTACCCTCTCTGTGAAATAATACTTCCTCATATTGCCCTGAACGCCCTCCTTCTATCTTTAAATTGTGTCCCTTGTTCTTGCAAGTCTCTTTTTCTGAAAGATGCTACCCTCTTGGACTTTGTTGATTCCACTGAGGTACTTAAAAGTTTCTATCATGTCCCCTCTCCTTCTTTCCTCAAGGGTATACATATAAAGCTCCTTTAGTCTCTCCTCATACAGGCTTCTCTTGCAGACCCTGCACCATTTTAGTTGCCCTCCTCTGGACTACCTCTATCCTGTCTATGTCCTTGTGGAGATGGGGTCTCCAGAACTGGACACAGTACTCCAGATGGGGTCTCACCAACTGTCTGTACAGAGGGATAACAACTTCCTGTTTTCTGCTGCTGATGCCTCTCCCTATACATCCCAGTATACCCCCAGCCCTCCCTACTGCCTTCTCACATTGCTTGCTAACCTTAAGGTCATCTGATATGATTATCCCCAGGTCCCTTTCCTTTTTTTTTGTTGTTACTACCTCCCCATCCATTGTGTATTCTTCCCCTGGGTTCTTGTTTCCTGTGGCTCATCGTTCTGAGGTTGTAAGATTTTCACCTGATTATGTTGCTTATGCCATAAAGCAGTGCTGAGCCCAAAAGGTGGAGATTTCTGAATAACAGCCAAGCTGATTTGGTATATAGTGCCATTGATTGAGAAGTAAGTTATAGTGCATAGACCTATAAGGTTTTCTTTTTTTTTGGGGGGACTTTAAAATATCTTTGAGAGAAATGCTGGTGGACTTTTTATTTTATTGGTAGGAAAAGTAAAGGTTAGTTTATTTTTTTACCATATCACCACTTATTTATTGTACTTTTTCCTTTGCCCTAGTGAGAGTTCTAAAAGCTGTACTGCCTAAAGAGATCAAAAAGGAGTTGGAAAGTCCTCTAGTGCTGAAATATTTCTTCACTATGGGGAAGTGGATATTTCAGAGGGATTTCCCCATGGCGTACCTCACAGCTTTTTTTCTCTGGACATTTCTCAATACCATCACAAAGAGATTGTCATGCTGATAAAACCTCGGAGAAGGAATGGATTCAGGTATTTGTTTCCAAATTGAACTTGGGAAATCCTCTTGGTAACCTAGTTTACATCTTAACAACTAGGAACAAAGGGTTTGCTGTACCTCCTATCGTACACTGAGTCCATCTCGTCTCGTTGTTGCTGGACAGTTACAGATTCTTGTGGACTAGGATTCATGACTTGATGATTTTTGATTTATGATTTTATGACTGTAAACTGTTATGCCATGATGCACCACTGATGATTTTTAGAAAGTATATAGTAATATAAGATGAGGCCTGTTCTTAGAGATTAGTAATAGTTTATCTGCTGTTGTCCCTTTCTGGACTTTTGTATTAATAATACAGCACTTTATTGTAATATTTATATTATTTTATAATTAGTGGTGTTCTTTCTATGCAACTTTATTGTAGAGAGGGAGTTGGTATGCTACTAGGAATTATTTACAGATTGTTTTAGTCAATTGATGAATGACTTTTACAAAATTGATCTATTGATCTATTAAGTTGCATAATTTAAGTAGGTGGCTTATACAGGTTATTTAGGCTATTTAAATAATGAATACCAGAAGTGGCAAAATAGTTTTACCAAGCCTGAAAAGACCTAATGGGAGCATATTTAAGGATGAACTTTAAATTGCTACATCAACACTGATACCTATAGAAATAAAAATTAAAACAGCATCATATGCTAAAGTTGCAAAACAAATTCCCTTTAGTTATAGATCAACAACAAAGGTATGTGCTATGGATATGGAAACAAAACAAAGTCTGGAAGGTGAAGTAAGAAGTAATATTTGGTGGTTAAAAATGCTGAAAGTGAACATCCCCCAAAGAGGAAAGGGTGAAGGGGGAAGAAAAAGTCTAAAGGCCCTAATGATTCCTATCAAAAAGATATCCTTCAAAAAGATATCACAGACTTTTTTTTCCTATTAAAGATGCCCCCTTGAATGTTTCCAGAATGGAAGTAGATACAATTGAAACTATGGGAAGGGTTGAATTATGGATGTCAAAGGAACCCGAGTCTTGTTTAAATAAATCATTGGCTAGTAGTAAGGCTGACTTAAATGATTTAATCCATGAAACTAAATTAGAACTATTTAGCCCTTTAGAAATTTCAAGTAATGATTCTAACTTGCTCCCTACCGAACACTGCACAAATGAATTGTCCACTCTAGCAGGTTCTCCTAATACAGTGTTACAAAAATTGAATAATGAGGTTGAACAAATTGAACTTGAAGAAAATTGTTTGGCTCAGTGCCCCAGTACTTTATCCAAGCATACAATAAAAGACCTTGCTCATCCAGTATTTTTTTTTTAATTATTTTATTACAACTAGGATTACAAGTACCTTTGAGCCAGGCTTTTTTACAAAGGTTCTGCATCAGAGAACAAATACAATACAAGTTACAGAAATAGGAGCAAAACAATAAATAGGTTGACATATTAGGCTAAATTGGTAGATCAATACAATAGCTAGAATAAGTAGAATGTATACATGGGAACACAGAGTAACAGAGGGATAAGTAGGAGGGAGGGTGGAAGATGAAGATAAACATGAGGAGCAAAGTCGGAGAGAGCAGGAATTGCAGCCAAAGGGCATGGTCATCAACTGACAGCAGGTTGAAACTAGTCAACAAAAAGGGAAAGATCACTGAGGGCTCAGAAGAGGCGGGAGGTGGTGGCTAAAATTGTAATGATTGAAGCACTTAATAATCTAAGAGGGAAAATTGATGGTCTAAAAAAGCTCTTTCTCAATAGGTTAGATGCTCTGGAAGAAAATATAGCCTCATTGGTACAGCAATTGCCTGGGCAAAAACTGATATTTTCTACTCTCCATATTCTGGAGACTCCTAAGGGAAGGGGCTTTATGAAAGTAAAACCTAATAAGAAAAAGAAAGAAAGAAAAAAGGAAAAAAAAGAATAAGAATAATAAGAAAATAGCAGGAGTTTCTAATAATGACAGACAAATCCAAGGGTCTAATTCAATAAAGGTAAAAGAAACTAAACAATTGTATATAGAACCTATTATTAGTTTTAAGCCAAAGAATAGTAACATTATTAAAAATACAGCCTTGGCTGAGCCATTGGGCAATTTGCTTCAGGTCCCTGCAGACATATCTAAGGAACCTACCCATATAAATGAGCAAGAAAAAGATTGCATACCCTAAATAGGGAACAATAATGAGTGTATACAAATGCTGGGAAATGAAGTTGTAGTTAGAATTGAAGGTATTTTTCTGAAACCCAATGAATCTTCAAACTCTTTAAAGGAACTTATGATACACCTTTTTAGTGCAGAACTCAACATAGCTCAGGCATGTAATAGTATCATAAAAGTCTTTAGAGATACTGATAAAGAGTCACATCCAGTCTATGTATTAATAACTGACATGAAAACTACTAAAAAAGCCTGGGCTGCTTATAGCAGATTGAGTTACCTGAAACTGAATATTTTGCCCCCTGTTTCATGGAAAACTATTATTAAAAATAGTTCCCATCTGCAGACTAATGTGGAAATATTAGATAAGGGTTTTACAAATATCCTGTCTTCGTTCAAATGGAAATTTGTTAATGATAGGCAAACAACATCAATCTGTTCTGGAAATGAAAGAATTCTTTCAATTTTTGGAATTGATCATTGCCCAGATGAAAATGAAAATACCTTAACCACATTGGTTCTGGCAATTTTGTCATCATGTTGTATTATAAACTGTAACAAGGAAAACATAGAAAGAGTGGAACGCTCATTTTCACCATATGGTGGTTCTCAAATAAACATATTTTGTTCTACCTTAGATATTTTTCAACATTTGAAAGTAAATGCTAATAAGTTGGACCAGGCTGGGATCCTTATGGTAGACATAAATGATGTAATGGGTGCTAAATTCAACAATAACAACAACCACCAGTCACCCTTACAGGAATGACTGAAGCAGGGGTCATTAGACTTGATTGAAGCAAATAATTTAGCTGAAAAAGGTAGTGGATAAAACTTTATCTCATGGAACATAGCGGGTCTTTTAGGAAAAATGAATGACACAGAATGGCACAACTTTGTCATTGGTCATGATATTGTTTATTCCAGGAAACTTGGGTATATGCACCTGTTGATATACATGGGTTCATCTTGATTTGTTCACTGGCAACCAAAAATAAGAAATATGGGAGACTTTCAGGTGGAATGGCAATTTATTTAAAGATCAAAAAAGAGTTATCCCATTTGGAGAAAATTTAAATTACTTCCAATTACAACATTATCAATATCCTTTGGGAAACATACCCTTTCTGATTATAAATGTCTATATTAGCCCAAATAATAAAATGGCACAAGGCATTTGGGTTGATCTGACATATGATATTGATTATGCCTCCCAAAAATTTCCAGACTGTTATATTTTGGTCGCAGGTGACTTTAATGAAAGGATATCAAGTTATGATGATCTACAGATTTGGGGGTCTGAAATGTTTTCTGGAAATATCAGATACAGGCATAGTAAAGACACTGAGAAGAATAAATGGGAAAAATCTACAGAAACTTATAGAGGAGAATGCTTTATTGATTTTGAGTGGACGAGTGGTTGGGGATGAGAAAGGTAACACAACATTCTTTTCTCAAAAGGGACAGAGTACTATAGGTTATATTCTTTGTAACCCTGAAATATATAATTTGTTCACCAGGCTTGCAATTAATATGTGGCCAGTAAGTGACCATGCTCCGCTTTTTATGAAAGCTGCTTTTGAGGGGGAGTCTCATTTGGATATGGTAGGTAATGTCTCATTGGCAGAATTGTATAGTCAGGGGAAAAAGATATTGAAAAGAGTGCTGATTAAAAGTGAACATGTAAAAGAAACAATACTTAACTAGAATGAAGATCAGTTAAACATATTGTCAGCTAACTTTCTACAGGGAATGGAACAGAAGTTTGATACACTTCTTGGAAATATAAAATTAATAATATATTCAAAACCTAACTCTAAATTACAAGATGATAATGGATGATTTAATGAGGAGTGCAGAAAGTTAAAAAAGGAATGAAATAACTTAATTAAATGGACACACATCAAAGTACATTTTTGCAAATTTATATAAAGCCAGGAAACAATATAATAGATGACCTGAAGGGAACAAAAAAGAAGTCCAACATAAGCAATGGATAGAAATGTATGAGGTGATACATGGGAAAGACTCTCAAAAGTTTTGGAGAATGGTTGCAAAAGGAGTGAATGACTACCAACCATCATTAGCAGTGTATATAACTAAAGAAATATGGATTCAGCATTATAAAACAATCTTTTCTAAAGTTGATATTGAAGATCATGGTTCTGAAGTAACTTGAATTACTAAGGAATTCTTCAAACTCTGCTCTTAAATTTACAGAAATTGAAGTAGAAGTGACCGTCTCCAAATTAAAAAATAATAAGGCCCCCGGTTCTGATGGTACGCCTTCTGAGATCTGTAAAGAATATGTGGATTTTTGGACCCCTATATTAACATGTTATTTTAACTTATGTGTGACACATATATATGTTCCTGCCTCCTGAACCTTGAACATCATAGTGCCACTTCATAAAAAAGAATGTATTTATGATCCTTTACATTTCCATCCCAGTAGCCTTATTAATATCTTCTCTAAAATCTTTGCAAGATTATTACTGAATTGGCTCTGCAGTTGGACAGATGAACATCTTATTATTTCTCGTTTTCAAGCAGGTTTCCAACATGGATTTTCAACTATCGATAATGTATTTGTATTTAGTCACTTAACTGAAAAGTATGTACATTTGAAGAAAATGAAACTTTTCACCCTCTATGTTGGTTTTTCATTGGCATTTGATTCCATAAATAGAACTAAGCTTTGGAAATAATTAATTGAAATGGGTATTGATCACTCTTTATTGATTATGATTTGTTTTTTATATTCAAATTCATTAACCAGCATAAGATATGATAACAGTGAAAATTGAACTCAATATTTTCAAACTAAAATGGGAGTTAAACTCGGATGCCTTTTGGCACCCTTGTTATTTAATTTGTACATTAATAAATTATTTGAATTTGAAGATACAAGTTTACTGGACTCCCCCCAAATCAGTGAGCTTCCATTACATGCATTAGCATATGCAGATGATACAGTGATGTTTTCCTTAACTGCATCAGGTTTACAGAAAAAAAATTTAATATTTTCCAAAGCAAATGTTCAGACCTTGATTTAAATATAAATTTGAAAAAAACAAAAATCATGATATTTGGTAAACTCCCCATACACAAAAAAAAGTTACATTTTTATTTAAAGGACGATAAAATAGAAATAGCCAATGAATATCAGTATCTTGGTATTAAATTCGTATCTTCTACCAACTAGCACAGCATGTCCGTGACCAGAGTATGAAAGCTAAACTAGCGGCAAAAGCATTACTTAAGTTTAACACAAAATATGGAGAAACACACTATCTGCACTCAAAGCTGGGGAAGCAAAAATCACTCCTATTCTTACATATGGTGCCGAAGTGTTGGGATCTTATACAACAATAAAATTAGAAAATTCTTTTTGGTTTTCTATAAATCCTTATTAAAAATTCAATTTTCAGTATCAGATGCTATGGTAAAAGCGGAGTTAGGAAGAATCACTGTTGATACAATTAAAGTTCTTACCTTACTCATATATCGGCTTCAGATGATAAATAATATTCACAATACTTTACTATTATTTTGTTTAAAAGAAAAAACTAAATGGTTATCAAAAAATCAAAGTTCTAAATGGTTAATTGCTTTAAAAAATATTTTGGCCAAGGTTAAGTTGGTGCACTTACAGAATGATTATATAAAAAAGCTTAATATTTCAGTGCAATATAGAACAGTTATAAAAAGAAAGCTATTTAAAAACTCAAAAGCAATTGATATGGGAGAAATTAGGAAACAAAGATGTGCTAAATGGTTAAAAAGAAAACTAGATCATTACTTGGAAGATTGCTTGATGTTGGCTATTGCACCTGAAGCAAGGAGATTAATAACTTGGACAAGGTTTCAGCTAATAACTTCTAAATATATATACTTTAATAAAAATGATGTGACTGATATAAATTTCAGTAATCAGTTGTGGAACTGTAATAAAGGCTGTGAAGAAACCCTGCAACATTTAATAACACTCTGTCCACTATATAACAAAGCGAGGAAAGATTGTCTGTTAAAATTCCTTACAATTTACACAAATGCTAATTATGATGCAGTGTTTGTACTACTTCACCCAAGATGCGTAGAAGATGCTTTGATGCTTTCACAATATACAGCATCTGTGATTAAAATAAAAAAAGAAAGACTGTAGAATCAGAAACAAAAATTAATAAAGAAATTGTTCACTCCTGGCCTTAAATTAATCAACAAACGTTATCTAAAAGTAAAACACTCTCCTCTACAGGCATTACTTTTTTTTCTGATGATTTAGAGTTTGGCACTTTGTAATAGTTGTGGTATAAAATGACCTTTATGTCTATATTTAATATTTATGTGATGCTATGCATTTTTTAATAGTCTTGTGTTGTTTTAGTGGAAATATATGTAAATGTGTAATGTTGTTTTTGTCTGATATTTAAATGATTGTTATAACGTACACGCTATTAACGTTTTAGTTGATCAATAAAAATTTAAATTTGAATATTTACCAGGTCATTGCAAAGTACTCCATTTATGACCATGTCATTTGCAGGTGTAGATTTTTGGGTGCCCAGAAAGATCTTTACATGCGATCAAAACTTTCTGGAGTCCCCTGAGGCATTAATTAGGAGTTCTTTACAGTGGTTACTTTTAGCTAGCTTGATTTGCCTCTTACAGGAGTTTCTCCATGCCCTGTAGCAATTGTAGTCAGCTGGGAGGCCTGATCTTTTATATTTTCTCCAGCCTTTATCCCTAGCATGGAGCAGGGCAAGCAGATCCTTGTGGAGCCATTTTGTTTGTCTACCCCAGACCCACTGAGTGATAAAAGGGGGTGTGCTTGTCCTGGAGAGCTCTAAAGTGGGTGAGGAAGTGATCAAGTGCCGTTTGTATGTCTGTAACTGAGTCAAGGACAGATCAGTTGATGGAGGAGACCTCAAGTAGGAACTTAGCTTGATCCAGCCCAGCGAAGTTTCTAAATGTGATGTACTTGGGCAGTGAGGAAGGTAGAGTTGAGGTACTCCAGGTGCAAAAAATGGGGGAGTGATCACTTATGGCATCCGACAAGGTGCCTACAGCCTGAATTCTGTCAGTACAATTGGTCAAGATCCAGTCTATCATTGTTCCAGAGTTTGAGGCAGCTGAGGTTCTGGTGGGGCAAGTTATTATTTGATGCAGATCATAACCTTGCACTAAGGATTGGAGCATGTTGTGCCCATTTCCAATCCAGCTTAAATTTAGGTCACCCAATATTAGTACTTCATTTGAACCGATAGCAGGGGAGACTATAGTAAACAGTTCTTTAAGGCCCAAGATACTGCTTTTTGGAGTGGTTATAGATGCAGATTATGTGGAGTTTTTTAGTACCCAGAAGGAGGGTCGTATGCAGCAATTCACAAGAGGAGAGGGCTAGGGTGGAGGTAGTGGAAAGATCAAGATGAAATTTGTAGTAGATAGCAATCCCCCTCCCTCTTTGGGGGCTGCATGTCACATCTAATGAAGTTATAATTGGGTATGTGGCAAGAGAAGTTCGGGACTGATGACTTGAGCCAAGTTTCAGACAGGCAGAGGATGTTGGGGTGATAAAGAGTCACCTAGGTCTCAAGCTTATCAAGATTACAGATCAAGCTCCTGATGTTAGTGTGTGCTATACGCAGTCCCTTGGTATTAGCCCAGTTTGGGTCAGAGTAGGAGTGCAGCACTACTGGACCCAGGTTGAGTTCAATGTCTCCCGCTAGGATGAGAACAATTAATAGAAGGTACTTAAGTTTTCTGAGCAGACTAGGGGTTAATTGTCTGACAAAGTGACAAGCACCTTTTTTATGGTGCACAGGACTGTATAAACAATACAATTCATGAGAACAAGAGGAACAAGATCAGGGTGTTTAGGTGATGAGTACAGCTTGTTTGAGAAGGTAAAATCCCTTTGGTTGAGCTGAGTGGAAATGGATGCAGGTGGATGGAATAACAGGGACAGCCAGGCTAATTTGAGTAACCCCACATAAAGGAACATGAGGGTCAGCATAGTATATGCCATTGTGATGAGACAGGCTATTTGTAGTCCTGACACAAACTTTTGGTTACAGTAGCAGGGGTTTGGAGACACAGGGAGCTACTAGCAGTACAAGATAAGTAAAAAATGATTGGTAGATAGAGTAGCTAGTAGTACGTGCCCCTAGCAGTCAGTGACTATAGGGAACAGATGGAAAAGTGGACTGTTTGTCAAATGCTCACAATTAGCTATAAATGTAATTGCCCAGATTGGGTTGGGGGGGGAGCCGGGACGCAGCGCCAGCAGGGTTTCAACTGTGCTCCGGCAGAAGTTAACTTACCGTGTGGCCAGTTAATGGAGACAAGCAGTGAGGCTCCTTGCAGTTTCTTTTCAGTGGTGGCAGCATTCCATGCAGTTATCCAGGAAGTTCAGCTTCTGGTATCCTACTTTATTCTGCTGGTTACTGGTGGGAGTTGAACAGCGGTGGCAGCTGCTGTGGGGAGGTCCTGCCATCTGCAGCAGCTAACAGCGGGAGCCCAGTTGGGGGAAGAAGGGTTCATAAGGAGGAAGGGAGGGTAGGTATAAATAATGAGGACTGCAGGGGAGGGATTTTCAGACACAAAAGAAGTGGGTAGGTCAGGGAGGAGAGAAAAAAAAGGTAATTAGATACAGGACAGGACAGGACAGTGGGGGTTCAGGGAAACAACAGCAGCAGGCATTATCTGTGAGAGGAAGGGGGTGGAGGGAAAGGAGGAGAAAGCAGGCAGGAATGAACAAGCAAAATAACAAATTCCCCCAGATAACAGTTGGAATCTAGCACAAACAGAGAACACTAAGCTGAATTAACTTTATACAATCTGACCTTAAATATGGTTTTACTAATATGGCACAAAAATTGTGGTTCCCTGTATAGAAACAGTAGCAGTGAGGGACAACTTAATTAAGGCAATTCATTGCAATCTCAAGGCTAAAAAATAATTCGGCACAAAATACTTATATCTTTCAAGAGAAAAAGCTAAACAGTAGTGAGAGCAGGCAGCCTCACATAAGCAGCAAGCCAAGTATTGTGCAGTGTTCTGTCTGGGTTTTGGTCATTTGAAAATTGACGCCAAAAAGTATTTTGAAAATTCAACTGCACTCTGGCAGGAGTTAGCTTACTGGGTGGCCAGTTCACGGAGTCAAGCAGTGGGGCTACTTGCAGTTTCTTTTCAGTGGCGGCGGCAGCATTCCATGATGCTATCCAGGAGGTTCAGCTCTTGGTTTCCTACTTTATTCTGCTGGTTACTGGTGGGAGTCGAACAGCGGTGGCAGCAGCAGCTGCTGCTGTGGGGAGGTCCTGCCACCTGCAGCAGCTACCAGCAGGAGCCCAGTTGGGCGAAGAAGGGTTCTGGGTGGCCAGTTAGTGGAGCTGAGAAGCAGGGCTCCTTGCAGTTTCTTTTTGGTGGTGGCAGCATTCTGTGCTATTATCCAGGAGGTTCAGCTTCTGGTATTCTACTTTGTTCTGCTAGTTACTGGTGGGAGTTGAACAGCAGCAGCAGCTGCTTTGGGGAGGTCCCATCACCTACAGCAGCTACCAGTGGGAGCCTGGTTGGGCAAATAAGGGTTCTGGGTGGCCAGTTAGAGGAGTTGACCAGCAGGGCTCCTTGCAGTTTCTTTTCGGCAGTAGCATTCCATGCTGCTATCCAGGAGGTTCAGCTCCCGGTACCCTACTTTATTCTGCAGGTTACTGGTGGGATTCGAACAGCAGCAGCTGCTGTGAGGAATCCCCACCACCTTCACCAGCTACCAGCGGGAGCCTGGTTGGGCAAAGAATGGTTCTGGGCAGCCAGATAGTGGAGCCAAGCAGCGGGGCTCCTTGCAGTTTCTTTTTGGTGGTGGCAGCAGGGTTCCGTGCTGCTATCCAGGTGGTTCATCTCCTGGTATCCTACTTTATTCTGCTGGTTACTGGTGGGAGTCGAACAGCAGCAGCAGTGGCGGCTGCTGTGAGGGTCCCACCACCTGTAGCGACTACCAGTGGGAGCCTGGTTGGGCAAAGAATGGTTCTGGTCAACCAAGTAGTGGAGACAAGCAGCAGGGCTCCTTGCAGTTTCTTTTCGGTGGCAGCAGCAGCGTTATGTGCTGCTATTCAGGTGGTTCAGCTCCTGGTATCCTACTTTTTTCTGCTGGTTACTAGTGGGAGTTGAACAGCGGTGGCAGTGGCGGCTGCTGTGGGGATGTCCTAACACCTGCAACAGCTACCAGCGAGAGCCCAGTTGGACAAAGAAGGGTTCCGGGTGGCCAGTTGGTGGAGCCAAGCAGCGGGACTCCTTGCAGTTTCTTTGCGGCGGCGGTGGCAGCGTTCCATGCTGTTATCCAGGAGGTTCAGCTCCTGGTATCCTACTTTATTCTGCTGGTTACTGTGGGAGTTGAACAGCAGCAGCAGTGGTGGCTGCTGTGGGGAAGTCCTGCCACCTGCAGCAGCTACCAGCGGGAGTCTGGTTGGGCGAAGAAGGGTTCCAATATTACTGCTTTGCATCCTGGCTGGCTCAGCTGTACCTCTGGTTGCAGAGGCACGGGCCCCATGGGGCCTACTGTCTACAGAAGAGCAGGTCCCCAATGGGCCTGCATTGCTGCAGCCATACATACTCTTGCACACAGTATGACATACATACACAGGTGTGGTTGCATAAACACAGGTCCATATGGAGCCTGTGCTTATGCAGCCACAGATACAAATCCATGAAGGTAGCATTTTTTTATTTATGTAAATATTAGGTAACAGGAAAGGCACACTGAGCAGAAGCTCATTTCCAGGTGCAACCCAGGGGAAGGGACAACAGGGAAAAAAACATAAAGAATACTATAATACAATAATAAAGGTACGAAGATATACATTGGACAGGGAAAAAACATATAGAACACTATCATACAATAATAATACAGGTACAAAGAATACATTGGAGATACTTTGCAAATGGTACATTATAGTACAAGGAGTACAGCAGGTAGATATGAAGAAAGGCTCTTGAGATATAGTCAAACATTGTCATATGGAGGTATAAACAGAGCTATATACAGGATATAACTGGAAGGCATATAGGTGAACATATAGATTGGATCTAAAACATTGGTCATATAGAACGCTTTAGAAAGGAACTTGGAGAATTTAGGACTGCTAGGCAGTAGGAATAGAAGGTGAGAGCTAAGTGAGGTGGAGAGGGGAGAGATATTAGTGCTACTGTATTTGTGTCATCTGGAAACAGTTGCATGTTGTTTGTCTTAACTGATGATGGACCTCATACAGCCTAACAAAGTACATCAGAGTGTTCTCAAGTCACCACATGTACGGAGCAGAAAGCTTTCTCCTCAGCTGCCCTGAATCTTTGGAACAGCATATCTGCTTGTCTATGGACCCTGAGTTCATGCCTGCTATTTAAAGGGGTCAGGAAATTTGTGCAAATCAGCAGCTGTATGTAATTTTCCTATTAACAGAAATTAAATGTGTACATCCAAAAGATCCATAGTTAACTGTACCTGAATAAACATTACTGTGAAAATTGGATTTTCAATTGTTTTCTTTTAATGGACAACATTCTGCACAGTTCTTTTCATAGAACCAGTAATATGGAGTTTTGGCTACAGTGTGTCACAGTTTGTGAGTAGAATGATAAGCATGAGCTGTTCACCTATCATAAATTTGCTTAGGGTTCTATACACAAATCATGACATAGTTTAAATTCCAGATCACTGGTTTCATGAAGAGAACCATAACAGAATGCTGCCCATAAAACCAAAACAATGCAAAATACTGTTTTTCCCTGCATTTTTTATTCAGATGCAGTTACATAAGCCTTATTTAGGGATATTGATATCATTTTTGAAAATAGGAACATAATAAACAGCTGTCAATCAAAAATGATTTCCTGTCCTCTTTAAATCTCACTAAAAGACTTCTTTCACTGCTACCATCACCTGTAAATGTCCCCTGAATGACAGAAAGACCCCATCCAATGGCAACCAGTGTGCCACCATGATGCTGGAAACTGCTTTTTGGTATCTGAATCTGGAAACTGTTGTTATTGTAACGAAATATGTTGGGCACTGCGCTGCCACTTAAACTCTATGCACTATAATTTGCTCAGTTCTGAATCATTTGTTTCATATTACTTAATGTTTCACTTATGTATTATATTGTAACTACTAGCTGTTCCCTGTATCCTTTGTACTTATTTTTCTTTTTACCTTGTTTGTGCCATCATTACGGTCCAGTCTGGGCCTGAAAAAGGTCCCTGGGATCAGTGCACCCACCCAGTTGACAAAGAAATATAGAAATATATAGATACATACATAAATAACTAAATAAATACTTAAATAAATAAAATGATTGCCTGTGATTGCTAGTGTGGTGTTGTCCTTTTGCTGCTTTGAGGGGATGGAGAGTTAGAATTGAAAAACCTAACACCACATTTCCCTACTGTTTCAGCATTAAGTTGAACCCTAACTGGTTCATTAATGCAGTTTTTAGCCAAAAAATGTCCTTTCTTTTTGAGACAGCAGAAACTTAATGAACAGACATAGACACACAGGGCCCTCTGGGCCCCTTGCTAAGGGAAGAATACATCCATCTATTGAAGTGCAGAGCCCTGCTGGCCCTACAGTTCCGTGCCGTGATGGACACAAAAATTCATGGGATTGTCTGGTGGTCTGAGGAAGTGCAGGGACCTCTGGGACCTGCACTTCCAACAGGCCATAGATACAGACGCACAGGGCAAAGAAACATAGAAATTGTTGGCAGATGAGGACCGCTAGGCCAATCCAGTCTGCTCGTAGGCCCTATACATTGTATGTGGCCACTGACCCTATGTGATCAATGGCTTTTCATCACTCCCTCCCCTCTCAAGCTTCCCTTGTGCCTGCCCCAGGCATGCTTAAACCCCTCCACTGTGCTTGCCCCCACTTCCTCCTGTGGCAGACAATTCCAAGCGTTGACTACCCTTTCTGTGTAGAAAAACTTCCTCACATTGTCTCTTAATCTACCCCCTTCCAATTTCATATTGTGCCCCCTTGTTCTAGTACTTTTTCTACATTGGAAAAGGTCCCCCACCTGCACCTTGTTTATGCCCCTGAGGTACTTGAAAGTTTCAATCATGTCCCCCTGCTGTATCATGTCCTCCAGTGAGTACATATTGAGGTCCCTTAGTCTCTCTTCATATGCTTTGTGGTGCAAGCCCTGCATCATCTTTGTTGCCCTTCTCTGGATAGTCTCCACCTTATCTATGTCCTTGCACAGGTGTGCCAAACAGAACTCCGCGCAGTACTCCAGGTGAGGCCTTACCAATGTTTTATATAATGGCATCACTAACTCCCACCTCCTGCTACTGAGACCCCTGCCTATGCACCCCAGCATGCCACTGGCCCTCCCTGCTGCCTTTGTGCACTGCTTTGATACCTTAAGGTCATCAGAGATGATAACCCCTAGGTCCCGTTCCTCTTTGGTGACAGTCAGCTCCCCCCCCAATCTGTAGCTCTACCCCAGGGTTCCCTCTACCCAGGTGTATTATTTTGCACTTCTTTGAATTGAATCTCAGGTGCCACATCTCCGACCATCTTTCAAGCTTCTCCAGGTCCCTCTTCATTTCCTGCACCCCTTATGGAGTATCCATCCTGTTGCAGATCTTGGTGTCATCTGCAACAAGCAAATCTTTCCTTCCAGCCCCTCTGCAATGTCGCTAATGAAGACATTGAACAGGGCTGTTCCTAGTACTGATCCCCATGGTAGCCCAGTGGTCATCCCACTCTCCTCAGATTGTACCCCATTTACCACCACCCTCTGTCTCCTGTCTGTTAACCAGTTCCTAACCCAGTTCACCATGATGTCTCCCATGCCCAGACTACCCATCTTGTTAATCAGCCTTCTATGTGGGATGGTGTTGAAGGCTTTGCTGAAATCTAGGTAGGTGATGTCTACTGCCCCTTCCTGATTTATTTCCCTAGTCATCCAATCCAAAAAATCTATTAGATTTGTTTGACATGATCTTCCTGCTGTGAATCCATGTTGCCTCAGATCCTGAGCACCTCTGGATTCTATATGTGCCACTATCTTTTCTTTCAGCAGTGTCTCCATGATCTTTCCCACCACTGAGGTGAGGCTGACTGGTCAGTAGTTCCCTGCCTCCTCCCTACTACTGCTTTTGTGCAGTGGGACAACATGTGCCCTCCTCCAGTCCTCTGGAAAGACACCCGTGTTGAGCAATTCTGTGAACAGGGCTGCCAGAGGTGCTCCTAGTTCCCTTCGCAGCTCCTTTAATATCCTTGGGTGGGTGCCGTCTCACCCCATGGCCTTATCCACCTTCAGCTTTGTGAGTTCTTCCATAACTCTCTCCACTGTGAATGGACTGGTACCCCCCCCCCATTTCCTCAGCAATCCAACTGTGGTCCTTGACCCTCCCCCTCCTTAGTGAATACTGAGCAGATATATTTGTTCAGTATTTCTGCCTTGTCCAGATCTCCCTCCTTACATTCTCCCTTCTCCCCTTTAAGCCTCATAATAGCCCCCCCCAGTTTTTCTTCTTTCACTGATGTAACTATAAAATGCCTTATGCCCTTTGTTTACAGACCATGCTAAACCCTCTTCTGTCTGAGCCTTTGCCCTCCTAACAGCCTTCCCTGCTTGCCTTAGCCATTCAAGTTACACCTCCCTGTCCTTCTCCCTTTGGCTCCCCTTATATTTCTTGAAACTCAGCCTTTTAGCCCTGACTATGTCCCCCACCTCTTTGGAGAACCACAGTTGTTTTCTTCTTCTTTTCCCTTTGGCCACTATTCTAACACATTGGTTTGTCCATCTCTCAGCCAATACACAGGGCCCTCAGTCACCCCCAAGTGCAGGGCCCTATACCAAGAGAAAAGCTTTCTTCACTATATGGTACCTGGGCCTAGGCAGGCAACCCTGCACCTTTCCTTCCCTGGGTGGGGGGGCACATTACAGCACCATACCCCCACCCTCACCTCATCCAGCTGGCTCATTTCACTCACCCCTAAACTCATCTCACCAGCATGGGATCACAAAGCATACCCACTGGGGTAAAGTGTGGCACTACACACAACGTTTCTCAACAATAATTTTTTTATTGTGCCTCTAAATTTTCAAGATAGTCATTTCATGACTCCCCTTATAAACATAATATGTGACATTTATAGTATGGTGTTCAAAACATCATTTCACATCACACACTTATCCAGGATTAAAAAACAAAAAAAAACAACAACCATCATGTTTATGAAGTGGTGTGAAAAAATGGCTGTGTTGAAAGTTTGGAGTCAAAATATTGAAAATTAGTGAAGTTACAAGTGGCTGTTGAGTTATTTCAATGTTCACCATAACTTAGTCATTTTTACCATATTTTTGAACAAAATTTTCAATGTAGCCTTTTTCTGACTTCACATCATGAACCTGTTAGGTACAATTTTTCAAATTCCTGCCAAAATGTCATTTTGCAACACTGGTGTGAAAAAAAACAACATTTTGGCCAGGATTTCAAAAACAACAGCTGTCACATTCATGAGTTGGTGTGAAAAAATGTCAGTGTTGAAACTCTGGGATCAAAATACTAAAAATTACCAAAGTTATGAGCGAGCTTAGAAAAGTTTTAATGTATGCTCAAAACTTTGTTGTTTTTAATATTTTGACCCCAAATTTTCAACATAGCCTTCTTATGACCCCACCTCATGAACCGGCAAGTGAAAATCTTCATATCCCCCTGAAAGATGATTTCAGGCCAGATTTGAAAAAGTGTACCACCCTTGTTCATGAGGTGGTGTCCCAAAAAAGATCATGTTGAAAATCTGGTGTAAAAATATTTAAAAATGACAACATTATAAATAAAAGTTGAAATTCCATTGAAATACATTAAACCACACTTACCTCATTTTTTCATATCGCAATCACTGATTCCAGCAGCAAGATGTGTCTTCAACTGGAGAGTGGATCTTCATCATGGGACATGTTCAGGTGAATGAGGGTGTTTGGGGGTGATGGGTGCTGAGTGGTGTGTTGGGGTGTGGTTGGTAGGAGTGCTGGGAAGGTCAGGTCAGCGAGGGATCATTTTCTTATTTACAGGGTTATTAAAAAAAAGACATAAAGGGAATGCTTCCTTTTTTGCAGGTTTACAACTCTAATGGATCCAACAGAATCAGCTTACATCTACAGTGGTACCAGGGGTAGGCACCTGCTGTCACCATTAATCATTGTAGGGACAGGCAATCTATAAGGAAGGGAGTTGGGAAAGCAGTACCAGAAGTAGGCACCCTGGTCCACTTTAATATTTCAGTATGCACTCAGCACTATCAAGGAAACACAAAGGAGGGCTGGTTGAGTGGGGGGGGGAATTAAAAGATTAGATAGATAGATAGATAGATAAATAGATAGATGAAAGAGAGTGAGTGAGAGAGATCCCACTGTTCTCATCCCTTACAGAAATATATGTGTGCTGTGTACATGCAGAATGCATGCCACATGCTTTATTGTGCAATGTTTGCATGTAGTTCACCTACACAAAGTGAACCTAAACGAACCAGGTCTAAAAAGCACATCTGGTTCGCATGCTGCAAGCTTGACATGTGTGCAGCAGGTAAGCTGGTGCAAATATCTTCTAAAAATCACATCAAGTTTACGTGTTGCATGTATTACATTAGTGCAGCAGTTAAGCTGGTGTGAACATCATTTAAAAATCACATCAGGTTCACATGCTGCATGCTTGCCATGTGTGCAGCAACTAAGTTGGTGCAAATCTCATCTAAAAAAACACATCAGTTTCTATTCTCATACTACTGCTAGCAATTGGAGCCATTAAAATACATTTTTTCATTGATTTCCCATTAAAATTAGGCAAACTCATTAATTTTGATCCTTTCGCAAGTTGTTTAATGACTTTTGATTGTTGTCATTAAATTGTGATTAATTTGTAAAGTATTGTTGGCTTATCACATTAAATGCCTAGGATATAGTCAGCCACCATTCCCCATTCCAGATGTGTGAAGAGGGGCCTCTGTGTTGTGAAGACTGACCTTTTGGTTTTGGGCCATGCAAATCCCCTTATGCTTATTTAGTGCTACAAATGTGTTTCCCCATGACTGTTATGGCTCACTTACTTTTTCCCTTTGTCATTCTGTGTGGCGCATATACACTATGGCCATGCTCAGCATTCTTTGTGCTGAGTAAGGTCTTGGAAGCATGCACCATACCTCACATTTTGTCACTGAAATGAGGAACATGGACACTCAAAATGAGGGACAATGAGGGACACTAACCCTCATGATGATCAGGACACATCCTTCAACATGGAGATACAGGGTATCCGGTTAAAACAGCACAACCAAAACCATGCAAGCAATAGCAGCACTACCTTAACCACTCATTCGTATATAGCGCTTGCTCAAAATAGTCAAAAATGGATAAGTGTGTACACGAGTGTACATGGGTACCTGCATGTTTTTCTGGTCTGGTCTGCTCTGCATGAAATATTTGTTCACACTGGAGCCAAAGAGGTTGGCATTTTACGCTGCAAGTGGTCCTGTCTGGCTTTGTATGGAGACTGATCTATGTACTTCTTTGCTGATATGGGATTTCTTTGGACCCTATCTGATACTTTTGTACAAGCATATTATAGACCAGTATTAAATGGTCGTTTCCCCTCTATCTTCAAATTGTGTTCCCTTGCTGATACTTTTGCACAAGCATATTACAGACCAGTATGAAATGATCTATATGTTGCTCTACACACAAAGATTTGTTGTAGCTCTGGGGAGGATCACCTCTTACAACTTCGATCCAATCCAAATGTCTTTGCTGGATGCACTGGGTGCAAATGGGGTTTCTGCTCAGTAACAAATATGCCAAATCTTACTTGACTTCTCCAGTTAATGTACCCCCCTGGTGGAACCCAGTAATACCTATAGAAAAAGTAGTATTCAGCTTGCTTAAAATAGTAATCTGTGGGTTAGGGTCAGGTCAGGATGGTCGTGAATTGGCTGGAGATGAAGGAAGGAACTGTGTCTCTAGCTGACATCAGATCCTATTGCAAGACAATGGGAGAGTGCTGGAGTTTTAATGTTCCTGTTAGCCTTAAAGGGAAAGGACATCAAACTCAGCTCTTAGGTCCCAGCTAAGCAAATTATTTAGCAAAATGCTTTATGTGAGATTGTATAAATTATGGTAGCTATCCAAAGCTGCAGCATGAGGGAGAGATCGATATAACAACTGCATTTTTTGTGCGTGCTATGTTTTGTACACACGTGAATATGACCAAGTGCTGAAATGAAATGTGCGCTTGCAGTCACGCTATTTTGACAGTGAACCAAGATACAGTATCTCAAAACACAGTGGAAACTATCATATTTACTTGTACTGATAGTAGCACCTGAGAATGAATTTCTACCATACAGCAGGGGTACCATTAAGGCAGGGCAGAAGGGGGCAGTTGCCCCCCCCCCCCGCATTTGTTCCTAGGTTGTCACTTAACTTTTATGTGTGCAGTTTTCAGTGACCACTTGTTTTTTGTATGCATGCAGTCTGTTCCAATTTAACATAAAAAGCATGCTTTCCACACTTGCTTGCTGCACGCATGCCACATGCATGCAATTAGTTCCAGTTTAGCATTTAAATCATGCTTGCAGCACACATATCACATGGGCAGTTTTATGTGTGCAGCATAAAAACTTTTCATCTAATTATTTCTGTAAGGGATACTAAGAATGCAGGTCAATGGCTCCTTTCGCTAAGCTAGGCACCCATGATTTGCAGCTACCCAGAAACAGTAATTCTAAGCATTTCTAAAATAAATAACACCAGAATCTAGCTAGACAGCCCAGTTTACCTAGGCTCAAGAGTTTGTTTTTTTGAAAACATATTATTTTGATGTCTTTTCGATATTTTTTCGTTAAAAAATAAGATGGCGGGTGTCACAATCGCTACTTTTTTCTTACGACAAATCAATCATTTCTCACGACAAGTAAATCATGAAAAATAAGCCTTCACAATCACTGTTTTTTTTGTTTTTGTTGGGTTTTTTTTGTACTGTTCGCATCAGAGGGTCATCCAAGAACTCTTGAACATTCAATATTTTTTCACAAAACCTTCAACAGGCACCACACTGACACAGGCCACGTCTACCCTGAAAGTTTTGTGAAACAGTTCTGTACTGTCTAGGCTGTGCATGATAACAAAAAAAAATCATTACTTTTCCAAAAATCAGCATTCCAGATCTTGGAAATTGCAAAAGATGCCAGCACAAAACGTTTCACTTCTTGAGATTTAACTCTGACTGTGTATGCAAACGTTTAGGCTATTCCATTGAATGGTGCCAAAGTCATGGGTTTAACACTAAACATCATACTCAACCCTAACTATATATATCTTATAGGGGTGCAGTCACACCCCTATAGTTAGGATTGGATCAGAACTTCCACGTTTTTTTTTGTTGTTGTTGGTTTTTATTTTGCAATTCACTATGCTTTATTTAAACTTTATAACAAGAATTTACATTAGAACATACGAAAAAGGAAAACACAGGGTTATACATCCAAAGAAGGAAAAATGAGAAGAACAAAAGAAAAACAAAACAGCATATGAATCGAAAATCCCACCCTCCTACCCACCCATCCACCCCTAGACCCCCCCCCGTGCAATCAACTGGGAATCTACAGGGATAGACCGGTTAATTAACCTATCCAAATGTGCAACCAACAGGGAAGTTGGTACTGTAAGGGAAGGAGGAGGAATCAAACATTCACATTAAATTGGATAAACAATAAGGGTAAATTACAGGTGAAAGCACTCATTTGTTGAGAAAGGTTTCTAACTCAGACCAGAAAGCCTGAAATCTGGGTAAAGTTCTGTTGAATTTTGCAATGGGCTTTTCTACAATGAAAGCATTTTAACATTCCTGTAATCATTTAGTATAGTTTGGGGTCCAGTCCCCCACCCAGTGGAGGGTAATAATTAGCTTAGTCATGGAGGAGAGGAGGACAACATAATGTTTATGTTTAGAGATAGGGATCGATGAATAGTGTCCCAAAATACAAATTTCTGGTGTGAAATAATTCACACTGTTGAACAGTGAGGAGACTTTGCTCTTTATAGTAGACCATAACTGTTTAGTAATAGAACAAGTTCAAAGTTTGTGATATAATGTGCTTCTCTCCCCAGGGCAACATTCACAATCTGGTGAAGGAAGTTTTTTCATTGTGTACAGTTAATGGGGTAAGGTATAGATTATGTACTATGTTATACTGTATTAACCATAAACGGTCCTGTTTAAGATATTTATAAACATTATTCCACAAGGAGGTCCAATCGAAGTGGGACCAGTCTCTCTCAAGGGTATTCTGCCAATAAAAGGCTGTCGGTGAGACCAGATTGCAAGCATGCTCGATATGTTCTTTGCATACAAGAGATATAGCCTTCCTCTTTGAGGCTCCATCTATCAAAGCATGAAACAGAGAATCCATAGAATTATGCCGGGGGGGGGCTCCTAATAATTTTTTTAGTACATTGAGAAAGCTGCATATACTTTAAGTGTGATGAGGATGGAACAGCAAACTTCTCTCTAACTGCAGAAAAGGCGATAACTTTGTCACCCATAAATAAGTCCTTAGGTTTAAGATCCAATGATGCAAGCCAATAGGATGTTGGAAGCAGTTTAGCAACACAAAAATTCAGATTGTTAAAAATAGGTTGACCCAGATCTTTGTAACAAACTAATTTTAATTGTCAACATAATTGTGCATGGACCTTAAGACTCCAGCCGATTGGTGAGGCCCGCAACTCTTGTGGCAATGCCGCAAAGGGCAAACACAACTGTGAGGTCAAGGACAGTTTGTATTTCTGAGCTAAAAAAGATTCCATTGATAGCCAAGTCAGAGTTGGAGTGGTTGATCCCAACGATGAGCCCCATTTAAAGTATTTAGCACCATGCAAGGCCAGATAATAGAAAAAGAAATCAGGAAGCTGTAGGCCCCCTAAACCATACAGTCTGCTTAATTTCATATATGACCTATGTGGAGGCTTGTTAAGCCATAACAATGAGGAGCAAATGGTATGCAGCTTGCTGAGACAGCCTTTAGGGAGAAAGATATTTAAAGCCCCTAGAGGGTAGAGCAGGTTTGGTAGGATAGACATTTTAATTAAGTTGACCCTGCCCCACAAGGACAAAGGGAGGCAACACCACCTGGCCAGATCTTCCTCAGTCTGTTTTATTATTGGGTCAAGGTTCAACGCCTTTAATTTGGAAAGATCTTTGGTCAGTTTAATGCCGAAATAGGGTAAAGCTGATATCTCCCATTGCAGACCTAATTGTTGGCATTGACTTTTGGAACAAAAAGAAGACAAGGGATAAACAGTGGACTTATGAGTATTTAACTTACAGCCAGAGAACTGACTAAAGACAGTGATAATGTTGAGAACTTCTGGTAACAACTGGGGCCAGTCGCAAGGTGGAGCAGTATGTCATTGACAAAAGATGAGAGTTTATAAGTAAAGGAACCCACAGTAATACCCATAATAGCAGTAGTCAAGTTTATTTTTCTTGTAAGAGGTTCCAAGTATAAATTGAAAAAGTAAGGGGACAGAGGGCAGCCTTGCCTTGTCCCTCTAGACAGTAGGAAGACATCAGATACCATGTTGTTGCAAAGGACCTGGGCAGTTGGAAAAGTATAAAGAATTTTAATATGGTTAAAAAACTCATCTGGGAGTCCAAAGATCTCCAGGACTGAAAAGAGATAAGGCCAGGCTACGTGGTCAAAAGCTTTCTCTGCATCTAGGGAGAACAACACAGAATCTTGGTTTGCCTCCCCAGATGCAGAGAAAAGGTGAAATAGCTTTCTAAAATGGTCTGCAGAGCATCTGCCTGCCACAAAACCCACCTGCGCCGGGTCCAGAAGGGGAGTCCACACCAATGCCAAGCAGGAGGCCAAAATTTTGGCATATAGTTTGATGTCAGTATTAATAAGAGAAATTGGATGGTAATTTTCGGATTTGGGCAGAAGAATAATATGAGCTTCAAAAAGAGAAGCATCTTTAGGGGGATAGTGAGCCAAGAGTTAAATAGTTGGGCTAGTAAGGGGGTTAGAATCTCTGCATAAGTTTTATAGAAATTGGAGGAAGAACCATCTGGCCCAGGGTCCCTATTCAAAGGCAGAGATTTTATGGCTGTGCTTACTTCCACATCCAGTATAGGGCCCAAGAGAGGGCACTGTTGCTCCTCTGAAAGCCAGGGAGTGTTTATTGATTGGAGGAAGTTAGTTTGATATGCCAGCGTCTCTGTATCTCTAATGGGGGCAGTGCATAAATGGCGGTAATAATCTGAAAAACAGAGGTCATAATCTGAGGTTGGCAAACCCGTGTTGGGATTTAGGAAGGACAGGATCCATCTCTCTGCAGCCCACTGTTGAACACGGAGGGCCAACAGCTTCCCTGCCTTGTTGCCCTGTCCAATATAAGTGGCTTTTAGATGTGAGGCCGTCTTGCCAACCAGGTTCAGTAAATATTCAGAATACTTAGCTCTAAGCTGGGCCAACTCCAGGTGGATACTTTCAGGAGAGGAAGAA
Source organism: Neoceratodus forsteri (assembly GCA_016271365.2). Classification (NCBI taxonomy): domain Eukaryota; kingdom Metazoa; phylum Chordata; order Ceratodontiformes; family Ceratodontidae; genus Neoceratodus; species Neoceratodus forsteri. The sequence goes on from CM057451.1 coordinate 22,534,721, forward strand.
GACAGATTCCATTCCAGAGTCCTAATACAGGAAATCCATCCCTTCATTTGAGTTCACTGTTTCCTTTTGCGAGTGTTGGCTAACCTAATTAATTCTCCCCTCCAGGCTGATTTGAGCCCACCCCAAATAAAATCAAAAGACACTGGTGAGTTTTGGTTTTGCTGGTTTGTTTGCACCATATAGCTCTGAAAAACTTAAACTATTTCAGGGTCATTGAGTAGTTGGTTGTTGAGTGACCAAGTATGGGGCGAATTGAGAGTTGTGGAACTGCAATAGATAACAGCACTGGGGAGTGATCTGATAGGACTCGTGCATGGATTTGGCAGTACTTTAGCCATGGGAGAAGTTGTTTACTAATTAGAAAATAGTCAATCCTGGAAAGGACCTTATGGGGAGCTGAGTAATGGGTAAAGTTGTTGGTGGTAGGACGAAGAGTCCTCCATGGATTCAGTAGGCCAAGTTAACATAGAAACATAGACTTTGATGGCAGATAAGGACCGCTAGGCCCATCTAGTCTGCCCAATTCCCTACCTTCAAGATAGGCCACAGATCCTAGTTAACCAACAGCCTATTTCTTCCTACCCCCCACAAGAATTGCCTTATGTCTGTCCCATGCATTCTTGAATTCTCCCACAATTTTAGACCCCTCAACCTCCTCAGGAAGGCTGTTCCATGCATCCACTACCCTCTCTGTGAAATAATACTTCCTCACATTGCCCCTGAACCGCCCTACTTCTATCTTTAAATTGTGTCCCCTTGTTCTTGCAAGTCGCTTTTTCTGAAAAATGCTACCCTTTTGGACTTTGTTGATTCCACTGAGGTACTTAAAAGTTTCTATCATGTCCCCCCTCTCCCTTCTTTCCTCAAGGGTATACATATTAAGCTCCTTTAGTCTCTCCTCATACGGCTTCTCTTGCAGACCCTGCACCATTTTAGTTGCCCTCCTCTGGACTGCCTCTATCCTGTCTATGTCCTTGCGGAGATGGGGTCTCCAGAACTGGACACAGTACTCCAGATGGGGTCTCACCAACTGTCTGTACAGAGGAATAACAACTTCCTGTTTTCTGCTGCTGATGCCTCACCCTATAGTTGGTCTATATGATCCATAAGAGCTCTCTGGGCTGGGGAAAGACCTACTCTCACTTGATATGTCCTATCTATACTGTTGGCCTGCACCAAGTTCCAGTCAACTCCCAACAGAATCAGCACCTGGCAGAAGGGCATTAAAGCATTCAATAGAGAGGAAAAGAATGTTGGGGTATCCAGGTTAGGGACATATACTGATCCCACCACCAATTCAAAGTTACCTAACATACCATGCAATAACATGCATCTCCCCTCAGTGTCCTGGACTTCTTCCATCAAGGTAAAAGGAGTACCTTTGGCTATTAATACTGCCACTCCCTTCTGGTTGGGACTATTACCCGCAACATAAGCTTGTATTATCCAGGATTTCTGCAGATGACCCACCTGGCTGTGGACAAGGTGAGTCTCCTGAAGGAAGGTGAGATGTGGTTGAAATGTGTATGCCATCCTACGTCATTTGCACTTTTTCCTATTGTCCTTGCCCCCCTTTATATTCCATGTAATGAAGTTTAGGTCACTACTCATAACACCCAAGGGAATATTTGCCAAAGAACTCAGATCTATCCCAGAGCTGATCTTACTCATGCACTTTTTTAAACCTTTTATAAGTTGAGAAGTTATTTGTTAAAGCCACTCTTTCCATGTCATTCTGTTTTGCTATATCAGTTATTCTCTCAATAAATTCTATCTTTAATAATTTTAAATTTTGACAATTGGCCAAATTCATAATTGTTTGTAAACCCATACTTCTGACTACAATATCCAAATCTTTTAACCAAGTCCACGATTTGAACTCTACTTTTCCATTTAATCCATATTCAATGGTGTCATTCCAGCATTGACTCATAAAGAAATTTTTTAAACTTAGCTCATAGACTCTCATCAAATATCTGATCTGTCCAATCACAGCTCTAGTTCCAATAGATATTTCTCCTATTTCTGCTCTCATAAGCCCCGCAGGAGTAAACTGTGGTAGGTTCAAAGCTAACCTCAAATAAAGATTTTTAATAGGTTCCAGTAGATCTATATTCCATTTATACCTCCAAATCTCAGACCCATATAACAAAGTAGCATCAACTTTCATTTTATATACTGTCATTAATGCTGTAAAGGAGTTATCAATAAATTGTTTTGCAAATTTATTTATTACGAAAACTGTCTCCCCCTTTCCTTTATTTCTTCTGTATGTAAATTCCATGTGCTTTTATTGTGTAAAGTCAAACCCAAATAAGTATATTGATTAACCTCCTCTACCAGACTCCCAAGGATCTTCCAATTATAATTTAAGGTTTTAACAATAACCATAATATTAGTTTTATTCATGTTAATCTTTAATTGTAACTTTTCAAGAGAGCCTACAACACAATCTAATGCTTTTTGTAATCCACTTGCTGTTTTGTACACCACAACAATATCACCTGCATATAAAATCACATTCAGAATTCCATTACCTAACTTTGGAGCATCCATATTTATTTTATCCAAATCAATTATTAACTCATTAATATAAATGTTAATAATGGAGACATTAAACATCCTTGTTTAACCCCACAATTTGAGGATATAGGTTCAGTTAATTTCCCATCTTTAGAATATCTAACACAGATGAATGTATCAATATATATACACTGAATAAGTCTGAGCAACTTTGCATCAGTTCCCTTATCTACCAATAAACTCCACAGAATTCCTCTATTCACCCTATCAAATGTTGCATGTAGGTCTAAAAATGCTAAGAATAATGGACTTCTCTATTGACTCGCGCTTTCCTGATCAAGTGGTCTATACCATATATACAGTCTACCATTGAATGATTAGCTTTGAAACCAAATTGTTTATCGGATAGAATGTGATTTTCCGATACCCAAAGCTCTAATTCTTGTACTAAAATGCGCATAACAATTTTAGCAGATATATTCTGAAGTGCAATAGGCCTATAGTTTTCAAGAAGTCCTCTATCCCCTTTTTTAAAGATTGGTACCACCTCTGTAATCTTCCAACTCTTAGGAATTACTTCTTCATTAATGACATGCAGAAAAAGGTTATATAAAATATCCCCCCACCCAATCAAATTATATTGAAGCAATTCCACTGGAATCCCATCTATTCCAGGAGCCTTATTCTTTTTTTGAGCTAAAATTGCTTGCTTAATCGATTCTTTTGTTATATATTTTTTCTTTTATATTTGGGTTATTACACTGACTATATTTATCTAATACTACTATCTCTTCAGTGTATAGCTTTCTATAATGGGATATCCAATCTTTAGCCAGAATTGAGCCCTCAATATTCAATTTATACTTATTCTCTGTGACCATTACTAAATTCCAGAATTACTGGTTTTTCGTTTTTCTAATTGAGTACTGTAATTCTGCCCATAGCATTCTCTCATGTGCAGATTTTTTTTCTAATTAGCACTTTATAATCTCTCTTAATAAATCTCAAAGCATTATTCAAATTCAACTCAACACTTTTTCTTTGTAACCGTATCACTTTATTTAAAAGTTGTTTATATGTTCTACATTGCGCATCATACAAGGAAGCTTTAACCATTCCACTTTTACCTACTGTTCTATTATTATCACCTTGTATCTCTGTCTTAATAAGAGAAATTAATTTTTCATAATTATCTAAGATGTCATTCTCATTAGCACTTAAGTATTCTAAACTCCTACAGATCACATAGTGATTCAAAAATAATAAGTCCATTTTCTTCTCCAGCAATGGATTCCATATTATTTTCAATGGGCAAATACCCATATGATTATCCAAACTAAGCTCTTTTACTCCATTTCTATGGGTTTTAACCTCTATTACTAAATTCACACTAACTGATATAGGGAAATGATCTGAAGTGCTATCTAAGAATACTTGAAAGCAAAAACCTGATTATATGAATTTATATCTACCAAAGCAATATCAAACACTGACTCACCATTTTTTAATGGAAAAGTACAGTTACCCTTTCTATCCCCAGGTACCCTACCATTTAATATACTCAAATTCTGTTCTATTATAAATCTCATTCAAATTAAATCTTTCTTATCCCATTTTCTTTCTCTAGATCTTCTCAGTGGAATACTCTGATATAGCAAATTCAGCAGAACAGGACTTCATTCCATGGAAAACTCTTCGCAACAACTTTTGCAGAAGAAGAGGTCTGCGGAAGGAAAACTCCAGCACCAACCGGCACCACCATGATACTGGCATCACCCGTGGCACCAGACACCTGTGGTACTGCCTGCAGAGCAATCTGGCACCAGCAGCACCACCTGTGGTGTCACGCAACACCAACAGCCCCATCCACAGCACTGTGTGGCCCTGACAGCATCGCCCAGCACTGAAGGTGCCAATGGCTCTAGTGGCACCATCCACGGTGCTGTGCAACACCAATGGCACCATCCATAGCACCGCACGGTATGAACAGCACTGACGGTACAAATTGCGCCTTCCATGGTGCCGCACAGCACCAACAGCACCATCCATGGTGCCGCACATCACCAATGGTGCCATCCATGGCACTTCTCAGTGGCGCTAACAGTAATGACAGTGATGCCAATGGCATCCAAAGATCCTGAGGAAAAGGGGAGAAGGAAAAGTGGTACCCGTGCCAGCTCCTACATGGAAAAAAGGGGAGGGGGTAGTCATGAGGGGTCGACGCAATGGCGAAGGCACCAGAGATGGCACCATACACATCCTGACCCAGTCAACCCAGCCCCAGTAAAGTGACTCCACAGCCTGGAGACCCCAGAACCAGGAACGCTGGCCAGGAAAACTGGACAGAAGTCGAAGCTCCTGCTCCAAAGGAGTGTCCCAAAGGTAAAACTGCTCACCGAAACTCCACTGAGGACAGAGATGAAATCCAGTGTCATAGAATGTGGCCATTAAGACCAGGGCCAAGTGGAACCCACCAAAGTCAGTTCAGGCCTACCGTCCCTCACCACTGACATTCCTTGTGCAGATGTACCAGAGGGCGACCTCAAGTGGTACTGATTCTTCTTCCCACAAGGAGGAAGAAGAGTTCGAGGTCAAGCAGAGCCAGATCCCTGGAACTGCCAGATTTGTGCTTAGTCAGACTGTCCTCCCCCCTGAGCACAGGGCTGCCTGTGGTCAGCCTCCCCCTTCGCAAAGGGTGGCAGACCGGACACAGCCCCTCTGCCATAACAACTTTCAAACTAAGTCTTCCTACCATCACTGCTACCATCTAAGGATGACTCCATTGATGGCAGGTGAGAATTTATTTTTCTTCTTCATAATCTTCTTTTAGTTCTTCTTAAAATAAGAAAATAATACTAAAATGTTAATTAAACGAATACCGAATGGCTTAATGCTGCTGTCGTAGAGACGAAAACTTTGACCGGCAGATGAGCGGCATCAACATCCAAGCACACTCGATGGTGGGAGAAAAGAAACTGAGGCAGTTAGAGGGTTGATGCCGAGATAGCCTACACAGGTGCGAGCTAGTCTCACGGTGCTGCACATGAGTGGTCCTATCTCGGCGCCGACCCTTCTGAACATTTTTGGCTCTCACTTTGTCCTAGCGCCTCTGGAGCTATCTCATTAGTGCAAATGAATGGTGGAGACTGCAGTCCAGGAAGATCAGGTCACAGAGTGAAGATCCACTGTCGAATCAAAGACATGTCTTGCTGTTGGAATAGCCAACTGCAATATGGGAAACTAAGGTAAGTGTGGTTCAATGTATTTCAATGGGGTTTTGAACTTTGGTGCATAACTTTGTCATTGTTGCACATCTTGTCCCCAAACTTTCAACATGGCCTTTTTTGGACCTCACCTCATGACCAATGGTTCTGGAATTATGCAAATCAAGCCTGAAAAGGCAATTTTGCTGTTGCTTGGCAAAATCTCCTTTCAGGCAAGATTTAAAAATTTTCACCACCCTTGTTCATGAGGTGGGGTGAAAAGAAGGCTATGTTGAAAATTTTGGGTCAAAACATGTAAAAATGGCAAAGTTATGTGTATATATTGAAATTTTACTACACTCATTCATAACTTCGGTCATTTTAAATATTTTGACCCAAACATTTCAACATAGCTATTTTTTTACATAACCTCATGAACATGACAGCTAACATTTTTCAAATCCTGGCCAAAATGTGTTTTCACACCTGTGTTGCGGAAAGACATTTTGATGCTGTAGAATGACATTTCGGAGGGGATTTGAACATTTTCATTACCGGGTTCATGAGGTAGGGTAACAAGAAGGCTATGTTAACTTTGACTCCAAACTTTCAACATAGCCATTTTCCAAACATCTTCATATACGTGACACGTGTCATTATTTGAAACCTGGATGAGATGCGTTTTTGCACTTCTGGTGCAAAATGACATTTTGGCCAGCATACTATAACTGGTAAATGTCATGCTTATAAGGTGAATCATAAAACAGGTATCTTGAAAATTCAGGGACAAAATTGGGAAAAACAATGTAATAATTTAAATAAACTTTGTATGTAGTGCCATTCTTGACCTCAATGGGTATGCTTTGAGATCCTGTGCTTGTGAGCTGAGTTTTGGGGTGAGCTCAGTGACCCAGTTGGATGGAGTTAGGGTGGGGGAATGGTGCTGTTATGCAACCCTTCCCCCAACCAGGGCATGAAAGGGAAAGGTGCAGGGTTGTCCGCACGGGCCTGGGTACCATATAGTGAAGGCGACTGTACTCTTGGCATACTGGCATAGGGCCCTGGACCTCTGCACCTCTGGGTAGCAGAGGGCCCTGTGCAGTGGCTGACAGATGCACACTTTGCCCTGTGTATTTGCATCTGCAGCTGCATGGAAGCACAAGGACCACAGGGCCCTACGCTTCCACAGCCCACCAGACAGCTCCATGAATTCTTCACATCTGTCACTTCACTGAAGTGCAGGGCCCACGTGGGCCCTTCACTTCTGTAGGTGGATGGAGTCTTCCCTTGGAGCAGGGCATCAGGTCCCAAAGGGACTTGCATGAATGAGGATATGATTCCATTATCTCAAAAAGAAAGGACATTCTTTGCAAAAAAAACTTTGTTGATGCACCAGTTAGGGACTTAATGCCACAAAAGTAGGGAAATGTGGCTTTAGGGTTTTCAACCCTATCTCCCCACTTCATCCCTCAAGCAGCAAAAGGAAAATAAATTAGAGTTTGAGGTCTGTAGAGTATGGTCAGAACAGTAGTGGGGTTTTCCTTTGGATTCTCAACCCTAATGCCCACCCATTTCCCTGAGTAAACAGCATCACACATGATCTCCTTTCTTCACAGGACCCTGCATGAAGAAAGCTGCAACAAACTGTGTTGGCAACATGTGGTGAGACATACTTCCCTACCTTAGAAGAGTGTATCACTATGAGGCACTGGCTTGATCCTGTACCTTGTGCTTCAGACTGGAGACTACGGTCTGGGGGGTGAACATTACAAAACACAATCCCATGCAAGATCCCACCACTGATTCGACAAGACTCCAGAGACCAAAAATCCTAATTGTTTTTACCTTTTGCTGCTTGAGAGGGTGAGGAGTTAGGGTTGGAACACCTAATTCCACATTTACCTACTTTTGTGGCATTAAGTTACCCTAACTAGTGCATTAGCAAAGGTCTAATTGAAGTTGCAGCTTATATTTCAGTTTCACTCTTTTGGTCGTGGCTTCAATTAGAGGATGGCTTTCATCTAAAATACTGATCTCAAGCTGTCATAGATGAAGGTGTCTTAACTTCCCCCAAGAACTTCACATTCAGTGGCAACAGACATGGAGTTTTCTTGTACCTAGCCTCAACTATCTATAAACCTTGACTGCTGCTTTCTCCCTACCTGAAGTCATACAGCACTGCTTGCAACCTCACAATTACTTCCATGGCAACAGACTGTGATGTCACAACAGACGATTTGGACTTGGAATAAGAGAAAGCTATAGAGGCAGATGAACTTAAAATAAACGCTAAGGGACAACAATCATATATTCATATACATTTCTTTACTAATAAATTAGGGAGAGGAGAAATATATAAAATATAAATGGAATACAAGCAGAATTGTACCTAATTATAATTTTTTTTAACATTTTCTTTGAGGTAGCACAAGCTCTTTAACTACAGAATCCATCTAACGGAATCCCGATGACCAAGACAGATCTCTTGGTCTCTCTTCAGGATGTCATTTTTCTGCATTTTAAAACTGAAATCTTTACCCGCCCCCCCCAAAAAAAGCCAAAGCGAGTCACAAGAAAGGACTTGAAGCCTTAAAAAATAAATTTTGGGGTCATTCCTCCAACAGTTAACTGCAGAATCCACCCAATGGAGTCCCAATGAGCAAGATACATGTATTGGTGTCTCTGTAGGATATCATTTTTATGGGTTTTGAATTTTGTTTTCTTTACATAAAAATGGAAAACAAGATGGCAAATGAAAAAGGATTTTTACCTCATGAAAAAAGGATAATGTCAACATGAAAAAAGATCCTTTTTTCATTTCATACAGCCATTTTGAAGTGCTTACTGAGCATGCTCAGAACCAATTTTTCAAAATTTTAATATTAAATAACTTTGGAACTGATTAATATTTTTTTCACCAATCCAGAAAAAGGTACATTTGTGGACAAGACCATTTCTGCACTGAAAATGTCAGCTCAGAATTTCAAATCGTTTAGGCGCTACAGGTGTCAGAGGGCAACCCAGCAAAACCAATGGGGAAAAAACTTATGAAAACTCACTTTTTGCACTATTCAGAACTAAGAATCCATACATCCAACTGGAACAAAATTTGGCCCATCCAGAGATCTACCCCGAGACTGTACATGCACAATTTCAGTACAAATTTCTTGAATAGTTGTGAACTTATTAAATTATAAAACTTGCGGTTTAACATCACAATGCCTACTCAACCCTAACTATAATATATATATATATATATATATATATAACTATCATACAAATGATTTATTATGAGTTCAAAGTGAACTTGCATAACTTCACAAGTGGCAGAGCGTAGTGGAACCACAAGTGGTTTACCCGAGTTCACTGTGAACAAGTAAAAATAAATTGTTTATCTGACAGCTTCCCATACACTTTCTTATCCATGTAATCCAGCTTTATGGAATCCCTATTGGGATGCTGAGAAAGGTACCTTAACTTTCTCATATGCAGCAGCCTGAACTGCTCCTTAATGATCAGGGTGGGCATACAAACACTCAACACTCTGCCTCCCTCTTCACCTGCAATTTCTTTTTGATTTTCTTATCAATGCCAGTACTGTGTTAGGTACTGGCATGATTTTGGCAGTGGTTTTCTTGAGGGATCTGTGGATGGGAAGCATCAACCTCTTTGTGGGAGCCAGACCCATCATGTCAATGAATTCAATCTCCTTCTCAGCCTCACTGAAGCTGATGCTGAGGATGTTCACTATTTGCTTTACAAAGGAATAGTAGCATGTGTAATTCTCAGAAGGCCTGGGAGGAGAGCCATATTAGTGCTCAGGAATCCATTTAGTTCCAGGGGCTCCCCCTCCTCCTCCTCATCTTCATAATATATATTTACTTCCTCCGTGGGCATTTGGTATGGAACTAGAGCCTGGGAAGAAGGGGACAGGCATAGTCATAAAATTTCCCATAGCCTGGAAGGCCTGGAAATATTGCCATGCTCTTGTCATATCCTCAGCTGAGGGCATGTGTCTTGTGTCATCAGCCTGCTCCTCTCCTTTTTCAGGAGGAGTGAAAGAAACATGTTTTTTTTCTGTTTTTTTTTTTCTTAGCAGACACTGTATGAGGTGCCTACTCAGAGGCTCCTTTAATTTTTATTTTTGTCTGCAGTTGGCTCAGAGTTCGCCCTTTCAGACACCCTGGGTTCTGTACCATTTTTACCATGTTTTTTGGGTGGCCGAGCAACTTTTTGTTTCTCATCTGTTCCTTCTAACAGGGACTGCTGCTTATTCTTTTGTAGGTTTTTTTTTGAAAATAGTATATTTTATTGATTTTTTTAAATGAACAGCAATAGGAAAACACAATAACAAACAAAAGCAGTTTCTATGCTAAGAAGATATTGACCCACCAGTCCCTACAACAAGGTACAATGGGGTTGCTTTGAGCACCTAGATATTCTTGTTATGCACCTGCCACCTGTGATTGTATTGAACTTTGTGCTTTCAGGTGCAGCCGGACAATCAGCTGAGTGATATTTAAGGAGACTACCTCAACAGAACGCTTCACATGGTGAGCATTATAACATTTGCGGCTTACACCGCGTTTGTTTTTCTTTCTGTTATAGACTGAAAATATTTCAGTCTTAAACCTGTGACAAAAAGGAGATAATCCTTTCAGTACTCACTGCTCACTGTTCACGTTTCATATGCCTTATTGATTCACTGCATGGACTATCGGTTGTGCATTTAAAAACATTTGATTAGATTCACTGAATCTGCTTCTCGCACTGAGGGCATGAGTGAACATATCATAATTACTGAGACTGCAGAAGAAGGAGCAGCCAGCAGCTTGGAAGATATTGCAGAAAATCATTTTGATTGCTTTGAGGACCAGGAAGCAACACATAGATGCCGGGAATGTTTCAGACTTAACTTGTACACTGAGGAACAGAACAAGATGACACAGGTGAGATCAAAGAGTTGTTCCACAAACAAAAAAAAAATTAGAATAAAGACACTGAATAAATATTATAATAAAATCTCACTGGGATAATATGTTCAAAAGGACTAGTCACTAAGGGGATTACGTCCAGAAAAGGAACCTTCCTGTGGATTTGATGATCCCATACATAAAAAAGAGTGGGAAAAAGCAAGCACAGAATGTGCAAATGCTTACATGCTTGCTTTAATTAAAAAGATGAGAGGGACTTGGCTGTAACTGAAAACAAGATTGCTCACATACAGGACTCACTAAGACCACGCAGAACACATACAGAGTTTGCTAATGCAAATAAAAAATGTATTAGCAATACTAAAAGAGTGGAAAGTGAGATTATAATAAGAAAGAAAACTAAACTTGTAAGAGATTTGGGAGATTTTTTAAGACCAACCAAGTCTTTAAGTGGGCTAGACCAACCACTCAATCAAGTCCATCACCAAAGGGAGGACTCAGAAGTCATCAGAGATTCAGAAACTGGAGGGAACTATCAAAATCATTCAGTAATAGAAACCAACAACAAAAAAAGACTGTTACAATAAACCAAGAAGTAGAAATAATTCCAGACAAAACCCTTGATACCTCTAATAAAGAGCCGTTTTAATGAAGAAGACCTGCAAATAGCCCGGAAAAGAACTCTATAACACAGAACCAAATACAACAACAACAAAAATCAAAGGCAGGACATCACCAAAAAACACGTAGAAGATGTAGAGGAAGGGGGAAAAGAAAGGCCAAAGAGAAATCTAAAGAATGCACAAACAAAAATATGGTACTAAATCTGACAAAAAATACCACTAACTGAGGCACAAAAAGTGTTGGGTAAATGCTTGTCTTTTTTACAGAGCCCACCTGTGGATTTTTTTGAGATCAGAATAGACATTTATAAACTCATAGGGAAACCGAAATTGAAATGCTACTTTAAAACACCCACAAGGATGGGGTTCACAGACATTGGATTAATACCACAGGTTATTACTTTGGGGGAAGGGGAGCACTCTGAACATCATATGGATCCATCTGTTGAAGAAACAGAAGAAACAATGTGTCTTATTGATTATCCAGACCTACAGTAGATGAACTTTTAGTTCACTGTGCTAAAGCAGATTGTAGAAATAATGAGGATGATGTATTAATTGAAAAATCAGGTAAATTTAAAGCTAAATCATTGTTTAGTCCACAAGTTAGCAACTCTGCTACAGACACATTTGAAAAACTGATCTTGAAAGATATAAATAAATTAAAGAGAAATATGAGTTTTGGAAGTAAAAAAACTTATCTATAGCAGAGGACTCAGCATTAAAGGAGCTGAATGAAATAAAAGAGGTTATGATTCAACCATCAGATAAGAGGGGAACATTGTGATTATGGAAGAAAAATTCTATGTTTCTAAGATTGTGGAATTACTAAATGATGAGGACAAGTATGAAAACTTAAGATCAGACCCAACCTCCAGGTACCTGGTAGAATTACATACACTAGTGAATGAAGCATACACAAAAGGCTGGCTAACAGGAGGAGAAGAAGCATCATTCATAAATCCTGACTTTCCCATCATCCCCACATTTTATGGTCTTCCAAAAATCCATTAAAATTCAGAAAATCACCCTTTCCATCCAATAGTATCAGGTATTGACTCTGTTAGCTATAATCTGGGTAACTGTATTGATCACTGCTTACAACAATATGAAATAGGGTTAAAATCATATATTAGGAATGCAACAGACTTTCTGCAGAAAATAAAAAATTCTGAATGGTAAAATAACTACATATGGGCAACCACAAATGTACTGAGTCTGTACACATCCATCCAACATATAAAGGGACTTAGAGCTATCCAACACCTCTTGGAAAAAACAAGTATGGGCAATTTCATCCCAAAAAGATTCCTTACACAAGCCTTAGATTTTGTGCTAGAACATAACTATTTTGTGTTCGACAGGCAATTCTTTAGACAAAAATGTGGCACGGACTTTTTTTTTTTTTTTAGTTGTTTAACCAGGTATAGCACACTTAGCTGAAAGCTTTTTTACAGGAGCAACCTGGGAGCACAAGGAGGTTAAGTGACTTGCTCAGGGTCACACAGTATACAAGTAGAAGCTGTGGGATTCAAACACAGGTCTGGTCTGCTGGATATCACCAGATTTGCAGCTCAGAGCCTTAGACCACTGCACTATACTGCCTCCATGATGGCATCTATGGCCCCCTCCTATGCCAACTTAATGATGGGAAAATAGGAAGAAGATTTTGGAAGTCCTTCCTGTGTGGAGATGGTCAGCAACCGTCCTTTAAGGGGTTTATGTCCAGAAGGACCACTGGTGTTAGCTGACTTATCTAGAGTGGACACAGCATGTGCGATTGGCACCAGTGAGGTGGTGGCCACCTAAAACAGGGTGGTATCCGAAGCACTGGATGTCATCACTCCAGTCTGTATACAACCCCAGATCTTCTCACTTGAGATCGCCTTGGTTTGATGGGGATCTCAAGGTGATGAAGATCAAGGATCAGAAGTTGGAGCACTGCTGGTGGAAGACCTGGCTGGAGGCTGACAAACTGACCCTGTGTGCTCACTATGGTGAGTACCAGGAGACAATTTCCCATAAGAAGACAGAATTTCTATCCAAGGAAATTGCTGCAGGGAGAAATGGACCTTCTCAGCTTTTTTGGACTGTGGGTAGGCTACTCCACCCTGCCTGTCTACAGATGAGAAAGACTTTTTTGATCCATGGTATGTGAAGAGTTTGCTCTGATTTTCTCTGACAGAGTGTAATCTATCTTGTCAGGGATTCCGTCAGAGAGGTCACTGCCTTACAGTGGTCAGACTGGGAGGAACAGAGGCATTTCCGTTGATCACGGTGGCCTGGTTGCTGATGGGCCTTTCTAGGTCCAGTCATGTAACCCCAGTCCTGCATGCTCTGCACTGGTTGTCTGTCAGGTGGAGGGTCCTTTTCAAGGTGGGCTTGCTCACCTTTTAAGGCACTATACAGGATGGGCCCTGGCTACCTGTCTGAGCTCCTGACACCTGTGACTTCTGTCTGCTCTCTCTGCTCCTCCTCAAGGGGCCTCCTGGACATTCCCAGGGTTCGGCTCAAGACATCAGCTGACCGTACCTTCAGTGTCACCGGGCTGACCCTGTGGAACTCGCATCCATCTGCAGTCCACGAGGCCCCCTCAACTGGGGTACTCAGACTGAGGCTGAAGGCCCACCTCTTCTGCCTGGCCTTTATGGATTAATTATTCCAGCCCAACCATTTAAGCCATCTGATAATATTTATTATAGAGCTATAATTCTGAATTTTATTCTATCTCTGAATTTTATCTAGTTTTATTCTATGTTTTATTTCTTAACTTGTTTTATTGTTAGATGCCCAGAGCCCCTGGGAATGGGTGCCATATAAATAAAAGTTGCTTGCCTTGCCTTATTTAGTAATCCCGCACCCGCTGAATGATAGAACAACAGACCAAAGTCTATCAGAGGCAATAAGAAACTCTGAGACAGCAACAACGTGGTGGAAGGGACAACTAATGAGTTAAGTCTAAAAAGAGAGCCTAGTCTTTGATGTGTTAGTTTAATCACGGTATTAATATGCTGGTCATATGTTAAAGATTCATCTAATAGAAGTCCTAAATATTTAAAAGTCCTGACTTGTTCTATGTCATTGCCCTTTAGCATGGGCAATAAAAGAACAGGATCATCAGACAACTTTTTCTTAGGTTATAAAAAAATCAGTTTTCTTTTTTATTTAGTACCAATTTGTTGAGGCAAAACCATTTTTGAATTGCAACAAAATCACAAGTCAAGTCATTATGTACATCCAAAAGACTGTGGCCACTCGTGAGGATCACTACATCATCAGCATAAAGAAAAATGTATGTATTACAGCAAACAGAAGGTAGTGTATTCAGAAATAAACTAAATAAAAGGGGACCCAAAATGAAACCCTGAGGAACACCCAGTGAAATTACAGATGAGACTGAAATGCATCCCTTAATTTTTGTCAATTGAGAATGACCAGAAAGATAGCTCTCAAACAAACCAATGACCTCAGAAGACTAACCCAGTTTAGCTTTATCTTGCGCTATGCCAGTGACCCAGGTTCTGGAACAACCTCAGGTCGGCAGGGGGCCAGCACGGAGGGGGGGTGCAGGATTGTTGAGCAGTGACTCTCATCTCCCAGGAAGGGGAGGTCACCTGGCTGTAGTCCTGCCATCACCAGATGGAGGTCTGGTGATAGGTGTAGGTGGTAACGGACCAACCGGTAGGGTGGGGCATCCCATAGGGCATGCATAATGCGTGCCTCCACACACATGAGTCATGTCGGGGGATGCGCAGCAGTGGGACTGGTGAGAAAACCGACAAAAAGTAATAAAATTACATAAGGAAAAAAAAAAGAAGACTAACCCAGTTTAAGAAGGGCAGACAAAAGCAAGTTAAATGATTCACTAAGTCAAAAGCCTCGGTCAGGTCCACAGAGGCAGCTGCAGTAAAGAAACCCCTATCTAGAGCCTGGTGGACTGCATGTGTGAACCCAACCAAGGCTGTTGATGTGCTGTGACCTGGGCGAAATCCATGTTGGGCAGGAATCAAAATGTCATACTGAAGTAAACAGTCAATCATCTGATTGAAGACTATCCGCTCAAGAACTTTAGATAGGGATGCTTTTTTTAGGTCTGTCAGTAATACCAAACATTGAAAGATCCTTTGATTTTGTTATTGGTTCCCCAAAATAAAAATTATTTTAATAACGCCCAAAGAATATAAATAGGCTCTAAAGAATAGTATTCTGGTTTGGTTTCCTTAAGAGAAACGTACAGAATTGCTAAGGTTTTTTACCTCAGAAGCCAAGTTTTAATAAACAAAGGGCTGAGGTAGATTGAATTCAATATTAAAAGTGGCATTGTTCCCTCTGTAATGGAATCAAGCTTTAAAACAGTTACAACTATTAAACAGTTTTAGGAAAGTTGTAATTTAGTAAGGATTTGCAATTTTAAAACAAAGATAAGTAGTTCCCCAAAGGTGGGAACCGCGTTAGCTTGTGGCCTTCTCCAGAACCTGTAACTGATCAGAACCACGGAAACCACAAAAAATGCAGTTAACTAAGGGTATCAAGAAATAACTGAAACTAAATTAAAAACAATAACTGAATATGCTAAAGCACTGTGGAGACCACAAGACTGGAGCTGTACTTCGGGGCGACTGCTCTCCTCAACGCAGAAACAAATCTAATATTAGGCTGCTATGGGGAGCCTGACCACAATGCAGAGTCTGAACGAAATTCTAATTCTAAAGTTATATAATTAGTTCTATCTCTGACGTAACTTAATCCTATGGACTCATGGTTGCATTGAGAAGCTATACTGATGGATTCCTGGGATTAGAAACTGTCACATTTTGTGTTAAAATAAACTTGACACAAAAATAGTTAACTCTAAAGTTAATCACTAAATCCAAAACACTGAATACTGTTATCGTATAAAAGTGAAGTTCTGTCTTACGGCATGTGAGTGATGTCACCCTGATGCACACTCGGTTGCGGGAGAAAAGGAACGGGTGGTTGGGGGTTGGTGTTGCTGTATACCAGCAGGTGCATGCATCACCACATGATGACGTGCATGCGGTGCCTACCCCGTGACCAGCCTTCTGAAAGGTTCTGGCTCATGCTGGGTCCTAGACCCTCTGGCTCAGACCCACTAGAGGGGATCAGTATTGACAGGAGAAGATTAATCCTAGAAAGATCTAGTAGAGCTATAAGTGAAAAGTCATTTGAGCTCATCGCTAATAGTAATGAATCTCAGATTGCAGCACTAACAGTAATACACAGGAATTAAGCATCCATAATACTCACCTACCTTTATAATAGACTCAGAGCAGATACTAAGCACCTGGTGCAGCACTGTGTTGTATACCAGCACATTTATGGCTCTCTCATGAGAATGTGGAACCTGCATAGTGTCTTGAACAGCTCGAGTTAGTGGCCAAACCTTAATAACACTTGAACCTGTGAAGTGAAGAGAGTACGACATGCTTTACCTTAACATGATACTGTTTCATTTCTGTCCCACTCTCTTAACCTCCCATCTTCAGCAATCAGAAATAATAGGATGTTGCCCTACAGGCACTAGAAGTAAAATATTTAAATGTTCACAGATTTTATCTCAACTTTTTTAGGGATGCTGAAGGATAGTAAAGGGAACAAAAACCTTGATTTTTGCATTTTATTTAAACATAACTGAAAATATGTGCATGTGTCAAACCTGTTTACTAGCCTCACTGTACTATTTTGTGTGTTTGTCTTGAAAAAAATACTTTTTTACATTTCAGGTTTCTTATTAATGCTTCATTTTCCCCTTCCATTATAATTTTTTTTAATTACTTATGTTTTCGAAAACCCAGTGACATCAGTTAAATGGAAGCCTACTATAAAGCTTTCTTTCAGTGTTTCTGCCTAGCTGATATAACTGGGCTCCATAATTGAAAGTTACATACTTACCATAACTGTTGATCTTCCTGAATATCTCTCCATAGAATGCCACTGATGGGTCTGAGCTAGAGAAGCAAGGACCCCATGGGAGACAGAACTTTTCTGGAGGGCTGGTGGCATGAACTGGTCCTGCATACATGTCAACACATGCACCTGATGTTGTACAGTGGCACCAGCCCCCAACCACCTCAGCATCTCTTTACCAAGGAGGTAAGCAGAATGAACCTAATGAGTAACCTATGCACTTAACCTAAGGGCATAAGATAGCACTAGTGGACCATGTAAAAAGGGCCACCAATCCCTGTAACACAGTGTCTTCACAGCCCAAACCATGTCCAAAGGGGTGAAGACCAACAAAACAACACTGCAGTGAGTCATGGAGATGGTGGGTAGGCATGGTAATCTATGGGGAAATTATTCAGGAAGATCAACAGTTACAGTAAGTACATATTTTTTATATCTTCCCAGAATTAATGTTCTCCATAGATTCCCACTTATGGGTCATAGTATCAAGATCAGAGAAAGTCCCCCAACTAGGGAGGCTGGAGCTCAGTGCTCACATAGGATAGTAATCCATTCAGAACTGTCCAGCTAAAGGTGGCATGCTGCCTGGCATGGACATCAAGAGCATAGTGCTTGGTAAAAGTATGCACTGTGCTCCAAGTTGCAGCTGTGCAAATTCCTTTAATAGGCACAGAGCATATTTCTGCTAGGGACATGCAACAGCTCTGGTGAAATGGGCACCTACACTGCCCTCCATTTTAACCTGAGCCATGGCACAGTAGCGGCGAAGGTAATTCACAATCCAGGAAGAAATGCATCTGACTGTAACAGGCTGTCCCCTGCAATTAGGATTGAAGGAGACACAGAAACATAGAAACTTAATGGCAGATAAGGACTGCTAGGCCCATCCAGTCTGCCCATTTTCCCTATCTACTACAAAAGCCCCAGACCCTACTTGATCTCCAGCTTTACCATCTCATTCCTATCGCTAGGGTTCCCCCATGCCTGTCTCATGCATTTTTGAATTCCTCCACTCTGTTTAGCCCCACCACCTCAGTTGGGAGTCTATTCCATGCATCCACCACCCTTTCCATGAAGAAATACCTCCTCACATTATCCCTTAGTCTACCCATTCCAACCTCATATCATGCCCCCCTCGTTTCTGAACATCTCCTTTTCTGAAAGATACTACCCTCTGGTACCCTATTTATGCCTTTTAGATATTTGTAGGCTACTATCATATCTCCCATCTCTCCTCTCCTCCAGGTTATACATATTGAGGTCTCCCAATGGGCAGACTAGGTGGGCCAAGCGGTCCTTATCTGCCATAAAATTCTATGTTTCTCCCAGTCTCTCCTCATATGACTTTTGGTGCAGGCTTTGCACCATCTTTGTTGCCCTTCTTTGAACTACTTCAACTCTGTCTACATCCTTACAAAGATGCGACCTCCAGAACTGGACACAGTACTCCAAATGAGGCCTCACCAATGATCTGTACAGTGGCATAGCCACCTCATGGGTTGCTAGTGATACTTCTCCCTATGGACCCCAGTATCCCACTGGCTCGCCTCACAGCCTTGGCACATTGTTTGGCCACCTTTAGGTCATAAGATATGATTACCCCCCAATTCCCTTTCCTGCTTGGTGACCATCAGTTTCTCCCCTTCCCCCATCATGTAATCCTCCCCTGGGTTCTTACACCCCAAATGCATGATTTTGCACTTTTTTGCATTAAATCTCAGCTGCCATACTCTAGACCATTCCTCCAGTTTACCTAGGTCCCTCCTTATTTTTTCTGCCCCTCCTGGAGTGTCCACCCTGTTGCAGATCTTAGTGTCATCTGCAAAGAGGAACACCTTCTTCTAGCCCCTCTGCAATGCCACTTATGAAGACATTAAACAGGACTGGCCCAGAACTGATCCCTATGGCACCCCACTGGTCACACTCCTTTCCTCAGATTGAGTTCCATTTACCACCACCCTCTGTCTTCTATCACCCAACCAGTTCCTAACCCAGTTTACCACCTTGTGACACACTCCCAGGCTGCCCTGCTTGTTCACAAGTCTTCTATGTGGAACAGTCCTGAAAGCCTTACTGAAATCCAGGTAGGCCACATCCACTGCTCCCCCCTGATCTGCTTCCCTAGTCACCCAGTCAAAGAAATCAATGAAATTTGTTTGACATGACCTTCCTGCTGTGAAACCATGCTGTCTCGGATCCTGTGCTCTGCTGGATTCAAGCCACAATCCTTTCTTTAAAGAGTGATTCCTTAATTTTCCCCACTATTGAGGTGAGACTGACTGGTCTGTAGCTTCCAGCCTCCTCCTACTCTCACTTTTGTGAAAAGGGACTACATCTGCCATCCTCCAGTCCTCTGGAACCACTCCTGTATCGAGTGATTCATTGAGCAGGGCTGCCAGACCCTTCCGTAGTTCCCTTAATATTCTATCTAGGATGTATCCCATTTGGTCCCATTCCTTGCCCACTTTCAGTTTTGTGAGTTCCTTTAGGACTCTCTCTTCCATAAATGGACTGGTGTCCGTCTCCCTCCCATATTTGCTCATGTTGCCTAACTGTGGTCCCTCACCTTCTCCTTCTTCTGTGAATACAGAACAAAAATAGTTGTTCAGTACTGATGCTTTTCCAGGTCCCCTTCCACACATTCTCTTTCTTCCCCTTTAAGCCTTACAATCCCACCATTGGTTTTTCTCCCTTCACTAATGTACCTAAAAAAAAGTCATGTCCCCTTGTTTTACCTCCTGTGCTATTTTTTCCTCCATTTGCACCTTTGCATTCCTGGCTGCTTTCCCTGCCTCCCTCTGTTTATCCAGGTACACTACCCTGTCCTCCTCCTCCTTCTATGTTTCTTTGTACTTCCTGAAAGCCATATTTTTCGCCCTTACCTTCCTGGCCACTTCCTTTCAAAACCATAGTGGTTTTCTCTTTCTCTTGCTCTTATTTACTTGCCTAATGCAAAGGTCTGTTGCCTTCACTATGGCTCCTTTAATATGGGACCACTGCTCCTCAACTCACCCCCATTAATCCCTCCCTCCCTGCCAGGGCATTCTTGAGACATATCCCCATCTTAGTAAAGTCTGCCATCCTGAAATCCAGGAACCTCACATGTGTGTGGCTTGACTCTGCCACTGTACTCATACTGAACCACACCATGTGATGATCACCGGACCCCAGGTGTCTACCCACCCTGACTTCCACAATTCTGCCCCCATTGGTGAGCACCAGTCCAAAATTGCACCCTCCTGGGTGGGCTCTAGCACTACCTGCCTGAGGCCTGCAGGATGTCCCTGCTCTTGGCTGCAGCAGCAGCTGGGATGCGCCAATCCACATCTGGCAGATTGAAATCACCTACCAGCAGCATCTTCCTTTTAGTTGTCATCATGTGGATGGATTCCACTAGAACCCTGTCCACTTCCTCCCTGTGCTGGAGGACTGTATATCACGCTTGTGCGAATAACTGTGCCATTGCCCATCTCAAGGGTGACCCACAGTACCTCTGGCCCCCCTGCATTCCCTGTATCTCAGTCACTATAATACCCTCCCTGATGTAAAGAGCCACCCCACCTCCCTTTTTACCCTCCCTATCTCTTCTAAACAGAGTAAAACCTGGTATTGCTATATCCCAGTCATGGTTTCCAGCATACTATGTCTCAGTAATAGCTACAATGTCCAGGTCAGCCTCCGTCATCAAGGCCACCAGGTCTGAGATTTTATTTCCTAGTCTGCGGGCAGTAGTATACATGGCCTTCCATGTTTTGCCATGTCTCCTTTTATCATCCCCCTTTTTGCCTTTCTGTCTCCTCCATTTGTCCTTCCTGATTTTAACCTCCTTCTTCCTGTCCTCCACTGTTCACCCCTTTATGATTTTGGTTACCTGTGGTGATATCATAACTTTATGGTCCTGAATGTTGACTGCACTATCCTGTGGGGGTGGGCAAAGAGACAAAGGGCTGTTTGGATTGTCTGCAGCCCTTGGTTCTGTCCAGATAACACCTAAGGACCCTTTTACCATTCAGTGAGTGGAGAGTCTTTTTTCCCTTTTACAAAAGTTACCAATGTAGGTGGCCAGGACTAAGGCATGCTTAAGATAGAACTCCATAGAAACATAGAAGTTGACGGCAAATAAGGACCGCAAGGTCCATCCTGTCTGCCCATTTCTTTTTCTACCTTATGAATGTGCCATCAGCATTTGCTCTGTCAATGGCCTATCTATTCATACTCATCTGTATTGCTTCCTTATGCCTATCCCATGCCTGTTTGAAGCCCTGCACTGTATTTATATCCACCACTTACTGAGGTAGGTCATTCCATGTATCCACCACCTTTTCTGTGAAAAAGAACTTCCCCACATTACCCCTTAATCGGCTTCCCTCTAATCTCATGCTGTGTCCTC
Organism: Neoceratodus forsteri; assembly: GCA_016271365.2. NCBI lineage: Eukaryota > Metazoa > Chordata > Ceratodontiformes > Ceratodontidae > Neoceratodus > Neoceratodus forsteri. Next base: position 22,556,322 of record CM057451.1, read on the forward strand.
TTGTCCTGCTATTTTTCTTATATTGAAACATGTTAGACTCTTTTACCTTGTTAATGCCCTTAAGGTGTTTGAATGCTTCAATCATATCACCTCTCTACCTCCTTTTCTCCAGGGTATACATATTGAATTCTGTTAATCTGTCCTCATATGTTTTCTGATGCAGTCCCTGCACCATTTTGGTTACCCTTGTCTGGACTGCCTCAACACCACCTTCAGCAGAAACTTGGGGTCTGTATGGAGAACTATCTTGTTATAATGGAAAACGGTATATGGAAGATATTTGACCAGAGCATGGATTTCAGATACCCTGTATGCAGAGTTGATAGCCACAAGAAAAGCTGTTTTCCAAGTTAAGAACTTTAGGCCACATGTTGCAGTAGGCTCAGAGGGCTTGCAAGTGGGCAGATCCAACACAAGACTGATATCCTAGGGAACTACTGCCTTCCACATAGGATGTCTTGTGTGTAAAATGCCCTTGAGGAACCACTTGAACAGTGGCAACTGTGTCAGGTAAAGGGTAACACAGAAGACTGTGTATGAGCAGTCATACATAGCAAGGATATTCTTGTATCGAGAGGTTTCCTTGGTAAGAGATGACCTCGAGAGTGCAGCTCGAGAGGTACTCTGTTACCAAGGGAACCTCAAGATACAAGAATGTCCTTGTTTGTGTATGTCAGCTCATACACAATCTTTTATAGAGCATGGGCAGTCACAGCACAGAAAATCACACAAATCCAGCTGGAGAAGACAACAGAGAATAGAAATGTTAACATTTTCTTTTTTTTTTTTTAACCGACAGTGTCCTACAGATTTTTCTGCAAGTTCAAGTTTAAAAAAAAAAAAAAAACAACTTCCAGCTTAACTGGATTGAGGAAAGCAACTATGTGGTAGCATTCCAAGTTGATCTGCTGCAGTAGTGACATAGCCAGTGCAGCATAACAGCTGTGATGACATAGCTACTGCAGCAAAACAACTCCATTCTAGTTATGGATTTCTATCTATAACAACATTCTACCATACACTATACAGGGCTTGCGGCATGCTGAAATAGCACACAGATGGAGCTTTACTATGGAATATCGCAGGCCAGCATCAGAATGGTCTAATAAATAGTCCAGAACTAGGCAGATGGACACCAAAAGGGGTCCATGTTGGTTTTGGAGCAACAGATGGAAAATCTTTTGCATTGGTATGTCTAACTAGTGGAAGGCTTACAAGCAGCCAAAAGTATTTCAGGAACCCTCTGAGATACCTTGTACCTGTTCACGTTTATTTCTTTAGGAGTGAGGCCTGAAAGTAAAGGGAGCACAGGTTAGGATGGACCAGGTGAACTTTGTATCAGCAAGTCCATCCTGGATGGTAGAGTCTTCAGTTTGCTGACTGAAAGTCTGTTCAACAGAAGAAACCGTATCTGCTGAGGTCAATAGGGGGCCACTACAATCATCTTGCCCCCATGTGCATCTTGTTTGAACAATACTCTCCGGATGAGGGGCATTGGATGGCATAGCACCCCTTTTCATCGACACTCCGACGGCGAAACAAGGAAAAGGACCATTACGGCGATATTCGCGGTAATGGTCCATTTTCCTTGTTTCGCCTTCCCCCAGTGTTCCAATCTCTCCCTGGGCCAACTCCGACCTGGAGTAGGAATCTTACAGTCTGGGGGGAGAGGGGGGCACAGCCCCCTGCATGGGGGATGTGGGGGGGCACAGCTCCCACAGAAAACAACGAGTCCAGAAGCAGCACAATACCTGCATCGGTATTGTGCCATCGCTGTGGGGGAGGTCGGCATTTTCGCTGACGGGTAAAATTGGTGCTTCCACTGGATGGAATGCATAAAGAAACCAATTTTGCCATTGCAGTCTGAATGCTTCCTGACCGAAAATGCAATATCCTGGATTTCTGGATCAGAGTCGAAGCAGTTTGGTGTTCAGTGAGGACGGAAAATCCTGAGAGAAAATGCCATGTTCTGGATTTCTGGAGCAGAATCAAAGCAGTTTAGTGTTCAGTTATGATGTAAAAAGGTCCAGGTCTTCCTAACCCCCCAACCATACTCCAATTGCAGCAGACTGTGGTTCAAATTTATACCTTAGAGAAACTGACATACTAATTATGAGGGAAACGACAGCAGTTTCAAGACAGAATGGCCACCTTGGATATTAGAGTACATGTCACAGAATAATCTAGAGTTCCCTAGAGTTTATGGATTAATTTGAAATGAGAAACAGACACTGGCCCACTAACTGGCAATTTTGGTATGCTACCTGGGACACTGTTTTATTCAGCTGACTTGATACTGTCACAGTGTATGGACATGTAATGTACATGACATAATGCATTTGCAATTTATGTTCACATGTTATATGCTACACACCTTCTGCTTCACTGTGCTGATTCTATGTACTATACCTACAAGAAAACAAAAGCAATTTTTTAATAACATTTGAATATAAAAAAAGGTCCACATATGGGGTACTCCACTCATCAAACAGTGATCTTAATGTCTGGAGAAAGTGACCACTCATTAGGATTGGCCTCTGTTTGACTGAGCATGTCTGCCAATTTGTTCTGGACTCCTGGGAGACAGACTGCTTGGACCAGAATTTCCTGTTCCAGGCACCACTCCCACACTCTCGATGCCTCCCTGCAGAGAGGGTAAGAGTGTGCTCTTCCCTGTTTGTTGACATAATACATGACAGAGTTGTCTGTTAGGAGGAAGAATGTTTTGTGGCTGACAAAGTCCACTAAGCCTTTCAGATCACACAGAACTGTCCACATCTCCAACATACTGATGTAGAGATGAGTTTCTGATGAGAACTGGGCACCTTGTGCCTGACGGTGCTAGCAATGGGCTCTCCTCCTCAACAGGAAGGTGTCTGTGTTGAGAACCACTTCTGGCTCTGGTGGGAAGGGGACACACTGGGGGAGATTTTCCTCCACTGACCACCACGTCAGGGACCATAACAGGGGTTTGGTTACCTGAATGGGGTAATTCTGAGGATGTGATGCTCATGACTATTTGGGCACTGAGAACACTGAGGACTATGATAGACCCAGCATGCACTGCATGGAGTAGGCTTGCACAGTCTTGTGCACCATGATGTAGCATGCCATCTGTAAGGCTACTCATAGTCTGTTTCTGGAAGAAAAACTCAGACATGGGTTGTATCCAGAACAGATACTATGGACAAATTGCTGGGACGGTTTGAGTTGAGACTTGTCAAGGCACAGCAATACTCCCATGGATGTTAGGAACTGAGAGACAGTGGCTACTACATGTCCCATCTCCTGTTTGGACAGACTCAACATTAGCCAATCATCCAAGTACAGGAAGACCTGGAGTCCCAGTTTCCTGAGGTGTGCTATGATACTGCAAAGCACTTTTTAAAGACTTGTGCACTGAGTAAAGCCTACAGCACAGGGCTCTGAACAAGTAATGCTGTCCCAGCACCACAAAATGAAGGTATCTGTGGTAGCTGGAGTGTACCAGAATGTGCTGGTATGCATCTTCCATACCCAGGGGTGTTAGCCAGCCCTGAGGTTTCAAGTAAGGCAGCAAAGAGACCAGAGAAATCATTCTAAATGTCTTCTTGATCCATGAATTTGTTCATAGAAGCACAGAAATATAGAAACTGATGGCAGATAAGGGCCTCTGGGCCCACCCAGTCTGCCCATTTTTCAGATTTATGAGCATGAGAATGGGGTATGTCCCCCCAATCTGTTTGGAACTAGCAAGTAGTGGGAGTAGAATCCTGTGTTGTTTTCAGACTCTGGCACTATTTCCACTGCTCTGTTGCTCAGAAGGTCAGTAATCTGCTCCATAAGCTCTCAAATGTAAGCTGACAAGGGTGGGTTGCCTTCTGGGTGGATAATTAGGGTGTTTCTTTGAAATTCAGAGCATACCCCTCTCGGATAATCCTGAGGACCCACTTGTCTGTTGTGATGGATTTCCACTGATGGTAAAACTGGGTCAGGAACCTCCCCCCCACCCCGAGGCAGTACCAGGGCCAGAGCTTCAGACAGTGGCACTAAGTGCATTCAGAATCTGTGCCTTTCACTGCACTTTCTTTTGAGGTTGAGGAGACTGGTTTTATAATTATTATTATTATGAGCTCCCCTGCTTCTGCCATCAAATGACTTCTTGCTATGAAAAATCCATGTCCATTGCCTCTCTGGGAGCTGTAGGGAACTGGCTCTGAGGACATAAGGGTCGTTCTAGCATCATTAGATGCTTTAATAGACTGCTCCATCTGCTATCTGAGCAGGAAAGTGCCATCAAAGATGACATTCATTACCTCTTGTTGGACATCCTGGGTGAAGCCAGCATTCTGTAGCCAGAAATGCCACCCGATGCAGATATCTACAGCTGCAGAGTGATATGCTGCATCAAAGGTACCCACAGAGGCTTTGAGCTGGTGACAGCTGGATTCAATACCTAGCTTAACAGTCAGCAGAATGCCTTGTTTAGCCTCAGAATCTGGCAGTCTCTGCCAGGGACTTTAGCTTGCTCCAGAGGGTATATTCATACTTGTAAAAATGTCCATGATAACTAGCTATTCTCAAGCCCAGGGTAACTGAAGCATAAGCCCATTTACCCATGGTGTCAAGCTTGCACAACTCATTAGAAGGCTGCACAGTGACCTCCTTGGTCACAATTGCTTGGTCACTTTCAGTGAGAATAACAATAGAATCAGCTATGGGTTTAGTGAAATGCATTGGTTTATTTTTAGGAGCAATTAATTTCTTGTCTGCCTGCTTGGAGACAGCTGACTTGTCAATAAGCCTATGCTGAATCACATAACAGAAGGTCTCCAGGGTGGGTTGGATAAACAGGTTACTCACCTGTAACAGTAGTTCTAGGAGTGGTATATGGTGTACATCCACATTTTCAGCAGTGTTCGTTTCCCTTTAAGGCTTGCCAGAAAGTCTTCAAGCTGGCTCCTCCCACCCACCCAGGTGGTAACTCCCTTGGCATTGCCCATGACATCAGATCTTGCCCACTGGAAACCACTTGCCAGGCGATGTTGGGTAGGTCAGTGTGGATGTACACCATATACCACTCCTAAAACTACTGTTACAGGAAAGGAACCTGTTTTTCTAGGAACATGGATATGGTGTACTTATCTACACTTCTGGCAGACTCCTAGCAATTCTTCAGGAGGAAGGGGGCAAGGCACACAACCCCTATTTAGGGAAAAGAGATTGGAGAACTGAGGCCCAAAAACCAGCATCCTGGGTGACTAAAGGTCGATGTGGTAGTGGGACATGAAGGTGTGTGCTGACTTCCAGGTAGCAGCCCTGCAGATTTCCTGGATATGGATGTTCCTGAAAGCAGTAACCAAGGCAGTGGTATGATGGGTGGAATGTGCCCTAAGCCCAACGGGAGGCTCCCTACCTACTAACCTACAGCAGAGGTCGATATATGATACAATCCACCTGCCAATCATCCACTTAGCTGCCAGTCTTCCAGGTGCAGCTTCAGCGTAGGTGACAACTAACCGGCAAATCTCTCCCCAAACTCCAGCTGTTTGCTCCTTGTAATAGGCGAGTGCTCGCCACAGGTCCAATGTATGTAGCCTGTGCTCGGCCTCTGAGGTGTGTTTGGTGAAATACACCAGGAGGTTAATCACCTGGTTAAGGTGAAAATCAGACACGACCTTCGTGAGGAACTTTGGGTTGGGGCGAAGGACAACCTTGTCCTTGTGGAAGGCCAGGTATGGAGACTCCACTGAGCGCACCTGGAGCTCACTGATCCTTCTGGCTGACATGATAGCCACCAGGAAGGCAGTCTTCCATGACAGGTGAGACATCTCACACCTGTGCATTGGTGCGAATGGCTTGCCTATGAGCTTTGCTAACATCAGCAACAAGTCCCAAGCTGGTGGTGGTTCACATACCGGAGGGGATATGTGGTCAAGGCCTTTGAAAAAGTGCCAGACCACATTCTCCTGTTCCATGGACTGCATACAGGCCCAAGCCCAGTAAACAGAGATGACTGCCAGGTGCACCTTAAGGGTCATTGACCGAAGGCCCAACTGAGAGAGGGATCCAAATGTAGTTCAGAATGTTAGCCACCGGACAAGATAAGGGGTCCAGCTCTTTGTCCTGGCACCAAATGGAAAACCTCTTCCATTTGAAGGCACAGCATTTTCAGGTTGACTGCTTCTGAGAAGCCTCAACCACAGTGAGGACATTGTCAGAGAGTCCCAAAGCCTGCAACTCAAGCTGCTCAGGAACCAGGCTGCCAGGTGCAGGGATTTAAGGTCAGGATTGAGTACCTTTCCTCTGATTGCAAGAGAGCAGGTCTGGGCATAGAGGGAGACACCTCGGGAGCCTGCTGCTGAGGTGGAGGAGATCAGGGTATCAAAACTGGTCAGGCCAGTCTGGAGCCACCAAGATTATCCATGCCTTGTACCTCCTGGCCTTGAGCAACACCTTGTGGATCAAGGGTAATGGAGGAAAGGCTAAAGAAGGCTTGGGGTCCAGGGCCTCAAGAAGGCATCCCCTTGCAGTGTTCCTGGCTGAGGAGGGTGGGCACAGTACAGCCTCAGTTTTGCATCCTCCCTGGAGGCAAACAGGTCTACCAGAGGGGTGCCCCATTGGGAGAACAGGTTGAGTACTATCTCCAGATTGAGGGACCACTCGTGAGATGCCTCACCCTCACAGGGCATCTGCCAGCTGGCTGGAGACACCAGCCACATGGATGGTCTGGAGATCGGCATCCAGACTGAGCAAGAAGGTCCAGATGAGGAGAGCTTCCCTGCATAGAGGAAGGGAGTCAACCCACCCTGTTTGCTGAGGTAGTATGTGGTCATGGTGTTGTCCATTTGGACCAGAATGACCTACCCCAAATGTGTGGAGCATAGGCTGTCAAGTGCCAGCAAAACTGCCCAAAGCTGCAGCCAGTTGATATGGCAACCGGACTCCGTGGGGGTCCAGAACCTGTGGACTCTGTGGTCCCTCAGCCCATCAGGGAGGCAACAGTCATCAGGATGACAATCGGCTCTGGGCAGACAAATGGGATCCTTTCCTGCAGATGTTCTGGGACTAACCACCACTGCAGGGCATCCTACATCAGCTGGCTCACAGTGATTGGCTGGTCAAAGTGGCCCTTGCACTGAGACCATTAGCGAGCAAGCTCCCATTGCAGAGAGCACATTCTCCACTGGGCCCAACTGACCACACTGGTGCATGCCGTTATGTATCCCAAGAGGTGCAGGAAGTCCCAAGCAGGGCACAACAGCCCAACCCAAAATGATTTGGCAAAGGAGGAGAGAACTTCCACCTGGTCTGCAGGAAGTTGAGCCCTGGCTCTGCAAGAGTCAAGCTCCGCCCTGATGAAATGAATCACCTGCAAGGGGGATGAGTGCCGACTTGGCCTCGTTGACCAGGAGACTAAAGGACACACAGATCTGGATGGCCAGAACCCTGGACCACTCCACCTCCTCCCTAGAGGGAGCCAATCATCCAGGTAGGGGTATACCTGGACCCCTCCGCGCCTCAGGTAGGCTGCCACCACTGCAATACATTTGGTGAAGACTCTGGAAGCCAAGGAGAGGCAGAAGGGCATGGCCTGGAACTCATACAGAATCCCCTCTGCATGGAACCAGAGGAACCAGTGTTGGGTTGGATGGATTGGGTTGTAGACATACACATCCTGAAGATTCAGAGAGTAGAACCACATGTTTTGCTCCAGAGATGGTATGATCTGAGACAGAGTGACCATCCTGAAAAGTGTGCAGCTGAAGAAATTTGTTCCGGTCATGCAGATCTAAGATGGGGCACCAGCTCCCCATCCATTTTGGCACCAGGAAGTACCTGGAGACAAACCCTGGGTGTACTGGAGGGTCTGAGACAGGAGCCATGACCTCCATCTGGAGGAACTGGGCAATGTCTTCCCAATGCGCTGACAGAATGTCAGCTGACACCATGTCCTCCCATGGGGCACAGACTCGGCAAGGCAGGTAAGCCTCGAATTCCAGAAGCAGACCCTTACCAACCAGCTTGAGGATCTGCCTGTCTATAGTAACAGCTGACCAGGTGGAAAGAAAGTGGTGGAGTGACTCCCCCATGGAGGGACCCAGGGGGGAGTCAGGATGGGCATGAGGGAGGCATGCCCCAATCCCATCACCGGGCAGGCTTGGAGATGGAGGAGGGACCAGCTGAAGAACCAGTGGGATCTTGACCTCCTGCTTTCTGGGTGACCAAAGCAATGGAGCTCGGCCAGGGATGCCGAGCCTGAGCCTGTTGCCCATCTGGAAACTGGGATGACCTGGCCACAGGGTCAGAGAGGGGCCAAAAGGGCTTCTTCTTTTGAGCCTTAGAGCCTCTGGTATCCTTCTTGGTGGAGATCACAGAATGCAAGGTGGCACTGGACTTCTTGATATGAGTGAGGTGCCTGTCGACACCCAGCCCAAACAAGTCGGTGCCCAAGAAGGGGACCTGCTAGCTTATGCTGGGAATCTGCCATAAAAGTTAAGATCCTCAGTCAAGCCCTGCAGCGCATGGCAACTGTGGCTGCCACGGACCAAGCTCAAAAGTCACCCATATCCATGGCTGTCTAGAGTGCTGCTTAGCCACAGCTTGGCCCTGATCCCAGACCTGCTTGATCACAGTCTATAAGTCAGCCAGGAACTGGGGAAGCACCTCATCGAGCATGCCTATAAAGGGCTGAACTCACCTGTCAAAGGCCGAGACAGGATGCAGCATAGACCTTTTTGGCCATATAATCCAATTTCTTGGATTCCTTGTCGGAGGGGCTTATCTAAGTCCTGACATTGCTGGTACACTGGAAGACAGAGTCAGCCACCAGACCCTTGGCTGAGGGGTGCTTGGTGAATCCCAAAAGGGAACCGGTAGGGACCACGTACATCTGGGCCATTCAAGCCAAAGGCACAGGGCCAGATGCTGCCAGAGCTTCAGAGTGGTGCCAAGAATGGCCTCAGTGAACAGGAAGGCTTCACCAGGGGAGTCACCCCAGTCAAGCATCTCAGAAAGCAGGTAGTTAGCCCATTTCTGGATGGGTTCCATCGGAAGACACGTCAACTCCAACATAAGTCAGAGAAGGCCTGAGAAAGAGGTGGGACCATGCTCCACCAACAAATCCTTGGCTGACTCAGTGTCCAACGGACAGGAGTGTAGGGAGGAGCCCTCCAACTCTGAGGATTCATCGAAAAGTGATCAACCACCAGAGTCCCTGCTGACTCTATGGGATCTATCAGGAGTCATGGTGACTGACAGCAATCCTGGAAGCCTGGGAGCAGTACGGGTATTCTTAGGGGGTGGACCCATGGGAAGCTGTTTGGGCGGTGGCTCCACCTGAATCGGTGGAGTGGCCAGAACAGACTGAGGCAGCTCTGGTCGAGCCAAAGTAGGCTGAAGCCTGGGTGGCAGTAGCCATATAATTGCTGGGGTGGGAGTTGGAAGCTGCTTAATCCCAGAGAACATGAGCTGATGCTACATGAGCTCTTCATAGGGTCGACGTATTTTGTGCTGGAGCCTCTCATCATCTGAGGAGGAAGAAGAGGAGGAATAGCAGCAATGCCACTTCCCTGAATGCAGAAAGTGGGAACGCCGATGCTGACATAGGCTGCTCAACTTTGGACTTTGGGATCGGGACAGTGACCTTGACCATCAGGGCAACCTACGGTGGGCCTTAGAGGGAGCCGTGAAAGCCGAGGATCCTCCAGGTTCACCAGATCCTGAGGAGGAGGGAGCAAATCACCATTCAGGTCCGACCCTCCCTGGGAGGTAATAGGTAGGACTGGAGTCCTAGACAGGGAAGTATTGGCCTTATTTGGTGACGAGTTGACCGGTTTGAGAAAAATCTCAACAGGTTGGTCAACAGGCATTTTACCCAACTGGCCTGACAAGGAGACCATGCAGCCAACAGCCTGGGCCAAAGGACTGACCATAGTCAAAACCTCTGTAGAAGCATGGGAATCCAAGACCTGAGAGCGATCGTGATCCCGATCCCACAATCAACTGCAAGACCTTTTTTTAGTCTCTTTTTTAGACTTAGATTTTGTGCCAGAAGAAGGGCCCTGCCCAAAGTTGGGAAGGGCCTGGCACAAATCTCAAAATGTCCTGGAAAAGGTGGCTCCTAAAGGGAGCATCAGAAAGGTCAAAGCCAAAGAAGCATGCTCCATGGCCTGAGCCGCAGCTTCTTTAAATGCCGCAAGTTGTTCAGTGGACCCCACAGCTACAGAGACCACACAATGGGCATCTTTAGATTTAACAGGAGGATCTCGTTCATCAGGGCACCTCAGAAGAAGTTGAGCATGCCAATTTTCCAGTGTAGTAGGATGCAAGGTGCGACACAGGCCACACACCTGGGGCTCATGTTCATGGCCTAGGCAGTAGATGCACATGGTGTGCAGGTCCTTCCAGGACACCTTCTGTCCACAGGCATATTTTTTAAATCCCGGTGCCAACTTCTAGTCGTCCATCACGGATGAGGTGAAGGAATTGCCTGAAGACAAAATATTCACAAAGTGAAAAGTTTTCAGAAGCAAAGGGCCTACTCAGCATGAGAACAGTAAGGAGGAAACCTTCAACTTGAAGACTCTCTGGCAAGCCTTAAAGGGGAAAGGACACTAACAGAAGTGTGGATAAGTACACCATATCCACATCCCTAGAAAGAAGGAATTTGACTGGGATATTAGGCACATTTAGGAACTCCAGTTGGAGGTGCCTAGCCTGGTCAATGACTGCTGGCTCGAAATCCAATGCCAAATGCATATTTCTAATGAAAGAAAGGTCTTCCTGAGGTACAGGCACAGGAACTGGGTCTGAGACCTCTGGACCATAGAAAGAGTCATCATCCCCACCTTATGAAATAATATGGTCAGGATCTGACTCATTCCCCTCTACATGCTACTTGCAAGAAGGATAGAAGAGAGAGTTGGGTAGCAGGGCCGACAATGCAGTGCGCAGCTGCAGAAACACCGATGACACTGGTACCAGCCCCAGAAGCCGAAGGACTGATGCCAGGCATGTTTCTGGAACTGACACCATGGGAGATAGTGGGAGGGTTCCCTGCACCATGAGGCCATGTAACTTTGGACCTGACACCATGCCAGATACAGGGTCAGATCCCTCTTTCCCAGAGGCGAATAAAAAAAAAAAAAAAAACAGAGGACTTTCTGCAGTCCTTGCTATGAGAAACATAGTATCTGAGTATTCTATGTATATCCAAAATATGGAGCTGTGCCTCATCCTGGTTGGCATGTTCAGGGCAATAAACAGGAAAGTGTATCATTTGATTCAGTGTAAATTCAAATACCACCTTTGGTAAAACTTAGGATTCATACACAAACAGACTGAAAAATCAAATAAGGACACTCACACATTAGAGCCTGAAGCTGAGAAATCCATCAAGCAGAAGTGATTGCAACTAAAAATACCATTCTGCATGACAGAATATCTACAGTGGCAGTCATATAAAAGTTCACTAGTACAGAGGTATACCGAGGTAGGTGCAGTACTGAGTGTGGTATGGAGCAATGCCTCATTAACTCATCAGTAAGCGATAAATATGTGTTAGCGGAATGCCAAGTTCTGAATCAATTGACTCCCCTTTATCAGGAGTTTAAATGCAAATACTGGACCTTCTGCTCACAAACAGGGACAGTGTGATGGGGGTAACAGTGGGGGAGCACCTGGGTAACAGTGACCACCAGTCATTGTGGTTTGAAATCACAGAAAGAGCAGAACCAAACCACACAAAAACACGTATCCTGGATTTTAGGGGGGCAGACTTTGGGAAAATGGGGAAATACTTGAAAGAGGCATTAAGGGGAATGGGACAGGAATCAGGGGTTGAGGAACAGTGGGCAGTATTTAAAATGGGGATTATAAGAACAACAGAATTATGCATTAAGCAGGTTAGCAAGAGGAAAAGGAAGAGGAGAATATTATGGTTTTCCAAAGAGGTAGCAAAGAAAGTGAAAGCCAAAAAGATAGCATTCAGGCAATACAAAAAGGCACAGGCAGAAGGGGATAGGGAGAAGTACCAGGAGAAACAAAGGGAGGCAGGGAACTCAGTAAGGGAAGCCAAAGCTCAGACAGAAGAACACATTGCAAAATCAGTGGTTAAAGGGGACAAAACCTTTTACAGGTACATAAGTGAAAAAAGAAAGACAAAGGGAGGGATAGTGAGACTGAAGGGGGAGGATGGGAGTCGCATGGAGGATGACAACAGTAAAGCTGACATATTGAACAGGTATTTCTGCTCAGTCTTTACTGAGGAAGAGGGGGGTAATGGGTCTGAAGGGAGTACAAGGGTGAGAATGGTGCAGAAATGGACACAAGTCCCTTACACGAGAAAAGGGTCCTGAAGGAACTGGAAGTAATAAGAGTTGACAAAGCAATGGGGCCAGATGGGGTGCACCCCAGGGTCCTAAAGAACTAAGAGAGGTGGTGGCTGAACCTCTGGCTATCCTGTTTAGCCAATCACTGGAAACAGGGAGGTACCCAAAGACTGGAGGACAGCAGATGTAGTCCCCTTATACAAAAGCGGGAACAAAGAGGAAGCAGGGAACTACAGACCAGTCAGCCTCACCTCGGTAGTGGGAAAGATCATGGAAGCACTTCTGAGGAGAGATTGGTGGAACATCTGGTTGTCAATGGACTACAGGACCCTAAGGCAGCATGGTTTCACCAGGGGAGGTCATGTCAGACCAATCTCATTGAATTTTTGACTGGGTGACTAGGGAGGTGGATCAGGGAGGGCAGTGGACATGGCCTATCTGGACTTCAGCAAGGCCTTTGACACTGTGCCACATAGAAGACTATACACAAACTGGGGAATATGGGTGTGGGCAGGACAGTAGTGTGGTGGGTAGGTAACTGGCTGGGTGGCAGGACACAGAGGGTGGTGGTAAATGGCTGTCACTCCACAGAGGGAAGAGTGACCAGTGGGTACCACAGGGATCAGTGCTGGGACCAGTCCTATTCAACATCTTCATCAGTGACATTACGCAGGGATCTAGAAGGCAGAATTTCACTGTTCGCTGATGACACAAAGCTCTGTAACAGAGTAGACACACCAGAGGGTGTAGACAGAATGAGAAGGGACCTGCAGAAACTTGAAGAATGGTCAAGGGTTTGGCAGTTGAAATTCAATGCAAAAGTGCAAGATAATGCATATGGGGCACAAAAACCCTGGCACAATATATCAGTTGGGGGGTGAGGATATAGCATGCACCAAGCAGGAAAGGGATCTTGGGGTTGTCATCTCTGATGACCTCAAGGTAGGGAAACAGTGTGACAAGGCATCAGGTAAAGCAAATAGGATGCTGGGATGTATAGGCAGGGGCATCACCAGCAGGAAAAGGGAGGTCATAATTCTGCTATACAAGACACTAGTGAGGCCCCACCTGGAGTACAGTGTACAGTTCTGGAGACCATACCTACGTAAGGACATAGACAGTGTAGAGAAGGTTCAGAGGAGGGCAACAAAGATGGTGCATGGATTGCATCACAAGTCCTATGAAGACAGGTTGAAGGAACTGAACATGTACTCCCTGGAGGAGAGGAGGGAGAGGGATATGATAGAGACATACAAGTATCTTACAGGGAGAAACAGGTGCAGGAAAACACTATTTTAAGCGAAAAAGATGTTCCAGGACTAGAGGGCATGGGATGAAGTTGGAGGAGGACAATTCAGAGGAAACATGAGAAAAGAATTTCTTCACAGAACAGGTGGTGGACAAGTGGAACACCCTGCCAGAGGAAGTGGTGGGAGCTGAAACAATCACGGGATTTAAGAATGCATAGGATAGACATAAAGGAATTCTAGAGGTCAGGGGTAAGGGGAAACAGACTTCTAGGAAAACAAACTGAACTTACAAGCTCAAATGGGCAGACTGGGTGGGCCATAGGCCCTTATCTGCCGACACTGTCTATGTATCTATGTATCAGGTGGTGCTGTTTCCAGTTAACTTTGCCTTTATATGTTGTAAATTTCCTGTAGGTGTCTCTACAGTTCATATCTTCTTCCCATTCTCTCTGTAATTGTACGTGATTTTATATGGGACAGGAATGGACATCTGTTTAATAATCAGAGTATATAGCTTGAGATGATAATTAAAATCATGTTTTTACAATAATTTGTCTACAGTGTTCATTTATTCTGTTTTATAACCCCCAGTGGGGGTATTCTGTGGACTGTAAGGTATGCATCCACGTCTGCAAAATCAAGGAAAAGGGTGGTTTATAGCTTGCAGATCGCGGATGCATGCCTCCATATTTTTCACTTTTGGGGTGAGTTTTGTGCTTTTCTGTATCCTCTGTCTGGTACAAAAGGGTTGTGTTGGTTGGTCTCCTTACCTAGTCTCCTTCTTCGAGACCAAGGACATTACATCCAGCACACACAGGACAACACAGCATCTGACAAGTTAAAGCTTTTTGCTTGTTTTTTTTTCTTTATAAAAGGGACACTGTCAGATGTAACAACTCTTTTTTTAGGAAATTAACTGATTATCTTACTTATGTCTCTGTCTCTCATTTATTGTGTTCCCGCCATTATTATTTCAACACACTTGATGTATTAAATGGATTTTAATTAAAAACTGATATGAGCGGATCGTCACAAATCCCGCTGTTAAAGCGCTTACTTGTGACCCACCCACTCCAACTCAGATGCACTGCAAGAGATGCTGACTGTTTAGGTTATGAATGTGCAAGCATAACTCATGCCTGACAGTATTGTGAATGACTCTACTTATACAGTGCGACAGACTGTATATTCCGTCACCCACACTACTCAGCTGTCAGCGCCTTGTTCTTTTAACTAAATTCATGGATTTCTTACATTGTTAGGCGAGGGGAAAAAATAATAAAGCAGAAAACATTTCTAGTTTTCTTGCAAATAACTGCAACTCTTAGTGAAGACCCGAGCAGTTGAAGCACCAAGGTTTCCAGTTGGTGTTCTCGTTTTTGTATAAATAAAAACTCATCATATTTTCTACTTTAAATATTTGGTAGTGTATTTATTTTTTCCAACCAGAGTGCAAACTCCCTTTGCTTCTGTTCTGTCATGGATTTCTTACACTATTAGGTGAGGGAAAAATAATAGAGCAGAAAACATTTCTAGTTTTCTTGCAAATAACTGAATACTGTTACTATTTTTAAATAAAAAAAACAAGATTGCTCTTGTGTCTGCAGTAAGAGCTGAAACCGGCAATCATACCTGGTACACAAATCAGCTACAAATGTGGCATGGTTTTTTATATTCCCTGAATATATTCTACTTGCAGAAATTTTTTTAGAACTGTATACAACAATGTGTTAGAAAATGGTAGCTGAACCATTGGCTTTGAACTCTAAATGTGCATGAGAGCCCAAAGTGACATGCTCAAGAAAAAGTACAAATGACCATCATTCAACCTTACATCTGTCCCAAAGTGCATGTACTAGAGATACAGTTTTTAGTGGGGTTGGAGCAGGTGTCAAAATGCTCATATTGTGATATGAAAGAAGAATGTTCGATTATCACAGAATCACAGAAATCTGATGGCAGAAAAGGACCGTAATAGCCCATCGAGTCTGCCCCTTCCTCCCCCTACTCATCTCCTTTTCCATGGGCCCTCTGCTTCCCCTACTTAACAGCCCCATATGTCTGTCCCATGCCCTCTTGAATCCCTTCACCGTTTCAGCCCCCACCACCTCCTCTGGTAGTTTGTTTCAGGACTAACCACCCTCTGTGTGAAGAATCACCCCCTCACATTGCCTCTGTATCTTCCGCCCTCCAATGTTAGGCTATGCCCTCTAGTTTTAGCCCCCATATACATACATGCACAGAATACTAGTTATTTTTGAATGGTGGTGATTGGGGTGTGTGTGTGTGTGTGTGTGTGTGTGTGTGTGAGAGAGAGTTCATATCCCTCTGGGCTCCCTCATGCAAATTTTGAGTTCAAAGCCAATGGTTCGGCTATCTTTTTCAAACACTTTGTTGTATACAATTCTAAAAAAACTGATTTTCTGCGAGTACAACATACAGAATACAAAACCATGTTATATCTGTGGCTAGGTATGATTGCCAGTTTCAGCTCTCATCCCAGACACATTAACAACCTTGTTTTTTCATTTAAAAATAACAGTATTCAGTTATTTACAAGAAAACTAGAACTATTTTCTACTTTATTATTTTTACCCTCACCTAATAGTGTGAGAAATCCATGAATTTACTTGAAAGAAAGAGGCACTGACAGCTAATGAGTAGTGTAGGT
Organism: Neoceratodus forsteri; assembly: GCA_016271365.2. Classification (NCBI taxonomy): domain Eukaryota; kingdom Metazoa; phylum Chordata; order Ceratodontiformes; family Ceratodontidae; genus Neoceratodus; species Neoceratodus forsteri. Next base: position 22,572,554 of record CM057451.1, read on the forward strand.
GACAGAACGTACAGTATGTCACACTGTAGAAGCAGGCTCATTCACAGTACTATCCGGAGCAGTACATTCATGACCTAAACTGTCATCATCTCTTACACAAAACAATGAAGGCTCAACACCGCAAACATAACTGCAAGCAACAGCAAATATACTGTAACTGATGCTGCCAGACAGGGCCGTGCATGCTGAAAGTGGGCAGACTCCCGGTACAGTACACTAATGGAAAATAAAAGAAACACGCTCCATGCTGTCACCGGTATTTTGCTGCCAGTGCCATAAGATGATGTATTTACTTCCTCCACAAAAAGCAGCAGTCCAGAGTCAGTCACAGTGGGCGTTAATGAAGCAATAAGGCACAACAAATCTTGTGTAATGTTGGGTTAGCGCCATGCCTCAGGAGTGCTCTGAGGCACAAGGCACACCTGAGAGCCTTCAGCAACCCGAAAAGTGACATTAACCACCATAACACATGCCCCGGAGTGTCTTACTGTGATTATAAACTTGATCCTGAACAATTAAATAAAGTCTGTTTACGTACTTTTTTTCCGACTGTGATTTTATATTGAGATATTAGTTGGAACTGCCAATAGACCAATCAGCTATCAGGAGTTTTTCCTATCCATTTTTATACTGAATCAAAAATGAGTCTTGACCATGTGAGTAGCTCTTGGTGTTCTCCAGTCACTAGACAGTAATGGCCATCTTGGTCTTTAACTGGCGTCTCAGCCCTCTAAAGTAGAGAAACCAGCAGCTAATGTACTGCTCTGATTAGGTGCTGAGCTGCAGGGTTTAGTCTGGTTCCACATTACATGGTGGTCAAACTTTGACTGAAGAGAGAAGGAAAGGATTCCAAGGTGTCCATCTGTTTGCTGGCACTTTGATACATCACCCCTATTTCGGACAAGGCAGCAGGGCACTGTGATCTAGTGGACAAAGCAGAGAGCTATGAGTCAGGAGATTACAATTTCCAGGTAGAAATCTCAACACAGCTGCTGGCTAAATGTGTGACCTCGAGCATATCCCCTTGACCTCCATGTGCTTCAGATCTCCCAGCTGTAACACTGAGTAGAAGCAGGACCTTTACTGAAACAAGGTGTTACATTTATCTTGGGTAAATAACACTGTAAAATCAGACATCAGTTGGGCTCGACTTAAGCTGCCCCCTCTCCCCTTCCCACTGAGAAACTACAATGTCAGGCCCAGGCTGTGGCTTCTCACTGCATACCAAATTATCACAACTACAATCCTGGGTGTATAGTTCTGCAGTAATGAGCTCCATATGGTCTGTCTTTTTTGTTTTTAAAGAGATTATTTTTGTTTTGCATTCAGAGGAGCCGGGTTTGTGAAATTTTTGGTGGGGCCCAGGGGTCAGGGATCAGGGATCAAGACCCTGCCCCCTGGCCAGGGGTCAGAGGTGAACCATCGGGGTTCTAGGGGTCAGAGCCCCGCCCCATGGGCTGGGGGTCAGAGGTCAATCCACTACCACCAGGTGTCTATGGGAGTAGAGCACCTTGTATCATAATGTGGGTGGTTACATCAAATAAAAAAGCAGTTAATATAGCAGACATTTTTAGCACAAAAAATGTACATTGCACAAGAGGCCATGTGGGAGTGCATATAAACTGCACTAACACAGCCCCCTGTTGGATGCTGGGTTTCAGGAGCAAAGATAGCTAGGAGGCTGGATTTTCAAAGCCCTGAAAATGCCGCAAGCCCCTCGTACACCAATTGATTGGTGCATGGGGCTTATGGTATTCTCCTGGCTGGTGATCAGGATTTTCAATCCCAGGCGCCAATGCCACAGCTTAGACCAGCTTTGCTCTGATCTAACTCATGACATTCATGGGACCCTTTTTATGGGGTTTGCACCAAATATTTGGGGCAAGCTGCCATAAACTGAAGAAATTGTCTCAACTGCACCTGATGATAGAAAATTGGGAGCAGTTCAGGCAAAAGTGTTTAGCACAGAAACATAGACTCTGATGGCAGATAAGGACCGCTAGGCCCACATAGTCTGCCTATTTCCCTACCTGTTGGATAAGATGCAGCTCCTAGTTAACCAACAGCCTATTTCTTCCTATCCCCCCCCCCACAAGAATTGCCTTATGTCTGTCCCATGCATTCTTGAACTCCACCACTGTTTTTGACCCCATGACCTTCCCAGACAGGCTGTTCCATGTGTCCACCACCCTCTCTGTGAAAAAATACTTCCTCACATTGCCCCCAAGCCATCCCCCTTCTATCTTCAAATTGTGTCTCCTTGTTCTTGCACATCTGTTTTTCTGAAAGATTCTACCCTCTTGGACTTTCTTGATTCCCTTGAGGTACTTCAAAGTTTCTATCATGTCCCCCCTCTCCCTCCTTTCCTCAAGGGTATACATATTAAGCTCTTTTAGTCTCTTCTCGTATGACTTCTTTTGCAGACCCTGCACCATTTTAGTTGCCCTCCTCTGGACTGCCTCCATCCTGTCTATGTCCTTGCGGAGATGGGGTCTCCAGAACTGCATGAAGTACTCCACATGGGGTCTCATCAACTGTCTCTACAGAAGGATAACAACTTCCTGTTTTCTACTGGTGATGCCTCTCCTTATACATCCCAGTACCCCCCAGCCCTCCCTACTGCCTTCTCACATTGCTTGCTAACCTTTAAGTCATCTGATATCATTATTCCATATTTGTTGCTGTTACTATCCCCACCCCCACCCCCATTGTGTACTCTTTCTCTGGGTTTTTATTTCCTAGGTGCATTACTTTGCACTTCTTTGCATTGAATCTAAGCTACCATACTTATGACCATTCCTCCAACCTTGCCAAGTCCCTTCCTATCCTTTCCACCCCCCATTGTGTATCAATCCTGTTGCAGATCTTTGTGTCGTCTGCAAAGAGGCACACTTTTCCTTCCAGTCCCCCTGCAATGTCACATAAAGACATTAAAAAGGACTGAACCCAGTACCGAATCCTGTGATACCCCACTAGTAACCCAGCCCCTTTCTTTGGAGTGGACTCCATTTACTATTACCTTCTGTGTCCTGTTGTCCAGACAATGTTTTACCCAGGCTACCACCTTGGGACCCACTCCCAGGCTGGCTAATTTGTTTATTAATCTTTTGTGTAGGATGGTGTCAGATGCCTTGCTAAAGTCTAGGTAGGCCATGTTCACTGCCCCTCCTTGGTCTGCTATTTTGGTCACCCAGTCAAAGAAATCAATTAGATTTGTCTGACATGACCTTCCCACTGTTAATCCACGGTGCCTTGGGTCCTGTGCCCCCACTGGCCTCTAGGTACTCAACAATTCTTTCCTTCAGAAGTGATTCCATCACTTTCCCTACCACAGAGGTCAAACTGACAGGTCTGTAGTTTCCTGCCTCTGTCTTGCTCCCACTTTCGTGAAGGGGAATCTCACATCTGCCCTCTTCCAGTCCTCAGGTACCACACCATCCTATGATTTGTTAAAAAGGGTAGTCAGTGGTGTTACTAGTTCTCCCCTCAGTTCTTTTAGAATTCTGGGGTGGATTCAGTCAGGCCCCATTGTTTTATCCACCTTCAGTTTTAGGAGTTCTTTCTGAACCCTTTCTTCTGTGAAAGGACTGGTATCGACCTCCCCTATCCAGAGTGCTTCTATTGATTGGATTAGATACCCCCCCTTCTTCTTTTGTGAATACTGAGCAGCAGTATTCATTCAGTATCCCTGCTTTTTCATTGCCCCTCTCTGCCTGCCTACCCACCCTCTCCTTTATTAAGCCTCACTATCCCTCTCTTTGCCTTTCTTCACTCCCGAATGTAGCTATAAAAGGTTGTATCTCTCTTCTTAACAGAGTTGGCTATGTTTTCCTTGGTTTGGGCCTTTGCTATTCTGACTGCCTTCCCAACTTCCTTCTGCTTTAACTGGTACAGTTCTCTGTCCTGCTCCTTCTGAGTTTCTTTATACTTCCTGAATGCTATCTTTTTCTCCCTAACCTTTCCCGCCACCTTTTTTGAGAACCATAGTGTTTTTTTCTTTCATTTTGTTTTGTTTATTTGCTTCACACAAAGGCTTATTGCCTCTGACGGCAGTTTTAATGTTTCCCCATTGTTGCTCCACCCCTACTCCTTGCCTGTTTGCTAGTGCTTTTCTGAGGCACTCTCCTATTTTGACAAAGTGAGCCCTCCTGAAGTCCAGTACCCTCACTTTTGTATGACTTAACTCTGCAGCTGAATTTTATCATGAATCACACTGTTTGGTGGTCGCTTGTTCCCAGATGGCTACCCACTTTGAGATCTGAGATCCTCTCTCCATCCCCTTCAGAGAGTAATATGTCTAAGATTGCTCCCTCCCAAGTGGGTTCCAACACTAGCTGTCTGAGGCATTCCCACTGTAGGGCATCAAGAATGGCCCTGCTCTTGGATGTGGCTGCAGCTGTGCCCTGCCAGCTATGCCACAAAATGGCTTTGATGCAGTGCTTGATGCAAGCTCTGCATCGGGCTTTGAAAATCCAGCCCCGGAAATCCCAAATGGAATAGTGCCATTACAGATGTGAACCTTAGAAAATGGGCTTTTTATTTCCTGGGCTCTGATTGGCTGGTACCCCTGCCGGAAGTGTACATTAACTTTCAATAGACACCCAGGAAATAAAATGTATCAGCACAAAGTGTCACTTTACCCAGGCAGATATCACTGTGCTCACCTTGCTTACTCATTGGCCCACAGCACCATACTATTTTGAAATCACTGCCATTTCTTTTTCTCTCACTTAGCGACAGACAGCAGCTTCCAAAGGCTCAGTAGTTGACTGCAAGCCACCTGACAAAGCATGTCACCCTCCAATGGGCTCATTTCTTGACACACTTTTTTCTACTTGTTTTTTTTGTTTTATTCAGCACTGTAATGTCCCATACTTGCTGCTGTTGTGATACCCCGGCTCTACAAAAGCAGACCGCTTTCACTTTTCCCTCCTCTAGCCAGCTGCCCAGTCACTCCTGAAAATATAGCTATTCATTACCATTTCTACCCCACAGTAGTCCAGTGAGCACATCTGTGTTTTTCACCATCATTTCCATCATTGGAAGTGAATTGTTTTTTTTTTTATTTATATTTCAATTCTATGAACTTAATAGTGTTTAGTAGGGATGTGTATGGTGCCACAAGAGACAGAAAGCAGGTTAGCAGATGCCGACAGCCTGGTCTGTCATTAAGTAAAATACACTTGTTTGTTAAAAAATAAATAAAAAAATACTACATCCTGTTCGCTACTCGCTCCACTGCTTTCATGTCCATGATGGGTGCCTGGGGGTAGTAGAGGAGAAACTATTTAAATAACAACCCAATGTTCACAAAAGCAAAATAAAGAAATGAATCTAAATACATCTTGTGCTTTGGTAATGTAGCAGATGTGTCAGATGATCGCAGACACACTTCTGGTGTCTCATGCCCACTCGACTCTCCATGCAAGTGCATCTCTTCTGACCACAATACAACTCTTGTTCTAAGGTGTGGCAGGATATCACACTTCACATGGCAGCAACGTGAAGAGGGAGAGAGGAAAACACATGGAGAAACACAAAAAACTTAACAGGAAAAAATAAATAACATGGCTTTAGCACTTAAGCCCAGTGGAGTGAGTCTGGTGTGGGTGTGTGTGTATTGGGGGTAACCAAACCTAAAAGTACAAAGGCTTCAGTAAGACAAAATTCTCTAGACTTAAAAAAAACTGCATTCAAATGCAGGTGGAGGAACTATTTTATTACACAAACATCAAACAGCCAAGTGTATTCTAATTTAAACATAGGAATAATTTTTTTCTGAACATATAAAATACAGTTGCCCATTTTCTAAGTGCAATACCACCCTCCAGGGTCAGCAGTATGGGCAATACCAGACCTTCCAGGGGTTATAAGACCCTTTGTCTATGCATTGCACCCCTGGGCAATCCGGTATTGCCCAGTACCACCCACCCTGTTGGGTATTATCGCTTGCATATTCAGCAACCAGCATGCTAATAAGGACATATGGCAAGTGGCAACTAAGGAGCCATTTTCATGCCATTATGTGCCTATTAGCTAGCATCTCCACACAGTGTACCATGCATGATTTCATGAAGGCATTATTTGGCCCTGTTCTTGCCCCAACCCCCAGATCAGTTGTCTGAACCAAAATAATTCTACTTTCATAGATCCCTGGTGTGTAGTGGTCCACCCCAGCCCCCAATCACTGCTTCAAACTCAAAAAACCTTCATCTCAATGATCCCTGGCATCTAGTGGTCTCTCCCCCCCCCACTCCAGACTTGCCAATCCAAGCTAAAATAACCCTTTAGTCAATAAAGCCTGCTGTCTGGTGGTCCCCACATCTCCGATTGCTAGTTCATATTCCCCACCTCATCCTACTCACTCAGGTTTCTCCACCCTCTTCCCCTGTGTCCCCTCTCACCCTGTTGGCAGCCACCTCTCAGTGGTGGTGACTGGCACAGACCCTCCACTCACCCCCTTGGCCATCCACAGTCTGAGTAATAGGGAGCAAGTGCTCACCTACTGTAGAAACAGCTGTTTTTACAGTAGCTGCAAGCTCGTGCCCCATCACTCAGATGGCAGAAGGTAGTGAGCAGAGGGGCTGTGCCAGTCACAGTCACCCAATGGAAGCTGCCAGCTTGGGTAAGTGGAGGGACTAGACAGAAGGGATTGAGATAAAGGGTTATTTGGGTTCAGACCAGTGATTGAGGTGCCCAGGGTCCACAAGATGCCAGGGAACATTGAATAACATGTTCATGGGGGATCAGAATGACAACTGAGGGGTGTGGGACCAGTAGATGCCGTGGATCTGTACAAGATGAGGTTATGGGGAATTGGTTTGGTGATCGGAAACTGGAAAGCAACATGCACTGCTGTGCACTATGGTAAAGGTGCTGCTACTTTGGCTATTTAGCACTTTCAGAACCACTGTATATAAAGCTGTACTCTGTATGCAGGGACAATTCCTCTATTGCATGGCAGATGGCACAGCAGTATATACAATGTGTACCTGACATTAGATTAATGGCATGTACCAGGTGACACTTACCATGCTATTCCCAGTAGCATGTTTAGCTCCATGCCCTATAAAAATTGGGGGTGATGTTTTACTTGACAAAATACTAGTTAAAACAGAAGAAAGAATTCAGAGGGAAAGCAGTACACAGATGTGGTATACGTGGCCTGGGCCAGCATGCTTGCTGAGCTTTTCAGGACTGACCTGTCACCTTTGGGGATAGTATTGCAATGTTACATATAAAACTCAGGGAGGGTTTTGTTAAAAATGTTTGGCGAACATTACATTAGCACTAGCTGTTCAGTTCTTTCTGCTGCTGCTGCCAGCAGCTGCTAACCTTTGGTGGGGATGATGCATCATGCTGGTGGATATGCTGACGCTCTCCTCCTCTGCTGCTCATCACCTCGCCTCCTTGACCTGCTGGCTGCTTTTCTGTGCTGGTGCCGCCTGGACGAAGGACCCTCACCACCTGATGACCTGGCCACTTTAACCACTTCAACTGCTCGCAGGCCTGCCACCTGCCTAAACCAACCCAACCCCACCCGGCATGCTCATGTGTCCGCCACCCGACTCGCCCACTCACTCTACTCCTTCGACTCCCCCCCCCTCCACTCCACTCCACTCCACTCCACTGTAGCAGCACTAATCTGCTGCTCATCCTGGCATTCCTTGCAACTTTCTTCTGCCAGTGCCTAGTGGTGTGGTGTCCAAGGCTCCCGACTGGCTGACTCCCAGAGGACTCTCTCTCTCTGTCTCCTGGCTGACTACTGCCGCACCGCCACACCACCGCACCAGTCTTTCACACTTGAATGCTCTCCCTCTCCGGCTAGGGTTCTCTCTTCTGAGCATCCTTCGACTACTTCTTCTAGGCCAGCCCACCACATTATGTGATGGAAACCATTATGTCTTAAAGCAGCCCTTCGCGACATACAGCTCCGGTTCCCATCTTGCTGGGGAAGTGCTTCTTCATTAATATTACAGGGTTCCCGGCTTCTTACAAAGCTATTTTATTGCTTCTTACAAAGCAATTGTCATATTTGCCAGACTGCAGTAAAATAATCATTTCTTTCTCTCATTCTTTCTCTTTCTTTCTCACGTTCTTGCTTCTCTCTCTATCCCTAGTTTATCCCATACTGTCTATCTCATTCTTTCATTCCAGTTGTTGCTGTCTTAATATTATATGTGATTAAGGGGGCAGAGTGATATTATACTAAAGCAGAACTACGCTGACCCTATAAATCATTATCTTCTGTAACAATATTTTTTTTAAAATAATAGTTACAATTTTTATTGTTCCATTTTTACTGGCCTTTGATTGGAACACTGGTGGTCAGCATTATTTTAGAACCTTGTGATGTAGCTATGTGTCCATTCTGACCATAAAGTTCAGTAGTAGAACATGTATGCATTGCCACAACAATGGAAGAGCTTCACAGGAATATAAAGTACATCACATATGGTGGTCCTTACCACCAGTGTGTCAATCAGAAACACCCACTAAATTTACTAAAACAACCATAACAATGTAACAATAGAAGAATTTATGAAAAACATGCTCTACAGGAAATACAGGCTTTGGGGTTGTATTAGCTCCTCAGAGGCAATCAAAAAAAAAAGCCTAAGATACATTGTGTCCTACCCCAAGCATGCATCATAAAGTGGAGGCTATGTTATAAAGGGGGATTTGGAGCCGGCCCAGTTGCACTGGATGTTAGTTTGTTGCCCTGCCATGTGGAGAGACCTGGGATCAATTACAATCCTGACTCCATTGCTTCAGGCTAGCAATGTCTTGAGCACACTGCTAAGGCAGTGTGTACAGACCCTGGGGTGGGAGGGTTAGACTGCTTGTTACACAGCACCTCCTATGGATAGTAGGGAGATATGTCATCATGAGTAACAACATGATGCCGGCTCCCTCCATAGCTCAGATGCCTGCCTTCAGTCGATGCATAGTGTCACAGGGAGTTGGGAGAGGCTAACTATGGGGTAAATCCCCCACCAGGCTGTGAATGATGGCCAGCTCCCCATGCTGCTGTAATGTCCCACCACGCACCTCCCTGCCGCTGTTTCTCCCTAGGTCAGACCCAGGTACGGGGTAAGGTTTGGAGCTGAATGCCTGAGTTCTGGGTTGGTAGGTACAGTAGCACTGTCAGCAGAGGATCAGACTGGCAAATGCGGGTGTAGGAGCAGCCAAGCAAGCCAGTGGGCTGGCCAGAGCCAGGAAAGCTATAAATCACAGATTAATAATAATAAAAAAAATATATGTAAAGGTGGATTTGGACTGGCCAAATGATACAGCAACAGTACTTCTCTCAGCCACCAGGGAGACCAGGTCAACCATGGAGTAGCATGTGCATCAGCTGAGAAGGTAACTGCTCCCCTGACCAGTGGAAGGGTGCAACCATGGTGATCCCAATCATCAGGTTGGGGACAGTAAGTAGAAAAAAAGGGACAAAATCAGGTTTTTTTTCCCCTGGGCTCTGCGTCTGTCAGCCATCGGTCCCTGTAATCAAAAAGGGGCTGACCTGGTGATTTGGCAGCACATTGTGCTGCTACCTGGGAGACTGGGGTTAACATCTGACTGCTGGCCAAATATGCTGTGAAGGTGAAGCACTCAGCACCCAGGGGAGGGAGGAGGGAGAAAAAGTGCTGGTTGGCCTGGCATATGTGCATTCCTCTGCTCATTGGCAAATTAGCATCAGTGGCTGTGAAGGAGGCAATCTGCTCACTCTCCCTGCTGAGGGAAAGTTGCAGCCATGGCAATCTCAACAGTTGAAATGAGGGAATGAGAGCAGAACAAAAAGGGAAAAAATGAGGGATAAAGCTGGCTCGATGGCACTGAGGGTTGAGACGCTAGACACCACACCTAATGCTATGCCGGCGACCCAGGTTCGGGAACAGACCCAGGCCACCTGGGGTTGGATGGGGGGGGAGGATTGAGCATCCCTTTGGGGGGAGGAGGATTGAGCATCCCAACGGATGCTCTCCTCCTCCTCCAGGGGTGGGTTACTGGGTAGCACAAAGCACCCATAGCGCCTCTGCCTGTGGAAGCATGGGCAGTAGGGGTACATGGCTCTCTGGAGTCGGGGAGGGAGGATGCCGTCGGGTACTTGATGATGACATGTGTCAGCAGGTCATTCGTCTGGACGAATGTCCTCTGTGCCAGCATCCTCAGGGGATAGGGAGGAAAAATGGGGGAAAAATGTATACACCCCTGGCTGTGATTAGCACAATGAAAACAGCGGGATCCTAGTGGCAGGACCTGGTGGATGGAGTAGAAGGGGGTACCAAGCCCCCTCTGAAGCTGAGGAGCCGGGGCAAGTAAAAAAAAAAAAAAACAACAATTAGGGATAAAAAAATAATACAAATGAGTAAAACAAAGCATGATTCTTCCCAAAAGATACTGAAAGAATTAGGGATTCAGGCAAGCCACCCCTCCTCCAAATGTATTTATTTATTTATTCAATTCTCGGATTAATACCTTTGCACTATAAGCTCATTTGCAGAGGTTCCATGTCAACAGCAAACACAAATACAGCAAAACAATAGAGACAGTGGTTACAAAATTGCATTGGATACAGAAATGATGTTCAACTCTTTTGTAACTAAAATTGCAAAATTCAATCAGATTAAGCATTAAGTACGTTGCAAGTGGTGAACAAAATGGAAAGGTAGCTTACTATGGAGAGAGAAACTGGTAGCAACAGAGGCTGGGTGCTGAAAGAGTGCTGAGTAGGTGAGGAAGGTATAATGGAGAATAGGAGAAGAAAACAGGAGCAGCCATAGAGCCTTGTCGTTGGTATGCTGGAAGGGGAAAATTCTATGGGGTTTTGGAGTAGAAGGATATGGTGAGGTAAGAAGTAGATTCGGTTGGGGGGAGGTGGGAAACAGATGAGGAATGAAATGGAGGATGACGGCAGAGTGGAACAGTAGAGGAGAGGGGTAAATAACAAGGCAGTTGGATAGGGGAGATTGTAAGTGCTATAACGAACAAAATGAAGACAGGAGTTGGCTTGTGCAATTTAGAAGTTACAATCACACCCTCTAAGTGTTGCTAGGTGGTTACAAAGTTTAGATTTGAAGGGGCCAAGTTTAGATTCTGCCAGCAGGTCATCATGTAGCGAGTTGAGCCAAGCGGGTGCCCAGTACTCAAAGGCCCACTGACCTTGGGAGGTGCAACGGAAAGGTACCTTATTTATTTATATATTTATTTATACATCAATTAACCTTTTGAGCTAAGTGCTCACTTGCAAAGGTTCCACATCAAGTGTTGTAACAAACAGATTTGTTTACAGGTAGCAAAGATAATACAATCAGTAGATATAGGCAGAGGTGTGCTCAGAAGCCGTGAACAAGGGGAGCCCAAAATCCTGAAAAAGTTAGGGTGGTCTGCAGGCATGCCCCCCCCCAGAGAATTTTGGAAATAAATCACTGTAAATAGTAAATGTTCCTGCATTTTATAGTTAGGCAAGATACATTACAGCCCAAAGCATGAACAGGTGTGCACATTTGGAACGGAGCCTGGTGCTCTGCAGGAGATAGTAGCTAGCCACTATAAATCAGAAGAGAAAAAGTTCAAGGTAGCAGAGCACTCACAAGTCTTCCACAACAAGAAATGCCGGAGTCAGTAAATATGTAAAAAAAATTCTCCACTTTTATTGCAGGTAATTAACAGATGCACACGGTGTGGGCTCACCGCCACACCAAAACCCCAGCGCTTCGACAAAAGTCTTCCTGAGAGAGTCAGTTTTACAGTGCCAAAAATAATCCCTTTTATATAGTTTCCAGAACCAACAAACTGTCTGCCCCCTGCTGTTTTAAATACATGTAGACATGTTAATTCACGATTTAGATTTATGTAGCTGTGGTGGGATTTGAACAGTGATAGACAAAATGTAACACAATGCAACATAAGAACTAAAAAAAATGAATATAGAAAAATGTATACAAATCTATCAGAATTGCACTAGGGAAGATGAGTTTGAGAAAGAATCTCTGGAACTATTGTCATACAAAGAGGCTATGAAATAGGCTGACATTTGACAATGCTCTTGAGAGAGCTAAAACGTGGAAAGGGACTTCTTGTTAGAAACAAAGAATCAGAAACAGGGTGTTAACAGATCTGTCTATCACAAAATACATTACGGCACCAGGGGACATATGAAACATCATTTGAAAATACTGGCCCATACAGTACTTCTTAATGATTCTGTTTTATCAGGAGAATTAACAGAGTCTTAGAATTACATTTTCAAGAGCAGATAATCTTACAGACAGGCTAGTACTGTACATTTGCATTATGCTGAAACCAAACCTGAAGCAACCTGTAGGCTATGGTTGCCCCCACCACCAAAGGGATGTTTCAGTGTGGGAAATGCAAAATCTGTGAGTTCCGCAGCCAATACATTCCAGCGTGAAAGTTATGAAAACACTGTTTGAGGAAGGAAACTTTCTGAACTGCAGCAGCTCAGGACTCTGCCGTCAGGCAATGTAAACATAAAAAAAATCAGAGGGCATCTTTTTTTTTCTACAGATAGCATCTTAACGGGGGGGGGGGCCAAGGCCAGAGTTAGCCCCCCTTTATGCACGCCTCTGGATACAGGTAGCTCAAGTGAGCATTTGTCAGAGCAAATGACTACATTTATTCAAACGGTGAGTGAGAAAGATGTAGGGCAAACAAGAATTCAACCCATCCCCAACTAACTTCGCTTTCACACATTGCCGTTTGGAAGAAACATTAGCCCACCTACACCACTGTCTCTTGTCATAGCAACTAATTGCTCTTCCTCAATGGGAATCCAATTTCAGTGGAGGCCAAATTGCTCTAAAAACTAAGTGAACTGGCTCTCTGCGGGGTGAGGGGATACTGTAGCTATCTACAGTACAAAGGTGCAGACAGGTCCTTATTAATTTAAATGACTCATATTCACATCATATCTACACAAGAGTAAACTTCAGATAATGCTCACTGTGATAACTGTGGTAAGAGATCTGCCTGACCAAGTACAAATGCAAACTTCGCGTTCAGCTGTGCATCACATTTTTTAAAAAAATTTGATTATTGTAGACCTGTCAATAATTTCGCTGAGTAAACAAATAACAACAATAACAAAAAAAAATGGTTATGTACCTGGCATGTTGATAGCGACCTTGTGTGATCAATGAAAGGAATACTGGAAAAGTTACAGCTAGAATATTTTCCAGATTATCTGAATTTCTATTCTAAAATACAGTTTCAAGATGAATTTGACAGTTGCCCACTTACTGTTTGCTTGCATACTTACAAAATGGTAACACGTTATATGAGCGACCCAAAATGAGCAACTAGAATTAAAGTGACTCATTTTGGGCACCTTTGTTGTAGGCTACCCTGCAGAATAGTGAGGGTATGTAAAAGTGTCTAGGGTTAAGGGTGCACAGAAGGGAGGAACAGTGAGGGGAAGGGGAGGGACAGGGAAGGGGTTGTCAGACACTGGTGTACCTGCCACTGCTGAGCTAGCCATGTAGTGTGGTGGTATGGGAGGTTAGCTGCAGGTACTGGGTTCGAGTCTTGGAGCAGGTAACGTTTTGCTGCAGCTGTGAACTGCGGCACTTAATTTTTTGCAAGGTATGGGTTTTGTCCCCTTCCCCAACATGCAACCCCCTGGAGTTGAGAATCCTAATTCAAGGGGTGCAGAGAGAGCCCTCATCCTAAAAATACTTTATTTAGAACCGAAGGCGGTCAGCCATAGAGTGTATATTGCCAATTTGCTTTTTGACGATATACACTCGCCATAAAAGCGATCGCTGTTTTGTGGTATTATGACATGGAACCTTACGAAATGGAGTGTGAATGACATATGCAAAAAAAATTAATAAATAAATAAAAACTTGCAATTGATTTAAAATAAAAGGGCAATTTCAGGCTTCTAAGCTACTTCTAACATACCTTCCAACAGTTAATTAAAATGTCTTTCCAAAATACTTTCAAGTTTGTGTTTTTCTTACTGGTTTATTTATTTATTTGAATTTTGATGACCGGGTGGGCCCACTGGGACAAACTGTCCCTTTTTCAGGGGCAACCCGTGGAATAATACATTCCAAGAACAAAGCAATATAATCCTATACAATAGTCAGCTGGGAACAAAATGTATGAATGCAGTGGTAATACAATAGGGCATCCAGGTGGCTGATGACAATGAATAACAATTCAGTACATCAGCAGTTCCCTGGTACTCCAATTACTCTGGGAAAGGAAATAAGGCACTGGTACATAGCAATTACGTTACTAATATCTTTATACTAAAACCCTGTTGGTTTAAAATTAGCTGTTTTTTAATCCCAAAATGTAAGCACCCACCTATTATACACAAGGGCATGTGTCTTTCATAATAAAATCTACAGAACTGAATATTAAGCTACAAAACATTTGTTAAGATCACCTATCTGGAAAGGGTTTCAGTCTAAAATTGCCTTAACTGTTTGTATTTTTCCAGGTTGAGGGATGAAAGGGCAACACTACCACGAGGGCACTTTCAAATGACCTCTTCCATAGCAGATAAAGCCATAGCCTATGCTTGGAGGCCACTTCATCCAACTCCCATGGGCTGCCTTTAGGGTACAATGCAGGATGTGTTTTTGGCATATATCAGTGGAAGGAACAGAGTACAGTGAGGTCAGGTAAATGGATAAGGATATGACAATAGCAGGAAACAAGTATCCTAACAGTCTTGCCATTAGAAATAGTCCTACTGTGGGGTGACCAGATCCGTTTCAGGGCACACCATGGGCTAGACCACCAAACTGAACTGATTCAAGACTCTTGTAGGCCACCGCTCCAGATGTCCTACTCATATCCAATTCTGAAGGCATAGTTGTAATTATGTACTTTTTTGAAGTGCATATGACACTGCAGGTCCACACTAGTTAATTTGTAGGCAATCTATGAGACTTAACATTTCCAAGTATCCATAAGATGTAGATGGTCTCTTAAACAAATGATTTGACAGCTACAAATGCAGGATAAATGAAAATTACATACCTACCGTAATTGTTGATCTTTCTGTGTATCTTCACCATTCATCACTACTTGGGTATAGCTCACCGGAGCTAGGACACCGTGGGAGACTTTTTTTTTTTTCATGGGAGGAGTCGACGTTGGGCTGGCGCCACCCCCAAGACCGATGTTCTACGTGGCGCTCGAGGGTTGGCAGTTAGCCGTTGTCGACTCCTCTCAGCCCCAGTTCTGACATGCTGGAGAGTATACTGAAGGGAGGGTGGGATGAGGCAAGAGAACCTAAGGGATAGATAAAAGGAAAGGAAGAATAGACCAAAAGGAGAAATAAATGAGGAAGACGACAGAGACAGGAGACAGAAAAGGAAATTGGGGAGAGGGGCCCCAATCTCTGGAAGGAGAAGAAGGAGAAGGGTGAGGAGGAAAAGGGGGGAGGGAGTGCAGGGAAACAAGCAGCGCACCCTCAGAAGCAGAGATGCACAATGTTGTTTTTTTCAGGGATAAGGTCCAGACCTGGACTATAAAGGATGGCTGCAGGATAAAAATCACAGCATGGGTCTGAAGACCATCCAGAAGGAGTGCAGGCTGAGGTTGTGTCTCAGTCCCCCCACCAAATTAAGAAGGAAAACCTTTTTAACAGCCAGAGGCTTCAAGAAACAATGTGGCCTCAATTTGAGGTCACCAATAACCAAAATATAAAAGAGGGAAACATAACCTCCCCACTCCAAAACCCTCTGGAAAGGGGACGGAGGTTTTTTCTCCAAACTCAAAAAAGCTAGGTTTACCCCTTGTGTCTCCAATCCCCCCACCTACACACACGGAGGAGGAAGGAAAGAAAGACACACAGGGAAGGGAGGGTCCAGAGACTGAGGACCAGGGAGAAGGAGGGTGGGATTTAGTGATGAATTTTGATGATACACAGAAAGATCAACAATTACGGTAGGTACATAATTTTCATATCTTATCTGTGTCAATGTTCACCATTCATCACTACTTGTGTGAGTACCGAGCCCCCCGTAAAAGAGGGGGGTTACCCAGAACACCCTAAGGGACTAGGTCCCTTAGCTTCCAGTGGGTGAGAAACTGAAGGAGAGAACCCTTACAGGCCTGGGGAGGCCTGAGACTGGTCCGGGTGAGACGGGGATCCCCCCGTGGGGGAAGAAAGGGCACCCCAAAAGTCACCGTCTCACTCCTCGGGAGGAGAGATGGGTTCTCCGGTAGGCGGAGTAAATCACCCTACACCGGGCCAGGGGTGACAACCAGGATAGGTGAAGCCACACTGTCCACTGAAGGCAGATCACTGTCCCTACCACTCTGGAAGCTACCTCATTGGCATCATTAGATGCCCTTGCTTGGTGCCCTGCAAGCTCAAGGCCCCGCGCAGAGAGGGCGATGGCTTGCCTGGTTTCCTCCAAATCAGGCATCAAAGCTAAGAGTTGCCCTAGCCTGGACCACAAGAATGTGTCATAGGCTGCAAAGTAGGCCTGATGTGCTGCAACTGATAGGGAGATCCGTGCCGAGTAAAACACTCGTCTTCCCCAGAAATCGAAGTCCACAGAGTCCGACTCTGGAGGGCGGTCACAGTAGGGGGCACAAGGCCCTGAGGGGGTGTCCAGGGAGGTCAACTCCAAAGGGGGGTGAGGCAGAGAACCTGGAGACCCTGGGGGAGCCTGATACCACTGGCTTAAGTCCCTTGCGGCTGGAACAGAGGAGAAGGGATGAAGCCAGAGCTGATGCGACGCTTCCTGAAAAGGAATCGGCCAGGTGGGAGCCACCAAGTGGGCCATACTGAATTCACCCAAGAAGGTGCATGTCACATGCTTGGGACTGCTTATAGGTATGGGGTCAGGTGGAGCTCAGCCAACATCCTCACAAGGAAGCGCTGATAGCAGGACAGATCAGATGCTGGGGATATGTAGACCGATGGTTCCTCTCCCTCAGTAGAGGGAGAAGAGGAGGAAGGCAAGCTTCCCAGTTCAGGGGTCAGCTGCATGGGGGCATGGTGAAAAACCTGCTGGTCCAGGGCATGGACGTAGGTGGGAAAAAATGCAGCCAATCCTCTGAATTGCTCCCAAGTAAGAGGCCCGCAAGGACCTGGAATACCTGGGACTACTGGGGATGGAGACAGAGGCTCAGAGGGTAAGCTCCTAGCAACAGGAGAACAGTCTCTGTCAGGGCAGGGAGGCCAACAGGAAACCCTTCGCAAGGAGGGGGAACCCAAAGCCACTGCAGCTAACAGCCGTTCAACCGGGTTGGAATGGTCAGAGCTGTGCCCCAAGGAAGAAATCCCCCCATGAGGTGATCGGGACAGTGTGAGTACAGAAGGACAGCCCCTGACCTCAGAAGTAGAAGTCCCCCCATGGACTCCATCAGGGAAAGGAGAGGGCCTGCACTACGGCTCCTACCAGGACCCGGCTAGGACCTAGGAAGGGCCTGCTATGCTACACCTCTCCCTCTCAACCCTTCAGAGTCAGAGAGGGACCTCATCCTCTTTGCCACTAACCTAGGCAGCTGGCATCCCCGAGTAGGTTCCAGGAGTCCACCCAGGAACAAACACCTCCTCCTGATGTGCCCCGGCTGCCCCAAACTTGGACTGTCCAAACACATCAAGGAGGGGGGTACCTCAATTGAAGAAACAGCCTCACCAATGACCTCAGGCTGCTCAGCAGTAGCCACAGGGGCCACCTCTGGCTGGTCAGACCCCCTGACCCTGAGGTCTACCTGTGAGAGCTGAATTGCAGAAGGGGGGAGAGTGGGGCCGAGGTGCTGGAGACAGAAGGATCCGAAGATCCCAAAGAATCTGGAAGCCAGTCCAGATCAGACCCAGAATCTACCTCCGAAGAGGTAGACTCTGAGGCCCGAGGCTAGACCACTCCATGGGCCCTCCAGTTCTCGAGCCCCGAGGTCGGGCACCCTGAGATTCAAAGCCCCCAATAGCAGCAGAGGATAGTACAGCCCCACGCCCGGCGCCGACACCCTCCCTGGAGCCGCAAACGGCGCAAGAGTCAGGGTTGACCCTGAGCATGGCTCCAGACTGCTCCCCGGTGCCACTGAGAGCCAAATCTGAAGCGGCACCATGGCCGGTGCCGACATCTACCCCGGCGCTGTGAGAAACACCGAAGGCAGGCCTGGCACCAAGCCCAACGCTGCACACCAGTGGCACAGAAGGCAGGATCGACGCTGACCATGGCGCCAGCTCCATCCCCGGGCGCTGCGGTTGACACCGGGGACAGAGATGGTGCCGGCTCCCACCCTGGTGTCACCAGCAGTGCCAAGACCAGAACCAGGCCCAGAAAGCTCCAAACTACCAACCCCAACGCTGCCGGAAGCCCCGACACTGCAAGCAGAATAAGAGGCAACGACGGTGCCGAGGACAGGCCCAACACCGGCTGCGGCATCGCCCTCCAAGCCCACGGCACTGTTCATGGCACTGGGACCAAAAGCGACACTGGGGGACGGTGCCGAGGATGGTGCCAGTCTGGTCCTGAGGGACCCGGAACGGGACACAGAGGGAGCCTCCGTTACCGAAGTAGCGACTGCGAAACCCCCGCCATGGCAAGGCTAGATGAGGCAGGAATTCCCTCCTCTGCAGGCCATATAGGACCGGGAGGGGACACGGAGGAAGGGCCGAGAGACCTGACCTTGGCTTGACGACTGCGAATTCGTCCTCCGAAAGTCGGCGATGCACGTCTGACTTTCCACACGCGAATCTCAGTGACACAGTGGTCCATGGAGAAGCAGATAATGCAGTTATCCATATCGTGTCCAGGGCCGAGGCAGGAGAGGCAATGGTCATGCTGGTCCGTTACTGAGTAAAGGCAGCCACAGGGGCACTGACGCATGGGGGACCACCCTGCTTTTGACGCCTTCTTGCCCCCTGGACGAGACATAACCAGACAAAAAATTAAATAAAACATAGTACTCGATGCCGCTTTACAAAAAGGAAAGATCTTACCGGAGTCGTAGAAGCAACATCGAGCAGATGGTCAGAATCAAGGCAACACTTACACACAACGGACTAAGCCGCAGAAAATTCTTCAGTCTTGCATGCAGGATCCTCATTCAACAGCGGGAAAGAAAGAACTGGGGCTGGGGGCGGAATCGACAATGGCTAACTGCCAACCCCTGAGCACCACACAGAACATCAGTCTCGGGGGCGGCGCCAGCCCGAAGTCGACTCCTCCCATGGAAAAAAAAAAAGTCTCCCGCTGGGTCCTAGCTCTGGTGAGCTATACCCAAGTAGTATAGAAACAGTGTGGATAATTACTTTTTTTTCAAAAGGAAAGACTCTATGGACCAGGGTCCTGCCTGAATTCCCCTGCAGCACAGTTAATATGCAATAATATGAGTTGTGTTGTCACCTCAACCAAAGTCTCTATCATCCATAAATCAGTAGGAATGATGAGAGATGTCCCATGATTCTAGCAGTTTCCCTTTAATGGATCGTCTGTTAATTACTGCAGTAATTGCAGGTCTTAAATAACCAAATAAAGTAAACAGTCTATGTGGAGGTGCAGGCATAAAGCTAGGACTTAGGAAATACTGGGTGCCAAACTTGTCAGCATAAACTGACATACTTAACACACTTAAAAGAAGTAGTTTTTTAAGATACAGCATCTTAAATATTGTAATTAAGTTTCCATATAGGAAAAGAAATGTTATTTTGTAATGGTAACTGCACTAAAATGGTTATCTTAAGCTCCGCAGGCAAGCCTGCTTAATTCACTGTTTCTCCTTTTGTTATTAGGAAAACATAATTGTTCCAAATAATTAGCATCAGAATGCATCACGAGCAATAGCTCATTTTCAGTGAGGTCCTGCTTTTTTTCAGTTTTTACACTGTATTTACCCTACATAGTCTAATGTGGACGGTGGAGCTAAATTTCGACCCCAGCCCATGGATCCCTCCAACTGCCATCACAGGGTGGCATGGGCACCTGCTTGTAGCCCTCTCCACTAGGCTCCTGCAGATGACAGAGCTCAATTTCAACTCCAAGGGTACAGTCCAGGAGTATGCTTCCTTTAGCATCCAGCGCCATCTTTAAAGGGGTCTCCCACTTGTTTAGACCTCCTCCTCTGCACTTGTTTCTGTCAGCAGAACTTCTCTGATTGTTTTCACTTCAAATCTGAGATGATTATTTTCACTACAAATCTGAGCCTTGTGGTAAACTGTGTTTTGCAGTGTACCATGATGTGAGCAAGTATTATGGAGCTGCTCAGTATGAGGGACTCAATAATACCACTCATTCTGAGAACGGGTAGGAAAAGACTCCAACGGGTAGGTTACAGTGAGTGTGGCAGTGAGCTGCACTCACTGTAACAGGATGCAAGTATTTGCCTGTCCAAGCTCTGCTGAGCTGGCCATTTGGTGTAGTGGCTAGAGCCACTGCTGTCTGAGCTAGTGGACCTGGGTTCGGCTCTGGGCATGGGACAGATTTTTGCTGTTTTTTGTTTTTTAAGCATCTTGCCTCTAAATCTGCTCCCCCTGGAGCTGAGAATCTATAGATTGAGGGGTGCAGTGGGCTTGCCAATGCAAAGGGTGTGTGTGCATAAATCCATTTATTTTTATTGCCATGCGTTAGGGAGTAAGCGACCGTTGCTGTTTGTGACAGTGGGTGTAATGCTGTTCGCAGTTTTGACATCGGGCGCATTTGAGTTCGTGTTATGTGATTGGTGCAGATAAAGACTCGCCATTATCACATAAAACCGTGTTTTGCATGTAGTTTTTATGTATTGGATTATCTGTTTATTTTTATTATTACTTATTTTTCATTGATAATGGCTGTCTACATTAACGTTCATGTTTTACCTTGACTAATTCATGTGCTGCTAGCCTTGTATTACAATTCATTTAATTTTGTTAATGTTCTATACTGCTGTTATATGTTAAACAGAATTATATCCTGCTATTCACTTCTCTCCCCCACTATCCTTCTAGGCCTAAAACATTTTGAAGTCTTTTTCTGCAATTTATCTGCTTTCTGCACCTTTCTACTTCCCTGCCTGACTTAACTGACGGCTGTGTTGTGTAGTGGGGCAGGCAGCCCCTCTGACCCTGTTTACCCGTCCTTCCCCCTCCTGCACAGCACCATTAACCTATACCCTAGCCCTTTCCTCCTGGCATTAACAGCCCTCATCTACCTCTCTGTTCCTCTGCAACTCTTATAGGTTCTCCTCCCATTTCACTTCTTCTGCTCCCAATTTATGACTCTCCAATTGCTTTTTCAGCTTTCCTATGACTCATATTACCTGCCTAGATGCTGCCCCTCCCACCCAGTTCTTTTGTTTCACTGGCACTTCCTTGCAATTTAGATTATTAGTTACCTGCCTCCTCTATTCTGCCCTTATCACTCTCCTCTTTCCTCTGCAGCCCACGGATCCCTCCAACTGCCATCACAGGGTGGGGAGGGCACCTGCTTGCAGCCCTCTCCACTAGGCTCCCTTAAAGGGAGCTCAATTTCAGCTCCCAAGTACAGTCCAGGAAAACACTTCTTTTGGCATCCAGCACCATCTTTAAAGGGGTCTCCCACTCATTTGGGACCTGCTCCTCCACACTTGTTTCTGTCAGTGGAACTGCTCGGATTGTTTTCACCACAAATCTGAGCATTGTGATGTATCTCACCCACCCACCCACCTCCACCACACCCACCCGGGCTCAGCATTCGCAATTTATCCCTCCCACCCCTATCCACCCTCCCAATCACATCTCTCTCACTTATTCAAGCTATTTCTCAATGCACCACTTCTACTCCAGTTTAGACACATCCCACCACTGTAGCACTAACTCCACACATCCCTCCACCATAAATCCCAGCTCTACAAAATGAAGCACAGCTCTCCACTGCCTGCTCCATGTGTTTCAATCAGCAATCCCCACACTACTAGATAGTGACTTCAGCTCGGAGGATTAAACAAATAAAAAAAACCAGGACTACTCGGACTTCCGGTGACGTCACCACCTGGCATGGCAGCCTAAAAGCCGAGCGCCGTGGTGGAAGTGCATAAACAGCGTGAAATCCGGTGCCATCTGCAGTCAAATAAAGAATTGCGGACCGGGAGAAGGATAAAGACGAGTTCTGATGTCAACTCGTAAATCGAGAAGCCAAAAAAAAATGTTTGGCAGACTCAGACAGAGGGAGGAACGGAGCCCAAGCACTCCCATGTCCAGGGCCTCAGAATCAGCAGCGGGCTCGGCGGGAGAGGAGGAGGAAGGTAATACCTCTCGCGCTAGCTCACTGGACGGACGAAATACTGCCCATATCCTGGAAAATGTTACAACGCATAGACAGTAACGTGAAAGACATAAAAAAAGACCTAAAGCACTTAGAGAAAAGAACATCGGACCTGGAAACCAGCTTAGACGCTCTGAGGGAAGATCAGATCAAAATAGTCCGGGCAATTTTATATCTGGCCGGGAGGGAAAGGGAGCTAACGGCTAGAGCAGAAGACGCAGAGTCCAGAGGTAGGAGGAAGACCATTCGCATTCTTGGCTTTCCGGAGGGCGCAGAGCAAGCAGACCCAGTTGAATTCGGTAAAACATGGCTCAGACAGGAACTGGACATTCCGGAAACTGAGCCTTTGGAAGTGGAGAGAGCCCATCGCGCCCTGGCCCCCAAACCGAAACAGGAAGCCCCCCCGCGATCAATCCTGGTAAAATTCGCCTGATTCCCAGTGAAAGAAATGATACTTAAGAAAGCATGGGCCAAAAAGGACTTAAACCTAGACGGCAAACAGGTTTATGTGGACCACGATTTTCCCCCAGTCACAATGGCAAAACGAAGAAGGGTGCTGACGGTAATAAAACAGCTGAAGGAGCAGAACATCAAGGCCTACCTAAGGTACCCAGCAAAGCTACTGGTCCATTGGTCATCGGGGACTAAGTTGTATGACTCCCTATTGCAAGCCAGCAAGCAGTTTCAAAAGGTCGGGATTTCCCTCCCGGATTTGCGACAGGAAGAGACGGAGCAGATCTTGCTCCAACTGAAGTGGTCGACAGTGAAGGAAAAGGGGGCAGGAGGAACCGACCCATTTCGGAGCAAGGGCCCTGGAGAACAGCTTTGCCAGGACCTACTTCAGCTTAGTAGAGGACTGCAGGTATCCAAAGCGGCGGACAAAGGGTGACATGATTCCTCGAACTCCCTGATACCATGTTTAGTAATGAGACTGAATATGCAAACTTTTTTCTTGGTAGACATAGTTTGTGCCTCACGGATTGACGGTTGGCTCTGGTGTGTTTAAATGGAACTGGAAAATGGAATACGAGACCAGATATGGAATTATGGCAAAACACTCCTTCCCCTCTGTTTTCTCTCTTTCTGTTGGATTGATCGGAGATATTAGGAGAAGGAGGCTCAGGCTGCTTAAGACTGAACACCGACTACTCTAGCTAATAGTTGGCACCAAGCTTAGATAGGGGGGAGGGAGGAGCCCCGCACGTTAGGGGAGAGACCCCTACTACCCCTAAGACACATGGCATGCACCACGACCGGATGTCAGATCGGCGAGGAGCTAAACAACTGGGGACCATCTAGACCTGTGATTCCAGGCGGGTGATCCTTCAGGGGGATTTCCTCCCTTTTCGTTTTGTTTTCTCACTGATAGCCCACCCCGGGAGACCACCCATCCACCCCACTGGTGTAGGGGGGGAGGTGAGGAGCCAGATCAGGCTCATGCTCCTGGGCGGAGGGAGTGTCCCTCCGTTTGAGGCCCTGAGGGGTCAGTTTGTACATAGTTCTACTGTTAAATTGGTTGGTTGGGGGGGTGGAAGGGGCTTAAAATGGGACGATGGTGAGTGGCATTTAGGGGAAGGAAGAGACCGTTATGGTCGAACTACGCTCCAGAAAGCAAAAGATCATAGAAATAAGGGAAAAGATAGGGAGGCTGATGCTCAAGTAAACCCAAAAGAATGTAGGGCTTAGCAGGATGGGTACGTTGAAAATAACCTCACTTAATGTTAAGGGTCTTGGCACACCGGTGAAAAGATATAAGGTGCTCCGAGACCTGGCGAAGACCAGATGCGACATTGGACTCCTGCAGGAGACCAGGCTCTCTGATGAGGAGCATAAAAAGTTGCGGAGTATGTGGGTAGGTGAAGTCTACGCCTCTTCGCACAAACAGGCGAAGAAAGCGGGAGTAGCCATTTTGGTGAGAAAAGGTCTGGGGGCGGCACTCCAGAAGGTCAGCTTGGATGGAGAGGGCAGGTGGGTGATAATATCACTGAAAGTGGCGGAAAGGCTGATGCATATCATTAATTTGTACGCCCCCACTTCCTCTTCTTCTGAATTTTACGGCTTTTGGGGTGGTTGCTTCACTACGGAGGCAAGTTATTATGGGAGGGACTGGAATTGTGTGGAGGATCCAGGAATGGATAAGTCAACAAAGAGAGATAATCAGGATAGGGTGCAGGTCCTAGAACCTCTCACTTCTTAGGGCTGAAGTAGGCCTGATAGACACCTGGAGACAAAAGTTTCCGACTAGCAGGATTTTACCTTCTACGACTCTCAGAATTCATACTCATATGAGATAGGTTTTATACTCAGAAAACATGGGAAAGCTCAATAATAGATCAGCAGATACACCCGATAGTAATTTCGGATCATGCAAAATCAGTCTAACGATTAAGTTAGGGGCCACAGTGTAAGCAATCCCTGTGGAGGCTTAATGCTGGGCTTTTAGGAGATAAAAGTTTGTCTCCAAAATTAAACAGGTAATAGAGAATTATGTAAAAAGAGAACTGGGTTGATGGAGTGAAGGTAAAGTATGCATGGGACGGGCTGAAAGCAGTGGTTAGGGGGGAGATCATTGCCTACCCGGCGTACCAGAAAAAAGTCAGGAGCCAGGAACAAGATAAGTTAGAGCGGAAAATTAGAGAGTTGGAAAGTGTTCATAAAAAGGGAAGGCAACGTAATATTTTAAAACAACTGAGAGAAACGAGGGAACAGTTAAACAAAATTTCAGCATTTAAAACCGAGAACGCCCTCAGATTCCTAGCTCAGAAATACTACGTAGATGGTAATGGGGCAGGAAGACTGCTAGCCTACAGGTTGAGGAAACAAGAGGCAGATAGGTTTGTAAGAGGAATTAAAAGTTCGAAGAACCATGAGGGCTTAATCACTGGGTCCCCCCAAATTGCAGAATGTTTTGAAAATTATTACGAACTCCTTTATAAATCGGAAGCACAGTTAGGTCAAGCTGAAGTAGCCGAGAGATTTCTTTCGAGCCTGAATTTGCCAAAGCTTTCAAAAGAGCTGCAGGAGGAGGTGGACCGCCCATTCACCCAAGTTGAGTTAGATGCAGTGATTAAGAAGTTAAAACATAATAAAGCTCCAGGCCGGACAGGTTCTGCGGAATACTACCAGGAGTTCAGGGATGTGCTTCCCCCCCGCTGTTACAAATGTATAACACTGCACACATTGCCTCGGAAACCCCGGACACGTGGCAGCAGGCCATAGTTACTCTCATCCCAAAGCAGGATAAAGACACCACTCAGTGCAGTAACTATTGCCCCATCTCTCTGCTAAATGTAGATGTTAAAATCCTGGCAAGACTGATAGCTAATAGGTTGCAAGGAGTAATAACCCAGCTGGTGCATCTGGACCAGACTGGTTTTATACCAGGTAGGCACCTGCAGGACAACGTCAGAAGGCTGATTACAATACTGAACAGTTTTCAGGTGGAAAAAGAGAGGGCATCTGGATTGATAGTGACATTGGATGCAGAAAAGGCGTTTGATCGCCTAGAGTGGGGATATCTACAGGTGGTGTTACGGAAGTTTGGGTTGGGTCCAAAATTTCAGGCGTGGATTAAAACATTATATGCCAACCCTTCGGCAAGGGTCAGAGTTAATGGTCTTTTTTCCAAACCATTCCAGATTAAAAGGGGCACTCAACAGGGATGCCCTCTTTCACCCCTGCTATTCGCTCTCAGTATGGAGCCCCTAGCTGAGGCTTTTCGAGCTTGGGAGAATATTTCCGGTATAGTAGTTGGAGGGGTAGACAACCGTATATCCCTCTATGCGGATGATACTTTATTGTATTTATCGGATCCTGATATCTCCCTACCGGCTGCTATGAGACTCCTAGAGGAGTTTGGAGCAATATCTGGATTCAAAATTAGTGAATCTAAGTCGGAAATAATGGTGATGGGGAATGGAGGGAACACACGTGAAAAACTACACACGGATCTAAGATGGGGGGCTAGGGAGTTCAGATACCTAGGGATTCAAATAACAAAGGACTTAGGAAAATTGTTCCGAAGCAATTTCGGGAAGTTACTGAAAGAGATAAGAGAAGACTGTGGTAGATGGGCGGTCCTCCCAATATCCCTCGCGGGCAGGGTAGAGTCAGTGAGGATGAACTTGCTCCCGAGACTCCTCTTCCTTTTTGATGCACTCCCTCTGATGCCTCCAAAAGAATTCTGGCTGGAGGTACGAAGGATAATCAGTAGATTTGTATGGGCCGGGAAAAAGCCTAGGTTAAGTTGGGGATTATTGAAGTTACCTAAGGGGAAAGGAGGGCTGGGGGTCCCGGACATGAAAAAGTACTATAAAGCAGCACAATTGCAATATTTAGGGACCTTAGCCTCTAAAGATTGTAGGCAAAGCTGGGCAGAAATGGAGGTGCAACTACTACACCCCCGTACATTCCGAGCAGTTATATTCAACAAGGTTTCCCCTGAATTAAAGCCCCTACTGATGACACCTGGGCTAAGAACCCTGGTCCAATTGTGGACCCAGATGGTGAAAGAGTTTAAGCTGCAATCCTGGCTGGCCGGACAGGGAATTATAACAGATAGTACAAATTTTTCAGGAAGGAAAATCCCTGTTCAGGCGCTGGGCAAAGCTAGGGCTAACAAATTCCGACAGCTCCTGGCAGGAAATACTATTAAAAGTTTCCCAGTTGCAATAGGATTTCAATATTCCATCCTCTGATTTTATGGATACCTGCAGATTAGACATTTATGCAAGCCGTAGAGAGGGACAGTTTGGAAGCAAATAAAAGTTGGCCTCATCCCTTCTTGGATCTTTTTCAAGAGTTACTTAAAGGGACAAAACAACAAACCCACCTGATTTCTAAACTGTATGCAGCTGGTGGAGTGGGGGAAATGGAACACAGAATTAAGATACAGATAAATTGGGAGAGGGATTTGAATTGTGAAGGGGAGAAACCAAGGTGGGAACTGATATGGAAGATGGCTAATAAAACATCAGCCTCCCCCTCTTGGAGGGAGTTTAGGTGGAAAACTCTCACTAGATATTTTAGAACGCCCACAATTACGAAGCATTACAGTCAAAACAAGTCCGACTACTGTTGGAGAATGTGTGGACTGGTGGGTTCGCATGAACACATATTTTGGAGCTGCCCTAAAATCAGGAGGTTCTGGAGCTTGGTGATTCAGGCTATGGGACAAATCCTGGATATAAGGATCCCTGGTCACCCCCGATATTTCTTATTGGGGGAACCACCCCCGGCGGTGGGGAATCCAGCATTGACCTACTTGTTTTTGATTCTAACTGCTGCTGCTCATAGGGCAATCACAAAGAAGTGGTTGGACAAGGCACCCCCCACCCTAGAACAGTGGTTGGCAACTGTTGACCAGATTAAACTAATGGAAAGGCTTACGGCCAGCCTAGCCCAGAAGACAGATAGGTTCAAGGCCAGATGGCTCCCTTTTTTTGAGTATCTGGTGTTGAGAGAAGGAAGGGAGGTTCTGGTAGTGCTGGCCAGGGAGGCCTTAGACTAAAGCCAGTACAGAGGGGATACCCTTCCAGAACAGCTCCGTCTCCTTAGTTGAAGTAAAGAAGAATGGGAGAGTTAGGAAATACTTATATTAGTTGAACCGGAATGCCGCAGCCATCGTGGGGGAGGTGAGGGAGGGAATTAATTGGTTGGTTCTATGTATAGGTAGTGATTGAATAACATTTTTTTTTGTAGCCGACACTGGCATAGGCAGCACTAAAATGGGTATAAGCTCTTGGACCAAATGCAGGTCACACTTTAATTTGTTTGCGAGATGTGAGGTGCCTCCCTGTAACTGTCTCTGTAATTGGGGCGCACTAAGATCAGTATGATGGTCCAGTCTAAATTGGCCAATGTCGATAATGTAATATGATACGATGTAATTTTGTCTTTTTCTGTTTCATTCTGTATGTACTTGGTGCACTTTATTTTGTTTTCTTTTTCTTTTTTCCTTTACTTTTTATTGTTGAGTAAAAAGAAGAAAACTTTAATAAAATACAATTTCAAAAAAAAAAAAACAGGACTACTCAGTACCACCCTTACTCTATCCCAAACAGAGAAACCCCCTCCCCCTACTACCTGTACCAAGCATCAGGTCATTAGTACCCAGCCAAAAATGTTAGGATACCTCTTCCTGCTCTTATACCTCCCATATTCCTCTCTCCTTCCTTTTCCCACCAGCTGTACATTCCCTGCTCCCACACACCCACATGCCCAACCTCTATCCACTCCCCTCCAGTTCCAAGCGGATGCCCCCCTCCCAACAAACTCCTGTTTGCCCCAAACCTACTAACCCAAGCTGGGGCCATACCCACCCATATTACCAAAAGATAAATCTATCTCTGGTGCTCCCATTCCTCTCCTAGCTCCACACTAAACATCAGAGGACAAAGGTACCCACCTACTGTACTTTCTACCTCTTTCTCCTCTCCTCCTCATTGCAGGTGACATTGATCTGGATCCAGGATCCACCATGACCTCTTAACCAGCCAACTCCCTTAAGGGGCAAAAACTATTCCACATGAATGTCAGAAGCCTCCTGCCA
Organism: Neoceratodus forsteri; assembly: GCA_016271365.2. NCBI lineage: Eukaryota > Metazoa > Chordata > Ceratodontiformes > Ceratodontidae > Neoceratodus > Neoceratodus forsteri. The sequence continues at coordinate 22,601,327 of CM057451.1, forward strand.
AAATTGGACCCCATTCTATGCTGGGTAAAGCAGCATTCCCCTAACATACTATTTATTTCTGAAACATGTTTATCATCCAAAACCCCTGACTCCTCCCTAATGATCCCTGGACAATCCATTTCTCAACAGAACTGAGGCAAGCGGGGTGGAGGTTTTGCACTCTACACTCACCACTCACTATCATGCTCCATCATTATGCTCAAATCCTGCCCAGCTTCCTATGAACTAATCCTTGCCCAACTGTCCATCCCTTCAGCCCTATCCATCTACATAGGTGTCATTTATGCCTCCCTTAGGTTAACCCCAGACTCACTAGTCACATGCCTGACTACTCTACTACCCCAAGCGGCCTACAGCAAGCTATTTCTACTAGGAGACTATAACCTTGATTTGCTCTCCCCTTCATCCAAGACCCCCCCCACCAAAATCAAATCCCTCAACCTAACCCAAATGATCAAGGAACCCACACAATACAACCTCCATTCCCAAAACCACTCACTCATAGATTGGATTCTTTCCTCTCAACCCCACAGAATCTCCTCTGCAGGGGTTCTGCCTTAAATCGGTCGGCACATATACTGAAAAGAACCAGGGCAATGTGGTCTGTGGTAATAAACAGTATTTCCAGCTTCTTATTGCACATAACATTAGCAGCAACAATGTTTTAAAGATCTTACCCACAGTTACATCTTAAAAGTGCTGGATGCCAGTTGCTTTCCATAGTCAAAACAAGGAGGATAACGTCCGTCACAAACTAGAAAAGTTACAGATCCAAACGGACACCTCTGAATCAGGAAGCAGGCAGAGCAAATAAACACACGTCACGTGTTTACGTAGTGACATTTAGGTCATCATCAGATGCTCTGAATACACCTAAAGCAACATTACAACCTAATCCTGTCTAATTGCTTACATATAAAACAAACTTCATATTGCCAATTTGATCTTTCAACTAGTCACTATGCCTTAAACTTTACACTGACACAGCAGAAGAGATGAGGTACTGTGATTTAGTTCTGTAATGGGCTGATTTCCAATTACCTATTACACGTACTGTATACATTATTCACATACAAAATCATATGATTACAGACCATCACGGTCCTCTAGCAGAGCTGAAGACCATCCCTGTAACCAGTTTAGCAGGCGAGTAGCATGCAGCTAAGCAGCTGTAATCAAGAAAAATGCTATTCACAAAAAACATTTAAAATATATCTAATATCTATGCCACAAACTATCAAAGTAGATCACATTATGATTTGTTCCAAGATAACATGCAAGGCAAGGCACTGCAACTAGAGAATCTAATATGTAATTCTTCTGAAAATAAATTAAAATGTTAATGACTCAGAAGGCCAAGACATCACTATGGATTGATATCAAACTGAGACTGATTAATACTGGTTCACAAATATTCTGAAACTCATTATGTGGAGGTTGCTATTCTGTATCACAAAGGTCATACAAAGTTATTAAACTCATTAAAAAAATAAAACTGGCTAATAAAGGACATTTAGAATTGAATCATTGTTCATATTGCAAGTGTCTGGTATTCAGTTCACATCCACACTTGTTCAGTGTCCAGATTGGGGGCTAAACAAGCTCTCGCTTCATGGGAAGAGTTACTTCAGGACCATGAACTCAAAAACAGCATCTCTGCAGGCTGAGACTGTCATGGGTCATGAAAGTGGGTGGGTATGACCAGGTTGCAGCCTGGCAAACCTCACCCAGTAGGATACTACAATGGCAGGAGTGACTGAGCTGGGTGGTTGGGAAACAGCCTGACAGTGCCAGAAGCATGGCTACTAGGTGAAAAAGCAGAGCTATTTGAGCTTGCACACAAAGGGTGACAGGTCATCTTCCTGACACCAGAGCAAAAATCTCAACCACTTGATACTGTGAGTTCTTTGAGTGGAGAGCCTACAGTACGTCAAGCCTCTAGTACAGAAAGTATCTCCTCCGAGAGGCTGAGAGTTGTAATCTCCAGTTTCTTAGAAACCATGTTGTCAGGTGCAAGGACACTACACATTCGGGATGCAAGACTAGCCCCTTGAACTGAACAAGCAAGTCTGGCCTAAACAGGAGCAGAGTCAGAGGTTCATCACTGAGACAAAAAAAATTAAGGTGTCAGTGCTGGTGTAGCCTAGGCAGCACTACTAGTATCAGTTGAGCCCAACAAAGGCAGTTCTTCAGCCAGATCTTGTTCACCAGGTACGTGGAGGGGAGGAGAAAAGGAGCTTGCGAGTCCAGTTCAAAGTGAGTCTTATCCAGGACTGTGCCCCTCACACAGGGTAATGGGTATAGAAAAGTGGTTATTAATGCTTCTGCCAGGTTTAGTCAATGCTGGGGGTCCAGAACCCTTGTAATAAAGTACACACAACATCCTGATGCAGTGACTTCTTGTATGGCTTATCTTGTAGATGCCTACAGCTGTCTATCAACTTGTTGTTAACCCCTACTAAATGCATGATGACTGGTTGAAGACAGATATCCATCACCAGGTTCCACATCTCAACGGCCTGCTTACAAAGCCTAGAGGAATGTAAATCCCCTTTTTGTTCACATTGATGTTTGCGTCTGTATTCACTTGGTCTGAATGACCAGCCACACCACAAAGGCAAACACACTTATAACACTAAGCATATCAGCATCAGCTTAAGCACAATGATGTGCTCTTGCAGAGTTCACAGCTTGTCCACCTGCAGCTCTACCAGGTGAGCTCCCCAACCTTAAAGGGATACATTGGTAGTCGGAACCAGTGTTGGGTAAGCTGAAAGAATGGAACCCTTTCTATCAGGAAATCCGATACAAGTCACCATAACAAAGCTCCTCTGGATAGTGGCCAACATTGCATGGGTGCTTTTTACCATCTGTACAGAGCATCTTGCCTCCTTTACTGAGACTAGCCAGTCATCCAAGTAGGAATAAAATGCCACATGTTGCTTTCTTAGATGTGCTGCCACCACAGCTAGGTACTTTGTGAAAGTACTTGGTGCTGAGGTAAGGCCGAAGGGAAGGGCAATCCCCTAGTATGAACCTGAGGCATTTTCTGTGGTTATGTCTCATTCGAATATGAAAGTAGACAACCTTCAGATCCGGAGACAACAACCAGTTCCCTGGCTGCAGGAATGGTATCACTGATCCCAGTGTGACCATACTGAATCATTCCTTTTTTATGTGTTCAGATAACTCAGTTCTAAAACTGGTTGCCACTCCCCATTTTCCTTATGGGCTAGGAAGTATCTGGTAAACAAACTCTTGCCCCATTGTGAGGCAGGGACCTTCTCCACTGGTCTTGCTAGCAGCAGTTTCCTTACCTTTAGCTCCAGCATAATTTTTTTTTGTTGAAAAGTGACATGGATGCAATTTTGGTTTCTGCTGTTTTGGGAAATTTTTTGAACTGCAGGAAGAAACCTTCAGTCTCTACTTCCAGGACCCACTTCTCTGTGGTGATTTTTTTGCCATTCCTGGAAGTAGTGAGAAATCAACCCCCCCCCACCCCCACCACTAGCAATGGCTAGGCAACTTAGCAGAATCATCAGGGGTTTTGGTTTGGTTGTGGCTTAGGGACTGGTGCTGGGGCTGCATATCTGTGGTGGAGCCTACAGTCATCCTGCTTTCACTTGAAAAAAGGTGTTTCCGTGGAACACATCTTTTAGGAGTTTCCAGTGTATCCTTCCATTCTGCAAATCTCTATGGCAGTTAAAGAAATACTCCCTTCTTTCTGTTTAATTAGAATGATGGACACAGAACTCCAAGTTGCTTTTCCCTGAGAGCAAATGTGCACACCTTCTAAACAAATCTAAATATCTTTAAAACTATTCAAGGTGCACAAAAACAGCCAGCATGAACATTGTTCAGGGCAAAAAGACCTTTCTCGTGAGTGTAGTCACTAATCTGAATTCTTTATATTTTGGAAAATATGATCTTCCAAACAACCTCATTTTTTTCTCTGAGTGAACACAGTAGGAGTCATGCCAAACAAATGTAAATATCTTGGACAGTATACAAGTTACCAATATACAACCCACATGAAAGTTGTTCAGGACAAAATTACCTTTCAAATGAGGGTCGTCACTAATCTGAATTCATTAGATTTTTTTTAAACATAGCCATTTGAAAGGTGGAAAATTGTGACAAAAAAACGAAAATTCAGGTAATCAGATGGCCATAGTTTAAAAATTATAATTAGAACAGCTTACTGAATAGACTTATCTGAAAGGTCGTTTTGGCCTGAACAACTTTCATATGATGGTTTATGCATAAATTGTATACTTTTAGAGATATTTATATTTGTTTGGCATAACAAACAATGATGGCCTGTATCTGTCCAGGAGGGGAACCAGGATCCTAGGTGATAGGTTTAAATACTTCATTGACAAGCATTTAAACTAGCCAAGGGGGGAGGCACTGAAAAGGAGCAGGGAAATCCTAGCCCCCCCAAAATATCAGGGTACTAAGTGAGGTAGACACCAACATAGAGATGTCGAGTAGGGAGAAGGCAGGGGTAAATGGAGAAAGTGACAAATGCAGTAAGGACAGGGATGGGGCAAAAGAGGTAAGGCCATCAAGAAATGGAGTAATGAGTACCAATGCCTAACAAGCTCCCTGAACTGGTGGCCTTGATGGAAGAGGATGCCTGTATATTGTAGCAGTCACAGAAACATGGTACACAGAGAACCATGTCTGGGATGTTAACATACCAGGGTATACAACCTACAGGAGAGACAGGGAGGGTAGAAGGGGGGAGTAGCTCTCTATGTAAGGGAAGGGATAAAAGCAACCAAACAAAAGAGTAAACAGGGAAGAGAGGAGTCACTGTGGGTCACCTTAGAGACTGGAAATGGCACCATAATCCACACAGGGGTTGTATATGGACCCCATGTCAGGGGGAAGGAATGGACAAAGATATGATTGAAGGCATACTTAGGATGGCACAGAAAGGGGAGATACTGTTGATGGGGGAACCTTAATATGCCAGATGTTAACTGGAGCACCTTTGTGGCAGCCACAGCCAAAAGCAGGGCCATTCTTGATGCCCTTCAGATGGCATGCCTCAGACAGCTAGTTTTGGAACCTACATCATGAGGGAGCAATCTTAGACCTCATACTCTCAAATGGGGACAGTGAGAGGATCTCAGATCTAGAAGTGGGTAGTCATTTGGTAACAAGTGACCACCAAACAGTGTGGTTCATGATAAACTCAGCAACAGAGTCAAGCCATACAAAAGTGAGGGTTCTGGACTTCGGGAGGGCTGACTTTGGCAAGATGGGAGAGTGCCTTAGAAAAGCACTAGCAAACAGGCTAGAAGGAGGGGTGGAGCAACAATGGGGAAATATCAAAACTGCCATCACAGAGGCAACAAGCCTTTGTGTGAAGCAAATAAACAAATCAAAATGAAAGAAAAAGCTACTATGGTTCTCAAAAGAGGTGGCGGTGAAGGTTAGGGAGAAAAAGATAGCATTTAGGAAGTATAAGAAAACACAGAAGGAGCAGAACAGAGAACTGTACCAATTAAGGCAGAAGGAAGCATGGAGGATAGTCAGAATAGCAAAGGCACAAACTGAGGAAAAGATAGCTAACTCAGTTAAGAAGGGGATAAAACCTTTTATAGGTATATCAGGGAGCATAGAAAGACAAAGGGAGGGATAGTGAGGCTGAATAGAACGGATGGTGGGTGAGCAGAGAGTGACAGTGAAAAAGCAGGGATATTGAATGAATACTTCTGTTCAGTATGGTCTAGAAAGTGGAAGCTGAGGTTTAATGCAGGGAAATGCAAGGTACTCCACCTGGGGGCCAGAAACCCAGGCCAAGTGTACACCCTGGGGGGGGAAATACTACAAGTCTCAATGGCTGAGAGGGACCTGGGGGTGGTGGTGGATGTCAAGATGAACAACTCTGAGACTTGTAGGAGGACAGCAGCCAAGGCCAACAGGATGCTGGGATGCATCGCTAGGGGGATCACTTCCAGAAGGAGGGAAGTGATACTCCCTCTGTATAACTGCTTGGTGAGGCCGCACCTGGAGTACTGCGTGCAGTTTGGAGGCCGCACTTAAGAGGACATTAACCTCCTGGAGAGGGTCCAGAGGAGGGCAACCAAAATGATTTGGGGCTTGGGGGACAGGACCTATGAGAGAGGCTCAAAGAGCTAAATATGTACACTTTGGAAGAGAGAAGGGACCGGGGGGACATGATAGATGTCTTCAGGTACATGAAGAGGGTAAATAGGGGAGGAACAGTGAGGGTGCTTCGAAGGAAGGAGGAGGGGGCCACTAGAGGGCATGGGTGGAAGCTGGAGGGGGGAAGATTCAGGGGAGAAAGGAGGAGGTGCTACTTCACTGAGAGGGTGGTAGAGCCATGGAATGCACTACCTAGGGGGCTGGTGGAGGCAGAGACAGTGGAGGGGTTCAAGAGGGGGTGGGACAGGTACAGGGGAAGGGTTCAGGAAGCAAAATCCAATGCAGCAAGAATATCCGGAACTGGGAAGGAAGAAGCCAGAGAAGGCGAGGGACAGCAAGGTCAGCACCCAGGGTGGGGCTGACCAAACAACAGAACACGAAAGACCATTAGGCCTATTCTGCTGGCATTTTAGTATGTTAGTATTCACAAAAGAAGAAGTGGGGGAGGTGCCAAATCCAATTAACAGAAGCACTCTGGAGAGGGGGGTCAATCCCAGTTCTTTCACAGAAGAAAGGGTTCTGAAAGAACTCCTAAAACTGAAGGTGGACAAAGCAATGGGGCCAGATGGAATTCACCCCAGAATTCTAAAAGAATTAAGCAGAGAACTAGTGACACCACTGACTACCCTTTTTAACAAATCATGGGAGGATGGTGTGGTACCTCAGGACTGGAAGAAGGCGGATGTGATTCCCCTTCACAAAAGTGGGACCAAGACAGAGGCAGGAAACTACAGACCTGTCAGTTTGACCTCTGTGGTAGAGAAAGTGATGGAATCACTTCTGAAGGAAAGAACTGTTGAGTACCTAGGCGCCAGTGGGGCACAGGACCCAAGGCAGCATGGATTCTGGCAGGAGTCATGTCAGATGAATCTAATTGATTTCTTTGACTGGGTGACCAAAGTAGTAGACCAGAGAGGGCTGTGGACATGGCCTACCTAGACTTTAGCAAGGCATTTGACACAGTCCCACACAAAAGATTAGTAGTCAAATTAATCAGCCTGGGAGTGGGTCCCAGGGTGGTAGCCTGGGTAAAACATTGGCTGAACAACAGGACACAGAAGGTAATTGTAAATGGAGTCCACTCTGAAGAAAGAGGGGTTACTAGTGGGGTACCGCAGGGTTCAGTACTGGGGCAGGTCCTTTTTAATGTCTTTATAAGTGACATTGCAGAGGGACTGGAAGGAAAAGTATGCCTCTTTGCAGATGACACAAAGATCTGCAACAGGGTTGATACACAAGGAGGTGTGGAAAGGATGAGAAGGGACTTGGCAAGGTTGGAGGAATGGTCAGAATTATGGCAGCTTGGATTCGATGCAAAGAAGTGCAAAGTAATGCATCTGGGAAACAAAAACCCAGGGAAAAATTACACAATGGGGGGAGGTAGTAACAGTGACAAAAATGGAAAGGGACCTGGGGGTAATCACAACAGATGACCTTAAGGTTGGCAGGCAATGTGAGAAGGTGGTAGGGAGGGCTGGGGGTATACTGGGATGTATAGGGAGAGGTATCACCAGCAGAAATCAGGAAGTTATTATCCCCCTGTACAGACAGTTGGTGAGACCCCATCTGGAGTACTGCATCCAGTTCTGGAGACCCCATCTCCGAAAGGACATAGACAGGATGAAGGCAGTTCAGAGGAGGGCAACTAAAATGGTGCAGGGTCTGCAAGAGAAGCCATACAAGGAGAAACTAAAGGAGCTTAATATATATACCCTTGAGGAAAGGAGGGAGAGGGGGGTAGGATAGAAACATTTAAGTACCTCAGTGGAATCAACAAAGTCCAGGAGGGTAGCATCTTTCAGAAAAATAGATGTGCAAGAACAAGGGGATACAATCTGAAGATGGGGGGGTGGCTCAGGGGCAATGTGAGGAAGTATTTTTTCACAGAGAGGGTGGTGGACGCATGGAAAAGCCTTCCTGAGGAGGTTGTGGGGTCTAAAACTGTGGGAGAATTCAAGAATGCATGGGACAGACATAAGGCAATTTTTGTGGGGGGTAGGAAGAAATAGGCTGTTGGTTAAATAGGATCTGCAACTTATCCTCTAGGTAGAGAAACGCGCAGACTAGGTGGGCCAAGCGGTCCTTATCTGCTGTCAAAGTCTCTAACTCCTATGAAAAATGAAAACTGAGGTAATCAGATGGCCATAATTTAACATATATAATTCTTGCAGCTTAATGAATAAGCTCATTTGAAAGGTCTTGTTGTCCTGAACAACTTTCATACAGGTTTATTATCTGTACGTTGTATACTTTTAGATATATTTACATTGATTTAGCATAACTCCTGTCATACTTCTAAACAGCTTCAGCTTTGCAAATTACTATGCCAAGAAAGGATTAGTTCCATCAAAAGAAAGCTATCCCAAGGTCAAATTTTACTGACTTGAAAGTTCATTCTCTGACACAAGCTATAAACCAAGTGTAGCTTCATTTTAAAACCCTCTGTGTATGTCTGTGCTAGCATTAGTAAATGACAATGATTAAAAACACAAGGAAAAATAAGCTTAAAGAGCAGCTGACACCTTCAAGAGAACTTTAACAAAACATAATATTTAGATAAAGTTCAGCTTGTATTTCACATTAGTTCTTTATTCCTCCTCCCCCAATTTTTATTGCTGAGGTAATTTGTATGAAAGCAGGACTTTTGCTCCTGAAAAGTTCATTTATTTCTGTTGTTGTCTCCCTACCTGCGGTCATAATGCACTGCTTCTGACATCACAGTTACTCTCATGGCAACAGATGGTGATGTCACAACAGAGCATTATGCCTTGAAGTAGGGAATAAGCTATAGAGGCAGATTAACTTTAAAGTAACTGCAAGGGATAAAAATCATGTATTCATGCACATTTTCTCAGTGATAAATAATGGGGAGGAGAAATCTACAATATATATGGAATACAAGCAGAAATTTACCTAATTATTATGTTTTTCAAAGTTTTATTTGCGGTGTCAGTAGCTCTTTAAGCAATACATAGTAAATAATATTAAAAGTCTTATAAATATGAAAATATATGTGTTAAATAAAAAACAGGTTAGAAAACAACCTGCCCTATTGTAAGTTAAGCATTCACCACCTGTTTCACACAGTGGTGTCAATCACATTTTACACAATGTACTGTTCAGATACATTTTTCTTAAACACTGTGTACAATAAGTCCATATTACTCATGAATAGTCAAATTTATACTATCTTAAAGATGAAATATTTGCAATTCTGTTACAAGTGACTAGTATATGTTTACATTCAAAACCCAAACCTAACACAGACCCCTTGTCATTGAGATACTGTTATCCTAATATGTCTATGTATCAACATGTGTCCATATGTACCTAATCTGCTGTTGTATTAAATAGCAGTTCTATAAATCTAAAACAAAAACCAAAACACAACTGACAGCTTCAGGTTTTACTCAAGCATAGTTAAAATAAGGATCCTTTAGAGGTATGAATATAATTTATAAAAACAGAGACATTTCAACCAGCTGCACATAAGTAATCAATTCCTGTCCCCTTTAACTCAAGGGATTATTTCTAAGCTGTGCAGACGAGCATGGGGACCACCTTTTTCAGAGCATGCCACCACTGGCAGCAACCACTTCAAGACTGCTACTACCTTCTCCTAATATAATCACGGGAAAACCAGAAGTAGTCTACCAGCACTGAGATCAAGATGGTTAAGGCACATTTACCAGAAATTACTGCTTAGAAAGAATGAGAAAGTGATTGCGATGATGAGCAAATCTGAGACCAGATCTCTAGTTTGATAATAGTCTCCTCCTGAGTCTGATTTTTACGGTTGTGTGGGCCAAGCTCCACAGATGCTATGCCATCATCAGATTTGTAAAAGAGCACTGTGGAAGTTGTTATCCCTCTGTACAGACAGTTGGTGAGACCCCATCTGGAGTACTGTGTGCAGTTCTGGAGACCCCATCTCCGCAAAGACATAGACAGAGTGAAGGCTGTCCAGAGGAGGGCAACCAAAATGGTGCAGGGTCTGCACCGAAGACATAACAAGAAAGACTAAAGGAGCTTAATATGTATACCCTTGAGGAAAGAAGGGAGAGGGACATGATAGAAACTTCCAAGTACCTCAAGGAATTAAAGTCCAAGAGGGTAGCATCTTCCAGAAAAGACGTCAAGAACAAGGGGCACAATTTGAAGATAGAGGGGACGGTCAGAGGTAATGTGAGGAAGTATTTTTTCACTGAGAGGGTTGTGAATGCATGGAATAGCCTCCCTGAGGAGGTCGTGAGTCAAGAACAGTGGGGGACTTCAAGAATGCATGGGACAGGCATAAGACAGTCCTAGTTGGGGGGTAGGAGGAAGTAAGCTGTTGGTTAACTAGGATCTGCAGTTTATCTGTTAGGTAGGAAAATGGACAGACTAGGTGGGACAAGCGGTCCTTATCTGCCGTCAAATTCTATGTTTCTATGTTTCTATGTTTGACTGCTGTCTGATGTTCTGCCCCAGTGCTCCAGCATAGTTTCCAGTGAGTCTGTTTATGCAGCCCTTCCCTTCTGCAGGCCACATAAACATATCCATTTCCTGGTGCACTACTTTTCCTTTCCGCAAGTGTGGATGTGAGGGCCGCCACATGCAACATGGTGGCACAGACTTAAACTGTACATGCATGAGTATCTTGCATATTTATTTAACCCCCACACTACCTTTGGCTAGCTGGCACCCCCCTTAAAAGAACTACTGACAACTACATGGCATACAATTTTCTTTTGGCAAAACTACACTCATGGTACCACCCCTAGCGTTGGAGTGTATACCAGGCTCGTTATCTAGAAGATGGGGGATGGGGGTACATACTAAAATGGACCTTTTTATTTACAACCAGGTACAGGGGAGAGGATGCTAGGCATATGCTAGACCTAACTGCTGAGGAGCCCCAATAATGTTCACATTAGAAGCAATAAGCGGAATGTCCAAAGCAGTAACTGGGATTTTGCAATATGGCTTTATTTACAGATGTTACTTGAAGCAAGGGTGGTCCCACAAATGTTTATCACTACAATACAGACACACTCTCATTTGCAGGACACTTTGCTAGGCAGTACTTTTTTCCACAAAAAACATCTCTATCTCTCTTCCAAAGTGTACTGTATATCTGTGGGATGTGCCACAAACTTAAAACATTTTCCACACATTTCCATTTCCAAAGTGTACATCTATGGGATGTGCCACATACTTTAAAATCCTCCTGGTGCATGGGCGTTGCCCAGGGAACACTGGTGCCCATCCATGAATCACTTAGCCCTGCCTGAAACTCCAGATGGCGTTCCTCATCCTTGCTCCAAACAGCCTCTGCCATTCCTTCAGGGTTACACCAAATGAGTCTCCAGTCCCCAGTGAATTGCTAAAGACTCTCAACTTTAACTTTAAATTCAGCACAGTTGTGTTGAAAGTGGTCTTGACTGGTGTGATCTAGCCTTATCTAGGGCACAGACACCTCAGACAACTCCATCAGAGAACAATCTCAAATTCTGTACTCACAGATTAGTTGTTCCTTCCTCCCAGTCATGGAAAGAACAAAAGGCACTTTTCTTTCTTTGGTAGTTGTCAGATTCAACTCATTGTTCTTCCTTAAGGCAGCTGTGAACTTCATGACCTTCAAGAGATTGCCCCTTGGATCCACAAGAAATGCATTCCCTCTCACTCCCCATGGAGTGAAACTATACAGTCCTGCAAGCAAGCTGAAGATTTTACCAAACTAGGGTGAGAAATACCAGGGCTCCCTTTGACACAGCCCCCATAGCAGACTTCCTGCCAGTCTAACTGCCACACTTCAACTTACCGATGAACATTCTAAGCTCCCCAAGACCAGCTGACTCTAAAATGGTTATGCTGCTGTGAGAGTTCTAAATGACATAATCATCCTTCTCGCAGGCTAGCTGAGTACACAATGATGTCATTATGTAGAAAGCCCCAATGACTTCCCCACCAGCTGCCTTTTCCTACCTGCCTAAGACTAGTACCAATGGGATTCCAGTAAGCCGAAGGGAGTGGGTTGTTACACGTAGTTATGTCAGCACCGCCATGTTGCGTAAGGCTGACTCTGGGGAAAACTACACATGTGCAAGTATCACACTTGCACAGTACTGTAATCACTGCAGTATTACAGCTGACTGTGCAGTGAGAGCACAGAATATTCTGTTCACCGCTCTTGCCGCTCCTAAAAGCTCTCCATAGCCATATTGGCTCTAACCAGAGTTTGTTTCATATGGGCCTCTTTCTTGCCACCAGACAGGGAGTTTCCCTCAAACGAGAAATCCAAGGCCTTAGTCTGTGTGTCCTGGCGTTTGATGTAGCTCTAAGCTAAGCAAACCTCCTCAGAGATACTGTATGGGCCAGGACCATTGAGACAGAGTTGTTGGTGTCCACAGCCATGTGAAATTGTTACTTAGTGGCATCCAGTGCTGATCTGTCACTGTCAAACAAGTCCTGTGCCACTTCACTGTTTACTTTCTCACTCAGTGCCAGGACTGAATTCCTTAGTGCCTTCTGGTATGAATTGTGTATGCCACGTAAGCTGCCTATCTGAGGAGCAAGGGCGTTGAAGTGTGCACTTTTTGGCCATGGTATCCAGTTTTCTGGAATCCATCTCTTCAGAGAATGGCACCTTAGTCATCACACACAGGGCAGCCTGGACCACTCCTTCATGATCAGGATGGGTATACAATTACTCAACCCCCTGCCTGCCACCTGATATTTATTTTCAATTTTCCTACAAATAGGTGCTGACATTATTTTGTTAATGGCGTTTTGGAGAAATTTGTGGAAGAGAAGTAGCAGCCTCTTTGTGGGAGTCTGATTCATCATGTCCATTAAATCAGCCTCTTCTTCATCCTCCTCAGCTTCATGGGAGGTGATATTGAGGCTGTTTACCATTTGCCTAGCTAAGGGATAGGGGATATGTAATCCTCAGAAGGCCTGGGAGGATAGCCAAATTCTTGCTCAGGTGAACCATCTGGTTCCAAGGGTTCACCTTCCTCTTCATCTTCACAGTACATTACTTCCTACTTCACAGGCATTTGGTATGGAACCAGTGCCTGGGGAGGGAAGGAGGAAGGGGGCAGGCATATTCATAAAATTTCTTATAGACTGGAAGGCCTAGAAAGATTGCCATGCTCTTGTAATGTCCTCTACTGAGGGCATCTGTCTTGTGTCCACTGTCTGCTCCCTTCCTTTTTCAGTGACAAAGACATATTTTTATTTTTGGTTTTTGTAGACACTCTTTCCAGTGCCTGTTCTGAGGCTCTTTCCTACTTTTGCCATCACTGGATTCCGGGTGCCCCCTTTCTGACACCATGTGTTCTGAACCATCTTTACCATGCTGCTCTGATGGCTGTGCAGCTTTATGTTATTCATCTGTCCCCTTTGACAGGGGCTGCTGCTGATTCTGAGGGAAAGAAACCTAATCAGAGCCTTTACTGTGTTTTGGTGACATGGAGGGAGACTGAATGACATCTCACTGTAGCCCCACTCTCTGAATCTCTCTGACATGTGTGGTGAGAATATGTATCAGTATTAGTAGACAAAAAAGTTTTCTAGGCACTTTTTATATAATGGATTTCAATAAATATGACTGTCACTTTAAGATGTGTATTTAAAATGTAGTTTCCACCACATCAGCCACGCCTTGAGAAAGCCCACGGTCAGGTGGGTGAAACAGTTGGCAGATGCTGGTAAGTTCAGTGGTCCTTGTTTCTCTTGGAATAATCATTTGCTTTTAAACTACAAACCAGGCTATGGGTTTGTTTATTTGGAAACACACTAGTGCCTATTAGCCACTTTTTTATTGGACTCTGATTGTGCATTTCTTTAGTGAGTTCCAGGCATGGACTCCCTTAGCCGCCCTACCTTTTTCTTTCTACTGGATACCCTTGCCAGGAGCTGGAAACAACTGGTACAATTTTTAAAGTGTGTTCTTTTTTTCTTTGGTCTGTTGGTCATGCCAAATGCTGATGGATCATAAAAAATTTTTTTATCAGTTCCCAAAACAGTAAAAGTTTATTGTAATAGAGTCCAAAATATAATAAAAAGGCTCTAAAAATAATTTTCCAGTTCACTTTCCAGAAAAATGAAACTGCGATAATTTTTACCTCAAAGTTAATAGTTACAAGAATAAGATCTGAAGTTGTGTTATCAATTTAAAAGAATTGTCAGTAAGAGCGGTTTGGTTCCCTCTATATTGGAACTGCGATTCTAGTGCTAAAGAACCACTATTGAAAAATTAAATAAGCGGTTATATAAGGAATTAAATATATTTTTTCACAAAAATAAGCAGCTCCATTAAGGCAGGAACTGTGTTAAATTGCAGCCTTTTCTGGTTTCTGGGAACCAACTGGGAATGAACATTTATGTACTTACCGTAACAGTAGGTTGTCAAGAGAATCTCTTTCACCAGACCATGCTCAGGCACTAGAACCACATGGATACGTTTTTGCAGGAAGTCCACTAGGGGCCACCCACAACAATGTCATATGTCAGCACATCCCATATAAACGTGGACCCATATAAACAAGGACAGCCCCTTCCCTCCTCAGTTCCCTGCCGGAGAGCATGCTCAGAGGACCTCCCAGTAGGGAACCGGGAGAGAACCTACGACTCTTCCTACCAGACGAGGCAGGAAGCAGCAGTTAGACTTTTCTACAGAAAGAGACAGGGGTTCTAGAGCATTAAACCCTAAGGGGGATTGAGGGTGGGATGGCATGTCCTGATGAAAGAGATTCTCTCAAAGATCTACTGTCACAGTAAGTACGTAACTGTTCAATCTTCTTTGAGGATATCTCATTCACCAAGCCACACCTCTGGAATGAGTACCAAGCAGTACTTACAGAGAAACAGTGTGGGTGGCTGGAGCATACAGGCCGAAGAAAGTAGGCCTTGCAACACAGTAATGCCAAAGCCTGCCCTTTTCCTTGAGACAATGTCCAGACTATAGTGTTTAGTGAAGGTGTGGGTGGTATTCTAGGTTGCAGCTGCACAAATCTCAGTAGCAAACACATTTTTGCAACAGGCAAAAGAAGTGGCCATGCCTCTAGTCGAGTGGCCATGAACCCCAGAAAGTTCCTTACCGTATTTCCTGTAAAAGAAAGTAATACAGCTGGCTAACCATTTGGACAAGAACTGTTTAGAAACAGGAACACCCTCTTTCCAAGGGACGAAGGAAACAAAAAGCTGTAAGGACTTCCTACAGTCCTTTGTACAGTGTATATAGTACAAGAGCATTCTATGTACAACCAAAGTGTGCTTTCCCTGGATTGGCATGCTCAGAAAAATAAACTGGCAGGTGGATGGTTTGATTCAAAATAAACTCAGACACCATCTTTGGCAAAAACTTAGGACTGGTATGCAAAGACACCCTGTCTTTGTGAAAAATCAAATAAGAAGGCTCACACATTAGAGCTTGAAGCTTTGAAATTCTTTGAGCAGAAGTAATAACAACTAAAAATAATGCTTTCTAAGACAGAAAGCGAATGCCGCAAGTCACAGCTGGCTCAAAAGGAGCCTAAGTAAGCTTTTCTAACACAAAATTCAGGTCCCAAGCTGGGACTGCATTGGGGATAGGAGGCTTCAAGTGTAGAATGCCTCTCAAAAGCATATGGGTCACTTCCAGCTGAGCAACCAAACAACCATCAATAGGCACATGGAAAGCTGAAATGGCAACCAAGTGCACTTTGATAGAACAGTATTGCAGGCCTGCATTTGACAAATATAGTGAATGCTCTAGAACCTAATGTACCAGACAGGTAAAAGCAAACCGCTTCCACTTCATAGAATAAGTGGCCCTGGTGGAAGGTTTTCTGGCAGCCACCAAGACATCAGCACCTTTTGTAATGTCCCAAACTGAGCAATGGCTATGTCTTCAGGAGCCATACATGAAGGTAGAGTGGCCTGAGGTCCAGATGAACCAGGGTTCCCTACTCCTATGACAACAGGCCCTGGCATAATAACAGAGGTACTGGAGGTTCTAATGCCAGCTGCTACAATAAATAGAACCAAATTTGGTGACACCACAGGGGGGCTATGAGTATCAGAGCTGCCCCTCCATCTAAACCTTGTTTAGCACTCTCTGAATAAGAGGGAAGGGAGGAAAGGCATATAGGAACCTCCCTTTCCAGGAGAGGGACAATGCATCTTGCCAGACAACTCCAGACCCTGGAATGAGCAAGCAGAAAAGCAGCAGTTTTGTGTTGTGTGGTTTCGCAAAAAGATCTAATTCTGGACAACCCCACCTGTCAAACTGGTCTTCTACTACAGAAGTTAGCAGGTCCCACATTTGCATTTTGGAGTGTGACCAGCTTAGTCTGTCTGCCAAGACAATTTGGATCACTGGAACATGTACTGCTGATGTTTCAAGACCATGTTCCACAGCCCAATACCAAACTCTCACTGCCTCCCTGCACAGTGGGCAGGAATGAGTTCCCCTTGTCTGTTGATGTAATGCATCACTCTTATGTTGTCCATCTGGATTAACAGAGGACCCAGGAATGGATGGGTCTGAAAGGCCTACAGGCCGTAGAGGACAGCTGTCATTTCTAGGATGTTTATGTGGACATTGCTTTCCACTTTGGTCCATGTAGCTTGTGTCTGATGGGGCCCCAGATGTGCCCCCAGCCCATCCACGAGGCATGTGCAGTGAGGCGCTGATGAGGAGAACAAATCAAGAAGGGAACCCCCTTCAGCATACGGCTGGATTCCATCCACCACTGAAGAACCTTTCAGACAGGAGAGGTTACTAGAACTTTCTGTTCTAGATCATCTGAATGCTGGTCACATTGAACTCTTATTGTCCACTGTGGGATTCTTATGTGCAGTCTGGCCAGTGGCACTGTGGTGATGGCTGCTGCCATCAGGACAAGGAGTCTTCAGGAATGTCCTGGCTGTGAAATCCCTGTTGTTGTAAACTATCTGTGCCTGTGCCATCAGGCACCTAGCCCTGTCCTGTGGCACGAAAACTTGGTCTTGGGCCATGTCCAGAACTGCCCCTATGTACTGCAAGCATTGGCAATGGGTCAGTACTGACTTGGGTACATTGATGGTAATCCCTAGAGCCTCAAAGACACATAGGCTTTCCCTGCGAAGGGTTGCTGCCACTACCACTAAACATTTGGTAAATACCCATGGCGCAGATGACAAGTCAAATGGCAATACCCTCAACTAGTAGTGTTCCCGTGAAACACGAATCTTAAATCTCTCCTGTGGGAGGTACAAATCTTGATGTGCAGGTGAGCATCCTGCACATCTAGGGAGCAAATCCCATCTCCTGCTTGCAGCAGTGGAAGCAGTCCTTGCAGAGTCACCTTTCTGAACTTTTTGTACTCTATAAAAAAGTTCAGATACTGAGTTCCCTGAGATCTAGAATGGGTCTCATATCTCCTGCCCATTTTGGAACTAGGCAGTAACAAGAATAGAACCCTGTATTCCTTAGTTCCAAGGGGACAGGTTTGATTGCCCTTTTTTGCAGTAAGATGTGAATTTCCTCCAGGAGCAATGAAATGTGTTCTGGGGGGTAATGGGAAGGCACTGGTAGATGGTCGGGAGGTAGTTCCAGTAGTTCCAGAGCATGGCTTTTTGCTATTATCTGCAGGACCCAAGCATCTGAAGTTACCTTCCTCCGCTGGTCCAGGTGGAGGGAAAGGGGACCTCTACAACCACTTCTGGAGGCAATGATGGTGGGGTGTGTAAGAAGGAGTCAGGCAGAGCCAGTTGGTGTGGCTGCTGCCACTGTGCCACCTCTAGGGGTTTCTGAGTGGGTGCCTGGGGTGGATCCTGGTGGGGGTAAGATTGCTGCTGCTCTACCCTTGCCTTGCTTTCTAGTTGTAGACCTGTCTGGTAGTGACTGGACAAAAGGGCACCCTCTGTCAAGTCCTAGTCTGGGTATAATAGAGGGAATGGACTGATTTCAGGGTTCTACCTGAGGCCTGCAAGTTGGAGAGAATGTCCTGCACATCTGCTCCAAACAGCTTATAACCTCTGAAGGGTGCATTGAGGATGGATTGTTGGACATCATTTGAAACTAGCCATGCTTAGCCAGAAGTACCTTCTGAGACATACTGCAGAGGCTGCGGCCCTGGCAGACACATCGGAAATGTCACAGGTGGAGTGTAGGAGGTGTTTACCTAAGTTGGCACCTGTCATAAGAGTCTTTAGTATCTCCTGCTTAGGAGTACCCTCTGGGAGGGCCTGGATAGCTGCCTTGGCCTTTCTTCAGTTCAGTTCAGTGTATTGTGTAGGGATAGCATCCATTGAGCATGCTCATTTACACGGAGGTCCCTGATACAAAGTACTAAACATCACAGACAATCTGTACAGGGATACATCATAGTAATACAGCAGGTACATAGAATAGATTGATTGAAACAAATACATAAAGGCAAAAGCATCACATGACAGTAGGGTTACCACCACCTAATAAAAATCATCACAGACAATCAATACAAGTAGTACAACATAGAAAAACAGCAGGGATATCACAGTACGTAGAATAGGTTGGTTATAGCAATACATAGAGCTATATTAAAAGAATCACTTAACAGTAAGTCCCCCCCCCCCAAATAAATATGGGAGAGAACAACTTGGGTAGAATGGACAAAAGGGAAGGAAGGGAGGGAGGGAGTGAGGAAGGAAGGAAGGAAGGAAGGAAGAAAGATGCATTCCAGTGTAACCCCTAGGTGGCTCTATCCCAAGGGCTACTACCCCTGCCTGCTTGGCTAGTAGCAGGTTAAGGGGCCTGAATTCTGAAACGGGTGCCTCCACCCGGAGGTCAGAGTTGGTAGTGGTCAAGCTAACCTGGGCACAGCCCTCTTGGACACTGTAACCCCCCTCTTTCCCCTCTAGTGGACTGAACACTGTACAATAATCACTTTCACAATACCCCTGGTACACCACACAAGTACCCACTGTTTGCACTTACCACCAGGGCTGGTTCCTCTGGCTCGACCCTGGGGACCCCCTGTAAAAAAAGGTTATGCACAGCAAATAGCAACAGTACAGTACTTTGAGCACAAACTGGAACCACAGTCAGATTACATGCAGAAAAAGTTAGATCTGATTTATTCAGGAGATTTGAACAAGGGAGGGGCAAAATCAGGTTAATTAGCTTAAAGGTTATATCAATCAAGCAGTTATGCATGCGCTTTGAGTCCCCCCACGCAGTCCATCTCTGGGTACCCAGGTGGAGAAGAGATGGGCTAGCCAGGACAGTTGCCCGGGGATGCAGCTGGTTGGGGCCCTGTGATGGAAAACACAACATGCACAGTACACAATATTTGCAATCCATAGCCAGAGGGCTCAGTTCGTAAAGGAAACAAAACAACAAGACAATCAGAAGAAAGCAAGTTAGACAAACTACCTTATCATTATCACTCTAAATGATTTTCAGTAAATAGTTACATCTTTCAACAGAGCTCCCTCTCAGATTACTTATGTTGCAATCAGGCAGCTCTTAAAGAGACAGTACACAGAGGCTATACAGGCTCTGCTAATCACATTTAAACTGCTAAAATGCAGGACACCAGCCTGGCAGTGAGCATTTAGGCAAGCTCAAGGAAGACTTTTTGGGAACCCCCATTTGTAGAGGGGTTACACCCTTCCCTGCCTGGGAAAACTTGGCGTCCGCGTCAAGTTTGTACCACCATAACATTGAAAATGCAACATATACAAGATATTTATACCATTAGCATGCTATACAAGTACTATCTGATTTATCAATTGGCATAACTTGTCACTTTACTATACATTTCAATGTACTCCACTATATCATTTCCATTCTGACAATACATTATGCATATTTCACACAGGTAAATTGAACATTACTATACAGAATCATGTAATAACTTCTTGTACTCCAAACAATGCAAGAGGGGGCCCTTCCCTATCAGCTAACTTGGGGCTGGATGGGGCAGGGACACCATGGTGGATGAAGACATTTTCCACTAGCACTTTGGCCACGGTAGATGCTTTTTGATCTTTGGTGGGAAAAGCTTGTGCATACTGTGTGAAATGGTCCATAACCACTAACACATTGCCAATGTTTTGCTGATCAGGCTCTAAACTCAAGAAGTCTATGCAGACTAGTTCCATTGGGGTGCTGGTAGTAATGTTGACAAGGGGGGAAGCCCTCTGAGGCAGGGCTTTTCTCTGCAGGCAGCGACTACAAGTCCTTACATGGTGCTCAACATCGGCCCCCATCTTGGGCCAGTAGAATCGAGATCGTACTAGGTCGAGGGTCCGGTCGATACCGAAGTGGCTCATATGATTGTGGAGGGAGTCAGTACCGAATCTTTGAAGGCTGTGGACAGGACCAATTGTTGCTTGTCTATTTGGCCACCCTGATCTACATTCTCTCTATATAACAACTGATTAAGCAGCTTCAACCTGGGGCCTTCTTTAAACAATAAAGCAGTTCGCAGATCAGAGGAACGCAATTTGGACACATCTTTTCCTGCACGAAGGGCGTCAAGTGCTGGCTGAATCATAGGATCTCAGGATTGAGCCCACTGAATGCTGTCATTATCAAACTGAGGTAATGCACTAATATCTAGAGCATACAAGTGGCAATACGCAGCCGGTATGCAGGTGTCAGAGGGGCCCATGCAATCTACTAAGCAGTCCGCTGTGTCATCTGTTCATTTCTATCAAACCTTTGGCACAATGCTCAGATGTCAGGCTCAGACTGCCTGACCCAGTCGCTCTTGGAAATGGGCCTCCAAGATAGGGCGTCCGCATCAATATGATTCAGGCCTGGTCTGTATTCAACAGCATAATCATATGTTGACAACGCCCTGTGGCATCAAACTTAGCTGAAGTCTGTACATAGGTCAATGGGTTATTGTCAGTCCTCACCAATATTTTTGCCCCATAGAGATAATCATGAAACTGGTCGACAATGGCCCATTTTAACTTAAGAAACTCCAACTTGTGCACAGGGTAGTTTCGCTCTGATGGGGTCAAGCTCCTACTGGCGAATGCCACTGGTCTCAAATCATCCTCATGGTCTTGATACAGTAGACCCTGCAGACTGGTGTCAGTATGCAGCACATAGTGTTTGGTGGGATCAGCATAAGCTAGGATGGGGGCGTGGGTGAGTGTGGAAGCGTGGGATCAATGACAGACACACAGACAGAACTTTGGTGCATAAAAAATGCAAATTACTGCATTTATCATTTTATTTCTTAAATCAGAAATAAATGTCCAAAATAAATTGTTCAAAATAAACAAAAAAAAGAAAGAAAGCACTGTTACTTCACAGAAAGAAATATAAAGTGTTAAGTCCAGCACACTTCAAACAAGAACCACTTCTTCTTGGTCTGTCTTCCTTCTTTAACAGCTATAGCTTTCCTTGAACAAGCTCCTTCTTGCTCAGTGTCCAGAACCCTACTGAACACTCCTCCACATCTCTTCTCTCTAGCCAATCAAATACGGGTTTATATAGTCTCCTCCTGGTACATTTTACTCCTCCCCTTTTTGGTGACATCATACCTTCTTCCTACATAAACTGTCATTCTGGGCCTGGCCAGCTCCTAAGCAGGGCCTACTGAAGCTTCTGGTAAAAACAATCACTTTCATTTCTTTTTCATGACTTCACAATCCATAATATATTGTGTTGTACAGCTTTAAGAAGTAGAAGAAAGTTTGTCTTTAAATAATAGCAAAACAATTATGTCAGAAATACTCTGTTTTTCTTTTTAAAACAGTCTAAGACAACAGAAAGAAAAACAGCTCTCTGTACCTCAGAGAGTCATTTTAATTCAAATTACAATTCATTAGCTACCATATGAGTTTTTAACTCTTTCTGCCTGTTTGGTTTATTTCAGATGGCTGAAATTGCAGCTTTTACCTTCCTCTGCCTTCCACTGTTTACAGGGCTCAATAACAAGAGAAAACAGCTTTTCTTGGATCAGCAGGGACTCTGTTCTGTAGGTACCACTACTCTTTAACAACTCTGCAGCATTGTAGTCTACTTTTGGGGACAAATGCATTTTAAAACAGCATAAAGACAGCAGCTTCTATTAGGAAACTACTCTTTAAATCAGCATGACAGTTTGATTTTGTTTTATGAAAAAGGGGCATTTAAAGGGATAGTAAAGCAAAAAGAGATGTGTTTGTCAGGTTGGCCACCCTGACAAGAAAAGAAACAGAATAGTTTGGAATTAGTAAAAGAATAAAGAAAAGAGTGAAACAGAATTTGTTTTTATTTTAAATGGGAATGTTACCCTATTTTATTATGCATAACGGAGGGGCCCTGTTACATTCCTCCCCACACAAACATCTAACCATCGGTTGGATGATCTGAACCCCCTTCCCTTTAAGGGGATGGAACTTCCGCCCTCCCGCTCCAGAAGTTCCCCTCAGGGACCCTTTATCTTTAGAATTGACCACTGTCTTATCGAGACATAAAGCAATATCTCAATCAATACATATTCCCTGAGGTTTACAAACAATAGAATGGTACACTCCATAAATACATTACAGTAGTCCTCAGAATCGTCATTTCAAAACAGTTTCAGCAATTCCTATCATGCTGCACCAAAACGTGACATGAAATCCGCATTCTGATGCTGGTTACCAGATGCGTGTCTGACTGTGAAATGATTTGGCTGGAGAGCCAAGTACCAACGCATAATCCGTGTATTTTTTTCTTTCATGTTATTAAGCTATACCAACGGATTATGGTCAGTAACCACCTCAAAATTATTAACCCAAAGGTAATATTTCAAGGCCTCAATGGCCCACTTCATTGCCAGGCATTCCTTCTCTACGGTGGAGTATTTCCTCTCCCGCTCATGTAGTTTTCTGCTAATATAAAGGATGGGGTGTTCACCATGTTTATCATGCTGAGTTAACACTGCACTGATGCCTGTATCAGAAGCGTCAGTGTGAACCTCAAATGGCTTTGAAAAATCAGGACTTGACAATACTGGGGCTGAACACAAGGCAGCTTTTATACTCCGAAAAGCCTGGTCACACTCATCGTTCCAATTTACTTCATCTGGGTTTTTGGTTTTGGTTAGCTCAGTCAGGGGTGTAGCCAAAGTGGAAAAATCTGGGATAAACCTTCTATAATAGCTGGCTAACCCTTAAAAAGATCGAACATGACGTTTTGTACTAGGTACAACACTATTAGCGACTGCATCCACTTTACTTACTTCTGGCTGTACTTTGCCATTACCGATAATGAAACCTAAATATCTGGTTTCTGTTTTGGCTAAGGCACATTTTGAGAGATTTATTGTAAGTCCAGCCTCCTTAATGCTCTGAATTACTGCACTTAAATGTCTCAAATGGGTGTCCCAGTCCTGACTATAGATAACTACGTCGTCCAGATAAGCA
Organism: Neoceratodus forsteri; assembly: GCA_016271365.2. Taxonomy (NCBI): domain Eukaryota; kingdom Metazoa; phylum Chordata; order Ceratodontiformes; family Ceratodontidae; genus Neoceratodus; species Neoceratodus forsteri. The sequence continues at coordinate 22,624,853 of CM057451.1, forward strand.
GCACTGTACAAATTATGGGGTCTCAAAATATGGTCCACATACCTCTGAAAGGTTGCCAGGGCACCATGAAGGCCGAACGGCATGGTCGTGAATTAAAACAACCCTATGGGTGTGCTGAAAGCTGTTAACTCCTGTGCACTTTGAGCTAGGGGTATTTGCCAATAACCGTTTGTTAAATCCAAAGTACTGATGTACTTTGCAGAACCTATTTGGTCTAGTAGGTCATCTATCCTAGGCATGGGGTATCCGTCAAAATCAGATATTGCATTGATCTTTCTGAAATCAAGACATAACCTGATACCTCCCTCCTTCTTTTCAACTATCACCAGTGGGGATGACCATGAACTATGTGATGGTACTATGACTTTGGCTTGTTCCATTTTTCGTACTTCTTTAATAACCTCCTGTCTCACCTTTTCTGGTATTCTATATGGTTTCTGATGTATGGGTTTATGTTGTTGGATGTGTATTTCATGCTCTACCCCTACTGCTCGACCTGGTGTTCCTACAAATGTCTCTTGATAATACTCTAAGAGATGCTCAATCTCTTGTTTTTGTTCTGGGTGTAGGTCAGGATTAATCTGGACTTCTTCTTTATTTGATTTCTTTCTGAGCCGATCATAGCTATTTCTAGCCTCGGATGTATCTTGCTCTATTTGAATGTAGAGACTAATATCTGGAGGTGTTTCAACCCATTTCTAAAGTAGGTTAGCATGATATACATTTCGGGTGGGCCTATGATCTGGCATCTCAATCTCATAATTAACCTGCTTGTGCCTGATTACCTTATAGGGACCTCTCCATTTCATTAATAGTTTGTTCTCACTAGAGGGTAACAATAACACCACTTTCTCTCCAGGTTCAAATTGTTTCATTTTGAGGCCTTCATCATAACACTCTTTTTGACACATTTGTTTTAGGTTTACATTTTGATGGGTTATTGTAACATATTTTACCAATCTTTCTCTGATAGCAGTCATATAATCAACAATATTATTATACCCAACATTATTTCCCTCTTCCCAATGCTCTTTAACAACATCAAGGGGCCCCCTTGGATTTCGACCATACAGCAAAGAGAATGGGGAAAAACCAGTAGTGGCCTGGGGCACCTCCCAATAAGCAAATAATAGGTATGGCAAGTACTTATCCCAATCTCGTCCCTCTTCTTGCACATACTTCTGCAGCATGCTTTTAAGAGTTTTATTAAAACGTTCCACTAATCCATCTGACTGAGGATGGTAGGGGGATGTTTTTACAGCCATACTCTCTAAAGACGATACAATTCCCTTAACATGACAGAGGTGAAGTTACTGCCTCTATCTGTTAGGATGGTTTGCAGGATTCCCATTTGGCTAAAAACTTTGGCCAACTCTTCAGCTATTCGAGGGGCCGTAACCGCCCTCATTGGAATAGCTTCAGGATAACGAGTTGCGTAATCACAAATAACTAAGACGTATTGGTTGCCTTTAGAACTCTTAGTAAGTGGTCCTACCACATCAGTCGCTATCCTTTCAAATGGGGTGGTGACATAGGGAATGGGTTGCAATGGTACCAAATCCTTTTTTCCCTTCTTAGCTACCATCTGCCACTCGGGACAGGCTCTACAGTACTCAGCTACCTCCTGATGTATTCCTGGCCAATTAAATCTAGCTGGGATATGCTGTATGGTTCTGTCTCGCCCTTCATGCCCTGCCATAGGTATTTTATGTGCTAGGTGCATTATTTTCTCTCTATATTTTTTGGTACCATAAGCTGTTCTACCTGTTGTTCAGTACCAGGTTCTCTAGTTACGATATAATACACCTTTATTCACAACAAAACTAGAATGTCCAGGTTGTACTTCTTTTTCACCTGTAAAAAGAAAGGTTTTAAAGATCTCATCATTTATTTGATCCTGTTGTATTTCACAGGATGAAAGTTCAGGTATACTCTCTATCCCTTCTTTAACATGGTTCCATGCCACTGTACTTTCTCTTTTCTTCTTTCTTGCTTTGATTTTCTTGCCTTCCCTTTCTCGTAAAAATAGTCCTCTTCGAAAGAAAATACGTCCCCCAATTGTTGTACTTTAGCCTGTGATCTAGTTACCACAGGTACCAATTTAGAAGACATTGGTTGACTTTGTAACAACTTATCAAACTTGGGAAAGTCCTGTCCAATAATGACTGGTTCTGGTAGGTGCGGTACTAAACCGACCACCATTTGATGACTTTCATTTTCCACAGTTAGGTTCATAGTGGCAGTATGGTATTGATGAATGTCACCATGCACACATCTCACCGTGGTATCATTACCAGTAATTTCTGTTTCTGGCACCAAATCAGATCTTAATAAGGTCTGCTTACTCCCCGAGTCTAACAATCCCAAAGTTTGTTGGTTACCAATTCCTACTGAGGTCACATATCCTATGTTGGCAAGGGATAAATGAGTCACATCTATCTTATGGGGGCAATTTTGAACAATATGCCCCTTTCCTAGGCACCCATGGCATATTATTTCTGCATATGGTATCCTACCCCCGGTTGTCTTCGACCATAGTTAGTATTTCGGGTGTTAGGGACAAAAACTCTGGCTGGTGTTTGACTTGGGACTGGATTACTAGGTGGCCCCCTTGGTCTAGAGGGACAAGCAGCCAAATAATCTTCGGCTAATTTTATTGTAACTTCAAAAGATTCAGGTTTGTGTTCTTTTACCCATAACTGAGCATCCATGGGCAATACCTGGGTAAATTGTTCTATTATAATCAGCTCCATTATCTGATCAATAGTCTTAATAGCTGGTTGTAACCATTTTACACAGTAATCCCTTAGTCTGGCATATGTCTCTCTAGGCGTATCATAGGATGTCATTTTCTGTTGTTGGAAGCGCAGCCTATAGGTTTCAGTATTTATATTATACCTTCTTAGTACCTCTTCCTTAACTTTGTCATAGTCATTAGCATCTGTCCCACTTAACTGTCTTCTCACATCATCTATGTCTGTAGGGGCTAGGCGTCGAGACCTCTCTCGAAATGGCCATTCATTGTGCAGGCATATGTGATGCTCCACACCCTGGACACATCCCGTGTCTCATTCCTTCAACGAAAACTCTTGATCCCTCAGGGCAAGTTTCTGGCTAATTCTAGTCTTCCATTCAGCTAGCAATGGGGAGTCACCAAAATCAAACAAATCGGGAGTCACTCTGTCTTGCCAGGGTGCTTGTTGCTGGGCAACACTGCAGTGTCTGCGCAGTGTACCATAGCTAGGGTGCATCCTCTGTTCACCCGGATCTCCCGATCTGACACATTATGAATCTGGACCATCACTCATCATGCATAGGCATGAGCATGAGCTGGCAAGATGCTGGGCTTAACCAATAATTCCTCCGGCAATTTTCCATTGCCTGGCACGTCCAAAATCAGTATTTTGTTCTTGACATCTTTGCGGAGGTGGGCCTCCCCTTGAACTGTGCACTGGGTGTTAGGGGCCAGTATCACTGAATCGGGATCCTTCTTCCACACGACCCCTACCAGTTCATCCTGGTCCACTCCCTTGGGGTTCTGCTGCAAATCATAGGCCCTCTTGATCACAGCGGGAATTCTTAGGGCCCTCCCAGTCTGTCGAACTTGTTTCTTGCGACAGAGTTGTGCCAGTCTCCCAAACATATGGGCGTTGGTCCCAATTAACAGAGGAACCCCATCATACAGTCCAGTAGGGGGACACACTAAGGTCAGTGTCTTGACTTGCTCCTCTTCTCCAGTTACAGCTGCAGGAAATGACAACCAGAGGTGGACATATCCTAGGTAGGGATAAGACTTGTCGCTCAGCCCCCACACATGTAGGCCTTCCAGGGATTGTAAGGTCACAGCAGATAAGTGTTTGTCATACCAGTCCTTAAATACAATGGTCACTTGTGACCTACTGTCCAGCATAGCCCGAGTAGGAATACCATTCACAGCCATGGTAGTCTCCATTGAAGGGCCCACTATTTTGGACCAGTCTGGAGGGACAGCAGCAGGGGCCTGGACAGATGATTTACCCACATAGGGATTTGAGTTACTACTTCTTGAACCCTCACTGCAGTCATTTTGGGCACTCCTCGACCACTGATTAGTTCTCCGAAGCTCTCCTTGAAGCCTGTATACAAGTTTATCTAGGTCTTTTGTGGATTGGCATTCTCTCTTCATGTGCCCATCCTTTCCACAATTATGGCAAAATATGTTTTCTGGGATTTGGGGTGGCTGAGGCATCACACTGGGAGCTGGGGTGGTGGTACTACCAACTGAAAACCTTGGTGCCATCTCTGTCTGCTGTGTGGTGAGCATTTAGAGACATCTCGTCAATTCTCTTACTTCCATAGTCAAGACATCGAGTTTCGAGCTGCTGTCAGCAGGAGATGCCTGGGTGGACACCCCCACCCCCATAGCAGATGCAGTTGGATATGGGTCGGTGCCTGTACTTGCAGGAGTGGCCTTCATAAAGAGACTGTTTTTTGTTTCCCTGTACTTCCTCAGCAGTTCATCCCATGGCGGCACACCCTCATTGGTCCCCACTTCGGAAGGGCCTTCCGATGCCGTGATCACTTGGGCTGCGCTCACCCTAGAATTACAATCCCCTCTTCATCTTCAACCTCCCGGAGTTCTTTTATCAAGTCACAATAGTCCGGTGGGTTACCCCTTCTATCTGGGAGCCTTAATTGAAGGCGCTGCAATTTAGAATGCTTTGCATGTTGCAGTATGTGCCCCAACCTCACATGGTTTAAGTCACTGGTGACTACTCCACCTTTTCGGTAAGCCTTCTGCAGCACTCTTTCCAGATGAGTAACATATGCAGATAAACTTTCCCCAGGATAAGTATAGCATTTTGGGGGTTGATCTTCTGACCAGTACACAACCCCATCAACTCGTGTACAGCCACTTCTGTTGGGGTAGCCATTTATTTTTAACAGCAATTCCCAAATTTGGCCACTAGGGGATGCTAATCCCAGTGGTGAGCCTCCAAGATGTAACCCCTAGGTGGCACTATCTCAAGGGCTACTACCCCTGCCTGCTTGGCTAGTAGCAGGTTAAGGGGCCTGAGTTCTGAAACGGGTGCCTCCACCCAGAGGTCAGGGTTGGTAGTGGTCAAGCTAACCTGGGCACAGCCCTCCGGGACACTGTAACCCCCCCTCTTTCCCCTCTAGTGGCCTGAACGCTGTACAAGAATCACTTTCACAATACCCCTGGTACACCACACAAGTACCCACACTGTTTGCACTTACCACCAGGGCTGGTTCCTCTGGCTCGACCCTGGAGACCCCCTGTAAAACAAGGTTATGCACAGCAAATAGCAACAGTACAGTACTTTGAGCACAAACTGAAACCACAGTCAGATTACATGCAGAAAAAGTTAGATCTGATTTATTCAGGGGACTTGAACAAGGGGGGGCAAAATCAGGTTAATTAGCTTAAAGGTTGTATCAATCAAGCAGTTATGCATGCGCTTTGAGTCCCCCCACACAGTCCAATCTCTGGGTACCCAGGTGGAGAAGAGATGGGCTAGCCAGGACAGTTGCCCAGGGTTGCAGCTGGCTGGGGCCCTGTGATGGAAAACACATCATGCACAGTACACAATATTTGCAATCCGGAGCCAGAGGACTCTGTTCATAAAGGAAACAAAACAACAAGACAATCAGATGACACACTCAGATTAAGCTGTTGTTTCAGGGAGCTACCCTGGTATTTACTCACGATACCCAAGACTGGACACAGGCTGGACGAAAATCAAGACTGCAGGTGGTTGATCTGGAATGCCAGGAGAAGCAGGGCCCACACGAGTCACAGAGGCATCATTCCTGTTCAAAGCGTGGAGCAGGGGGCTGATCCCCAGGCAGGTCTCTCGTCGATGGCTTCTCTGTGCAGTGGGTAGTCTGGCTGGGCCACTCTGGCAAGGCCCAGACCGCATGGGGACAAATTCAGATGCAGTCTGTTTTGGGCTGGATACAGCTTCCAGCAAGCAGAACACAGTTCACACAGTGGGGAACTAACTCACAACCCACTAGCAGCTCATAGCACATTTACATGTACGGGAATTCTACTGTACCAGGCAAAGCGCTCCCTGGTCACAATCATAAAGTCTCTGCACACACCAGGAGCTTAGGGGTAGCTGGAACTCCTGACAGGCCGAATCGCATTCAGCAAAATCTTTGGTCTTCAGGTTGAGCCTGGCCCACTTCAGTAGCTTACTTTAGTCACACAAAACTTGGATTTAGTCCAAGATAATTCTCTTCTCTCCCTCTCAGGAGCAGCAGACAGACATGTAAGCCAAAACTTAGCCCTTTCACAGTTCTCCCATGCGAATCCACTCAAGATTGCTGCTCAGAATCACTTCAGCTCCTCTCATTTCACTTCCCAGCTCAGAATTAACTGAAAACTGCAAGCAGCCCGGGACTTCCCCAAGATCCAAAAGATTTGGTTGGCTGATTTGGCTGTCAGTCAAAGCAAGAGCTCCCCTTTCAGTTGCAAAAAAGGTGCAAAAAAACTCCAGACTAAAGTTCCTACAGATTTTGAATTCAGACAGCTCCTGTAGTCCGGCTACATTTTAGGTCCCACCAGTACTGTTCGGTCCAATTTGCAGTTCAGGACCAAGATAGTGGAGACAAACAAAACAGTCCTTGCTACAAAGAAAGCAGGTTAGACAAACTACTTTATCATTATCACTCTAAATGATTTTCAGTAAATAGTTACATCTTTCAACAGAGCTCACTCTCAGATTACTTATGTTGCAATCAGGCAGCTCTTAAAGAGACAGTACACAGAGGCTATACAGGCTCTGGTAATCACATTTAAACATCTAAAACACAGAACACCAGTCTGGCAGTGAGCATTTAGGCAAGCTCAAGGAAGACTTTTTGGGAACCCCCATTTGTAGGGGGGTTACAACAGTACACACAGGAATATACAAAGACAATGGGAGAAGGATGGGGAGAAGGTAGACCCGCGAGGGAAACCAAGTGCAGTTGCAGGTCTCAGCAGTGATCTTATGTACCCTACCAATGAACACCCTAATTGGAATAAGGGTATTGTGTTTTAGGGTAGCTTGAAGCTTATTCCAAAGGCAGGGAAGAGAAAAGCTTATAGATGCCCTATCAAACCGTGTCCGATAATTTGGCACATTCAGGGTAATATATGCATATTTTCTGAGGGTGTAGGTGCTAGCTGAGCATGAGAAGAAGGCTGATATATAAGGGGGTAGCTTATTGAGAAGCACTTTATATGTCCAAGTATAAATGTGCACCATTCTCCTGGTGGATAAGGAGGTCTATTTCATCACCTCATACAAGGTACAATGATGGGTTCTGGCTGAGGCATTGGTAATGAAATGGATAGCCCAGTGATACAGTGTGTCTAACTTACACAGATAGAGGGATGTACAATTGTTATAGAGAATATCAGCATAACCAAGAAGAGGCATGAAGGTGGCCTGTACCAGTCTAGTTCTGGACTCTCGGGAGAACAGTGATTTGTTCCTGAAAAAGAAGTCAAGTCTAAATTTCAGTTTTTTTGTGACAGCTTTGACATGTGATGAAAAGGATGGGTGTGAGTCAAGTATGAAGCCTAAGTATTTAAAGTTATTCACCAGTTTGAGACAGTCTCCTGATAGGGTGGTAATGGGAGCATAGTGGTTTCTCATAGGGCATACCGAGGGAACATTAGGGGGATAGAAGAACATAACCTTTGTTTTTTTTTTTGCATTTAGGAGTAGTTTGGTTGTTATCAAGTTATGCTGAAGTTTGACAAAATCAGACTGGAGAACAGAACATACTTGAATAACTGTAGGTTTCAATATGTAAAGGACCATATCATCTGCAAATAAGTGAATATTGGAGTCTGTGATGCCCAAGTCCAGATTATTTACATAGATTAGGAACAACAATGGACCCAGGATGGATCCTTGTGAGACTCCTCTTGTGACTGGCAAGAGTGATGAGGAGGTTCCATTTATCTTAATGCATTGATGTCTGTTTCCTAGGTAACTGGCAAACCAGGATACCGTAGCATCCGAAGCCATGGAACTTCAAGCTGTCAAGCAGCAGGGGGTGATTCACGGTAACAAAGGCCTTACTAAGGTTCAAAAAATGCCACATCAGTGACATGTTTGCTGTCCATGGCCACCAACAAATCATTAGCAACTTTGGACAAGGACGAGACAGTACTATGACTGGGTCTGAAACCTGATTGTTTCGGAGTTAGCAACTGAGAATTTTCAAGGAAGGATCTGAGTTGGATATTGACCAGTTTTTCCAGAATTTTTGATAGGGGAGGCAATATAGTGATAGGCCGGTAGTTGTTAATATCACTGGGGTCACCAGATTTGAAAAGTGGTATGAGGTGTGCAACTTTCCAATCTTGGGGCACGATACTTTCAGATAGCAAGAGATTAAATAAATGAGTGATAGGGGCAGTTAAAAAATAATAGCCTAGTTTCAGAAAGAAAGGCTCAATGTTGTCTGCACCTCCACTTTTTTAAACATCCAACCTGAGCAGTTGGTCTTCCACCTGTTTAAAGGTGATAGGTGGGAAAGAGAAGGATGAGTGTGTTGGGATGTTGGGTGGTGCAGGTGGGTGAAGGAGAGAGGTTCTTAGGCTGGCTGATAGAGAAGAATAGAATGCAAGAGCCGCTGTGGCGAAATGCTCATTTAGTTTGTCAAGTATGACAAATTTATCTGTATTTGAGGTGCCCTGATAGGTAATGGTGGTGGGGAGAGATGGTGGAGCATTGATCCCCTCAACTAGTTTAAAGGTACGCCATATCCTGGATGGGTTACGACTTGCTGACTCTAGGATGCTTAGGTAATAGTTTTCTTTAGTATGCCTAATCAATTTAGTGTAGGCATTTCGACATATCCTGAATGCTGTCCAGTCTGCGGGTGTTTTTGTGTGTCTGGCAGTTGCCCAAAGCTTATCTCTTTTTGTTAGCACAGACTTAATATCAGCATTGAACCAGGGGCAGGAAGCTTTTTTCACTCTATATGTTCTGACAGGTGCATGGGAGTCTATGATATCTGTAAGTATTGCATTAAAGCAGGCCATTGCCTCAATAATTGATGGGGCTAGGTAGAATTATTGCCAATTAATGCCATGCAGGTCAGCTAGGAAGTCTACTGAGTTAAAGTGTCTGATCTTTTAGCTATCATCTAACTTGGATTCCGCAATTTAGAAAGATTCCTGATACATACGACAATATTATGGTCACTCAGGGGATTGTGCCAGACTGCTTCATGTGTGATTTTATGGGGTCTATTTGTCAGAATGACATTAATTAGGAAGCCAAGGGAGTGATTTGTGTGGCCTGGCCTAGTGGCTTCTGAGAGTAGCTGTGAGAGTCCAAATTCATCACAGACCTTTTTGAGCAGTGCTGATTTGTTATTAAACCAGTCCATATTTAGGTCACCTAGAATCAGTGTCTCATTAGTGCTGCCATCTAGGACTTGACAAAAATGTGATAAAATATCAAAGCCTGCAGAAGGAGGTCTATAACAACCAATAATGTTTAGTGATTCTGAGGCTGATATATTACTTTTAACAGCTAAGCATTCAAATTGTTTAGGTCTGGAGGAGGAGTTAATGACAGAGACAGAGCATTTATCACTGATGGAAATGGCCACCCCTCCACATCTAGTAAGCCTATCTGCACGGAAGAGAGAATATGATGGAAGCAAAACAGCATGATCTGTAACATGGTCTCTCAACCATGTTTCTGTCAGGACCAGAATATCTGGTACAGTGTGGGAGACCCAGGCTTGCAGCTCAGTGAATTTGTTTTGAATGCTGCGTATGTTGATCAGCATGAATTTTAGTCCTTTTGTTGTAGTGAAATCCATGGGGGTTATAGACAATGGTGCTGGACCAGAATTTGGCTTTCTCCAAAGCGTATTTTGATATTTTACTATGTGGGCCTGATAATTTGTAATCCTCAGGCCCAGAGAGGCAGAAGCAAATGTCATTTTGCTGAAGACATCAAGCCTCCTGAACTCTTTGTCAGGAGAAAGGGAACTAAGCTGCTTTGGTGACTTAGATCTGTCATGGGCTGCATTGATGACAACAGAATCTGCCTCAGGTTGTCCTGCAAAGAAAGGCTTGCCTAAGGGGGCCTGGTACATCTTATTTGCCTTCCTTGGTGTGGTAGGTATCATGTTGGGTCTATGCCAGGCAACCAAGGTGGCATCCTCCAGTGCTGGTAGAAGGGCAGGAATAACAATGAAGTAACTCTTAAGAAGTGCACCAGGTTCTTCTTAGTAATGGCCTGTTCCTCTGAGTTGAACCCCATTGCAGTTTGAAGTTTCTGCATCATAGTTATGAATGAGGGATCTTCAGGGGGAGACCTGAGAGTCTTTACTCTCAGTGGATACTGTGGAACTGGTTCTGTCATAAGGGCCTACATACTCCTCTCCTTCCTCTTCCTCCTCCATTATGAGCTCTGGGTTATATTCCTGGTACTCATTGACATGGTCAGGAGGAAGTAAGGATGCAGGAGAAGCCATTGATGGCTTAGAGGGTGTCTGGCGCATCAGCTTGGTGGTGGGGTTGGTCCTACTGGCCCCATTGACGTATCCCCCTCTATAAGAAGGGAAGGCAGCAGGCATTTGAGAACATCCGTAAAGGATGAGAAAACTGCCTCCTTGTCGGCACCCATGTGGTCGACAGGAATGCCAGTGGGTGTCGACGGGGGAAGTGTTGCCCCTGACGTTGACTGCAACTCATCAGCCGTAATAGGCCTGGTGGTGATCTTATGAAAAACAAAATAACTCGCTCTCCAGAGCCTGGAGAATGATACCCCAATGAAGGATGTCCAAACTCCAATACTTTGAAGAAAAATGTATTTTATTTCTCAAGTACAAGCTTACTCAAGACACAGTAAGTGTGTTCTGTCCTAGGTGCCCTCTTCATAGGCACGCAATTAACGTTTTAATCAAATCAACCAATCAAATTCTAGGATCTGTTTTACAATCATTTTTGCCTGTAAAAAGGCATGAAATAAAAGCCAAATGGAGTTTCATAAACATAACACAATACCTTAAGTAAATAAAATAATCATTTAGAAAAATAATGAAAAAAAATGTGAACTGACCAATCAGAATGCATTATTCATAAATCCATAGAAAAGCAATTTTTTACCATTTAATTTTGTTCATCCTTGGTTTGATACATTCTTTACTTATTAGCAAGGAGACAATTACTATAAAGAAATAAAACATTTAGAAACAAAAAGCAAATTGAGAACCGACCAACCAGATTACAGAGTATGTAAATCAGTGAAAAATCAATTTTTTACCATCTAATTTTGTTAACCCTTGGTTTTTTACCTTCTTTACTTATTAGCAAAGAGTCAATTACTATCAGTAGATAAAACATTTATACAACTAGAGGCAAATTGTGAACCGACCAATCAGATTACACAATACGTAAATCTTTGGAAAATCAAATCTTTAGCCATTTGATAATGTTCACCCTGAGTTAAACATATTCCTTAGTTATGAGTGAAAATACAAATAATATCTGTGAAAACAAATAACTGTTCTTATGCAAAGATGTAAAAACACCTCTTCTTAGGTCTTGAATTTTTCATATCTGAAATTAGATATATTTAATAAGCCTATGAATTTGAAACTAGAACAAATGTATAACAACAAGGAGCTAACTTAGCAAACTATAAAGTATTCTCATGAAATAAATAGCATGATATTATATTTACTTGCAGTGCTGAATTCAACTAATAATCATTTATGATTTGTTAAGGTAGATGGCAGCAGAAATAAACAATACAATCTACACCACAATCTATATTCATTGTAATGCAACACAATATGTACATTTTTTAGAAAGTAACAAACCAAGGAAGAACAAAATTAGATGGTAGAAAAATGATTTTTCACTGATTTACATATACTGTAATCTGATTGGTTGGTCCACAATTTGCCATTCATTTTCTAAATGTTTTATTTATCGTAATTGTCTCCTTGCCAATAAGTAAAGAACGTATCAAACCAAGGGTGAACAAAATTAGATAGTAAAAAATAGTAAAAAAAACTGATGGTAAAAAACTGATTTTCTATGGATTTATGAATACTGCAATCTGATTGGTCAGTTTACATTTTTTCATTATTTCTCTAAATGATTATTTTATTTATGCAAGGCATTGTGTTATGTTTATAAAACTCCATTTGGTTTTTATTTCATGTCTTTTTACAGGCAAACAATTATTGTAAAACAGATGCTAGAATCTGATTAGTTGATTTGATAAAAAAGTTAATTATGTGCCTATAAAAAGGAAGTCCAACACCAGGTGCTTATCCCCCGGATGAAGCCTTAATTGGTGAAGCGTTGGAGCACCTAGGACAGAACATGCTTACTGTGTCTTGAGTGAGCTTGTACTTGAGAAATAAAATACATTTTTCTTCAAAGTATTGGAGTTTGGACATCCTTATTTGGGGTATCACTCCCCTGGCTCTGGAGTGCGAGTTATTTTGTTTTTCATGTGTTGACTGGGGCTGGCAGCCCCTAACTTGCACCCTGCCCAGCTTGAAGCACAGTGCTTAATTGTTTTTGACTGGTGGTGCTCTCAACCTGCCTGAATCGGGTTTGCATGTTGACGGCTGGGATGGCTGGTGGCGGCGCTGCAGCAGCGGTTGACTGCGTTGAAACAGTTGGGTTGGAGTGGATGAGTGACCATAAGCAAACTGAGAAGGCTTTGTCTTTACTACACTCCCTCTCCTGATGCTTGTGCTTGTGTCCCGATGTTTTTTTACCAGGACTTCCGAAGACCGAGAGCCCAAGGACCAGGCTGGCAATGCAGCAGAGTTCTTCTCCCTGAGCTCTTTCTCCATCCTGGCCACCTGCTGTTTCAAAAGATGGGTATCCAAGGCCTTATCTTAACATTGTCAGGTAGCATTATTAAACTTTCTGCAGATCTGGCAGGCCTTCACATTATAGACTGAGCCAAGGCAGTATACACAGATGTTGTGCAAGTCGCCTGAGTAAATCTTTTTGCTGCACTTGCAGTACTTGAACAATTTTGACACTTCTTTATTCGACATACATGGTGTCAAAAATCACTTTAAAAATGTGAACACAAACTAGAGTGAGAAGTTGGAAAAGTTGACAGTAATGGCAGCGTTTCAGTGGACGGTCTGATAAGTATAGTTGACAGTAGGGAAAAAAAACTGAGGAGGGAAAGGCTGCCCATATTTATATGGGAAGTGACAACATAGGATGTTGTCATGGGTGTCCTCTAGTGGACTGCTTGTAAAATGTTTCTATGTGTTCCTAGTGCCTAATGGCTATGGTTCCATAGGTGTGTCCTGATGAAAGAGATATCCTCGAGGAAGATCTGGAGAAACTGCAATACACATATAAAAATTAACAAAAATAACCTAACTAACACAGGGTACTGAGAAATAACTAAAAATAAATATCATAACAGAAATTACATCTCTAAACCATTCTGAAGGCCAAAAGAGTGGAACTGTACTTCAGGACGACTGCTCTCTTCAAGCGGAGAAACAAATCTGACTGTTGGGGAGACTACCCACAGTGCAGAGTTTATTAGATTCCCAATTAGCATAAGTTCTATATCTGGGGCAACTCAGTCCAGTGCACTGATTGCTATTGTAAAGCTATACTGATGGATTCCTTGCATTAGATGATCTCAGCTTTGCGTGCTTTTGACACATTCTGTAATTGTTCAGTCTGTTTAAAATGAGACCTGGATCAACGGCAGTGAGGGTTCCCAAGGGGGAGCATGCCAGTGACACTAGCCATTCCCAAGCAGAAGGTAAGACAGGGTGTTGAGCACCTTAATTCTAGGATGAGGAGACAGCTGCACCAAGGATAAACCAGAAGGAGATAATAGAAACACAGAAAGTTAGAGGCAGAAAGACCAGTGGTCCATTAAGTAAATCAAAGATCCCTACCTAGACATTACCAAACTTGCTGTTTGTCAGAATAAGGATAGGTGCCCTATTGGCAGCTCAGCCCCATTCTCCCTCCGCCCAGCCCCTGCCTCCCCTGCATTTTTCTTCACCAACCACTTACATCTGTCCTACACTCTCTTGAATCTGTTCAGGGTCCCCACATTGACCACCTCCCTGCGCAAGCAGTTCCAACAGTCCACTACTCTCTCAGTAAAGAAGTACTGTGGGTGAAGTAAAAACATTCCACAATTCTTGTAGCACAGTATAGAAATGTGCATAGTTAAATTCATACAATTACAAAAATTTTACTCTGCAAATTTTGATGAGCAACCTTTGTAAATGAGCTTCACAAGCTCAAAGGTGTTGCATCCAAAATAATAGATACAAATAAAAAATTAGATACATAGACAATGATGGCAAAAAAGGACCGCTGCTTCATATGGTCTGCCCATGGTACCATATGTAACCCCAGAATCTACTGTCATTCCAAGGTACTAGCACTTCCCATTCCCCCATTACCCTCCCAGTTTCTGTCGTTCCATGTAACCACTATGCTTTTCACTCTGTCCCCTCCTTGATCTAAACCATTATTGGTTTTGGCACCCACCACCTTGGCTGGTAAATTGTTCCACAGTTCCACCACCCATTCTGTAAAATATTACCTCATGTCCCTCCTGAACCTCCCTTCTGGCAGTTTCCATTTGTGCCCTCATGACCTTGAACTGTTACTCATGCTAAATAATTTTCCCCACTCCATTTGCACTCGCACTCCACCTTGTTTATTCCTTTTAGGAACTTGAAGATCTCTATTCTATCGCCCCCTCCCTTCTGGCCTCCAGTGAGTACATGTTCAGTGCCTCGAGGTGCTCCTTATAATACCAGTCCTGTTGGCCCTGAATCATCTTTGTCACCCTTCGAGCACCGCCTCCAGCCTCTCCTTATCTATCCTGAGGTGAGGATTCCAGAACTGGGCACAGTACTCCCGGAGAGGCCTTACCAAGGACCTATAAATAGATAGTATTACCTCTTTCCTTTTGCTTTCAATGCCCCTCCTGATATACCCCAGCATCCAATTTGCCTTACCACAGGCCTTGTTGCACTGGTTTGATTGTTTGAGGGTATCACTGATAACTCCTAGGTCCCATTCTTCACCTGCAGTGCTAAGTCTTACACCACCAATCCAGTACTCAGTCCTGGGGTTTGTGTTCCCTAAGTGCATCACCTTGTACTTTCTGGCATTAAATTTCAACTGCAGAATCTTAGACAGCTTCTCTAGCCTTTGCATGTCACTCTGCATTTGCATGATTCCTGCTTTTTTGCCACTCTATTCACACACTACACTCCTTGCTGTGAATTTTACTATGTGAATTGATGCTCTTCACATCAAAAATTTACAGCAAAGTGCAAATTTCATTAATTTGCATAATACAAATTTGAGCAATTGTGGCGACTTGCATAGTGCACACTATGCAAATGCTTCAAGTAGTGAATAGAAATTTATTGCAATTTGTGAGAGAATTTTTAATTCTCAATACTGCAATTCCTCACATCCCTCCTGAATTCCCCCCCAACAGCTTAATACTGTGCCCCCTTGTTGTTGAGTTCTTGCATAGCCTGAAAAATTCAGACAATCCTCTCTGCTGAACCCCGCCTTAGAAATGTATATATTTCTAGCATATTCCCCTTTCCCATCTGGATTTCAGCGTATACATGTTCAGGCTACTCTGCCATTCCTCATACATTTTTTCCTGCTACTCCTGTTATCATTTTAGTTGCCCTCCTTTGGACTGACTCTGTACTATCCATATCATTTACACGAGGACTCCAGAATTGTGCACCGTACTCCAGATGTGGCCTCAACAGGAACCTATAGAGGGATAGGATCACCTCCTTCTTCCTATGCATAAAACCCCTGCTTATGCACCCCAGCATCTTGCTGACCTTCTCATATGATTTTAGGCTATTCCTAAAGATAATCACTAGGCCTCATTCCAGTGAGGTCTACTCCCCCCCCCTTATGCCACCTATTCAGTAGCCCATTTTAAGGTTTCTTTTACATATCTGCATAACCTTGCATATCCTAGCATTGAACTTTAGCTGCCAGATCATGGTTCATTTCTCCAACCTTTCCAAACCCCTCTTCACTGTCCAATGTCCATCCTTACACATAATTTAGTGTTATCTGCAAAGAGACACATTTTCGACATAGTATCCTCCCCAGGGCCACAGATAAACATATTAAAGAGCAACTTTCCAAGGACCGATCACTGCGGGACCCCACTTGTCACCTTCCTAACCCCAAGCACTTTTCATTTAACACCAAGCTTTTAGTCTTTCCACTAGCCAGCTGTCTATCCACCTACTAAGCTTATACCCCTCCTCTAGATCTTCTTCATTTCTGACAAGATTTCTGTGTAGAAGTGAATCAGAGGCCCTTGCTAAAATCCAGATATGGGATGTCCAAGGCCTGGCTTTATCCATGGCCTGAGTCACCAAGTTAAAGAAGTCAGTGAGGTTCAGCTGTCATGACCTTCCTTTTACAAATTTGTGTTGCCTCTTGCCTTGGAGCTCTAGGAAATCTACTATCTTCTCCTTAATAACAGTCTCTAATAGTTCCCCCACTATATATGTCAAGCAAATTGGTCTGTAATTCCCAGGATCATCCCTGTCTCCACTCTTGAGGTGTGGTACCATGTCTGCCATGCCCTCCAATCTGCAAGACCCCACCATCTCCAGGAAGCAACTGGATAAGCTTGCCAGAGGTGCAGACAGTGACTGCTTCCCCTTCTTCAGTACCTTAAGGCATAACCTGTCTGGGCTATTGGGAATTCTGAACTGAAGCAGTCATTCTCTATGACTTTTCTGGCTTCTTTCAGTTTTTTGTCCTGCTACATCTCCCTAGTATCTTCAGTTTGGTTTCCCTTGTACCTCTTAAAAGCCTCTTTCTTAGCCTTGACTTCCTCTCCCACTTCCTTAGTAAAAAAAATCAGTTTCTTATGTTCAGGAAGGAACTTTGGCAGAGGAATAGTTTACTCAGGTCAAGAAGGCATCAACCTATCAACTAATGTGGCTCCTCCCTCAAGGAGGGGGGATATTGCCGCTCGCCACTTGACTGCTACCTAGAGGAACCCAAGTTTTGACACATGACAGTCACCCTATGTGGAAGGACCTACGTTCATAGCACCAGGAGCATGTCCATGGAGGCGGAGCTCACACAATGTCCTCACTGCACGTCCACAGAGTCAGAGGAGAAAACTGATGAAAAATATGAAGGACGATCTCCATGAAACTCTGCGTGTCTCACCATAGCTCGCTCAGCCTCTCTGGGTCTGGACAGTCCAAATGTGTGTGTCTGGGGGAGAGGATGGCCTTCCCTTCCTGGCGCCACCACAGAGGGCAATCTAAGGAGATATGGAGTAGGATGGAGATGGCTGCAGCTGATGGGGACAGGAAAAAAAAGAAAGACTGTCAGACAGCCAGGCCAACCCCATGAGAGTCTTGAGCAACTGATATTATACAATAGCAGAGATCATTTCTAGGCTTCTGATTGGTCAATGACCACCTAGTACAGTGATGTTATCCCAGCACAACATCACTGTATCAAGGTCTGGTACATAATTGCCTTATTAACATGAGAAATCATGTGGTCTGTCTGATTCCTGCTTCACACTTACACACAATCCCCAGTCTCATGTTATTTAATTACCACATGCACAAATAACGCGGCAACTCCCAAGAACCCAAACAGCAAAAATGTCTTTAAAACTTTGCTATAAGCAGCTTCACATTTGATTCTCGCTCTCATCTCAGGGCGCAACTTCTTACATAAACTGCTGTTCCATGCAGCTCTGATGTCACTCACTTCCAGCAGACTTCAGAGACGTGCTCACTCGGCCGCCCATGTTGCCATAAACACACATGCAGCAGTAGCAACTTTACAGTAGGGGAACGCTGTGAGATAAGTGAAAAAATTAAAACAAATTTTGATCCTATATCACTCCTGATGACTCCCCTCCCAAACTAGTGTGTGTGAATCTGACGACTTAATGATGTCTATGGAGAAAAGGAAGTCTTTCTCCACACTACTTGCTTCCTTCTCAGATCATAACAATAAATTAAAATGTCACATAATATGTTCACCCAGTCCCAGGGTAGGCAGTGGACTGGGTAAATTAAACCGTATGTGTGTGTGTGTGCGTGGGGGGGGGGCTAGCAGGCAGAACACACAGAGAGGCAGGAATCAATAGGGGATGAGAGTGTACGGAGTGAGCCCACATTCAGTTAACAACAAAACTGTAACTGCAGCACCACCTACTGGGCAAAACAATACAGCATCACTGTTTTTCTAATATGTCTATCTACCCTGTAAAAAAAATAGAGTAAACATCTATTTTACATATAGTTTTAATCTGTTTTCATTTTTATTAGAAACAAGCTATTGTATAATAGCAATAATGCACTCCAGGGTGTGTGTCACTTCTTGGATGTTCAACGCGTGAGGCCGCAACCACCAGAGGCCTGATATAATTCCATGACGACACACACCGTCATGACTCATTGTATCCTGGAGTACCTACAGTATATTGACACTGAAGACTCAAAAGAGCTGCAGTCTTAATGACGGATCTTTAAGGTGTAATCCCTCCTTTGAGGTCAGTGATGGAGGGAGCAAAATTCATTGATGCCTGCAAACTCTTAAAGGTCTGCCTTGGTGTCAATCTCATATTCATTGAGGTTAGTCACCCCAATGTCCCTCTTCTCTTCTTGAGCCTCTTCTGGCTGGAGTTCAGCTGGGCCACTGAACCTGTTGCCACAGGGCCAGTGGCATGGATTGAGTAGGATGGGGCTTACTTTTCTTAGCTGCACAGTTGATCTTCCATGATTTGCACCACTCACGGTGGTCCACATCTGGGCACTGTGCCTATTAGTGATGGACATCTTGAGCCCCCAAGCTGTGTATCTTGTCAGCTATAAGTGTTATCAGTGTCAGTGGCTCAGCAGGCTGCACACTCATCTCTGAGTCCGGAAGATGAGAAGGCAGTGGGTTCTATTCTTACACCAGGAACTTGGGGTAAAATCCCAATACTGACAACTGTAGTGCAGCATAAGAGGGATGCTGCACTCCTGAGGGGCCATCCTTTTGATGAGACATTAATCTGAGGTTCCGTCTACCTAGTGTGGTGGTTGTTCTGATGGACATTAAAGATCCCATGGCACTTCTTGGAAAGAGTTGGGGAATTTCTTTGGTGTCCTGGCCACGTTTCCCCCATTCACTAAAAATACCACCAACAGCTTAATCTGGTTCAATTTCAGTTAATTTCCATTTGTATCACCCCCCCACCCGACAAGGCTGAAAATAGGCAGAATTGCCTAGCTCACCCTTCCCATTCAACAAAAACAAACTAAATAAAACCTCTTGAATGCTGCCCTGTTGGCTTCCATGACCAACTGACTGCTTGGTGGGAACTCAGTGACTCAGCCAGAAGTAGAGTCAGTCAGTATTTAAAGACAAAAATCAAAATATCTGAGACAAATCACAGCAGTTTCTTAACAAATACTGAATTCTGTGCTACCTTATGGCCCAGAAGCAGAGCACTGTACCACCATGCCAGCCACCCAAGTTCTGGATCGGACACAGGGAGCTGGGTTGGGCTAGTTAGGATGGGTTTGTGCTGTTGCCAGCAGCATATCCCAGCCAGGAGAGGGATGGCACCATGTTCTGCCACCAAAGTAACCCCTGTGGTAGGCCGGGGGGCTTGCTGCTCTGCAGGTGTTCACTCTGTGTGAGCATGGCAAATGGAGGTTTCACACCGCACCAAATGGGAGGAGAGAGGATCAGGAGGCACCTGTGGGAAGAAAGCTGGAGAAATCAATTGCTGTATGTATTACATGCAGCTGGTGCACTGAGCCACTGTAATGACATAATGACGTTAAGCACTGCCACGTCATCACTGTGTGACAACGGTGCAGGCACTCTTCAAGGGCTACAAAAGCCCCAGTATTTAAATAGAATGGTTTGGCATCCAGGAAACTAAAAAACAGACAAGGATGAGCTTACATTTTTTACTGCAATGAGAGTATTTCTCTTAAATGTTTAAACTTAGAAAATAACAACAATGCAAACAGTAGAAGACTATACAAAATCACACATGCCCCCACAATGCAAAGCATCATGGGCTGCATATGCAAATCACCACAGAATGTTATGCTGGTCCAACTTTAAGCAGAATTGCATGGTGCCGAAAAGCCTCTCACACAGTTTGCAAAGGGTGCTAACAGAAGACACAGACACGTGTTTCGTCCTACCAGGACTCACCAGTATGCCTCGTCTATTTGACACCCCAGTGGAATGGACCAGCTACCCTTAAGGCAGTGTGCCTTGGATATATTGTGGTGAACCCATTAAAATAAAAAACTATTTAAAAGACAAAGAACCTCTGTACGCAAACACAGGCAAGGGTTACCCCAAAGGGCATTTGGCTGGGAAGCCAAGTTTCAAGACAATACAAAATCACACATGCCCCCACAATGCAAAGCATCATGGGCTGCATATGCAAATCACCACAGAATGTTATGCTGGTCCAACTTTAAGCAGAATTGCATGGTGCCGAAAGGCCTCTCACACAGTTTGCAAAGGGTGCTAACAGAAGACATAGACACGTGTTTCGTCCTACCAGGACTCATCAGTAGAAGACTATGTTGTTAAAGTGGATTAATTAAGACAGCTTATTTTTTGTTACGTTTACTTTAGGCAACGGCTAGGGCTGGGCAGCAAAATGATAATGTGTATGTAATTAAATATAAGAGGGACAATAAACAGATACTGCAGATAACAATGAAGACATATATATTATATATATTTTTTTAACTGAATTATGAAATAACTGCATGAACTTATGCATGAAGCGCTAAGTGGCAGTTTTCATTTTTTAAAATAGATACACTGGAATGGTTTCAAAAATGGTAACTTCATATATTGATAAGGAAACAAAGGTAAAAACTGTTTGAGAAAAAGGCTAAAGGAAGGTCCTGTCTAACTAATCTCATAGATTTCTTTGACTGGGTAACCAGAGTGGTGGACCAAGGGGGAGCAGTTGATGTTGCCTACCTTGACTTCAGCAAAGCTTTCGATACTGTTCCACATAGAAGATTGATTAATAAGCTGGGTAGGCTCGGGGTGGGTCAGACGTTGGTCAACTGGGTGGCAAACTGGTAGACGGACAGAAAACAGAGAGTGGTGGTAAACGGTATACAGTCAGAAGAGATGCAAGTCACAAGTGGGGTACCTCAGGGATCAGTCCTGGGGCCAGTCCTCTTCAATATCTTACCATTAACCAAGTCCTAGTAGGAGACCTCAATATAAACTGTCTCAGTCCCACTGCCTCACCAATAAGAGACACTTTCATTGCACTGGACCTGACCCAACTTATCTCACAACCCACCAGACATAACCAAAATTCAGGGACAAGCACCCTCCTAGACATCATTGTCTCAAACCGCCCCCAAAAGGTTCAAGATATTCAAGTCCTCCCAGATTCCTTAAGCAACCACTCCCCTCTCCTATTCCTCTGGTCTACCCCCACTCCCAAACCCATAGCCCAAACCACTCACCGTAGGTGCCTTCCCCCAGGAGGACTGCTAAAACTCAGGCAGTTCCTCGCTCGCATTGACTGGTCTCCCATCTGCCATGCAACAAGCGTTGACACTGCCCTCGACCTATTCTCACGAGCTTTTACCAAGGCCTGTGATCTTTTTGCACCCTTCACCATGATCTGCTCCAAAACACAAAATGCACCCAGGGTCACCCCTGCCCTACTCCAACTACTCAAGGACAGGGATAAGCTTTGGCATATTGCCACTGAGACTGGTCGGGCTGCTGACAGACAGGCATATAACGCTGCCCAGAACAGGTGCACATGGGCTATCCGTAAAGCCAAGGCAAACCACTACCAGGCCACCCTCACCTCCTCATGAGGCTGCGCCTGGAACTTCTGGGACAATATAAAATAAATCACTGGGAAATCATGCTCCCCCCCAGTGCACCTTACAATCAATGGCACCACCATCACTGACCCCACCGACATTGCCGACTGCTTTAACTCCTCCTTTACTGATCTTAGCCCTGTCCTCCCGAGTAACTTTTTCGACCCTACTCACAACCCGCCGCCTTCAGATCCACAGCACCCCCGGTTCTACCTACACAAGGTAACTGTTCGGCAAGCCAAACCACTCCTGCATAAAGCACTAAAAGGCACCAGTCCTAGCAGCGACTCCCTGGATCCAAAAATACTCAGGCTGGTCCTGGATGAGGTCCTGGTCCCACTTACAGAACTACTGAACCGATCCCTCTGTCTGGGGCAATTTCCCACGGCATGGAAAACTGCGACAGTCACACCTATCCACAAAGGTCCTCAGCAACTATCGGCCAATTTCCATCCCCCCCCCCCAAAGTCTTAGAAAAGTGGTGGCCACCCAACTCACGAAATATGTAGCAAAATATAACATCCTGTGTCCAGAACAGCATGGCTTCCACGCTGGTCACAGTACAGGCACAGCTTTAATGGAGTTCTCCAACTTTCTACATGCTTCCCTGGACCACGGCTCCTAGTTGGGGGCAGTGTACATTGACCTCTCTAAGGCCTCTGACACTATCTCCCACCCATTCCTACTAAATGCCCTCAACCATACAGGTTTCTCTGCTGGCCCCCTCTCCTGGCATGCGAGCTACCTATCAGCCTGCTCCCAGCGTGCCTAAAACAATGGGGTGCTCTCAGAAACCATCCCATCTGCTCAGGGGTTCCCCAGGGCTCTATCCTGGGCCCACTACTCTTTAGCCTGTACCTAAATGCCCTGCCTAGCACCTGCTCTGGCAATATTCTACTTTATGCTGACGACGACATGATTTATGCAGCTCACAAAAATCTCACCTCCCTCCAAAACTCCCTCCAGCACTCTTTCAATGATGCTGAGAATTGGTTTAAGAAGAGCAGACTAGTAATTAATCTAAAAAAAAACTAAGGCAATGCTCTTTGCCCACCCCCAAGAACAAAGCCAGCAAAAGTCCCCTCCCGAACACTTGTCAACCACTCGAACAAGTTTACTCGTACAAATACCTTGGAATCACATTTGACTCAGCCCTCACCTTTCATGCCCACATTACTGCCCTTGCTTCCGCCACAAACGCGCGCCTTGGCATCCTCTACCAGCACAAGAACTGCCTCCCATCTGATGCCCTCAGGCTCGCTATCACATCCACAGTAATGTCCCTTATTGATTATGGCCTCCCAGTATATGGTGCTGCTGACTCCACTGCCCTCAGCAAGATTAGACTCACGCTAAATAAGGCTTGCAGGCTACTGATCAGTGCCCCCAGACTCACCCACACCTGTCAGCTCTATGACATGGCCAAACTCTTAAACCTCAATGAACACATCCTCTACCAAACTGTCCTGCTAACCACGAAGATCCTACTTGGACTCTCCCCGGTGTCTTCCTCCATCCAATTTACACACCCCAGAACCACCACCCGAACGTCGGACAAGGTCACTCTACTAGTGCCCAGAACTAGGACCTCCCGGGCTCAGAGGTCATTCAGCTACAGAGCCCCTATCTGGTTCAACTCAGTCCCCGCAGCCATTTCCAACACCACCAAATTGCCCCCTTCAAAGGTGCCTTACGAGACCCGCTGTTCAACACCCGTTGCTGCACCTGTCTCTAAAAGATACTCGGCTGTTCTTCTGGCACTATAGACATGGCCCGCTGGGCTGAACACCCACCCACCTCCACCTCCCCAATCCCTCCCCAGGCCCTCTCTCCTCTGCCAGTACCTGCTGGTACAACTTGGAATGTTTATTTAACTACACATGTGTTCAAGCAATTGTATGTAATACTATGTATCTCTGTTCATGCAACCGATGTAAAACTATGTTGATTCCGTATGTCTGTATTCTGTAAACATGTAAAAATCTGTTTTTCTGTCTTGACTGTACTCTGTAAATTATGTTAACCATGTTTGTCCTCTCTGTGACGAGGTACCTTTGTAAACGAGCCGCTGGCTCAAAGGTTGTAAATCTGATGATAAAATAAATAAATAAATAAACATCTTCATCAGTGACATTGCAGATGGACTGGAGGGTAAGGTTTGTCTGTTTGCAGATGACACCAAGATCTGCAACAGAGTAGATGATCCAGATGGTGTGGGCAGAATGAGAAGAGATCTGGATAAACTAGCAAAATGGTTGGAAGAGTGGCAACTGGGGTTTAACACAAAGAAGTGCAAGATCATGCACATAGGGAAGAGAAACCCTGAAGCCACCTACAGACTGGGAAGGGAGTTGCTGGCAGTCACAAGGGAAGAAAGAGACTTGGGTGTCATCATCACAGATGACCTGAAATCATCCAAGCAGACCTCTAAAGCAGTAGGTAAGGCTAGAGGGATGTTGGGGTGTATTAGTAGGGGTATCACAAGTCGGAAGAGGGAGGTAATAATCCCTCTTTACAAGACACTGGTTAGGCCCTATCTGGAGTACTGCATGCAGTACTGGAGGCCACACCTTCACAAGGACATTAACCAAATTGAGGCAGTCCGGAGATGGGCAACAAAAATGGTGCAGGGACTGCATCAGAAAACATATGAGGACAGATTAACTGAACTCAATATGTATACCCTAGAGCAAAGGAGGGAGAGAGGTGATATGATTGAAACATTCAAACACCTTAAGGGCATTAACAGGATGAAAAAGCTTAACATGTTTCAATATAAGAAAAATAACAGGACAAGAGGACACAGCATGAGATTAGAGTGAGGCCGATTAAGGGGTAATGTGAGGAAGTTCTTTTTCACAGAAAGGGTGGTGGATGCATGGAAAGGCCTACCTCAGGAAGTGGTGGATATGAATACAGTGCAGGGCTTCAAACAGGCATGGGATAGGCATAAGGGAGCAATACAGATGAGTATGAATAGATAGGCCAATTCATAAGGTAGAAAAAGAAATGGGCAGACTGAATGGGCCTTACGGTCCTTATCTGCCGTCAACTTCTATGTCTCTATGTTTCTAATGTTAAAACGTGGAACTATTTTTACATTAACTAATCAAAATTTACTTTAAGATAGAACACTTGATTAAATAAGAAATGTGGAAAGTCCTTCAATCAGATGGGTGAACAAACATAATAGTAAGTCAACGGAAGTTGTCTGTTTTACCCACATTTTTTATATACATGTAGTTTCTAAATCATTAACTAATACATGAGAAATAAGAAAACAGAAATAAAGTTTGATGAACAACATATATATATATATTTTTTTTTATGTCTGAAGGATAAAAAAGAACACTATAGGCCCGGATAGTCAGACTGCGCCAGGCAGTGGCACAAGCCTGGGTGCAGCACAACTATGATGCGCCGGGGCCAGGTCCAGGTGATATTCAATGGTGCTGCGCCATGACACAGCACCATTGAATATGGCATGGGCAGCACACAAACTGCGCATGGCGCAGTGGCACTCGCGCGCCAAGCCACCGATAGGGAGCACGGGGATGCACCTGCGTAAGTACAGTTGTGCTAGGCACATCATCCATGATATTCAGCAAGGGGCATGCAAATGAGGCCATAATATATGCAAGGCGCAAATGGGGCCATTTGCATGTCATTATGGCTCCATTTGCATGCCTTGCGCAGGGCAGACCAGCAACTTGCGCCTGGCGCCTTGCACAGCATGACGTGTACTGTGGGGATCCCAGGGCATCCCCCACCCTGTGCCGCGATCATGCGGTATATGTATCTAAAGATAGCCCTGGTAGTCTAGTGGCCCGCCAGTCCCTGATTCCCCGATGAGTATGCAACATGACCAGCCCTGGTGGTCTAGTGGTCCCCACTCTCACCCGAGTCCCTGATTCCCCAAAAATGATAATATGACCTCCCTGCTGATCTAGTGACCCCACCTGTTGCCGTGATTGCGGTAACATCCCGTGTAAAATACTCTGGTGATCCGTGGCACCCCACCCACCCACCACACAGAACCCTTGCCCACCTGCTCCCTCCCCGTCATTGGCGTGGCTGCATCTACCACACACAGCCCGGCAGTCCGCCGAATGACAGGTACAGTATGGGCTGTAAGCCCATTGGTCTTATGTGGGACCAATGGGTTGTAGGGCATATTGTACTAGGACAGTCCCAGATCTGTGAATGACTCCATTCACATATTTGAGACCGTCTAGTACAGTATGCTCTGCAAGCCCATTGGTCCACACTGAGACCAATGGGCTTCAGCCCCATATGTGCCTGTCATTCGCGGCAGCCAGGCGGTGTGGTGGGCGGATGCGCCACCCGCAGATGATGGGGGAGCGTGTGGGCAAGGGATTCTGTGTGGGTGGTGGGTGGTGCAACTGAGCACCAGGGTGTTTCAATATGGGATGTTACCGTGATTGAGGTCATATTGTCATTTATCGGGAATCAGGGACGGAGGGAGGGGGGACCACTAGACTCACCAGGGATGGTCATGTTGCATACACATTGGGGGCATCGGGGACTGGGGGGCCACTAGACTACCAGGGATATCTTTAGAAACATATTCCACGGGATTGCGGCTACGGGCGGGGGGGGGTCCACTAGACCACCAGGGATGTGAGTGCTTGAGGACGGTTTTCTGGGCAGCATGGCTAGGCTGCTGTGTGGTGCACCCTGCAATACATCAGCCCGTCTGTGGGTGGCTGGGATTTGCTTCTACTCTGCACGGGCTTAACTTTGAGCCCCCCTGTGCAGCGCAGTGCAGGGGTGCGCCGGCATATGCGCCGCACATCCCGGGCTGAATATCAGGATGTGGCGCATATGCATGGGCACGCCCCCTGCATCTGCGCCGCATACATTCTCATTGTGCCCCGGTGCATCGGGATTTGCGCTGTGCCAGGCAACCTTCTCAATATCCTGCCAGGGCACAATGTGGGGTTGCGCTGGCGCAACTCTGTTGCACCAGGCACAACCCCTTTGAATATCTGGGCCTGAATGTACAATGAATACGTTTGAAAATAACAGGAGAATACCACAACTGTTGGTAAATACTGTTTATTGTTTGGAATTTAGATTAGTCCACCGAATATCCAGAGTTACCTGATTAATGTAAATATTTTTTATTAATTTATTTGAGATCACTACTAATTTTTTCCTGAGGAACCTGGTTTTAACAAATGAAACACTGGAAGTGTGATTAGTAATGTGGCCATATTGAATAAATACATATCTTGAGTGGAGTACTGGTTCTTGTAATTTTATTAGAAGAAAACAATTGCAGCTACCATAATAGCAATCTTAAACTTTGTGGCTCGACTGGATCCCCAAGGCAGTGGATAAAATGAAAGTGGGTGGCAGGGTAAGGATGTCATCATGCAATGGCTGGGGGAGTATGATGACCGTAGGATAAAAACTTGCATGGAAAGAAACAGAAACATCAACTTCAAGCAAGAACCAGGCAACATGCATCCAAACCTTTTATCAGAATGATCTGGAGAATAGAGGGCCAAGACTCAAGAATGTGTAGGCTAGAACCGAGGCACGCTCATGTGTGTGTGTGTGTGTGTGTGTGTGTGTGTGTGTGAGACAGAGAAAGACAGAAAACAGAGAGGGTGCTGCATGTTTAAAAAGGGTGTACTGTCAGAGGGATGGTGGAAACAACAGTGTAGGGCAGGGAAGGTAAGACCTACAAAGGTCAAACCAAGGGCAACTGAAACACACAGTGGAGTGGGAATAGAGAAAAACACTCTATCAAAGGTAGGGGGAGAAAGTGAGCATAGGAAGCCAATTATCCTAAGTCACCAAGGAACCAAAAAAAGGGAACTTAAGGAAAATCTTATCTAGGGTAAGGGGTTGAACAGAGACACGGAAGGGGAAAGGTAAAGGGAAGCCAAGAGGGAGTTTAGTGATAAGGGAAGTATAAAGGCAAGAGAAAGGCAGGGAAGCAAAATGTCAGGAGGATAAACAAATCAGACATGGGAGTGGCATAGTGTAATGGGTGAGGGGCCGCAATCTTCAGAGACATGTTCTAGAAACTGAGGCGTTATCTCATATGCAAACACATCTCTGGGCTGACAGCAAAGGTCACGGGACTCCTGCTGAACTGGCATGAGTACAAGGCATGATCTGCCTCACCCAGGTGCCACCAAGTTTGCTGCCACTCACTCAAAGGATGCCAACAATGAGGAGGAGTGCCTGGACCTTGGTGGGCTTTGGGAGGGTGGGGGAAGGAAGGAGAGAGAACACCCCTCAGGCCTTACTGCTGTGCAATTCCTTCATCATTCTGGCGGGACAGGGAAGCCAAGAGGACACAACTGAGGCATGAGTAAGAGAGGAGATAAGGTCCTGAAGGGAGCAGGCCTCAAGGAGGGTGGGAGAGTCCCCCAGTCAAAGAGGAAGCAGGTGCTGGTGGAGGACTCCATTGTCAGGGGGATTGAGCTGGGGGCAGGGGAAGTGAGGGACAGGATGGTGCAGTGCATTCCAGGTGCTTCTGCAGTGAGGACTGCAGGCTGGATCTTGGAGATTGCCAGGCAAGAGGGGGAAGAGAGAGGGCTGGATGTTGTCCACCTGGGGATGAATGATCTGACAAGGGAAGCTGTAGGGATAGTGCAGGATAGGTTCAGGGAGCTGGGGAGGGGCTTGAGGCAAGTAGCTCACACAGTAGCCTTCACCGAGGTGCTACCTATGCATGGTCAGAAGAAGGCTAAGGAACTCCACATCAGCCCCTTTAATGAGTGGTTGATGGCATGATGCAGGGAAGAGGGCTTTGGCTATATCGAAGACTGGAGTCACATCTTGAGAGATGGAGGCCTGTGCAAGGGATGGGTGGCCTCCATCCATCCAGAAGGGGAAACAGCAGTCTTGAGTGGAAGGTTTAAATGCTACTTTGACAAGCATTTACTCTAGCCAAGGAGGGCAGCAGATAGGCTGAGGAGACAGAGATTGCCCCCCGCCTTGAGGCTAGTGCAACAGGGAAGGCTAACCCAGTGAGAAGAAACTCCTCAAGGGTTGATGGAAGCAAAGAGAAGGGCAGGGAAGGCAAGTCTGGAGGAGGAATGTCAGTTGGAAAAAAGGAGGAGGGAAGGCAGGAAGACAACATAACCGATGAGGACAGGAGTGGCATAACAGAGGGGCAAGGGTGGAAGCAGGAAGGGGAGACAGGTTAGAGTGAGAGAGGGATGAAAAGAATGGAGAGCCATGTATGCCAACGCAAGGAGTTACAACACAAAACAAAATTCCTGGCCTTGAAGGCAATCATTGCAAATGCAGACCTGGATCTGGTGGCCATAACAGAATCTAGGTGTATAGACAAATCCAACTGGGAAGGGGCCATACCAGGCTAGCCCATGTTCCAGAAGGACAAGTCAGGGAGGAAAGGTGGATAGTTTTATATATATTTATATATATATATATATATATATATATACACACACATATACGTGAAGGAGGGTAAAAGAGACACTGAAAGACAGAAACAAAAAAACATAGAAGTTAACAACAGAAGGAAACCACCAGGCCCATCTAGTCTGCCCATTCTATTGCCTATTCTAGTACTCTTATTAGATACCCAAAGTTGCCATTTGGAGTAAGGGCTCCCTTGTGTGTGTACAGAGGCAACAGGGGGACAATGAAGGGCTGGGTGTACTATGGATCACCTAGGGATGGGGTTGGGGGCCGTTATTCACATGGGGGTGGTGTACATGCCTCCAACACAGAGATGATTTAGACAGAGCCCTGGGGAAGCCATTAGCAAAATGGCCAGCAAGGGGGAAGTTTTCATTATGGGGGACTTTAATCTGCCATATGAAGATTGGTGCATCCTGACTGCAGCTACGGCAAGATGTAGAACCAGCCTTGACACCATACAAGGGGCATTTCTCAGGCAACTGGTTATGGAACTCACCAGGGAGGAGGCATCACCGGAACCAATACTTACAGAGACAGCATTACTGACATCACGGTGGGTAGTCCCCTGGGTACAAGTGATCACAGTATTATGGTTTGGCATACAGATACAACAGAAAACAAAATGCTAAGAAGAGGGTCCTGGACTTCAGGAGGGCAGATTTTAAAGATATGGAAACTGCATAAGAAAATGCTCCAAAAAGGGAAGGGAAGCAGAGGGGGAGTGGAGGCTCAGTGGACAAAGATTAGAAAGGATTCAATCCAGGCAATGGCATGCTGTTTGAAGGAAGTGAGCAAGGGAAAGAGGAGGAAGAGGCTGCTATGGTTCTTCAAGGACATGGCAAAGGCAGTGAAGGAAAAGGAAACAGCACTTATCAAATATAATGAGACCCATAAGGATGAAGACAGCAAGGTATATCTGGCAAAACAAACGAAGGCAAGAAGGAGCATGACGGCAGCTAAAGCACTAAAGGAGGACAGAATAGCTAAGGAGGTCAAAAAGGGTGACAACATCTTCAGGTATGTGAGGGAAAAGAGGAAGACAAGGCAAGGGATAGTGAAAATCAGGAGGGCAGTGGGGACTGTGCAGAAGAAGATCAAGAGAAAGCAGAAATACTAAAAGATTACTTTTGCTCTGTCTTCAGAGTAGAGGATGGAGGGATGGACCAGCATGCTGTAGTAGGCACCAAGGAGAGGGGGGAGTAGACACAAGTCCATTCTTAGTGGAGGGGGTTCAGAAGGGATTGAAAGCCTTAAAGAAGAATAAGGCGATGAGGCTGGATGGGATTCATCCAAGGGTTCTAACACCAAAGGAACTGAGCACGATGCTGGCTGCCTCTCTGACAGTGCTTTTTAGCATCCCAGCAGAAAGAGTGGAAGTTCAAGAGGACTGGATGACAGCCAACATGGTCGTTCTGCACAAAAGTGGCAGTAGGGAGGATGCTAGCAACTACAGGCCAGTCAATCTCACAACAGTTGTGGGAAAGTTAATAGAGATACTACTGAAGGAGAGGCCCATGGAGTACCTGGAGGCAAATGGACTGCAAGACCACTGGCAGCACAGTTTCATGGGGAAAGTTCATGTCAAATTGATCTCCTAGATTTCTTGTAGTGGGTTACCAGGGAGGTGGATCAAGGGACAGCAGTTGGCCTATCTGGACTTCAGTAAGGCTTTCGACAGTGCTGCAGAAGAGACTACTTAAGTGGCACTGCAAAGGAGCATGAGGAGAAGGTGTGTCTCTTTGCAGATTATACAAAAATCTACAACAAGGCTGACAGGAAGAAGTGGAGAGAATGCAAAGGGATCTGAGGAAAATAGCAAAATGGTCAAGGGGGTGGCAGCTGGGTTTCAATGCCAAAAAGTGCAACGTTATGCAGTTAGAGCTGCAGAACCCAGGGGCTGTGTATAAGATGGGGGGGAGTGGAGCTTACAATCACCAAGCAAGAAAGCAACCTAGGGGTCATCCTATCTGATGACCTCAAGATAGCTGGGCAGTGTGATAAAGCAGTGGAAATAGCTAGTAGGAGGTTGCGGTGCACTGGGAAAGGGACTTCCAGCAGGAGGTTGGAGGTAGTGCTGCTGCTGTATTGCTTACTGGTGAGGCTCCACCTGGAGTACTGTGTCCAGTTCTGGAGGCCATAGCCCTGCAAGGACACTGAAAGAGTGGAAGCAGTATAGAGAAGGCCAGTCAAAATGGTGAAGGGGTTGTACGAGAAGCCATACGAGGAAAGGCTACAGGAACTTAACATGTACTCCCTGGAGGCGAGCAGAACAAGAGCGGACATGATTGAAAGCTTCAACTACCTCACAGGACTGAAGACAGTGCAAGTGGAGTGTCTATTTCAGAGAAAAGGAAAGCACTAGAACAAGGGCGCATGCAATGAAGCTGGGGGGAAGGTTTAGGAGAGATGAGCAAAAATACTTCTCCATTGAAAGGGTGGTGGATGACTGAAACAGCCTGCTAGAGGAGGTAGTGGGGGCAGAGACTATGGGGAGCTTACAGCATGTCTGGGATAGGCACAGGGGCATATTAGGCAGAAGAATGAGGGGAGGAAGTGACACCTATGACTAGGGTCAATGGTGATAGAATAGTCAGGGACAAGAGACAGACTGGATGGACTTAAAGGTCCTTTTCTGCCAACAAAATCTATATTTCCATGGCGAGAGAGAGAGAGAGAGAGAGAGAGAGAACTGACCAATAGGTTTCCTCCAATAGGCCCTCAACTGTGACATCTCCTCCGAATCCAAATTGGGCTCTTTCAAATCCAAGCTACAGTGACTACTCTCTTTGCCACTCATTCCTGTAACTGTTTCCACTAAACTCTCTTTGGCAATCTAAAACCCTAGCACTTGATTACTGTTAAATCTCCTTAGCACCACCTCTGACATCCCCTCCCCCCACTACCCTACCCCTTCACCTTTCCTCCCCTCTACCTAATGCCCACCCCCCAGTCTGTCCTGATAAGGTCTGTTGGCTGATTTCAACTTACCTTATGATTTTATCAATAACTGACAAAGCTTATTTTGGCTGATTTTCAATTTACTGTATACATTCCTGTGCATGAAACTGCTTAGCGTTACTCGTTTCTATTCTTTAATTCATTGTGAATGTCAACTATTGCTTTCTTTTCTTATTTACAATTATTTTACCATATCCTGTTTAGTCTGTAAACCTGTTGATCTCCTTTTCCTCTATGTATACTGTTTTGCCATACTTTTTATTCTGTTAACCTGTTGTATTATGCTGCTGATGTGGAACCTTTGCAAAAGAGCTCTAAGCTCAAAGATATTTGTAATCCGAGATCTAAATAAATAAAAAAAAAAAAAATAAGACTATGAGCATACTCACCAGAAACTGCACAAGTGTGAACCACTAAATGAATCCATTTTACTAAAATAACAGTTTAATTATTATTGTATGTATAATGGAAACATTAATACAGGCAGCTTTTTATCAGCACCCAATAAAATGATCTTGATTGTAGGAATTTCCTGAATAGTACTGATTAAAAAGAAAATAAGTACAAAATAAAATACCAGTGTTCTCTTACTTTAAAGCAGCATTGTGATGAAAATGGACAAAAAACAAAATAACAATTGGGTGGTAAAATGTTATAATTCCACCACAATTTAGTACAGTACAGTATTTTATAAATGTTTTAACTTATTTATTTCTCAGGAAAAAAAGATGCTGCCACATTTGACTTAGAAATACCACTGTAAACCAGATAAAGGTTAAGATGTTAAGATCAAGAAATAAAACAAAAAACTTATGGTGCGCAGCATAGGAGATACCTAGAAAAGTAAATGTAACATAAAACATAGAATGTGTCTGCAGAAAATGACTGGTAGGCCCATCTAGACTGCTCTGTTTTCCTTGCCTATTACTGCACCCTGGACCCTGTGTGGTCACAGATGTCCTTCCCTCTGTCCTCCTTCACCTCTACTAATTATACCACTGTGCCTATCCAATGCATGCTTGAAGCTCCTCACTGTCTTCACCCGCACCACCTCTTCTGGCAAGCTGTTCCATGCCTCCACCACCCACTGTGTGATCACATCCCCCCTACATTTCTCCCCTTCAACCTTCATAGCATGCCCCTGTGTTCTGGTGCTCCTTCTCCTGTGAAAGAAACTCCCCTCCTGTACCTTGTTTATTTCTGTGAGGTACTTTTAAGGTCTCAGTCATGTCCAGTCTCCTCTAGTACACATTGAACTCCCATAGCCTCTCCTCATATGGTTTATCGTGCAACCCCCGCACTATTTTGGTAGCCCTACTCTGGACTGTTTCCGCTATGTCAATGCCCTTGCAGAGGTGCAGCCTCCAGAACTGGACGCAGTACTCCAGGTGGGGTCTCACTAGTCAGTGAAAAATTGGCAATACTACCTCCCTTCTCCTGCTAGAAATCACCCTCCCTATGCACCCCAGCATCCGGCTAGCCGTGCCAACTGCTTTATCACACTGCCTTACCACCATGAGTTTATAAGGTATGATTACCCCAAGGTCCCTCTCTTGCTTGGTTACTGCAAGTACCTCCCCCATCTCATGTACAGCCCCTGGGCTTCCCTGCCCCAGGTGCATGATTTTGCACTTTTTGGCATTGAAACCAAGCTGCCACACACTAGATCAGTCCTCTAGTTTCCCTACATCCCTTTACATTCTCTCCACCCACCCTTTGGTGTCCATCCTGTTACAGATTCTTGTGTCATCCACAAAGAGACACAACTCCTCCTCCAGTTCCTCAGCAATGTCACTTAGGAAGTCATTGAAAAGGACAGGAACCAGTACCAATCCCTGTGGCAGTCCACTGCTCACACACTCGCCACCCCAAGAGACTGCCATTAATCGCCACCATCTGCCTCCTATCCTTCAACAAATTAGATGCCCACCTCACCATCTTTCCATCCACCCCCAGGTTGATACATTTCTTAATCAGCCTCTTGTGTGGCACAGTGTCAAAGGCTTTACTGAAGTCCAAATAGGCCACATCCACTGCCCTTCCCTGATCTACCTTCCTTGTTCCCCAGTCAAAGAAATCTATCAGATTTGTTTGACATGACCTCACCCCATGAAGCCATGCTGTCAATGGTCCTGCAGCCTATTTGCCTTCAGGTACAACATTAGTCTCTCCTTCTGCAGGGCCTCCATTAATTTGCCCACCACTGACATGATGCTCACTGGTTTGTAATTGCTAACCTCCTTCCTTCTGCTACTTTCGTGCACGTGGACCACATTGGCCCTCCTCCAGTCCTCTGGAACTACCCCCCGTCTCCAGTGAGGTGCCGAATAGTGTTGTCAGAGGCTAATATTATTCTAATGTTGTTTTGATATGTAGCTGAAACTAGCTTTTTTTGGAAAAACATTTTTGTTGCACTGCTGCTTTAAACGTGATGACG
The DNA here is from genome assembly GCA_016271365.2 of Neoceratodus forsteri. NCBI lineage: Eukaryota > Metazoa > Chordata > Ceratodontiformes > Ceratodontidae > Neoceratodus > Neoceratodus forsteri. The sequence goes on from CM057451.1 coordinate 22,659,591, forward strand.
CCATAGCTAAAGTAATGAAAATAAATTACAAAAGAATACTTCAGGCTCCTAAATATTTCTGTCACAATTAAAATACTAACAAAATGACTAGTAACTTTGTGATAAAGTAATTCTGTAGCAAATAATATTTGAATTTTTTTTTTCACCTGCTGGTATTATTGCTTACCAGTGATAAGCCAGTTGCGCTTGCTGTCAAAAATCATGGAGTAAGTCTGCTTGTCTCCTGGAGCCTCCTCAATGTCAAGAAACACCTGCAGCAGAGATAGCGTTGCTATATCCCATATTCTGAAAACCTAGAAGACAAAAAAAAAAAACTTAAAATAATAAACAGCAACTACAGAAATTAAAGGTAATATGCACCACTTTACATGCCAATTTCTTCTGAGAACAACGTTGCACTTCAGCATGTTTCTGTGCGTTCATAACAATAATACTTCAGACATTACAAGTTACTAGAAAATACATTCTAATTTTCAAGTTACCTTTCAAGGGTTTATAACACATCATGGTAGTAGTGGTCTGGAAATGTCAATTTCCCCAGCGGAATCTGGGAAAAATTACCAACTCCAATTGTGCACAATTCCACCAAAATGTAATTTGCAGTGTTTTTCATATCATTTTAAAACAACACAACAACAACAAAAAAAATGCTCTCCTTAAGGATAATTTCCAAAGAGTATGCATGTCAGGTCTGAGGTTCCTAGCTCTAAGACAGAATGAATTATAAACAGCCAAATGTTTTGCAATTTTTTTCAAACTTTTGCAAATAAGTGAACTGCAACATTGAGAGCTCCTGTAGCGTCTGAACAACTAAATACAATGTCACGATATTTAGTAAACTGTTTGTCCCTACAGTATAGGGTGTGCATCTTACTAATCTGTTTTTTTGTCCTTAGCATGACTGAGTTATAATCAGAGATGTGCAAAAGTTACTGAAATCTGCACCACGAAAAAATTCACAGATTTTAACAAACTGCCAGTACCTAGGCATACCCACCATTGCTTACTCTACTCCTGTCTGGGCTGGCTCTCTCCTGCCTCTTACTGTATCAGTACTGCGGGATGCACAATTGACAGTATCATCAGAACTGGAACACCTGTGACGCTGGCTAGCATGCTGAACCCTAAACATCAGAATTACCCGCTGAGATCTACAGAAAAATCACTCCTTGGAACACCCAAATGTGTCACTAAGATTGGTGAACAAGCTTTTACAGTGTCTGCCCCAAAGCTATGGAACTCCCTGCCAATAACTGTTAGACACTCCAAAGACTCCCTGGCATTTAAGTATGAGCTCCGTGCCTACCTCCTGGACTCCACAGATGCATGTGTGACCAAAAGCCTGGGGCACACACCTAGCTTGACTCCCTTAGCCTGTCCCTCCATAACTTAGTAGGCACTTCTCTTTTTTGCTCCCTACCCAGCTCCATGCTAAGTCTTACACCGACATGGATTTAAAGGGCTGCTAGCTAGCCCCTTCCCAAGGTATCCCTTTTGCTCTTCTGCCTGTGGGTTCCTGTATTCCCTTATACCCGTCCCACCAAAGTTAAGCTCCTTCACAATCTAAGCTTCCCCCACCTGTCTGGGCAGTATATTCCATTCATATACCACCTGCTCAGTAAAAAAACAAAAAAAAACACATTCTTGGGGGAATGACTGACAGCCTAGAAGACCAGTCGTTCTTTCTTCAAGCTCCTGCTGGACCGCCAATTTTTACAGTTTTTTGAACAAATATTGCATTTATTACTTTTTATAATTTGACTCAGCCTAGTGTTTGTTAGCATGCAGTGCTGGTTTCAGTCACTTAGTTCCCCATTTAAATGGGTAGACATCGTCAAGCACAAGCAGTGGACTCAGGACCGGGAAAGAGAAAGCAGCCAGCCGAGGAGGCCAAACTGCGAACAGTGCGGTGTTAATAGCTGATAAAGAATTGGAAGCCTTTATCAAAGAGTCAGATAAATGGTCAACGCTTTAAAGGAAAGTCCCTTCAGCCTTTTCTTCTGTTTACCCGTGTAGTTTGTAGTCATGAACAGTGACTGCCTCTGCTGCAATCTCTTAATTTCATCTGGATTTAAATGAAAATGAAGGTACTTAAGTGTGGTGTGAAAACCTGCTTGACTCCATTGCAAAAGTCATGACTAGGTTCATGTAAGAAATCCTGTAATTTTTATGATGTTTTAGCACTAAAGCCTGCAGTAGTTATACTGTAATAGTCAGTGCAGTTGCTGTCCTCTGTAGTCACTATGTTCTTGTCTTATGCTGGCCATGAAACTTTTCAAGGCATAGTAAATGCCCTGCTGTTTTCTGTAGTTTAAAGTGTATTTGAGTTTGAAAAAATACTTTTAGAGAATATTGAGACTTCACAAAACATGTAACAGAACTGAATGCGAGTATACCTTCTGCTGGCTTGTGCAATGTGCAGGTATGCATCATCAACTCATATGATGCCTTGTATGAGTGGGGTCATGACCTTTGCACTGGACACAAACAGGCTTTCACAGCACAGCAAAACAGAGTAAAGCAATCTCAAAACTAGCTGCCTCAGAAATGCCCCTTATATTTAAATTAGGATGAAATTAGGGGGAGGCAAGAGAGGAAATCATTGCTCACGCCTACAAACTACATAGGTATAAAGAAAATAGGTTGAGGGGACTTTCCCTTTAAATGCCAAGGTAATGGTGGTGGAAACAAAACTAGACCTAATGTCGGAGGCTAAACAGGCAACAACAGTGGCTGAAAAATCCATGGCAGTGACTTTTGGAGTTGTGCAGGAGAACCAGATTATGGAGCAATTAGAAAATGGGGCAAGGTCTTCAAATGTATGTCTCCTGGGCATCCTGGAGGGCACAGAAGACCAGGATCTTCAGGTATACAGTATGTGGAGATTGTCCTTAAAAACTGTTGGACTTTGGGGCTACAGGACAAGTTCAAAAGGTTTACCTCCTAATACCGCAGAGGAAGCATATGGACACAGATGATCCAAGAACAATGCTAATTAAATTTTTGAGCCCCCAGATCCATGACAAACTCCTGCATCTTGCTAAGATTAAGGCACAGTTACAAACTGAGGGTGGCATTCAGTCCTTTCTCTTCCTAGACTTATGCCACAAGTCAGCGCTGTAAATCATTTGACACAGTCACAGCAGAGGTTAAACAACTTGGGATGGCCCATGCTATGCTTCTGCCAGCAAAGTTAAGAATCTCATACACAGTCAGATAACATTTCTGTTTAATAACCTGGTGGAGGCAGGTAAGAGACTTGAACAAAATTAAACAGCAAGTGCTCAGTTCGGATATATATATTTAAGAGCGAAGGTTTGGGGCCTTGAGATACCACTGTTATCATTCATCATTCAGTTTGCTTTCATTTGTTTCTTTCCTTACCTTTTCATCATTTTATTTGTATTTTGACAACTGCTAGTAAAAACAAAGAATCCAATGGAATCCTTTTATATGAAGTTAGAAACTCTTTACTAGCAAGGCAAGCAGTGTATGTTAGAATGTGGTAGATTGTCCTTCCCTTTGTAGTGCTAAAGCATCAAATCTTATCCCGTTATAGTCGTGTTCTTTTTTGAATATCCCATCTATTCTACCATATGGGTAGGCCACCCACTTAATAGTGTAGTTATCTCACTGACTATTCCCCCTTTAACTTTATTTTCATCCCCTGCTTTATGCCTGTACAGTAAAAATCATAATTTATCTGAGCAGAGAAAATCATTTTCTATTTGTTTATTATGGTCCTGTGTTTACTCTTGGAAAGGTGTAATATCCCAGTAAACAGACAGGGTAAAGTATTGTGGCACTGATTGGGCTAAATTTGTGTTTAAAAAAATTAGATATGTCCTGTGGTGCGCGTTTGCACTATAGTACCGCTATGGTACAAACTTGGTGGACAAGTAAATGCTCTTTGCAACTGTCCCCTGTGAGAACTGCTTTCAGTTGCGGATATAGAAATAAACAGGCGAGCAGTGGTTGCTCTCAGCTGAGCTGTACGCTGTAACAGTGAAGCGCTATTGTATGTGCTCCTCGGGAACAGAAATGAGGAAGAGAAAAACAAGGACTGGTTTAAACAGTGGATGCGCTTCATGGTCATTTGATAGGAAAGTGAAAGTTGTCACTTTCTCGACTCACGCCTCCTTGATTAAACTAAGCCAGAGAGGGAGAATCTACTTATTCCCTTATACGAAGTATAGATTGACAGAAAAAGGCAGGGAAATATCCTCCCGAGACAGACCTTATAAGCTGGTTCAGCAAAAATGGGCCGAAATGAAAGTTTTACAGACGGCTTGACATTTCAGCCGTCGGAACCCCCTGTTAAGTAATTGGCAAGCCAAGGAAGGGTTTTTCAATAGAATGAATGTGTCTATATCTTTACCGGCATCACTAAACACTTTTAGGTCCCTATTAGGAAAAGTCTTGGCTGGTCCATTTTTTATTTACTTAAAAATCACATGAGTGTAGCTCTTACCTGTGAGCTGGTTTCAGAAAAATGAACCTATAGGGGTCAGCGGCGGCCCAAAGAGATGTAATTTTATTATGAACCAGACTGTCACTGAAAGGAAAAGGGGTGGAGTTAGGTCTCATTATCTGCCTATTATGTATGCACAGCATAAAGACAATGTTTCTGGACTATATTTCCAGCTATAAAAGAATAATAGTTTTGTGGGAGTTTTATTTAGTTAATAGGTCATGCCGATCCCCCGAATGTTTGTATTAGAGGAGGAATAACTGTTTGCAAGATTAGGGGCAGTTCAGCTGACACAGTGCCATAGGAGGGCTGCACTATAAAAGCTGCCACTGTGCTGAAGTTAAGCAGATCAGTCTGGGAGAGCATCCTGAGAGGCTGAGCTAGAAGCACAGAAATATTGTAGAGATTATACTGATTTACAAGTATTCTACACTGTGGCAAAATCACTGGAGGGTAGTGATTCTACAGCTCGAGAAGAGCTTATTTTTCTTAATTTTTTTTTACTAGTCTGAAGTCTAAGGCATAGTTACTATATTGTTGGTTTGTTTTTATTTTTGTGTATTTTGATATTGAAGTTATTTTTACAAAAATAAACATCACACAAAAGTTCTGTGTGTTGAACAAATCTCGGAGTATTGTGTGTGCCTTTGTTACCCTACCCATGAACCCTACCACAGAATTTGGTGTCAGAAGTGGGATATCTGGTTGTCTTGCAAGGTGGGAGAAACCAGTAATCGGTACCAGTCCTGGTATTTGGGGTGACAAAAAGGTATGTCGGATGAGGACGAGATGAGTGATGCGGCGACTGGAGTGCAGACCCGGAAACAGGTGTTGAAATCCAGAGAAATCCTGATGACTGGAGTAGAGCATATGGTGTGGGCTTGAAGATGAAAGGATCAGACAGAGGATTTACCAGAAAAGGAGAAATGGATGGAAAACGAACAAAGGAGCCACATGGAGGAACCACCAGAAGAACTCCCAGGATTGATGAATTGGCTAGCTATTCGCCAACTGGATATGGAGAGAGAGAGGGAACAGGAGCGATGGAGACAAGACACCAGGTGGGCAGAAACTCTAAGGGCATTTCGTGATTTGGGGGCTGGACGAGGGCAAGATGGGGGCAGATCAGACCAAAATCCAAAAGACATAAAGTTAACTAAAATGATGGCATCAGATGATATCGAGGGTTACAGTATTTAACCACTTTTGAAAGAGTGGCAGAGGCATGTAGGTGACCCCGGACTCAATGTGTGGTGCACTTGGCCCCATACCTAACTGGAAAAGCATAGCTAGCCTACACTAATATGGATGCTAGATCTGCCAGTACCTATGATTTAGTCAAGAAATAAATTCTAAAGAGGTACAACATAAACATGGAGACATACAGACATAGGTTCAGGACATTAAAAAATCAAAGTAATGATGCCCCAAGAGAAATCTTCACCCAACTCAGGGAATTATGTATAAAATGGATACAGCCTGAAACAAAGACTGTTGAAGATGTGGTTGAGACTGTAGCTGTTGAGCAATTTCCACAAATAATGCCCCAAGAGGTTCAGATCTGGGTACGTGAGCATAAACCCGAGACAGCTGAGATAGCCATCACCTTGGCTGATGATTATCTTTCTCCCCCAGAATGCCAAGAGGATAGCCAATAGACCCACTGAAACTACTACTACTACTAGAGTTAACCCCCCACCCGGCAAACCTATGAACCAAGATATGGGCGGTATGATAACAGGACTGAAAACAGAGGAGGGACTGAGAGAACATTCCCACCCAATATAGTTTGTAGAAATTGTACAGGACTGGGCCATATTGCCAGGTTCTGTCCCACCAAAAGAAGTGACTCTGTACATTTGGCTTTATTGAACCCAGGATACTGTTTCACCGATGTCCAGACAGGAGACAGAACTATTGCAGCTCTCATTGACTCTGGGAGTAAGCAGTCCCTGATAAGTACAGAATTTCTTAAAAATTAAGAAAGGGGACCCAGTATGAGTGTGGTGTGTGTGCATGGAGATACACACCATTATCCAACAGCAACTTTGGAACTGGTGATAAAAGAATGCCCGACTAGGATTACCACAGGGGTAGTACCACATTTACCAGTACCCATGATTATTGGCCACAGTTTCCCTGCATTTACTTCTCTGATCCCAGAACAAGGGACTACGGCTGCAGTAACCACTTGAGCCCAAGAGAAGAAAAACCAAGAACTTGGGGAACTTTTTCCTTTTTAGGAGGATGTGGTTGAAGAACCAGGGAGAACGAAACTATCGTAACGCAAAAAGGAAAAACCAGAGACAATGGCATTATGATCAAAAAGGATTAGCCGCAGAGAATGTATCTAGCATTTTTAGAAAGGCAAACGTAATGGCTGAACAAAAAAATTATAAAAGTTTGGAAACATTTTTTTTTTTACAGGTGGGACAGGTGCCAACAGCAGGTAATCCTGAAATTGTAGAATAAAAAGGGTTACTGTATAGGATATGTAACAATCTGGTCATATAGGAACGTATAAAGCAATTATTGGTGCCCCAATGTTTCTGAAATGACCTATTATATCTAAGTCATGACCTCCCTTGTGCAGGCCATGCAGGGAGGGATAGAACTTTAGGCAGACTAACACAGCATTTCTTTTGGCCAGGGATTGACGAAGATGTGGCTAATTATTGCAGGGCATGTGAAAGCTGCCAGTTAATATCTCAGGTGGGAAAAAAGGATGTGGTTCCCTTAATGCCCCTTTCATTGGTTACAGTCCTTTTTTAGAGGATTGGGACTGATGTGGTGGGACCCTTGAATAAGAGTAAGAAAGGCAACTGGTTTATCCTGGTTATTTGTAACTACACAAGCAAATACCCCGAGGCCATTCCCATGAGGTCAGTCACCACTCCAAAGATAGCGGAGGAGCTGATTAAAGTATTTAGCCAGGTAGGAAAATCCAAAGAGATAGTAACTGACCAGGGCAGTAACTTTAATGCTGCTTTATTGAGAGAGCTTTACAGACTATTGGGAATTTTAGCGTTGAGAACTTTCCCTTACCATCCCCAGACAGACGGACTCATCAAGCGTTTTGATCAAACCCTCAAAAGAATGCTGAGGAAATTTGTACACAACGAGGGCAATGATTGGGATAAGTATCTCCCGTTCACATTGTATGCCTATCGTGAAGTCCCTCAGGTTTCCACCGGATACTCCCCCTTTGAGCTACTCTATGGTAAAATTCCCAGAGGACCATTAGAGGTGGTAAAAGAATGTTGGGAGGAGGGCAAAGATCTAAAACATATAGGAATAGCCACCTACAGTATATGAAGGAATTATGCCAGAGATTAGTGAGATATACTCATAATGCACATGAAATTGGATTACAGGCCCAGGGGACACAAAAGCAGAACTACGACCAGGGGACACAAGAAAATAATTTTCTTCCTGGGGAGCAGGTATTACTACTTCTTCCCACATCTAACAATAAGATGTTGATGAAGTGGCAAGGACCCTTTACTGTGTTAAAACAAACAGGGCCAGTGACATATGAAATCGGGACCCCAGAAAAGAAACACAAAAAGAAAATCTACCACGTCAATTTGCTAAAAAAATGGCATGAGAAAAATACATCTATCGCAGGCTTGTTGGTTATCCCTGAGAAAGAAGACACTGAGATGGAGATAGTATATAGCTGCTTAGATATGCCTAGAGAGGGACAGCAAATCAATATAAACCCTTTGCTGGAGCCAGAGAGACAACAGAAGCTAAAAACATTATTGAGAGAGTACCCCCAGACTTTTACAAGTACACCGGGTCTTGCCAGGAGGGTGGCACATGTGATTAGGACTGACTTCCCTCCTATTCGTAAAAAGCCCCATAGACTCCCTGAATGAGTACAGGTTGAAGTCCAGAAGGAACTGGAAAAACTTCAGAAACTGAAAATCATTGAACCTTTGAACAGTGCTTGGGGATCCCCAATTGAAGTGTTTCCAAAAAAAGAGGGAGGGATTCGCCTGTGTCTTGATTTTAGAGCACTGAACCAGGTCTCTCAATTTGATGTCTACCCCATACCGAGGATAGATGACATCCTGGATAGAATAGGAAATGCCAGCTATATCTCAACCCTAGAACTCACCATGGGCTATTGGCAGATTCCTTTAGAAAAACATCAAAGGAGAAAACCGCCTTTAGCACACCAATGGGGTTATTCCAATTTAGGACTATGCCATTTGGTTTACATGGAGCACCAGCCACGTTCCAGCGATACATGAACCAGATACTAGCACCTCACCATAATTATTGTGCAACATATCTGGATAATGTTATTACCTATAATCCTGATGGAATTCCCACTTGAAACACTTGAGGGTGGTGAAAGAATTCGTAGAGGAAGTAGGGGTGACCATCAACCCGGCCAAGTGTGCCCTAGCAATGTTAGAAACCCGATAGCTAGGGTTCATATTGGGAAATGGAGTGGTGAAGCCAGAAATTGACAAGGTAGAGGCCGTAGCTAACTGTCCCCAGCCAGAAACCAAAAAACATGTACAATCCTTTCTAGGCCTGGCCAGTTACTACCGAAGGTTTATACCCCAGTTTACAACCATTGCTACACCCCTCACAGTATTGAATAAAAAGAGGTACAGGAATAAAGTAAAGTGGACAGAGGCATGCGAAAAAGCTTTTAGAGAAATAAAAGCTGCATTATGCTACTCGACAGTGTTAAAGAGTCCTGATTTTTCACACCCCTTTGAAGTCCATATGGATGCTTCAGGCACTGGACTCGGGCAGTATTAAGCCAGACCATCGATGGAATTGAACGTCTGATATTGTATATTTCTCAGAAACTACATGACCGAGAACACAAATATGCTACAGTAGAGTAGGAGTGTCTGACAGCCAAATGGGCAATTGAAGCCCTGAAATTCTACTTGTGGGGCACTTCTTTTATGCTGGTTACTGACCATAACCCATCAAATGAAGGATGGCAATAACAGGATTATTAGGTGGTACATGGCATTGCAGCCATACCTGTTTGCGGTCAAACATAGAGCTGGAACCCAACATGTGAACGCTGATTTGTTGTCAAGGTATGGGGCCCCTGTTACCAAGGTAAATGGAAATGTATGTTCTTGAGGTACATCTGTTGTTAAAGAGTAAATTATCTTTTTGTACTAATGTTTTAGACACCCCAGGCTAGTATTAAAGTATATCAGGCATACTTATTGTAGAGTATTACCTGAGTGTTGATGCTTATAAGGGACCCTGGGGTGGAGCTACCAAGCGAGGGTGGGCGGTATTTCCATTCTACCCAGACATACTTGGGTAGGTTGCCTTGGAAACAAGACTGATGAAACCTCTAGTTTCCGTTTGTCCATGGGGGTGTGTGGTAGATTGCCCCACCCCCCTTTTTAGACAGGCTAGGGCATCTAAATCTTATCCCCTTAAGTCTACTGCAGAAGCAATCTGTTCTTTTCTGAATATCCTATCTATATCCTTTCTACTATTATGGGTAGACCACCCACAACAGTATCCAATCTCGCTTGACTATTCCCCCTTTAAATTTATTTTCATCCCTTGCTTTATGCCTGTACAGTAAAAACCATAATTTATCTGAGCAGAGAAAATGGATTTCTGTTAGTTTATTATGGTCCTGTGTTTACTCTTGGAAAGGTGTAAAATCCCAGTAAACAGACAGGGTAATGTACTGTGGTACTGACTGGTCTAAATTTGTGTTTAAAAAAATTAGACATGTCCTGTGGTGCGTGTTTATGCTATAGTACCGCTGTGGTACAAACTTGGTGGACAGTGAAATGCTCTTTGCAACTGTCCCCTGTGAGAAGCTGCTTTCAGTTGCGGATATAGAAATAAACGGAGCCGAGCAGTGGTTGCTCTCGCTGAGCTGCTTAACACTGTAGCAGTGAGCGCTGTGTATGCACTCCTCAGGAACAGAGTGAGAGAAAAAAACAAGGACTGGTTTAAACAGTCGGATGCACTTCGCAGAGCATTTGAGTAGGGAAAGTGAAAGCTGTCACTTTCCTCGATTCGCGCCTCCTTGATTAAACTGAGCAAGAGGGGGAGAATCTACTTATTCCCTTATACAATTGATAGATTGACAGAAAAAGGCAGGGAAATATCCTCCTGAGGCAGACCTTATAAGCTGGTTCAGCAAAAATGGGCCGAAATGAAAGTTTTACAGACGGCTTGACATTTCAGCCGTCAGAACCCCTTGTTAAGTAATTGACAAGCCAAGGAAGGGTTTTTCAATAGAATGAATGTATCTATATCTTTACCAGCATCACTAAACACTTTTAGGTCCCTATTAGGAAAAGTCTTGGCTGGTCCATTTTTCATTTACTTAAAAATCACATGAATGTAGCTCTTACCTGTGAACTGGTTTCAGAAAAATGAACCTATAGGGGTCAGCGGCCCAAAGAGAAGTCATTTTATTATGAACCAGACTGTCACTGCAAGGGAAAGGGGTGGAGTTAGGTCTCATTATCTGCCTATTATGTATGCACAGCATAAAAACGATGTTTCTGGACTATATTTCCAGCTATAAAGGAATAATAGTTTTGTGGGGAGCTATATTTAGTTAATAGGTAATGCCGATCCCCCGAATGTTTGTATTAGAGGAGGAATAACTGTTTGCAAGATTAGGGGCGGTTCAAGCTGACACAGTGCCATAGGAGGGCTGCACTGTAAAAGCTGCCACTGTGTTGAGGTTAAGTCTAAGACATAATTACTTTACAGTATTATTGATTTGTTTTTATTTTTGTGTATTTTGATATTGAAGTTATTTTTACAAAAATAAACATCACACAAAAGTTCTGTGTGTTGAACAAATCTTGGAGTATTGTGTGTGCCTTTGTTACCCTACCGACGAACCCTAACACAGGAAACTGCACATCTGTTTTCAGACTTTTATGGAGAAATAACAGTTTCTCCCCCAAAAATATTTAATAGAAACATGCAATCTTTTGATAACCTGTGATCTTGAGTTATAATTTAGCAGGTGACATTTTCTTTATAACCAGATTTTACTTTGGAGGACGAAAAGAGAAACCAACTGTTGTTTTAAAAAAAATGTAAAATAATACAGATAAGCCACAATAGCATAAACATAAAGGGCAGGATTTTCAAAAGGGATGCGACCAACACATCCGAGATGTGCTGGAGCATCCCCGACTTGCACAATGGCTTGATTCTGTAAGGGGTCCGATGTGCCAACACATTGCAGATGCATCGCACACCACCCATAATGATATGCAGCGCATCTGAAGGGGCTGTTCAGGGGGCATGCCCATGCATATGGTGCACAGCGCCATTCACAGCCCACCCTGGAGGCGCATCCCCGGGGCAAGTTTGGAGATGCACCTCCCAAAGATAAGTCTACTTCAAGTAGATGTAAGTGGGTGGCCTACCACAGGCAGGCTGCCATACTGCAGACAGCAGCACGGCAGCCTGCCCACCCTGCCAGTCCAGTGTGCCCCCCTCCCTGCCCAAGTCCCCTGTATGCATGCTGCACACTGCGGCGGTAGGGGCATCTCCTCAGAACCCCACTCCCTGCCTGCATCCCCAGTTGAATGCCACTCCCTGCAGCACAAGTCCCGAAGGACATGCAAATCCCACCACCCTGCCCATATCCCCTGTAGTAAGCCACTCACTGCGGCAGTACAGAATTAGGAGCAGAACTGCCCCCCCGCCCAACTCCACGTTTGAATGCCAGAACCACCCCCCCTTCCCACCTCGACCCAATTGCCCCGAGGTCCAGAGTGCACCCACACCCTGGTGGCCCAGTGGACCCCCACTCCCCCACCCACTCAGGCACCCTCTCCCTACCCCACTCCCCCCAATCTAGCAGGTCCCAAAGTGCGATGGGCAGCACAACCCACCTGCATACCACCACGGCTGCCCACTGACAGAGCTATCTCTGAATGACAACTTCTGTACACCCTGCAGCCCATTGGTGAACCCTGTTGACCAATGGGCTTGCAGTGTGTACTGTACTCTGTCACAGGTGTTCAAAAGCTGTCATTCTCAGACAGCTCTGTCGGTGGGCAGCCGTGGTGGTATGTGGGTGAGTTGTGCTGCCCGCCACACTTTGGGACCTGCTGGGACGGGGGGGAGTGGAGTGCGGAGAGGGTGCCTGAGTGGGTGGGGAGTCCACTGGGCCACCAGGGCATGCGTGCACTTCTGGACCTCGGGGCGACTGGGTCAGGGTGGGGAGGAGGGGTGGTTCTGCACCACAATCTGTACCTCTGCAGTGAGTGGCTTACTACAGGGGATACAGGCAGGGTCATGGGATCTGTGTATCCTACAGGACATCTACCACAGGGAGTGGCTCAACCGGGGATGTGGGCAGGGAGGAGTTCAGCAGCATGTTCTGTACCACTGCAGTGAGCGGCATATCACCAGGGTAGTGGGTGGGGGGGGCACTGGACCACCAGGGATGAGTCCTGGGCATTCCATGGGATGCCATTGGGCAGGGGATCTACAGGGGTACATGGGGCTCTGTGTGTGGACCACAGCCCTTGCGGGATGTGGCCAGGTGCATCCCTGTACAGCGCATGCAAATGGGGCCATAATGACATGCAAATGGATCCATTGCACCTTGCATCCCTAATAGCCCTATTTGCATTTAGTTGGCTCTAAATATCAACTTTGGGCACAGCACGCCCCACTGGATTCCCAGCCTGACAGAGGGCTTGCACTGGTGTATCACAGGCTGTGCGCAACTATGGTATTCACAGAGGGGATGCACTGGGGGCATCCCCCAGCACATCCTCTGTGAATATCACAACTGGTGCTCGGAGCATCTCATTTGCGCTGGGGCAGCCAGGATGCGACGAGCGCATGTCCTTTGTGAATCCTGCCCATAAAAGGCAGTTTGGTGCTGAAATAAGTATCTATTTCTTTTGAAAAGATAGAACAACATATTTAGTTTCTCTTGAAATACATTGGGCTGCTAAGTAGCTGGCAGTTTCTGACATCACAATACCAGAATTCTAATGATTTTTTTTTTACTAGCAATGTGAAAAGCAAAGGTGAAACCCCACTTATTTCACAGAATTAACAAATATTATAAAGTACAAAGTAATTACAAACAAATCCGATTCCAAAAGCATAGCTGTGGCCATTGCAAGGGGCTCAACTTAAACCTGCCAGGAGGAGGTCTAAGCCCCTTGCATCTGAGTGGGACACTGTTGAGGGAGGGTTACATGTGGGGTCCGTGGGCAGGAGGGGCACAGAGAGGCACAGGGAGGGTTGGTGTGCCAGCGGGGATGTACGGGACTGCTTCAGCACCCGGCAAGGTGCATATGCCTCCATATATGTTATACATCGGCATATGCACCCCGCCTGATTCTGACACAACCCCGTGCTTCCCTGCTGACACACCAACCCCACATGCCTCCCCATGCCCTTCCTGCCCCCCTCCTGGCATGGGTCCCCCCCCTCACCATCACCACCACCACCAACACTGTCTCATCCAGTGTTGCACCAGTGAGGGGAAATCCAGATCCTTGTGGCATGTGCCTCAGCTGAATTGATGGTTGGGCACTTTGCTGCACATGCGGCAATCCCGGGGATTTTGGTGCTGGGACCCTGCTTTTTTGTGGAATCCATCGCAGGATCCCTGGCGCACCCGAGTATTGCTGCAGCCCTGGAGTGACACAAGTTGCACTGCTCTAAGGGTTCCTTTGGGAATTGGGCCCCTGCTCTTTAAGGAAGATTTTGCCGAAAGAAACACAGAGCCAGACCTGGAGGAGGAGGAGAAGGAGGAGGAGGAGGAAAAGGATTGAGAGATTATAACAGGAACAGTACATTTTACTTTTTACTTACTAGTTGTACTGGATACACATACCTGTGGCTATCTGGTGTAAAAGTCACTATTTTATCATTTTATTACAGTGAGTTGCGACTAGGAAAGTCGAATAGAGGTGGATTAAGAAAAAAATATATCACTGCAGTAATGTTGTTTCTTCTTATCAGATCCATCAGTAAGATTGATAAACGTCAATCAGTCCACAGGATTGAGTTGCCCCAAATTAGAATTAAGTTCAAATGCTGCACTGTGGCTATGCTCCTCCCAACAGTCTAACAACCAAGCTAGAGGGAGTTGTGACCACTAAGCTGCCTACATAGCTACCAACACTTTTTCAGAAGTTTTGGCAAAAACTTTGAAGAACAGTAATCAATTAAAAGCAGACACAAAACCATATAATAGAACTTTTTTGATTAGACCACTTATTGACAATTTTAAGTGCACTGTAATAAGTAAAGCTCAGGCCAATAAGAAAAGACACTGATTCTTGTTTGAACCTTTTTTCAGGTTCTGGATGGTGATGCAGGCCAAGGGACTGTGAATCTTACTTATGGATCCCCTAAGAAGAAACAACATTATTAGAGTGAGCAGTTTTTTCTTTTAACCCCAGGAATCCATCAGTACAGAGTCACAAACAGCAGACTCTAGAGCAGTACCTTGGGAAGCTGGGTCCAGAACTTATTTAGAAAAAAGGTTCTGCAAGACGGCAGTGCCAAAGTCATCATCCCTTCTGGACTGTATGTCCAGACAATGATGTCTTGTGAAGGTAGGCACTGTCTTCCAGGTAGTTGTTTTACAAATTTCTTGAAAGGGAATGCCCATTGCTGCCACAGAGGCAGAGGTGCCCCTTGTGGAGTGTACCCTCATACCTCTGGGGGGTCAACCTGTCACCTTTCTCATAACAGAGTTGTATGCAGGAGACTATCCAGTATGAGACAGTTCTCCTAGTTGATGGTTTTCCTCTCTTCTCTCCACTTCACCATAAGTGACAAAAAGCTGCGAAATGCACACATTTAGGTCCCAGGGAGGTATAAGTTTCCTCACAGGAGGGTACTGATGGCTGAGGCCTTTAAAGAGCCTTCTGAAAATAGGTTTTGAGGCTAGTCTTTTTCTTACCAGCTGATGTATAAGCTGAAACTGCTGCCAAATGCACTTTTAAAGTGGAGGGCCTAAGGAGTACACCAAGTATTCCAAAACTGTAGGCAGGTCTGCCTGCATAGGAATTATCTTTCTGGGAGCACATCAGAATGAAAATCTCTTCCATTTTGAAGCAAATATTTTGCTTGTTGCTAGTTTTATAAAAACTTTCAACACTCTCATTACTTCCTTTGATAAGTTAAGGCTAGAGAACTCTAGCTCCTTAAGAACTATGCCATCTGGCACAGGGTTCTGGGGTCTGAGAATGTTATCCTACTCTGAGAATCTGTCAAGTTGCGCCTCAGCAGCAGGTTGATTGGAGACTTGCTAGACAGTGTCAGAATCATGGAGTACCAGATCTGCCTGGCCCAGGCTGCTGCTATCAAAATCATTCTTGCTGGCTCCTCCCTAAGCTTTATGAGCACCCTCTGCAGGAGTGAGAATGGAAGGAAGGCATATAGGAACTTCCCTGTCCTATCCAGGATCAATGCATCCTCTGGAACTGTTCCCACATTGCTGGGGGCCTGCTACAGAAATGTGGGACCTGGTTGTTCTCCCAGAAGAAAACAGGTCTATTTTTGGTGTACCCCATCATCTGAACACTAATACTAGTACTTGCTGGCTCAGGGTCCACTTGTAATTTCCCCAGGCTGATTAGCTTAGAAAATCTGCTAGGACATTGTCTTTCTCTGGCAGGTGTACTGCAGACAGTTCTACCCCTAAGGAATAGGCTGAGCTGCAGATCATCATGGCTTCTCTGCATAGCTTTGAGAATCTTGTTCCTCCCTGCTTGTTTATGTAATACATTGTTTTGGTGTTTTCTGTTTGGACCTGGACAAACTGACACTGAATTTGGGATGAAAAGGCATGCATTGCTAGGAACGCTGCTCTAAGCTCCAGGAGGCTGAAATGTTCCTAAGTCTCCTGTGTGCTCCAGGAGTGAGATCCTCTAGGTAAGCATCCCACTCTAGGAGTGAGTAATCCGTTATGAGGATACTTGCTGGGAGCTTTTGGAGGAAGTTAATTCTCTCTCTGAGGTTGTTCTCTTCATTCCTTCACTCAAGTGCCCTCATCAAAGATTTTGTGACTGGTATTAGTTTGGACAGGGGATCCCACCTTTGGGAACAGTGATCCCTTAAGTGATACTAAATGTTTTTCATCTAGAGTCTGGCCTCTGGTACCACTGCAGAGGAGGTGGCCATGTGTCCAACAAGTTGCAAAAAATCACTTGCAGGCCATGGCTGGCTCATTATGAAGGATGCAGCAGTTTAAATCAGAGTTGATACCCTCACCTGTGTGAGAAAGCTTTCCACTGCAGGGTATCTAGTTCTGTGCCTATGAAGTCCAATACTTGCACTGGCTCTGTTTGTGACTTCTGTGGATTTATCAGGAAGCTCAGGTTTTTCAGGGTGCTTTTTACTACTTGGATAGAGCACCCTGCCTCCTACTGTGTTTTTCCTGAGATTAGCCAATCATTAAGGTAGGGAAAAACCACCACACCTTGCCTTCTTAGATGTGCAGCCACCATAGCTAGGCACTTTGTGAAAATCATAGGTGCTGAGGTGAGGCCGAAGAGAAGGGATATGAACTGGTACTGGCAGTTCCCTAGCCTGAACCTGAAGTGCTTTATGTGTATGAGTCTGACTGGAATGTGAACATAGTCATCTTTCAGATCCAGTGACCCTAGGCAGTCTCCTAACTGTAGAGTTGGTATCACAGAGCCCAGTGTGACTATTCTGAATCTTTCCTTTTTTTATGTGTCTGTTCACATACCTCAAGTGTAAAATGAGTCACCACTCACAATATTTCTTGTAGATATCTAAATATCTTGAGAGAAGAGGCCTTTGCCCGGGACCATGTGATGACAGCCAAACTAAAATACGCGACTACAATAACCACAAATACAAATTGCTGAAATACGGTGATCAGCATAATTGCACCTCTCACAAACACTGACTGGCATGTACTCTGAAAATAGGAGCCGATGTATTACTATGTTTTTCACCCCCCACACCCTCCAACTATTAAATAACCAACTGCGGGGGTATAGGACACTTGAGAAAAAAAAAATCCGCTTCCAGCAAAATTTGTAAAATGCCCACATCCCGTCATGAACCCAGGGTTTCCACACTTGCAGACAGCGCTCCTACCCTCTGAGCCATACTGCCAGCTCAATTCTGCCCTCACAGTTTTCCCCCCTACATACATCACCACATCAGTCCCTACCTTCCTAACCCTCCCACAGCATCACTAAAATAACCATCGGCATTTAGTAACAGTCGCTCACATTCCAGTCACTCTTCCCTACTCACACATATTGAGTCACCCATATTCCCTTGCTCATATCACGGGTTACCCCTTTGCCCCATTATGTGGCAGGGACATTCTCCACTAATTTTGCTTGTAGCAGTTTCTTTACCTCCAGCTCCAGCATGATTTTTCTGTTGGACTGTGAAATATTTTAGCTTCTGCAGTTGGAGAATTTTGTGAACTACCAGGACAAGCCTTGATTCACTGCTTCCAGGACCCACTTGTCTGTGGTGATTTTTGACCATTCCTAGAAGTAATGAGCCAACCTTCCCCTCACTGGCAATGGCTGGGTGACCTGGGCAAAATTGTCGAGGGGTTTGTTTTTGCTGTGGCTTTGGGGTTGGTGTTGCAGCTGCACACCTAGTGCCCCTGTAGTAACCACTTTGGGGTGGATACTCATAAGGGGCATAGGACCATGGGTAGTAACTCCTACCCTTGCCTCCCCTTCTATAAGGCCTACATGAAGTGGAGGCCTTTTCTTAGTGTTGTTCTTATGGGTGGATTTGCAGTCATCCACCTTTTTCATATACAATATGCTTCTGTCTTGTCACCAAATGGAATTTATCTTGAAGGAGAAGACCATGACCTTAGTCTGTGTGTCCTGGGATAGGATGGTATCCCTAAGCCAGGCAAACCTTTTTAAGGATACTGCATGGGCCAAGACCATTGAAGCAGTGTCATTAGTGTCTTCTGCCATGTGAAACTGGTACTTGGTGGCATCCTCTGCTGATCTTGCTGCGTCTGCCGAGTCACCACTTGCTTTCTCACTCAGTGCCAGAATTGAGTTCCAAAATGCCTTCTGGTAGGGAGCTGTGTATGCCAAGTAAGTTGCTTGCCTGCGGAGCAAGGAAGCTGATGTATATACTTTCTTTGTCATGGTATCCAGTTTTCTAGAATCCTTCTCAGAAGGATAAGTAGAGAAAGGTACTTTAGCCTTTTTATATGCAGCAGCCTGAACCACTCCCTCATAACCAGGGTGGACATAAAGGTACTAAACACCCTGTCTGTCCACCTGATACTACTTTTTGATTATCTGAGCACTGCCAGCAGCTGAAATAGGTGTTTATATGAATTGGGTAGTGGCTTTCTTAAAGAGCACCTTCCCTGGCATACCCAAGGCACGGCTACACAAAGTCTTACCTCAGCTGGAGTTCATCCATACAAAAGTTTACTTTTTAGAGGCATTGTTTATGTAAGGGAAGGGATCATATTATGCCTCTGTGTGTGGAGCCGAGCCACCAATCTCTTCCACTTCCATGTCTTGAATGCCATCCGAGGTAAGGCTTCTTGCCCTGATATTAAGGGCTTTTGGTTAAAATCCCAGGGAAGGTGCTTTTTAAGGAATTTGTGGATAGGAAGCAGCAACCTCTTTGTTGAAGTCATTTCCTAATAGTACTATAAGACACAATGATGCCCCCATTTAGTCAAAAATGTAAGGGATGCTTATTACAGACACAAGGGGCAGGATTCACTAAAAAACACAAAGTGCTGTGCAAAGTTTTGTGCTGCACTTTGCAGTTGCACTGGTGGGCAAGCCTGATATTTACTATCTGACTGTGAGTAGGGGCAGAAAGGGGCAGCACTAACCGAGGAAAAGCACCAGGCACCCCAGTAGTGCTGCCCCTACAGCCAGCCAGGAGAATGGACCGGCAACAATAGGGCATACATACTAAGCCCCTATTCATGAAAGTGCTCATGCAAATGAGCCCACTGGGCATGCAAGGTGCAACTGGCCATTAGCATGCCCATTATGGGCCCAATTGCATGGCGTTTGTTTGGCCTAGCATGTACCCCCCACCAGTCCATGCCCCACACAGTTACAGCCCCTGATGAAGTGCCCCCCATCCTCCAATCGCCATATGCAAGGAAATACATACACCCCAGTAGTCTAGGGTGCTTCTCCCCTTCCTGATTGCCGACTCAAGGAAAAATAATGTTTCCATGGTGCAGTGGTCCCTTCCCATTCCCGGATCACCATCCCCAAGAAATAACTCCATTCCTTGGTAGTCTAGGGTCCCTCCCCCCTCCCAGATCACTGACACCATAAGAAAAAGTGTGTTTATGTAATGTAGTGGTCCCTCCCTCCTCCTCAGTCACTGCTCCCATATGGTATATAAATTTGCCATAGTGTAGCGGTGCCCTTCCCCACCCTGGTCGCTGACCCCAAAAGAAAATCCCATTTTCCATAGTGTAGTGGTCCCCCCCAACCGGTTTCCGATCGCCGTGCCCAAATACATTACGTATTCTCTGGTAGTCCAGAGTCCCTCGACCTCCCCAATCACTGATCACAGATGAAGAATTATGTCCAATAAAGTCAATGAGCCGTACTGTATACAGCACACACTCGAGGAGGGCTCAGTCAGCGGCCATCCATGGTGGTGTGAGGAGGGCAGTGCTGGCCGATGACTGCTACTTGGGATGGGGGTGCGGGGTCATGGAGAGTGGTCAGGGTGGGTCCACTCGACTGCCAGGAAGAAGTATTGTTTTATGGAACTGGCAATCATTGGGGGGTGAGGGAGGGACCCAAGCATTACAGGGAATAAGTTTACTGTATTTGGGGATGGTGATCAGTGACTGGGGGGCACTACACTACAGAACATGATTCTTCATCTGGGGTCAACAATTGGGGAGGGGAGGGACCCGAGACTACCAGGAAAGATTCATTTCTTTGGGGACAGTGATCAGTGATGGGGGGGCACTACACTATGGCAAATGATTATTCATATGGTGTCAGCGATTGGGGAGGGAGTAGGGACCCTGGACTACCAGGGACTGAAATTAGTTATTTGAGGAGGTGATCAGACACTGGGGAGGGACCACTACACCATGGAAACATTACTTTTTTATATGAGTCAGCGATCGGGGAAGGGGGAAGGACCCTGTACTACCAGGAACTGATTTTATTTATTTGGGGAAGGGATTGGAGACCAGGGTGGGAGGTTGGGGGGCTGCAGTACCTCTGCCAACCACTAGGGTTGCATGGACTACTGCCAGGTTTTTGTCTTTGGTAATTCTCCATGTAAGGGCCTTCGCAAACGGCTCTTGCATGGGGCACACCCTTTGTGGATTGTACTGTGGGGATATGCAGGTCCTATCCCCTTCATTTGCATTGCAGCCCCCCTCACACCTTTGTCCAGGTGCAAACACAGTTTGAATGGGCAAACTGGACTTTGTGAATACCAACTCTGGGCTTGCACTCAGGCAAAGTTTTATGAACCTGGTCCTAGGACCAATATAACCAGAGAATGACTTTCTTCCCAGTGTTGTTTTCATGCTAGGTACTTCAAATTCCAAGCTACTAGCAGACTTTGTACACACTTCTCTATGCTTGTCTTGTAAATGGTCACAATTATTGCAACAAAGGTGAAGGAATTACATGAAGGATTGTTTTTAATTAAGTTAGTCATTTAATACAGTAGTATCTTTTTAAGATATCCGCTGCTTGCAGCTGGCACAGAACGCTGCAGCTCAGTTGTTGACTGGGACGTCATGCTCTAGTCATATTACTCCCATGCTGTGCACTCTGCACTGGCTGCCTATACAGTGGCGGATCACCTTTAAGATCGGTCTGTTGACCTACAAAGCTCTGCATGGACTGGGACCGAGTTACCTGCAAGAGCTCCTGATTCCCTACAGCCCCGACCGGCCTCTCCCCTCATCTGGCAAGGGGTTGTTAGAGGTTCCCAGGGTACGTTTAAAAACATCTGGTACCCGGGTATTTATGTTTGCGGCACCGTCCCTGTGGAATGCTCTACCTCGTCAGATTAGGGAGTGCAGGACCGTGGACAGCTTTAAAACCAGCCTGAAAACACACCTTTTCCAACAAGCTTTTAATGATTGATATTTATAATTGGGGATGTTTTTAAACCAATGCTGAATCTATGTTATGTTTTTTAAATTATTATAATATGTTTTGTATGTGCAGCACTTTGAAATAGGAATTGCGAAGAAATAATGTTATATTATTGTGTGTTTAAGTATGTACTGTTGGAATGTGGTGATTATATGAACTATGAGTGAAACTGAGATAATATGTGGGACTCATTTGTAAATTAGCCTCACTCAAATGGCTGTGTTTTCTTCTTTTTCCCTGAAATAAAAAAAAAACAAAATAAAACTGGAACCTTGTGCAAACCTTGAACACAGTGGTACTGCAGGGGAGGCTTTAAAGTAGAACAGGGGTAATAGGTGAAGTTATAGAAGAACATCCATAACCATCCAGGTGAAAGGCGGTAAAAAAAATCCAGCAATAAGGTCTCTTGGAAAAACACTTTCTCTTTAAATGTGTTATGCTTTTTATACCCCTTCTCTCCCTTGCATCCAGACTGAGAAGGTTTGTGCCTAAATGCCAATACTAGACTAATCTAGATCCACATGTGTGGGAATAACAAAGTCATTTTGCATCCAAACAACTGAAAACTGGATGTAAGAAATTCAATGTAAAGATAAAAAAAAAAAGACATCCCGTTTCTGATGCAACCTAGCAGTATCAGGATATCCCCACCCTCAGTTGTCAAAATTGTATTATATTCTAAGGTGATAAAAATGAAATAGACAAGAACTCCTGCCACTGCCCTGTCATCTTCATTATGTGGATTTATTGAAAGTGTGTATGACATGATGTTTCAGTACACTTGCTAGTGAGGCATCAGTGGTGATGTGTGAATGACAATATCTGACTTTAATGTCACCTGCAGGGTAAATGTGCTTATATATAATAAATATTAATGCCATTTTATAGTTAAAATGTCAAATATAACTGACAGTTTGACAGATGTTCTCAAGTTAAAGCCTACTGTACAATCAGCTAACATTGCCTGGTATACTGTGTACCATACAAGAAACACTAAGGAACAGTTACGTGTTGAAAGAAAAATGTTGCAATTCTTTAAAACCCCTGGGGCCCAAATATTCAAAACTTTGCTTGGTGAGCAAACAGATAACACATGCTTTGCACAATGGTTGCACGCTTGCGCTACATTCAAAAGCCATATTAGCATGGGCAAAATGGAATAGTGCGCATGCAAACAGATAATGTATGCTCTAGGCAAAGAGAGGGGTGTGGACATGAATAGAGGTACTATGCTATATTCAACACATCAGCGCTGTGCAAAGTGAGTTTGCACGGCATCTTTGCATGGCGCAAATACCACCATAAAAAGGCTGACTTACTCCGGGCAAACCCTAGAGGCGGGCAGTGACACTGCAGTCAGAGCATTAATGGCTATATTCAACACTCACATGCTGTTGCTAATGGAACAGACCATGAGGGAGGAGAAGCAGGCTGAAGGGCACCCTGAGCCACTCCACAGGCTGTGGAGGCGATATGCTGAGCACAAATGGTATTGACCATTAGTCTCCTTTGAGACCCTCACTGAGGACCATCTGGTGGGCTGGAACCATCTCAGTAGGACCATCCTACAGCAGCTGTGCAAGCTCCTGCATGAGCAGCTGCACAATGATACCCAGTGCAGCCATGCCATGACAGTTGAGCAGAAGGTGATGGCTGTGGTGTGCTTCCTAGCCACTGGGTCATTTCAGACACTAGTAGGTGATAACATCGGTGTGTTGCAGTCCACCACCTCGTGCCTGCTGTCCAGTTTCTAATGCCCTGCTGCCACATGCTGGTGAGTTCATTGTATTCCCCAGCACAGCAGCTCCACACAGAAACAATGCAGCAGTTCTATCGGGTTGTGCACCTACCTGCAGTGCTCGGTGCCATTGATTTCACCCATGGTGCCATCCAGGCACCCACTGGTGATGGGGTGGATGCCTATCTCAATAGGAAGGGCTACTACTCCATCAATTGCCAGATGACGTGCAATGCAACTGATTGCATCACCAATATCCTGGCATGGTACCCCGGCAGTGCCTATGATGTCAATGTATGGCACAATTCAAGACAATGTCAGGCATTTAAAGGTGTCCAAATAGCCAGTGGACACCTAGTCGGTGAATAAATGCTGCACGCCCCTCCCAGTCCCACATAGGGAGTACACTGCCATAACACAGCACAGTCATGCTTCACTGAGGGAAGGGTGGGTGGGGAGGGAGGTGGACAGGTGTACAGGATGCACCACAGACCATGGGCTGTGTTGTGGACATGGGCAGCTACACTGTGAACAGGTGCTACCATATGTTTTCTACCTTACAGGGGACAGTGCCTATCTCTTACACCCCTGCTTCCTTACACCAGTCCTCCAGCCCTCAAATGTGGCCAAGGACCTATACAATGTGGCACACACCACCAGACGCAACATTACTGAGGCTATCTACAACACACTGAAAATGTGATTCCAGTGCCTGGACTGTTCAGCTGATGCCCTAGAGTATACCCCTCACAAGGCATGTGGCATATTACACAGAACGGTGCACACCCATGGAAGAGGCATGCTGGTACATGAGGAACATAGTAACATGGAGCCAGAGGTGCATGGGATTCTGTAGCAGCTCAACAAACGAGACCCCCGCAAGGACAGCAAAGCCCAGGCACAGAGTCCACATCATAAAAGAACTCGCAGAGAGGAGCAGGTGGGCACCAAAATAACAGTACACTGCTGTAGATTTCAGAACTGTAATGCAAAAACCAAATGCAAAGTGACAATGCATAAAAAGTGCAAAACAGAGCAGGGAAAGAACAGTGTGTGCAACAGGTGGGACAGGGCTAGGGGTGGAGGGGATGCCTGTGAAAACAAAACCAGGACACGGGAAGGGGGCAGGGGATGAGTAAGAAAGGCAGGAGTGGCCTCCAAACTCAAGCTGTCTGTGCACTGTGGGTGTGCAGGGACTGGTGTCTGTGACCCTTGTATGTAAGGGTCATGGGCCATGGGGAGGGAAAGGGTGATGTCTGTGGAGATGGGGTCACCCACGCCCATGCACACCCGCATCTCTGGCTGGATGATGGAATGTCTAGATCACTCCCAGGGGTTCGGGGAGTGCTCATGGATGACAGTGTTGCTGGTGTGCTGCCTGACCCCAACCTGCCACTCCATGGGGTCAGTGTATGCCACGGAGTTGCCACTGCTCATGTTGTGTGGTTGTCTGAGACTCTACAGTAGACTGCAGCAGCTGCCAAGAGTCAGAAAGAGCCTGCCTCTGATGTACACTGTCCTGTTGGACAGTATGTGCCATTTGGCATGAGCGCTGGGTGGGGAGTGCATGCACCACATCCGGGCTGGGTGGCGGAGCTGGTAGGGCCTCGGAGGATGTGGTGACATGCACACAGCGGGTGTGGGATGGCAGGGGATCTTGATGCATGCCCACATTCACCCATTGTGCAGGGTGGGTGGTGTGGGAGGTGGAGCATGTGGTGGTCACCCCAGTGGTGGTGGTGGTGGCAAAGGTGGTGGTTGTCTCCTGGGACACTACTGTCCCCGGCAACACAGTGCCACTCCCAGGGGTGTGGCTGTCAGCAGGTGCATCTGTACTGTAGGGCAGCACCAGCTGTACATGAATGTGGGGGGTACTTAGTGTTGGTGAGAACACCCCTAGGGCAGCTATGGCCTCCAGATATTAATAAGTTGGTACATATGTGCCCTCATGCTGTCCTTCATATACAAGTCCAGCTATCGGTGGGTCCTCCTTCTCCTGCATTGTGTCTGGGTGTTGCAACTCGCTGGATGGCTCAGCTTCCTCCTTCTCCTCCCCATATGATGTATCCTGCACTGTAGAGATAGGAGTGCACTATCAGTGTGTCACTCATTACACATTAGTCAAGTCTCAGTGATGTCACATGCATGCCCCAGTGGTCCAGTCTCTGTCACTCATGGTCATCATGCAACTGGTGACTAAAGCGCAAACCACACCACACCTGAACTGGCCACACAGCTACCTGTGGATGTCAGCTCTTGCATGCACCAACTAACAATGTATCCCACACAAGCCACACACATACACACTATCACCCACAGTGGATGCCAAAAACCCCTACACAGTGACATACACAGCAGATGTGGCAGCATGCACCAGCACATTTGGAAATTGCCTTGGCAGATGTGACAAACACCCTATGTGCAAAATGCCAGAGTATCTGTGTGCAGAGAATTGCCCATCAGGTTTTCTGTGGCAGACACTGCTGTGATGAAAAACTGGTAAACAGAGCAGCCCATGTCACAGAGCACACTGGGACAAAAACTGCACACAGCAGGAGTGCTATGGCCATGGCTACAGTGTGCCCCAACACCTGCAGCATCTGCATGTGCACCCATGCACACAAGGGTGTGAGCCAGCCATGCACTTACATGTCTGGAATGACACAACCTGGAACTCAAAGCCACCCCCAGGGACCCCTGCCACCTCCACTGGCCACAGTGTGGAAGCCACCACCTCCTCTGCAGGGTCAAGTGGTCCTGCAACCGCTGGTGGCTGCGGTCCACCACCGGTTGCACACTGCGCATGGTGAGGTACACCCATATTTTCTTTGGCATGGTGCCGGAGGTCTCTGAAGTACTTGCGCACCGCATCCAGTGGCTGACCCCGGCCACCGAAGGCATTGACTGCTGCAGTAATCTCCTCCTATGCTTGCCTGACAGTGGCATCTGTGGCACGGCTTTGTGTCAGCAGGGACTCCCTGGCTTTGTACACCTTGGCCAGGGCTTTAAGCTCCTTGTAGGAGAATTTGTGTGCCTGCACTCTTTCTCCCCTCAACCAGATGCATCTGTCGGAGAAGGTTATGAGACAGTGGTCAGTGCCTGGTGTGTGAGTAGGACATGTGTCTGTGTGTACTTCCCCAATCTGAACCACCATTGCAGTATTGTTGTGTACCATGTACCTATGTTGATGGTGTCAGACAATGCCCACTGACAGCCTGTCACAGGCCACCATTGTTCCAAATATGGCCAATGTGGAGCACCACACAAATGTTGTTGTGTACATGACACATATAGCCCAACCAGCATCATGCAGTGGATAGGCGGCAACATGCCAGGAGCATAGACGCTACCCTCCAGGTGTTGGGGCAACACTTGTGTGTCATACAGGCCTGTGGTGTTGATGTTCAGTTGCAGCCCACTGCTGTGGATGATAACCTGCACTGCAGGTAAAAGATGGACAAAAAGGCCAACTCAGGGACAGTACCTGACACTACGGTGCCTATGAGTGCTGGCTGTGCCATGCAGGTGCATGTGGCATTAACATGGTCCCCCAAACATGGTTGCATACAGCATACATGTACAGGGATTTTGTTGCCCACCTCCAGCAATGTGTGTGTTGTTAGTTAAACCAAGTGCCACTGTCACATGGGTTTACGTGGCCAGTGTGACAGTTATACACACTGTTGGGGCACACCTGGCAGCTGAGGTAGGATATTTTTTGACAGCAGGATCCTAGTTTACATAACACACACTGCTGTAATATATTTTCTGCCGCACCACTGGCAACCCATGTTTCTGCACCGTGATGTACCCCCCCTCCTCCAGCAGCAGGTTTTGTTATGTGCAGGGCATGCACAGCATGTACCTGTGCCTGTGGATGAGGTTTCTTGAGAATACATTTTTTCTCCAGCCTTCTGTTTGTTTGCACCCTGCAGCATCCTGGCTGTAGTTCCAGTATGCTAAGTAGGGGTGAGGGGGGGGGCTTTGGTCCCCTTTAAATAGCCTGGGCAATTTACACATGTAAATGTATGCAAATCTGGCTATAATGACATGCTGATGTCTTGTTTTACCTGCTGACTACCCAATGAGGCTTAGCTGCATAGCCTGGCTGAATACAGCAAATTTGCTCGCTGCGCTAAATTGTTTTATACTTGCGCATCATGCAATGCATCTTGCAATGCAGTTTGTGCATTTGTATGATGCAAACATCATTTGTGCTGTGCAGGCTATGTGTAACACTGCACAAAGGACACCCCTTTCCACTCTTGACATCTCAGGGTGTGCAGCTGTGCAGTCTCTGTGGAGGCAGTGCTTTGCTCAACAATGTCAGCTAGAAGAACGAGAAGGTTGGTACAGCAGCATGACCAAAGGTGGGGGCAGGTTGAGCTGGCTAATCTGGTGCAACTTGTGGTGGCCCGGGAGTACCATGCCCATTCTGTGCCACCGGGCCACCACTGCTGTCCCTGCAGGTGTCTGTGACTGCACTTCCACCTGTACAGTGTTCTGGGCATGGGGGTTGTGTTGGCCTGTTGGCGGACATGTTCTGTTCCCTGTGTGTCCCCCTGCACATCTCCTGTGCATGACAGCCATCATCTGGGTTATGGCTGTCCATTGTCCTGGGACAGTCCCTGTACTTTAGTCAAATATCCCCACCTGCATTGCGCGGCAGGGTGGCCTCTGTCTATGGTCTGTGCATGGCTGTATCATTGTTGGCATAGCTGCCTTCCATCCCCGTGTCCCCATGCTGTGTGCATTTGGTGTGCTGTCACCTACTCCCTGTCAGGGTTCCATGTGTCCTCCCTCTGTGCATAGTCAGGACAGGTTTTAGACCTACTGGCTGCCCAGGCAGAAATATTTGTGGTGCTCCCTTCACCACTCTCACTGCTCCATCTTCACCCTTCATCCCCACTACACATCCAAACTGTCACACTGGTTTCATGAATACATGTGTAATGATGACACTTTTGTTTTTTCTATTAATGTCTTTTTGCATTTCAACCTGATCTCTGCCTATACGTTCTACTTTACTGCGCCCCTTCTGTGCTGGCACCCGCAGTGGCCACTTGGTTTGCATGTGCCTGATACTGCCTCTGTGTGCACTGGGCTGATGCAGCTGTTTCTGTCTTCAGTGTTGGATAATATTTGCACTGCACTCTGGGCCATCCTTTTCATACCTCTGTTTGCATGCTATATTTTTTTTAATTAATTTATTTATTTATTGAAATGTTTCACCAGGAAGGCACACTGAGCAACAGGTTGCTCGTCTCACGGTGTGACCTGGGGGAAGGGGTACAATAGGGATGAGGCATTTTACATTCAAATTACAAAGATCAACACAGCATACAATTAATTAAGGCAGTTGTTACAAACAGTGTTGTATACATATGTAATTTGTTAGAACAATTAGTAAGTGCAATGGTAATAAGTGAACAAGTGCTATCGTGAAATAAGGGGTGAAGGAGAGAGAGGATGAGATGACAGATAGTGCAGAGTCATGTCCTGGAGAGACCCCTTCAGGATGTGTGGAACCCTGCAAGGGGGCAGGGGACTGGAGTAGGGATTAGAGACAGAATGAGAGAGGGAGTTTGTTTTGTTTGTTTATTTCAAGGTTAAGACCACTGAGTACAAACTCATTTGCAATGGTGACCTTCATTCATACATTACACAGGGAATAAGTGTGATTAACCCCTATGAGGGGAAATAAGACCTGACCCAAAAAGAGAACCCTTCAGGATGTGACGAACCCTGCAAGAGGGCAGGGGAAGTTCAGGTGATTGTAAACCCTCCTGTGGTTAAGCGTTGTAATTATAGAGGGATAGTCAGAGGGAGGGAATAAGAAATAACACCTGGGAGGGGATGAGGCCTGATCCAAGAAACCCTCCAGGATGCTGGGGACTCTTCAAGGGGACCTGGAAGTCCAAAGATGGGTAGATGAGGGAAGAAAAGATGGCAAGATTAGGCACTATAGGACCCGCTCAGGATGTTGAGAACCCTGCAAGGGGAGTGTGAAGGCTAGAGATAAAGGGGGAGAGAGTAGAGGAGAGGAGAGGGGAGAGAGGTATGAAAACTAGCACCTAGGAGGGGCTAGGGTCAGTAGAGGCAGTGGAGGCGATAGAGGCATTGGGTCAATTCGAAGGTGGAAGAACTGTAAGGAGCAAGACAAAGGAAATCAAGGTGGGTCATAACAGAAACAGTTGGGTGCAAGATAGTTGGAGAGGGCAGTGTTGATGGACTAGAGGGAGGAGGAGGAGTGTCTGATTTGGGGAGGTAGAGAGTTAAATATTTTAGTGAAACGGTGAGAGTATCCAGACTGGCTAGAGAGGGTGGAGTGGCAGGGGACAGTTAATGTGCGAGTGTCGGTAGATCAGAGGGGGTGTTATAAATGAGTGGGAGAGGCAGGAAGGGAGTTCACCCAGCCAGTGTTTAGCGATGAATTTAGCACAGTGTCAGAGGCATTTATTTGTAAGGGAGGAGAAGGAAAGGGCTCGATAGAGGTCACAGTGATGGGTGCGAGAGGGAGCATCAAAGGCAAAGCAGCAAAAGGAGTGGAAGAGAGTGCCAATCTGGTCAGGGAAGACCTAGGAGCAACACTATAGACTACATCACAGTAGTCAAAAATGGGGAGGATCATCTTCTGGACAAGCTCACACCTAACCGCAGAAGAGATGCAACTGCGGTTCCTGAACAAGGTACCGAGCTTGGGGCACAATTTTTTCTGGATGGTGTCAATGTGTCCAGAGACATTGAGGTGCTGGTCTAACCAAACCCCAAGGTATCTGAAGGATGAGGTGTCCACAAGTAAAGTCCTGTCAAGAGTGTGGAAAGTGGGCAGGTAGGGAAGCCTAGAGAGTCTCTGCCTTGTGCCAAAGGTCATGGAGACTGTCTTCTTGGCATTGAAGAATAATTGATGATTTGCAAACCAGAGCTGGATCTTGTTGAAGTCATGCTGCAAGCTGGATGTAACCTCAGCTGGGCATGAGCCACATGCATACAGGACAGTATCATCAGCGGACATGTGTATGGCAGAGGAGGGGGAGCAGACAGATGGCAGGTTGTTAAGGAAGCAGGGGACCAAGCACGAAGCCCTGAGGTATGCCAGTGCAGATCAGGAGGGGTGGCGAGATGGCATCTGCGATCTTAACTGATTGGGTTCTACCAGTAAGCTAGGCCTTAAATCAGCTAGTGGCAGAAGGGGTTAGGCCAGCAGATGAGAGGGAACCAAGGAGAAGGGAGTGGGAAACAGTGTCAAAAGCATTGGCAAGGTCAACAAATGTGGCTGAGGTGATTTGACCATTGTCTATCTCCGAGAGGATGGAGTCAGGGAGCAAAGTAGGGAGGATATTCAGCAGTATTTGGCCATGAGTAATCCTTTGACTATTGCATGGAATGGGATGTGGGTTAATGATAACTGCCAGGCAGTGCTAAATTTGCTTGCAGGAGGTTTTTTGAATGTTGGGTCCCTGATTCTTAAAGGGAAACTCTCAACTCTCATGAAATAATGTGCACGGACGTAGAGGTCCCAATTAAGAAATCTTCAAAGATAAACATTTTCTTTTACATAAAGTACTTAAATCATTTTCTTTCTTACTTATTTTATTTATTTATTTTTTTATATCTGGTTGATCAGGTGAATCTACTATCCAACTGGTGACCTACTGACCACCTCAACAGAGCCTCTGATAATGCAAAGAATGAGTTCCGCCATAAGGAATGCCCTTGCTGCTGTGGTATGTATTTGGAGTTTCATTTGCTACTGCATGTTGCATGTATTTACTGTATATTTGGAACTACACATGTATGCCATTGCCATAATGAACCAATAAGATTAACAGATGGAAGATAATGGGGAAGAAGGAAGGTGTTAATAAAATAACAATAAGCGATGTTAATGGTAAAAGCAACATGGTACAGTAATTAATCGCTCTGTATACCAGCATATAGGGCATACATCTTTCACACATACTGTATTGGGATTGATAAGGCAAGCCAAAATGGAAATGTGATTACATTTAATGGAAGGGGAGAAAATTACTTAAAAACAGGAAGAAAGTTGCTGGCAATAGGTGATTCTGTTGTCATTGGACAAAGATTACGGGAGTAGGATCCAGAGTAACAGGATTCAGGTAAGAAACATTTATTCCAGTAGCATTAGCACATAGGGACTCTGATCAAATAGTTAAGTTAGTCAAGACAATAGGGTTGGGAAAAGGAGTTATTCTCCATTTAGGGACAAATGATCAGGCAGATAAAGACCTAGCATCTGTAAAGGCTAATTTCATGCAATTTGATGTACAACTGAAGGTAGTGGATGAGGTAGTGACTATTTGAGAAGTTCTACCAGTATGGTATATGGGAGATGAAAGAAAATCAAAGGTAACAGTTTTCAACACATGCCTCAATAAATCATGTTGCAAAGATGCAAAGACAGTTCAAAATACATAGGGATTGGGGTCATTTCTGGGTGAGAAGAATGTTAAAAAAAATGGCACTCATCTGACTGCAGAGGGAGTTAGTGTACTAGGGCAAAAATGTGATGCTTACATTGATGACCATTTAACCTAGGTGTGGTGGAGTATAATTATGAGGGATTCTATTATGGGGCCCTATACCCCTGATGAAGCCCCATATGGAGAGTGCTACACAGAGCAGTTTGCTTCTACTGTGTTTGCCATTTTCAGTGTGGCTCTTTAAATAAAGTACATTAAGTCTATTCCTCCAATGAGTGCTCTGCTTCTATTTTATATTCCCATGGGGCAGTGCCTGCAGGTGTCCCAACAAATGCTCCACTAACTATGACTACAGCAGACACAAAGTCAAAAGGGGGGTGGATATGAGCAATATTTGTGAGATAAATGAATGGAAAACAAAATAAAATAATTGGGGGTTGAAACCATAGGGAGGAATGTTGGTAAAATTAATTGGAAGTGACAAAGTCATTGCAAAAATAAAAAGATTGAATGTGATATATTTAGACTGCATGCTAGAAGCCTAGGGAAGAAAATCACTGACTCTTAGACAGTAGAGGCTGAGGCAGATGCAGACATAATAGCAGAGACAGAAACACGGACAAGAAAGTATCAGGAGTGGGACATCTCAATTCCTGGTTATTTGAATGTTCAGGAAAGATAAAGTGAAATGAAAATATAGAGTTACATTGCATGATTAAGAAGGCAAAGAAGTGACTGAACACACTTTATTGAGAGAAAATGTAATGGCTGAATCTGTATCAGTGCAGACTGCATCAGAAACGTTTAAACAGTTCTGGATATGGGTTCTACATAGGTCTGTGCAGAGAGAGGAGGAAAAAGCATGCTCCACAGTAGACGATATCTACGAGTACTGAAAAACAATGATCTGAGCTTGTGGTTCCCCTGACTAATCTATACAGGTGCTCTATGGAGACAAGGGTGGTTCTAAGGGACTGGAGGAATACAGTGGTACTGACAGAACTCAGTTAACTATAGACTGGTTAGCCTTACATCAGTTGTGGGGAAGCTTGTGGAAACAATAGTTAAGGAGCAAATAGTGGAGTATCTGGAAGCTTGTTCTGTCAGGCAGATCATGTCAGACTAACCTTACTGACCTCAATGACTACGTCATTAAGACTGTGGATGGGGTCAAGCTATGGATGGGCAGAAGAGCTGGGCAGCACAAGAACAGAAAACCCCCCAGCTGTAGCAAGGAAGCATAAAGGGATGGGTTTAAGAACCCAATGTCCAGACTTAGAGGCACTCACAGAGACCTGATGGGAGAAGAAAATGACTAGAGCACCTGGAAGACAAAAGTCCCACTATACTAAAGGAATATATATTTCAGAAAAAGGGCAGATAGTGCTCTTTTCAAGGTATGGTATCTGTGAAAAAACAAGGAAGCAATCAGGTGTCGAGTAGTTCCACAGAGTCCATCTGGTCAAGCTCAATGAAAGAAGCAGGGTCAGAAGAGTACCTAGTTACCAAGAAAGAAACTACAGAACTGCAATCAGCTCAGCACAAGATCACAATTCAATGGATTTAGTGGTAGTAAGTGTTTTGCAAGAGTTACATTTCTCAAGTGGAACTCTAGTAGTATTGCCTATTACATTTTCATAAATATGTGAGAACATTTTGCTATTTAGTAATTTGTTACATTTTCACTGTACATTTTTAACTGCTAAACCCAATTTCTCTAGCATTGTTAGATTCTAGGACCCAGTGACGTTGGGCAGCATGCCAAATTACAGGTGCATACAGGCAATAACAGTAGCACTACAAACATCACATTTTTTGAAACTTGTCACACAATCTTACAAATAAGTAAACTGTGAAATAAAAATTTATCCCTGTGAATTGAAATTTACTTATCCAAACATTTCCATATTTAGCATTTTCTTAGACATTTCCAAGTAAGTTATGCATGTAAATGTTCAGGTCCCTAACTCCAAAGGTGGATACGTTATAAGCAGAGAAATATTTTCAAAAAGTTTGCCAACACCTAAATTGCAACTCTGAGCCCCTATATGTTCAAAACTACTCATCCAAATGTCATAAACATTGGCATTCCCTTATGACTTCTCACAAGTAAGCATGCCAATTGTCTCTGTAACTGCAAGATCGGTTGAGTTACGATCAAATAAAAAACTGCACAAAATGTTATGAAAGTTCATAAATTCTTCAAGAAGGCAGAATTTGCTCATTTCTCCTTGCCCTGCTCATAAAATTCCAGGCCTACTGTGATGTGGCAGAAAACTGAATTAATAAATACCAAAGCAACTCTACAGTTTTGGTAGTGGCTGCTTCTTCTCACACACTTGGATGCGGCTGCCATAAGGAGCCCTCCCCCACTGAGGCATATTTGCTGAGAACAAGCAGATCTGTTGGGCATCCTAGGCCAGTATCACAATACCAAAAATGGTATGTCACAGTGAAAAAACCTGTCCAGAAACACCAGTCAGGAATGGGAACAAAGGTCCCTTACCCCTGCCCCCCCCTTCCCCGGCAGCCAGAGTAAGAAGAAAACAGTACTAAAATAGCAAGGGGCCCTTCTTTCTGGATGCTGGCTGTCCTGAAATACAGTATTGTCCTCTACAAAGGGAGAAAGGAGGGGCAACAGGGTGTGCATGGGCATGAGGAAGTAATGTACTCCCTGGCCTGAAGAGGACAGAGGCCCAGACAGGTTGTGCAACAGGTTGTGTGAGGCGGTCATGGGGCATAGATATACTTAAGCAGTAATTTGGCAGTCAGGGTGTGAACAGGGTAGGAAAGAGGGGAAGGGAATTGGGTAGAAAAGTAAAAGACGAGATTGGAAGAAAGGGAGAAGCAGCAGGAGAGGGGGCTGGCAGGGGAGGCACAGTTATGGATGTCTCGGTCTAAGTATGATAGCATGGCCAAGGGGTCAGGTGTGGCCACAACTTGGGTATGCACCAAAGTGTGGTATTGGTGATGGACCTGGTGTGGATCAAAAACATACAGTTATGCCCTGGCGTGCACTGTGGCATAGCAGGTGGAAGTCTGAAGGAATCTCTGCAAAAAGGGCCTTTCCTAGGGGGAATAAGAGAGAGTGCAGCAGGGAAAGAGGGCAAGAAAAAGTAAATAAATGTAAATAAATGAGTAGAATGTGCAAATTGTGTAGTAGCTAAGTTAGCAAGATAACAAAATACTATAAACATAATCAGATTTGGAGTGGGGGAGGTCGAATAGAGGAATCGTATTGGGGACAGGAACTGCAGTGGGGAGACAATGGATGGGATTGGGTGGTCTGGGACTTCACAGCAGTCCTACAAAATGTGGACTCATATGCCCCAAAACTGAATAGGTAGAAAAGATGGGGGCATTATTGTTATTATTACTGCAATAAGAAGGTGAAATGGTAATGGAAAATAGTGTTAACTTGACTAAATTTAAAGTTGCAGTATGACATGTAAATGTTTAAAATAGGAAGAAGAGACTGATAGAAAAATGTATTAGCATTTAAAAAAGAAAGACTATGGATATAATAGGACAAAAAAGAGACCCATATAGATGAGGATTTCAAAATAAATTAATCAAAAAGAACTGAATAGGTGAACTCTACGGCACTTTTTGCAAAATTAAATCAAGAGGGGTTCTTATTGTAAGAAAAGGTATTCACTTTTTATTGCAAAAGATAGAGGATAATGGCTGGGGATCGGGTGATAACCACACTGTAATCACCTCGAGTGGTTGCTAGGGCAACATGGTAAACTGTAGCCCTAGCAACCATGAGAGGTGATTTCAGCGTGGTTGTCACCCGATCCCCAGCCATCATCTTTTATAGTGCATGGTCAAAAAACACTGTTTCCATTCTGTGTGTGAGAATTATGGAACTCTGGTGCATTCTTTTTTGTTATGCCACAGTTTGGAAGTTCTGAAGTGTGGTTAACAACTTTTAAAATTCTAAACAGTGCATAACAAAGCTGTGTGACTGCTGATTATGGTGGTTAATAGGCACCATACATTATACAGTAATTAACAATAGAGATATATAAGAAATGAATGTCTATTAAAAAACGAGCATATTCTGACAATAATATATGCACCAAATAATATGGACAGCATTTGGGGGGGGCCGTTATAGCCCAACTGCTTAAATGTAACTACAGTTCCATCATTTTAATAGGAAAATGTTAACACTGTATTCGTGTGAATAAATATACTGCTTATCTAAAGCATTGGTATACTACTCAGACCTTGAAAGAAGTGATTCATCATAGGCTGTTAAAATTTGGTTTGAAAGATACATTTAGAATTGCATACCCTCTCCCCCCCCAAAAAAAAAGAAATACATTTTACTCTGTTCTAGCAGATACCTGGAGATACCTGGAGTAGAATAGACTTTACATTTTCCACACCTAATCTAATCTGAAAAATAATTAAGGCAGAAATTGATCCACGGATTATATCAGACCATTCACCAGTCTACTGTGATATCAAAATATCTAACAGAAAAATTAGATCTACTACTTGGAGACTGATCATTACATAATTAAATGTTTAGGAAACCAACAGATTAAGTATTTAAATATTTAATAAATTAGTAATAAATGGAAGATTGGAAGGAAAGGAAGTGACACGTAACTGCAACTTTTAGAAGTGTTTTTTTTTTTCCTTATTTTATTTACTAAATAATCGGTAACAACCTTTGAGCACAACTTTCTCATTTGCAAAGGTTCCATATCAAATGCAGGACATACACAGAGGACAAAAACAGTTTTAGCCAGCTCGAGTCTGCCTATGTCCCTACCTACTGAATACGCTGCAGATCCTAGTTAACCAACAGCCTACTTCCTCCTACCTCCCACTAGAATTGCCTTATGTGTGTCCCATGCATTCTTAAATATTCCCACTGTTTCTGACCCCATGACCTCCTCAGGAAGGCAATTTCCATGTGCCCACTACCCTCTCTGTGAAAAAATACTTCCTCACGTTGCCCCTGAGCCATCCCCCTTCTATCTTTAAATTGTGCCCCTTTGTTCTTGCACATCTCTTTTTCTGAAAAATGCTACCCACTTGGACTTTGTTGAGTCCCTTGAGGTACTTGACAGTTTCTATCATGTCCCCCCTCTCCCTCCTTTCCTCGAGGGTATACAGATTAAGCTTTTAGTCTCTCTTTGTGTGGCTTCTGGTGTAGACCCTGCATCATTTTAGTTTCCGTCCTCTGGACTGCCTCCATGCTATGTCCTTGCAGAGATGGGATCTCCAGAACTGTATGAAGTACTCCACATGGGGTCTCACCAACTGTCTGTACAGAGGGATAACAACTTTCTGTTTTCTACTGGTGATGCCTCTTCTTATGCATCCCAGTATCCCCCCAGCCCTCCTTACTGATCTGATATGACTACCCCAGGTCCCTTTCCATTTTTGTTATCGTTAATACCCCCCCATGATGTACTCTTCCCTTGGATTTTTGTTTCCCAGGTGCATTACTTTGCACTTCTTTGCATTGAGTCTAAGCTGCCATACTTTTGACCATTCCTCCAACCTTGCTAAGTCCCTTCTCATCCTTTCTACCCCTCCCCGTGTAGCAACCCTGTTGCAGATCTTTGTGTTGTCTGTAGAGAGGCATACTTTTCCTTTTAGTCTCTCCGCATGAAAGAACTCCAATTACCTGAACCCCAAGCCTCACCACCTGGTTAGGTTTTTCGCAGCAGAAAACAATTGGCAAGCCTGTACCTAGTTGATGTTATGTTCATAAACTCCGCCATCAGGCAATATGGCAGGTGCTGTGAGCTGCCATCTTGTGCTATAGTATGGTGCAGCACTGCTCACTTGTATGCTTCTAAATGCAAGCAAGCAGTGCGGCACCCCAAGATGGCACCATGTAACGCCCACCATTTTGCCTGATGGTGGAGTTTGCAAACATAACATCAATTAAGTGCATGCACTTATTGTTTTTTTTTTTGTTTTGTTTTGTCAGTTGTGAAAAGCCCAACTGGTGGTGAGGCTTCGGGGGTTGGGAGTTTCAGATAACTGGAGGTCTCCTCTAAAACAACTACAGGACTATTTAAAAGGAAAGGAAAATTGGCACCATGGAGAAAAATTACAAGTCTCACTTACTGTATAGGAAAATGTAATTCAATAAAGATGGTAAAAACACAACAAACTGCCGCAATATTTATCCAATTTCCTAACCAATTCCCCTGTAATTTATTCAATTAGGAGTCATTTTATCTCTTACTCGACATCCCTAGATATAGAATTTGCTTTGGCTCCTCAGCCCTTAGCCATGCCCTGCCATCCCTTTGGAATTCTTTACAGAAATCACCTAAGCTTTCCTCCCTTGTTAATATGGCAACCTTCAAAACTCTACTAAAAAAACACATCAGTGAGTCCTGCAACTGTTACTCCTAACGTCTACTCCTATTAGTAAGCAAGCAGCACGGGGTTGCATGCCTTGTGTCTTCCACCTTCCCCTTAGCAAAAACAGTCAACCTTACCTCCATCTCTACTACCTATTCCCTTAGTCTCCACCCTTCCTTACCACACTTTCTTCTAGTCTACACCTACTTACCTCCCTCAACTTACCTTTTCAGTCACCGTCTATCTAGTGGATGATAGATTGTCCTTAGCACCTACAACATTACAAAACTGCAGTATGTGTATTTATATGCACTTAGGGCATACCTGTCAAGAGTATGCTCAGAATTCTGCAAATATACTGCCTTTATGTCATATATATATATATATATGTATATTGTTTATTTTCTATTCATGTACTTGCAATGTCTCCTTTTGTGATATGTTATTCAGTCCTTTTTGACCTTGTATAACCTTGTATGTTAAAATCAGCTCTGTATGGCTCACCAGGCCCACTTTGTAAATGAGTTAATTACTCAATGGCGTTTCACCTGGTTAAATAAAGATTTGATTGACTGACATATTGAAATATTTTTTTTATTCTGAACACTACCATAAAGAAGTACTTTAAAGAATATTTAAAGAACTGGATAGTAATATTAAAATTTTCAATGGGATAGTAACAAAACCTTGAACTAAACTTTCAAATCTACAACCAACGTGCTAAAAGGGATGAATTAATATATCAGATTTTAGAAGTTATCATTTAGTATACAGACTTAAGGCATATTATTAAGAATAATAGGGAGGGTTGGATAAAGACTGAAATGAATATAATGAAAGTTAAAAGACCAATGGATATGCTAACGAAACAAGATGACCCCGCAAGTAATAAAATAACAAATTACAGTATATGAGACAGTGCTGGAACATAGCAAACAAAAGACTGGATATCAATAGTAATTTACTGATTACAATATCATCATGGAATAATCCAACAATAACAGTCAATAAAAAACTGAATTAGTTAGTTGCCATATTGGTCCTTGTAAGAACAGATCCTGAAACAAATGTGTGATACCTTTTATTGGACCAACATAGATGTAACAAAAGAAAACAGTGCTTAAGCTTTCGGACCAACCAAGTTCTTCCTCAGAAGCTTATGCATAAGGACTTGGTTGGTCCGAAAGCTTAGGCACTGTTTTCCTTTGTTCCATCTATGTTGGTCCAATAAAAGGTATCATACCATTTGTTTCTGGATCAGTCAATAAAAAAAAATACTATTTACTGGAGATCATGGATAAACTATGGAATCTCACAAATAAATGGTTTGAGAACTTTTAATAAAATATAAAATAATTTTGGATTAGAACAATATCAAATTATGGAAATATATGCAGTATTTAAGCATTGCCTGTGTAATGGTTATAATAAAAGACTTGTGAATAAAAGTTTATATGGACAACAGGAGACTCCTCAATGTCATTTCCTCAAAATGGCAGGCCAAGGAATTCACTGCAGCAATCTTTATGGACCCTGAAAAGGTGTCTGACAGGGTGAGCTGGGGCTTTCTCTACAGAAATCTGGAAGAGGTGGGGATGTGGGACCATTTTTCTGGCAGTGCATACAAGTGCTCTATGTGGCCCTGCAGGCAATGATGAGGATGAACAGACTCCAGTCATCCCAATTCAATATCACCAGTGGCACGAGGCAGGGCTGACCATTGTTGCTGCTACTTTTTGCCCTGTGTACAAAGCCACTGCCGGTGGCAGTCCATGGAAACGGGGACATACAGGGAGTGAGAGTGGGATACTGGAAGCAGAAAACCCCCTTATATGTGGATCACAACCTGTTTATTTCATTGCCAGATACATCTGTGTCAGCCTTCTTGGAGAAGTTAGGAGAATAAGGGGCCTTATCAGGCTTTAAAATTAACCTGTATAAATCGGAGGCAATACACATGGGGGGCTGCTGTTCACCAGGCTTTCTTAGTGCAATGCACATTTAAATGGTTGATAATAACGTGGTAGATTATTTAGGGGTAAGAATCTCACCAAACTTCACAACACTGTTTTCTCTCAGTTTTGAAAAGATTTTTCAGGAAGTGAAGGCAGATGTGGCTAGATGGGAACTGCTGCCACTATGCCTGGGAGGACACATTGCTACTCTTAAAATGAATATCCTCCTGAGATAGTTATTCTTTTCCCAAGCACTACAGTACCTATTCGAATTCTGGAGGAGTACTGGAGGAGGCTGTAGAAGATGTTGCTCACCTTAGTCTGGGCATGGGGTGGCACAGGGTAAGCAAAAGGCTACCGTCCCTGCCTTGGGGGGGCTGTCTATGCCTGATGTCAGGCTGCACTATCCAGCAGCTCAACTGATTCCAGTAATAATGTGGCCAAAACAGAGACCAGACTAGGAATGGAAGCCAGTGCTGAACACTAACCCAGCTATTTGCATTACCACATATTCCCCTTATACCAGGTTTGCTGTCAGAGCTCCCAAACCAGTCAACTAGGCATAACCTTAAGATGCTATCTTCAACACAAAACAATTAGCAGCACCTCTGACTCGTTGGGCCCCATGTCATAGGTGACCCCCATTTCCTGCCACTGTAAACAGACCTGGGGTTCCGCAACTGGAACCACCTTGCACTAACAAGGTACAGACACCCGATTCAAGGCATCAGCTGTGTTTCTTTTGCAGACCTACAAAACAGACATGAACTTCAAAAACAGGGTTTCTATATGTGCCTTCAGGTAAGGCATTACCTGACCTCCAACAACCTGGTTGCCCAGGTAGATACAGTAGGTAGGGACCTAACCCCGTTTAAAGATTTATTATACTGGGCTGCCATGTTAACAGGAAAGAGGTGTGCCATCAGTAGGGA
The DNA here is from genome assembly GCA_016271365.2 of Neoceratodus forsteri. Lineage (NCBI taxonomy): Eukaryota > Metazoa > Chordata > Ceratodontiformes > Ceratodontidae > Neoceratodus > Neoceratodus forsteri. The sequence goes on from CM057451.1 coordinate 22,700,590, forward strand.
GTACAAGGTGCTGATAGGAGAGATCCATCCTGAACTGGAGAAGATGAGAGTGCGGGGGGGGGGGGAATCAGGAGTCCTCTAATGGTGAGGAATAATGGCCAACTCTATTGGAGGTAGGGTGGAAAATCTCTTCATCACCAGGATGGAGGGAGTAATGCTGGAAATGCTTAGTTCAAGTTTCTTCATACACCCACTATCACCTGTCCCATTAAAGAAGGTGACATAAACTGTGTTGGAGGAGTATGTGGAGGTGAGCTCCCACCACCACCCTTCTGGGGCTCACTCAGAGATACAGATATACTGGAAACAGATCCATGAGGTTCTGCAAAGATTGTGGGAAACCCCAGTTCTGTACACCTTCATGCATCTGGTGCTTGGGACATTGGTTCCTAGGTTGTAGAACCATATTCAACAGCACTTCTTCCAGGCATTGTGCACGGTGGCCCCAGAATCATAGAATCATAATGGCAGTAAAGGACCCTAACAGCCCATTGTGTCTGCCCCTTCCCCCCCTTACTCCTCTCCCTTTCCACTGGCCCTCCCCTTCCCCCCTCTTCCCAACCCCATATGCCTGTCCCACACCCTCTTGAATACTTCCACCATTTCAGCCTTACGCCACCTCCTCCAGTAGTCTGTTCCAGGCTTCCGCCATCCTCTCCATGAAGAATCGCCTCCTCACATTGCCTGTATATCTTCACCCCTCCAACCTTAAGCTATGCCCTCTAGTTATAGCCTCCCCTTCCTTTTAAGAATGCTACCCTTTTTAACTTTATTGATCCCCTTCATGTACCTAAAAATTTCAGTCATGCCCCTCATCCCTTCTAGTCTTCAAAGTGTACAGATCCAGTTCTCTACACCTCTGCTTGTATGGCCTCCCCCACATACCTTGCACCATCTTGGTTTCCCTTCTCTGAACTCTCTCTATCCCATTTATGTCCTTTTGTAGGTGCTGTCTCCAGAACTAGACCTCATACTCCAGGTGCAGCCTCACGGTGGCTTTGTAAAGAGGCATCAGTACCTCCCTCCTTCTGCTAGTAGTTCCCTTCTCAATGCATGCCAACATTCCGTTTGCCTTCCCCACCGCTTTGCTGCATTGGCTGCCTACCTCAAGGTTGCTTGATATTATAATCCCCAGATCTCTTTCCTGCTCCATTTTTTTGACCCCCCCAAGTGTATGTTGCTCATGGGTTTTATGCCCCAAGTGCATCACAGCACACTTTTTGGAACTGAATTTCAGCTGCCAGGTTTCCGACCACCCTTCCAGAATCTTCAGGTCCTGCTTCTCGGCCTCCACCCCCCCCTCCTGGGCTGTTCACTCTATTGCAGATTTTCATATCATCAGTAAATAGGCACAATCTACCCTCCAGCCTGTCTGCTATATCACTGATATAGATATTAGCAAGCATTTGTCAATGCCGAATGTTGTCTCGCTGGCATTGGCATTGGTAGTGCAGGAATTAGAGATGCATAATAGGAATGGCAGTGAAGTACTGAACTGACACCAACCTCACCCCCAACCTAAAGAGACACATTTTCAAGATAGGCATTTTGGGACCTCCCCTCATGAACAGTGGCACTGTGATTGTGTTAATCTGTCCCAAAAGTTGATTTCCCACGCCATTCTGCACCACAGGTGCGAAAACACATTTTGGGCAGGATGTGAAAAATGACAGCTGTACTGTTCATAAGGAGATGTGAAAAAAAACACAAGCATTGAAAATCTGACATGAAAATATCGCAAATTTGCGAAGTTACAAGGGTGTGTGGAAACTGCTCAATGCACGCTTGTAACACAGTCATTTTATGGACTTTCATCACCAAATTTTCAACATAGGCATTTTAGGACCTCTGTGTATGAACAGTGTCACCATCATTGTCTCAAACTGTCCTGAAAACTGATTTCGCACAGCGACCATGCTATTCTGTGCCGGACATGCAAAAACACATTTCGGCCAGGATATGTAAAATGAAAGCTGTACTGTTCATAAGGAGGTGTGGAAAAATGCCAATGTTGAAAATCTGGAGTGCAAATATTACAAATTCACAGAGTTACGGGCATGTGTGGAAACTGCGCAATGAACACTCGAAAAACAGCCATTTTTTGGATTTCTTTCACCAAATTTGCAACATAGGCTTTTTAAGAGCCCACCTTATGAACAGTGGCACTGTCGTTTCATTAATCAGCTCCGAAAGGTGATTCTGCGCAGTGACTGCGAAATCACCTTTCGGGACCGAATAATGCCATGACAGTGACTGAATTCACGAGGAGGGGTCCCAATAATGCCATGTTGAAAATTTGGTGCCAAAATTCCCAAAAATGCCCGAGATATGCACCAAAGTTGAAAAAAAACTATTTATGCCATTATACAGCTTACCGGCATTTCTTCAGCTCGTGGTTGGCTTTGAAGAAAGAGTGCAGACGTGTTCCTAGTCCACCGAATATTGTCACGCCATGCCCCGGAGGTAAGTATGGGGCAAGGGTGTGTGGGGAGGCAGGTTGCGCAGAGGGTGGTTGCGGGAGGGCCACCGGAGTCGATGAGGGACTGTTTTCTGCTTTGCAGGTTTAAAAAAAAAAAAAAAAAAAAAAAAACATCACAGGACAATTTTTCTTTTACAGGGGCATTTGGCACGCTGGGGTGGGCTCACAGTGTGCCACCTGAGTGTTTGATTTTTGGGGAGGTTCTGTAGCTGACGGGGGATTGAGTACCCCTGTCGGCACACAACAAATGGGGGGGACATTATGCAAATGGGAAGTGGGCTCCCCCGTCGGCAAATTAAACTGGGAAGGGGGGACATGATGCTGAGGGGGATTTGGCACTCCCTTGGCACACACATTAAATGGGAGGGGGGGTTGCAATATGCTGATGGGGAGTGGGCTCTCCCGTCGGCAAATGAAGTGGGTCGGGGCACTCAGCGGCGGCACGCCACCATGTTTTGTAAACTGGTCACCAGGAAAGGCATGCCGCTTGCAGCGGACCTTTTCTTTGATCTGGTGGCCAGTTTACATGTTGCTGGTGTCAGTGCATGCAGCTGCTTTATTGGGAAATGAGGGACGCACCTACTGATGTGTGAACTGCAGTCGCCCACAGTGACCGCACCTCCAAATCTGCTACTACTGCAATATGTTGGCTGCGCAAGCGCGAACCAACAAAAAGAAGGGGGCCCAGTACTGACCCCTGGGGCACCCCACTCATCACCCCCTCACCCTGGAGTGCACTCCACTCACCACCATCCTCTGACTTCTGCCCGCCAACCCGTTTTCCACCCACCTAGTTATTTTTCTTCCCACCCCTAAGCTTTCTAGCTTATATACTAGCCTTCTATGAGGGGCGGTGTTGAAGGCCTTACTGAAGTCCAGATAGGCTACATTCACCGCCCCTCCCTGGTCAACCACCTGCGTCATCCAGTTGAAGAACTGTATCAGGTTCATCTGGCATGACCTCCCATTTGTGAAGCCATGCTGCCTATCGTCTTGCAGGCTGCTATCCACCAGGTAGTCTACCACCCTTTTCTTTATTACAGCCTCCATCACCTTCCCCACCACCGAGGTGAGACTGACTGAGTAATAGTTCTCCGCCACCTCCTTACTGCCCCCCTCATGCAGTGGCACCACAGCTGCCCTTCTCCAGTCCCTTGGTACCCACCCCATATCCAGGGACAAGTTAAATAGTCTTGCCAATGGGGCAGCCAGCTCTTCCCTCAGCTCCCGAAGCACCCTCAGTTGCAAGCCATCCGACCCCATTGCCTTGACCATCTTCAATCTGCCTAGTTCCTCCCTAACCCTGTCTATGCTTAACAGGCTGGGATCCACCTTTTTGTCTTCCTTACCCCTTCCCCTCAGTTTGAGTCCCCTACCCCCCTCCGTGAAGACCAAGCAAAAGTAGCTATTCAGCAGCTCTGCTTTCTCAAAGTCCCCCTCTAGTTGTATTCCTCCTCCTCCCTCCCCCTCAGCCGTACTATCCTTTGCCTTGTCTTCCTCCCCCCCCCCACCACATACCTAAAAAAAGTTGTATCCCTCCTTTTGGCCTGCCTAGCAATTTTCTCCTCAGTGTCAGCTTTGGCCCTCCTTATTTTCTGCCCTGTTGACCTCTACCTCTCCCTATAAGCCTCCCTGTCCTCCTCCCTTTGTGTTGTTTTGTATTTCCTGAAAGCCCTCTTCCTATCCCTGACCACCTCTGCCACCTCCTTTGTAAACCAGAGAGGTCTCCTCCTTTTTTTGTTCTTCCTCACCTTCCTAATGCAAATTTCAGTGGTTTTCAGTACCCTCCAATCGTGTTCCATAATTCCTCCACATCCCCTATATTCCTCTTTCCTGCCACTTCTTCCCTAAATATGCTCCTCATTCTGTTAAAGTCCATCCTCATGAAGTCCATAACCCTCATGCTGGTGCAGTTTGACTCCCTCCCTGTCCTTACCCTGAACCTTACAGTCCTGTGACCACTAGGACCTAGGCAGTCGCCTACCACCACCTCTTCCACACTCTCCCCATTTGTGAGGACCACGTCCAGCAGGTTTTTTCCCTAGTGGGCTCCTGAACAGCTTAGCTGCTATATGACTGTACCCTGTAGCACCTCTAGGATCCCCCTGAAGTCCTGAAAGGGATAACTTCCCGATGGCTACAACAAACTATTTCTATCGTGCGGGAATGGAAAACAAGAGTTGAGGAGCTTGGCAGGATGGAAAGACTCACTGCCATGCATTGTCTCAGCTTATAAGTAGACAGCATTGTGGCAAAGATGGGAGGAATACAATGCAGTGCCTAGGCAAGGGGGGGTTAAGTTATAGACCCACACGCCAGTCACCACTTACCCAAGGCCAGAGAATGTGAGATGGCAATATACACCATATTGGAAGTAAAGGTTGCTATGAAGTTGGGCCTGTTGGCTTTGCTGCTAATGTTTTTCTTTTATTTTTACACCTGTTTTGTAATCACACAAGGTACTTGTTCCAGACCATGTATAGTCAGACAAATTGCTGTGGCTTGAATTAACTGTAGTACAGTACAGGGTAAAAGTTATTTGAAGCATTCAAGGCATTTAGTATGTGATTGGGTGGCTGCTAAACTGAAACTGCTGTAATAATTGTAACTGCTTTTTATGTTTGCTTGCACATGCAGCACACAAGAAACATATTGAGATAGTACAGCATTGCAGAGGTGTGTCCATGCTGTGGCCAATGCAGCAGATGCTCTAATGGGAACGTCCCTCAGCCAGCTATCAACCGGGAAGCTGCTGACGATAGCAGTTTCAGAGCGAGAGCCGCACTTGAAAGAAATCTGCTGCTGCAATCAGGGACAGTTTTGTCATTGCAGTGGCAGTTCCTCCCTCCCTCACAACCAGGCACACAGACATCAAGCCGACAAGAATCTGGCCATGTGCATTACAGTGCACAGTAATGTACATGGGCAGAGTTTCCGGCTTACCACACTGGCAGCTCCTGCCACCCCCCACCCACACATTCTCTGGAAAGCTGACATCGGGGTGCCCAATCCCCATGTTGGCATATATCCCCCTCTCCTCATTAATGGGGCACAGTGGGAGCCCACCACAGTGTGCCAAAATATTTCTTTATGTTTCCGACACCGGAATGCCCACTACTGATGTCAGATGCGCAGGACCCCCCAAGCCCCTATTTTCCCAGCCAACCTCGGGGTGCCTAATCCCTGGGTCAGCATTTATCCCCCCCTCACTAGTCTGGCACACTGGGAGCCCACTCCAGTGTGCCACAATCTGTTTTAATAATATTTCACCTGTAAAAAAGGAAACCATCCCCCAAGGTCTTTTTTTCTTTTTTAAACCTGAAAAAAAAAGAAAATGGTCCCATGTCATCCCCACCGCCCCCCTCCCCATCCCAACTCTCCCTCTGTGGACCCTCCTCCCCACACCCCCAACCCCATACTTACCTGCAGAGGTTGGGAACAGCGATCTTCGGTGGACCGGGAAAGCGTCTGCACTCTTCAAAGCCAAACCAGGAACTGAAAAAATCACAGTAAGCCCTATAATGGCAGTCAATGGGAAGTTTCAACTTAGGTTGATATCTCAGCCAGTTTTTAGAGTTTTGGTCCCAAATTTTCAACATGGGTTCTTGAGACCCTACCTCATGAACACTGACACTGTCATTTAGTTTCTCAGTCCTGAAAGGTGATTTTGCAGTTGCTGCACCGAATCTCCTTTCAGGACTGATTAACGAAACGACAGTGCCACTGTTCATGAGGGAAGATCCCCAAAAGGCCATGTTGAACATTTAGTGAAAACATTCCAAAACAATGACTGTGTTATGAGTGTGCATTGCACAGTTTCTACGCATGCTCGTAACTTTGCCAATTTTTCATATTTTTACTCCAGATTTTCAACACTGCCATTTGTTCACACTTCATCATGAACAGTACAGCTGTCATTTTTCACATCCTGCCTGAAATGTGTTTTTGCACCTGTGGTTCTGAATGACACAGTCACTGTGTGAAATCCCCTTTTGGGATTGAGTAACAAAATGATAGTACCACTGTTCATGAGGCAGGGTCCCAAAAAGCCCATGTTGAAAATCTGGAGCGAAAATACCAACAAACGCCCAGGGTGTTTGGGTTTCCAACCATAATGCCCACCCTGTACAGACTGACAGGTGTCGGGGGTGTGACCTGGGGCCGTTGGGCATACTGTAGTGCTCACACCATTCCACCCCCATCCTGTAGCCAGTGACAGGCATCGAGGTGTGCGTTGGTGTCTTCAGCCCTAACGTTCACCCCGTTCTCCCATTCTGCACCCATCTCAGCTTATTTTCTTATGGAATGGTGTGAGCATTATGGCCGATGACCCAAAGGCACACCCCAATGCCTGTCAGTCTCTGCAGGGCGGGGGTGGGGTTGGCATAAGTTCAATACTTCACTGCCATTCCTATTATGCATCTCTCTAACTCCTACACTACCAGCGCCAATACCAGCAAGCAAACATTCAGCATTGACAAATGCTTGTTACTTCTGTATGCACCCGACTTCTCCATAAAGCTGAGCTAAAAAAAATAGTTTATATGAAAATCACCTAAAAAATAACTGATTAGTGAATTTAAAGTTAAAAGACATTTAGTGTCATATCTTTGTAAAAAGTTAATACATTCTGAAAATACTGACACAGAATGGGAATGAGAGACAGTGGAAAAATCATTAAACTGTGAAAAAGGTACAAGACCAGATTGGAAGGTAAGGAAAATATGTTTGAAACCTACATGCCATCATAAGCCCGGAGTATAGTAGTTAAGATGGTTACAAGAACCTATATAAAACCAGTCATAAAACATAACTCCAACCTAAAGACTTTTGCTGGGGAAGCTGTAAGGAAAACGGATCATTATTACAGATGATATATTTATGTCCTATAATTCATGATTTTTGGAATAATATAAGAAAAGAGATTCAAAATATCACAAGTGTTACTTTACCAGATGATCCAGTAATACTAATAATACACAGCACCACAAGAATGTATCAAGGAATACAAAAAGATTAAGAAATGGTGTTAGCTTTACTTGCAACAAGACAAAATACAGTCTTTGCAGCATTAAGTAATGATTTCTGTGGCAGGGCTCCTATGCTTCTGCAGATGCATTTTTTTTGTATGTTGCACAGCCTCCAGAGGCTCAGCACCTGACTCCCTCCAACCTCCGCGCCCCCCCCCCGGGACTTACCTCAGTACGGCAATCACCCAGATTTACCCCATCTGGCTAGGGCCAACGGACAGATATGGCCTGACGGACATGAAGTTGAGGAGCCCGGTGGGATCACCACCAGGAAACCTCCCTGGCTTACCCCCCAGAGTGGGGCTGTGGGAACAGACTGCACCACTGGAACTTGAGTCACTGCGTCACTGGCTGAGTGCTCAGGCAGTACTGAGGCGGAGAGGCGAGGCATCATAGATGGAGCGGCAATGATTTTTTGCTGCTGTAAACCCCAGGGAGGCATAATGTACAATGATGTGAAGCGCTGAAGTGCAATATTGAGCACGCCTCCCCACGAGACAGGTGTCAGTCGCTGCTAGCCTCTGGCCTTCAGTAGAGGTCTGTCATGCACCGGACACACCACCCCACCTCCCCCCAGAGAAGGAGAGCCATCCCTAGGACACTCAATTCTTCTTTCCCCTTGCTGGTCCTCCAACTCCCGAGTCCATCTCCGAACTTGGGTTGTTGGCGTCGCAAGAGGAAACCCTACTGCTGCCCTGGCAGACTGGCGGAAGATGTATTTTTTTATGTAGCAAGATTTATTCATTTCTGTGGCAGAATGCAATCATGCCATTAACTAAAATGTAGTATTAGTAGTAGTAAAATATTTTATTCATCATATGAATCGGATACTCAGATGAGCATAGCTCATTTTCAATGAGGTCCCATACAGTACACATCATACCAGCAGAAAACGGAAAATAACAAGTTTAGATGTTGTTTCAACATTTGTACAGGGGAAGGTACAGAGATACTGAAAGTAACAAGTTTCAGATGTTGTTACATATGAACATACGAAACTGCCAACAGGTAAAGGACATACAGTCTATCAAGTCTGCTTGAGTGTGCAACTAGCCATCCCCTTATTCAGCAGCTGCCACTCCCTTCCCGACCTTCATAACCATGACTCTCTTCCTCACTTTGTCCTGTCCCCTCTTAAAACTGCCCAGCAACATCTCAAATGAGTTTCAGACGTTGTTGAAAACATACCTGAAGAGAGGGTCATTCTACCATTGAACGTTTCTTGTTTTTAGTTGCCATCACTAAACATGGATGCAAGTTTGCAGGTGCAGAATTACTCAATTAACTTGTTCTTGTTTTCATTCTAGAACAAGGCAACAAGGTAGGGGCTTATTGGTCTGTTAAGTGTGCCATTTTTTGATTCTGTACATGCTGATGGGGTTTTCTGCTGGTCTGAGGTGGATAGGCATTGAGTTCCAGGGTTTAGGGCCTAAATACAGGAAGTATTGTTTGCACAGCTCCTGGTTTCTGTTGGGGAGTGAGACTTGTATCCCACCAGCAGACTGTAAGGACCCATTGATACCTCTTATGTGGATATTTCTTCTTACATAATCTGGTGCTTTGTTACCATAACATTTGTACATGTACACTGGGCAGTGTAATCTCCTTTGCTCCTCTGATTTTTGCCATCCCACTCTGCCAAGGAGTTTGCACCTGAGTGTTCCGCGAGGGGGCATCCAGAATGAAGCAGATAAGTCTGCCATACATGGTATCAAGCTTTGCCAGTTCCAGACTGGATGCTCCCGAGAACAACAGGTCTCCATAGTCCAAGACTAGTAGGAGTAAGCCAGCCCGGTGGCGCTGAGGGTTGAGACATCTCTGTCTTACCTCATGCTATGCTGGCAACCCGGGTTCAGGAATGACCTCAGGTTATCGGGGTACCAGCAGGGGATGAGTGGGTGGAGCAGGATCGAGCCTTGTGGCTCTCCTCTCCAGGGGTGGGAGGTCACCCTCCTGTAGTCCCGCCATCACCGGGTGGTGATCCGGTGGTGGCGTAGGTGGGGTATGGGTGAATGGTAGCGTGGGGTGTCCCATAGTGTGCAACATGCAAGTGCCTCCACACGTGCATGCTCGTGCCAGGGACATGCGGGTTGAGTGGGTGCAAAATGAGAAAAAACACATAAATACAATAATTTAAAAAAAAAGACCGGTTGGAGTACAATACAGTTACGTAAGAACTTACTGTAACAGTAGATCTTCGAGAGGAGCTCTTGCAGCAGGCAACACCATTAGGCAACATCATCAGGCAACACCATTAAGACTGAAGCCAGCAGGCGCCAAGACCCTATGGAAAACTTCTAGCTTGCAGTTATTAGCGGGTGACCACCCCCTGACATCGGCCCGCCCCCGACTTCCACATATGGTATAAAAGGGGCAGTCCCCTAGCCCAACCTCAGTTCTCCCGCCAGAGATCCCAGCACAAACAGAAACTGGAGAACTGAGGTGGTTCCTATACACCAAGGAAAGCAAGGTAACAGTGATGGAGAAGCAGTTACCAGGGGGATGTCTGGAGGGAATACAGTGCCTGCTGCAAGAGCTCCTCTTGAAGATCTACTGTTACAGTAAGTCTTACGTAACTGTACTATCATACGTTGAGGGGGCTCTTGCAGCAGGCAACACCATTAGGACGGAGTACCAAGCAGTGTAAGGACTGACCCCAGTCAGCTGGGAGGAGGCAGAAGTTAGCGTAAAGCTCTCAAGAGAGAAGGCCCTGCAGGACTGCAAGTCCAAAGCCCACCCTACACCTAGACACAATATCCAGACTGTAATGCCAAATGAAAGTGTGGACAGAACTCCAAGTGGCAGCTGCACAGATATCAGCAACGGACACATTCTTGAAGGAAGCAAAAGAAGAAGCCATGCCCCTGGTAGAATGGCCTTTAACTGGGCCTTGTAAAGGCTTGTCATACTTGCAGTAACAATAAACAAAGCAACTGACTAACCATTTGGACAAACATTGCTTCGAAACAGGAGCTCCTTCTTTCCTAAGGGTGAATTAAATAAACAGCTGATCAGATTTTCTAATAGCTTGGGTGCAGTCCAAATAATAGCAAAGCACCCTGTGGACATCCACAGTATGAAGTAACGCCTCCCCTCGATTAGAATACTCTGGGTAATAGACAGACAGATGGATGTCTTGATTCAGTGTAAACTCCGACACTACCTTAGGTAGAAATTTAGGATTAGTCCAAAAGGATACCCTGTCCTTGTGGAAAACTAAATAAGGCTCTTTACATACCAGAGCCTGACGCTCGGAAATTCGTTGAGCAGAAGTAATAACAACTAAAAACAACGCCTTCCATAACAGAAAGCATAGCTCGTAGCTTGCGGCAGGCTCAAGAGGAGGCGAAGTAAGCCTCTCTAAAACAAACAAAAGGTCCCATGGAGGGACAGGGTCCAGAATGGGAGGCTTCAGATGCAGCATGCCCTGCCAAAAAGTGCGATTAAAATCCAGTTGGGCATGAGTCTTGCCTTCAATAGGTGCATGGTACGCAGAGATGGCAGATAAGTGCACATTAAGCGAGGAGTAACTCAGACCCGAGTCCGACAGGGAAAGGAGGTACTCTAGAACGAGATTCACTGGACAGATAAAGGGATCCAGATGATGAGTGGTGGCCTATATACAGAACTGCTTCTACTTCATAGCATGAGTGGCTCTAGTGGAAGATTTCCTAGCTGCCACTAGGACATCTGCCACCCAGGAAGAAACCCCAAATCAGGCACCTGCTAAGTCTGCAGGAGCCATGCAAGAAGATGCAGTGACTTGAGTTTTGGATGCACCAGAGTGCCCTGCTCCTGGGACAGCAAGTCAGGGCACAGGGGCAGGGGGATCGGAGGTTCCACTGCTAGTTGCTGGAGGAGTGGAAACCGTATATGGCATGGCCAGTAAGGGGCTATTAGGATCACCTCTGCTCCCTCAGACTGTAACTTGAGAAGAACTCTGTGCAGTAATGAAAATGGAAGGAGGGCATACAGAAACCTCCCTGTCCAGAACAGGAACAATGAGTCTCGCCAGTAAACATCTGGCCCTGGATCTAGTGAGCAGAAACTGGGCAGTTTTGCATTGAATGGGGATGCAAAGAGGTCCAGCTTGGGACAGCTCCACCTGTCGAAGAGATCTTTGACCACTGAGGGAAGAAGTTCCCATTCATGTGCCTTGGACCGAAACTGGCTTAAGCTGTGGGCCGGGGTATTTAGAATGCCTGGAACATGTACAGCAGTCAGCTCCATGTGATGCTTTATGGCCCAATACCAGACTCTCATAGCCTCCCTGCAGAGGGGCTAAGACTGAGTTCCCCCTGCATGTTGATGTAGAAAACCATGGACATGTTGTCCATCTGGATCAAAAGAGGGCCTGGGAGTAATAATAACAATAATAAATAATAATAATTTTATTTGTATGGCACTTTTCCATTGCCAAGGCACCTAACAATATAAAAACAAATCATATGACATCCAATGACAAAACAATACAGATTAAAATCAAATGCTAATACAGTGATAAACACTGTAGGTGCATCTGGAAGGCCTGCAGGGCATTCAGAATCACCTGCATCTCCAAAACATTGATATGGAGATGTTGCTCGTGTGGGAACCAAGTTCCTTGAGTCTGACGGTCTGCCAGACGGGTGCCCCAGCCCTGGCTCAACACATCCGTGGTGAGAATCTGACAAGGTGATTCTGTCAGAATGTGGACCCCCTTGGAGAGGTTGGAGGGGTTCAGCCACCATGCCAGAGTCTGTTGCTCAGGGTAGGAGACCAACACCAGTTGCTCCAAATCATATGTGCACTGATCCCATTGGACACAAAGGTTCCATTGGGCCACCTTCCTGTACAGGCAAGCCAGGGGAACCATTGCAATGGTCGCCGCCATGTGTCCCAGCAGCCTTAGGAATGACCTGGCCAGGATCTGGTGAGACGATGAGACCAGTTGAACATGTGCCTAGAGGTGCTCTGCCCTATCTGGGGGAGAAAAGCTTTGCCTTGGGCAGTGTCCAAGATTGCCCCAATATACTGAAACCTCTGACTTGGCCAAGTGAGGGGATTTGTGGAGAATGAGAGTAATCCCCAGATCCTGAAACAAGGCAAAGGTGGCCTCCATGATTCTGAGCAACTGTTCCTTGGTGGGAGCTGTTAGAAGCCAATCATCCAGGTAAGGGAAGACATAATGGCCTTCCCTCCTCAATGCCATAGCCACTACTGCGAGGCACTTTGTAAAGACTTGGGGCACCGAGGTCAGGCTGAATGGCAGAGCCCGAAACTGGTAATGGTTTCCTTGGAAGCAGAAGCGAAGGAGCCTCCTGTGGGGTTGAAAGGTCAGGAAGTGAAGATAAGCGTCCTGCATGTCCAGAGAACAAAGCCAATCCCCCTGATGAAGTAGGGGGAGGAGGATGGGGAGAGTTACCATCCTGATGCATTTGTATTCTATGTACTGGTTCAGGTGGCTAAGGTCTAGAATGGGATGCAGGTCTACTGTTTTGTTTGGAACCAGGAATAAATGATAATAGAATCCCTTCCCTCTTTGTTCCAGTGACAGGTTCTATGGCCTCTTTCCACAGGAGCACCTGAATCTCCTGCTGGATGAAGGCCATGTGGTCCTGAGGGTAATAAGAAGGCAACGGGGGATTGTTCATAGGTGAATACGAAATTGAGGGACAAGTCCATTATGATTTCACCACCCCTAACTCGGGTGGAAGTGGTATTTAGATTCCCTCATGTAGATGTCTAAATTTTTTTAAAAAAGTTCTACAGTATATGTGGACTATCTACCACCTTCTGTGGTAAGGAATTCCAGAGTGGAACTATTCTCTGTGTAAAAAAATTTTTTCTCTTCAAGGTCCTATTTATAAAAGTCTTTAGTTTCATATTATGGGATCTAGTAGCACTTCTAGAGGGACACCAGTCTAAGCATAGTGTTTCTAGCAAGGCCTCATCTCTTGTTGCTCTATAGATTAAGCACAGGTCATCTCTAATTGAGTGATACTCTAGAAAATAAAGATTCAATTTTTTTAATCTGCATTCATAGGGGAGCATATTTAGATTTTTTTATATGTTTGGTAAATCTCCTCTGTACTTTTTCCTTGGAACTCTTATCCTTGATTAATGTTGGAGCACAAAAAGTAGAACAGTAATCAAATTTTGATCTAATTATACAGCTACATAATGGGATGAGCACTTCAGGTTCCCTACTTTTCAATTTTTTTTAAATACAAGTAATTAATTGATGACATCTTTTAACTGTTTTGTTATTATGCTCTGTAAATTTTAGATTGTTACTAATAAAGATATGCAGATTCTTTTCAGATGTGACCTTGCTTAATGGTATATTATTTATATACTAGTTTGACATGATATTATTTTTCCAAAGTGCATTAATTTGCACTTTGGGTTATTTAGGGTCAGCTTGTTTTTACTAGCCCACATAAATATGTTGTCTAGATTAGACTGTAAGTTCTGTACTGATGTAATATTGTTAACAATACTGCCCAATTTTGCATCATCAGTATATTTGTTTATCCATACTCCATCCATAGTAGTCATGCTAGATATCAGAATGTTGAACAAAACTGGGCCCAACACTGAACCCTGAGGCACCCCACTAGTGATCTCACTCCGAGAAGACTTATATCCCCTGATACATACTTGCTGTTGTCTACCAGTCAACCAGGATATAATCCACTGTATAATACATTTATGTAGCTTCAACCTTATCAAACATTCGATTAGGATTTTGTGAGACACTGAATCAAATGCTTTTTCATAATACAAAAATATTACATCTACGGGAAGGCCCAAATCCAGAGCTGCACTGACTGGTTTTAAGTTGCTTTGGCAAGTTCTACCTGCTGAGAATCCATATTGTATTATATCTAGTTGACCATTTTTTAGTATACGCATATTTATTTTATGAGAAAGGAGTTTTTCCATGACTTTCCCAATACAGGATATCAAACTAATTGGTCTCTATTGTTTTACATTCTGCCTGGTACCACCTTTGTGAATAGGTATTACTAAAGCTTCTTTCCATTCTTTTGGAACTACACCTTGTGATATAGATACATTAAATAATAAAGAGCAAGCTAGTTCAAATGCGACTTTTTTCAGAAAAACAAAGGTAATATTATCTGTTCCTACTGATGATGATGTTTTAAAAGACATTAAAGCTGAGAATGTTTCAGCAGCCGTAAATAAAACGTCTGACTTCTCTGAATCACAAGCTATATTTTCCAAGAGTACCTTTTTTTTAAAGATGCTGGTAAAATACTGATTGAACTCATCGGCCATTGTCTGCTCATCAGATACTATTTTGTCCTTAATTTGTAATGGTCCAACTTTAGATGTAGTAGTTTTTAGAGATCCAATATAATTAAAAACAACTTTTTTATTATCTTTTTAAACAGTTGCAAGTTTATATTCAATCTCTTTTTTAGCTCTCCTAATTGCTGATCTTGTTTTATTAGCTTTCTGTTTAAACCTTTTCCAGTTAATTGCAGTCATATTTTTCCTACAGTATATTTGTTTAGGCCCTTTTTTTCTCCTGATCAGTCTACGTATTTCTATAGAGTACCACAGTGGAAATTTTCTGTTATTTACATATTTTTCCTTTCTGGTACCCAAGTTAAAATACAATAATCAATTTTTTCTTTGATTTGTGCCCATATTTCTTCTCCTATTAATTTTGATAAATCATTTTGCCAATTCCAGTTTGATAAATAGGTTTTTATTTCTTCATATTTTGCTTTATTAAAATTTCTTATCTTTGTTATTCTTTTACTGTCCTGTCTATAGTAGTTAATGGACTATAAGATCATACAGTGATCAGAATCTCCTAATAGTTCTAATATGGTTGGAGTATCTATCTGTTCATTAGTTTTTGTGAAAATTAGATCTAAGATATTATTTAGCCTAGTTGATTCAAGTACTAGCTGATCTAGTCCTAGATGGAGAGTGGTTTCTAAAAATTTCATTTTCTTGATAATTAGTCCCTACTAGAGTATCCCAGTCAATTCAGGGATAATTAAAATCCCCCATTAGAATGATACTACCAAGTTGATCAACATTCTGCAAAGGGGCATCTCCAAGAACTCTAAAGTGTGCCCCTTTTCCACTAACTGAAGAACCCATAGGTCTGAGGTTATTTTGTGCCATCCCTTTAGGTAAAGAGAAAAATGCCCCATACTGCCTCCCCCAGGGTTTCGGCCGGGGGAGGGGGTTGGGTAAGGAGCCAGGCTGAAGAGCCAGAGACAGACAGTGTGGCCTGGGAGGATCTGGGGGCCTGGGGGCTGAAGCTCCAGCAACTTGTGTAGTGGCTTTTCACTAAAAGGCACTTCTGGGCTGTTGGCCCCTGGATTGCTGCCTGGAGGGCCAACAAAAGGACTGCTGCTGGGAGGATTTAGGCCAAGAGCGGTCCAAAGTGTGTACTGAACACAAAGCCATGCCCGACTCCTGTAGATGAGTGATGATGTTCTGGGAATCCTCGCCAATAAGGAGAGCACCCCCTGAGGAGGCATCCAAGATTCTGGATTGCACATCGAGAACAAAAGCTGAGACTCTGAGCCAGGAGTAGTGATGAAGGCAAACTCCTGTAGCTGCAGCTCTGCTGATGGAGTCCATCAAGTCATAGGAGTCTTGGAGAACATGAGTACCCACATCCAAGCCCAGTTTCAGAATATGCAGCAGCTTGGTCTTGCCAGGACTATCTGTTTCAGATTGTGCCACCTCCAAAGCCTTCTCCCACAGGCTGTTCTGGTACTGGACCATGTGGGCTGGAAAGTTCAGGGAATGGAGAGAGTATGTAGCTGAGGCATAGACCTTCTTGCCGAATTTGTCCACCTGTCTGGAGTCTTTGTCTGAAGGTTGAGTGCTAAGGTGCCTGGGCTGCTTAAAGCAGTCATGAGCCACATAAATGACTACAGAGTCAGCCTCTGGATGCTTTCCATAAAAGGGCTCCCCTCTTGGAGCATTATATAGGTGATCTGCTTTCTTGGACATCACCGGAGTAGTAGAAGGATGCTTCCAGATGGTCCTATTGACATCCATGAAGGAAACAATAAGGGGTGGGACAACCAAGGGCAGGGACTCCTTTTTGTAGAGAAACATGGCAAGCCGACATTGCTTGGGGTCCAATTCCTCCTTGTCCTAACCCATAAGGGACTGGATGTGCCTCATCACAACCATAAAAGTAGGATCATCTGGAGGAGATGGAGGGGGATCCTTGGGTTCTTCTGATTCTGCTGACAAGTAAGAGTCTTTGGATACATTCAAGTAGGAGGAATATCTTCATGACTCATTAGAGTCTGGAGAAGGAGAGGGAGCGCGACAGTGCTTTCGCTGGCAAGTTTTCAGATGGCTGGAGCCAGCCTTGTCAGGCCATGGAGTAGGATCTTTAGGAGGTGGCATTGGAGTCTTCCTAAGAGGGACCTTATCCTTATCTGGATTTGGAGGAGGGTCCCTAGTAGTAGGAGTAGGGGTCTCCCTCAAGGACTCCTTGTCCTTAAAGTACGCCCACCAAGTTGCAAACAGAGCATTATGATCTGTGGACAGATTCTGAGGTGTGACTTGGGGAGCCTGCGGTGGGGGAGGGCAGGAGTAAGGGCCCCAGCATCAACTCCTTAGGCTTTGGTAACCCGGGCATTGGTTGCAGAGGAGTGGGGTTATCGGGCGTCAGCCCCCAAGGAGTTGAGCCATCCAGCACCGGTCTAGTGGGAGTCGACAGACTGCGTGTCAGACCCTCTGGCATTGGCTGAGAAGTGACAACAGGGTTGGCCAGTGAAAGCAGAGTGTCCGGCGATGACAGCTGAGGTGTCGCTGGGGTTGACATTGGGGTGACTGGCATCAACAAGACAGGCATAGGCTGACATCAATCTGATGATTCACCTGGCATCAGATGTGAAGGAGAGGCCTGTCCCACAGAGCAAGCTCCTGAGCAGGGCAGAGGCATCATTATTGCAGGGGATGGGAGTGCATGCCCTGGGCTTTGTTTGGTGGTGTCGTTCCCTGAAGTCGAGGCTGACCTAGACGCTGCCTGGACCGGGAGGGTGACAGGCAAAGACCTGCTGCTCGAGGAGAACCCGGTCGAGCCACCTGGCTGAGGACCTGGAGGATGTAAGGGCCTGAATGTCAGGGCCTGGGAGGCTGGGGACAAAGTCCCAAGCTCTGGAGAACCACTGGCCAAAATGGTAATGAGAGTGAGTGGTTTGACCACTGGAAGCCCGGATGGAGTGAGAGCTGCCGGAGTAGAAGAGGTCGACCTCCCACAGGAGGAAGACCTAGGCTCGGTCCCGGACTTGTGCGGGGATCAAGAATGGGAAGCTGACTGGGGTTTGTCCCTGTGCTTCTCCCAGTGTTTGTGCTTTCCACTGGACTTCTTCTCTTTGTGAGATGAAAAAGAAGTCAAAGCCACAGAGGCTGGGGAAGAAGAGGTGCTTCTGTGGTGCTCCTTCTCTATCGCTGTTAATTTCTGCTGGAGCAGGAAGGCTTCCAGCATCTTCTGGCGGCATAGTCTGGTGCGCTGGTTGAAATCCTGGCAGTGCTGGCAGGCTTCAATGTCGTGGTCTGGGCCTAGGCAGAACAGACAAGAAGCGTGGCTGTCCTCATGGAGTAGCTGCTTAACACAAGCACACTTCATCCGCCACTATTCCGAAGAGGAGGATGGAGAAGAACAAATGCAAGAAAAAGCAGTAAATTGAAGTATAATAATAAAATAATAAAGTGCGGGTAAAACATGATGAAAATGGTGGTCGACTAGAGCAGAAGGTGTCCGTGAAGGTCCGACTTGTGCAGGTCGACGGTGGGAAAAGAACTGAGGTTGGCCTGGAGAACCACCCCTTTTATATCACAGGTGGATGTCAGGGGAGGGTCAATGTCAGGGGGCGGTCCTCCACTAATAAATGCTAGCTAGACGTTTTCCATGGGGTCCTGGTGCCTGCTGGCTTTAGTCCTAATGGTGCTGCTTGATGGTGTTGCCTGATGCAAGAGCCCCCTTGAAATAAGATCATAGGTTCTACAATTTGTTTTCTGGCCTGTGTGTCCATTGACTGTTTAATTTTGTAAAGTGCTCCTAGGTGTTTCCCTATGTTCTTTGTCTGATTATCTATGTGGGCATTCTATCTGATTTTCCTATCTAGCCAAACACCCAGACAGCGGTAACTCTAGTCCTGCTGCAAAGTGACTTGGTCTGCTGTTTTGATTTATAAATTGCTTGTGACTGTCCCTGACCTTTAGTTTTGTTAAAATACATTACTTGGTCTTTTTTTTTTTTGCATTCAGTGCTAATTTTGAGTGCAAAAAAAGTCTTGGAGTTCATCAAATGCCACTTGTAGTCTGGGTTCAATTTCTGAGTGGTTTGTGCCTGCCGTGTAAAGTATCATATTGTCAATGTAAACATGGAATTTGATGTGGGGATCGGTCATAGTGAGGGTGTTCATGTATATATTAAATTGGCCCTAAAACAGAGCCTTAGGGAACCCCTGACACTATAGGGGCAAAGGATGATTTGAATCCCTTTAGTGACACCATTTGTTTACGCCCTTTTAAGTATGAGTAAAATCAGTCCACCACACCACCAATCACTCCCACACTCTTTAATCTGGAAAGGCGTCAAATGCTTTAGGTTAATTGTCAAAAATTGTTCCCACCTCCCTCCTCCCGACCAACGCCTCCTAGAAGTCCCCAGTGACCTTTATTAGGGCTGAGGTGTTGCTGTCATATGATGTCATCAGTGAAATCACTTGTGGACTATACAGAAGGTAGAAAAACTGTATGTGAATGAAAATTCACCAAGAGCAATGGCTTCTGCAGCACTATACATATACATATACATATACATATATATATATATATATATATATATATATATATATATATATATATTTTGTGGCATGATGCAAATTCTGTGGCTGGGGAATCTCAGAAGTCCAGGGGCCTTGATTACAATGAAGCACTGGTAGGGTACCGAGGGACTAAGAATTGCATTTTGGTTTAAGGACTCATATTTTGTCCTGTCTAGAAAAAAACTACAAGCAAAGAAAACCAAAGATAGGGGACTACATAAAAGAATAGGGATACTACAATAAAGAAGGAATCTATTAGATTAATATAAGGCTGGAGAATTCATCTGTTTTTTCTTTTTGTTAAGAATTCTGTTTGTGCCTCCTTCTATCCGGTCTGGCCCCTGTCAGAGTCCTGCAGCACCATCTCCCAGTCCCTACCTAACTTCCATGTCTGGTCTTACCCCCACAGAGTCGTGGATTGCCCCCCCCCCCAGCTGGGTACAGGAAGGGCAAATATATACCCCCGAGTGAGCCTTACATCAGGCAGCAGACTGTGTGTGGGGGGTTACCGCACATACTGTATACCAGGGTCCATCCTGGGAGGTGGAAGCTAGGCAATTTTCCTGTGCTTCACTTCGCTGGTCCCTAGAAGGCAACACCACTTGAAGGATACTAATGCATGTGTGCGAACAATGCATGCACATTGCAGGCTCCCAGCCAATGCATTTTCCCTGCTGTATTGCACCCTCAACTGTACTGCCACCTGGGGTCATCCCGGTGTCCGTATCACAGCAAGGGTGGTGACCCACCCTCCTCAGAGGAGCACTTCCTCTGGGATGCTCATTTTCCTCCCCCAGGCCAGCCCCCAATGATCCAGGCTCGTTCCGGATCTTGGGTCACCAGCATCGTGAGTGGTCGCACTACTGCTGCAGCATCAGGTTGAAAATATTTAAAATGTTATTTATGAATGGAAAGTTAAATAACATTACAGGAGAACTCTGCTGAACCTGCAAGTCATTTTTGCCTAGTAAAAGCTGTTTTTTAAATTCTAGTTAAAATTCTGGTACTGTTCCATCTGTACAGGCATTTTGGTAACCTCAGTGGGTGTTTTTGCTTTAGAATCACGTGGTAAGTGCCATTTTAGGACTGTATGGCATAGTTCATGTCCCAGACAACCTTGGAGTTCTACAGCAGGACATAAACACATTGTACAAACAACAGAAGCATAGAACAGGGAGATAAACAACATCATACAGTTCTAAAATGGTTCTTAATGCAACATGTAAATCAGAAACCAGAAACACCCACTAAGTTAACCAAAAAGCCTGGATAGCTAAAGTAATAACATAATTTAAACTAGTACTTAACAAGCATTTGTCAATGCTGAACGTTCACTGTTGGTATTGCTCTTGTACCGTGTAGTGTGGTTGGCAGGACTGCAGTTCCCAGCAGCCTCGGTTGCTGGCTTATTTGCATGTGCTTTTTAGCGCTTTTAAAGAGGCAACTTTTGCAGCCCCTCAGGTCCCACTATCATGTCTCTGGGCCCTGATTAGGCAATTTGGGGTGTCCTGGAGCATGGGGGGAACCTTAGTTTTGCCGCAGGAGAGACTTTAAAGCAAATGTGCACTTCTGTGCATCCGCGATCTGCCATCTCACACTTTCATGGTGCAGCTACATGGCAGTCATGTGTCTGTGCTCCTCTGGCCTCTGCTTGCAGGAAAACACTACAGAGGCCAGCAGTAGGTTTCAGAAGGTAGCATAAGACCTGGGCTGGCGGCGGTGAGCAGCGGGAGCCCACGCGGGCAGGAGGTAAGCCTCACACTTTGCAGGGGTGACACATATAAGATTGTCTAGAAACAGAAAGACATTCTGGAGTATAGACAATGAGGGAAGGGACTGGTGGGGTGGAGAGAGGGGAGCACAGACAAGCAAACCAAAAGTGGGTGACACCAGTCAGGCTTATCAGGGCACCTATCAGCTGTTTGCTGGGTGGTGTCCTGCAGATCAAAGTAAAATGCCACTGGCCAGCCCATCGGTGCAGTAGTTGGATTTCTGCTTGTGACGCCGGCGACCTGGGTTCGGGAACGGACCTGGGTCATTGGAGGGCCTTCCGGGGGGAGAAGGATGGAACATCCCAAAGACTGCTCTCCTTCTCCAGGGGGAGGGGGGAGTATGTCCAGTGCTTGACATACCCCTGATGGAGGCTGGGGGTACCGCAGAAACCAGCATTAGAATGATTCAGGGGGTGGGGCGAACACAGGACATCATTGCACGTCCCTGCCCCCCAAAAAACACACACCAAAAATACTTCCTGCCGTCCGCCCTTGATGATGCCTACCTCAGCCTTCATTAGCCTCCAGGACTGGCCCTTGGACCTAATCCTGTCATTGTGGCACTGTTAAGGCGGTCGGTGTCGCAACTCCACCATAGTGGGCAAGCCAGGCAGAGGTATCAGGCTAACAGCAATGGGGGAAAAATTATAATAAATAAATAATAAAAAAAAGAGTAAAAAGCCGCCGTATGATTGGTTCGGTTTTTTCTTTTCAACAAGACAAAGTTTCCACCCATCAAGGCCAAACAGCATCACAATCAGCCTGGCTAATGATTGGTGTGCCACTGTCTTGCCCCTTGCAGACCACTCTGCATTGGACAGTCAGTGTCACACCCTTCAAAAGCCACTCTTAGAGAAAAAAGTTCACTGTGCACATACACAGGCCGAACTTAAAAAGGGCTACAATCAAGACTGCATCAGGATAAATGTGCGGTCGAAAAACCATACGAGCAAAACAGCATGCGTGGTTTTGGTGTATCTTTATGTGGCTTCACCCAAATTAGGGTGAAACTAAACAGCACAAGCAAAATGCAAGCTATCAATGCAGTGAAATGAAATGGTGTCACTTTACAGACATGACCACAGGAACTGCAGGTGCAGAAGAGGCTCCTATGTCTGTGATTTTATGCCGGGGGCTTCACCCCCTGCACCACCAATATTTGTATATAAACATCAGAAGCTGCCACATGTTGGTGGGTAAGACAAAAATTACTGTAACGGCGGCAAGTCCCCCAACATGCTCACAGTAAAAGACACTGAAATATCCCAGATGCTGAAACATTCGCACGCTATTGCCAATGCTAATATTCCAATGCCTTCTCTTAGGCACCCTCTTGACAGGATACTGTTTATATATTTTTGCGTGTTTTTCACTGCACCTGTTTTTTTGGTGTCCGCATGGAGCACTTTTTGACCACGTGTTTTTTGACTGCACAGTTTTGACCTACACTCATTTAAAAAAAACATCTTCTACTGGGAAAACTGACTTACAGATTTCAGCATAGTTCTCCTTTAAGTTACAGAATCAGGAAGAGGAAAAGGGAAAGATTTATACTATAAATAAGAAAGTGAGTCAGGAGAGGAGGGAAGGGGAATGCGGAAGGAGGGATTAGGAAGAGGGTTTATGGTTTTTGGGATAATGAGGTATTAGATGTGTACACATAACATGAACATCACTTATGTTCTATGTGTATGCCATATATATGACTAATATGGATCAATCTAGACTATATCCTGATGAGATCATGAACCTCTGACCAATCCTCCCCCCAAAGAAAAAAATAAGATAACCGATACATGTATGATGTAATAGTATGTAAATATGCTTTCTGTGTGCAGCATGCGTGCGGTAAATATTCTGACTGGACTAGCCTAGCAAGTTTTTGGTGCCCTTGTGTGGGGGTATGGAGGAGTCAACAGGAAATCAGAACCTTATTCTCCAGCACTGGTAATATACCTTACATTAACTCTCACTTTATGGACAGGCCTGGAACAACACAAACAAAACAAGTTATATGCAGCTGATAAAGGAGATAATACCCCATTCTTGTGTTCATTGCCAGTTTTGTTCCAAACCTTGCTTTAAAAGTGAGTGGGACTACAGTCTATCTGGCACTATTCATGATCACTAAAAATTAATTATTTTTATTCAAAAACAATTGGGGATTTAAGTACAGTATGCACCACTTAAGACAGACCACCACTTTAGCTGGACGTCTGTTTATACTGATGAAACCCCCATGCCAAAAGCCATTTCATATAGTTGCACTGTAAAATCTTCAAATTAAGCTGTATTGTGCATGCTACGTATAATGGCCACCAGGGGGGAGATTAACACACTGATACTCTTTAACACTTCTCATCTAACTGGGTGATAATCAGGTGATAACTGTGACTGCAGTCAGTTAAACACACCACTGACACCCCATTCTCTCCTGCTGTGCTGTCTTTGTTTTACTGAGTTGAGCACAGCAGCTGAAAGAAATAGAAAATGTCAGGATGTCAGGAAAGAGAGCTGGAATCTCACTCACTTGGAAAGTTGAAATCTTATCTGAGACAGAAAAACTGCCGAAGAACAGCCTCTGTGAACTTGCTCTGTGATTCAAAATGCCCAAATCCACACTGAGTGATCTTTTGAAAAGCAAGGAGCATGTACTCAGTGACTGGCATGACAATTAAAACCCAGAACAAACATGCAAGTGGGAGGGCAAAGTTGTTAATGTGGAGGACACACTGCTTTGGTGGTTTGTGAATGTCCAGTGTTGTGAGGCACTCATCGGCAGTTCTCTATTTTTAGGAAAGGCCTCCCAGCTTGCTTCAGCCATGGGTAAAGGTGGACATAGAGCCACGACACTGGCTTTAAAAAGGTGCACGGGGTTCTAATTTGTAATTCATGGAACTTAGTTTGGCCAGATTTGAGCAATTATAATGGCATTAATGTGGATGTACACTGTTATGTATTATGGGACAAAATCTTCAATAAACTACAAATTACAAAAAAAAAGGTGCATGGGAAAAACACACTTGGATGCAGAAAGCGCTGAAGCCTGGCTCAGAGATGTGTTCCCTGGGGTTCTGAAAGGTTATGCCCCTGCCGACATCTACAACACTAACGAAACAAGGCTCTTTTATTGGTGTGTTGGCTATGGCACACTGTCTTTTAAAAATGAAACACATTACGAAATGAAAAAATGCCAAGGACCGTATTTCTGTGCTGCTAACCTGTAACATAACTGGGACAGACAAAAAAGATCTCGTGGTGAATGGCAGTCAGTGCAGCCATGCTGTTTCAGAAGGAGTTCACCACCTGTCAGTACTGTATAGAAGCAAACGTACAGCCTGGATGACTGGAGACATTTTTACAGCATGTCTGCCTGAGAGGATGAAAAATTGCAGTGATTTTGGATAATTTCAGTGGACACCCACCCATCACAGAGCTGCATAACATTCAGCTCTCCACCCCCAACACCACCTGCATTGTCTACCTGCTAGACATGGGCATAATCTATAGTTTCAGTTTCAAGTGGCACTATATAAGGCTTATGCAGGGCCGTTCTGGATGATGATCACGAATTAACAGCCACAGCTTGTGTGCAGAGGATTAATTTATTGAACACCGTCTATTTAATGCAGCCAACAAGGTCTTATGTTTGCATAGAGACCATCAAATGCTGCTTCATCAAAGCAGGTTTTACCAGCCAAGACTCCATACCCGATGTACCTTCTCTTGACCAGGAAGAGGAGCAGGAACCCCCACCCCCTGTTCTCGCAGCAGAGCAAATGGATGAGCTGTGCTCCCTGGGGAGCAATAAAGAGCAACCAGATATGGGGAATGACATAATGGATGCGATCAGTGACCAGAGAAATGGTGCCGATGGTCAAGCAGAGGAGGAAGAGGATAAGGATGATACAGTCAAGAACACAAAGCTAGAGGCAACAGTCACCCCAGCAAGTGTAAGAGAAGCATTGCTCACGCCAAGAAGAGCTATGGAGCAGTCCTAAGAATACATGCCAGACTGGAGCCTGCTAGAAAAGACTGAGAAAGGCTGGCTTCAAAATGCAGCATCCTTGAAGAGGCAGACCCAGATCCCTAACTTCATGACAGCCAGCTAAGTTTTTTAAAACAAGATTCCAGTTTTTATTGTTGTTGAAATAAAAGTTATGTTTTATAGCATCTGATCAGCTAAAGCAAACTACTTACAAACAGAGCTGTAATCACCGAACATGCTGCACTAGTGACCACTTGTATGATTGTGCTGTATGTCAGTTGGCCCTGCACTGTACATTACATTACAATGGATGATGCCCATAACGGGCACAAAGGGGTTATCCAAATGTGTCCATTATAAGCAGTATATACGGTAAACAAAACATATTTCATAAAATACCACAATTCACAAAGCAGCAGTGAAAGGGACTGGATTGTAGCATAACACCAAAAGGCCACCTTCATTGCATTACTGCATTAATTATCAATATACACAGTTGGAAACAAAATTAAAGTGCCGTGGTAAGGTTCCCCAAATGCCTTTTTCACATAGTATGCCATTGCCAGACATGCTTCAGAAGTTGCAGCTGCAATTTGTTTTGTAAAAAATCTGTCAGTCTTTTTTTTTATGTTTTATCAGCATTTTGTCCTCCAGTTTTCTGTGTGTGGCCACACTCCCAGAATGACGTCGTACCAGGGCACTGTCAGTGTTTTACATACAGCAACAAGGAATACAGGGCAATTCATAGCGTTGACTTAAATGTGCCTTACTCATAAGTACAGTCCCATATGATGATAGTAGTGAACACTTATATGTAAATGTACAGAGCAATGCATCATGGGTAAAATAAGAACCTCCTTTCCAGTTTCCTTACTGTGAGATGCTGTCTCATATTTCTGTAGTGGTGTCAACAATATAAGCTTTTTTATGTTTATTTTCACAACAAAGTATTGTGCACACCGTATCTATCTACAAGACTTCTATACTGAGAGATGGAGTCTCCTATTTCTGCAGTGAGCACAGAAATATAATAGCCTGTATACTAATTTACATATTGAGGCATTTTGGGTACAGTACATAGCTGATTTGTCTATCTAAAACTAAAAAGTGACACTGTCCCTTTAGTAAATTTGTTTCCCTGGTATGATGTCACAGTTGGGCATTGCAGCACTGAGAAAAAAAGGTCAGGTTATGTAAATGAAGCAGAGCATCAAAATAAAATGATTTTTTTCATGGAAAACAGCACTTTTTGGCAGTTTGAATAGTAAGAGACTGATTCACAATGCCTATAGGTTTCTATTCCCATTTATTATGATAAAGGTTGAGAAGTCCCTCTAAGCCCTTCAAAAATATTCTGTTGCAGGCTGGTACCTCTCATCCCAGATCCCCTGTCAACAGTATACCCTTCAGTCAGTTTACAAGGATTAGGAAAAATTGTACCTCCAGTGAAAAATCTGAAGAGGCGGCAGCTAGGCCAGGTTCCAGGAGAGGGGGTATTCAGCAGAGGTATTGGAGAAGTTCTACATGACATGAACTGAGACCAACATTTTACTTACACCAAGAGCATTTGCCCTATCCAGAACTTGTTCCTGACCCCCAAGAAATATCCTTTTGACTTGATTACATTTTTTATATCTCCCATGCTCTTACTTTATTCTTGTTTATCTGCACACTTAGAATGATCAGTGGGAATACATATTATTTGGATGTCCCTGTCACTAAGTGCATCATCTGAATTTCTTTCCCATGACATAGCACCCTGGCAGTATTCTTTCAAAAGGATCCCTGAGGTGAAGGCATCACGCCACATTCCAGGTACCTCAAACCAGCTGAACTCAGGCTCCATTTACCCAGCGGCCTAAAAGACTTGGCCCAGAGACCATCGTTCTAACTTAATGTCACACATCGTAGGTGGGGGAGGTTATACAGCAAGTATTAATCAGAAGGCCTCTAATTATTTGACCAAATGCATTCAGAATCTGTTAAAAATTGTAGCGGCATCAAACACAGCGACTTAGTTACACCAAGATCAACTTCACAGTATGGCACACTGAGTTTTGCTTTTGCTGCTGCCAGTTCTTGGAACAGACTTCCAGTGAAATCAGACATATAAATACCGCTGTTGGTTTTAAAAATGCCCTAGACAATAACTTTCAAATGTCTTTGTTGACTGGTGTCTAATAATACTTTAGCCACTTTTTATACTAATTAATATAACAGTAAATATTTTTTGGGAAGTGGTTTCCTTTGTATAACATTTGTGCAACTGAGGTTTTCAACTTGTCAACCCACATGATCCTGTAATTGGGATAATTTCTTAGCAATCATATCCTGTATAAATACTGTTTATAAAATAAATGAATACTGTACATGACATTACATCTATTTTAGTTGATATCATTAACTTCCAATTAAAGTTCATATTAACATTTTCAACAACAGGATTGTTTTGCCACTTAAAAAGGTGCCCTTAAAAATATATGGCACAGCTTGAGGTTGTGCAGTTTATTTTTTTTTAATCAATAAACTAAGCTAAAATGTTTGGGAAACATTCTGACCTTTGCAATAACTCCTGGGGACATGCACAATTGTTATGACAGGTGAACATGTGTAGTGGCTTGAACCTTTACATCAAAAGAGCATTCTAAAACAAAAAGTCACTACTCAGTCGCAGCAGACCCATAGTTCCTTACTCCAATTACTATGATTGAGTCCTACAAGGCTGATGGGCTTCACATGCTGCCAGGACTAGCCTCTTAGTGATCTGTGTGACATAAATTAATCATTAGGCCTACAGCTCTGATGCCCTCATAGTCAAGCGAGGATAAATTGGGTAAAAGCCATGAATGCACTCGTAAAGGCATACCATTTTCAAAAGCTAAAAAGGCTGAAGTGTCATTCCTGCTGTTGCATATCCCTGGACTGAAAGAATTAGCTCTCCAAAGGGATTGCAAAGCCTAGAACAAAGGAGAAGCATGTGACCCATCACTTGCATTGAAACACTCAGGATATCAGAAAATCAGGGACCCGGTTAAAGCAGAATCATGTATGAAACAATATGTAACTGACGTGCTCTTTCGCCCAGCAAGATACAATTGATTAAGATGGCAATAAATAACAGAAAAATAGTCTTCATTCATTTGTAGCTGTATCTAGGGGTATATGGTGGCATCATTTGTCCAGGGAGGGCCTGGTTACAACCAGATACACTCAGTACCTTACCCACCGCACCATCATGATTTTAGATAAATGGGGATCAGGGGCAACAGCAACACAGGACAACAATAAACATGGGACCACTTACAAAACTATTGCCCGTGCTTAGGAACTAGAGTCAAGCAGATAAGGCATTTTTGCTGTTTAGGTGGTACACAGCTTAAAAAGGCATCACCCTCCCCGATTATTCATCACTGTTACCTTTGCCATGACGTCATCATTACCACTGGCAAGAATGATGCCATTATTTCTGCCCCACGAATTGACTGGACACTGCTGCACAGATAGCTACTTTCACTGTAAACTCGTGCATCATTACCTACAAGGGCACAGGTGTGTAATGCCACTCTCACCAGGCAGGGCAATACACTATTCTGAGAGGGGACAATTATGTCTATGCATGGTTCTGTATCAGTTAGAGGCATTTTAATGTATCAGCAACTAGACTGTGGTTTACTCCTACATTTTTGGATATAGTCGGTCCAGCTGTGCATGTCTCCCAACATCACACTGATGATCCTAGTGACCCAAGGCAATGAACTCCTGTGTCTGGCCCAACAACCATGCACCTTAACTGACCACAACTGTTGCTAGGCCCCTTATCCTGATGAACCATTACTCTTTACCATTATCATATATTTACCTATGGTTACTCATCTTTCTTTAAATTACTTTTTCTCCTCTGAAGCACTCCAACAAAACATGCCAACCCAGGACCCAGGACCTGAGCTTTCAGCTAGCCTCTCATTTTTACAGAGAGATATGGGGGGAAGGCTGGACCACAACATTTTAATGCTCAGGCTCTTGTTGGGCTATGCCAGGAAGCAAAAAGTCCAGACACCCTGTCTCCTAGCTGAGACTCCCTATAAAGCATTTCTCAAGGTCAAACTTAACCCTTCAAGTGCTCCCTAGTAACCTGTTTCAAGGTGGAAGAAGAGAGAGGCTGGTTATATTAGTTTCCCGTGAGGTCCGATGCTCCAGTGAGTGAAGGAACATATTGTGTACAATGCCACTCCCTTGTGGCAGCATATCAGCTCCTATGTGAGGTGTGCACTGCTGCAGATGTTTCCAGTTCAGCCACACACAGAAGCTGTGAATCAATGTTGGTGGCTGGCGTCCCTCCCAACCCCTTTTTTTGTTTAATACTGGCATTTTTATTTAAATGCATACCACTCACTCTTTCGATAGACTTCCTTTCTCCAACCAGTTATCTGGGATCTTGGTTCTGTCTCTTAAAAACAAGAACTAAATAAATGAATAAATAAATCCTCACTCGCACTCTTGCCCTGTGCTGCCTCCCTCCTTCCAACCTCTGACCATGATGCCAGCAGAGTAGTCACAGTGCCGCAGGTAGTGATGAGCATCCACACAAGGATGAAACCTGCCTGCAGCATTTCCAGCCCCAACCACCACATCAGTTTGCAAGAATTAAAAAGTTAGTGACGGCTGCACTGCCTATGTAGATTAGACCTGAAAGGAAGGAGCCAGCAGCCTGCAGAAATACAACTGTGAACATCTGCATGCATACATAATAATTAATTATCACATCAAAGTGGCATGCTTTCTGGAGGGATTTGTATCAGCATTTTTTTTCTCTAGCATATTAACTTTATAATTTAAAAAACTGCTTTAAAAATGATATGCAGTGAGCACTGTATTTACATAATTTTATTGACTGTTAGTTTAATATTCTAAGACAATCCAGTCAAACTGTGTCAACTGAGAACGCTCGCTGACAAATGTTCATAAAACATGCAAGATCCAAAGTAAGTACTGTCAGCCAAGAATACAGCTGATAAGGTGTTGATGTTTTACTGTAGCAGTACTTATTTTTCTAAGAATCAAAATGAGTTGTCTTGTTTCAAAATGTATTTTGTTTATTTAATGCTTTCACCAGAAAGGCATTCTGAGCTGAGGAAAGCCTATTTCCAGATGTGTTCTTGGGGAAGGGTGATGGGAAACATGCACGCACACAAAAAAAACAAAACTTAATGGTACAAAAAAGCGTGCAAACAGAAAGTAGTAATTGGACAAGTAGAAAGCATTTGGGTTTTTAGCGATGCAAAAATGGGGCAAAGAGTAAAACAAATGGACTGGCAAACACCAGCAGCAAGGGATCAGAATTATAAAATCACAGAAAAATAGACAGTGCTGGCAGAAAAAGACCAGTGGTCCATCTAGTCAGCCTGTAATACCCTATCATACCCCCGAGACCTTTTGTCAATATGGGTTTTTGTCTACATTATCCACCCCTTGCTCCCTGTCTTACTATTACTCCACCAAGTAACTAAGCCCTTAACTCCTTCCCACCATGTCTGAAACTATTAATGATTTTGGCACCCACCACTTCCACTGGCATACTGTTCTATGGCTTAGCCACTATCCCTGTAAAATAAAGCTTTCTCACGTCCCTCCTGAACTCCCCCACCCACCTTCACTTGTGACCTAGGGCTCAGTGGCATAACCATGCATACTTATTGTACGCCTGTGCGTACATGAAAAATCCACCTTTTTTTTTTTTCGCATGTTGGCCAATGGTCCTGAACCCTGGTCCTGACCTCCAGGCCTCGGTGCTGGGGGGGGGGCGCAACAGCGGCATTCAGAGGCAGCAGCTACAGTTTCAGCATTCGGCAGAGGAATTAGACAGTTTTGTCCACGTGTGTCTTTGCTCCGCCAACCACTATGCTGTAGATTTTACTGCCTGCACTCCAAGAACAATCAGCTATTAAACCGAAAGTGAACTCCTTAGAGCCACCGCGAGAGGGGAAGTCTTCTTCTGCTCACTGTCAGGTGGCCACGGGAGAGACTACTCCCTCAGTTTCAGAGTCGGAATCCATGAAGTTGTTGGCCCAGGCCTGCACTAGTCTGGTGAGTGGCGTTCGTTGTGGTGACAGCGTGTACGGCAGTGAAGTAGAACACCAAGAAGGCAAAAGAAAGCGCAGTGGGCAGCAATGCAAGCTGAAGCAGAACTTGCAGAAGCCAAGGTCCAGGAGGAAGGTAGGAAGGATGGACTGTGAAGGCGCAGAAGCAGCTGCACCAGTGATGTTGTTTTCTCTGCCCTCTGCTGGATTGTAGAGCAGTTTGGGAGTATAGCTAAGAACTTTGGGGGGGGGGGCGCACTGCATTAGAGACATAAACATCATAGGCAGAAACACGATTCGAGCCAAATACTCTCGGCATACAACCCAAGTTCAAAAGCATCTTCACTATTATGAAGAAATAGATGGAAGGTTTACGTAGAATAAAAATACATAATTCTTGAAATGCTGTCATCGATCTCTCCTGGTCACTTACAGATCTTTGGAATGCTAGCGTTAGACATGCAGCTGTGTCTCAGAATTCGAGTTTCTCTGAATTGTTTTTCATTGTGTCCACTGAAGCATTTGCATTAGGGATTTTCTTAGGACAGAGTACAATTTTAGAGCACCTTTTTTTAATCAGTAAAATGTTGCTGGTACTTTTGATGAGTTCCTACGTCTGTCTGGCGCATGTAATAAATTACATACACAAGTGATTTGGGCTTAAGTGCCATTTCTAGTAAGGCCTGTGGGTGACAGAAGTTCTGGGGCTTAGTCTTTTGTTTCTGAGCACTAAATAACAGTGTTCATTTTTACAAAATGTTACACTTCTTAGGTACCTACTGTATAAAGATGGAAAGCAGTTGCTCTGTCCCATATCAGTCTTGCATGGACATAATTCAGCCTATAGAAAAGGGTTTGCAAACTTTAGGGCAGAAAATCATAATATTCTAAGAAGCTAAATTAAACTATAAGAAATAGTTTCTTACTTCAGTATTATGAGTTTTTATCTTTGCGTTTCATAGTGTCACACATGAAGGCCGGTATAATGGACTGTTCCAAATGTTAGTGTCAAAAGGTTAGGAGGTATGAGCTGAAAAATTAATTTAAAAAGCAGCGACCTCTGGGAAATAGGAAATGGGAGAGCTGTCAGAATGAAGGCATGTGTAGGCTGGTTCATGGGTCAGAACAGAGTGAGTACCTGCCTGCCAGACAGTAGTCGTGCCTATGGGGCCACCAGCTAAGTCGGTAAAAGTTAAGTGGCGCCAGCCTCCTTGCCCCAGGTTCCCCTCCCCTTCTGCCCACCGGTTTGTGTCTTCTCCTCCTCCAGCTCTGTCTTCAGCTGAGCTCCCCCCTTCCCCACTGAGCCGCCTTCTATTCTATCCTATCTCCCTGATTATGCCAGTCTGTGACTATGATGTCTAATCTCTGTCTCCCTTGATGACTGCCCCTTATTTTCAGTGGCCCCCGTCCCGCTCCCTGCCTCATCTCTTCTGAAGTTTTTTGCTTTTGGCATTGGCACAGCCTGGTAGTTAATAGCTATGATGATAATACTTATTATAAAAAGGGTCTGAGAAATGGAGCTTTCTGATTGGCTGCAAACATTCTAAAGCCTTATGTTAATCTTTTATTAACATACATGTAGAGCTTAACCATATGCTGAACAAGGTTTAACACTGTTTAAAAACATGTTTTATTATAATAGCAATAAGGCACTCCCAGGGATTATGTTAATGGTCAATTAATCACCCTCTAGGGACATGTGGCACTCGGCTACACCTCGTGCCACAGTACACCCCTAGAAGGTGATTAACAGACCATTAACATAACTCTTGGTCATGCCTTATTGCCTAAATAGTTTTGACTGTCACTGTCTGTCTAAATGGCTGTATTTTATTGTATCTTCGTCATTGTTGCTTTCCCTGCACCCCTCCCCCCAGGACGCGCTGGTAGACAAGCAGCTTGCTGTTCAGGTGCCCTTTCTGGGGAAACTTTTCACTAAATAAATAAAAACATGGGAGGGAGTAGTAAGAAAAAATGCAAGTGGGTTGTCGTAATGGATCAGGATGGGAACTGGGAAATGACTTTGGCTTGAACTGAAGTTGTGGCACTGCAACTGGCAAATTCCGTTGTGGCACTGGTACAATGGCAGGAAGAACCTGGTCTTTAATTTCCCAAAGCTGCATGGAACACTTGTAGCAAACTAGCAGGGATTTGGGAATAATGTTTAGTGCCAGTAAATATTAGATGGGCCACTGATATCATCATCAGTTTGCTACAAAGCTGTTCTGTGCCATGGTAGGAGGACAGGAGGGTACTAATTGTGAAGTTTTATTAAAAAAGCAATAAGCAAAAAAAGTGAATAAGCATTCAAGTGACTAAAGGACTATATGAAGCAATATAGTGTAGTGGTTAAGAGCACTGAGTGGAAGTAGGGGCTGAAGGGATTGAAAGCCAGGTCTTCAGGTTTGCAGCTCACTGAGCTGCAAACCGAAAGACCTGGGTTTGAATCTCATCAGCCCCCAGCCACTTGCATACTGTGTGATCCTGAGCAAGTCACTTAACTTGCTTATGCTCCCAGGTCGCACCTGGAAACGAGCTTGGTTTAGTGTGCTTTTCCTGGCTAAACAATTTCCCCTCCCACCAACCCCTCCAGTGATCCACCCTGACCAATAATATTTTACCGCAGTGTCTGTATTTAACATCCTTATTAATATTTGCTATCCATACTAGGGTTCATCTTTGTCTCCCTCAGCAATCCTGGATTGCTGAGGGAAACAAAGATGAACCTTAGTCTGGATAGCAAATATTACTGAGGATGATCCAGACTGCCTTGTGGAGAGACAGGGCAGGCCATACATTAGCTGTTGTTTGAATTTGATGTTATATTTAGTGAATGAATATAAATATCCACACAATATATGGCTGTGGCTCTAGCAGTGCAATGAGTAATGTTCAATATTCTGACACAAGTGTATGGTGTATGGTAGAATGCTGTTATGCATGGAATATGCTTGTTCTGCTGCAGTAGTGACATCATTATGTTGTTCTGCTGCAGCAGTGATGTCACTACTCCAGCAGAACAACTTGGAATGCTGCCACATAGTTGCTCTCCTCTCTATCCATTTAATCTGGAAGCTTTTTTTTTTAACTTAAACTTGCAAAAACATCTGCAGCACACTGTGTCAGTTAAAAAAAAAAAAAAATGTTAAAATTTCTATTCTCCATTGTCTTCTCTAGCTGGTTTTGTAGGATTTTCTATGCTGTGACTGCCCATACATTATAAAAGATTGTGTATGAGCAGTCATACACAAACAAGGATATTTTTGTATCTCGAGGTTCCCTTTGTAACAGAGCACCTCTTGAGCTGTGCTCTCGAGGTCAACTGTTACCAAGGAAACCTCTTGATACTAGAATATCCTTGTTGTGTATGACTGCACATACACAATCCTCTATGTGTTCTGGACCTGGAGGCATTGCTGACACTGGTATTAAAATCTCCACAGATTTGAATTTAACTAGTGGGGCCTCAGATGGTGCAATGAGTGGCGGAATCCAGCCTGCTCCAGTGATGCATTTTAAGCAGTATATGCATAGTGTGGCTCAGACTGTTAGGCAATTTGTAGGTGTTTTTGGGCCAGTTGGTACAGTGCCTCCTACTTGTATTGGTTGGAGCATGTCACATACTGCCCTTTTACTTTGCTGAAATATAATGCTCTTTCTCAGTTTTCTGTTGCTTTGGTGAATGGTGACAGTAGTATTGGTTTACTGATAAATCACCTTATGCTGTGCTCCAACAAGCTTGTGACTATGCAAAAAAGATGCGGTAAATACTGAATTCTACTGGCACATTTAACATAAACTGACTGGAAAAAATATAATATGACTCTGAATTCCGCTAAATGCTGACCCTGGTTTTAAAATGTTTTCAGTTGTATACATTGGTACTTTTACCTTGATGGGTTGTATGGATTTTAAGATGGTCTGGATGGATGGCCTCTCGTGGATATGAGAGTGTCACCTCATGCCACCAGTCAGTCCAGTATGTCCACCACAGGCTGCAATTCGACATGGCCAGACTGGACTCACTCTTCCATGCCTTTTATCGTTTTGCCCTCGATTGTCCCTACTCTACCCATCACTATGTCCTGTGTCACTCATTGGGTCTTCCCTCACTGCAGGACTGCCGCCAAATCCACTGTGCCCATCTCACTGCCAAGTTCCGGTCTCAAACCCTACCCCCCCCATCTCCACTCAGCACTTTCAGCCACTCCCCTGCCAGCCTACTCACTCAGGCACAGCTACACCAGATTCGTATGTATCCCGCACAGGTCCACAATTGCTGGCCAGGCCGCCTTCACATATCGCATGCCTAAGCTGTGGAACTCCCTCCCAGTTGACATAAAGCAGGTCCCCTCAGACTGCTACCTCCAAGCCCGCTTCAAAGATCACTTCGCCTCCACCTGCACATGTACCTAACCTATATGCACCACTCCTCCTCTAACTGGAGTACTATGGCTGTATTATGTTGCACTGTATTTGTCTGTTCATTCGTACCTTGAAGCACCCTGTTGTCTTGCTCTGCCCAAGCCATAATGTTACCCTAGTGTTGTTAGCTGCGTCTAACACTTACTGTCTGATTGCAATATATATTTTCTGTATTGTGTTCTCCCCTCCCCTCTCCCTCAGGATGCAACTGAAATCAAGCAGTACTCTGCTCAGTGTGCCCTCCTGGTGAAACTCTTACATAAATAAATTGTCTTCTGGGTAAGTGCTTCTCAGAGGAATGGGAAATGAGACACCAGGCAAGGCTTTTTGTTTGGCTGGTGCGTGTGTGTGTGTGTGTGTGTGTGTGTGTGTGTCTGTATGTCTGTGTGTGGTAGGTCTCTTTCCTCATTGCTGACTGCCCTCCCCCCAAAAAAATGCCATTCCATTGCTCTCCCCAGGCGCATTACTTTGCATTGACGGCATTGCACCTCAGTTACCACCTCTAAAAAATGTTTCAAGCATCACCACCCAGATAACCAGATTAATTTTCATTTTCTCCAGCCCTCATTTGCCATACCTCAGACCATCTTTCAAGGTTTTCCAGGTCCCTCTTCATCCTCTCCACTCTGTCTGGAGTATCCACACTGTCTAGAGATCCTGATAACATCTGCCAATAGGCAGAACTTTCCTTTCAGCCCTTCTGCAATGTCACTAATGAATACATTGAACAGGACTGGTCCCAGTTCTGCTACTCAGCCATGGTCCTTGACCCTTCCCCTCCATAGTGAATACTGAACAGAAGTATTTATTCAGTATCTCCGTCTTGTCAAGTCTCCCTCCTATTTTTCCTAGATAAGTATTGGCGTTGGAGTTATTCTCAGACCGACTGCGTCTTCAAGTCATCCAGTAGAACCAGGGGGGTGCCAGTTGGCCAACCAGCCAGTGTTCCTACCATTCTAGTCTACATGTGCAGCCACCACTGGTTAGCAAAGTGGAACTGTAGTGGTATGTCAGGCTGTGCTAGTAGGGCACTGTAAAACTCCCACAGTTGGCCCCAAAATGCACCAGAATGCAACAAAAATAATAATGTTTTCTTGGGGCCTAGGCGGCCCCCAGGCTTTTTCCACTATTATTATATATCATAATTCTTAAACAGTTTAAACAGCCTTCAGTGTTCAGTTATTAAGCACTCATCATTTTCATAAGTGCTTATTACCTAACTGTATGCCTGCACTGCAAGGATGCCATCAACAGTGGGTGCCAAAATGAAACTATGCAGCCACCAGGGCCAGAACAATGGGACTGGTATGTAAGGCTATGGTAGAAGGGTACTGTATACTCTCACAATTATTTTTTAAAATGCCATAAGCATCAAATAGCAAAATCCTCTCGGCAATTGGGTGGAGTCATTGACTTGTGCGTACACTTTTTAAAAGGCTGGTTACTCCACTACTAGGACTCAATTTTAAAAGAGCTCTTAGATTGTTGCAAGTTCCGGTGACCTAGGGCTGTGGCAAACTCCAGGTGTGTCAGGGACGCTGCACTCAGTTTTATAAAACTGGGGGGCCCTGCATCAAAGACCCATCAGTTGCCACAGGCTTGTGCCAAACATATGGAATACCTGCAGGGTTTGACACAGGCATCCAGCCCCCCTCACCCAGCACAACAGTAGAGGGGCCGTGAAAGTGGGGGGAGGTGAATATGCCTGCCAGGAGGGGGCTGGAGGCAGAAGGCGCACAGGGGTGTCCTAGGGGGCATCGGGGATATGGTGGCAATGTTAGGGCAGTGAGGTGGCACCCACAGGTGTGCCATGTGCAAAGGCAGACAGTCTATCAGCCTGGGCAGTGGGGGGTTGGCAGGGACAGATTGTGACCTGGCCATAGGTGGGTACAGCTCTGACATTTTCCCCACAGGTGCCACAGTCCCCAACACTGTAGGTGGGAGGCAGTCTGCCATAATGCAGGGGGGGCTGGGTACCAGGGGACTGTTGCAGTGCCTGGAGAATATTTTCCCCCCACGACAACCACTGGCAGCCTTCAACCTGTAGCCACTACTTCCCACCTACAGGGTTGAGGATTGTGGCACCTATAGAGCAGGTGCCAGAGCTGTGTCCAGTAAACACGATGTGTAGCCTGTGCTACTCCTGGCCAGGTGGGTGCTCACACCAGGGCCTGCTAGCCCAGTGTAATCCACAGCTCAAACAAGAAGTTGCACTGCAAAACAGGAATTAAGTCCAAAGTTGTTCAAGTCATTGCAAACCTTTTATTCAGGTTTCAGATAAAGTTTTTGGTAGCAAACAAAAATAACAAAACTTCAAACAATTAGAACAGTAACAGAGGTCTCAACCAGGTGGAGGACCAGGTGACGGTCCATCCCTGCTAACCCCCCTGTACCCAGGCCAACTGGCTATCTGCCATTGTGCAAGGCACCCTTGCTGGATGCCACCTCACTACCCTGACATTGTCATCGTGTTCCTGATGCCCCTGAGGGCACCCCCTGTGCTCCTTCTGCCTCCAGCCCCCTATTTGAAGGCCCCCCTAATTGCCACAGTGTCTGGCAGTGGCATATGGCCCTTAGAGCACCTCCTTACTGGTCTAACATTAGCCCCCAGTTATGTCCATGGCAGGGCTTCCAAAAATAAAAAAAAAACATGGTGCAGACCCTCCATGGCACAAACCCCCTTATGACTTCGTGCAAGGGCATTTCTGCCACAATGGTGGCACAGGGTGGCTTTGGCACAAGGCATCCTGATTTCAACACAGCCTGCATTCAAAAATCAGGATTGCCACAAACTTTGCTGCAAAGTGCCACTTGCGTCATACCCATATGGTGCAGGCACCTTGTGTCAAAGATTGCCTTTTTAAAATTGCGCCCCTTGTGTTCTCAATTAACTACTGTTGTTGAATAGTTCTTTGCAGTTCAACTGGTTCATTCCTTTCAAGAACTTGAAGGTCTCTATCATATCATACCTCTCTCATCTGATCTCGAGCAAGTACATGTTCAGTGCTCTAAGCCAGTCTTCTTAGGATCTGCCTTGCTGGCCATGCATTACCCTACTCTGCACCATCTCCAGCCTGTCCTTGTCTTCCCTTAAGTAAGGACTCCAGAACTAGGCACAGTACTTTTGGTGTAGTCTCACCAGTAATCTACAGTGGTAGTAATACCTCTTTCCTCCTACTGTCAAAACTCCTCCCAATAAAACTCAGCATTCTACTTGCCTTACTGTAGACGTTATAACACTGGCTAGGTTAAAGGAGACACTTATAAGGACTCCTATGTCCCTTTTCTCAGAAGTGGTGTTCATCTTAATCCCTCCCATCCAATACTTGATTGTAAAGTTCTTGTTCCCTATGTGCATCAACTTGCACTTTATAGCACTGAATCTCAGCTGCTAAACCCTGGACCATGTTTCCAGCCTGTGCAGGTCCCTCTGCATCTCCCTTACCCCCTCCTCACCATCTACCTACTACAGAGCTTAGTGTCATTTGTGAAGAGACACATCTTGCTCTGTATCCCTTTTCCTATGTCGCTAATCAACACTGAAAAAGACTGAACCCAGGAGTCCAGGACTGATCCCTGTGGCACTCCACTGGTGACTTCCCTCTCTTCAGATCTGACTCAGTTTACCACTACCCTCTGCTGTCTCTCTTCCACCCAGCTTCTCACCCATCTAACTCTGTTCACTGCTGCACCCCAATCCTCTAGATTCTTCAGCAGCCTTCTGTGTGGCACCAAGCCTTGCTGAAGTTGAAGTAGAGCAAATCCACACTGCATGACCCATATCCACTGTCCTAGTTACCCAGTCACTGTGATCCTTCCCTCACCTGCAAAATCAAGCCGCACTCCTCTTCCTACCCATTCCTCTCGGTGATAACAGAACACCCACCCTTACCACCTTCTTGCCAAAAAATACTCCCTCATCGCTCCAAGTCTGCAAATCCCAGTTTCCAGTGCAAACCTGCACAAAAAAGAAAGCCATGCTGGAGACAGCACATTCTCCCTCTTCTAAGTCTGTGACAAAAAACATAGACAACATTGACAGAAAAAGGCCCCATGGCCCATTCAGTCTACCCTGCCCTGGCTACTGATGTTTGTGAGGGCCTTAGTGGTTCTTCCTAGCCCCTTCCCCTTCCCTCCCCTTTTGCTGATGTCCTACCAGTCCTGTGTCTGCCCCACGCAAGTTTGAATCCCCCCACTGATTTCACGCAGATGGCATCCCTTGGTAGTCTGTTCCACTTATCCATCTCCCTTTCCATAATAAAATACTTCCTGACATCCCTCCTAAATCTCTCCCCTCCACCCATCAGCTTCACTGTGCTCTCCATGGTGCTTGTACTGTATTCCCACTAGTATGAATAACTCTCTACTCAACTACTTTATTTATCTATTTTATTTATCCCATGGAGGTATCTGTATGTCTCAGTCAAGCCCCCCACTCCCTTCTTGCCTCCACTGTGTATATGTTGAGGTCCTACAACCTCCCCATGTACAGCTTTCCCTGCTCTTCTTGAATAATTTTGGTTACCCTTCCTTGTACCACCTCCACCCTGCCCTTCCTCAAGTGCAGGCTTTTGAACTGCACTCAGTACTCCATGTGAGGACACACTACCCTTACCAAATGTGACACAATGGCAACACCATGGCACCACAATGGCAACACAGTGGTGAGCTACAAAATGTGCAATGGTACTACCCAGTGGTACCCTGGTTGTACTATGGTAGATTATTTTTGTTGATATGGTAGGACAGTGGTATAATGGTATCACAATGGAATTGAAACAAACCACTGTGATACCATGAAAACCTTAATGGTAAGTGGTAATCACAGTGGTATTGCAATGGCAAATGAGTGGTATTACAGTGGTATTCCGAAGAACTTTTTGTAAGGGAAGGGGTCTGTACAGGAGAGAACCACCCCTCTCTTCCTGCTGCTTATCCCCCTTCCTATAGATAGATAGACAGACAGACAGATAGATATTTTATTCATATAGCACCCATCTCCAAAGACTCTGGGTGCTGTACAATATGACACATATAACATATACCATACAATAATACAATTCTAAAACTAACTACAACAATATACAAAATATAACTAAAAGCACCAGCTTAACTAACCATCACAAATATACTATTTTTATAAAACCCTTTTCAGTTAAAAGCATGATTAAATAAATATGATTTGAGGCCCT
Organism: Neoceratodus forsteri; assembly: GCA_016271365.2. Taxonomy (NCBI): domain Eukaryota; kingdom Metazoa; phylum Chordata; order Ceratodontiformes; family Ceratodontidae; genus Neoceratodus; species Neoceratodus forsteri. The sequence goes on from CM057451.1 coordinate 22,741,384, forward strand.
TCTTAAAGGCTTCCACTGTGGGAGCCTCCCTAAGATAACCAGGCAAGGAGTTCCACAGGGTAGGCACAGCGGCTGCAAATGTCCGATCACCAGAATGCCACAGTCTAAACCTAGGAACTCCAAGGAGGCCACCCCCGGCAGAACAGACAGCCTGGGCCAGGCAGTATGGCACAAGGAGCTCTTGCAGATAGACTGGGCCCCTCAAGTGCAGGGATTTATAGGTTAACAGCCCTATCTTGAAGACAATCCTCCACTGAACTGGTAGCCAGTGCAGTTCACGTAGCACCGGGGTGATATGTTCATATCTTTTCACCCCCAACAATAATCTTGCTGCCACGTTCTGCACCAGCTGCAGTCTGCGGAGGTTGCCTCCAGATATCTCCAAGTACAGGACATTGCAGTAGTGTAACCTGTAAGTGACGAAAGCATGCACCAGTGTGGGCAGGTCATCAGGCGGGATTGGGGCTCGAATTTGGGTAATATTCCTGAGATGATAAAACCCGGTTCTCACCACGGCTGATACCTGTGCTTCAAGTGTCAGGCCACCATCCAGGATTACACCCAAATTCTTCACCTGCCTAGAGAGGGCTAAAGGCACACCCCCCAACACAAGTTCAGGGAGTAATGTCATACCTCCCCTCTGTCCCGACGACCCGACTCCACCACCAGTACCTCAGTCTTGTCTGGGTTTAGTTTAAGTCAATTGTGATTCATCCAAATCTGGATTTCCTCAAGGCAGCTGTTAAATAGAGTCTGACACCTGGCTATTGGGAACACAGGACAAATGCAGCTCTATATCATCAGCATAGCAGTGAAAACCCAGCCCGTACTGCCTGATAATGTCCCCCAGTGGCAGCATATACACCGTGAATAACAGAGGCGATAAAACTGACCCCTGTGGAAAACCACAGCCCAGAGGCTTCGGGTTTGATGAGAAAATTCCCATGGTCACCCTCTGCACTCTGTCTATCAGGTATGACCTAAACCAGTTGATGACATTTCCGGACAGGCCACACTAAAACCACAGTCGGTCAAATAACACGTCATGGTCTATGGTGTCAAACGCCGCAGAGAGGTCTAGAAGGACCAAGATGGTACGGTCCCTTCTATCCCTCGCCATCAGGAGGTCATTAAGCACCCTCACCAGAGCCGTCTCCATATTATGCCCCACTCGGAACCCAGACTGGAAAGGCTGATAGGCAGAGGAAGCAGCGAGATGTCTCTCCAGCTGAATGACCACCACCTTTTCTACAACCTTCCCTAAAAATTGGAGGTTCAAAACAGGTCTGTAGTTGCTGAGGCAGTCCGGGTCCAAATATGTTTTTTTCAACAGGGGTCTAACCAAAGCCTCTTTCAAGGCTAAAGGAAAGATCCCACTCCCTAAAGAACTCCAGACTACCCCAGCAATCACAGGACCAATCAGGTTCAAGCATTCCACCAAAAGGCAAGTTGGACCTAGATCTAAATCACAGTAGGTTGGCCGCAGCTTAGAGATTATGTCTACCACCTCCCCAACCTCAATCAGCTCAAACTCATCCCACACAGGAGGAGTGCTCCGACTCAACTCAGGACAGACCCTGTAGCCCTTTTGAGAGACGTTCGATGAGACCTCAGCCCTGATGGAGGACACCTTGTCATCAAAAAACAGAGCCAGATCCTCGCACCTATTGCTCGAACCTACCCCTCCAACACACAGACAGGCAGGATGTAAAAGCCTGTCCACTGCAGAAGAGCAGAGCTGGTCTGTTTCTCTCTGTAGCAATCTCCCCAGAAAGAAATTCTGCTTTTCTACAGGAGATTACCCCCTGATAGTCCACATAATGTGTCCTCAGGGCCAATTTGTCCTCCACCAAACAAGATCTCCTCCAACGCCTCTCTAACCTCCGACCCCTAGTCTTTAAACATCAGAGAGTCTCATCATACCAGGGAGATCGGCGATGAGTAGACAGGAGTTGGACACGTAAGGGTGCGATTGAGTCAAAGGCAGCACCAACCGCCCCATTATAGGCTGCTACTGCCTGCTCTGACCCAATCGCACTAGCTGCCCCAACACCCGATAGGTCCAGCACTGCCTAAAGGTCCTCTGGGGAAACTCCCCTTAAAGACCGGTACTGAACCATCTCCATAGGGGCAGGACCATCTTGGGGGGGGGCCTTAAATGTGAACCCCACGGTGCTATGATCTGACCAAACCACTGGATCAACACTAAGGTCCATAATATCCAGCTCGGAAGAGAAAACCAGATCCAATGTATGTCCACCCGAGTGCATCACTGTCATTACCTTTTGTGTCAGGCCCAGTGCCTCCATGCTCTCATGAAGATCTCTACCAAATTTTGATAGCCCCTCATTGACCCAGGCATTGAAATCCCCTATGTACCCTAGCATCCTGTTCATCCTCCTGACTGCTCTAATACACAGTGATGGTGTTTTCAAATTGTCCTATATTAGCACCCCAGTCCCTCTCCTCAGTCATTCTCTTCACTGCTACCCCCCCCATACTGAATTTTGTTTTCAGGTTTTCTGCGCCATGTACATTACTTTGCACTTTTATGTGTTGAATTTCAACAGCTATGCCCTTAACCATCTCTTAAAGGAAAACTCCATGTTAAAATCAGAAAAAAGATATGTAGTATTCTTTTTTCTGTGTTATAACCTCTTCCCATTATTTTTTATTTTCTCTGACTGTGAGAGTTGTTTTTTCTAACTTTCCCTGGCTGTTTTATTGCCCTTGGAGGTTGCCATTCTGGTTTCTTTTATGGTCTCTTGTTCCGGACAGTCTTCCCAGAGTGCCCTTTGGTGTGATGTCTAATCGCCCCTGCAGGAAGCCAGTGAATTGTTACAGGGTTTGTCACAGCTCATCCACAGAGAGAATACTTCTTCCAGAGAAGTCACACTGCTAGATTTTGGGTGAGTGTAATCATTATTATTTTGTCATATTGGTACCTTGTCCAGCTATGTTCTGCTGTGTGTGTGTGTGTGTGTGTGTCTGTGTGTGTGTCTGTGTTTTAATCATGTCACTGTTTACAGTGGTTGTGTCTGAACTCATCTGGCTATTCCTCTCAGTCCCTTTCAGTTTCTGCACCAGTACTAAGCAGCAAAAACTGAACATCACCTTATAGGTTGTAACATAGCAGGACAAGGTACCAATATCAAAAAATAATAATGATTACACTCACCCAAAATCTAGCAGTGTGTCTTCTCTGGAAGAAGTATTCTCTCTGTGGCTGAGCTGTGACAGACCCTGTAACAAGACACTGGCCTCCTGCAGGGGCAATTAGACATCACCCCAAAGGGTACTCTGGGAAGACTTTCTGGGACAAGAGGCCATAAAAGAAACCAGAATGGCAAACTCCAAGGGCAATAAAACAGCTAGGGAAAGTTAGAAAGAACAACTCTCACAGCCAGAGTTTAAAAAAAAAAACACTGGGAAGCAGTTATAACACAGAAAAAAAGAATACTACATATCTTTTTTTTGATTTTAACATGGAGTTTTCCTTTAAGTCTTTCCAGATCTTCCCTCACAGTTCTTAACCCCTCCTTAATGTCCACACTTCTGCAGATCTTAGTATTGTCTGCGATGAGGCAGATCCTCCCATGGATTCCAACACCAATATCACAAATAAAGATGTTAGAGAACCAGTCCCAAAACTGATCCCTGCAGTGCTCCACTGGTGACCTCCCTGACCCCTGGCTGCTCCCCATTGAGGAGAACCCTCTGGGGTCTCTCACTTAGCTAATTCCTTACCCATCATATAATCATATCCCCCCATCCCCAGGTCACTCATATTCTTGACCTACCATCCATGTGGAACAGAGTCAAAGGCTTTGCTGAAGTCAAGGTACAGTACTGTATGTCTACCACCTCTGTCACCCAATGAAACAAGTCGATCAGTTTCTTCTGACACAACCTTCTATGAACCCATGCCGTCTAATGCCCTAAAGACCATCTGCTTCCAGGAAACCCACTAGTGTTTCCTTTATTAAGGTCTCTAGTCACTTCCCTATTAGTGATGACCGTAGTTATGAGCTGAACAAATGGTGTGCAATGTATATCCTAGCAGTAATACCTGACTGGATGGTTATCAACCAGTCTGTTATAACTACTAGAATATATGTTACTCTCCTTTCATTTGGGCCACAGATTTTGAAGAGTGATGCCGTGCCTGCTCTGACAAACTGGAAACGGGGGTTTGGAAAACCGGCCCAGTGGTGAGGAGGGCTGAGGTGCCTTGCACCTTACCTCCTGTCATGCTGGCAACTCGAGAATGGACTTGGCTTGTTCAGGAGCTGGCCAGGAGAGGAAAGATTGAGCATCCGTAGGACTGCTCTCTTCCCTCAGGGAGCGGGGTTTGGATGGTTCACCGCTGGACTGCCACCCAGTGATGGCTGGGAGGCAGCACATGCAGTACCACACTTTGGGAAGGGAACCAGGTTCTGGATGCCTAGGACATCTCTATGGAGGTGGAGCTTGCCTGCCGCACCCACTGCACATCCGTGGGAGTCCAGTGGTGAAAACCTAGGCTAGAAAAACATCCCATCTACAGGATGAGGACTGACCCCCTTTTAGGCCCCTCACCAGTGACTGGGCATCCCCCACAGTCCTGTGGCAGAGTACGATGGAGGAAGGTAAGTCCTGTGGAAGCCGGGTGATGGGGTTGGTTGGTTGGTTGGATGGGAGCAAGCTGGCTGAAGAAGCATAAACAGATAATGAAAAAAAAAAAAAGAAACAGATTTGGGACTTTGGGTGGAGGAGTCCCCAATGTCTGTTTCAGCAGTGAAAGGACAGGGCGTCTAGGATAGGCTTGATAGCAGTGCATTCTACGAGCTGAACAATATTGCTCTGCAATGCAGCTAGCACATCTGTGGGCACCATGTACTCCCATGGTGCTCGGGATTGGTATGTTGAGAGAGTCTCAAACTCCAGAGACAGACCTGAACCCACCACTTCCAGCCTCCATTTGTCCAAAGTGATGGCAAATCATTGTGGAAGGAAGCTTACCCCAACCAGAAGATAAAACTGGGACTATGCGGAGGGGGGCGAAGGACACCCTACAACACGTCACCTTTTACCACTGGAGGGGGCTCTAGAGGACTGGCCTCCAGAGGAATCCCTCTTTCTGGCCCTGACCACCAGTCTTGGGCATCTTTGGACAGTGGAATTGAGGCCTGTGCTGCTGCTAGGGCTGCTACTGGAGCTGACAGCCTGAGCCACAAAAGGAGCTCTTCTTCGGGATGGGAGGCTACTTAGCACTATGGGACAATGCCACTGAATCTAGGGGCACATTCTACTTTTCAGTCCAGGTGAGATGATCCTCCACTCCTGAGTCAAAGAGATCAGTGCCCAGAAAAGGCACATCAGCAAACTTGTGAGGGGTCTCCAGGGTAAAAGTCAACAGACACAGCCAGAATTGCCTGTGCATGGACATCTAGGCAGTCATCGAGCTGGCACACAAGTCACCCAAGTCCAGAGCGGTCTGCAAATGGTTCTAAGACAGCAATCACCCCAGGTCCCACAGGGTCCTGGCCTCTTTCTGGCTATCTGATGGGACCAGAGGAAGCAGATCAATGAGCTTGTCAAAAAGCATATGATCAAAATGGGTCATCAGAGCTGTGACAGCTGACCTGATGTACACCCAGAGTAGCTGCTGCATATACCTTGCAGGCAAGGAGTCCTGCTTCTTGGACTTCTTGTCTGGCAGCTTATCCATATCTTCTTGCACTTCAGCCTGCAGAAGGCCAAGTCCAAGATAAGTCCTGGCTGAGGGATGCTCTGAAAACCTTGAGATACTCCTAAGGGATCACATAATTGTGGTCCATACTGCGAGGGAGAACCTAGCAGGATGTAAGATGTTGCTAGATCCGAGTACAAGGTCCAGGATAGCCAAGGCTACAATGAGTCTTGTATTTCTGGACCTCCTTTAAGGGGACATTCAGGGTAGCAGACATATGCTGTAGAAGAGTAATAAAAAACCTTGATTCACCAGAGGTGGACCTACCATTTGAAGAGTCAACGTCCGCATAACCGTTTGAAAGAGGAGGTCATGGGGGACTGCTCTGAATCAGAGTCAGTAGTTCCTCAAAGGCTGCAGCCCTTTTTTCAGGGTGTGCACCACCTTATCTGCAGTGACCACTGCCAAGAGGATTCTGGGTAAGTTGGTCCCTGGTCAAGAAGTCTTGGAGGGGGTTCCCTCCAGCAGTTGTGTAGGTGCAGACTCCCTCACAATTGGCCCAAGAAGAAGAACCGCCAGAGGTGAAATCTCTTGATGTGACCCCGAGGGCTGAAACGGTGTAGGAATCCAAGAGGGGGTATAAGTGTCTGGCAGCATGGGCCTACAGCACCCCTGGCTGGACACTCTGCATTGGTGCCTGAGGAGGTCCCCATACCTCCTCTGCAGTCAACGAAGTTGATAGCCATCTGTAAAAGATGACAAGCTTTATGAATGCATATGGCAATGAAGTTGATTGACGTGCAACTGAGATCTCAACCTACATCCAGTCATTCGCTTTTAAAGTTTTGCGTTGGAACCATATAGCCTACATGCTGCTGTACCACAGCCACAATGAGGGCACTGTGGTAAGTACCTGTAGAGTGATCACAGGTGGAGGTAGTTCTGAGGTCGACTTGACTGGGGTTACAGACTGAATCCCTCCCCAGCTGGGCAGGACCTGGGCAGCAGCAGGGTCTTAGAGAGTGACAAAGACTCATCCAGCCTCTGATTCCAGGTCAGTGGCCTTTGGCACAGTCTCAACCGGCTCACTGATCAGAGTGTTGATAGAAGTGGACATCGACTGCTCCATTGGGGGTACCACTGAAGCATCAACTAACCCCATGACTCATGGGAGCTCAACCAAGATTGACTGGTCAGTGGAGTCAAATGATTGGAAGGAGTGGGAATGTTCCGCCTCCTACAATTGATGGTGTCTGCATTTTTTATGCTTCTTTCAATAAAGGAGGATCTCACTGAAGGTTGACATTGTCAGGTACATTTCCATGAACTCAGGGCACTCCAGAAACACAGTGCCCATGACATTTCCCACCAGGACCAAGGCTAAGGCCCAGAAAAGCCCTGCTGCTGCCATTTCTTCTTTCATGGCTGCTAGCTGGGCCACTGTCACCAGGACGGTGTGCTGACCAAACAACAAAACTTTTACGGCGAAATCCCCCACAGCGACAATTTTGACAGGTTTCAAAATTGTCACTGTGGGGGACCTGAAGGCGAAGTGTCGCCCTTTCGCTGTGTGTCGCCCCTCTTCAAATCAGCTCGGACTCAGAGTTGATAATCATTAGAAGGGGGTGCGGGGAACATGTCTACCACATGGGGGTTCGGGGCACAGCCCCCAAGAGAAACACTCCATCGCCAGACAGGCGAAATTTCTCGCCTGTCGACACTGGGGATCTCGCTATGCCGAACTTTGACAATGATGTTGTCAATTCGACACAGGTAAGCCCCTCAGGACTGCAGCAGCCTGTTGTTGCATCTACTGCCTACCTTGGAAGAAAGATGCCTTGTGTTCATCCAGCAATGAATGATACATAACCTGCCAGCATGGACAATGCCTGACATCATGGTTAGCTCCCAGGCAGTAAAGGCATGTGTCATAGGTATCAGTGACAGACATTTTCTGCCTGCATCGAACACAAAGTTTAAATCTAGGTTTTGTGCCTTCTATCTTAAAATCACTGATGGAGTGATAACCAGAAATCATGGCGTTCAAACGAAGTCGAAAACCAAAGTTAAATTTGAGAAAAATCACTATGTTTTAACACTTTAAAACTGGAATCCTCTCATGCTACAGCAGTTGCGAAGGAGGAGACCTGCCCCCCCCCAAGAAAAGACTATCTAAAATCAGAAGGAGCAGAGCTGAAGGAGGACACCATGGGTGATGGAAGGAGCCAAGCTTGAACATGTTCAGTGACAGAGCTTTGCCCAGCTAACTACTGAAGTGTGGATAGTGAACAGAATCTATGTTGGTGGAAAGCTATTTCATTTAATAGAATCCTGCCTTCTGAAAAACTACCTGGCTGTGTAAAGTCAGTTGCGTGCAAGCCATTATGTTTTTTCCCACTGTTTTGAGACTGGTTTGACAGAAAAGAGGTATCTGAAGAAACTGATATCTCTGGAGTCAAAACATTCTCTGGTGGCGCTGAGGGTAGAGGCACTGATCACAGCACGTCGCACCACACCAACAACCTGGGTTCGGGAGTGAGCATGGGTCACCGGGAGCTGGCAGAGGAGGAGAGGGATTGAGCGTCCGAAGAACTGCTCTCCCTCTCTGGGGAGAGGGGGGGTCCATGACGGTCGGTGCCCAACTGCCCCCTGGCAGAGGCTGGGGGCAGAGAAATATGCTGTACTCAGGGGAAGAGTCAGGGGCAGACGCCTGGATGGGGGCATGTGTGGACGTCTGCGTGCTCATGACCGCTGGTGTCATTGCACACCCACTGACTCAGGGGAATCTCGGAACAGAGAAAAAGTGATGCCTCCTGTGGCTTGATAGCCATCCACAAGTGTTCGTCAGGATGCTGGCACCCGAGCTGGATCCATTCAGGGAAGGGAGTTAGGGAGCTCCCTGCCACCCCGCTGTGGGGGGTAAGCCACAGGGGCTACAGGGTGCCAGCTGTCCCAGATGAGATGGACAGCGGTCAGATCCCAGCTGACAGGATGCGAGAGACTAGCTGGGGTGCAGTGAGGCGGCCACAGGAGGATAAATAAATAACTAAAAACATTCTCTGGAACTGATGACTTCAAACCCTGAGATTCTGATACAGCTGATGCAGGCTTGTTCAGTGGTACTGCAGGAGATTGGCTTGTCATTAATAACTTGTATATGAGAGTCCATAGCTGGAGACACCAGAGAGATTTTAGATTTTGTAGATCGGCAAACCTAAACTTAGGAATTTGCAAAAAGAAGTTTGGCCACTTTGGAGCTGGAGGGCTTTTCTTTAGATGATGCTCGGGTTTTTATGTTTGCCATGTGCGTGTGCACACAGCGAACATGTTGTTATGGCAATTGGCTGTTGAGAGATGTGACATTGTCCATCCACTGCAGAGTAGTATTTTAGGGGTGCAACAGTGGCACACCAATCATCAGCCGGCCTGATTATAACAGAGTTCTGGCTTGCTGAGTGAAGATGTCATGGACTTTGAAAGGAAAAGCTGACTCAATCATGGGCCAGCCTTTCCCTTTGATCTATGTCACCTAGAAACCAGAACTGATCCATCATGATTAGGCTAGAATGCCTGGAATGTCAAAGATGCAGGGGCTCACGCCAGCTGTAACACAAAACCGTCCATCAATGTCTGTTACTGGCACCCCTGTAACTATCCCGTGCACCCAACCCTCACTCTAAGCCCCCCCACAAACATAATACTGACACTGGGGGTGCCCAATCCTCCAGTGTCGCCACCTCGTATGTGAAACCCCTGATTCACTACTGTGCCGATCCCAATGCATGGTCACATCTCTAAATTGTGCTGAAGTGCCAGATGGCTTGTGCACAGCTGTCCACTGATGTCTGTTGTTGCCACCCCTGTAAATGTCTTGCCCATCTGATCCTCCCTCTCAGCACCTCCCACAAACATAACACTGACACTGGGGGTGCCCAATCCCCCAGTGCCGCTGTCACTCTCTGTTGTTTCCACTCCTGTAACTGTCCTGCCCACCTGACCCTCCCTGTCAGCATCCCCCCACACACACAAACATAACATTTACACTGGGGGTGCCCAATCCCCCAGTGTCATGACCTGAAATAAACAAAACCTTCCTTGTTGTTGTTTTTTTCTTAAATAAACCCTGTGAAAAGAAAACCATCCATCAATGTATTTTGCAGCCATTACTGTGCCACCCCCACTCAACCCTCCAACTCAGCACCCCCCACCCAACACTCCCCCCCAAGCTCTTACTTAACCACTGGGGGTTTAATGCTGTAATCTTCTCTGAACCACAGCCATGCCTTCACTCTTCAAAGCCGGACCATGAACTAAGGAAACAGGTATGCGGTTCAATGCATTTTTAGAATATTGATTGAATTAATTGTTCTGATCCAGCTGAATTTCTTTTAATGATTTTTATTGTTTTCATCTGTTATTTATGTACGGCGCCTTGGCAATTGAAAGGCACCTTATAAATAAATTTATTATTTATTATTATTATTATTATTTCAATGGGGTTTTGAACTTGGTGGCATAACGTGGCCATTTTTTGCATATTTTTGCCCCAAATTTTCAGCGTGCCTTTTTTGGGATCCCACCTCATGAACAATTTCAGTGAAATTAGGCAAATCTGCCCTGAAAACTGATTTTGTATTCCCTTTGTGAAATAACCTTTTGGGCAGGAGTTGAACATTGTCTTTACCCTTGTACATGAGGCAGGGTCATAAGAAGGCTATGTGTAAAAATTTGGTGTAAAAATATAAAAACACAACAAAGTTCTGAGCGTACCTTGAATTTTGTGAACACAGGTACATAACATTTGTAGTTTTCATTATTTTTACCCCAAATTTACAACACTGCCATTTCTTTACAGCACCTCATGAATGTGATTGCTGTCATTTTTCAAATCCTGGCCAAACTTTTTGCATCCCAAAAGGTCTTTGCGCAAAATCATCTTTTGGGCAGGAGTTCAACATTTTCTGTGCCCCTGTTCATGATGTGGAGTCATAAGTAGGTTACGTTGAAAATTTGGGTGTAAAAATATTAAAACCCAACAAAGTTATGAACCTACACTAAATTTTGTGAAGACAAACTCGTAACTTTAATATTTTTCAATATTTTACCCCAAATTTACAACAAAGTCATTTCTTTGAAGCACCTCATGAATGTGACAGCTGTCATTTTCAAATCCTGGCCAAAATGTGTTTTTTGCATGACAAAACGAAGATTCTGCAGCCCCTGCATGAAATCACCTTTCAGACAGGAGTTGAACATTCTCTCTGCACTTGTTCATGAGGTAGGGTCATAAGAAGGCTATGATGACAATTTCGGGTAAAAATATTAAAACATAACAAATTTATGAGCTTGTACTGAAATTTGCAAAGGCAGGCTCCTAACTTTGCTAATACATAACCCACACAGTGCACAATGCATCTAGTACCCCAGGGCTTCTATACCCATGGTGAATATCCGGCATTGACAAATGCTTGTTAAATTTTGCTTTGCCTGCAGCTCTGGGTTTGCTTTTTTCCTCCCACTCTCTCTCTGCTGGATGAATTTCACCTTATGATCCTCAATGAAGATTACGAACTTCCAAATGGTAGCAGGTAGAGATATGATGATCACTTCTATTAGAGCACACCAGGTAAAAACGATCTGAGAGGATAAGGGCAGTTACCCAAGCCACATACTGTAGGATAGACCACAGTACCTCTTTGTACAAGAATGAGAAGAAGCATATTCTCAAACACAGCAGTTGCTAGTTGTTTTTTCAGTCATCTGCTGAAGGGTTACCATGGAAAGACAGCAGAGCTGCTCCACAATCAGCACCATTTTGAAAAGTATGTGATGGCTGTGTTATTTAGGTAGGAAGAAAAAAAATTATCACCATAGTAATGTTTCTTCCAAGGAATTCCTCTCTGTGTTTAACAACTGCATCAGGTCCACTGATCTGAGTGCCCCAGAGATTTAGAACTGTATGTAAATGACTGAATGTTTACATGGAATTGGACTGCAATTCAAACCCTGCTGAGTGGTCACAGCTCCCCAGCAACCAATGACAGATTTGTTTCTAGAGCTAGAGAAGATGTGACCACTGAATCCAGCTAAATGACTACCAAAAGTTCTAAATTTAAAATACATTTTGAAAACACAGAATTAATTATAACAGACCTGAAAGTGAAAATCAGAACTGAATTACACCAGAGGTCACTGTTGTGAAGAACAACTTTAACAAGAATGCTAAAGCAAATTAAGTGATTTATCCTTGTGTGAATCTTCTTCTAGGTTCTGGAAGGGGAAGCAGGGATTAACAATAGTTAAACATATTGAGGGATCCCTTAGAAGACACAACATTACTACAATGAGTATTTTTTTCTTCTGTGCCCAGGAATCCCTCACTTATGTTTAACAATTGCAGACTCCATAGCAGTACTTCGGGAAGGCTGGGTACAGAACCTGTTTTGTAAAAACGTTCTTCAAGACAGCAATGCCACACATGGCATCCCTTCTAGACTGGATATCTAGACAATAATGATTTGCAAAGGTGTGTACTGTTTTCCCGATAGCTGCCTTACAGATATCTTTTAAGGGGATGCCCCTTAATGCTGCCACAGAGGCAGAGGTGTCCCTTGTGGAGTGTGCCCTTAAGCCTCTGCGTAGAATTTTACCAACCTTCTCATAACAGAACTGTATGCAGGAGTCGGAAACTCTTCAACATGAGATAGTTCTCTTGGTTGCTGGTTTACCTTTCCCTGCCTCACCACAGGTGATGAAGAGCTGGGCATGGTTGGACCTTATGTCCTTTGTGTGTTCCAGGTAACAACTCAGAGCTCTTTTTGTATCCAGGTAGTGTAATTTCTGATTGCCTGTTTTGTACTGGAATGCTCAGGAAAAAGGACTGGAACTGTCACTGACTGGTTCTGGTGAACACTTGATGCCACCTTAGGTAAAGACTTTCTGTTAGTCCTGAGGACCACCTTATCTCAGTGGAAGATTAAGGAGTCTGGGTCCATCCTGACAGAAGTCATGGCAATCAAGAAGTGTTTTCCAAGTGACATACTTTAGGTCAGCAGTATCCACTGACTCAGAGTGAGCCACCATTAGCTGTGCAAGGCATATGTTCAGGTTCCAGGGAGGGACAGGCAGTTGAAATCTCTAAAAAAAACTTTCAAAAACTGGTTCTGTAGCCAGAGATTTAGGCTTGCCAGTTGATGGGCAAGATTACATTGCTGCTAGGTGCACTTTCAGGGTGGAGGGCCTGTGGCCTAAATATTACAAATGCACCAGGTAGTCCATGACTAGAGGCAAGCCTTTCTGTAGGGAAAATACCTTTCTGGTGGCACACCAGTATGAAATCCTCTTCTGTTTTGAGGAATAAAGATTTCCTCATTGATGGTTTTCTGGAGACCTTCAAAATCTTCATTACCTCCTCTGACAAGCTTAAGTCAGAGAATTCGGGCTCTTCAGAATCATGCCCCAAGGTGAAGAGTCCTTAAGTCTGGGAATATTACTCTCTCCTGGGCCACTGTAAGCATACTGTGTCTCAGTGGCAAGTTAACTGGGGTCTTGCTGGACAGTAACAGGAGTATGGAGTACCAAGCCTGCTTGGCCCAGTCTGGAACTATTAGTATCATTGTTGCAGGTTCCCTTCTCAGCTTTATAAGGACTCCCTGTGTTAGTGAAAGAGGTGGGAAGGCTTATAGGAACTTCCTTGTCCACTCCAGTGCTAAGACATCCTCTGGGACTGTACTTAATGCTGAGGCCCAGCAGCAAAACTGTGGGAGCTGGTAGTTCTCCCAGGAGGTAAACAGGTCTGTTTCTAGTGTACCTCACCTCCTAAACACAGATGACGCACTGCATGGTTCAGTATCCACTTGTGGGTTCCCTGGCTGATTCTACACTTTGTCCTTTCCTGGCAAGTGCACTGCTGGCAGACTGCTTCCAAGGAATAAGCCAGGCTCCTGGTGCTCAAGACCTCTATGCACAGTTCTGATGTTCTGGTTCCCCCTTGCTTGTTTATCTAATACACTGTAGTGGTATTGTCTGTTCTGATTTACACAGACTGATCTTGGATTTGCGGGTTAAAGCCTGCATGGCCAGGAACACTGCCCTGAGCTCTAACAAGTTTACATGTTCCCCAGCCTTCTCTGGACTCTAGATGTTGTTTACAGTGAATTCTTCAAGTGGATAAGAGGGAGGCATCTGTTGTACTTATACTTGTGGGGGAAAGTTGGAGGAAAGGAATATCCTCTCTTAGGTTGCTTTCTCCTTCGACCACTCTAGTGTCTGCAGGAATATTTGTCATTGGTGCCAGTTTTGAAAGAGAATTCACCTTTAGACTAGTGGCCCTTTAGGTGGTTCTGTATGTCTAAAACTTAGAACCCGGCTCCTGGAACCATTGCTGTGGAGGATGCCATGTGTCCCATGACCGACAAGAAATCCTGCAGCCTCGGTCTGCCTTTTGAAGGAACCTGCAATTGCTATCAGGTTTGGTACCCTTATCTGAGGAAGAAGTGCTTTTCCCTGTAAGGCATCCAGCTCTGCACCTATAAAGTCCAGCACCTGTAATGGTTTTGTTTTGGACTTTTGCAGATTGATTAGGAAACCCAGGCTTTCTAGACTGCTTCTTACCAGCTGTATTGAGCATGTTGTTTCCTGTTTTTCTTGAAACTAGTCAGTTGTCTAGGTAGGGAAAAAAACACCACACCCTGCCTTCTTAGATGTGCTGCCACCACAGCTAGGCATTTTGTGAACATCCTGAGTGCTGGGGTGAGGTTGAAAGGGAGGGCTGCAAACTGGTACAGGCAGTGCCCTAGCTTAGACTTTAGGTATTGTCTGTGGGATGGCCTGACTAGAATGTGAGAGTATGCTTCTCTCAGGTCCAGTGACCTCTATCAGTCCCATAATTATAGGGATGGTATATTGTAACTGTTCATAGTGTTACCACCTTTAATTCTTCTTTCTTGATATGCTTGTTCAGGTATCTCATAAAATGGGTTGCCACTCCCCATTCTTCTTGTGGGTGAGGAAGAATCTGGAAAAAAGGCAATCCACCCACTGACTGGGAGGCATTTATTTCCACTGCTTTTGCAGATAGCATTTTTTTCACCTTAAACTTCAACAGTATTTTCTCTGTTGGGGAATGGGGTAGGTAAGGTAAGGTAAGGTAAGGTAGCATTTATATGGCACCTAATCCCAGAGGCTCTGGATTCCTTTCACAATCAAAAACAGGCAGGGTAAGCAATAACAATAGAATAAAATAAAGGCTCTAAAAGATTATTTAAAAAAATGCAAAATTCAGACATAAATAAGTTATTTATGATAATTAATAAATAATACAAACAGATTTAAAAACACTATGGCTAGTCCGGAAAGGCTTGTTTGAAGAGATGAGTCTTCAGGTCCCTCTTAACTAATCCACAAATGGGACCTCCCTTACAGAGCTGGGAAGCGGGTTCCAGAGGGCCAGGCCGGCCACCTCAAAAGCTCGATTGCCAGAGGTTTTCAGCCTGGCCTTCGGAACTGCAAGGAGGCCCCTGGTAGAGGAGCAGAGGGAGTGGCAGGGGTATGGGGATCCATCAGGTAGCCAGGGCCTGATCCATACAGGGTCTTGTAGGTGAGGAAGCCCACCTCGAAGATTATCCTCCACCTGACAGGCAGTCAGTGCAGATCTTGCAGGATCGGGGTCACATGACATGATCTAGACAGGCCCGTCAGTAACCTGGCCTCTGAATTTTGCACCAGCTGCAGCAGGGGGGTTCCTCCACAGACCCTGAAGTACAGAACATTACAGTAGTCAAGCCTGGAAGTGACAAAGGTGTGTACTAGTGATGGCAGGTCCTCAGGTGGAACTATGGGTTTAATCCGGGCATCATTCCTTAAGTGGTAGAAACCACTTTGGACAACAGATGACACCTGAGCATCAAGTGTCAATCTGTCATCCAGGAAGATGCCAAGACTTCTTACTCTAGAGGAAGCCATCAGTGGAGTGGTTCCTAGGACCAATCCTGTTGACACTTTGGAGGCACTCCCATCATACCCTTGACCAGGCTCAATCACCAGGACCTAAGCCTTGTCAGGATTTAGCCTCAAACAGTTGGAGGCCATCCAGTCCTAAATTTGGGCCTGGCAGTTGTTTAAAACTTTCATAGTGTCATTTGTTCCAGGGCAAAATACATATACAGCTGGGTATCATCTGCATAGCAGTGAAAACCCAGACTGTACCATATAATGAGTTCTCCCAAGGGTAACATGTACACCGTGAACAGCACTGGAGACAGAATCGATACTTAAGGAACTCCACATGGCAGGAACTTCAGGAAGAAGAAATTCCTCATCACCACTCGTTGCTTCCTGCCCAAGAGACAGGACTCAAACCAGTTGATGACAGTACCAGCTAGCCCACAATATTCTTTAAGGCAATCCAAAAGCACAATGCAGTCCACAGTGTCAAATGCTGAGGACAGATGGAGAAGAATGAGAATTGACCAGTCTTCTCTATCTCTCACCCTGAGGAGGTCATTTTGCACCCTGACCAATGCCGTTTAACTGGGTCTGTTTCTTTGAATTGGAGACCTGTATCTTCTAATTCCAAGCCTATTTTGATGTGTTGTTGGTGAAGCTGTTTGAATTGGAGTTCTGTTTCTTTGGGTAGCAAACCTATTTTGGGGGCTTTGAGTAGAATTGTGATTCATTGTTGCTGGCTTCACTAGCTGCAAAGTTTTAGTGCAGAGTGGGGGAAGGGTGCTAATGGTCTGGCCAGGTCTCACTCAGTTAGGGAGGCAGAGCTGAATCAGGTGTGGTGTCAGTGCTTTGGCTTCTCAGAAGGAAATAGAAGGGGGACAGGATCAGATCTACAGTACAGTAGCTTCTTCTTGTTGTTTTTACATTGTGTCTTGTGGATTCAACTTGGTAGAAGGTTATTTCTTTTCTTTCTTACTACTAAGGGACTAGCAGGGTATTGTTTGGGGCTGTTGGAATTTTGAAACCGTTTTGGTAGCTATAAGTGGGCTCATTTGTTTGATGATTCACTGTGTGGCAGGCTGCATTTGTAGAGGCCTATTTCTTCTGTTTTAAAACATAATTGGTGTGATTTAACTGGGTCTGTTTCTTTGAATTGGAGACCTATATCTTCTAATTCCAAGCCTATTTTGATGTGTTGTTGGTGAAGCTGTTTGAATTGGAGTCCTGTTTCTTTGGGTAGCAAACCTATTTGGGGGGCTTTCAGTAGAATTGTGATTCATTGTTGCTGGCTTCACTAGCTGCAAAGTTTTAGTGCAGAGTGGGGGAAGGGTGCTAATGGTCTGACCAGAGGCCTCAGCTGCCTGATTGTTTGTGGAAGACTTGGGCTGGTCCCACCCCAAACCCCTCACCCCACCCACCCCTGGTCCATTATTTCCTTTGTACCAGGGGTTCTGACATCACTTCCTCAAACAGGCAAAGAATATGCACCTCTCATAGCAGAAGCAGACATCCAGGAAAGAAACAGCAGCAAGTGAAGAGGTGACTGCTATCTCAGTGGAAGGGAAATAAATGCAAATCTAGGAGCTTTTATTATTACTTCTTCGCATTGATATTGCATTGGGGAAAGGAGGAGTAGGAGTTTGAAGAAGGTTGTGCAATGGCTACTTTATTTATCAAGTCTAGGATTACAAATACCTTTGAGCCATGGCTCTTTTACAAAGGTTCCATGTCAGAGAAATACAAATTATGGGGAACATCAAGACAGGCATTACAACAATGGGGACATTGCAAACAGAGTACAGATTAATACAGCTCAAGGGCAGCATTGTAACAAGGCAGCCAGCGGCATTTGTCAGAGAAAACAGACAACAGATAAGAAGTGCCAGAGTCAAAGGGAGAGGGAAGAGGGTGGGGGGGAGAAGGAATGTAGGAAGGGTGGCGAGAGGGTGAAAAGTGCAGCATTGGGTATACCAAGATGTGAGGGTAGAATCCAGTGGGGGGGGGCAACTAGAGCAGAAAGGGAAGTGGAGAAACAAGGTTAAGTTGGGCAGTCACAGGAGCTGTTGGTAGTGAGATAGACTAAAAGTCTCTTTTTGAGTGTGGATAGGAAGGATAGCAATATAAAAAGCAGTTGCTCAATATATCTAAACGTGTACAACAAAGGGGGTAAGGGAAATAAAGAAAAGAATGTTTTGCACTGATGGGGGGAGAGGGGAGACTTGGGGGAGTGTTTGGTATCCTGCATCTGGAAGGGTGGGGGGCCATTGGTGGGCAACGACAGCAATGGGTAGGGTGGTAGGCTGCAACAACTGCGGTGCACTAATCTTTCTAAAAAATGTCTGGAGTGTGGGAGGATGTTTAGTGTGCAACCACATAGAAAAACTTAGAAAGGAGATTGAGGGTCTGCAGGAGGAACTAAGACAGGCAAGGCAGATTGGGGGTGGGTTTAGCCCAGTACTGGAGGGAGGAAGAAGGGGAGATGAGGGAGGGCGATTTAAGCCAACAGTGATGAGGAGAGGGTCAGAAGAAGGGAAGCAGAGACAAAGGGGCCCAGGCCAGGAAGAATGATTGCCGGGGAAACCAGATCAGGAGATAGGGACTTGTGAGGGGAGCCGAAGAAGTGGCAAAAGTCATGGAGTGGAAAGGAGAGAACAGGTTACTATGAAGAGAGAGGGAGCGGGCATTTGTGAAGGGTCTTCAGAAAATAGTTTTGCACTGCTAGAGAGGAAGAAGGTGGAGGAGGGAAATGATGAAATTAGAGGAGTAATTGATAAATGCCTGGACCAAACTGGAGTGGGGGGAAGTTCTGCTGGAAGAATTGCAATAGGGTAAGAAAATGTGCAGGAGGAAGAAGAGGAGCTGGAAATGAGAGAGGGAGATGAATGGAAGCAAGCAGGGAGTAAGAGGGGTGGAATCTTAGTGCTGGGGGACTCAATACTAAGAGGAGTCAGGTGGGGTAGCAATGGGGAGAGGCATAGTCGCATTTGGGTGGAGGCCATGCCAGGAATGACATTGGAAAGGGTGGGACAATCTGTTCTGAAATATGCTAGAAGGAGTAGGGGCAAGCCTCATTTAATTATACATCTTGGGACAAACGACCTGGCTGACAAGACAGTAGATATAGTCAAGAGGAGGTTTGAAGAACTAGCACAATTATGTGAGGGGGCAGGAAGATCAGTAACTTTTTCAGAGATACTTCCGGTGCCAAAGGCAAGCACAACAAGAAAGCTGAGAATAGAGGAATTTAACAGATGGCTAAGAATCTGGTGTTGTGCTAAAGGGTACAGGCTGTTGGGGGGTGGGGAGGGACCTGGGAGGACAGTAGTCTCTATGCCAAGGACAGACTACACTTGAGTGAGGAGCAGTGATGAAAGTGAACAGGAACACACAGGAACTCAGTTCCTGTACCTTTTTTGCAGCAGGAACAGAGTTCCTGTACTTATTCCCACTGACAGTGGAACTGAAATTCTTAAACCAGCAACATAATGACAGTTTCTGGGCCTCTGACTTGAAACTAGGGTTTCCATAACAACATTTGACTTGTACAAACAATGCAGTTTTCCTAGAAATGCTTTAATATCTCTAACTGAATCTACTAGTGTTGAAACAGATAGATGTGTCTTGACACGGCTATCCTACATATTGAGGATCCTCATTCTGCATTTCATATTTACGAATGCCTGAGTTCCTGTACTTCTTGTCTACAACTTGCACCACTGGTGAGGAGGGAAAGAAAGTGTTGAAACAGAGGATGGAGGAGTACATAGATGAAGTTGGGAATTTAAACTAAGAGTGGGGAGTGGCAATTGGGGAAGAGATATGCAGAGACCACAGGTTGGGAAACCATATGAGCTAACCCCCCATAACAGTGACAAAGGACAAATGGCAAGTACTATTGATGACGCTAGGAAAGGAGGGTAGGATGAGAGGGGGGGAAGGGTGGAAGGTGGTTACCCTTAATGCTAGGAGCCTTGGGAGGAAAACTGCAGAGTTACAGGTTCTCATGGCAGAGGGAGAGGTGGACATTGCAGCCATCACAGAAACATGGGCTACCCAATACAATGACTGGGACCTGTCTGTACCAGGGTACAGGTTATTTCGTGAGGGACAGGGTGATCGGGAAAGGAGGGGTGGCACTATATGTGAAGGAAGAACTGAAGTGTGTAAGGGAGGAAGGGAGGAGGGTAGTGCAGGAGTCACTTTGGATGCAAATCCAGGATTCCAAGAATAGATTCTTAGAATGGGAGTGGTGTACAGGCCACCGTCTCAGATGGAGGAGTTAGACAGGGAACTAGCGGGACAGATCAGGAGGACCTGAGAAGGGTAGTGTGGTGATTGTGGGGGACTTCAATATGCCAGGAATGGACTGGAGCACCCCAACAACCAGGAACAGAAGGGAGCAGGTACTGCTGGATGCCTTCCAGGACAGCTTCCTGCTGCAAATAGTCAGTGAACCAACCAAGTTAGGGAATACCCTTGACCTTGTGCTGGCAAATGGGGACTTTGTGAGAGAACTTACAGTGGAGGAACCACTGTCAGGGAGTGACCACCACTCAATATGGCTCACATTGGATATGGACAAGGAAGGAGTTGAATCTGGCACAAGAGTGCTGGACTTCAGGAGGGCCAACTTTGGGAGGATAAGGAAGTGGTAAAAGGGTACCTGGCCAGAATTCAATCTAGTATGGACACTAACCAGAGGTGGGAGCTCATAAAGCTGGGGATAGTGGAGGCAACCAAAACCTGCTGCAAAGCCCAGAGCAAGAAGGCTAGGGCTAAGAAACTGAGCTGGTTGAGCAAGGAGGTCATGGAAAAGGTAAGGAGGAAAAGAGCTGCCTTTAGGAAGTACAAGAAAACAGGGAGGGGGGAGGACAGGGAGGAGTACTTGACAGAATCGAAGGAGGTGACAAGGGCAGTAAGGGGAGCCAAAGCATCTACGGAACTCAGGCTGGCACAAGGCATTAAGAAGGGGGAGAAGGACCTTCAAGTACATCAGGGAGAAAAGGAGCAGTAAGGACCACATAGTGGGGTGACTAAAAGGAGGGGGTTGGTGGAAGCAGGTGCTATAAGGCAGAAGCACTAAATGAGTACTCTGCTCAGTATTTACTAAAGAGAAGAGGGGGTGACACCCAAGGTGGGAGGAATGGCAGAAGCAGGGGAGTGGTGACAGATGGGAAAATCATGGAGGGCAGAGTCTGAGAGGGTTTGAAGGCACTGAGGGTGGACAAGGCACCAGGCCCAGATGGCATCCACCCAGGGTACTGAAGGAGCTGGCAGAGGTCCTTGCAGGACCTTGACAGACCTATTTAATGCCTCACTACATTGGGTGTACCTCAGGACTGGAGGATGGCTCATGTGGTGCCCCTCCACAAGAGTGGCCCCAAGGATGAACCGGGAAACTACAGACCAGTGAGCCTCACTTCCATCGTGGGTAAGCTAATGGAGACTATCCTGACAGAGAAGCTGGTGGCCCTCCTAGAGGCCAAAGGACTACAGGACAGCAGACAGCATGGCTTCATATGTGGCAGATCCTGCCAAACCAACCTGGTGGAGTTCTATGACTGGGTAACTAGGCAACTGGACAGGGGCCATGCAGTGGATGTCCTGTATCTGGACTTCAGTAAGGCATTCGACTCGGTGCCGCATGGAAGGCTGGAAAGGAAGTTAGTAGGCACAGGGGCGGGTGCAAACCTGGTGAGATGAGTAGAAAACTGGCTTCAGGGAAGACAACAGAGGGTGGTGGTGGGTGGGGAGCTCTCACACCCAAGGGCAGTGATAAGCGGTGTTCCACAGGGCTCAGTGTTGGGACCAGTTTTGTTTGGGATATTCATTGCAGACATATCATGGGACATCAAGAGCAAGATCAGTCTGTTTGCTGATGATACCAAGGTAGGCGTGGTGGTGGATGACCTAGGGGGATGGCAGGGGTTGCAGGATGATCTGGCAAAGCTTGAAACCTGGTCAGACACCTGGCAACTAGGGTTTAATGCCAAAAGTGCAAGGTGCTATATTTGGGATGAAGAACCCAAGGAGGAGTTACCAGCTGGGGAGTGCAGCTAGCCCAGACAGAGGAGGAGAAGGATCTGGGTGTGCTCATTACAGGGTCAATGAACAACTTGGCACAATGTAGGAAGGCAGCTGCAAAGGCCAACAAAATGCTGGGTTGTATTGCAAGGGGTATATCCTCGAGGAGGAAGGAGGTGATTTTGCCACTGTATAGGTCATTAGTTAGACCACACCTGGAGTACTGAATGGAGTACTGCGCCCATATCTGAAGAGGGACATTAAGTTACTGGAGGGGGTGCAGCGAGGGAGACAAAGATGATCAAGGGGCTGGGGACTTATCACACGAGAGGAGGTTGAAGGAGTTGAACATGTACTCACCTGGAGGAGAGGAGGGACAGGGTGACATGATTGAAACCTTTAAATACATGAAAGGAATAAACAAGACAGGTGCAGAGGGCTGTTCAAAGTAGGGAGGGAGGCCACCAGGGGCCATGATAAGAGACTGGAGGGAGGAAGGTTCAGGAGGGAGATGAGGAGACACTTTTTTACAGAGAGGGTGGTGGCTGGGTGGAATGCGTTACCTGCAGAAGTGGTGTCCAGTAGAACAGTGGACTGCTTCAAAAGGGGATGGGACAGGACAAGGGGGAAGGTTAATGAAGGGGAAGGGTGGAAGGGAGGGGCAGCTGGAGAAATAAGGGGTGCTAGCTGCACATTCGAGCAGACTTGATAGACCTCTAGGCCTTTATCTGCTGGCAAATTTCGTATGTTCGTACATATTTTGGTGCAATGCCTATCCCAGAAACTGGACTGGAATGGCTGATAGATGTCATAGGCCTTGAGGTGTGCCTCGAGCTACAGAGCCACTATTTTCTCAACAACCTTCCCTAGAAATGGGAGCTTGGAGATAGGTCGATAATTTGCCAGAACATCAGGGTCAAGTGATGGTTTCTTTGGGAGAAGCCTCACCAGTGCCTCCTTCAAGGCATCAGGGAAGATCCCCTTCGAAAGTGAACACCGGATTATCCTGATGAACACTGGACCAACAGTCCCGCTGCATCCCACTAGGAGATGGGTCAGGGTCTGGTCCAGTTCACAATAAGTGGGCTGCAGGTTCAAGATCAGTGGTCTCTCACAGAAGACTGGTAAATAAGCTGGAAAGCTTAGGGGTGGGACAGAAAATAACTAGGTGGGTGGAAAATTGGATGAAGGACCGAAGCCAGAAGGTGGTGGTTAATGGGATACAGTCCAGGGAGATGGGGTTGATGAGTGGGGTGCCCCAGCGGTCGGTACTGGGACCACTCCTTTTTAATATCTATATCAGTGACATAGCAGATGGGCTGGAGGGGAGAGTGTGCCTATTTGCAGGTGATACAAAGATCTGCAATAGGGTGGACACCCCAGGGGTGGTGGAGGCCATGAGGGAGGACCTGAAGATTCTGGAAAGGTGGTTGGAAACTTGGAAGCTGAAATTCAATGCCAAAAAGTGTGTAGTGATGCACATGTGGCGTTAAAACCTGCAAGTCACTTACACTTTAGGAGGGAGGTAATTAAGCCAACTGAGCAGGAGCGGGATCTGGGATTATAATATCAAGCAACCTTGAGGTGGAAAACCAATGCAGCAAATCAGTGGGAAAGGCAAATAGAATGTTGGCGTGCATTGGGAGGTGCATAACTAGCAGAAGGAGGGAGGTACCGATGCCTCTTTATAAAACCATAGTGAGGCCTCACCTGGAGTAAGGGGTCCAGTTCTGAAGATCACACCTATACAAGGACATCAGTGGGATTGAGAGGGTTCAGAGAAGGGCAACCAAGATGGTGCATGGTATGCAGGGGAAGACACATGAGGAGAGGTGGCGGGAACTGGATCTATACCCATTGTAGACTAGAAGGGAGATGGGGGACATGATCGAAACAAAGTACATGAAGGGGATCACTAAGGTGAGGGAGGGGAGCTTATTTACAAGGAAAGTGGGGGCTAAAACTAGGGGGCATAGTCTAAGATTAGAAGAGGGAAGATTTAGAGGCAATGTAAGAGGGCATTACTTCATGGAGAGGGTGGTGGAGGCCAGGAATAAACTATCGGAGGAAGTGGTGGGGGTGGAAATGGTGGAGGGTTTCAAGAGGGCATGAGACAGACACAAAAGATTGGCAAGTAGGGGGAAGGGGAGGTCCTTTGACATAGATGATGAGTTGGGTGGAAGGGGCAGACTTGATGGGCCAGAGGAGTCCTTTTCTGCCATCAAATTTCTATGATTCTATGGTTCTATGATCACCTCGACAAGCTCAGCTACCTCCACTACCTTAAACTCCTCCCAGACAATAGGAGTGCCCATGCGCCCACCAGGCCGACCACCGCATGGCAAGCCTTGCCCCACTGGGGAGATCCTGGATCGGATAGACTACACCCTGTCAGTGAAGAACTGAGCAAACTCATCACACGTTGTGATAATGCTTTTTCAGGCTGCAGACGGACTGGATTTAGTAGTCTGTCCAAAGTCTGAAAAAGCTGAGTTAGTCTGTTCCTCCCTGTAGCAATCTCCCTGGACAGGAACTCTGCCTTCTTATAGTCGATTGCCCCTTGATACTCACAACAGTGAGCTTATAAGGCCAGTTTGTCCTCCTTGGAATGGGTCCTCCGCCAATAATGCTCCAACTTCTGACCCTTGATAGTCATCTCCTTGAGAGCCCCGTCAAACCAAGGGGGTTTCAATCAAGAAGATCTGGAATTGTGAATGGACAGATGTGATGGCATCAAGTGCTTAGGAGACAGCCTTATTATAGGCAGCCACCACCTCACCCACTCCAATCATACATGCAGTAGTCACACCAGATAGATCTACTACCACCAAAAGTCCCTCTGGGGACAATTTCCTCAAAGGGTGATAGCTGACCATCTTGACAGGGAAGGGAATATTGGGGGAGGGGGCCCAAATGAGAACTCTACCGTGCAATGACTGGACCAAGTGACCCGATCACTCTTGAAGTTCATGACCTCAAGTCTCACTGAGAACACCAAGTCCAAGTTGTGGCCATGGTGATGGGTCACTGAAGTAACTGCTTGTGTCAGCCCCATGGAGATCGCATCCAGGATGTAGTGGAAACACAACTGTTTTTTAAAGTTTTGTACAGTAAATGTCTTGAACTGCAGGGACAAACCCTGACTCCCCACTTCCAGAACCCATTTGTTTGTGGTAATGTTTGTCAGCTCCTGGAAGTAGTGAGTCTGTCTTCCCCCACTGGCAATGGTTTGGCAACCTGGGCAAAACTGTCAGGGGTTTTGTTTGGGCTGTGGCTTAGGGGCTGGTGCTGCAACTGCACACCTGGTGCCCCTGCTGGTCCTGCCTTCAAAGTACCCCTCTGGGATGGGTACTCATAAGGTCTTGGGTAATAACCCTGTAGGAGACTTAAGGTCTTGGGTAGTAACCATGTAGGAGGCTTAAGGTCTTGGGCAGTAACCCCTGCCCCTGCATCCCCTTCCATAAGGCATACAGGAGGTGGAGACCTTTTGTTTCTCAGTATTACTCTTCTAAGTGGGTTTATATTCATCCACTCTTTTCATGTAAGCCTCTATATTGTCACCAAACAGTTTGTTAGCTTCAAATGGAAAATCCACTGATTTTGTTTGAGTAACCTGTGAGAGGTTAGTGGCCCTAAACCTGTAGAACCTTGTCAGGGACATCGCTTAAGCCAGGACCCTTGATGCTGAATCATTTCAGTCCAAGGCCATGTGAAATTGGTGCTTTGTGGCATCCAGGGCTAATCTGGCAGTGCTTGCCAGGTCTTGTGCCACTTCATCTTCTGTTTTGTCACTCACAGCCAGAACAGCATCCCATAGTGGTTTCTGGTACTCAGCATTGTATGCCACATATGCTGCTTGCCTAATTAAGAGGAAATCTGTACTATAAACTTTTTTGGGCTCTGAATCCACTTTTCTGGAATTCTTTACTGGTGACTCTGCTGAGAAAGCTACCTTATCCCTTTCATAAGCAGCAGCTTGACCACTCCCTAATGACTAAGACGGACATACAGGTATTCTACCCCTTGGCTATCCACCTGATATTTTTTAAACCTCCTTTCGATGCCAGCAGTGAATGTTGATATGATTTTAGAGGTTGTCTTTTGGAGTTATATATGAATGGAGAGTAGCAATCTGGGAGCCAGCCCCATCATATCCACGAACTCTGTTTCCTCATCATCCTCCTTTGTATCTTGCAAAGGGATTTTCCAATAATCCAGCATATGCTAATGGAATGGATTCCACAGGATCTGAGCAGTCCTAGCATGGTTGCTGTTCACTGTCCACACAATGGCATACTCATTGCAGTCCTCCAAGAGGATAGGACAGGGCAAAAACACCTATTTGGCGAATAGAGACTGGAGGACCAAGGACAGAAAAGAAGCTGAGAGTGCTTTCCATTACACCTTACAAAGGAGGAAAATGGAGTGCAGACCTCTGTTGGTCTGAGGAAGGACCCAATTCTTGTTCAGGGGAACCCTCCAGTTCCAGATGTTCACCTTCCTCCTCCTCATCTTAGTGTTGGGTTTCCTACTCCACAGGAACTCAGGAGATTAGCAGACCCAGTCATTCCTTTTGGGCAAACACATTCCTTTCAAGGTATTGTGTAAGCTAGCAACGAAGCATGTCAGAGACACATAACTTCTTTTCTCAGTGCAGTTAGCTAGAATGTGTTTGTCTGAAAGAGATGACTGGGTCTCCTAATCTCCTGAGTTCCTCTATAGCTCAGGTGATTAGAGCATGGCGCAGAAGGCCAGGGGCCTGGATTCAAATCCCAGTAGAGGGCACACATTTTCCTTTCACATTTCCTCATGATTTGCATCACAGTGGCTAACTGCACTGAGAATCAGAGGAAAGTATCACTATTGATCTACGTGAACTTTATGCTGAAGTGAATCAGACAAGTGACTCTTTAGATGTTACTGATGTGGGGCAGATTAACACTAGTGAGGCAGACATTTGGGATCAAAGAAAGAGGTCATTTAAAGGAAAATCTGATTTTTGCCCAAGGCCTTTGAATCCTAATATATTGGTATATAAAAAGTTAGTAGCCAGGGAAGTTTCAGAATTAATAGCTGATAAAAATAAAAAACAGTGTAAAAATCTAACTAAGAAAGAAGAAATAGTGTTAAAGCAGATACAAGGATGGGAAGATGTAGTAATAAAGTGTGCAGATAATATTGTTATACTTCGCAGCATATAATATGAAACAATGGTTAACAATATTGTAAATGATCAGCTATGTTACAGAAAGTTACCTGGCAACCTGATTGTAAGATTTAAAGTTGACTTGCTTGAATTGCTGAATGATGCCAAAACATCAGGAGACATTACTTTGGGGGAATTTAATTTTTTATGGCAAGAAAATCCAATAATACCAATTTTATACATCTTGCCCAAAGTGCACAAGGATGTGAGAACACCACCAGGTCGTCCCATTGTTTCTGCGATGGGATCTCTTACTGATAATCTATCAGTTTTTGTAGATTTTTTTCTAAAGAATGAAGTAAGTAAACTGAGATCTCATCTCAGAGACACTGGGGACCTTCTCTTAAAATTTCAAAACTTTGTGTGGGAAAAGGAATACATCTGGGTTACCACTGACATGGAACAGCTATACTCGTCCATACAACATTCAGATGGGATAACTGCCTGTAAATATTTTCTTGAAAAAACATAATTTTTGAACCCAACTAGATTTTTACTTGAAAGTATTGTATTTATTGTGACTCATCATGTGTCTGAATTTAACAATGATTTTTTTCTACAGATTTTGGGAACAGCGATGGGGACCTGTATGGCCCCATCTTATGCAAATTTATTTTTTTATTTAGTTTTTGATTACCTGGTAAGTGCTCTAGACAAAGAAATTGCCTATTTTCAGTCACAACCCAGGAGAGTTACAGACATAGGTAAAAGCACATCACATCACAGTGGTTACTATTACATAATACAGACTTGGGTCAAACACGTTACAGTATAGACAGGCACGGTGATACCTACTGTACAGAAGAAATTAGACATTACACTAGGCTGTCCATAGATACAGGGGAATACACAATACAGTTTCAAGGAGATAGACTATACGGTATAAGTTAATAGAGAAACTATTCCAGACACTCTTACAATGGGATACTACACAGCCTGTCCTTGCCTGCTATTTAAAAGCGGGCGAGAGTCATAAGTGCCTAAATATGTGCTGAAGGGACATGCAAAGGTAGCCTAACTAGGTGTCCTCCCCAGGGATTAAGTCACAAGTGCATCTGTCAGAGGCCAAGAGGCAGGCACGGAGCTCATTTTTAAAGATTAGGTGTGTAGTGGAGTGCCGAACAGTTGAAGGCATGGAGTTCCACAGCTTTGGGGCAGACACCACAAATGCCTGCTCACCCATCCTAGTGGTGCATTTGGGTGTATTAGAGAGTGACTTTTCGGTAAATCTCAGTGGGTAAGTCTGATGGGCCAGGTTCATCAAGCATGCAAGGGACATTGATGTTCCAGTTCTGATGATACTGTCAATTGTGCATCCTGTGGTATAGACTCGGTAAGAGGCAGGAGAGAGCCAGCCCAGACTGGAGTAAAGTACACAATGCTGGGTGCACCTAGGTACTGATAGTGCAAAGCAACAGATAGTGTTATAACAGGTGTCCCACTTCTGCAATAGTCCCTTGTTCGTGTCTTTATAGGAAGTGATTCCATAAGTCAGGCTGGGTTGCAGTAACCCCTGAGCAATGGCTAATTTTGCCTCAGAGTTTAAGGATGTTCTGACTTTGTAGGCCAGACCCAGTTTGATACTGACCGCCTTACAAGTGTTAGTGATATGGAGGCTGAAATCCAATGAAGGGTCGAGGGTTATTTATTTATTTATTTCAATCTAGGATTACAATACCTTTGAGCCGAGGCTCTTTTACAAAGTTTCTACATCTGCGTGTGCAACAGTCATCATTTTTAGTTACAAACATATAGTCACTGACTTACAGACATGTAATAACCAGCACAAAGACTTGAGCTATGAGCAAGACAAGGGGGTCGGGGAGAAGTGAGGGTAGGAGATCGAGGGAGGTAGGAGGGGTAAGGGGAGTACAGGAGGTGGTTGGGGGCAGGGGCAGGAGTGGAGATACCGGGGGGGAGGTGAGCGAGGGCGGGAGACAGTGCAGCCAGGGGGACTTGTCAAGGGAATATGACAGGTAAGGTGCTAGGGATGCAAAGACTGATTGTAAGTGCTGGGTGCTGGGGCATGTGCAGCTGGAACGGTGGAAATGTTAAGATGGGCAATCGCAGGATACAAGTAGTGAGAGGCGCAGCTTGAACCTGAAGAGGCCAAGTGTTGGAGCGTCGCTATGTCGCTGCCAAGAGAGTTGAGCCAGTTGGATGCCCGATAGGTGAATGATCTTTGTCCTTGGGTCATGCGACATCGTGGGATATGTAGTAGATGGGAATTGGATCTTCTTGTAGTGACATTCCTATGTCTAGGCTTAAGGAGGACACAGACACCAGGTGGGGTAAGCCCCATTATCATTTTCTTGGCCGTGATGCAGGTTTGGTATTTTATGCGTTTGTCCAGTTGAAGTCATCCAGATTGGGAATAAAGGTCACATGTGTGGGTACAGCGATGTGAGCCAGTGATGAGATGACAGGCCTTGTTCAGGGAGGTTGCGATACATTTGAGAACAGTGGTAGTTGCAGACCCACATATGATAAGACCATAGTCTATGATGCTGACGATGGAGCTTTGGACGGCCACTGACAGTGCTTCTGGGGTTAAGTGTTTCCTGTGCTAGAATAATATGCCTAACCTCACACTGGCAGACTTTGCAACATTGTTGATATGGACAGCGTATGAGAGGTGGGGATCAAGGGTGATGCCAAGGTACTTGAACAATAATGTTTGTTCTAGGATGGTTCCTTGTTTGGTTGCAATGGAAAGGTGGAATTGTTTGTTTTTGTTGTGGGGGCTGCAGAAGTCCACAGACTTGTTTTTTTTCTGATTGAGAAGCAGTTTATGATATAGGAACCAGGATCTGATGGAGAAGACCCGCTGAAGTTTATTTTGTAATTGGATTGGATCAGGGTCCGAGGTGAGGTTATACCCACGTATCTGAAAAAGTCCACCAAATCCAGGAGTGAGCCGTCCGAGTGTAACCCCTAGATGGCGCTATCCCAGGGGCTACTACCCCTGCCTGATTTGCCACTAACAGGTTGAGGGGCCTGGATCCAATGGCGGGTGCCTCCACCCAGAGGTCAGGGTTTGCAATAGTTAAACTAACTTGGTCACAGCCCTCTGGGACACTGCAACCCCCCTTTCTTCCCACTAGTGGCCCACACAATATATCAGAATTACCTTCACAGTATACACTTACCCCCAGGTCTGGTTCCAGCACTGGGACCTCCTGTGAAATGAGATACAGTGCAACAATCACAGTACAGTACTTTAACATAGACAAATACCTCAGGCAGTATAACTTTGCTGAAACAAGCAGCTCTGATTTATTTAGGGGATATAACAAGGACAGGGGAAATCAGGTTAATTAGCTTATCACTCTAATAATTCACCTATGGCTCCTGTGCATGCCTATCCCTATCAGTTACTGTCCCTGGGTACCCAAGCCCTAGTGGCTAGTCCAAACCGTGGCAGCTGGTAGGGGCCCTTTCACAGAGAAAAAGAGAATTAAACAGTCAGCAGTACAGTAATTCCATTTGGATTTAATGTGGCAATTCAACAGGGGCGACCCTGAATTAGTACTCACGACTCCAAATAAGATAGGGTCCTTCAATGTCAGCAGGGCTCACTTGAGGCACACAAACCTCTTCACACATCCATATAAAAGAAAGCACTATACCAGGCAGGCTGCATCTGTATCCCGATCGCAATTACTGCACAATACCCGGAGAACACACAGCAGATTCAGTTCCTGACAGACCGAGTGCAGTTTTCAGCAAGTCCTCCAGTCTTCTACAGGGTGAGCCTGGTTTCTACTCTTCAGAGATCCTTTGATTCTTTCACAGGGCGGATTCAGTCCTAACAAGCTGTTACACAAGCTGCAGACCGGAACTCTGGGCCTTACACACGTTTTTGACTAAAACTGCACACTGAAGAAGCACAGGGCTCCTTTCTTCTTCACTGCCAAAGCTCAACTGAAACTCCAACCGACAAAACGAGCACTTCCTTTGAGTTCCTCCCAGTTCTTGACTGGATTGGCTGTCACTCACAAAGATGCTGCTGTTGGTCCAAAAGGCACTGAAGTTCTAAACTACATCTCCCAGAGTCACTGCCCATACAATCCTCTTGTGGCTGGCTCAGATTATGAGTCCAAGTTCTGATTCGTCCAAGGCACCATTTTAGAGCTAGCTTACCCCACACTGATTGGTCCAGTTCAGCAGTTCAAAACTAGAATGGGAACTAGCAGACACAGTTCTGACTGCAAAGCAAGCAGGTTAGACAAACTGTAATTTCATTATTACTCTAAATAATTTCTGGCAAACAGTTACATCTTTCAGATAGGTTCCCTTTGCACTCCTAGTGACTGCAAAATGAAGTGAATTGGCAGCAGCTCGAGTGGTACTCAGAGAAGCACACAGTCCCCCATATAAACTAATTATGTCTGCAAGCAGACAGCTCTTAAAGAGACAGTACCAGAGGCTCTAAAAACACTCACTGATAAATGGCTTAAATACCAAACACCATTCAGGCTTGGAGCATTCAAGCAAGCTCCTGGAAGTCTTTTGGGAACCCCATTTGCAGGGGTTACACCCTTCCTGGTTTGGGAAAGCTTGACGTCTGCCATGCAAGTAATTTCATAGTTTCAACTGCAACTATATACATTTGCATTAGGCTCGCAGACATGTAATCATCAGTCAATATATCATTTTACCAAGAACACATTTCTGAAACATTGCAGTACGTCACTCTTTACACAGTATTACATACACATTGTACCATAACTCAAGTTATTACCTCTTGTACATGAAACCTGAAGAGGGGCCCTTCCTATCAGTTACCTTGGGGCTGATGGGCAAGTGCACCATACTTAGAGGGCAACACAAGTAACTTGGAGTTAGCACTGATGCTCAGTTTGGGCAATGAGCTCGGGACACATACACTCCTTTATGGACAACATTGAGAGGCAAGTCCACAGGCCTCCAAGTGAATCATAACTGAGGTGCACCACAGGCTTTACAGCTCGACCAGTCTTTCTAGGGGAACTGTTATAGTCTCTGCACTCTGAGCCTCATTTTCAGCATTGTCCTCACTTGTCAGGGGAGTCTCCATGGGGGTAGAGAGGCTAGAACTTGGGGCACTTTCAGCTCCAGGAGTTACAGTTTCTGAGTCCACAACATTTGGCTCGCATGGAGAGCTTTCGGACACTGGCAGTGGACTGTCAGGCACTCAAAATACTCTTCTTGTTCGGTGTATCACCAGTCTGCCCCAATCTATCATTTTCCTCCCTGAAAGCTCAAACAGTTCAACCATGCACAATGATTCCATTTCATCTGATCTGATGCTTTGCACTTCACTTTCTGGGAGCATTGGCTCCAGGGATGAAGCTGGGGCTTAGACAGTCCAGAAGGCCCAGCTTTGTCTCCAGTATTGACTAGGGATTGCCCGAAACAACTGACTCAGTTCAGTAAGAAGGATAGTATTCAAAGTCACTCTCACTTTCTTCCGATATGGACTGACAGTCATGCTCAACTGGGACTTGTGGAGGGAACACTTTAACTTTGCTTCTGTAGGTGAGACTTTCTTGATCTTTTCTTAGCAGCAGCTCTAGTCACTGGTCCAGAGGGGCATCTTCTAGGGCTCAGACTCAATTAAGATTTGTCCAATGGGCAGTAAATGATTTCTATGCATTGTTTTACATCTTTGAATTATTCTCAGGCCTTACTTTGTACACTGACAGATCATCTAGTTTGCCCACTACAATGTGAGGGAGATGGTGCCATCTGTCAGCAATCTTGTGCTTGCCATGCAGTCCCAGATTTCTTAGCAATACCCATCTCCCTCCTGGAGTTCCTGTGCTTTCACCTTTTATCATACCTTTCTTTGTTGGCCAGATTTCTTTTGGCAGCCATGGTTTGAGCCAGTTGGTACGCAGAGTTAGCTGGGCCTTTAACTTTGCACATAATGTAAATAGTTGTCAGCTTGAACCCCATCAGGAGAGACCCAAACACACATCTACTGGTAGTCGAGCTTCTCTTCCAAACATCAGGCGGTAGGGGGAGAATCCAGTGGCATCACTTTTGGTGCAGTTATAAGCATGTACCAGGCTGCTAATTTGTTGGCTCCATCTAGGCTTGTCCTTTGGGTGCAGGGTGCCCAGCATATCTAGCAAAGTGCGGTTGAAACGTTCAGGCTGTGGGTCCCCCTTGGGGTGGTAAGGAGTGGTTCTGGACTTTCGCACTCCCCACAGAGAAAGCATCTCTTTGATCAGACGACTCTCAAAGTCTCTCCCTTGATCAGAATGGATTCTTTGTGGAGCCCCATAGTGAACAAAAAAGTTTTCTACAAGTACTTTGGCCACAGTGGATGCTTTCTGGTCTTTGGTGGGGAAAGCTTGGGCATATCTCGTGAAATGGTCAGTGACCACCAGCACATTACTGATATTTCTTTGATCTGACTCCAAACTCAGAAAATCAATACAGACCAGCTCCATGGGTGCACTGGTGGTGATGTTAACAAGGGAAGCAGCCCTCTGGGGCAAAGCTTTCCTCTGTAAGCAGCGACTACAAGTTCGAATGTGTTGCTCCACATCATCCCCCATCTTAGGCCAATAGAATCTGGATCTCACCAAGTCAAGTGTTCTGTCTATACCAAGGTGCCCCATGTGGTTGTGCAAGGACCTCAGTACTGAGTCTCGAAGGCAGTGGCAGCACTAGTTGTTGTTTGTCTACTTGTCCCCCTCTGTCTACTGTTTCTCTGTATAACAGTTTATTGATCAGTTTCAACTTAGGACCTTCTTTGTATAACAGTGCAGTTCTCAAATCAGTGGGCAGCGAATTTGGACACATCTTTTCCTGCATAGAGGGCTCTAAAGCTGCTTTGATCATGGGATCGCGGGATTGAGCCCGCCAATACTGTCATTGTCCAGCTGAGGCAGTGCACCAATGTCTATTGCAGAAAAGTGGCAATAAGCAGCAGGTATGCAATTCTCAGAGGGTCCCAAGCAATCCACCATGCAGTCCACTGCGTCCGTGGACATTTGTTCCTCCCTGTCAAACTTCCGCAGAGTGCCCGAATGTCAGGTTCTGCCAATCGGACCCAATCATTCTGGGGAACAGGCCTCCGGAGAGAGCATCAGCATCTATGTGGTTCAGACCTGCTCGGTATTCGAGAGCATAGTCATATGTAGATAATGCAGAAAGCCACCTATGGCCAGTGGCATCCAACTTAGCTGAGGTCTGCACATAGGTCAAAGGATTATTGTCAGTTTTACTAGTATTTTAGCCCCATACAAGTACTCATGGAATTGGTCAACAATAGCCCACTTCAAAGCTAGGAACTCTAACTTATGTACAGGATAGTTCTTTTCGGATGGGGTCAGGCTTCTACTGGCAAAGGCCACTGGTCTCAGGCCATTCTCGTGCTCTTGGTACAACACAGCCCCCAACCCTTGCAAGCTAGCATCAGTGTGCAGGACGTAAGGTTTTCTTGGATCGGCATAGGCCAGCACTGGAGCATGGGTAAGTTGATATATGATCTCATGAAAAGCAGTCTCACAATCAGGAGTCCAGCGGGCCCAAATACTTCACTCGGATGAAAATACACTCTTTCAGTCTTGAGGGACGCTGACTTTTGGTATTTTTTGTGGGTTGGGGGATACCCTTGAGTAAGGTTAAGTAAAGGGCGGATCACTCTTGAATAGTCCTTGATGAAGCTCCGATAATAACCACAGAATCCCAGGAATCTTTGCAGTTCTTTTAGATTTTGGGCTGAGGCCAGGTGGTCAAGGCCTCAACTTTACTTTGGTCGGTCTCTATTCCTCGGTGGATACTATGTGTCCCACATACTTTACTGATGTTTGAAAGAATTGACACTTATCAATGGACAGTTTAAGGCCAAAGTCCTCCAGTCGGTCCAATACCTTAAATAATCTGCTCTCATGTTCCTCCAGTGAGCTGCCAAACACAATAACATCATCTAGGTATACCAGGCACTCTAGTAAGTTCATGTCCCCACTGCACGCTCCATCAATCGTTGAAAAGTGGCTGGGGCACCTGAAATCCCTTGAGGCATCCTCATGAATTCATAGAAGCCAAGTGGACAGATAAAGGCCGCCTCTCACGGTCCTCTGGGGCCATCGGGATCTGGTAGTACCCACTGCGGAGATCCAGCACAGAGAACCACTTGCTCCCGCTTAGGCAGTCCAAAGCATCCTGAATGCGGGGCATTGTGTACTGATCAGGGATAGTCCGCCGTTTAAGGTGCGATAATCCACACACATCCTTACTGTTCC
The DNA here is from genome assembly GCA_016271365.2 of Neoceratodus forsteri. Lineage (NCBI taxonomy): Eukaryota > Metazoa > Chordata > Ceratodontiformes > Ceratodontidae > Neoceratodus > Neoceratodus forsteri. The sequence goes on from CM057451.1 coordinate 22,776,470, forward strand.
ATTCTTTTCCTCACTACCACAATGGGGAAGCATAAGGGCTTCTGGATTCTTGTATTACACCAGCAGCTAACATCTCTTGCAGATGCCGTCTCACATCATCTATGTCAGCAGGTGCCAGCGTCGAGACCTCTCACGAAATGGTCTTTCGTCATGCAGCCGGATATTGTGCTCAGCTCCTTGCACGCATCCTACATCCCATTCCTTCAAAGAAAACACCTGGTCTCTCTGGGCAAGCTTCTCACTGATCCTCACTTTCCATTCAGCTGGCAGCGGAGTCGCCAAATCAAACAAGTCAGGCGTTACTCTGTCATTCTTCCTGAACTCTTGCTGCTGGGTAGCACTGCAGTGTCTGCACAATGCACATTAGCCAGGATGCAACCTCTGTTTACTCGAATGTCTCTTTCAGACACATTATGAACTTGGACCATTACCCTTCTGGCATAAGCATGGGCTCTAGCGGGCAAAATACTAGGCTTGACCAGCAGTCCCTCTGGCAATTTTCCATCGCCTGGTGCATCCAACATTAATATTTATTCTTAACATCCTTTCTGATACGGACCTCTCCCTGTAAGGTACACTGGGCATTTGGCGCCAGGATCAGAGACTCAGGATCCTTCTTCCATACAATTCCGACCGGTTCCTCTGGTTCTGTTTTTCAGCATCTCTCTGTGCCTCATAGGCCTTCTTAATTAAAGCCGAACTCTTAAAGCTCTACTAGTCTTTGACCCTGTTTTTCATAACACAACTGTGCCAGCCTTCCGAACATATGAGCATTTGTTCCAATCAACAAAGGGACACCATCATACAGTCCAGTGGGGACACACTAAGGCTAGGGTCTCTACTTGTTCGGCCACTCCAGCCACGGAGGTGGGGAAAGACAGCCAAATTCGGATATACCGGAATAGGGGTAGGCCTTCCACTTAACCCCATACATGCAGTCCTTCTAATGGTTGTAAGGGTACGCCTGACAAATGCTTCTGATACCAATCCTGGAACATAATTGTCACTTGGGAGCCACTGTCTAATACAGCTCTTGTAGACACTCCATTCACCTTTACAGTGGTCTCCATGGAGGGACCCACTATTCTGGACCAGTCTGGAGGCGGTAGGTGGGGCCTGGGCAACTGACCTTGCCACAAAAGGACGTGAATTAGCATTTTGGTGCCCTCACTGGGATCATGTCGCACCTCTTAACCACTGATTTCTTCTCCAAGCTCTCCTTGTAGCCTATATGCAACTTTGTCAGTGTCTTTTGGGGACTGGCATTCCCTTTCATGTGCCCATCTTTCCCACAATTATAGCAAAACATACTTTCTGGAGTTTGAGCTGGCCGAGGCGCCACACTGGGAGCCAGGGCGGGGTATTACTAACTGGAAACCTGGTGCCATCTCTGTCTGCGGCGTGATAAGCATTTGGAGACATCTCGTCAGTTTCTCCACTTCCATGGTCAAGGAATTGAGTTTGGAGCTGTTATCAGCAGGAGATACATGGGTGGGTACCCCACCCCATAGCAGATGCAGTCGGATATAGGTCAGGGCCCATACTTGCAGGCGGCCTCTTCATAAAGGGACTGTTTTGAATTCCGGATCTCTCAACAGTTCGCCCCATTGTGGCATATCTTTTCCTTGTCAGAGCACTCATTGACTGTCAACATCTGCCCTGAGCTTCACTTGATGGGTCACCCTCAGTCACTCGGGTCGTAGCCACAGCTGTTGGTGCAGGTCCCTCCCGAGGTCGCCTTTTCTCAACTCCTCGATTTCTCTCATTAACTCATCATGGAGGGTGGGATTCCAGTCGATTTGCCAGGCGAACTGAAGCAACAGCAGTTCTGAGAAGGGGCAGACTTAGGATTCTGTCCAGTCTGGTTCGGTCCAGTTCAATCGCTGGCAACTACCCTTTCTGAGGCATTCTTGCAACAATTTTTCCAGCCGAGAGACATACACAGACAACAACTCCCTTGGTACTGTTGTGCATTTCTTACCTCCACCATAGGTCCTCATCAGAATCTGGGCTCCCATACACATTCTCCAGGCCTCAAGATAGGCCTGTGCAGTCGCTTCAGGGTTACTGGCCCGTTTAGCACGGATGGTAGCCAGGGCAGGACCTCGGAGGCTCTCACTGACTCTCTTTCGCTTTTCGGCTTCCGAGCATTGCCATTCTAGCACTTGGGGGGCAACATAGTCTATCCAGGTCTCCCAGTCATCCTCCCCTTGGGGGGTTGGGAGGGTGCCAGAGAAGATCCTCAACCTTCGGTAAGAGTCGTGACTAATGGCAGGTGCAGAAATAGGAGTCTGCATTGGTTCAGCCACCATTATGGGCACTGGAGCAGGAGAGGTGTTGGGGAGGAACACCCCAGATGGCAAGAATAGTTTCTTCAAGTCCTCCACAGTTTTCCCTCTCCCAGCAACCATTCAGCAAATTTCTCCTCAAAGTTTCAGATAGTGGTGGGCTGATTCCCCAGGTCTTTACTGTCCTAGTTATGACTCTCCAAGCAGTGAGGGCTCCCTCTGGGGTAATGGTCTGTGGCACTTTGGAGCTATCTATGGGATCCTTAAACTCTACTAGGGCCAGGAAAGTGTGGGTGAGCAGATTAGCATGCCGACCACCACCACAGGGTTTTGTAAACCTTCCACCTTGGAAAGTACTCCTGCACAGTGTCCGTATTGATACCCAGGGGATGTCCAGGATAAGCATAGCATTTGGGGGTCAATCTCCTCCCAGTACACCACTCCACCAGCGGTGCACAGCCACTTCTGTCGGGGTACCCATTTTTTTCTTAACAGTGGTTCGTAAATATGGCCACTAGAGGACACACAATCCCAGCGGTGAGCCTCCAAGATGTAACCTCTAGATGGCGCTATCCCAGGGGCTACTACACCTGCCTGATTTGCCACTAACAGGTTGAGGGGCCTGGATCCAATGGCGGGTGCCTCCACCCAGAGGTCAGGGTTTGCAATAGTTAAACTAACTTGGTCACAGCCCTCTGGGACACTGCAACCCCCCTTTCTTCCCTAGTGGCCCACACAATATATCAAATTACCTTCACAGTATACACTTACCCCCAGGTCTGGTTCCGCACTGGGACCTCCTGTGAAATGAGATACAGTGCAACAATCACAGTACAGTACTTTAACATAGACAAATACCTCAGGCAGTATAACTTTGCTGAAACAAGCAGCTCTGATTTATTTAGGGGATATAACAAGGACAGGGAAATCAGGTTAATTAGCTTATCACTCTAATAATCTACCTATGGCTCTGTGCACAGGCCTATCCCTATCAGTTACTGTCCCTGGGTACCCAAGCCCTAGTGGCTAGTCCAAACCATGGCAGCTGGTAGGGGCCCTTTCACACAGAGAAAAGGAGAATTAAACAGTCAGCAGTACAGTAATTCCATTTGGATTTAATGTGGCAATTCAACAGGGAGCGACCCTGAATTAGTACTCACACTCCAAATAAGATAGGGTCCTTCAATGTCAGCAGGGCTCACTTGAGGTACACAAACCTCTTCACACATCCATATAAAGAAAGCACTATACCAGGCAGGCTGCATCTGTATCCCGATCGCAATTACTGCACAATACCGGAGAACACACAGCAGATTCAGTTCTGACAGACCGAGTGCAGTTTTCAGCAAGTCCTCCAGTCTTCTACAGGTGAGCCTGGTTTCTACTCTTCAGAGATCCTTTGATTCTTTTCACAGGACGGATTCAGTCCTAACAAGCTGTTACACAAGCTGCAGACCGGAACTCTGGGCCTTACACACGTTTTTTGACTAAAACTGCACACTGAAGAAGCACAGGGCTCCTTTCTTCTTCACTGCCAAAGCTCAACTGAAACTCCAACCGACAAAACCGGGCACTTCCTTTGAGTTCCTCCCAGTTCTTGACTGGATTGGCTGTCACTCACAAAGACTGCTGCTGTTGGTCCAAAAGGCACTGAAGTCTAGCTACATCTCCCAGAGTCACTGCCCATACAATCCTCTTGTGGCTGGCTCAGATTATGAGTCCAAGTTCTGATTCGTCCAAGGCACCATTTTAGAGCTAGCTTACCCCACACTGATTGGTCCAGTTCAGCAGTTCAAAACTAGAATGGGGAACTAGCAGACACAGTTCTGACTGCAAAGCAAGCAGGTTAGACAAACTGTAATTTCATTATTACTCTAAATAATTTCTGGCAAACAGTTACATCTTTCAGATAGGTTCCCTTTGCACTCCTAGTGATTGCAAAAATGAAGTGAATTGGCAGCAGCTCGAGTGGTACTCAGAGAAGCACACAGTCCCCCCATACAAACTAATTATGTCTGCAAGCAGACAGCTCTTAAAGAGACAGTACCAGAGGCTCTAAAAACACTCACTGATAAATGGCTTAAATACCAAACACCATTCAGGCTTGGAGCATTCAAGCAAGCTCCTGGAAGTCTTTTGGGAACCCCCATTTGCAGGGGGGTTACACGAGCCATGTATGGCCAGAGTTGCAGAGCTGACTTTGACTCTTGGTGCTGATCCAAACAGCATTGCCACTGTTTTTTTGTATTCAGAAGAAGTTTGTTTTGAACTGGCCACTCACATAGACAGGCAAAGTTCAACTCAAGTATGGTATTAATGGAAGCACTGTCCTTGGCACTGGTGTAGAACACCATATCATCCACGTATAAGATGGTAGAGGTAGTGCCAGACATTTGAGGCAGCCTATTAAACAAACAATGAGAAAAGTAGTGGTCCAAGAATTGAGGCTTGTGGTACACCGATGCTAGTAGGAGAGAAATCAGATTTGCAATTGTCGATCTGAACAAATTGTGTCCGCTCAGATAGGTAACTGCTGAACCATGTAACACTTGGAATGTGGGAGTTGGATACTGTATACTCTGAGGCCTTCCCATACGGGGAAGACATTAATCTTTGGTATTATTTCATTGATAACGTCATCTGCGTATGGGGAGTCCCTAAGGAACAAATTCCATGCTTCATTAACTGGCTAAATTCAAACTCTTTGGGTCTCCATTTAACACATCAGATAAGTGAAACTGCAGCCTCATTTTTACGTTGGCTCGTGCTTGCGCTCCAGCCAACATACTGCATTAGTGGCAGATTTGGAGGCGCAGTCACTGTTGGGCGAATGCAGGGCACACATCAGTAGGTGCATCCCTCATTCCCCAATAAGCCAGCATGCAGACGCCACACCAGGAATACATAATGTGGCGAGCAGATCAAACAAAAGGTCCGCTGCAATGACAGCCACGGGTGTCATGCAGCAGCACCAAAACACACCCTCCCTACGTGCCTTTCCCGAAGCCCTTCAAGAAACATGGCGGTCCTGACTGCCGCCCCGCAGGGAGCCAACTTCAGGGGTTGCCAATCCCCCTGTTGGCATGCCATCAGTCAGTTCGTGTGCCGATGGGGGAGCCCCCTTCCCGTTGGCAAAATGACCCCCCCCATTTGTTCTGTGCCGAGGGAGGTGCCCAATCCCCCTTGGCTCTTGCCCCCACCTTCACTATGTGCCGACAGGGTGCCCAATCCCCATCAGCTAGCCCCCAACACTCAGGTGGCATGCTGGGAGCCACCCTAGCGCGTTAAATGCCCCAAAAAAACTCCCAACGCTTTTTTTTCCCCTGTAAAAGAAGAAAACTGTCCTCACGGTCTGTCCTGTTCCCTCCCCAACCTGCTCCCACCCTCTATGCACTCTGCCTCCCACACCCCCTCACCCCATACTTATCTCTGGAGTCCGGTAGCAACAATCTTCGGTGGACGGGAACACATCTGCACTCTTCAAAAGCCGACCGCGAACTGAAGAAATGCCGGTAAGCTGTATAATGGCATAAATAGTTTTTTTTCAACTTTGGCACATATCTCGGGCATTTTTGTTAATTTTGGCACCAAATTTTCAACATGGGGTGCTTGGGACCCCTTCTCATGAATTCAGTCACTGTCATGGCGTTATTTGGTCCCGAAAGGTGATTTCGCAGTCCTGCACAGAATCACCTTCGGAACCAATTAACAAATGACAGTGCCACTGTTCATGAGGCGGGCTCAAAAGCCTATGTTGCAAATTTGGTGCAAAAATCCAAAAATGACTGTTTTATTTAGCTGCAATTGTGCAGTTTCCACGCAAGCTCGTAACTTTGTGAATTTGTAATATTTTCACTCCAGATTTTCAAAATTGCCATTTTACCACACCTCCTTATGAACAGTACAGCTGTCATTTTACATATCCTGGCTGAAATGTGTTTTCACATGTCTGGCACAGAATAGCGAGGTCGCTGTGCGAAATCAGTTTTCAGGACAGTTTGAGAAAATGACGGTGACACTGTTCATGAGCAGAGGTCCTAAAATGCCTATGTTGAAACTTTGGTGATGAAATTCCATAAAATGACTGTGTTACAAGCGTGTGTTGCACAGTTTCCACGCAACCTTGTAACTGAAAATTTGCAATATTTTCATGCCAGATGTTCAACGCTGGCATTTTTTCACACCTCCTTATGAACAGTACAGCTGTAATTTTTCACAGCCTGCCCAAAATGTGTTTCCGCACTTGTGGCACACAATGGCGTGTCGCTGTGGGAAATCAACTTTTGGGACAGATTAACAAAATCACAGCACCACTGTTCATGAGGGGAGGTCCCAAAATGCCTATGTTGAAAATGTGGCTAAAAAAATCCCAAAAATAATTGGGTTACGGACGTGTGTTGCGCAATTCCTATGCTCATGACTTCACCAATTTTTCATATTTTCACTCCAGATTTTCAACGTTGCCATTTTTTTACACCTCCTCATGAACAATACAGTTGTCATTTTTCACATCCTGCCCAAAATGTGTTTTCATCCCTGTGTCGCCAAATGGCACAGTGGCTGTGCAAAAACTTTCAGCTAACAAACTGATTGTGCCGCTTTTCATGAGATGGGATCACAAAAAGCCTATGTTGAAAATCTGGAGTGAAAATACCAACAAACGCCTACGACGTTAGGGTTTCCAACTGTCACACCCCACCCTGTCGAGGCTGACAGGCATCAGGGGTGTGACTTGGGATCACTGACTGTAATGCTCATGCCATTCCACCCCCACCCCCATGCTGCAGCCAGTGACAGGCATCGAGGTGTGCCTTGGAGTGATCGGCCCTAAAGTTCACCCCATTCTCCTGTGCTGCACTCATCTCAGCATATTTCCTTATGGAATGGGATAAGTATAAGGCCCAAAGACCCCAAAGCACACCATGACACTTGTTAGTGTCTACAGGGTAGAGTGAGGTACAATGGCATGAGCATTATAGCTGATGACCCAAAGGCACACCCCAACGCCTGTCACTCTCTGCATGGTGGGGGTGGGGTTGGCATCAGTTCAATGCTTCACTGCCATTCCTATTATGCATCTCTAACTCCTGCACTACCAATGCCAATGCCAGCGAGACAACATTCAGCATTAACAAATGCTTGTTAGATATTGAATTGATAGGAATAGTGGGAGAGCAGGTTGTAACCAGGAATTATAAAAAAGAAACCTCATGCAATTCCTACTTGCATTCCTTGGGTGCACATCCAACAAAACTCAAAAAAGCAATACCATATAGTCAGATGTTAAGACTCAGAAGAAATTGCAGCACCCAAAATGATTTTGAAATAGAAGCTGATAAAATGATAAAAGATTTTCTGGAAAGGAGATACAAGTTGGAATTATTGCAAGAGGTTAAACAAAAAGTAACACTGAAAGACCTCAATGAATTATTTTAAATATAAATAAATAAAAACCTAAAAATAAAGAACCAGTGATATTTTCTACTGAATATAATTCAATTGTGGGTAAAATTGACAATATTGTGTATAAATATTGGCCCGTTCTGATGAATGATAAAAAGCTGGTTACAGAAATTGGAAGTAAACCTAGGATTTCTTTCAGATGTGCAAGAAATATTAAAGATAGAATTATACATAGTAGATATGTTAAAATGAATGACAGTAACGCAACCTGGTTACCCCCAACCCCAAAGGGTTTCAAAAAATGTAAAACGTGTAATATTTGCCAGTATGGTTTGAAAGGAACAGAGTTTATACATCCAGTTCATTTAAAAAGATTTAAAATTAATGAATGCATTACATGTAGTGCGACCCATGTAATTTATTGTCTTATATGTCCTTGTGATCTGCTGTACATAGGCATGACCGAGTGACAGGTTAAAAAAAAGAATTCAAGAACATATTCACAATATTGTGAATAAGAATCTGAATAGTCTTGTGGCAGTACATTTTGAAAAAGAACATGGTGCAAATCCCACAGGGCTAACATTTACGGGTATTGAATGTACAAAAAAGAGGGGATAGCGAACAAATACACCAATAAAAATGATACTGCAACAGCTTAAAAGTTTGTGGATCTGGAAACTGAAAAGCCTACAACCAGGGGGGGTCTAAATAATGTTCTTTATCTTAAGTCCTATTTAAGTTAGAGCATTTAGAAATGAGTGCTGAAAAAAATATATGTCTTTTTATGTTGCTTGCATGCATGTGCAAGAAACATAGTGCTGTCATCGGAGATTTCGGAGGTGTGTCACCTCCTCCTCCAATTCAGTCAGTGTGCTGGCAGGCATGGCCCCTGTAAGCCAATGCATTTTGGAGCTGTCTATGACACGCTTCAAAATGCAGTGTACTCTGATTGAAAGGGGAGCTATGCTTGAGTGAGCAGCGATAAGAGGCTGCTCACCGCAGCTCCCCCACCCGCAGGCGTGACGCCTCAGACGCATTGTATAGCGCCGACGGGTGCCCAATCCCCGCCGCTGAGCTGCGCCCCCCCAGTAGGTGCCACGCTGGGAGCCCACCCCAGCGTGGCAAGCGGTCCTTTGCTGACTCGGGTGCCCATCTCTGCCGGCTGAGCGCCCCCAACGTCCTTGTGCCACGCTGGGAGCCCACCCACGATGGCAACGCCCCACGACGCCTTTTAAAAAAAAAACCCTGTAAAACAAAAACTGTCCCACTGCGCCTCCCCACCCTCCCACAACCCGCACCCACCCACTGCACACCCAGCTCCCCACACCCCCACCCCATACTTACCTCCGACTCCGCGCGACGATCTTTGGTGGACTGGGAACACGCCTGCACTCTTCAAAGCCGACCCGCAACTGAGGAAATGCCGGTAAGCGTATCATGGGCTAGATAGGGGTTTCAACTTTGTTGCATATCTCAGGCATTTTGGGATTTGCAAATTTTCAACATGGGGTTTTGGGACCCTTCTCATGAATTATGTCACTGTCATGGCGTATCGGGCCGAAGGGTGATTTCACGCAGTGATCGCGAAATCACCCTTCGGGCCTGAGTAACACCATGACAGTGACATCATTCATGAGAAGGGGTCCCAAAAACCCCATGTTGAAAATTTGGTGCCAAAATTCCAAAAAATGACTGTTTTACGAGCGTGAGTTGCGCAGTTCCTATGCACGCTTGTAAGTTCATGAAATTTCAATATTTTCACTCCAGATTTTCAACATTGCCATTTTACCACACCTTCTTATGAGCAGTACAGCTGTCATTTTTCACATCTCACCCAAAATGTGTTTCTGCCCATGTAGCGCAGAATGGCGCAGTCGGTGTGCGAAATCAATGTATGGGACAAATTAAGAAAATCACAGTGACACTGTTCATGAGCAGAGGTCTTAAAATGGCTATGTTGAAAATTTTGGTGAAAAAATTCCCTTCAGATGTTCTGCAATATTACTAATGAAGACATTGAACAGAACTGGCCCCAGGACCGATCCCTGCAGCACCCCACTGGTCGCCCCCTCTCCCTAGACTGCATGCCATTTACCACCACTCTCTGCCTCCTGTCTGTTAGCCAGTTTCTAACCCAGTTTACCACCCTTTCCCCCCATGTCCAGCCTACCCAGCTAGTTTATCAGCCTCCTATATGGGATGGTGTCAAAGGCTTTGCTGAAATCAAGGTAAGCGTTGTCCACTGCCCCACCCTGATTCACTTCCTTTGTCACCCAGTCAAATAAATCAACCAGATTTATCTGACATGATGTCCCCACTGTGAATCCATGTTGTCTATGGTCCTGGGTTCCGATGGCATCTAGATGCCCCACTATCCTTTCTTTAAGCAATGTCTCCATGATCTTCCCCACTACTGAGGTGAGGCTGAATGGCCTATTGTTCCCTACCTCCTCCCTGCTGCCAGGCTTGTGTAGAGGGACCACATGTGCCCTCCTCCAATTCACTCATGTTGAATGACTCAGTGAACATGGCTGCCAGAGGTACTGCTATCTCCCTTCGCAGTTCTGTTAATATCCTTGGGTGTATGTCACCTGGTTCCATCGCTTTGTCTACCTTCAATTTAGTGAGCTCCTGCAGGACTCTTTTGCCTTTGAATGGACTATTGTCCACCTCTTCACCCCCTTGGCAACTGCTGTACTGCTGTGGCCCTTGCCCCTCCCACTCTTCTGTGAATACTGAATGGAAAGACACAGTGGATGTCTTGGGAGGAAGGCATGGAACTATCACTTCCAAATACCTAAACAGCACATACAAGCAAGCAACATTCAGCATTGACAAATGCTTGTTTAAGTAGAAGCATACATTTCTTGATAGGATCTGTGTGGGTATACCCTATATGTATTATAAAGTTGGTAAATAAAAGTAGTAATTCTAAAAGAGGTCCATGTTTCTAATTGGAGTGTTTTGCTCTTTTTACAATAAAAGTTGTAACTGGGATATTCATTTGATTTTGTGAACGTTGTTAACTTTTCATGTAGAAGTTTATCATTTTTGTTTGATTTGTGTAGTTATACTTTGTATATATTTTATATATGATTTGTAATTATAAGCAGCAGTTTCAAAGGATGCCTGTGGTTCTAATTTTTGTCTCTTGTGACTCCTGTAGTAAAAGTCACAATTTAGACATTGACTTGAAGTTGTATCAGTTGTCTTTGATAAGTATAGACTTTATATAAAGAGTGTATAATATTTTAGGTGTTTCTGTTTAACACTAGGTGATAGTTTATATAACCTTGTGTGCCTATATTTGCTATAGATATTTACTATCTTGTAAATGAAATAATAATGACACTTTTCTTGAAAGTTGTTATTTCCATGCTAGGGGGAGCCACCACTTTAAGTAATTAATAATATGGGGCAGCATTTTAGTGTTTAAGCAATTGGAACTTTGAGTTTTGGGAAGCATGTGCACTTTACCTATATATAGTGGTAATGGGTCTTAGAACCACACCCCTTTAGGAAGCCTCAATGGCGAAGCGCAGGGGTAAGTGGTGGCTGGCACACTGGACTAGGGTAGGTCTATTTAAGATTATTTTTGTAAAAGGTAACTAGTAGTACTTCGGTGGCTTTTAAATCTTTGGCACTTTTCATGGCACTTAATTGTAACCAGCAACAAGCAATGGATAAAAAATGCATTGGATACCATGCAAACTTGAAGTGCTTTTTTACAAAAGTTTATAGCTACCAGACCACCCATAAAATTGTTCACTAAATACAGTAGTAAAAAGATAGAGCTATGTGCGGGGCAACTACCAATTTTTAGTGGAGAAACAAATTTGGGAGCTGTGATCACTCAGCAGGGTTTAAACTGCATTCAAATTCCATGTCAACATTACATCATTTACATACCGTTCTATTTTTTTCATCTTTTCCCCAGTCAATCCCCATCTGAAGAGTGCCCCAGCCCCATTACCCCGACATGCACCCAGATTTACCACTTCCATCTGCCGCCAGGCCTTGCCCCCGATGGGGTTGGTGGGGTTCCCCAATACGTGCTGTGAAACAGATCCAGTTCTGGCTGCATGCCCAGATAGTCAGGTGTGGGGCCTGTGGGCACTCAGCACCATCCTGCCACTGGCTTTTTCCCTTTACTGTCCCTTTGGGAGATGTGGCATGCAATGCCATCATGATGCTTATGACGTGAATCAACACCTGCAATGCCACCCCCGCATATTGGCCTGAGCTGCTTTTCCACCACCTTCCACTATGGGCCAGGCAAGCACTGAGTTCCACATGTCCCCTCCCCCACAGAGGAGGACAGCAGTCCTATAAACGCTCAATGCTCCTACCCTCTGACAGCCCTCTGATGTCCAAAGTTCGCTTCCGAACCTGGGTCATCACCATCAAAAGCAGTAGTGCTACAGTTGTAGCAGTGTGCCAGCTATTTGCATACAATTCTAACTCCCCAGGGCACACAGATCAGTAGACCTGATGCAGCTGTTAAACACAAGTGAGGGATTCTTGGGGATGGAACAAAGGAGTTGAACACAGAACAGCATTTCTAACCTATATAACAGGGGTGAGTATAAACAAAGAAACTAGATTAACCCGGGTTGGAGTAAAAGGCAGCAATAGCTGTGCGTAAGAAATTCAACAAAGAGAGAGGAATGGAGATTGTAGGAGTGAGGTGCTGTGAGTGGAATTTGGGGTGGAGGAGGGGAGAAGAGTGAGAAGGGATCAACTCCAAGACCAGACTTGAGAGTTGTGGTCACAGAATAAAGCTGTGGGAGTAGAGGAGAGATAGACAGAGGGAAGATGATAGGCCAGAGCTGACAGGACCTATAGGAACAAACAGCCTGCCTGGCACAGACTTTAGTGTGGGGGAGATAGAGCAATTAGGGTTCAGAGTTTCTGAGAAGGTAGCAGGAGGCAAGGGGACAGGCAAAGAGGGAGATGAAATTATAGAAGGGGGGCTCAAACTAGAATTTTAAATGTTGTGAAGAAGGAAACACAGTGAGAGAGGTGCCTGCCGTCATGTGAAGGTAGAGAAAGGGAGTAAATGGAACCACAAAGAGTGTGGGGAGGGCAGTCAAGGGAAACGTGACAGGAGTACAAGAGAGGGTCTTGTCTGTCTAGGATGGACCAAGCGGCAATGCTACATGCCACACTCCCATAGTTGAATGCCTGGATGATCATTTCCGCAGCAATGTCCAGACAGGTGCAGGGGTGGGGATACTAGCTTTGTTCCTGTACAGCACCCCAAGTTTTAGAAGGAGTTTCTTGTAGACAGTGTTGCTGGGGACGAAGAAGATGATAAGGAGATAGGCAGCCAGCCTGTGGCTTGACAGCAACGTGCTGCACCATGGGTAACCCAGGTTTGGGAAAAGACTCAGTTACTTTGCACTGCGCACCCACAGGATTGCTGGGTATCTTCTCTCTCTACTGGAAAATGACACCTACAATCACAGCTAACAAAAAACAAAAAAAGTAAGAAAAAGAATGTGAAAAGAGTAGAACCATGACAGTAGGGTACTTGAGGCCTCTTAAGGATGTCTAGCACTTACTTTGTAACTCACCTTAACTTGGGGAGCCAACTTAAGACTTGGTTATTGGCCAGTTCACCTCCTGCCACAGGAAGTGTTTGGGGCACATGGTATAAAGGGCTTGGGGCATAAGGTCTCAGGGCTTCCTGTCAGTCCACCCCTTTAGGGAATACAAGGATTGTCAGTGCAAAAGAGAGAATGGAGAGGAGATTGCTGTGAACCAAGCTGGCCTGTTGGCACAGTGGTAGCGCTACTGCTTGCAACCCCAATGACCTGGGTTCAGGAACGAGCCCAGAGCATCAGGCCAGAGCTGGAGGTCGCTCAAGCATCTGGCAAACAGCTCACCTCCACTGGGGAGGGTGCAGAGCTCCAGCAACAGTATGCCTCCTTGCAGCAGTCTCTGAGCACTGATCCTGGAGCCTTAGCAAGTACCAGGACTGGTGGCACACAGCAGATGTCAGTACATCACGCAAGGGGAGCATCCATGATGTTTCAGGATGTCACTGCATATCCACTCCCATCGGGGAAAGCTGAACAGCAGATGACCCCGCTGGCTGGGCAGGTGATGTTGCTCCCTGCCACCATCAGACCCTGCCCTCCTGTGCCCTATATTTCCTTTGGCCTTTACCTCTGCCTGCAGGGATCTGGACTGCTGTACGGGAGCACCATGGTGAAGGGTAAGCTGAGGGGCTACCTAGCAGATGAGACACGGGGGAACTGGGGGGAGGCTCTCGGTGGGGTGGGATCAAGCAGTAGAAGATGGCCGAAGGTGGTCCCAGCCAGTGGAGCAGAAGGGATAAAAAGAAGTTGGAAAAAAAAAAAGAAAGAGAGATCGCTGAGCCGCCCACTCAGGATGACAGGGACCATCAGCAGGCACAAAAGAGATGGATACATAGATACATAGAAACTGTCGGCAGATAAGGGCCTATGGCTCACCCAGTCTGCCTATTTGAGCTTGCAAGTTCCCTTTATGTTTTTCTAGAAGTCTGTTGCCTCTTACCCCTGACCTCCAGAATTCCCTTATGTCTATCCCATGCATTCTTAAAGCTCATGATTGTTTCAGCCCCACCACTTCTTCTGGCAGGGTGTTCCACTTGTCCACCACCCTTTCTGTGAAGAAATTCTTCCTTATGTTTCCTCTGAATTGCCCTCCCTCTACCTTCATCTCATGCCCTCTAGTCCTGGAACATCTTTTCCGCTGGAAAATAGTGTATCTTGCACTCTGTTCTTCCCTGTAAGTACTTGTATGTCTCTATCATATCCTCTCTCTCCCTCCTCTCCTCCAGGGAGTACACATTCAAGTCCTTCAGCCTGTCCTCATAAGACTTGTGATACAATCCCTGTACCATCTTTTTTGCCCTCCTCTGAACCTTCTCTACCCTGTCTATGACCTTACGTAGCTAAGGACTCCAGAACAGTACACTGTACTCCAGGTGGGGCCTCATTATTGTCTTGTCTAGTGGAATTATGACCTCCCTTTTCCTGCTGGTGATGCCCCTGCCTATGCATACCAGCATCCTATTTGCTTTACCTGCTGCCTTGTCGCACTGTTTGCCTAGCTTGAGGTCATCAGAGATGACAACCCCAAGGTCCCTTTTCTGTTTGGTGCATGCTATATCCTCATCCCCAACTAATATGTTGTTCCAGGGATTTTGTGCCCCATATACATTATCTTGCACTTCTTTGCATTGAATTTCAACTGCTAAACCCTTGACCATTCTTCAAGCTTTTGCAGGTCCCTCCTCATTCTGTCTACACCCTCTGGTGTGTCCACTCTGTTACAGAGCTTTGTGTCATCAGCAAACAGGGAAATTCTGCCTTTTAGGTCCTGCGCTATGTCACTGATGAAGACATTGAATAGGACCAGTCCCAGCACTGATCCCTGTGGTATCCTACTGGTCACTCCTCCCTCTGTGGAGTGACAGCCATTTACCACCACCCTCTGTGTCCTGCCACCCAGTCAATTACCTACCCACTGCACTACTGTTCTGCCCACTCCCATATTCCCGTTTGTTTAATAGCCTTCTATGTGGCACAGTGTCAAAGGCCTTGCTGAAATCCAGTTAGGCCATGTCCACTGCCCTCCTCTGGTCCGCCTCCCTTGTCACCCAGTTGAAAAAATTCAATGAGGTTGGTCTGGCATGACTTTCCCCCAGTGAAACCATGTTGCCTTGGGTCCGGTAGTCCGATGGCAACCAGATGTTCCACCATGGAGTAGGAGAAAAGGGGTCACCATCTCCTTGGAGAAAGCAGTGTGGTCCCAGAGCAGGCACAGACTTCTGGGGGGAAAAAGTGGTTCAGAGACAGTTGCCTTATTTGTTACATCAGCCTACCAGTTACAGTTAGAGGAGGTCTACCCTAGCCATGACAAGATACTCTCCAACTGTAATCAGGCAGCCACATGGTGAGCATTGAAACTGTACCTAGCACACAAGCGTTAAGAGTACCAAACAGAAGATATTGATTCCAGAATTACAGTCCTTAGGTAACCTAAGGGCCTATCTATTGAAGGAGAAGTCTACATTGAAACAACTGAACTGGGCACAATCTTAATCTTGCTTGAGTTCTGAGGGAAGTGTACCTTACTTTTAATCTAGTTTTTACTTTTTTGAATCCAGAGGGAGTTGCAATACTGCTTATCTATTTGTAGATTGCTAGTCTGAATCCAGAGGGGTTGGAATAATGCTGTTTATTAGTAGTTTGCTAGTTTGAATCCAGAGGGGTTGAAATACTGCGGATTTATTTTAGGTTGCTAACTTTTTGGGTGACATTTGGCATCATACTATCAGGGTTCAGTTAAGAGTTCACTGGTAGACGGGTGTTGCTTTTTTTGAGTACTGAGGGGGTTGAAATACTGCTTATTTTTTCGGAGTTTGCTAGTTGGATCCAGAGGGGGTCGAAATACTGTTAATTTTTCTGTAGATTGCTAGTCTGTAGTTTGTTAATTTTTTGGTGACATTTTGCATCAAACTGCAGTATTTTTGGCACAGTAAAGAATTCACTAGTAGCTGAGGTTTATATTTCATCTAAGTCCTGCTGTTCAGTGAATTTATCTATTGGAACCAGACAGAGAACCTGAGGTGGTTCTAACTGGTTTGCTCTAATTGTCTTCAGGGCACAGGACCAGGTGTGCAAAAGGCTGAGGTGTAATAACGTCCTGTTCAGAAACAAAACAGGGTGGGGTGAACTACAGAAGGCAGCGAGGTAGTGCGGCATAAGCTGGGAGGATATCTTCTTGAGATTGCTATTATACCAAAGTAAAACAAATTTTTTAGGGATCCTGGTAAATAGCGCCTAGGAAAAGGGTTACAGCACTAAGGGGAAGGGATGTTTCCTAACAGCGACCTGGGCAGACAGAAGCAGAGCAGGTAGGGATCATGTTGGGAGTGGTGTAGTGCAATGGATGTGGAGCAGCAGTCTTCAGAAGGATGTTCTGAGAACTGTGATGCTGCCCCATCTGCAGGCACCTCTCTGGGCTGAGGGCAGAGATTGCTAGCCTCCAGGCTGAGTTGGTTAGGCTGCAGGGGATCTCCTCCCCCACCCATGGGCCACCAAGTTTACATCCACTACCTCAAAGGAGGACCAGCAAAGCAATGTGTGGATTACAGTGGGCTCAGGGAGGGTAAGGCGGGTGGATCAAAAGTGCATCCCCCACCTGGTGCAACCAAAGAACTCTTATGCAGTTTTGTAGGAGCAGGAGGATCCCACTGGGACACCCAAAGTTGCAACCATGGAGGATGTGCAGGTTCTACACAAGAGTACCAACAGGTGGATGGAAGAAAACCCCAAAGGAAGAGGAAGCTTCTCCTAGTGGGGGACTCCATAGTCTGGGGAGTGGTTCTGGGGACTGGTACAGTAGAGGACAGGGAGGTAAAGTGTCTACCAGGAAGCACAGCTCAGAGGGATGGGGAGAGGATCCAGAGAATCGCTAAAGCAGTGGTGAGGTAGGGGAAACTTGATTTCACTGTCCAACTGGGGAGAAATGACCTGACTGGAGACAAGGCAGGGATAGCAAGGGTGCAGGAAGAGTTCAGAGAGTTGGGGAGGGGCCTTATGCAGGTAGCAAGCTCCTTGACCATCTTGGAGGTGCTGCCTGTCCACGGCAAGGGGTCAGCTATGAATCTCCACACCAAGGACTTCAACATTTGGCTGAAGAACTGGTGAAGAGAAAAGGGTTTCAGCTTCATTGGGAACTGGGGACCCACCTGCAGTAATGTGACCCTGTACAAGGGGGACGGCCTACACCTGGCCAGGGAGGGGACTACTGTCCTCAGTGAAAGGTTTAAATGCTTTAATGGCAAGCATTTAAACTATCAAGGGGGTGTGGCAGGAGGATGCAGGGGGAACTAAACTACCCGCCCCCAAAGGATAGCGAAGTCAACATGGAGGACCATAAAGTCATGATATCGCCAGAGGAAACGAAACCCATAGAGGGTGGGAACAGAGGAGGACAGGAGGAAGGGAGTTGAAAACAGGAAGGACAAACAGAGGAGGCAAAATGACAGATGGGGGGGGATGATAAAAGGACAAATGGCAGAATAAGGAAGGTCATGTATATCAATGCCCACAGCCTAGGGAATAAAATCCCAGACCTGGTGGCCTTGATGACGGAGGCTGACCTGCACATTGTAGCTATTACCAAGATGTGGTATACTGAAAATCATGACTAGGATGTAGCAGTACCAGATTATACTCTGTTTAGAAGAGACAAGGGGGTAAAAAGGGAAGGGGGTGGCTCTTTACATCAGTGAGGGAATTAGAGTGAATGAGATACAGTGAATGCGGGGGGGGGGAGGTACTGTGGGCCACCCTTGAAATGGGCAATGGCACTGCTGTTCGCATTGGCATGATATACAGACCTCCAGCACGGGGGAGGGAGTGGACAGGGTTCTATTACAATCCATCCACACGTGGCAGCTAAAGGGGAGGTGCTGCTGGTAGATAATTTCAATCTGCCAGATGTGGATTGGAGCATGCCAGGAGCAGGAACATCCTGTACTCTGTGCAAGAAGCAAGCCTCAGGCAGCTAGTGCTAGAGCCCACCAGGGAGGGTGCAATTTTGGACCTGGTACTCACCATTGGTGACAAAATTGAGGAAGTCAGGGTGTGCGAACACCTGGGTTCCTGTGATCATCACATGGTGTGGTTCAGCATGAGTACAGTGGCAGAGTCAAGCCACACAAAGGCGAGGGTCCTTAATTTCAGGAGGGTAGACTTTACTAAGATCTCAAGCATGCCCTGGTAAGGAGGGACAAAAAGGGGGGATTGGAGGAGTAGTGTAAAAGAAGCCATAATGGAGGTGACAAACCTTTGCATTAGGTAAGTAGACAAGGACAAGAGAAAGCCAGTATGGTTCTCAAAGGAAGTGGCCGGGAAGGTAAGGGTGAAAAAGATGGCTTTCAGGAAATACAAGGAAACACAGCAGGAGGAGGACAGGGTAGTGTACCTGTATAAACAAAGGGAGGCAGGGAAAGCACTCAAGAGCGCAAAGGCACAAACAGAGGAAAAAATAGCACAGGCGGTAAAAAAAGGAAACAAGACTTTTTATAGGTACATTAGTGAAAGGAGAAAAAAACAAAGTGGGATAGTAAAGCCTAAAGGGAAGAAGGACAGTGTGTGGAAGGGGACCTGGAAAAAGCATTAATACTGAACAAATATGTTTGAAGGTGAGGGACCACAGTTAGGCAAAATGAACAAATATGGGAGGGAGAAGGACACCAGTCCATTTATGGAACAGAGAGTCCTGAAAGAACTCACAAAACTGAAAGTGGACAAGGCAATGGAACCAGATGGGATACATCCTAGAATAAATATTAAGGGAACTATGGGAGGTGCTGGCAGCACCACTGGCAGCCCTGTTCAATGAATCACTCGATATGGGAGTGCTTCCGGAGGACTGGAGGAGGGCAAATGTAGTCCTTCTTCACAAAAGTGGGAGTAGGGAGGAAGCTGGAAACTATAGACCAGTCAGCCTCACCTAAATAGTGGGGAAGATTATGGATTCACTATTTAAAGAAAGGATTGTGAAACACCTTGAATCCAGTGGAGCAGAGGATCTGAGACAACACGGATTCACAGCAGGAAGGTCATGTCAAACAAATCTAATCGGTTTCTTTGACTGGGTGACTAAGGTCATGGATTGGGGGGGGAGCAGTGGATGTGGTCTACCTGGATTTCAGTAGAAGACTTGTGAACAAGTTGGACAGCCTGGGAGTGGGTCACAAGGTGGTAAACTGGGTTAGGAACTAGTTGAGTGATAGAAGACAGAGGATCATGGTAAATGGTTGACCAGTGGAGTGCCACAGGGATCAGTCCTGGGGTCAGTCCTGTTTAAAGTCTTTATAAGTGACATTGCAGATGGACTGGAGGGGAAGGAGTGCATCTTTGCGGATAACACTAAGATCTGCAACAGGGTGGACACTCCAGGAGGGGTAGAAAAAATGAGGAGGGACCTAGGTAAACTGGAGGAATGGTCTAGAGTGTGGCAGCTGAGATCCAATGTGAAAAAGTGCAAATCATGCATTTGGGATGCAAGAACCCAGGGGAGGACTACATGATGGGTGAGGGGGAACTGATGGTCACCAAACTGGTCACCAAACAGGAAAGGGATCTGGGGGTAATCATATCTGATGACCTAAAGGTGGCCAAAGAATGTGCCAATGCTGTGGGGAAAGCCAGTGGGATGCTGGGGTGCATAGGGAGAGGTATCACCAGCAGAAGGAAGGGTACCAGAGGGTATCATCTTTCAGAAAAGGATATGTCCAGGAACGAGAGGGCATGCCATGAGGCTGGAAGGGGGTAGATTAAGGGGTAGCATGAGGAAGTATTTCTTCATGGAAAGGGCGGTGGATGCATGGAATAGATTCCCAGCTGAGGTGGTGGGGCAAACACAGTGAGAGAATTCAAGCATGCATGGTACAGGCATAGGGGAACCCTAGCAATAGGAATGAGGAGGTAAAGCCGGAGATCAAGTAGGGTCTGCGTCTTTTACACTAGGCAGGGAAAATGGGCAGACTGGATGGGCCTAGCGGTCCTTATCTGCCGTCAATTTCTATGTTTTTATGTAACTGTAAAAACAGGAAGTTGGTATCCCTCTATACAGACAGTTGGTGAGACCCCATCTGGAGTACTGTGTGCAGTTCTGGAGACCCCATCTCCGAAAAGACATGGACAGAGTGGAGGCTGTCCAGAGGAGGGCAACCAAAGTGGTGCAGGGTCTGCACCAGAAGACATACAAAGAAAGACTAAAGGAGCTTAATATGTATACCCTTGAGGAAAGAAGGGAGAGAGAGGACATGATAGAAACTTTCAAGTACCTCAAGGGAATCAACAAAGTCCAAGAGGGTAGCATCTTTCAGAAAAAGAGATGTGCAAGAACAAGGGGGCACAATTTGAAGATAGAGGGGGGACAGCTCAGAGGTAATGTGAGGAAGTATTTTTTCACAGAGAGGGTTGTGGATGCATGGAACAGCCTCCCTGAGGAGGTTGTGGAGTCAAGAACAGTGGGGTAATTCAAGAATGCATGGGACAGACATAAGGCAGTCTAGTGGGGGGGTAGGAGGAAGTAAGCTGTTGGTTAACTAGGATCTGCAGCTTATCTGTTAGGTAGGAAAATGGGCAGACTAGGTGGGCTAAGCAGTCCTTATCTGCCGTCACATTCTATGTTTCTATGTAACCGCTCAAAATCAATTAACCTTCATTTTGTATTATCAGAATTCATATATGAAATCTACAAATTCTGCAGGAGCTTGAGTAAAAGTACCACCAATGTGAATATGTGAGGTCACCTATGAAGCATCAGTGCAGGACAGGATGCTGATCTTGGGCTGATGATTAAAGCCCATATGGCATTGTGACTTCCCATCATCTTCTCACCATTAACCTACAATGTTCCAACATAAAAAGACATGATAAGCATAACTCAGATTTCGATGTGCTTACGCAACCAGATGAGATATGAGATGCTTGTGTAACTTGATTTACTTTGTGGCTTTCCGCCTCTCTATCCATGGGATATACCACCCTGTAGGGGGACAACGCAAGGAACCTAGAGGAGGGTTCCTCCCTACAGGTGCCACGGGACTCATTGCGTCAGCTAAAGGTAGGTTAGGAAGAAGCCCATGGGGAAAAGAGACGAGCCACTGGAGGAGGAGGAGGAGGGGTGGATGGTGGGCAATGAAAAAATTAATCCTGGAGGGGCCCAGGATGAGTGACCTTTTAAGCCTGATGGGGGAGTGACATTGTTGCTCTGCCCATCGAACCTTGGGCTTAAAGCCCTCCCATTTCTGTGTATACCATGCATACGCAGGAGTTTTCACCAGCAAGGAACCATGCTTGTAAATGTGATTGCAACACTCATGTCTGAGACTGTGTAACTGTTTTCACTGTAAAATCTGTCACCTCTCTGTGACAGTATGCACCTTGCTGTGCTCCGTACCGTCAATAGCTTCCAGGTTTGACTGAAGGTGTTGTGTTAAATAAATGCTCAGACTGCATTCAGTATGATTACAGAAATGTCTGTGTGCCATTTAAGGCCCTGTCCATACTACACCAGTAAAATCTGTAACGTTCTGAAAACGTTACAGATTGGCAACATTACAGTGCGTTCACACTACCACTGAACAGTTTTGAAAACATTTTGAAAAACATTACAGCCTGTCCACACTGCAGAAGGAATCTGGGAGTGGTTTAGCCTCTTGAGAGCAGTGCACATCCCACAATGCAGTTTGTGGTGCAACTTCCTCAGCAGGCAAAACAGTTCTGGCACTAATGTTACTTCAGTTCTCCTCAGCAGGCAAAACAATTCTGGCACTAATGTCACTTCAGTTCAGTGTGCTGATCACTTCAGCCCCCGTTCACACTGCACCGCTCAGACCCCGTAACGGATAGAAACCGTTACAACCGGGGAGCGCTGCAGTGTGTCCACACTGCCGCAGTGTCCGTTACGGGACCGTCACCGCCGGTCCACACTTCAGGAGCCAGGCGACCATTACCGTGGCACCCGATCCCACAATGCAGCTCGCACTGCGCTAGGGGACCAGTGCCACGCGTCCACACTATGCCCAGTAACGTTACCGAGGCGTAACTGGTTTCATAACCGTTGTTGAAACCACCTCATATGTGGTTTCAACAATGGTTACGAAAACGCCTTCTGTAACGTTACAGGTGTAAACACAAACTGTTGCGGTAACGGTTTGGGCACTCTGTAACGTTACAGAGGGGTAGTGTGGGACAGGGCCTTCAGTGCTAGCAGCAGGCTCCACACACAAACGCTGCTATTTTCTGAAGGAGTTCACTGAAAAAATGTCTTCTCTGCATAAGCGCTGAGAATGTGCAGCACTCAACTGCATAAAAATGTTTCTGGGCACTGTTTCAATGCAGGCACTGGTTCTTTATGCTGCCACTTCACCACAGAGAAGACATCATTCGTGATCCATGCTACACCTTGTTTACTTCCTGGTTTGCCTCCCAGCATGCATTACAGCACCGCTGCAATATATGAAGGTATACTAGGAGACTGGAGATTAAACGCTCACACGTCCATACTGAGGATGGTAACGTTACAGAAATAAAAGCATTACCAAAACCATTGTTGAAACCACCTCACAAATGGTTTCTGTAACAGTTTTGAAAATGCCTTCTGTAACATTACCAGTGTGAACGCAAACCATTACGGTAACGGTTTGGACCCTCTGTAACATTACAGAGGGAATTTTCAGGTGTAGTGTGGACAGAGCCTAAGGGGCCAGGATGCAACAGATTGCTGTGTCAGTAAGGATGGTCAGGTCACAGAGAAGCTGTAACCGTATGTGTTACATGATTGCACCATGCAGGACCCCATACATAGAGAGCATTCATTCTTCACTATGAGACTGAGGGGACCTCTTGGTTTATTCTGACATCCTGGCCCCGGACAATCACTGCCTGATCAACAGGGACCAGGGTTACTCTTCACTGACAAACCACAGGTGCTATGCTAATATTTTTAACCATATCAGACACATGAACTAACCTGTTAACCAAAATCTGTATATACTGTTACTCACGGTGAAGACGTGCAGTGGCAGCTATCCTTATCTTCCACTTTAGCACAGAACAGTTTACCATATTAAGGTACTGCATAACGGCTTACCACAGTAATGTTCAAAGTACCACAGCAGCTGAAGTGTTACCTTATTATAGTATATGGTTGGGGCTTATTGTGGATGGAAATCAGTGGCTTTCTAAATCTTGTTGTAGGACAGTTCAAAGGTCGAAAAAGTTGTTGTACTATCGTTCTGACATCACATCGATAGTACAACTTTTTTAGCCTTGTCCTGCCACCTGACTGATTCACTCAACGTGGACCCACTGGGAAAAACAGAGCAAACATGGTGGCATGCTATAGTGAGCACTGAGCAGTAAATCCACCTACTGACACACGAAGAGGCACACATAGCTCCATGTCATAAAAGAACTTTTTTTTTTTTTTTTTTGATTAAACTGTGTGGCCACACGGGGCTAAAGCCACCAGAAGGAGTTTCCTCAGTCCAACACGGTCCAACTGAGAAGCCAGGGCAGGTGGCAGTGGGAGAAGTCGGAGTGAGCGGGAGCAGCACCAGATAAAAAAGGTAAACATTTAAAAAGCCACTGATTTCCATCCACAATAAGCCCTAACCATATACTATATAAATGTATATGTACAGTATACTGGCGAAGGACTTCAGGGGGCAGCTGTTGCTGCAGCTGGCATGATTGGCGGCTGTAGTCTCATTGGGAGCAGAGTGCAGCCGTAGCCACATGGGAGGCAGGAGGCGGCCATTGTCACATGGGAATCGGGAGGTGGCTGTTGCCGCAAAAGGACTTCCCAGTGACTGGAGCCAATCAGGGCACACTGTGAAGAGTGCCAAATTCAAACCAGCATGATCGGGCTATAAAAGCCAAACCTGGTCGGCTGGTGGCAGCAGCAGCAGTGGAAGCTTAATTCAGCAGGGAGAAGAATGTGGCCATAGCCATGAGGGATTTCAGGGGGGCGGCTGATGCCACAGTTGGCATGATTGGTGGCCATAGCCGCATTGGGAGCACAGTGCGGCTGTAGCCACATAGGAAGCAGGAGACTGTTGCTGCATGGGAATTGGGAGGTGGCCATTGCCACAAAAGGGCTCCCCCAGTGACTGAAGCCAATCAGGGTGCACTGTGAATGGCGCCAAATTCAAACCAGCGTGACTGGGCAATAAAAGCCAAACCTGGTCAACTGGTGGCAGTAGCAGCAGTGGAAGCTTAATCCAGCAGTGAAAAGAATCTGGTCATAGCTGCGAGGGACTTCAGGGGGACGGCCATTGCTGCAGCTGGCGTGATCGGTGGCCATAGCCACATCAGGAGCAAAGTGTGGCCATAGCCACACGGGAAGCAGGAGGCAGCTGTTGCTTCACATGAATCAGGAGGCAGCCGTTGCCACAAAAGTGCTCCCCCAGTGACTGGAGCCAATCAGGGTGCACTGTGAACAGCACCAAATTCAAACCAGTGCAATCAGGCTATGAAAGCCAAATCCGGTTAGCTGGTGGCAGCAGCAGCAGCAGTGGAAGCTTAATCCAGCAGAAAAATTCCCACTCTCCCACCCCCTTCCCTGCTAATTTTAAATACTCCGACAGTCAGGAAGGTAGGTGTCCTGAAGCACAGGGAGGTACTTTTATCTCCAAAAGTGGACAGCTGAAGTGCAGGAAAGGGACTTTTTTTTTTTTAAACTTTTTCCTTTAACTCTAGTCTCCAGCAGCAGGGCCCCTTTGGGCAAGACCCGCTTGGCTAGAGCTAACCGTCTGCCTGAATCCCCCACCCAGCGAGGAATCGGGGATAGTCCTCCCCTCTGGAGCCCTGAACGTGAGGGGAGGACCCGAGAGAGTCAACTGGGAAGGGACCGGCATTGAGCATGTGTGATGACCACTGGGGACTGCTGTCTACCTCCTGGTGTCTGGGTTTTTTCCTCCTTTTGGTTACCCCCGAGGTGGTAAGCATGCAATGATATCAGTATGGCAGGGGGACAAGACTGCCCCCCTCACAGACATCTGCCGTCGCCTCCCCCAACTTGTGCCCCTGTCAGATGCAGTGCCACTGATCTCCACCGGGAGCCGCTGCAAGGCGGGGAAGTCCCTGGATCCCACCCAGAAGAGGAGAGTAGTCCTCTGGATACTCGATCCTCTCCTTCGCCTGCCGACCCCCAACAGCCCGAGTCTGCTCCCAAACCCAGGTCACCGGTGTGGCGTGAGGTGTGGCGTCCAGTGCCTCAACCCTCAGTGCCACCGGGCTGCAGGAAAGGGACTTTTAATTCCAAAACAGACAAACTACAACTACAGGAGGGTGTGGAGCAGGGAACAGGACAAAAATTTTCACCAGGCAAGTAAACTGAAGCACAACTGGTTGACTTTTTCATTCAAGGGACAAAACCTTCAGTGCAAGAGGGTGTATATCTTTATCTCACAATAGTGATGTTCATTTTATTATAGAGTGGCTTTAAACATTATTCTTTAGAAGAAAATCCCCACCCGGCGAGGAATTGGAGACAGTCCTCCCCTCTGGAGCCCGGAATGTGAGGGGAGGACCCAAGAGAGTCAACTGGGAGGGGATCGGCATTGGGTGTATGCGTTTGCCACTGGGGACCGCTGTGTACCTCCTGGTGTCTGGGGTTTTTCCTCCTTTTGGTTACCCCCAAGACGGCAAGCGTGCAATGACATCAGCACGGCAGGGGAACGAGACTGTCCCCTCGCAGATGTCTGCCGCCGCCTCCCCCAACTTGCGTCCCCATCCAATGCAGTGCCCCTGATCTCCACCGGGAGCTGCTGCAAGGCAGGGAAATCCCTGGATCCCACCCCAAGAGAGGAGAGCAGTTCTCCGGATGCTCAATCCTCTCCTTCCCCTGCCGAACCCCAACGGCCCGAGTCTGCTCCCAAACCTGAGTCGCCGGTGTGGCGCGAGGTGTGGCGTCCAGCGCCTCAACACTGAGTGCCACCAGGCTGCAGGAAAGGGATTTTTAATTCCAAAAGAGACAAACTGCAACTACAGGAGGGTATGGAGCAGGGAACAGGACAAATTTTCGCCAGGCACGTGAACTGAAGCACAACTGATTGACGTTTTCTTTCAAGGGACAAAACCTTCGGATGCAAGAGGGTGTATATCTTTATCTTATAATAGTGATGTTCATTTTATTACAAAGTGGCTTTAAACATTATTCTTTAGAAAAAATCCTTTACCTACAAAAGGGAGAAGCAGAGAAAAAAGGCAGTTTTCTTTTCTTTTTCAGTTATTATGTAGCAAAACAGGCTTTAAACCAAGGAAGGGTGGTGCAAGGAAAAGAAAAGCAGGAGGGTGTGATGCTGGGAAAAGTGACTGCATATCTCTTATTCTTTCAAGGGACAAATACTTGGCATGTAGGCGAGGGAAATGAATTGTTTTTCAGGATGCTGAAGCAGGCAGGGGTTTCTTAGGATAGGGAGGGGCGTGCCTGGGGTAAACAGGAGAACAGGTAGAATAGTGGGGTGCAATGGTTATGGGGAAGTGGTTTTCAGTGGTGATCATGGAAACACTGTGTAGAATGGGGAGTTGCCTGATGTGTTTCAGATTGAGGCAAATAGAAATGGGAATAAATAATCTCGGGGGGAAATGGTGAGGAAGTGGAAGGGTACTGGGGTGGGGTGCTGCTTGGCAGCAGGGGATACGGGGGCTGCAGAAATGGAGGGGGGGTAAGAGACCAGCTGGGCGATGGAAAAAGGCAAGACAGGGGAGCAGGGAGGAAAGGGACCCAGGCTAAGCTAGGGAGAAGCAACGGATGGTAAGAGGTGAGAAGAAAGGGGAAGGAGATTCCAGGGTCTCTCGGAAGTGGACATACCTCAGTTTCAGGGGGGGAGTGGAGCATCCACTGGGGGGGGGTTATTAAGGTGTCCAACAGGTTCTTACCTTTGTCAGGTAGGACTGAGAAGGACATATTGGGGAGAGAAGCAAGTGTAGGCCAGGAGATGGGGATGGGCAGAGGGGAAAGGAGGGAGAATGGCATGGTTAGGAAGGCAGCCAGTGAAAAGGGTTGGAGGGGGAAGGATGGGGAAGGGATAGAAGTATAGTTGAAGGAGAACTGGGGAGGGGAAGAATGGATATGAAGGGGCACAAAAGGTGCAAGGGGGCAGGGAGGCATGGAACGGGCGAATGGGGAGGAAATGGGGGAAGGGACAGTGTAGTGAAGGAGGAGACAGGAGGCATACAAGGAAATAGGGAAACAGGGGTGGTCGGTGAGGTAGGAATAGGGGAACAGAGAAGGAGGAGGGAGGGTCTGCACATAAGAGACTGAGGGGTATGGATGGAGAGCAGGTGGTGAACCAGGGGGAATAAGTAGGCAGTTCAGGTCAGGGGGTGCAAATAGAAAGCATGAGACAAGGAGGGGTGCCCATCAGGAATCAGATCAGATCTGTTTGCTGTGGAGGTGGAAAATGCCATGGCATTCAGGGACTCCATCATAAAGGGGATACATTGGATCAGGAGGGGGCCTATATTCAGGCTGAGGTCAGTCTTTTGTGAACCGGAGATGGAAACTGGGAGGGCAAATCAGGGAGTGTGCTAGGTTGATGAAGAAATCACACCTAATCATTCATTTGGGGACAAGTGATCTGGCATGCAATGAAGTGGAGGAAGTCCAGAGGAGGTTTAAGGCACTGGAAAAGGGATGCATAGAAGAGGCAAGAACTTTGGCATTCTCAGAAGTATTGCCAGGCCCCTGTGCCAACACTGCTAGGCAGAAAAGAATTAAGGAATTTAACAAATGGCTCAGGGAATGGTGCGAGAAGGAAGGGTTCGCCTGTATAGAGGAGTTGGGGGAAACGTTGGAGATGAAGACTTATATTGGAAGGACAGACTACATCTAAGTGAGAGTGAGGCAAGAGTGCTGAGAGGGGGTCTACAAAAATATATTGATAGGGTCTTAAGGAGGGATTTAAACTGCTAGAGGGGGATTACAAGGCTAGGAAGGGGGTGAGTTCGACAGGAAGAGTGATTGGACTACCTAGCACTCCCCTGCAAAAGGAAGCAGGGAAGGAAACAGGCAGGGAAGGGAGGGATGGCGGGGGGGGGTATACGGTGGAAAAGACTTTCCGCTAATGCCAGAAGCCTGGGGAACAAAATGGTGGACTTAGAGCCCATGATGGTGGGTGAGGACCTGATATTGTAGCCGTAACAGAAACCTGGTGGTCTGAGCATCAGATCTGGGAAGTAGGTATCCCCACGCACAGGCTTTTCTGGAAGGACAGGGCTGGCAGAATTGAGGGGGGGGAGTTGCACTGTACATCAAGGAGGACATTAAGGCTACAGAAGGGCAGGAGGAGCAAGGGGAGGCAGAAATCTTGTGGGTCATGCTGGAAAAATGAGCTGGGGCAGCAATAAGGCTGAGAGTGGTTTACAGACCTCCAGTGCAGGGGGAGGAAGTGGATAGGCAGTTGTTGCAGGTGGTTCATAGGATGGCACTCAAGGGGGAGATTTCTGCTGGTGGGTGAACTACACCTCCCAGATGTTGACTGGGATATCCCATCAGCAGGGTCAGCCAAGAGTAGGGAGATCCTAGAGTCCTCCAAGAATCTTTCCTGCAACAGCTGGTAAGGGAGCCCACTAGGGATGGCAACATACTCAACGTGGTCCTCATAAATGGAGATAGTGTGGAAGGGGTTGGAGTAGGGGTCAACCTAAGTGCTAGTGATCATAATGCAGTGAGCTTCAGGGTTCAGATGGAGAAAGAAGCAAGTAAAACCAGCACAAGAGGTCCTGGACATCTGGTGGGTGGATTTTCCCAGAATGAGGGAGATTTTCAGGAAAGAAATGGAGGGGAACGAGAAAATAGGGGAAGTGGAGGAATTATGGAAATCAGTTGGGGGGGGGGGTACTAAAAACGACAGCAATCCGTATAAGGAAAGTGAAGAAGTGCAGAAAACGAAAGAGGACGCTTTGGTTTGCCAGGGGACAACAGGGGAAAGAAAATGGGCATTCAGAAACATAAGAGGACACAGGGGAGTGAGGACAGGGAAACTTACAAGGAGAAGCTGAGGGTGGCAGGGCAGAAGATTATGATGGTGATAGCAGAAACGGAGGAAAGGATTTCCAAGCAGGCTAAAAGGGGGCAAAACTTTTTTTCAGTATATAGGAGAGAGGAGGAAAGCAAAGCAGAGGATAGTAAGGGTGAAGGGGGAGGGGGGAGTACAAGTGTAGGGGACTTCCAGAAAGCAGAGGTTCTGAATAGATATTTCATCTCAGTCTTCACGGTGGAAGGGGATGGAAGGGGACTGGTGCTAAGGGAAAGGGGAAAGGAGGACATAAGGGGAGATCCTAGCTTGATCAGTGAAGACAGGGTCAGAGAGGAATTGGGTAGGTTGAGGGTAGACAAGGCTATGGGACCAGACGCCCTGCATCCTAGGGTACTCCAGGAACTAAGGGAGAAGCTAGCAGCACCCCTAGCAAGGTTGTTTAACTTGTCCCTGGATACAGGGTGGGTGCCAAAAGACTGGAAGAGGGCAGATGTGGTGCCACATCACAACAGCGGCAACAGGGAGGAGGTGGGCAGTTATCGTCCGGTCAGCCTCACCTCATGGTGGGTAAGGTGATGGAGGCAATATTGAAAGGGTGGTCAACTACTTGGTGGAAAGTGGGCTGCAGGATGATCATCAACATGGCTTCACACAAGGGAGGTCATGCCAGACAAACCTGATCGAGTTCTTCGATTGAGTGACTAGGGTCGTAGATCGGGGGGGAGGCAGTTGACGATGCCTATCTGG
Source organism: Neoceratodus forsteri (assembly GCA_016271365.2). Lineage (NCBI taxonomy): Eukaryota > Metazoa > Chordata > Ceratodontiformes > Ceratodontidae > Neoceratodus > Neoceratodus forsteri. The sequence continues at coordinate 22,806,482 of CM057451.1, forward strand.
ACTTCAGGAAGGCCTCTGACACTGTTCCCCACAGAAGGCTAGTGAATAAGCTGGAAAGTTTGGGGGTGGGACAGGAAATAGTAAGGTGGGTGGAGAACTGGTTGATGGGTAGAAGCCAGAGGGTGGTGGGAAATGGGGTACATTCCAGGAAGGTAGGGGTGATGAGTGGGGTTCCCCAGGGGTTGGTGCTGGGGCCTATCTTTTTTAACATTTATATCAGTGACATAGCGGAGGGGCTACAGGGGAAGGTCTGCCTCTTTGCAGATGACATGAAGATCTGCAATAGGATGGACACCCCAGAGGGAGCGGAGGCTATGAGGGAAGATCTAAGGTTACTGAAGGAGTGGTCGGATACATGACAACTAAAATTCAGTGCCAAAAAATGCACAGTAATGTATATGGGGTGGAACAACCCACAAGCAAATTACACACTGGGGGGCGGTGGAGTAATGAAGGCAACTGAGCAGGAGAGGGATCTGGGAATCATAATTACAGAAACCTTAAGGTGGGGAGCCTATGTAGCAAGGCAAGGTGGGCAAAGCAAATAGAATGCTGGCATGCACAGGGAGAGGTATAGCAAGCAGAAAGAGGGAGGTGCTGATGCCTCTTTACAAATCCATGGTGAGGTCTCACTTGGAGTATGGGGTTCAGTTCTGGAGATCTCACCTATGTAAGGACATAGATGGTATAGAAAGGGTACAGAGAAGGGCCACTGAGATGGGGCATGGGTTGAATGGGAAGCCCTATGATGAGAGGTTGAGGAAGTTGGATTTGTACCTGTTAGAGACCAGAAGGAAGAGGAGGAATATGATAGAACCGTTCAAGTATGTGAAGGGGATTAATAAAGTGGGGGGGGAGCTTATTCACAGGAAAGGTAGGAGCTAGAACTAGGGGTCATGGTCTACAGGTGAAGGGAGAAAGGTTTAGGGGGGATGTGAGTGGGCATTACTTCACTGAGAGGGTGGTAGAGCCCTGGAACAGTCTGCTGAACTAGGTAGTGGGGGTCCAAACGGTGGATGGATTCAAGAGGGTATGGTACAGACACAAGGGGCTGACCAGCGGGTGGAATGGGGGGTCTCAGGGCCAGGAAGGCAAGGGGCAGACCCAATAGGCCAAGAGGGTCCTGTTATGCTGTCACATTTCTATGATTCTATATAAATCAGTGGATAGGTGACCATCCACAATGCAGGCTGTGTTTCCATCTTGGGAGTTGATGACATCGTAGAGACCTCTCGAGCTTCATTCTCGAGGGCTCTATATATCATCAACTCCTTCGATGGAAACAGCCTTGTTGTGGATGGTCACCCATCTACTATTCTATATGTGCTGACTAAGCACAATAGGTAACACTTCAGCTAATGTGGTTCTTTGTATGATACTGTGGTAAGGGGGAAGTGCTGTTATGCAGTACCTTAATGTGGAAAACTGTTCTGCGGTAAAGCGGAATATTATGACAGCTGAGTCTATATGTCACTAAAATAACATACCCAAGTTAAACACTTTAATATTTTCATTGCCATTTCTCATTATAAACCAATATTTATATACTGTATGTTGGTATTGGATCAGCTTACGTTTTTCACATGATTATTTCAAAATAACAACACATTTTCTGTAAGAAACATAATGAAGAGACATAAACATCCAAACTTCAACAGAGCCAAAACATCACAGACTGTGTGACCTTGGGCAAATAACTAATCCTTCCAGTGTTCCAGCCTACCTGCTGTAGCTGTGAAAATGGGCAGAAGCCGGACCCACTGGAAACACGTCTTTAATCTCACCTGGGCTATCCTGGGCAAAGAAATTGTAAAATAAAAAATACTATCCTGGGCAAACTGTAGAACAAAAATAATCACCTGGCCACAAAATAGCCTAAGGTCTAAATCTCAAAAAGGGTAATCTATGCACCCCTATACTCCTATCCAGCTGGCATCAATCTGAAATACAGACTGCTGTTCAGTATGACTGCAGAAGGTCAAAAGAGATAGAGGGGCAGTATTGAGGACTAAACATGGACGGACATTAGGCTGCTGATTTGAAAATCACTGTGTATTCAAGAGGATGCCTGCAATGAGGAAGAGGACACACTGGAATATCCTGGAATAGTGGGAATGATGCCATATACCAATTTAGACTTCTTAAAAACATTTTTTTTCTACCCCTCTTGGACCTTGGCCCACCTTCGTATCGACTCACCCGACCCCATCACATGGCTTCTCATGGGCTTGCTATCCACTCCATTCTGCACTTTGTCTCTCCCCTACTCTGGGAGCCATGGGCTAGGAGGGTGGTGGGCCAAGCCTCTCACCACACAGACCAGGTCCCAGATGGGGGAGTGCCATGTCACCAGTGCCTGGCCTACAAGGAGCTGGTATTCACCCTTGCTGGGGCCTGTTTTTCTGTTTTTTTTGGGTCCCCTCCCTCTCAGACACTGGCATTGGGGGTGCGCACACATGCCACCACGTGTAGTGCATGGCACCCATCTGCATCCTTCCTCCCATTATGCTTCTCCAACTTTACTACCGCCTGTGGTCATCCAGGTGGCAGTGAAACAGCAGAGGTAACAATCCTCCCTCCCCAGAGAAGGAGAGCAGGGCGCTCGATCATCCCCCCCTCCCCATTGGCCCCTGATGTCCACGCTCATTCTCAAATCAGGGTCGCCAGTATTGCACGTGGTACTGCTACAACTTTTTAAAAACATTTTCAATTACAGCTGTGTGAAATGTAAAATTCTACTAGAATCACAGTTCCACTTCCAAAAAGCTTGACAGAATTTTGCAGTAAACTCAGTTGTGAACTGTGTTTTTTTTTATTAAAATATAGGGATTTGACATGCACTACAGTTTGGTTGTTAAATCATGGAAATATGTTCTGTGGAAAAAAACTGCAGAAACTGCAGAATTTATTATGTTCTGTAAAATGTTGCATTACTTCGTAAAGTTCTGCATTTTCACAATGGAAAAGGCCTTTTCTAACTCAGGCAAAACTATACAGAATTCCATGGAATTTCTGAAATATTGCCAAATTTCATAAGAAGAGGTATTTTGCAATTCAACACAGCACTATTTTCCAACAATAAGGCTTTCTGTAGAAAATATCTTAGGTGTGATTAGTATATAAAAACTTCCCAAGTGCACAGGCACTAGAAATGCTTGGATAGTGTTTTAACTGGTCTGTGTAGGAATACACAGATGGTTGCATTATCCTGATTTTATCTATATGTACTGTACCCCATGGTATAAACCAGAAGAGAGGGCAAAATTATCTTCTGAAAATTATTTAAGAACCCACTATATCAGCTGTCCATAGACTACAGTACTGTAGCTCACATAGTGGATAATACGTATAAAACTGGTATATCTAGACTTTTACCTCTCACCTTCCCTGACACTGTCATTGGTAAGAATCCATTCCCTAACCTGGTCCTAAGGACTCATTGGGCATACAGCCATGATATTGTGCAGTCCCTATTCCCAAAATGTTCAGTGTGTGTGACTGATAGAGAGAGAGAGAGAGAGAGAGCAAGAGCATGTGTGTGACGAATCTGGTCTCAGGTGTCTCTCCTGTCTGGTGTTCCCAGTGCAAACAAATGTCACTGCCCAGCATATCTCCTGCCTAGTGTTGTCTACTCCAACTCTTGCACCAGGTCATGAGGCTCACAGTGTACATGTGAATGGACACAGGGCTCCTGCAATGCTTGCTAGCATCTCAACAACAGCAGACATTAACAGCTGCTCTGAAAGCATCACCCAATACAGCGATGCCCTCAGAGCAGCTGGTAATGTTTTATAGCCAGTAAAGAAACCAGTGAGTGGGCCTTTGTTCTTAACACCCCTCTCCAAATATACTGAGAATCAAGGACATGGGGGGGGGGCACACTATTAAGGAGATACACTGAGGATCTTTAACTTGACATGCCCACCCTTAGACTTTGGATTGGGGAATAGGGGAGCGGAGCTTTCTGTGTCAGGCCTGTATGTCCCCCAGGGTTCTAGCTGTTGGGGCTGGGGTTTGGAAGGACGTGGGGTTCTAAGCAATAATGAAATGGGGGGTAAAAGCCTAGGCATACAATTTTTCAATGTTTCTTTTTCCAAGGGTTGTCCTGTGGATCTAATGATAAATTGCACGAGACTGGGTTTTTATCCCATGGAATTTATCCAGAGCAGTACAGACAGTCCATTATTCAGTTTACCTGACATGGTTAAACACTGTATCCAGGGTATCCAGTCACCCCAAAGTTCTGTGATAAGCAAGTCACACTTCCCTGTGTGACACACACTGAATTAATTTGTGTTCTTGCTGTATTCATCAGTATGTCGGAGTCAGAAACTGTGATAAGAGCACTGCATCCTGGTTGACTTTGCTGGAGGTATGGTGACTTTGGACAGTCTTCCAGGCTATGGAGGAGTCAGTATCAGGCCTTGCTTTTATAGGTCTGACTCACTCCATCCCAGATTCCCACCAGCACTGAGTCGACCATCGCCAAGATCCTAAGCTAACCGCAACCATCGTATTCCATCCCCAAGCCACCAGGTCCTGACCAAGTCCCCTCCAACTCCATCCTAATAGACTTTGATGGCAGATAAGGACCACTTGGCCCACCCAGTCTGCCCATTTCCCTACCTATTGGATAAGCTGCAGATTCTAGTTAACCAACAGCCTACTTCCTGCAACCCCCCACTATAATTGCCTTATGTCTGTCCCATGCATGTTTGAATTCCCCCACTGTTTTAGGCCCCACAACCTCTCCAGGAAGGCGGTTCCATGCGTCCACCACTCTCTCAGTGAAAAAGAATTTCCTCACATTACCCCTGAGCCATCCCCCCTTTAACTTTAAATTGTGTCCCTCATTCTTACACATCTCTTTTTCTGAAAGATGCTACCCTCCTGGACTTTGTTGATTCCCTTGAGGTACTTAAAAGTTTCTATCATGTCCCCCTGTCCCTCCTTTCATCAAGTGTATACATATTAAGCTCTCTCAGTCTCTCTTCATATGGTTTCTGATGTAGACCCTGCACCATTTTAGTTGCCCTCCTCTGGACTGCTTCCATCCTGTCTATGTCCTTGCGTAGATGAGGTCTCCAAAACTGCATGCAGTACTCCAGATGGGGTCTCACCAACTGTCTGTATAGAGGGATAACCACTTCCCTTTTTCTACTTGTGATGCTCCTCCCTATGCATCCCAGTATCCCCCTGGCTCTCCTTACTGACTTCTCACATTGCTTACCCACCTTTAGGTCATCTGATATAACTACACCCAGATCCCTTTCCATTATTGTTGTCGTTAGTACCTCCCCTGCTATTGTGTACTCTTCTCCTGGATTTTTATTTCCCAGGTGCATTACTTTGCACTTCTATGCATTGAATCTAAGTTGCCAAATGTCTGACCATTCCTCCAACCTTGCCAAGTCCCTTCTCATCCTTTCTACCCCCCCTTGTGTATCAACTCTGTTACAGATCTTTGTGTCATCCGCAAAGAGGCATACCTTTCCTTCCAGACCCTCTGCAATGTCACCTATAAAGACATTAAACAGGACTGGACCCAGTACTGAGCCCTGAGGTACTCCACTAGTAACCCCCCTTTCTTCAGAATGTATTCCATTCACTATTACCTTCTGTGTCCTGTTGTGCAGCCAGTTTTCTACCCAGGCTACCACCCTGGGACCCACTCCAGGCTGGCTAACTTGATTATTAATAACCCAGCAGCAGCATTCATCTCTGGCAGGCAAGCAGGTGGTACTGGCAATGCCAGTAACAAGTTCCTTCTTCCCCAAAAAGCAGCATTTTTTCTTCCAAGTGCTCACCTGGCCCATACTGCTGTCTTTGTGGGAGTGCTTGGTAATGCCAGCGTCAGTGTCATCATGTGACATCAGGTGCCAGCTGAGTGGTCAACCACAACAAAACCCTAAGTGGGGATCACGTGATGTGCTCAGCGCCATAACAGCTTTCTCTGCCAGCTCCCGCTACCCTCCTCATCCATCTATCTCAATCAGCGCTCATCTGACTAATTTTCTTACCAGAAAGAAATATACTGCTAATTACCTACAGCCTCTAAGTATCCATCTTGAAGCATCGTGATCGGCATATTCAGCCGCGATGGAGGCCGACATGAAGCAGGCCTTACTGAGACATACCCCACCAGTGTCTCTAGAGAAACAAGCTAAAAAAACGAAAACTCTGCCACAACAGAACACCAAGCAGCTCGGATCTACCACAACAGCTGTTCCGCTTACCAAAGAAAGGTTCCTTTGAGAACTTCAGCCATTCAAGAAATCTCTGGCGGACACTGCAGCCGAATTAAAATCAATTTGTGGAGATATGGGGGATATGAATCGTAGGCTCACTGATTCAGAAGCATGCACCACCTCCCTAGAATCATGGTGAGACAGATTTGAACCAGAAATTCACAAACTGAAACAAGTACTTAAACTGCAGCTCAGGACTGAGGATCTTGAGGGCCACAGCCGAAGGAACAACATCCTGATCTTTGGCCTGCTGGAGGCCGAGGAAGGTAACTCCATGATTACCTTTGTACAGAAGCTCCTAACAAAAGTTGAGGGTCCATCACCTCATAATACCTCGTATCTCATCGAAAGAGCCCACAGGTCTCTCAGGCCCTGGCCCCCAGACTGGGCTCCTCCAAGATCTATAATTATTACATTTCTAAATTACTTGGAAAAGTAACATGTCTTATCCCGAACCAGACAGCTGCAATCAATATTATGGGAAGGAAAATGCCTCCGCTTTACTCAAGACCTGCCACTAGAGACACACCAGAAAAGGGCTGCTTTCTACCCATTGTAAGTAAATTGATCGCAGCAGGCATGAGGTTAAAATGGCATACCCAGCTTGGTTACAAGCCTACATCGATGGGTCCTGGCTCTCATATGACTCCCCGGCCCAATCTCTCTCAGTCTTAGCCACAAAATTGCCCTTACTTTTTAAAAACACCTGAAAGGTGTCATAAGCTCAACTTGTTGCTCTTGAACTGAAATAACAGATGTTATTTAATGTGATGGTTATTACCTGCATGAGATTACTCCCCAAGATGAAGACCGGACTAATTTGAGATGCTTGTTCGACAACAATGGTTTCTCGGCGAAGTCCCCTGTGCCTTAGAACCTTCGACTGCCCGGTTCACGGGAAGAAGACTGGGTGTTATGGTCGTAATTTCCTCTGGGAACAATTTAATTTTTATTTTATTTTAAATAGGGGACTGGGAACTGATCAGTGGGTTCCCTAATTCCAGAGGAACGAGATCCAGTAGAACTGGTCTAGCTCTATTATTGTTCCCCAGGGGATGGGCCACCTCCAGTCCATTAGGAGGGGTGTGCTCTCCCTACGGAGGGTTCCATGGTTTGTTACTGTTGTGCCAGTTAGGCACAGAATTAGTTCTAAGGTTTTGGTTTTGATGATAATGTTATGAAGGTTAGCTGGGGCCACGGATTGATTTTTCAAACTGCATTTCTCTTCATTTCTGGGTTTTTGTTTCAACCCGTCTTACACTTAATCCTGACTTAATTCATACTACCTCTTGCCTTTAACCTTTTTATAACTGACTGATCGACCTAGTCCTAAACTAAGTCTTTCCTGTCTCCTCCTTCACTAATTCATAACTCCCTTGTGGACTCCAGTCTTACCATAGAGTATTTTATTTTTCATGTACACAAGGATTAGGTTAGAGTCTTATCTAATTTTGACCACTGTTTTAACACTAAGAGGGCAGGGAAACATTGACAGGAATGTTATATGAAGAAGTTTCTATTTGGGAGGGATGGGGAGGGGTGGGGGAGATCGGCTGGTGGATGAGAAGCCTCATGTCCTGGGTTGTTGGGGGTGGACCCTGTACACTCTTATCGCTATTAATCACATTAGGTGGGAATGGGGGCTGGGGCCTCACGGTGGTAAACGGGACAAAATGTTTAATTTCTCTATGGGTAGAAAACTTCCACTATGCCACTACTCAGGAACCCTTGTTTAAATTTCATCCCAGAACCCCAGAAGAGATGGTAGGGGTATACAGGGTCATAGGGGAATGGTCCTTAGGCTGCACTCCATTTACAATTTCTGGGGACACATTACTAGCTAATAGGACCTCTGTATACAGTTTTGAGGTGGGAAGGGAGGACTGTTGGGGAGATGGGGTCTTCCTGGAATAAAACAAAGTATACTTAATATGGTACTTTAGGGTAAGGGGGTGGGTGGGGTGGGTCGAGGTCATTATCATTCTACTGGACTAAAAAGGGAATAATATCAGGATACTGATCATTTATTACTTGAACTTTTCGTTCTGTTACCTAGAGAGATAAAACGATACAAGGGAGGGAGAGATGACGGGGGGACGGGGGGGCGAGGGATGGAGTGAGTTTTATTGAATATACTGTCAAAGCAATTCTACCTCAGTGTTCTGATTATGGTTAGTAAACTAATCAAATTCGCAACATGGAATGTTAGAGGATCCAGGGACCGGCTTAAAAGGTATCAAGTCCTCAAACATATCTCCCTGCTTAATAGACACATCTCACTTCTTCAAGAAATACATCTCCTTCCACAGGAAGCAAACAAATTACATTGTGAGGGAGTGGGCTAAGTATTTGCAGCTGAGGACTCAACTTCAAGGAAAAGAGTGGCAATACTAGTCAATCGCACCATTTCCCTACAGGTAGACCATGTTATTTCTGACCCAGTGGGGCGATATATTTCCATTAAAAGAATCCTAGATAGTACAGAGTTGATTCTGGGCAGGGTATATGGGCCAGTAGGGGGTGACCCATCCTTTTTTAAGGATATAGCTGACAAGCTAGCACCCTTCCTCTCTGTATCTCTGATTATAGGTGGGAATTGGAATATACCTCCCACTCAGGATCTGGACAGATACAATTGTAGCCTCAGACCCCTCTCACCAGCACAATGAGCCCTTCAGGACTTCATGGACCTGACAGGTCTTTGCGATCCCTGGAGGATCCTCAATCCACAATCTCACTCATACTCGTTTTATTCTACGGTTCATCACACTTCCTCTAGACTCGACTATATCCTCATCAGCTTCTCACTTCTTTCAGACTTAGGTACAGCAGGTTTAGCACCTATTGTGCTCTCTGACCATGTGAACGCATGAATCTCACTTAACCCCGAAGCCAGTTTAAGGAGGGATACCGCATGGAGACTTAACACCCAACTTCTTAAAGATGATTATATCATCTCCCAAATATCCAACCACATTCAATCTTTTATGCTTACTAACCAAAACATAGTCCCGAAAGTCGATCATTAGTGATGCGCTTTAAAATGTTTTTTACAAGGAGAATTTATTTGTCTGGCTTCCACTCAGAAGCGTCGCCGAGAATCTGAAGCCCTTCAGCTACTAGGACAAATACGCTCCCTCGAACAGTCCCTTTCTTCCAACTCCTCCCAGGATGTCTTACAGACTCTTCTTTCCTTGTGAGACAAATACTTCACCATAATACAGGAGAAAGCTGAATATGCAATTTTGAAAATGCAATCTAAATAAGGAGAAAAGGCGGGGCGGCTGCTTACATTCTGGTTAAGGAAACTCAAAACATTGAGATTGATACCATCCATTACGGACCCTGATGGTTCCCTAAAAACTCATCCTAGAGAAGTAGTATCGGTTTTTGAGCAATTTTATTCTAATCTGTATGGCAAGCAACCACACTCACCATCTTCAGAAGAGATAAGTTCTTATTTAGACTCTGCCCCTTTACCCCATCTTCCAGATCATCATCGCACTTTCCTCTCTACTCCCATCTCTTTGGCTGAGGTAGAAGCTGCTATCTCTAGCCTGGCTCTGGACAAGGCCCCAGGCCCAGACAGCTTCCCATCGAACTTTTATAAAACCTTTATAAAAGATCTCTCTCTCCCCTCCTGCTTCGCTTCTATCAATTCATTTTTTCAGTGGAATCCCTAGACCCATCGTTATTACAAGCCACTATTGTGCTGCTTCTTACACCAGATAAATCTCCTACACAGCCTGCTAGCTATGGACCCATATCTTTACTAAATTGTGATGTTAAGATCCTAACCAAAATCCTAGCCACTAGAATAAGAAAGGTCTGGTTGTGCTTACTCAGTCCAGAACAAGTAGGCTTTGTTCCAGGGAGATCCTCTGCTGACCATCTCTGTAAGATAAGTTACCTTTTTCAAGTAGCCGAATCCTCTGCCGTACTTACGGCCTTGATGTCACTCGATGCTGAGAAGGCATTCAATAGAGTCAATTGGTCCTTCCTATGGCTTACCCTACAGAAGATGGGTTTCCTTACACTATTTCTGAAGTGGCTACAAGTGATATACTCCACACCATCTGCTAAAATCTATTGCAATGGTGTTTTCTCATCTTCATTCTTTCTGCACATGGGCACGCTGCACGCATCAAGGTTGTCCTCTTCTACCCTTTTTATTTAACTTATATTTAGAACCACTAATTCGATGGCTTAAATCCCCTAACACCGTACGAGGCATCCTGGATGGGGACTTATCCCTGTCCCTCTCAGTTTACACGGATGACATCCTATTGCATCTCTCGGAGCCTGTCTCATCTCTTACTGAGGCCCTGCAGGCGATTGATCAGTACAGCCATTATTCTAACTATAAGTTAAATCTTAATAAAACTGAAATATATCCTGTCAATCACTTAGTACGCAAACAAGACCTCTTTGCTACAAAAATTGAATCTAGAAGATCTTCTGGTAGTTATCCAACAAGATTTGACTAGATGGAAAGATCTTCCACTCTCACTTCTGGGAAGAATAAATATCATGAAGATGAATATTCTGCCCAGGTTAATTTACCACTAAGTATGCTCAATCTTTGGCTCCCCTTAACCTTCTTCAAGCACATCCACTCACTTATTACCTCCTTCATATGGCTCGGGAAGTCCCCAAGGCGCTCCTATCTTAAACTAGGGCTTCCTAAGGACTCTGGAGGCCTTAGGCTACCCAACTTTTTATTCTATTACTGGGCTAGTCATCTTTATAAATGCAGAAAATGGCTCTCTATCCCACAAGCACCATTGGAGGATGACTATACCCCTATCTGGTTACGGATAGAATCTCAATTGATGGTAGCCCACAATATTTCTCCAGCCGCTATTGTGTTCTCTCCTTGGAGTTCCCTCCTGGTTGCGCTGGGTTCATCCTCAATTGGGATTTCTATAAGAGTGTTCTCGCAAATCTGTGCTTTCCTAAAAAAAATATTCCTAGTAAAGATTTCGCGCAACCCAGTTTTTCTAATCCAAACATTAAGATAGGTGGAAGGGTATTGACCTCTGGATGGATCCCTATAGCACAAGAGCTCAGGGTAGTGGACTTTTACTCCCAGGTTTCCTTACTTACATTGTCAGAACTGGTGGCCAAACTACAATTAAACCCCATCAGTTTTTTAAAATCTACCAACTTCGCCATCTAATTTTAAAGCAAGTTGGTCAGACCATGACACCCTCAACACTCAGTGATCTTCTCAATTTAATTCAAGCTCTTGCATTAATGCCCCATGGCATCTCAAAACTGTATCTGTCAATCCTCACCACCCCTCAGACTTTCTCCCCAGCAGGCTCCAAGGTGTGGGAATCACTAATGCCAGCATACACCTTTAACTGGTTATGATTATGGAAAGACCTGTACAAGTACTTAACACAAGACCGATTAATACTCACCCAATACCACATAATAAACAATATGTATTATACCCCGGTAAAATTAGCTAAGATGGGTCGCCTCCCTGCCCCCACATGTACCAGATGTAGTAAAGAAGTTGGATCCATGTTGCATATATTTTGGTCATGTGAGAAGGTATCCCTCTCCTGGGCCAGCACTCAAGAACACATTGATCCACTATTGGGGCTAACAGATTTGTTCTCTCCTGAGATATGTATCAGCAGGGATTATTCTCAAATCCCAGTTAAAGAAGGGAGATACCATATAGCACTTATCTCCCTAACTGTGAAAAAAATTGGTCCTCCAACACTGGTTAGATCAGTCACCTCTTTCATATAGTGAGTGGCTGCATGAACTGTCCTTCTCCCTTAGAACAGAATACTTAATTGCCAGTCTCTGGCATCGCCTTCCCCTTTTTAATAAAAAATGGGGCAAATTATATGCCTTATATCGTCATTAATGCCTTGGGCCTTCCCTGGTTCCTCATTCTAGAATGACATAAAATTAAACATCTAAATCATACTAAGAGTTATAAGTGTGGGAATTTACTCACTCCGTGAGGGTGGGTGGGTGGGGGTAAACCTTTGGGGCGGGGGAGTGGAGGGAGGAGGTATCTTCCTTATTTGTTGTCCTATGTACACTTGTTACGGATGTGTATTTTTCTTAAAAATTCAATAAAGCTGATTTAATATAAAAAAAAAAAACCTGAGTAAACCCACTAAGCCAGATGCTGTTTTGAGTATAGTATCTGGTGTTTTACCTAGGAGTTTTGTGCGACTGGCCATGGCCACCATCAGCATTGGCACCTAGTATCTGTCCCAAGCTATCACATGGCCAGGGAAGTTGTGCTTGCTTCTTCAGATGGGAAAAAGCATTCTGTGGGTTGGTCTCAAGAGGATGGGGGGGGTAATGGAATGGTTACGCACTGCAACCATGGAACTGGGATGTTGGTTCAGACAGAGAATTGGGAAAGGATTGGTCTGGTGCCAGACTGGTTAATTGTGATCTGTCATGCAAACTGGCTAGTAGGGACTGAAGTGGGGAGGGCACGTGGCCATTGGCTAGTACCAGTGACTTAGTGCACTAGTGGCTAGCATGGTGGCTAGCATTAATTTAGTGCTTAGTTTAGTGGCTACAAGAAGCAAGTGGCCTTGGGTTTGGTAGTGGCAGGCTACCACCACTGGTCAGGAAAACCAGACAGTTTGGGTGCTTGACTAGGATGGAGCACTGTGACTACAATCAATCGAAGAAGCCAACCCTATGGCTCCTATCTTTATAGCAGCAGGTAAGGGAAGGGGAGGAGTCCATTTTTTAACTAAATTTGACTTGGCTAAGGACTTTCATTAGTTGAGTTTAAACATTTTGTATGTGTGTATAGGTTTAACAAGGTAAGCAGATACTTTATCAGAAGTCAGATTCCGAGTCTGAACCTGATTTCTCTGCCTTAATTGGCACTGGAACGGACTCAGAGTCGGGACTGGATTTTCCAGTAATCTAACAGGTGCTAATGGAATGGATTCCACAGGATTCTAGCAGTCCTAATGTGGTTAAAGTTCACTATCCACACAATGGCATACTCCTAGCAGTCCTTCAAGAGGAGAGGACAAGGCACGGACCCCTATTTGGAAAACAGAGACTGAAGGACCAAGGATGGAAAGAAGTATCCTGATGACTCATTACATCAGTGCTGTAATGAGAGATTAAGCTGTGCACCTTTACCTAGGTTACAACCGTGCATATCTCTGTAATGAGGATAGCCCTAGAAGTTTCCACCAAGGCAGCGGTATGTATGGTGGAAAGAGCCCTAAGCCCTTGGGTAACTCCCTACCAGCCAACCCACAAGAGAGGTCAATTCAGGATGTAACCCACCTGGCAATCATTCAATTAGCTTCCAGTCTGCCAGGCACAGCTTCGGTGTAAGTTAGAAACAGCTGGCGAGCCTCCTCTGAACTCCAACCATCCGCTCCTTGTAATAAGAGAGTGCCCTCTGCAGGTCCAGTGTGTGGAGCCTGTAATCAGCATCCGAGGTCAGATTGGTGAAAAAACACCAGAAGGTTAATCACCTGGTTAAGCTGAAACTCTCACACAAACTTCAGAAGGAACTTCAGGTTTGTGCAAAGGACCACCTTGTCCCTACGGAAGACCAAACAGGGAGACTTCACCAACAGTGCATCAAACTCACTTGACCCTTCTGGCTGACATTAAGACCACATGGAAGGCGGTCTTCCATGACAAATGTGACATCTCACACTTGTGCATGGGCTCAAACAGCTTGCCCATGAGCACTGCCAACATTAACAGTAGGTCCTGCAGAGGCAGTGGTTTGCGCACCAGAGGGGGACAAGTGATCAAAGCCTTTGAAAAAGCACCTGACTACCTTTTCTTGGGCCACCGTTGGTGTACCAGCCCATGCCCAGTATGCAGAGATGGCTTCCAGGTGCACCTTAAGAGTCATAGCTCACAGTCCCAAGACAGGGGCCAGAGGTAGACAAAGATACTCTCCACTGGGCAGTAAGGGGATCAAGCTCCTTACCCTGACAACTGATTGAGAACCTTTTCCACTTAAATGCATAGCATTTATGAGTTGATTCCTTATGGGACAAGAACATTTTACGCTTAATTGCACAGTATTTATGAGCTGACTCCTTACAGGATGCCTGCATGACAAGGAGGACGTCTTCAGAAAAGCTCAAAGCCTGGAACACTAACTGCTCAGGAACAAGGCTGAGAGGTGCAGGGATTGAAGATTCAGGTGCAGGACCTTCAATTGCTTGAAGAGTTTTAGTAGCATAGCTTGCAAGTATTGGATGTTTAATCCGATATTAAAATTTGGATGTATTTAGATAAATGTACGCTAACAGCTCTATTGAAATCCATATGCACGGTGTTTGATGCCTGTTATTTGAATATACAGACAGTATTATCTATAACACCAAGGGCTTTGCAGTTAACTGAGTGCGCAGAAAATTTTTTTTGGGAGGGATTAATTATATCCAGGTGTGGAGAGCCTGCTGACACAATCGAAAAGAGTGTGTATGGACCTGCCTGTTCAAATAGAACATTGTGGCCCTGTTGTCCATCTGGACCTGAATGACCTGACCCTGAATCAATGGAGCAAATTCCATGACAGCCAGACACACTTCTTGGAGCTACAGCAGGTTGATGTGGTAACGGGACTCCTGGAATGATGAGAACTCACGTGGTCTCCCAGGTGAGCTTTCCGCCCCACCAGAGACATGTCCACTATATGTATGATGGCTAGTTCTGGGTCAGCAAATGGGATTCCCTGCTCCAAGTTCTTTGGGAACAGTCACTAACAGATGGCATCCAAAATCGGCTGGGTCACCAAAACTGGCTGGTTCAAGCAGCCTAAGCATCAGGACAACTGCTGCCCCAACTCCCACTGTGGGGGGCACACCCTTCAGTGTGTCCGTTGGACCATGCTGGGGGAATCTTCCAGCAATGCCAGTAGCCACAGGAAATCCAGGGCAGGGCACAAGCACCCCACCTGAAATTATCAGGCAAAGAAGGTAAGGTCTGATGCCCAGTTCACCAGGAGCAGTGCTGTTACTGTACCTGTTAGGTTTTTGTTTTTTTTATTTATTTTTGCCTCCATTCCAGCTGGCCCACATTCTTGTCATACCTCTCAGCCCTGTCCCCCCAACCTCCTCCAGGTGTTACCTCTCATTCCAGAGTCTGCTATTCGCCCTTCTGTGGTGGGATGGTGGAGAGCAGCTCAGATCTGCCAGGATCTCTGATGTCTGGAGTCCAGCAGTGCCTAGATCATCGGGGAGTGGGGCTCAGGAGGCCGGCAGTCATCCAGCACATCTGGAACCATTTTCACTGTTTTTCCTTCTTGGGACATGGTGTGCGCTGACACCATGGTGCAAGTGCCGATGTCTACCACATCCCCTCCTCCTCTTGGAGCTCAGGCTGGCTTTCCCCCCGGCTTGCACCAGGGGCCAGTCCAGCACCGGGCTCATCCACCACTCCACCCCCACACACACCGGAGGAGGAGCTGTCCTTGGGACGCTCAACTCTCAGGCCGACCCTTTGACTCCCAAGGTCGCCTGACCCCAGGTCTTCAGCACCGCAAAGTGGCAGCGCTACTGCTGCACTGGTGGGCCGACTTTACCTGTGAGGTTGTTTTATCTGGTAATCCAGTTTTCTGGATCCCTATCAGGTAATCCAGTTTTCTAGATCCCTATCAGGTAATCCAGTTTTGCTCAGAGATAGTCATGTTTTTGAGCCATTTTCAGTGCTCACATACTCTTAAAACACATTTTGTTATATCATTCATTGTTTCATGCTGCATGTCCAGGTTACAGACACATTCTGTTGTCAATAGCCCTTCCTCTGCAAAGGCAATCAACCTGGGAGGTGTAAAGTATGGCCATTAAGACCATTAGCAGATGCGTAAACGAATCTTTTCCAATCTGCATCTTAAAGAAGCAGTACTAGATAAAAAAAAAATCAGATCTTTTGCAACAGTTTGTTCCCTGTGCTCTGTTGAGCACTTACCTGGTAATCCTTTTTGTTTTCGCTGTACTATCACCCTGCAATTTGCTCTGTTTTTCTTTGTGTTTTGTTTACATTTTTCCCACCCATCATGTTGAATTGGAACGCTCTGCTGCCAACCGTGCATGCGCATGACTCACAGTACTACACAGGGACAGCAAGAACATGCAGCACAGGGTCCCATGGAAGTAAACAAAAGATGTGATGCGACATGAGAGGGGAGCTCGGCTACAAATTAGGCACCAGCCATATTTTCTGTGGATCCACAACAATGGAAATAAATTTTAAATATATAAAAAAAACTAAAGATCACCAGAAAAAATATTTACAGATATGGAAACTGGAACTATGGCTGCATGCTTCCAGCTAGAAAGCAGAATTTTGATAATCACTTCCTGATTATCCAGTACTGCTGGGCAGAAACTCTGACCTTACCTTTTGTAACAGTAAAAAATTCAGTTATCTTGTACTTTCATTTGCTGGCAAACTTTCCATCTCTACCAGAATTTTATCAATTTTTTCCCCTCAAGAACCCAGTATTACCACTTCTTTTGGCTTTAAAACAGTACTGTGAACATGAAAAGGAATTAGACCCAGAAAAAAAAGTGCACATTATAGGCAACAATCTGTTTATTATATATCCTTGTATACTATTTACAGTATTTCCTCCCCCCCCTCCCCCCGAAAGATCACATCTGTAAATTGGAGTTCCTTTATCTCTGTATATTTGCCTGGTAAAACGATTTCAATAAATGAATAAATAAATAACTAGGAAGAATCGAAAAACCCAAATTTAACAGGTACAGTATGTTAGTTTTTTGTGGAACTTCTGCTTTAAGTATTGTCATTTGCTGTTCTATTAAAGTCTTCACTAATGTAACAAATGGCTTTCAAGGAGGAGCAATGCAATCAGTCATGAAAAGGGATGAGTCTAGAGGCGAAGTTTGGGGTGTGGTTTAGTATCTGTTTTTTCCATCTTTCAAAGGTGGCAACCTTAGCTGGGAGGCAAGCTTTGGCCCGTAGGGATTCCAGTTCTGCTCCAATGACCCTGATCACTTCGAGGGGACCAGCTAACACTGGGCCAGACTGACAGAAGGCCCAAGTCCTGACAAGTCTGGAGCACCAGATCCCAAGACTACTCCACAGCCTCCTTAGATGTCTGCTAACAGCTAGTAGTCCACATAGGGATACACCCTGACACCTTGTGCTGCAGGAAAGCTGATACCACTGCTATGACCCTGGGTATGGATGAGAGTCTGAAAGGCATGACTTGGAACTGGTACAGGATCCCCTCTACAAAGAACCAGAAGTACTGGTGTTAGGATGGATGGACTGGCATAGGTCCAGGGAGCGGAACCACATTCCTTACTCTAGGGACAGTATTATTTGATTTAGAGTGACCACCCAGAACTTGTGCTTCCACATGAAATTGTTCAGACCCCAGTATGGGGCACTGCCCCATGTCTGGTTCAGAACCAGGAAGCACCTGAACAAATATACCTAACTGGCCTGGGCATCTGGGACATGGGCTATCGCTTTACGCTCTAAAAGCTGAGCTATGTCAGCTTGCTGGGCGGACATGTTCTCTGGCATTCCAAACTCCAGAGGAGCTCAGAGGTTGTATGGTGGGAGAGCCTCGAAATCAAGAGGCAGACCCCTGCTCAACACTTCCTAACCTTCATAACTTCATAACCGAATCTCAGCAAAATTACTATTAAATGCAAAAAAAAACAAGGTAATATTTTTCCATCTGCCAAAGTCAGCTGCAGCAAGCTTAGACTACAGTAATGCTACCCTATCATCACCCTCTTAGGCGATAAGCTTGAGGTTATGAATAACTTCAAATATTTAGGTTTTCTACTGGACTCCCACTTGTCATTTGTCCCCCACATTGAATCACTGTCCAAAAAACTGACGCAGAGACTGGGGTTCTTTTATAGGAACATATCCCTTTTCTCTCGGGATTCAAGAACCAGACTGGTTCAGGCCACCTTTATGGCCACTACTTGACTATGCATATATAATATATAATAACTGTACAATCGCCAGCTTTCGGAACTGTAGAATAGTGCTGGTAACCCCCCCCCCCCCATGCCTGCTTTCACTTTTCCAGTACGAGTCTACTGCAGTAGCACCTAAGCTTCACTATTACTTTCCCTTTATTTCCATCCCTTGTTCAGGCTGGCCACCTGAACTCAAAATGGGACTTCCTTTCTTTATCTTTTTTCTGTTTTTTGCAAGCATATGGAACCCAGCCCTCCATCACTCCCTCCACTATGGACCATTATGGAGTACACACTGTTGAGTATTTTAGTTATGATTTAGTGTGTATTCGCGGGCTGCCCGGTGTCAAATCTTCTCGGATTTCTTACTGACATTCGCAGCATTTGTAACATAGACTTTGACGGCAGATAAGGACCGCTAGGCCCATCTAGTCTGCCCATTTCCCTACCTACAGGATAGGCCGCAGATCCTAGTTAACCAACAGCCTATATCTTCTTGCCCCCCACAAGAATTGCCTTATGTCTGTCCCATGCATTCTTGAATTCTCCCACAGTTTTAGACCCTCATTATCTCTCAGGAAGGCTGTTCCATGCATCCACCACCTCTCTGTGAAATAATACTTCCTCACATTGCCCCTGAACCGCCTCCTTCTATCTTTAAATTGTGTCCCTTGTTCTTGCAAGCTCTTTTTCTGAAAGATGCTACCCTCTTGGACTTTGTTGATTCTTTGAGGTACTTGAAAGTTTCTATCATGTCCCCTCTCCTTCTTTCCTCAAGGGTATACATATTAAGCTCCTTTAGTCTCTCCTCATACGGCTTCTATTGCAGACCCTGCACCATTTTAGTTGCCTCCTCTTGACTGCCTCTATCCTGCCTATGTCCTGCGGAGATGGGGTCTCCAGAACTGGACACAGTATTCCAGATGGGGTCTCACCAACTGTCTGTACAGAGGGATAACAACTTCCTGTTTTCTGCTGCTGATGCCTCTCCTATACATCCCAGTATACCCTGCCTCCCTACTGCCTTCTCACATTGCTTGCTAACCTTAAGGTCATCTGATATGATTACCCCCGGTCCCTTTCCTGTTTTGTTGTTGTTACTACCTCCCCACCCATTGTGTATTCTTCCTGTTCTTGTTTCCCAGGTGCATTATTTTGCACTTTTTTGCATTGAGTCCTAGCTGCCATACGTCTGACCATTCCTCCAACCTTGCCAAGTCCCTTTTCAGCCTTTCCACGCCTCCTTGTATATCAACCCTGTTGCAGATCTTTGTGTCATCTGCAAAAAGGCATACTTTTCCTTCCAGTCCCTCTGCAATGTCACTGATGAAGACATTAAAAAGGACTGGACCCAATACTGAACCCTGCGGTACCCCACTGGTAACCGCCCTTTCTTCAGAGTGGACTCCATTTACAATTACCTTCTGTGTCCTGTTGTCCAGCCAATGTTTTATTTATGGCTACCACCCTGGGACCCACTCCAGGCTGGTTAATTTGACTAATAATCTTTGTGTGGGACTGTGTCAAATGCCTTGCTAAAGTCTAGGTAGGCCATGTCCACAGCCCTCCCTGGTTCTACTACTTTGGTCACCCAGTCAAAGAAATCTATTAGATCTCGTCTGACATGACCTTCCCACTGTGAACCCATGCTGCCTTGGATCCTGTGCTCCACTGACCTCTAGGTACTCAACTATTCTTTCCTTCAGAAGTGACTCCATCACTTTCCCTACCACAGAGGTCAGACTGACAGGTCTGTAGTTTCCTGCCTCTGTCTTGGTCCCACTTTGTGAAGGGAATCACATCCGCCTTCCTCCAGTCCTCGGGTACCACACCATCCTCCCATGATTTATTAAAAGAGTAGCCAGTGGTTTCACTAGTTCCTTCCTAATTCTTTTAGAATTCTGGGTGAATTCATCAGGACCCATTGCTTTGTCCACCTTCAGTTTTAGGAGTTCTTGCAGAACCCTTTCTTCTGTGAAAGGACTGGGATCGACCCCTATCAAGAGTGCTTCTGTTAATTGGATTAGGCACTTCTCCTCTCTTTGTGGAATGCTGAGCAGAAATATTCGCTCAGTATTCCTGCTTTTTCACTGTCCCCTCTGCCCACCCACCGCTCATTCTATTCAGCTCACTATCCTCCCTTTGTCTTTTCTACCGCTGATGTACCTATAAAAGGTTTTATCCCCTTCTAACTGAGTTGGCTATCTTTTCCTCAGTTTGGGCTTTGCTATTCTGACTTCCCTCCCTGCTTCTTTTCTGCCTTAACTGGTACAGCTCTCTGTCCTGCTCCTTCTGTGTTTCCTTATACTTCCGGAATGCTATATTTTTCTCCTGACTTTCACAGCCACCTTCTTGAGAACCATAGTGGCTTTTTCTTTCGCTTTTGATTTGTTTATTTGCTTCACACAAAGGCTTGTTGCCTCTGTGATGGCAGTTTTGATAATTCCCATTGTTGCTCCACACCTCCTTCTAGCCTGTTTGCTAGTGCTTTTCTGAGGCGCCTCCCATCTTGCCAAAGTCAGCCCTCCTAAAGTCCAGTACCTCACTTTGTATGGCTTGACTTCTGAAGCTGAGTTTAACGTGAACCACACTGTTTGATGGTCACTTGTCCCCAGATGGCAACCCACTTCTAGATCTGAGATCCTCTCACTGCCCCCATTTGAGAGTACGAGGTCTAAGATTGCTCCTCACGAGTGGGTTCCAAAACTAGCTGTCTAATGTCTGCCACCTGTAGGTGTCAAGAATGGCCCTGTTCTTGGATGTGGCTGCAGCAAATGTGCTCCAGTTAACATCTGGCATATTCAGGTCTCTATCAACAGTATCTCCCTTTCTCTGCCATTTTAAGAATGCCTTCCATCATATCCTTGTCCATTCCTTCCCCTGACATGGGGTCTGTACACAACCCCTGTGCGGATTGTGGTGCTCTTTCCAGTCTCCAAGGTGACCCACAGTGCCTCCTCTCCTCCCTGTTTACTCTTTGTTCAGTTGCTTTATCCTTCCTTTACATAGAGAGCTACTCCTCCCCTCTTCTCCCCTGCCTGTCTCTCCTGTAAGTTATGTACCCTGGTATGTTAACATCCCAGTCATGGTTCTCTGTGTACCATGTTTCTGTGACTGCTACGATATCCAGGCATCCCTCTTCCATTAAGGCCACCAGCTCAGGGAGCTTGTTGCCCAGACTATGGGCATTGGTACTCATTACCCTCCATTTCCTGATGGCCTTACCCCCTTTTGCCCCATCCCTGTCCTTCTTGCCTTTGTCATTTTCTCCATTTACCCTGCCCTTCTCCCTATCGACACCTCCATGTTGGTGTTTGCCACACTTACTACTATGATTGTTTGGGGGGGCTAGGATTTTCCTGCTCCTTTACAGTGCCTCCCCCCTTGGCTAGTTTAAAAGCTTGCCAATGAAGCATTTAAACCTATCACCTAGGATCCTGGTTCCCCTCCCGGACAGATGCAGCCCATCATGCCAGTATAGGCTTGCATCACTCCAGGTGGACCCCCAGTCCCCAATGAAGCCAAATCCCTGAGCTCCACACCAGTTTTTCAACCACTGATTGAATCCCATGGTACGGAACACCCTAGCCTCTCCTATGCCATAGATGGGTAGCACCTCCGAGAAGGTTACCGTGCGAGCTACTTGACTAAGGCCCCTCCCCAATTCACAAACTCTTCCTGCACTTCTCTAATCCCTTTCTAGCCAGGTCATTTGTCCCTAGGTGGACAATGACATCCAGCTACCTCCTGTGCAGCTGCTCCGCAATCCTGAGGATTCACTCCTGTCCCTCCAAGCCATGGCGCCAGGCAGGCACCTTACCTCCCTCTCCCCTTCCTTGCCCAGTTCTACCTTCCTAACAATGGAGTCCCCCACCAGGAGTTGTTTCCTTCCCCTGCAGGGTCCTCTGCCACCCTCCTGTGGGTCTCCTTTGTGGAGGTTCCCAGCATCCTCCTTGGTCTCCACTGTAGGTGCCTCCAAAGAGGAACCACACTTTGCCAGAATGGCATAGGAATTGTGAAGAGATACAACTGGAGGGATGTGCCTCTGTTCCACCACCCTCACCCTCCCTGAGCCCACTGTGGTCCAACCGCTTCTCTTTCTTGGCAACCTCTGAGGCAACGGCAGTGGCACTGGTGGTCCCTGGATGGAAGAGGAGGTCCCACAAATCCTGGCCAACTCAGACTGGAGATGAGCAACCTCCTCCCTCAGCCCAGAGAGGTGCCTGCAGATGGGACAATACCGCATCCTCCAGAACATCTCCCGGAAGACTGCTGCTCCACAGCCACTGCACTGCACTACTCCAATCATGTCATATTTCTGGCCCCTTAACTGTTTGCAATCCTTACTCTTTCCTCTGTTTTTTTTTCTCTCTCTCCTTACTTTCTGCCTGTGTGCTCTTTAAGCTCCTGATTGTCCTGTTCTGAGACAAGAATATCCTATATTTCTCAGTAGACCACTTACTTGTTCAGAGACAGACCTCCAGCAGCTAGAGGGGGGCCAGAGAGCTACTCTTACCCTTCTAGGATGGTGGGTCCTTGGTGGTTCTGTGATCACTCACTTCCTGCCCCTAAACAGGAAGTTCCTGTTGTCAGTCAAATCCTGTGCCTATAAAAATAGAACTAGCTTTGGGTGGGGGGTAGAGTGGTGGGAAGGAGGGCAATATAGTCCTAGTAGAGAAGTTCAGTCACACAGCAGTCCTTTCTCCTGGTGTCTTCTGCCAAGCTATTACTTGTAATGCTGCACCGCGCTCGGCGAAAAACTCTGAGCGTACTGTAAGCGGTCCTGTTCAGTTTTTATCTTCCACGAGGTTCCCCTACTGTAGAAAATAAAGAAAAGGAGGTTGAATAAAAAGGGGAATGTTCAGGTATGAATATGCTTTGTTTAGCCTAGTAGTCTGACTACCCAATCTTTGAAGGTGATACTGCGATGTTCCGAGGGATCGTAGGAACACAGAGTAGAATATATAAAGTTTTGAATATATAATTGCTGCAAGTTCATATTACTGTAAATATAGGAAAACACAAGTGATATAAAGGACACATGTTACCTGTGCACAGTTGGAACTAGTACATGTAGCATGGAGCGTGCGAGGCAGTTTCTGTATGGGGTTTACAAACAGAGGCTGAGTACTCCATGCTGTGTAGCATTCGAATTTTACAAACGTCTGGACAGCGCAGAATTTGGGACACTTTTCAAACAAATTTTATGCCCAAATTGTGAATATTGGCAAATAAGCCCCGTTCAGTTTATTCCCCGAGTTTAAACCTGGACAAATAATTTACCGATAAACAAGGGAACTTTCCAGGGCCTGCTGAGTATATTGTTCTGCTGCATCAGCTGCCGGCCCACTTTTTTCCCTTGAAATATTTTTTTTTGGTGAAGGGTAGGGCTACCTTAGGCATTAAGATGTTTTCTGATCAAATCTAAGGTTATTTATTTGTTATACAGAGATTGTTAAGTTTATTTAAACATTTCTAACAGATTTTGCAAAAGAAATAAATGTAATAAAATTATTTAAAAGGACTTCTAATCTTAAAACGTTTAGAGGTGGAGTCAGCTGTAGTCACCTGATGTTCCTCTGCTGTAAAAAAGACATATCCTGAGAAACTGGTAGATTCGTTTTGGGATCAGCCTGATACTGACCCCTAAGTGGAGGTCTGCGCCTATACAGACCTAGACTCCATTTGCTACAGAGGTGGTCATTGCTGTCATTACCTCTAACCAGCAGCAGTATGATGCTGTGTATATTATTGTTTTTTTTTTATTTTGTCGTATATCAGTTCACTGTATTGCTGCCTACAGATATTAAAGTGGACTATCTGAATAAAATTTTGGCTTGGCAACTGCCTTGCCACTACCTTAGATCTGTGTCAGTGTCCATCTCTACACCCACCTTCTACGACACTGGTGTTAAAAGTGGGATTTACTGGTGATACTGGTGCTTTCCAGAAGGCAGACACTTAATGCAGGTTGCAGCAGAGGAACAGATTGCAGCAGCAGAACAGTCCCTCAGCAAGCCTAGTGGTGTCCTTACTCGAGTGATGGCAGGCAAGTATGGAGAGGTCCCATTGCCTGGGTTGGGGCCTGATGTGCGAAGGAAAACTGCCAAAGAAGAAAAAGAGGAGGAGCTGGAAGAGCAGGGTGAGGATACTACAGCAGCTGAACAGATATCTGATGGACCACCAGAAGATGTACACAATCTTCAGTGCTGGCTGTGTATGAAACAGCTGGCCATGGATCAGCAGAGGGAAAGGGACCTCCAGAGGGTGAAGGCACACTGGAATGATACTTTACCGGCCATTAGAGACATAGGGTAATGCTACCCTCCACTAGTTGATACCCCTAAAGACATTAAACTCACTAAGCTGGGGATGACTGATGATATTGAGGCCTATATGATGACTTTCGAAAGAATTGCCCAGGCTTGTGGTTGGCCTAGAACACAATGGGTCATAAGTCTAGTTCCATATTTGTCTGGGAAAGCACAACTGGCATATAACCACATGGACAGTGCCCAAGCCGACAACTATGATGCAGTGAAGCGGGCCATCCTACAAAGATATGACATAAGCCCTGAGACTTATCGCCAGAGATTCTGGACATTCAGATTTCACACGGTGGACTCACCTCAAGAGGCCTTTGCAAGGCTGAAAGACCTTTGTCATAAGTGGCTACAGCCCAGGGAGAAATTTGCAAAACAAATGTTAGAAATGGTGATCCTGGAACAGTTTATTTGTGTATTACCCTCCGATGTCCAAGTGTGGGTGAGGGAGCATTGACCTGATACTACAGGGAAGGCAATTACGTTGGCTGAGGACTACCTTACAGCAAGATCTAATTGTCAGTGAGGACACAATGGTGTGACCCCACCCATGGTAAGGTCTGTTCTTCTGCTTCTGCTTCTTTCTCTATTACATCTACCCCATCCGAGAACACTGGGAGCTCTAAGACATTTGCAACTCCTAGGCCCTTTAATCCCAATATTATATGCAGGGAATGCCAAGGGAGGGAACATATTGCTAGGTACTGCCTGTGAGAAAAGTGGCCCCTGCCCAACTAGCCCTAGCAAACATGGGATGTTTTGTAGTACTGGCTAAGATTAAAGATGCAAATGTTACTGGCCTATTAGACTCAGGTAGTAGACAGACCCTTGTCTGAACTGAAGTGATCCACCATAACACGAAACAAGGGCCTGGCACCTCCGTAGTTTGTATTCATGGGGATGTACATCAATACCCAGTGACTACCCTGGACCTGCAAATACAAGGAAAAGGACATCCTATAACTGTTGGTTTGGTTCCTCATCCACCTCTCCCTGTTATTATAGGTCAGGATTATCCTGACTTCCACTCCCTGATTACGTCAAGTGATACTATTTGTGCCATGACTATTCGTGCCCTTACCAAACAAGATGAGCAGTGGGCCCAGTTGTTTCCTTTCAATGACGATGTATACAGGGTGCCTGGAAAGACCAATAAAACAAAGAGGGAAAGAAGAAAAGAACGGAAACAATGGCCTAATGAACACTGTAATAAAGTTTCTGATATGTCATGTGATGATACTGTTATTGATGTCACTAATGCTGTTGATGTTACTGATGCTACACCAAACGATAATGATATTCACTTAAAGACAGATGAATGGTTCAGTAGGGAACAACAGAAAGATGTATCACTTAAACCATTCTTTCAGTTAACAGGACAAGGTGAGGGGAAGGGGCCTAGTAGTGTTATAAAAGATGGGTTACTGTATAGGAGGTGTATTCATCCTTCCACATGTGAGCAAGTTGATCAGCTGCTAGTACCCACCAAATATAGGGAAAGGTTAATACATTTAGCACACGATATTCCTTTGGCTGGGCACTTGAGGTGCGATCGTACCTTACAGTGTCTCCTTGTAAGATTTTACTGGACAGGTATCCATACCCAAGTAGCCAACTTTTGTCGGAGCTGCCCAGACTGCCAAAGGGTTGTTGCCATTAACAAGAAGGAAACAGTCCCCCTTCAACCTTTGCCTCTTATTACTACTCCATTTAGCAGAATAGGACATAGTACGGCCATTACCAAAAAGTGCAAAGGGGAACCGTTTCATCCTTGTTATTTGCGATTTCTGTATGAAATACCTGGAGGCCATCCCCCTTGGAACTGTTACTGCTGAAAAAGTGGCAGACGAACCTATAAAGGTGTTCAGTAGGGTGGGGATACCAAGAGAAATCTTGACAGATTGGGGGAGCAATTTTTGTTCCAGGATGTTGGCCCGTCTATATGCAACCTTAGGGGTAGAAGCCATCCATACCACCCCCTATCATCCCCAAACCGATGGGCTGGTTGAACATTTCAACCAGACCCTGAAGCGAATGCTTAGAATATATGTAGAGGATGAAGATAAGGTCTGGGATGTGTTTCTCCCCTCCTGTTGTTTGCATATCAAGAGGTGCCACAGGCCTCAACTGGGTTTGCCCCGTTTTAAATTATGGACGACACCCTAGGGGATCCCTCAATATAGTAAAATAAGAATGGGAAAACAACAAGGGAAGAACTACATGTACCACCCTTGATTATATTATTGCCCTACGTAAGAGACTACTTAAGTATACCCAGTTGGCTCATCTACAAAATTTAACTAAACAAGGAATACAAAAGGCATACTATGATCAAGGGATTGGAGAGAAATCCTTTCAGACAGGAGACAAGGTACTGTTATTACTCCCCTCAGCTACTGACAAGTTACTAATGAAATGGCAGGGCCCTTATAACATTCTTAGACAAACTGGTCCAGTAACATATGGGGTTGAATTACCTGATAGACAACAAAAAAGGAAGATCTACCATGTTAACCTTTTAAAACAATGGTTTGAGAGGCCATCCCCAAGTTGTTTTGTCTGTCCTGAGGAGGGTATAAGTGAGCTCGAGGTGGCCTATGACAGGTTACAAAACCAAGGAGAAGTCAGTGACCTTACTATTAACCCCCTTCTAGACTTCCAACAGAGAACAGATTTAAATGTACTGCTAAAAGAATATGAGCAGTCGTTTACTTCTGATCCTGGCAAAGTCCATGGTATTCAACACCATATAGAAGTAACTGTTCCTGCCCCTATTAGAAAAAAGCCATACCATCTACCTGAAAAGGTTAGAATAGAGGTGATCAAGGAAGTTCAGAAAATGCACAGCTTGGGAGTGATAGAGCCATCCACCAGTGAATGGGCATTTCCCATTGTAGTGGTGGACAAGAAAGAAGGCGGTATACTCCTCTGCCTAGACTTCCGATGGCTGAACGCTGTCTCCAAATTCAATGCCTATCCTATGCCCAGGATAGACGACATTGTAGACAGGTTGGGCAATGCCAGGTACATCTCTACCTTTGATTTAACAAAGGGATACTGGCAGATCCCTTTATATGATACCTGTAAGGAGAAAATGGCTTTTGGCACCCCAGCCGGCCTTTTCCACTTTATCACCATGCCTTTTGGCTTACACTGTGCGCCCGCAACATTCCAGCACTTTATGGATCAACCTTTACAGCACCACCAGGCTTATTGCGCTGCATATCTGGACAATGTGATCATATATAGCCCAACCTGGGAAGATTATTTACGCCACCTGAAGGCTGTATTAGATACCTTGACCAGAGTGGGCCTTACTATAAACCCCACAAAATGTTTCATTGCCATGCAGGAAACAAAATATTTGGGATTCATAATTGGGAATGGGCAGGTGAAACCGGAAATAGGTAAGATTGATGCGGTAGCTAAGGGTCCTAGACCTACAACCAAGAAACATGTATGCTTGTTTCTGGGTCCAGTTGGATACCACTGCAGATCTGTATCTAATTTTGCCACATTAGCAGCACCTTTAACTGACTTTACAAAAAACATAGGTCCAACAAGATTAAATGGTCCCCATACTGTGAGAAAGCCTTTTGTGCTATAAAAGCACACCTCTGTACAACTCCCATACTGAGAAGTCCAGATTTTACTTTACCATTTACTGTTCAGACTGATGCTTCAGATTATGGTTTAGGGGCTGTACTGTCATAGAAGAAAGAGGGAGAAGAACACCCCATAATCTACCTGAGTTGCAAACTGCTCAAAAGAGAGACCTGGTACTTTGCTATAAAGAAAGAGTGCCTCGCAGTCAAATGGGCCATTGAAGCCCTTAAACTCTATTTGTGGGGAGCTGAATTTGATGTTATAACTGATCATAATCCCATATGTTGGTTAAATGTGATGAAAGATAAAAACCCTAGGATTATGAGGTGGTATCTGTCCCTGCAGCCCTATCAATTTACAGTATATCATAGACCTGGGATAGCCAATAAGAATGCTGACTTTATGTCCTGTTATGGGGCAGATCAACATATGCATGCATAGTCAGACCTCAGGGAACATATATTTATCAAAACAGAAGGTGGTAATAACCTTTCTTGATTCTTTTTACGGCTGCACGGGTGGGGCCCTGCAGACGTTTGCATGTAGAAAAGGGCTGACGTCATGTTTTCCGTCCGTGGAACTGTTTTTCCTCTGCCTGACTCTCCCCCAAGAAGCAATCCATCCATGTTGTCCCTATGGACTGCAGCACTGCACTATATCACAGTGGGCATTTTTCCTTTTAATGGGCATTTTTTAAAGCACTGACGTCCAGCCCAGCACCTCTCCCCCTCCATCTCCATCAACCACAAGCTCCCTTCCAGTCACCACTTACCTTCATTGTTCTGTGCGCCAGCTCCAGCGCTCCTCCCGGCGGGATCTGCCTGTCAGACCGCTGTTCGGAGTCTGCGACTGAAAACAAACAGCTGCAGCCAGCCACGGAGAAGTGGAGATCTAGCGGGGCTTTGTGACAGCTCTCTGCCACCACACGGGCTCACGTCACTGCTCCGTTCCAAAGTAGAGCACCAGCCCATCTTAGGACCCCTAGACCGTCGCCGCGGCAGCAGCTCCATTCACTCATAACACCGACAAATACAGTTCATGGCATTTACTACAGATTACCCATGATTTCGTTTTCTGTCTTTTGAAATAATGCCATTTTATCCATGTTGTTATTCTGTGTTGCATTTTTATGTCAACTTGCTTCTCAGTGGCTTTCTTTTTGAAAACAAACAGCTGCAGCCAGCCACGGAGAAGTGGAGACCTAGCGGGGTTTTGTAATCCCCCCCCCCAACTAGTTAGTCAAACACACCAGCCACCGCACTGACAGCTCTCTGCCACCACACGGGCTCATGTCACTGCTCCGTTCCAAAGTAGAGCACCAGCCCGTCTTAGGATCCTATGACCACTGCTGCGGCAGCAGCTCCATTCACTCATAACACCGACAGATGCAGTTCATGGCATTGCAGGCTTTGCCAGAGGCATTCGGCGTGGAAGCGCTTTCTATTCAATTGGATTTATAATTCGGCTCTCAGAAAATGAGACGCGCATATCAAAGCACCAGACATTAAAGTTAACCTGCTCACAGGAAATAAAACCAGAACTGCTTATTTCCTACCACGGTATGCACGTTCCCCCACATGAATATTCAATTGCAGATCTTCACCTTTTTGCTTTTTTTTTCTGGGCACTTCACAGCGTTATTTTAGTTTGTTGGTGGGACAGGTACTATTGCATCTGCAGTGAAGCTGTATTCCATGAGGAATTTATGATTTTATGTATTATTTTACTGTCCTAGGTCATGGCAGCATAATGCTGTGTCATTCAAGATAGCAAAAGGCAACCAGTCGCTGACACCTGCAATGGGCAGTCTGTTCTTGTATTTGGCATTGTTTTGCAGTTTCTTGGGTGAATTGATTCGTATTTACCACACATTTATTTTTGTTCAATGTGTTATGGAGTAATGACGTGTTCTGTTATTTGTTATGGAGTGTTGGTCAGTTGTCACCTCTTCCTAGGAATGATATCACAAGGATGAGAAATACAACTTTATTTTACGGACCAAAGGGACCCTGAAGAATGATGTAGTCTGACAGACGGAGCTGATTGGAGCTGTTGGAGGACTAGTTTCTGCACAAATTCATTCTTGTGCTACAGACTGCAGCAACAGAGCTCCACTTGAATTTTATTAAGATTTGTGCCAGTTGGGGGCTCCCGACTTGAGAGAGCTCTTGTCTCCTACGATTTGAATCCTGATTTAGGCGCCAAGTCCCTCCAGCTGATTGCCCCACTGGGCTATATAAAAGGGTCGGTTTCCCTGCTGCTGACTGCAGATGGAGCTCATCGGAGCTGTTGGAGGACTAGTTTCTGCACAAATTAATTATTGTGCTACAGACTGCAGCAACAGAGCTCCATGGGGGCTCAACTTCAATTTTAAATTTCCACCCACCCGCCCTGTAGCCTCTTCCCCTTAAATACGCCCAGTCCCTCCCACTTACTGGGTGGGCCTGAAGCGATCCACCTCTGCTGTCTGTCCCCACCCCATGTTAACCCCCTTGTGGTGGGCACAATTATGTCTTATGTCTTTTATCTCACCTGTGCTGCTACCTGATATGTCCTGCTGCACCTCATAACCTTGTGACAGACTATCCATACTCTGCTGTTATAACAGTTCATGCAAGTCAATTAGAGAATCTGATTACTGCACCTAAGCTCAATAATTGATTTACTGATATCTGCATTTTTTGTTGTGAATTTACCTGCCTACAAAGAATTTGACTGCTGCGACACTGCCACTATGTTAAAGACTTGTTATTAAGATCTAGATTCACCAACCATTTCACTGCATTTCAGCTATTTTTTCTACCTGTGTGAGCTGTCTCTCGCTGTTATAGCCGACCCCCCCCTTTTTTCAGCATGCTTCTCCCCCCACTGGCAGTACACTAAGGGCTTAAAGATTGCCCACCTCAATGTCTGCAGCCTACTCGCCAACCTCTCAGACCTAAAGGTCTGGGTTGCCCTCTACAAACCGGACATCTTGGGGATCTCCAAAACCTGGCTTAAACCTGCCCATGCAGACTCTGTCTGTACCCTCCCAGGCTACCTTGCGATCAGGCAGGACAGAGTGGGTAACAAATGGGGGGATGGCCGCTGCTCCACTTTAAACTCCACCTCCAGGTGACTGTCATACCTCACCCCCTTCCTCACCCTCTTGCGAGTTCCTGCATGCCTTTCTTGTAATGGGCAATGCCAAGAAGCTCCACCTGGCTTGTGTGTATAATCCACCAAAATGTGGAGTACGTGGCCTCTCCTATCTCCTTGACTGCCTCAGTCCCAAGGTGCGCACTAATGAACTCTTAGTATTCGGAGATTTCAACCTAAACTGGCTGAGTGTAAATACTAAAACTTACAAACCCCTCCTGTCTGGTCTTGCTCTAGGTCAAATTATCTCAGAGCCCACCAGGTCCTCTTCCTCTGGGGAAAAAGGCACTCTTCTTGATTGGATGCTGTGCAACAGGCCCAACTGAATCACTGCCTCTGGCCTCTTCTCAGACTCCATCTCGAACCATTCCCCCACCTACTGTATCTGGAAGGTCCATACCCCCAGGGTCCCCCCCAAAAGTCATTCAGATGAGGGACTATTCAAAATTTAACCAAAACAACTTCCTTGCTGACCTCTGCCTTACAGACTGGTCCCCGATCTATGCAAAGAGCGACCCCTCCGCTGCTCTTGACTGCTTTTTATCATTTTTCGCTCCCTTACAAGACAAACATGCTCCATTCATAAAAAGAAGAGTTAGAGGCACTGTCACTAAGTGGCTGCAAGGAGGCTTGTTTGTCCTGATGAAGCTCAGGGACAAAAGCTGGCAAAAATTTAAGGTCTCCAGGGACAGATCACACTTTGAGGATTACAGGCAGCTTAGGAACTCGTGTAAGCGGCGATCCGTTTGGCCAAGAGCGAGTTCTGCAGATCCTCTCTTGAAGCGTCTGCCAAGAATCCCAGGAGCTTCTGGCGCACCATCAAGCATACTGTTAGTGGTTCTGCCTGCCCCCAGGTTTCTGACATGCAAATTGGAGGAGTCAGTTGTAACAATGCCCTGACTATAGCCAATGCTTTCAACGTCCTGTTCTCTGACCTATCTGTCTAAACCCCTACGTCCTCAGTACTCAATGACCCGGGCCCCACTGACAGCTCTTCATCCCTTCCTTCCCTTTCTATTTTAAAAACTGTCTCCTGCATAGATACACGGAAGCTCCTAGCTGGACTCTCCCCTCACTCTGGAGCTGGGCATGACAATCTCGAGCCCAAATTACTCGGCCTGGGGACCCACTACTTGGCACGGCTTATCTCACACATTCTCAACTCCTCTCTCATATCTGGGTCTATCCCAGCTATATGAAAGGTGGCCCGGGTGACCCCTGTCCTCAAGCGTGGGGAACCCAAAATACTTGATAACTATCGCCCCATAGCGATACTATCTGCAGTGAACAAACTGCTTGAAAAGGTAGTGGCCCCCCAGCCTGCTCACTTCCTCCAGACCCATGACCTCCTCTCCCCTGCACTGCATGGGTTCCGTAAAGAGCACAGCACCTCCATTGCCCTCACTCAGGTCACCTCCACAATCAGAACTGCGACAGACCGAGGCAAACTCACGGGTGCCATTTTCATCAACCTGTCTAAGGCCTTTGATTTGGTTGATCACACTCTCCTGGGGGCTGCCCTCTGGTCCCTTGGTCTTCCCCCCCCTGTTCTAGCCTGGTTTACTAACTACCTCTCGGGCAGGCAACAGCACATGAGGTTCCAAAAAGCGCCCTCTGAGTTTGCACCTGTAACTCGTGGGGTGCCTCAGGGGTCTGTCCTTGGCCCCTTACTGTTCTCCCTCTTTATTAACCAGTTGCCCTCGGTCACTGCCTCCGGGCACGTCATCCTTTATGCTGATGACCTTGTGCTTCTGGCTAGCTCCCATAATATCAGAGAAATAAACACCAGCCTAAACTCTGATTTCGACCGCATTCAATCTTGGCTCAAGGCAAACAAGCTTGTTATTAACCTTCGGAAGACACAGGCCATGCTATTTGGCTCCCTCGCCAAGATTAGAGTGTTCCCGGTACATCTCAAAGTAGCTGACGCTGACGGCGTCCCTGTGTCGGTGGTCAACTCCTTCAAGTACCTGGGGGTAACCCTTGACCCTCAGCTGGACCTCTCCCTGCACATTCGAAACTCCTGCAAGGCCACAAACTGTAAACTGGACCTGGCATACAGAGCCAAAAGTTGCCTCACCCCTGCTGCCCGCCTTGCCATTGCAAAAGGGGTCCTTCTTCCTACACTCTGCTATGGGCTCACCTCCTTCATGAATGCCCCTGGCTCATGAAATGGGACACAGCTTACAACAACGTCCGTCACTTTGCCCTAGCAGCCCTCCGCCTCACCCATCACTGTCAACTCTACTCCAGGCTGGAGTGGCTCTCCCCTAGTAACCACCGATCATTTGTCTTGGGCAACTTTACAGACAATATCCTCCAATTATCCACTCCTCCTGCACTTGCCGATCTGCTCAAACCTGTCCCCTCTGGCTATCGGCTGAGGTCTACCGACACCCAGGCTCTCATGGTCCGAAAAACTTGCTCCCTCACCGGGGACCATGCCTTTGGAGCTCTTGCCCCCAGGGCTTGGAACCTACTCCTTGCTTATATAAGGACCGCCCCCTCTCACAGTTGTTTCAGGTCCTCCCTGTGGGGCCACTTAAAACAAGCCTCTGCCTGCCTCTGCTTTTAGCTGACCTACCCACCATGGTGCACCTGTACCCCTTCAACAACACGTGTGCAGTTGTCTATATTGCACTCTTCGATTAGGCCCTGCTGAGATATGTTTGAACCCCTGGCTGCGCCTTAATCATTGTACTTGCCTTATATATGTTCTCTGCCTGCACCTGACCATAGTTTGCTGCCTATTCCTGTCTGTACCTTGTTAACTGTTGCTACTTTGTCTCTTAATTTGTTATTGCCTGGGTTCTCTGCCAACACCTGACTGTCCCTTATTGTTTGATGTTACTCTGTCTCTGAATTGTTATTGTCTTTGGAATTCTCCCAGGTCGCACCTGAAAATAGGCACTTGACTGTCTAGCTTGCTTACCTGGTAAACAAAAGCTAAATAAATAAATAAATAAATAAATCGTTAGGAAAACATACTATTAATAATAATAATATTTACACACAGTTATGTTTCTTTGTCATACTTTTTTGTATTCCCTTCTTTCTTAATTACAAATGCCAGCTGGTTAAAATAGGAACATCAGCTCATCATACGTCATTTGCATTTGATGCCATAATCCTGTTTATGAATTACAGTAGTTTGTCATGGCAATCAGTTTGATGTTACATGCAGGAGATATGACATATACTGTAGACAGCAGGAGCAAATAAAATTCAAAGGACAAGTATCATGTTTTTATACCCTGCTTATTAACCGATAATACAGGGGAAGTAAAAACAGAAACCATGGGAAACACAGCAATAAGTGTGCATGATTTCAAAAGCTTTCCAAGAGGCGTCACCTTCAACAGTCAAATCGAAAGTAAAGGTTCACAGAATGCTAAATCAATGCATGCTGTTTTTTTATATTATCCGAGTAGCACTTTTCTCATCTGTCTTTCCGTCTGTAACATGGTTTGGCTTGCCAATATTTTTACATTAGTAGACTACAAAAAAGTTAAACATTTCAGCAGGAATAGAACAAAATGAAATTAGCGGAACTTAACTGCTTTTTGTGCAAACTTCTAATACAACTAAAAACATAAAGATGGAGATTCGGCCTCATCTCTAACAGATACAAATGACAATGTCCAATGCTCTGGCTTTGGGTGCTGATTAACATATTTATGAGAACAGTCTGTTGACTGGCAGCTTATTTTAAGAACCTTTTGCTGCTCTGCATATGAAATGTTGATGACTACTTAAATACAAAATAGAACAGGTCGCTGGTATGTAATATGCTGTCTAAACTGGAGCATAAAGTGACGAAACACCTTCTCTGGGGAGTGCACCATTGTGACCCGGTATAATGAGTGTTTTACTGTGTTACCGCGGGGTGAGGCAGTGGCTTTTTCCGTGACACTGTTGGGGGGGGTGATTCCTCATATGGGAAATAGGAGAGGTGACGTGAATGAAGTGGGTGGAAAGGCACATTGACATAATAAGATCCAGTAAGGTGTAGCGAAACCTCTCACAAACAAGGACACAAAACATTCTCTGCCACAGGTATATCTTGTGGCTGGGACACTAACCGTGTCCCAGAAGACTCCCCTCTCACAAATCGGGGACAATGCTCAAAAACTACGGAGAAATGACTAACATCAAGAAACATAATTTACATCAGCTCGGGGCTGTGGAACTGCTTTTCCTCCGCCTGACCCTCCCCCAAGAAGCAATCCGCCCATGTTGTCCCTATGGACTGCAGCACTGCACTATATCACAGTGGGCGTTTTTTTTAATTTTTTATGGGCGTTTTTTAAAAGCACCGACAGCCAGCCCAGTGCCTCTCCCCCTCCATCTCCATCAACCACAAGCTCCCTTCCAGTCACCGCTTACCTTCATTGTTCTGTGCGCCGGCTCCAGCGCTCCTCCCGGGGGGATCTGCCTGTCGGACCACTGCTCAGAGTCTGCGACTGAAAACAAATGGCTGCAGCCAGCCACGGAGAAGTGGAGATCTAGCAGGGCTTTGTAACCCCCCGAACTAGTTAGTCAAACACACCAGCCGCCGAACTGACAGCTCTCTGCCACCACACAGGCTCATGTCACTGCTCCATTCCAAAGTACAGCACCAGCCCGTCTTAGGACCCTATGAACGCCGCTGCAGCAGCAGCTCCATTCACTCATATCAACATCCAATATATGTAATATTCTGGGATTTTGTGATATCTGACAATATCCAATCTTTTTGAGATACAACCTGAACAATTTGCTTCAACAGCATGTTAAAACTGATCCATTTTTACAAGAACAGCCTTTATTTCATTCTTCAAAGGCCCTCTGTCCCATACGGAGAAGGTGCTGTCCAACAGTATACACTGATATCTTGAGGCAGAAATTAAGTTTTGTTGCCCAGTCAAAGCACACCTGGTGCTTGTGAAAACACTTTTCTTCCTCACAATTGAGGATTGATCATGCCAGAGGATGCTCTCCTCTGGGGAGAAAGGACAGTGAACCCCACAGTGCTACTACCATATGGAGATCACAGGTGGGGTGCAGCTGGGGACCCATGTTAGGAGGGAAGGATGTTGTCAAATTGCAGCAAATGTCTTGCATGCAGCTGCCAGAAAGTCCGTGTATGACCGCATCTTCAGAAAATCCTAATTTATGCAGCGTGATGGCCCTGGCACCCACAGGCCCTGCACCCACAGATCCAAGGCAGCCACCCACCCTTCTTATCATTCCTATGGGGGTCTGGGCAACCATTAGGGCCATATGTGGGGTAAGCCATGGAGCTCTGGAGAGGCCTGAAGCAGAATTCCTGCTGGATGGGTAAAAAAAATAGAGCTCAAAAAAAGTTCTTTCCCCAAATTGTATCCCACATGTATGTATGTATGTATATATTTATTTAATTTTTGACCTGAAAGAGCACAAAGAGCAGTGACAGCTGGTTTCAAGGTGTGTGTCCTGGGTAGTGGGTTATACGGACCTACTTTTGTGAGGGGGGTGATGTTGCCCAGGATACTAAGGAAACTGCCCTACCCATAAGAAACGTATCCCTTGGGTCAGGATCTTTAACTTCCATCTGGACAACCACCACAGATGGGCAAAAGGGAGTGCAGATTAATGTGTCATTGGAAGGATGGCACATTAAGTGCAGAGCCCCTCCCACAGTGCTATACTTCACTATTAGGATTGGGCAGTAGACTAGAAGACATGAACTTTTACCGGCCCCAGAGGCAAGCGTGCAACCCATTGAGCCACCAGCAATGACATTTGAGTGATGATATGTACAACCATATGTTTACAGTAGCATAGCTGAGAACGTTTTGGGACCCTAGAGAACACACACAACAAAATGTCAGAGACCCACATGGTATGCCCAAATTGACTAACAGTGAACTTTCTGGGAATAATAAACTGAGGTGGGTGAAAAGCGGAAGACAATCAGAAAATGAATAACCCCAATGCCCTGCTGCCCCCCCCCCCAGTCATTTTCTACTACGGGTGATTTAATTTGAACTGAATGCATTTTTTTTTTAACCAAGTCCTATAACTAATATAGTCATTTAATATAATGATACCGATCAAGGCCTGATAAAGGTTGCCGAGAGGCTTAAGTTCAAAGAAAATTCTGGGCTCCACTTCCCCAGATCCGGGGCCCATAGGCATTAGTTACAGCTGCTAAGCAAGGGACAAAAATTACAGGCACTCCCAACCCCCGCTTTGCATCCCTGCTGCAGAAGTCAGGGCGCACACACACACACACGCGCGATGCTCGGAACCCCCATCTAAAGTCACACACCACACGTAGCCACCCCTCCCCCCCCCAGCAGTCACAGACACCCCACATCCAACAAAGATGTTCAAGAGCACTGTGCCCCTTTTCTCCCTCCAACACAGGACCACATGGCTTCCATTCATAAAAATGGTCCAGTAAAGCATATGCCCCAAGTAGTGCCTTTGTGACTGAACTGTGAAACAGCAGTACTGTACATGACATTTGGTTATTATAGACATTTCATTTTTGTGTGTTTCAACTCTGAGAAGGGAATTATATCTACTGATTGTTGACCAAGTTGATTTGGACAGCTTTAAGTCCCCTGCACTTGCAAGATACTGTGTACTTTATAGCCCAACATTGTGAGCTTCTTGGCATTTTGTTTTAGTTATAATATAATGAACTGTGCACTATGTCAGTATCAATTTTGTCTGGCCTCATTAGCACAGGATTCCCTGGAATGCCTCATGGCCTCTATAGAGTGTTCCACAGCCCCGTTGCTGCCCTGTTTTACTTCTAACCAACTATAATCTGACGCCCATTATTTCATGCATCTAGCATGTAAACAGTTTAGAGCTGGATGCCATAGTGCACAGTTTATAGTGTTAGAAATGAAACAAATTGATTTGATAATAGCAATAAGGCATGACCAGGGGTTAGATTAACAGCCTGCTAGTCGCCCACTTGGGGTGTAATGTTGCATGAGGTATGGCCGAGTGCCATATTGAACAAGGGGTTTATTAACTTATGGTAAATCTAACCCTGGTCATGCTGTACTGCTATTATAAAAAAATATTTCAAAATAAACTATTAAAAGTATAATTTTTGAATGTTTTTCTAATTTAGAGGGAGAGTGTTATTTAAATATTTCTTCTTCCAACAGTTACGTAATGGTGGTTCAAAACCAGAATGCAACACTCCAGAAATTAAACAGTGCTACAAGATGCACTGCCCAGGGAGCTGGTAGAGGTGGAGACTGTGGGTGGTTTTAAGAGGGGATGGGACAGGTACAGGGGGAGGGTAAATCTGACCAGGCCCAATACAGGTGAAACATCTGGGACTGGGGATGGAATAACCCAAGGGGGAAGGAGGGACACCAAAATCGGCCCTCAGTGCGGGTGCCAAAAATCGAGCAGACGAGAGAGATCGTTCGGCCTATTCTGCTGGCATTTTAGTATGTCTGTTAGTATGTAAGATGGAATGTTGACAGGAAGAATATGCCACTGTGATCAGGCTGTACATGACATTGTAATGGGGATTAATTTAAGGCTGCTGGGGCCATAACAGCCAATCAAATTGCAGCACTTTGACATCCTTTTTATAATTACTTTTAAACCATGTCTACAGCATGGTGAGGGTGACAGGTGTGTTGTACTTATTAGGAACTGAATATTTAGCTCTGCAGCACCTGCTATTATATTTTGTTGCTTCACTTGGTTGCCTCCACACTCAGTCCTGTAGCCCACCCCACCCCTTCTTGCACCCAAGAAAAGCACAAGATTTCATTGAAATGATTCAGCCAGGGTGCTGTTAGCCCACAGGAGGGCAAGAAAAATGCACTGTTTTGCTGATATCAGCTGCTCTTTCAGCAAATGCCACAGAAACAAAAATGGGTGTACTAGATGGACCCCTAGTCACCTTCTGCTGTCCCCTTTCTATGTTTCAGTTATGTGTGGTCCAGCATCATTGCAGTGGTAGTGTATACTTGGTTGTAGGTGGTGGGGGTTGGGAGACTTCAATCATATAAGACCTAGGTAATTTGTCAAGGGGGGGCAGTCAGTGCAGAGAAGGGATTTCATAGCAGTGCTAGTGGTCTCTGGAATAATTGAGCATGTTAATTTCTTATAATTACTGGGTAGCGCTTTTTCCCATAGGGAAACCTGGTTATAATTTGCTGTTATAACCAGCCAACATGTGCCAGGTTTCCCCCGGAGCAGTCATGCGCAGTCCCCAGTCTCTGATCTTCACATTCCGTGCAGCAATCCCGAAGCACACTTTCGGGTCCCTCTTATTTGGTGGTAATTTCTTTTTTATTTCTTTTTTTAAATGAACTCTCTCTTGACTGAACCAAGGAAACAAAATAAAAGTAAAACTAGCACTGTGTTTCTGGTCAGCATGCGATCGCAGCCGAGTGAATGGCACAGACTGTCCCTGCCTTGTGAAGCCAGGAAAGATGCTGCAACTGCCACTCAGCGGTAAAATCAACATTTCTATACATTTTAAAGAAAATATCTACATCCTTTCCCCCCCAACAAGTGTAGTACTGTCACTACGAAGACTGCAGACCACACAGAATCCAGACTGCTCTGTGGCTTCCTGAACAGCACTCTTATTTTATTTTTTATAATTGCTGAGGTGAAAAAGCGCACACCAGAAATTATAAAAAATAAAACATGAGGTTGTGTGTGTAAAACTCGATTTTACACACACCCTCATTGTGGGATGCTTTTTATAAACCCTTCGGGCTTCACCCTTGGGGTTTATGTAGCATCCCACAACTCGGGTGTGTGTAAAATCTGTTACACACACCACCACATATATTATTCTCTATTTAATGTTTGCCATTGTTCCAGATGCCCAGGTGTGATTAACAGCTCCTTAAGATCTTGCACCTAGCAGTACAATGTTATGGATCACACAATGGACTAAATATGAGTCTTTAGCACACCATTATGTATCCCCAGCTAATCTCCTGGCTTTCAGCAGGTGATATTAAGAGCCCTTGTTTTGTTACAATATATTTAATTACATCTAGTCTTGGTGTAATTTAAACAGAATTTACCCTCATAATTGGCAATATGACACAGAAAAGATAGCTCTTGGTGTATTAACATTCCATATTTTCCAAAGCAACTGACTACATTACCCTCATAAACATACAATTTGATACTAGGTAAGGACCACAGGGGCCATCCTAGTCTGCCCATTTTCTTCACAAACTTCATTATGTAGCCGTGGTTGATCTGACAAGATTATGTTTTCTGTAGCTGGCTGTTCTGCTCTTACCATCTGAATGAGAGGATAGCCTGAATGAGAATCCAATGGCAAACACATGCAGCTGGATGTCTGTGTTTCCTTATGTATGCATGGACATCTACTTGAGAAGAACACTTTTATATACAGCTTCTGAAGGTGTGTGGGCACAGTTACATTGCCCTGTTAACTTTGTATGCCTCACAAAATCACTCCCTGACGCATCTGATGTCACTATAGAGACAGACAATATCTAGACTTTCTAATCCCACCACCGTATACTGCCTGCTACTTATAAAATGCAACCAGCAACGTTTTCATTTTCCAGAAAGTGATTTCAAAAAACAGTAATCTGTTTTCCCTCTGCTGACTCAGCAATCTAACTGCTGTTTTGTACCATAAATGATATCATGTGAATTGCCAGTTTGACTTTGTACTTCCCCCTAAGTTGTTGTTTTCATAGATGTTTAGAGTTCAGCAGCACACTTGAATATAAAGCTACTGAATTTGTGTAGGCACTGTTACATCGCCCTGTTAACTTTGCCTGCTTCAAACAATTGATCCTTCATGTGGCAGATGTTAAGAAGACAGCTGATACAGTACCGTCAAGTTCTAATCCCACCACTGCATACTGGCTGCGGCAGTTTGGGGATTCAGACCTAGAACTGTTGGATCTTCTCCTGGTTCTCAGCTTGGCATTCTAACCTCTAGGCTATTCTACCCCCTTTTAATTTTCTTTTCATATTTCTTTTGTGCTGGTGGCACTCTTCAAAAACTTTTCAATATGGCTGAGGGGCAGGGTATTCCACCACTTTAAACACCTACAGTATATGACAGTTTTTCACCATTCTCCCTCCCTCTTAGTCACTGTCCAGAACACAACATCTCATATAAGCCATCTTAAGTCCCTTACAGATACATCCCAGTAGGCCCAGAGTTGCAGTTTACCTGCTCCTCTTAAAACACCACCAGCTTTCCCTAAAGCCTCTTCAAAGAAAACAAGGTGAAGTGAATTTCAGGTTCTGGTTCTGCACTGCACTTTATTGATTAAAGTCTGCTCCTATGTTGTATGTTGTACTTTTTATATTGTGTTTTTAGTTTGAACTTGTCACCAGTGAAAACAGGCAATCTTGCTCATTTGGATTTACAAGTATAAAAAATAAAAATGAAAAATGTAATGAAGGTTACAGCTGGGAGGGGCTCAGTCAGCATGGAAGTCAGGCATGATTGATTAAATTCACATAAGTCAGCGACTCTAGTAGAATTTGAACTTGTGACACTTGGATCACAGCTGAGTGCTCCAACTGCTAGGTGTCTTTTTTTTTTTTTTGGTGTGTACCTTGTTTTAGGGTTAAGTATTTTGCACACGTTCTTCCAAATTGGCAATAGTTGTAAAAGGCTGCTTCATCTAAGCACCAAACAAATCTGTCACAGACACAAAACAGAGGGTGCTAGCAATCATAAGCGAAACTGTTGGGGATCTTGTTGTCACCCGCTGTTTTGTGTCTGTATCAGATTTTGTTAGATGTTTAAATAAAGCAGCCTTTTTTAACTACAGTCCGAGTGGTGACAGTTTTGTTGGACTTACTTGGAACATGGCACGTTCTGTAGAATTGGGAGGTGTGTGCGTGTGTGTGTTACAGTTTAAGACTTACTACAATCAAAACCTGTGGCCACGGTAACTACACCAGAAACTTATGTATGGCTTTGAATCAAGTTAACTCCTTCGGGATGTCATCCCCAAGTGTTACATGGCTCACATTTGGAAACCTGCTCCCAAATGGTCTCCTGAGAAGTTTTTCTGTTAATAACTAACTTCCAAATTGTATTTCTTTGTATACAGAGTGCAGGCGAAATCCAGTTGCTAAAAAAGTGCCTGAAGAGGATAGTTCTTGACTGTGCCCACTCCCTATCCCCAACACTCAACCTAGACACGAGACATTTTTCTGGTGTCAGGAAAAATAGTGAGTCATAACACATCTGTATGAAT
Source organism: Neoceratodus forsteri (assembly GCA_016271365.2). Taxonomy (NCBI): domain Eukaryota; kingdom Metazoa; phylum Chordata; order Ceratodontiformes; family Ceratodontidae; genus Neoceratodus; species Neoceratodus forsteri. The sequence continues at coordinate 22,848,976 of CM057451.1, forward strand.
GAAAACCTTAGGAGTGTCATGGATGCAGTAAACTTTGTCATGTTTGTTGACAGTGGAATAACAAATTAAAAATTAATAGCTTCCGTTTTTTTAATGTAAAAATCCATGTGTTAAATACCGTAACACCTGAGTAAGTATTCGGCATTCATGCACTCTCTTCCCTACGAATGCACCTGAGACACTGAACAAACACAGCTCGAGCTAAAACGCTCCGCTTCTCTTCACACACTACTGACCACAAAAACCTCAGGCTGCTTCTTCAGTGGGTCGGCAGGCGGGAGGTATTCTCGCAGTGGGAGGAGAAACGAAGTTGGCGAGTGCAAGGGACAGCCTGAGGTTTTACACGTCGACAGCCATGCAGGCGCAATGCGTGCTCTTCAGTGCTGTCGACGGGGACCCAGTTTAAACTAAACTCTAAAAGAAAAACGTCACCCTTCAATTATAAAATAAATATGGGTGCAGTAGCGATGACTACACACTCCCCTCGTTATGTGCTATCCAACAACTCGGAGTGTAAATTCTCGTTACACACTGCACCCCATATGTTATCCTATATTTAGTATTGTTTTAGTGCACTGTGAATTGTGTTCTATGTTATGTATTGATAACATCAGATAGGAGAGACAGAATTCTGTCTTAAGTACTGATCTTTGCATTGCTATACTAATATGACACCTAGTTGCAGTTAAAGTAAAATACAACACCCTCCTGAACTGATGACGTTACCAGTGAGTCAGACAGTCTAACAGTTTGAGGTTTGAAGTGTTTAAATAGCACTGCACCTTCCTCATTGTTGTGAGAAGTGTCCTGAAGGCTAATGTTTTAGGGTAAATTTAATTAGCATTGTGCTATGAATGAAGGGTAAAGAGCTGTCTGTAATATAGAGAAGCAAGATTCAGCAAGGCTACCCTGGCAGGATGTGCATTTGTAAACTATTGGATGGTGTGTGTGTGTGTGTGTGCGTGTATTAAAGGTAAAAGTGTCAGTCAGTTCATATGTAGCTGCAGTTCTTTATTTTTTCTCACTGTAATTTTCTTACTTATTGCCTTCAGTGTTCTCTTCCCTCTAGAATAAGACAAATATTGAAGCAAACTGTTATCCACACAGACTACTGCAAGGCTATAAATTAATGAATGTTTGTATAACAAGTACGCTTTGTATTCAGTTTTTGATGATACAACAGTTACAGGATTAATCCACGTTTTTAAACACTCTTTACCTTTTCCTATAAATTGGTTGGATTCCTAGTCAGTGATTCAGTCCACTCTATTGTTAACAACAGGTAAGGAGAGAACCCCACTGAAGATAAGATACTGCATGTCATCTGGACTAACTTGAATAGACTGTTTTAAAGAATCTCCTTCTGTCTGTTGAAGAGCGAGGTTAATTTTCATCTGTATGAATTGTGTAGCATCACATGGTTTGATGTGCTGGCCCTGCCACAGTCTGCAGTGCACAGGAACATTATAAAATACTAGTGAAATGTGTGTGTCTGATTCTGCATATCTGTTTAAAGTAGAAGCACAGTGTTTTACAAACTGAAATTATGTTTTAGTCACTGTACCTTATAACCTGTAGGAAGTTTGCTATTTATTTGTGTTTAAGTATAGCCTGGTTTAAAATAGCAGTACTATTTTACTTACTTTACATAGTAAGCATATATTATCACCAGGATATATTTATAATGCATGTATGTATGAAACCCTGCTTGTTTATTACTGCTTCTTGCACTGACCTCCTCCAACCCTTGGATGGTGCACTGCAGAACTAAAGACATGCTTCACAGAAAGGTATGCAGAGCTAATAACAGAGCAGTTCATTGCAGGAACCCCCACTGCTAAGATCTCATTTGTAACAAGCATTTGTCAATGCCGAATGTTTGCTTGCTGGCATTGGCAGTGGTAGTGTAGAAGTTACAGAGCTGCGTAATAGGAATGGCAGTAAAGTATTGAACTGAAGCCAACTCCACCACCACCCTGCAGAGTGACAGGCATTGGGGTGTGCCTTTGGGTCATCAGGCATAACATACGCCATTTCACCACCCTACCCTGCAGACACTGACAAGTGTCACGGTGTGCTTTGGGTCTTTGCCCTTATGTACCCATTCCATCAGGAAATCGGTGAGATGGGTGTGGTATAGGAGAATGGGGTGAACTTGGGGGTCAAGAGTCCAAGGCATACCTCAATGCTCTCTCACTGGCTGCAGGGTGTGAATGGTATAAGCATTACAGGCAAGAATCCCAAGTCACACCCCTGATGCCTGTCATTCTCTATAGGGTTGGGCATTATGGTTGGAAACCCTAATACCTCAGGCATTCGTTGGTATTTTCACTCCAAATTTTCAACATGGTTTTTGTGACCCCACCTCATGAACAGTGGCAATATCAGTTTGTTAGCAAGCTGCTTATGCACAGCGACTAGGCATTTAGCACCAGAGGTGCAAAACATTCGAACAGGATGTAAAAATGACAGCTGTACTGTTCATGGGAGGTGTAAAAATGGCAATGTTTCAAATCTGCAGTAAAAATATTAAAAAAACTGGTGAAGTCACGAGCATGCATAGAAACTGTGCAACGCACACCCGTAATGTAATTAGTTTGGGGATTTTTTACAGCAGATTGTCAACACAGGCATTTTGGGACCTCCGATCATGAACAGTGTCACTGTGATTTTCTTTATCTGTCCGAACAATGATTTCCCACAGCGACCACGCATCTCTGCGCTGAAAGTGTGAAAACACATTTCGGCCATGTTGTGAAAAATGACAGCTGTACTGTTCATAAGGAAGTGTGGAAAAATGCCACTGGTGAAAATCTGGACTGAAAATATTACAAAGTCATGAACTTACGAGGGTGCGTGGAAACTGCGCAATGCTCACTCGTAACACAGTCATTTTACGGACTTTTGTCACCAAATTTTCAACATAGCCATTTTAAGACCTCTGCTCATGAACAGTGTAACTGTGATTTTCTTAATCTGTCCCAAACATTGCTTTTGCACACCGACTGCACCATTGTGCGCTACATGTGCGAAAACACATTTTGGGCGACATGTGAAAAATGGCAGCTGTACTGTTCATAAGGAAGTGTAATAAAATGGCAATGTGGAAAATCTGGAGTTAAAATATTGAAAATTGTGGAACTTACGACGTGCGTAGGAACTGCGCAATGCACGCTCAGTAAAAGACATTTTAGGAATTTTTTTCACCAAATTTTAAACATAGCCATTTTAAGACCTCTGCTCATGAACAGTGTCACTGCTTTTTCCCTCTGGTCTCCCTGGAATACTCCCTTTCTATCTAAGAGCTAGTTCTCAGTAGAACTACTTATTCCTCTGGGCTTTATTGTCTGGCTGCTATCTTGTTTGCTCTTCTAGGCTAATTGACTTCCCTTCCCTCACTTATGAATGTGGTACATTTTCTCTCTTCTTCAGTGGTGACACCTTCTTTGGGGTGGGGGGGAGGTAAGGGGTTTTATTTTTTCCCATGTTTATTATTCAATGTCTTATTACTGGAATGTGTTGCAATGCTGTTTTTCTCGCATGTACTTACCAGTTCGATGTAATTGTTATTGAAAACGAAAAAAGAGAAATTAAAAAAAAAAAAAATGAACAGTGTCACTGTGATTTTCTAATTTGTCCCGTGACGTTGATTTACTTTACCGGTTATTGTGCCATTGTGCTCTACATGGCGAACATTTTGGGTGAGATATGAAAATGACAGCTGTACTGCTCATAAGAAGGTGTGGTAAAATGGCAATGTTGAAAATCTGGAGTGAAAATATTGAAAATTCGCGAATTTACGAGCATGCGTAGGAACTGTGCAACGCACGCTCGTAAAACAGTCATTTTTTGGAATTTTTCCATCAAATTTCCAAAATAGGCTTCTTGAGAGCCCACCTTATGAACACTGGCAGTGTCATTTCGTTAATCAGTCCCAAAAGGTGATTTCGTGCAGTGACTGCGAAATCACCCTTCGGGCCTAAATAACGCATGACAGTGACATCATTCATGAGAAGGGTCCCAAAAAACCCATGTTGAAAATTTGGTACAAAATTCCAAAAATGCCTGAGATATGTACAAAGTTGAAAACCCCTATCTATCCCATTATACAGCTTATCGGCATTTCCTCAGTTCGCGGTTAGCTTTGAAGACTGCGAGACGTGTTCCCGGTCCACGAAGATCGTCGCGCCGAGGACGGAGGTAAGTATGGAATGAGGGGGTGGGGGAGGCAGGGTGCGCAGTGGGTGGGTTGAGGTTGTGGGGGGCAGGGAGAAGGGCCAAGGGACAGTTTTTATTGCAGTTTTTTTCTTTTAAATGGCGATACAGAGATGATTGTCACGCGGGTGAGCTCAGCGTGCGGAACAAGGACTGCTGGGTTGAGTGGGAGCTGACAGGGATTAGGCACCCCAATGGCCATTGCATCTGCTGCCACGCTTGGGGTGGGCTCCCAATGTGGCACCCTGTACTCGGGGGAGGACAGTGGAGCCAATGGGAGATTGGGCACCCCATCAGCTATCACGATGAGTTGCCACGCTGGGGTGGGCACCCAGCGTGGCATGTGAAAACTTTTGGGGGGCGCAGCACACGGCCAGGGGATTGGGCACCCCGGCTATACAGTGTGTGCATGGGGGGCAGCACAGCAGTATGTGTGTGTGTGTGTGTAGGGGAGCGCGCATGAGCAGGCAATATCTTATCGCTACCATTGAAGCATAGTTCTTTCAGCTGTACTCCACTGCATTTTGGAACTGTCAGACAGCTCGAGCTGGTATTGAGAACTGCGGCCGCGCTTCTGCAAACACACTGCCTGAATTGGAAGAGGGCTGCCACACCTCCAAAAACTCGGATGATGGCACTATGTTCTTGCATGCGTGCAAGCAAACATAAAAAGGATCGTAAAAACATGCCAACATTCCAGCCCAGACACAATGCTAAAGCCTCCCACATGTACATCTGAAAGCTAAGTGTCCAAAAGATTCACAGTGGGGAAAAAAGAAGTAATAGCTGACCAGCTGCATACAGAGACATTTTGCTAACAGGGTAATGATTTGATTAACCATTCCTAAGATCATCTGAGATGCAGTTTCTTATTTATTGCAGTTATGTTATCTTAGGGAATTACCCCATAATAATGAGCGGAAGCAGAACCACAGAAGAATTGGAAAAGGGTATGTGGAACCGATAACTGCATAGACAATGAGAGGTTTGGCACCCTGACACAGTGTAAGAAGCCCAAGTCATGGCATTAATTGTTTTGTTATGTAATTGTACAAGTATCAATGTAGCAGAAAAAATGGATGTTAGCAGTAGAAGTTCCTGCATTAACTGCTGTATCACTGCTGTAGCTCTGCATACAAATGACACAAAGAGGGAGAGGGGGTTAGGCACCACAAGTCTAATGTGCTTTATGCCTTATTTATTTGCAAGGTCAGCAAACTACAAAGAGACTTAGAATTCCTAACAGTAGTTACCACCACCGCTGGGGATTTTAAGCCTGTTTGGTGGATCATGTGTGAAAACAGTGTGAAACTTGCAAATAGTGAAACACACAAGCTTACAGGTGTTCTGCCCATCAGCAAGTCCTCTTAACTGCTCAGTAATTCTGCCCACTCAGATATAAAAACAGGTAAATGAAGAACCCCGCTGAAAATAAGATACTGCAGTTTAGCTGGGCTATTTGGAATAAAGTGTATTTAAAAATGTCTCTCCCATTGGGCAACACCAGTTTTAAATCTAAATGAAACCATTAAAACAACCCAGAGAAAATGCCTGCTCGCATGTTTACATGCTGACACACTGTATGCCCTTCAGCAAGTCATTGAACTACTCGGTGATTCAGTTGTGTCCATTCTGCTTTAAAAACAGGTAAACACAGAACCCCATTAAAAATAAGATACTACATTTCAGCTGGGCTAACATTAGAAAAAAAAAATCTCTCTCTCTCTCTCTCTCTATCTGTCTGTCAAGATATCTGCTTTGTGCCTATCAACAAGTCTTCTAACTACTTAGTTAATCAGTACATTGCTGTAAAAATGGGTAAATGCAGAACCCCAGTGCAAATAAAGTACTGCACTTTGGCTGGGCTAAGTTAAGTAAGTTAAACTGTTTTAAAAACATACACCTTTTAATTCTATGCATTATGGTACATGCATTTAATCTCGAACATAGATATTAATAATATTCCATTCAGAGCTATTGTTTTGTAAGGAAAGTAAACTGTTTCTTTATTCCTGCTTCTTACTCTGACCCCCTCCAACCCTTGGGTATTGCTCTGCTGAACTACAGACATGCTTCACTAAAAGGTATGCAAAGCTAATGACAGAGCAGTTAAATGCAGGAACTCCCACTGCCTAGATCTGAGTTTTAACAAGCATTTGTCAATGCCAAATGTTTGCTTGCTGGCATTGGCATTGGTAGTGTAGAAGTTACAGAGCTACATAATAGGAATGGCAGTGAAGTATTGAACTGAAGCCAACCCCACCACCACCCTGCAGAGAGTGACAGGCATTGGGGTGTGCCTTTGGGTCGTCAGGCATAACGGCCACGCCATTTCACCACACCCCACCCTGCAGACACCGACAAATGTCACGGTGTGCCTTGGGGTCTTTGGCCCTTATGCGCACCCCATTCCATCAGGAAATACGGTGAGATGGGTGCGGTATAGGAGAATGGGGTGAACTTTGGGGCCGAAGAGTCCAAGGCATACCTCGATGCCTCTCACTGGCTGCAGGGTGTGGAATGCCTGTCATTCTCTACAGGGTGGGCGTAATGGTTGGAAACCCTAACACCTCAGGCATTCGTTGGTATTTTCACTCCAAATTTTCAACATGTTTTTTTGAGACCCCACCTCATGAACAGTGGCAATATCAGTTTGTTAGCCGAAAGCTGCTTATGCACAGCGACTATGGCATTTAGCACCACGGGTGCAAAAACACATTCCGAACAGGATGTGAAAAATGACAGCTGTACTGTTCATGGGGAGGTGTAAAAAATGGCAGTGTTGCAAATCTGCAGTAAAAATATTAAAAAAACTGGTGAAGTCACGAGCGTGCACATAAACTGTGCAACGCACACCAGTAATGTAATTAGTTTGGGGATTTTTTACAGCAGATTGGCAACTCAGGCATTTTGGTGCCTCCGATCATGAGCAGTGTCACTGTGATTTTCTTTATCTGTCCCGAACAATGATTTCCCACAGTGACCATGCATCTCTGCGCTGAAAGTGTGAAAACACACTTCAGCCATGTTGTGAAAAATGACAGCTGTACTGTTCATAAGGAAGTGTGGAAAATGCCACTGGTGAAAATCTGGACTGAAAGTATTACAAAGTCATAAACTTACGGTGCGTGGAAACTGCACAATGCTCACTCGTAACACAGTCATTATGGACTTTTGTCACCAAATTTTCAACATAGCCATTTAAGACCTCTGCTCATGAACAATGTAACTGTGATTTTCTTAATCTGTCCCAAACATTGCTTTCGCACACCGACTGCACCATTATGCGCTACATGTTTGGAAACATATTTTAGGCGACGTGAAAATGGCAGCTGTACTGTTCATAGGAAGTGTAATAAAATGGCAATGTGGAAAATCTGGAGTGAAAATATAGAAAATTCGCCAAACCTAACGGCGTCGTAGGAACTGCATAGCGCACGCTCATAAAACAGTCATTTTTAGGAATTTTTTCACCAAATTTTCAACATAGCCATTTTAAGACCTCTGCTCATGAACAGTGTCACTGTGATTTTCTTAATGTGTCCAATACATTGATTTCGCACACCGACTGCGCCATTGTGCGCTACATGGGCGGAAACACGTTTTGGGCGATATGTGAAAAATGACAGCTGTACTGCTCATAAGGAAGTGTAATAAAATGCCAATGTTGAACATCTGGAGTGAAAATATTGAAAATTCGAAAACTTATGAGTGTGCGTAGGAACTGCGCAACACGCGCTTGTAAAACAGTAATTTTTAGGAATTTTTTCACCAAATTTTCAACATAGCCATTTTAAGACCTCTGCTCATTGAAAGTGTCACTGTGATTTTCTTACTGTGTCCCATACATTAGTTCGACACCGACTGCGCCACTGCATGCTTCATGGGCGGAAACATGTTTTGGGCAAGATGTGAAAAATGACAGCTGTACTGCTCATAAGGAGTGTGGTAAAATGGTAATGTTGAACATCTGAGTGAAAATATTGAAAATTCGTGAATTTACGAGCGTGCGTAGGAACTGCGCAATGCACGCTCGAAAAACAGCCATTTTTAGGAATTTTTTCACCAAATTTTCAACATAGGCTTTTTGAGAGCCCACCTTATGAACAGTGCAGTGTTGTTTTGTTACTCAGTCCCGAAAGGTGATTTCGCACAGTGACTGCGAAATCACCCTTTGGACCCAATTAACGCTCATGACAGTGAGAGCACTTATGAAAAGGGGTCCCAAAAACCCCATGTTGAAAATTTGGTGCAAAAATTCCAATAAATGCCTGAGATATGCAGCAAAGTTGAAAAACCCTAGCTATCCCATTATACAGCTTTCCAGCATTTCCTCAGTTCAGCATCGGCTTTGAAGAGTGCAGGCGTGTTCCAGTCCACGAAGATCGTCGCGCCCGAGTCCGGAGGTAAGTATGGGGTAGGGGGTGTGGGGAGGCAGGGTGCGCAGTGGGTGGGCGCAGGTGGGGGCAGACACAGCGAGGGACTGTTTTTAAGTTTCAGTTTTTTGTTTTTTTAATGACCACGACGCAGGACGTTTGCCACGCTGGGGGTGGGCTGCCAGCATGGCAGAAGGATGACTGATTGGGGGGGGGCGTGGAGCCGATGGGGATTGGGCACCGCCGTCGGCCATAGCATCTGTTGCCATGCTGGGGTGGGCTCCCAGCGTGGCACCCTGTACTCTGGGGGGGTATACAGTGGAGCCGACGGGGGATTGGGCACTCCTGTCGGCTATACGACGTGTAGCCATGCTGGAGTGGGCACCTAGAGTGGCATATGGAGCTGTGTTTTTGGGGGGGCGCAGCATGGCTGATGGGGATTGGGTACCCCCCGTCAGCTATACAGTGTGTGCATGGGGGGGCCGGGCAAGCAGCGTGTGTGCACGTGTGTGTGTGTGTGTGTGTGTGTGTGTGTGTAGGGGAAGCGCGCATGAGCAGGCAATATCTGATCGCTGCTCACTGAAGCGTAGCTCCCCCTTTCAACTGTATGCCACTGCATTTTGGAGCTGTCATAGACAGCTCAGCAGGCATTGGAGAACTGTGGCCGCGCCTGCAAACACACTGACTGAATTGGAAGAGGGCTGCCACACCTCCGAAAACTCGGATGATGGCACTATGTTTCTTGCACATGTGTGCAAGCAAACATAAAAATGATCATAAAAACATGCTGTATTCTAGATAGCAAGTCAAAGGCAATGCTGAAAGCCACCCAAGCGGGTACATTTGAAAGCTAAGCTTGCACTGGATTCACATGGGGAAAAAGTAATTCCTGATCAACTGCATACAGAAACATTTTGCTAGCTGAGTGATGGACTGAGTTAACTTTTCTAATGTTTAAAACCACTTGCTATAATTTAGATGTAAAAATACACAATAACACCACTTGAGTAAATGGGGCTTTTTGCACTTATAAAGCCCAATGTATTCACTTGGGCCCAGATATTCAAAAGAGTTGAGCCATGCGCAATAGGGTTGCGCCTGTGCAAGTCCGAAAATGCGCCATTCTGCGATATTCAGCAAGAGGCAGTTGCGCCCCCCCAAATCACACTGAGCAACAGCACAATGATAATGAATGCATGCGCAGCTGAAGGGGGAGGAACCATGCATAAATGGCGCAGTGCAAAATTCAACAACATGCGTGATGCGCAACAGGGGAGCCAGCAGAAGTTGCGCCATATTGGAAATGAGCCAAAATAAAAGGGAGCAAGGGAGAGGCACAAGAACGCTACAGGGAAGCCACATGAGAGCCAAATACAGCAGGAAACACTGCGTGGCAGCAGGGACACACAGGGCCAGCCAGGAAAGGGCACCTGGAAGCAACAGGCACAGGGGAAGGTGTGGGGAGCCACAGTGCAGAAGGGGGAAGTACACCACACAGCAGTGAGGCCAGCACAGGCAGGTGTTCCCAGTGCAGGGGAAGTATCAGCCAGGACAGCGGGGAATACAGAAACAGCTGCCGGGGGGGTGAACACAAGCCAGGGACATGGCCAGTGCCACCATCCAGATGGAGGCCATAATGAGGGGGGTGAGAAGGCAGGCAGCAGGGGGGCGTGGCCGTGGAAGGGCCCGTCGGTGGTATGCCCCCAACAGGCCTGATGCCGAGCCCTTCCCAACGAGCTGTACAATGATACAGGAATTGTGGGCCGGTACTGCCTGAATTGAGCAATTCTGATGAGGCTCTGTGAGCTGTGCAGTGATGTGATGCAGGCACCCACGACGGAGCCATGCCCTGTCAGTGGAGACAAAAGTGACAGCTTGCATGTGCTTGCTCACCACGGGTACCTTCCAGAGACCAACTGGGGACACCACAGGCATAACCCAGTTGACCACGTCACGCCATCTCACCCAATTCCTCAGCGCACTGCTGCCGCATGCTGTGGAGTGCATCCATTTCCCCAGCACACCAGCGGAGCGCACAGCAAACATACAGGAGTTCCACAGGGTAGCACATATGCCTGGCATGCTAGGGGCAATAGACTGCACCCATGTGGCCATCCGCACACCACCCGGCCCGAGGGGGCTGCATATATAAATCGCAAGGGCTATGCCAGCATCAACTGCCAGGTGGTGTGTGATGCCAGGGGGCCCATAATCAATGTCTGTGCCACGCACCCTGGGGGAGCACATGATGCCTTCATCTGGCACCAGTCGGCACTGTGCCACAGATTCGAGAGTGGGGATATCCCCACTGGCCACCTAGTGGGTGAGTATGCAAACCACTTGGACAATCATAGGGCCTGGGGGTGCATGGTCAGAGGTGACATGGGTAGTGGCCTACATGGCCCGGGGCAGGGCGATGCTGATCACCAAACTAACCTCCACCCTCTACACACAGGTGACAGTGGATACCCACTCCATCCCTGGCTGCTCACACCCTACCAGCGGCCCACAACCTCATCACAGCAACGCTACAATGAGGCACACGCCACCACACGTAATGTCATCGAGTGGGTGTTCGGGATGCTGAAGGCATGTTTCTGTTGCCTGGACACCTCCGGCGGTGCCCAACAGTACAGCCCCTCAAAGGCCTGCAGGCTATTCCTGGCTTGTTGCATCCTGCACAACATGGCCAACGAATGTGGGATAGCCATACAGGTCGAAGAAGGGGACAGTGATGGGGACGATGAGGACACCGGTGACAATGATGATGGGCAGCCCCCCCCTTGGGCGATGGGACCTCGATTGCTCTGGCTGGAACAGCTGCACCGGGACACCATAATGGAGGAGTATTTCAGCCAACCCAGGTAAGTCATGGGGCCATGTGCAACCAACAGTAGCTAAGGCACAACCCACAAACACACATGGACACACACCAGGGGTGCATTCTGTCAAGGGAAGTGGCCGGGCATGGAACCACACACACAACCAGGGATGGGTGAGGTATAACATGCCACATGGATGGACACACACACACACACAAAATGCACCAGACATGCACAAAGGGTAGGAGGCACACCGACCCAGAACGCCACCCCTAGCCACACACATGTCCACAGACCACCACGCCCACTGCCTGTCCTTGTGCGTGTGTCAGATGCTGAGCACCATTGCACATTGGTGTACAGCACAATGCAGGCATCATCATGCACACGCAACTGCGGACAGCAGCCGGGAGGGTGTGCAGATGGACTGTGTGTCGTGCAGGGCCGGGTACCCACCCATGCAATGCCTGCTGAATGACACAATGCACACAGGGCAGCACCAGACAGTAGCTGCGTTGGGAGACAGGTCAGTCACGTGCCACAGTGCCCCGGCGACCACGGATGCGTGGGCGGCCCCGCTGAAACCCACCAGCACTGACAGGCTGACCACTGGCCTCATGGGGTGCCACCGATGGTCCCCCAGGGGTTCCACTGCGTGAACGCGACCGTGCTTGCACAGGGGTCTGCAGCACACCAAACATGCCTGCGCCAGGCGTGCTTGGGATGCCCACAGCTGAACCTGGTGTCGACAAAGAGGGTGTCGCACGATGCCAGGAATGGGGAGTGGACAGTGCACTTTGTGGTGTCTGCGATGCATGGGCACATGACTGTGTGCCCATTGTGGCCATGACAGCAGTGAATGCCTGTGTCTGCCTGTCAGTGGCAGCAGTCGTCACATCCTCCCACAACTGGTCCATCCCTGCCAGGATCAGAGCGGTGTCTCTGCTGCGACGCTCCTCTGCCCACTCCAGAGCCGCAGGCAGTGCATCCACCGACATCACAAGCTGCATCTGCTGGTGGACTGATGCTTGCAGTATGTGGATGTGCCCATCCAAGAGGTCATCTGCCTCCTCGGCATCCTGTCCCTCAGGGTGTGCACGGCCCTGATGCCCAGCACCTCTTGAGGGTGGGCACTGTACACCATGTCCACAGGCACTGCACTGACGCTGCCCCTGACCCTGTACCCCCAAGCCCACTGGCCGACTGCTGATGCTGTCCCTCCGGCTGCCGCTCACCAGGGCTCACTGGTGCCACCACAGTGGCCGCAACAGTTCCACTGTCCTGTACACACACCAGTGCTGCCCCACTGGTGCTGACAGGCACAGGCTGGGACTGTGATGACATGCAAGCCTCCATGGCAGCACCACCCACAGCCATGGCCGCGATGTTACCTGCTGTGTGGCCATCCCGTGGCACACTCGTGTCACTGCCCATGCCGTTAGCAACATCATCATCAGTGACGGACCCGGCACCAGCCCGAGTCACAGCATGCTGGCATCCATGGACGCTGGCACGTTGGGACACGGGCAGGGCCTCCTCCGCACCTGTTCCAACAACATCAGTCTGGACAGCCAGGCGGGCCCATTGTTGCACTGAGCCATGTATACCAGTGGAGGTGGAAGGGCCCTCCTCCATCTCCATCTGACTGTCCTCAGTGGACAGGCCCACCACCGATGACCCATGCAGATGCTCAGGATCTGTAAGGGAAAACAAAGTCACGTTACTGCATGTTACCTACCCTGCCCCCAACCCATAGACAGACCATGACCTACCATGCAGTCACGGGCTACCACCCGTCTGGAAGCCACCACCCGGAACACCCTCAATGGCACTACGCTGCATGCTTCCAGAAACCCTCTCATCCTGTGGGGTCAGGTGTACCACCTCCGGCTGTCCCCCACCTGTCGCAGCTCATGCTGCCCTGATGGCAGCCACCTTCTCCTTTATCCTCCTCCTGTCTGTGCCCATCTTCTTCTTCCACTCCTGCACGGGGCGCTGGTGGCTGCTATGCAGGTTCACTGCATGCGCCACCTCCTCCCATGCAGCAGCACGGGCCTGTGGTGTTCCCTGCCGTCCACTGAGAAGCGGCTCCTGATCCAGGTAGGCATCAAACAGGGCATCGATCTCGGCCTTGGTGAAATTAGGCCTCCTCCTCCTCCTCCACCACTGTGTTCCTCCTCTCCCACAACTCGCTTGGTCATTATTTAGCCTGTGAGAATGAAAGTTGTTACCTGTGGCTGTGCAGTCCCATGCATGTCCCAAAATCCACAGTCCACACTCCCAAACAGCATGCAACTCACCAATAGACTGCAGTAACCGACTATGGCCAGTGCAGCCCAATGTCACACTTTTATAGCGCAACCCATGCAAATGAGGCGAGGCACAACTTTAAGTGGATGCAAATTGCAGTGCTGTGCCATTGAATGGCTGATTAGCTGATTTGCATATGACGACTGAATATCACACTGCTGCACTTTGCGCAATTGTGTTGAATGTGCTGAGCCAAGGGCGCAGTTCTGTGACATGCGCAGTACACACATCACTGCGCATGCCCGGGTTGCTGACACAGGCATCTACCATGCTGCTGACGTGCTGTGCGCGGGAAGCAATGCAGGGCATGGCCACCATTGTGCCAGTGGCGCTACAGCGATGTTCACCTATATGGCGCTGTGGCACTGGGCCATCATAGGCGCACTGGGGCAACAGTGCACTAGGCCGCTACTGGAGGTAGCACACAGGCATCCAATCGCACTACACGCATTGAGTTCCAATGGCGCTGTGCCTGTCCGTGCGCCAGAGACCCTTGACCCTATGCCTGACCTTTGTCCCTAGGTGCCATGCATCAGGCATGGGTGCACCATTATCACGCTGTTCAGTGACAGCACAATAGGGAATGGCAGCGCTGTACCGCGCAGCATCTGCACATGGTGGAGCCGCGCTGCACAGCACCATTTTGAGCCGACTGAGCAAGTGGAATGGCGCGGAGGAGGGCTGCACAGGGGACCCAAGTTGAACTGGCCAACCTGGTGGCCATTATAGAGCCACTTTATGGCCCACTGTTTGGGGAGGCACCCCTGGACAGGTCCAGGAGCCAGGTGTGGGAGAAGGTGGCCAATGCCCTGGAAGAGGCCACAGGAAGGGGGCGGATGGCGGAGCAGTGCCGCCACAGGCATGGCGACCTGCGGAGGGAACCGGACCTGCTTGCCAGACTGCGGGGACGTGCCAGGAGGGGCACGGTGCCACGGCCATGTAGGTGTTACGTCCACACACCTTTATCTTCCATATGGGTATCATGGTTGTATGTGTCCAGAACATGGGGGAGGGACTGTCTGGTTTTGGCTGTGATGGTGTTATCAGGGTGTGGGGTGGGTGGGTCTGGCTGGGTGGGAGTGCACACACATTGGGGCAGGGGGACTTTGCTACAGGATTGTACTGATGTTCCTCTCTCCATGTTTGCACCATAGGGCCGGAGGAGAGGCGTCTGGCCAGGGAGATGCGGCGCCAGCAGGATGACAGGGCCGCTAGGAGGGGCGACAGTCAACAGCGCCCGAGGGACCGGCCTGATGATAGTGAGTGCCATACCTCCATGATTACTATTGCATGCTGTGTAACAGGGTGGGCAGCGGGGCATGGCCTCCATCCATTGACACCATTGCCATGCATGCAACTTGTTACAGTCAGCACTGTCCAGTGGCACTGCATGTCTGGGAGTGCGTCGATGGTGGTCCATGCATGCACCGGGTACATGGCTGTGCCACTGCCTTCGCACCACATAGCCATGTCACTAAACAGCCACAGTGGTGCTGTGCATGACTTGGCCGGTGGGTGTGTGCAGCGGTCCGCATGGCTGTTTGCGCCTGGGTGGGCAGGTCTTGTGTCACACACCATCACAGAGGCATGTCCCATGGCCGTATGCCATGCACAGTGGGTGGGCTGTATGGGACTGTGCATTCACACCTATTGACTGTGCTCCCTTGTCCTAGGTGTCCGCCAGCTGCAGGCCATCCATAAGGCACTGCGGGCGATCTTAACAGTGGCGAGGGCATCGCTGGACATACTGCAGGGGTTTGAGCAGCCGGGTGTCCGGCGGAGACACAGCAGGCGGAGCAGCCAGAGTGGGAAGCAGGGCTCCCAGTGACCATATATATGCCCCTGATTTTCCCTACCCCCCTGGACCCACCCTCACACCCCTCCTTTCCTGTCCCATTTGTTCACCCCTGCCCTTACCTCCCCACCTTGTTTATGGCCCTCCCCCACATTTGTACATAGTTTTGTAAATAGTTCCTTTTGATATGTTTTTGAATACAGATCTTTTGATATGACTACTGTGGCGGTCTCTGATTTGCAGCGGGCTATAGGTGCTCAGCTGCAGTGGTGTGCATGGCGTCAGGGGTGGTGCAGTCAAGGGTATGTGTGTGTGTCCGTGGGGAGGTGACTATGGTGTGGGAGTAGCTATCAGTCACTGTCTGTGGTGTGTGTGTTGTTCCCTGTGCACTGGATGACTGTGTGCAGTGGTCCATGGTGCATGCTCTGTGTCCATGGCGCACCTGTCAGCCCGTCCATGGCCTGTGCAGCTGACACCCTTGCATGTCTGTGACCTGCACAGTCTGCTGGCATGTCAGTAGTGGCTGTCCATGCAGGGCAGCCACTGTACCCGTCACAATACTGGGTTGCCTCCTGTCACTGGTGTGGTGCATGTCTGCCTCGGGTGACACTGTGGCCTCCGCAGTTGTTGTCCCACCTCCATGCTGTGGCTTGTGTGTGTTGTAGGGGATGTGCACTATTGTCTGTGACTTGTGCTCCGGGCAAATGATGGTGGCGTACAAGTCCACAGTGCCTGCGCAGGGTGGCTGGCACTCCTGTGCCATGGAGGACTGCAGGCTGTGTGTGTACACAGTTTTCATGGGCCCACGCTGGGGGCTTGGTTGCCCCTCGCGCCCCTGTATTGTTGTGCCCTTGGGTATGGGTGGTGTTTGTCCATGCACTGTGTGGCATCCGGTGTGGTGCATGCTTCCACGCACCATCTGGGTGCCGCGCTGGCTGTTGTGGCCAGTGCTGGGTCGGGTGTCCTTGGGAGGGTGTGCAGGGTGCTGTACCACTGGTGGTGGTGTCCAGGGATGCCCTGTCCCATGTGGGGTACCTCGTGTGCCAATGCATGATGGTCTCAGCTGTACCTGGGGAAGCTGTGCGTAGTGGCACTGTGTATAGCCGTTATTGCACCGCTGTGTGCTGCCACCAGCTGATGGATGCTCGTGGTGGGGCTGCCTTGCATGGTTCTGTGCTGCACAGGGTTGCATTATCTGAAGTGGGGTGGTGGCATGCATGGGTTTCCTGCAGTGGTGGGCCAGCTGCTCCTGGGCAGGTTGTCTGGGGTCATGGTGCAAGGTGTGCTCTGCATTGGGGAATGGTGTGGCCGGGTGGTCAGCCCTCCTTGTGTGCCAGTCACAGCTTGCCAGGGGTTGTGATGGGGCACCCTGGCCCAGCTGTGGGTTGGTTGCTTGTCTCCATGGGCCAGTGGTTATTCCAGCCCTCCCCCAGTTGTGCAGTGCATGGGGTGTGGGGGACGATGTCTGTTCCACTGTGTGTTCCTCTGCCCATCTATGGCATGGGTGGTGGGCCCCTACCTCCCTGGTTGTGCAGTTGCATTGCTGTACTGCTGCTGGGGGGAGTCCCTGTTTGCGCTATGGCGCCTCTGGACTGTTCAGCTGAACATCCCTTGTTGCGCTATGGTGCATCAGATCTGCTCAGCTTCCCCTCCCTAGTTGTGCTATGGTGCAGGTGGTGCGATATTCAGTCATCGGCTGTAGGCGCATCTTGGCCAGCTCAGTTTTTGAATATCGCGCCTCTTGCGCATGGGCGCAATGGACTTGCGCTTGCTCCTGCTATTGCACACTTTTTGGGCGCAGTTTGAATATCTGGGCCTTGATGTGTTTTTGCGTATTTTTTGTGTCCAACTTATAGCAAGTGGTTTTATACATTAGGAAAGTTAACTCAGTTTATGACCTGTTAGCTGTATGTCTGTGTATAAAGCTAACTCGCTATTTTTTTCCTTCTGTGAATCCAGCACAAGCTTACCTTTCTAATTGTGTCATTAGCTCTCCATAGAAAGGAAATTAAAAAAAAATTATACACCACAAGTCCAATATGCCTTTTACCTTATTTATTTGCAAGTTCAACAAACCACCAGACTTGGAATTCTCAACAGCTGTTACCACTACTGTTGGGGAATTCTATATCTGTTTGGTGGATCCGTTCTTAAAACTTACAAATAAATAATTAAAATGCATATTGGACTTGTGGTGCCTATTGTACTATATGCATGGATATGTATGGTACTATATTTTATTAATTTATTTAGTTTTTGTTGACCGAGTAGGGTGCACTAGCCATAGCAATGACTATTTTCAGGCAGGACCCAGGAGGTTACAGAACAAAACATTAGAAACGAATAGTGCAGTCATTAAACAATACATAATTGGACAATAGGAATACAGTGCAGGCAGGAGAAAAACTACAGGTACAGTCTGAGTACATAACAATGTCTAAAGAAAAATATATACACGGGTATTTATGGTAGAAAGTTGATTAAGGTTGTAGTTTATACATATGAGTATTGTAGTCAATTATATATGTATGTTCATGTCATGCACAGTAAGCCTTTCTTTGTGTATGTCCAATACTGCAAGACCACTATCTCACAGTAAACAAATGGCCACTAACTGACACACCGTGTATAAGTGTTTCCTGTACTGACCCACAATATATCATACCTATTTTTTGCATTTGGTGAGCTTCAGGGCTGCGACTGTTGCAGACTTTGATACACCACCCCTCTTGTTCAGATATACTCCGTACCGAGCTGAAACAGCACTGAGTTATATTATGCTGTGGGAGCTTAAATGCTGAGTTTCAAACAGAAGTCTCATTAATAATCAGCTGGGAGAAATCTTGACAAACCTTTGAAAAAGGACTATTACTAACTACATTCTGAATTTCACATAAAAGCTACAGAGGCTCATAAAGCATACATTCATTTTTTTACCTCAAATGTATTTCAATTACTTTGCAATATAAACTTGGCCAGGCAAACTGACCAGAACAGAACAATATTTTTCTAATTCTCATCTCCTTCACCCCTACTGTCCCCTCCACCCTCTCCGATCCACTGACGAGGAATTGCTAGAGATTCCCAGAGTTCGTTTACAGACATCTGGGGCAAGGTTATTCAGTTTTATGGCCCCGACCCAGTGGAATTCTCTACCTCATCGGGTGCAAGATTGCCCGACCATCCAAAGTTTTAAAGTTGCCCTGAAAATTTATTTATTTAGCCTAGCATTTTCTAATGTTTAACGCCGCTGCTGTATTTATTAGTTTTAACTTTTTGTATTGTTCATTTATTGATGTGTTTTAATTAAGTTGTTGTACAGGCACCTTGATTTTAGAAAGGCACCTTTTTACAAGAAAATAATGATTTGATTTGATGTGATCCATACAGCTCAACCTACAAATTTCCTAATAGTATCTAGGAATGAAGATTGCCATCCATCTCCGTACACACAGAGCCAACTGCAAATGCGTACAGTGCTCAACAGACAAAGAGCATGCTCTGTAGTATTAATAAAACTAACAGTAGCAATGTACTGTTGTATCTGTTGGCCTTACCAGTGGTTATGCTGATAAGATAGGGGAGGAGCAGCAATGGGTTTGTGATCCTCCTGCCAGATAATGATGCAGCCTCTGTGCAACAGTGGCACATAGAGAAGCTGCTTGAAGTTCAATACTGTATTTGTTTTGCTGTCCAAGTGGCAAAGGGCTCTGAGGGCTGCGTGCAGTGCAACTTAAGTGCAGAATAACTTTACTGTGTTTAAATTTGTTTTATAAATTTCTCCCACAAGAAGAAGGCTGCCCTTTACAAGGATTTTTTTCCCATTACTGTGATGACTGCATACAGAGGTTTGTGGTTTTGTAGAGTAAATGACTCATTCAGTGTTTAAATGAAAGGCATAAACACATCCCCCTTCATATTTGCAATTCTAAGCCTTTCTGCATTTATTTACTTTAGGGGACAGTCTGTGGATTTGAGTGCGCCAGTGAGAAATATGGCCACACGCGCATTCCAGTGAAAGGTATGTCACTGGGTTGTCATTTCAACACAGAAGAAAGAAACAAAATGTTAATATTTTTTAATTTCATAGTGTAAGGAATGCTCAAAACTATTTTACACTGCAGACCCAGGGGTGTGGGGTGGAGCGCCCCCACAGAAGGAACGAAATGTCAATGGTTTTCATTTTCATACTGCTAGGTATGCACAAACGAAATGACAATCTTTTTTAATTTCATAGCATAATAAACACTCATATCAAACGAAATTTCAATGTTTTTCATTTCATAGTGCAGTATGCACAAATAAAATTTCAGATCACCACTGGGGACCGGGGGGGGGGGGGCCGGGCGCCCCCACAGAAGAAAGATGGCAATTTATCATTCGATTACTGTTCCACTTTACTGTGATCTGGTGCTGAGATAATCATTTTGCTAAGATCAAGTTTCTGAAAGATTTTGCATGTGAGCAGTTTGTTACTGCTGTAGGTGGCATTTATTTTACTTTAGGGGACAGTCTGATTTCAAACTGATATTTTAACAGTCTCTGTTTTTTTTTGTTTTGGTCTTATTAAACAAAATATTGTCAATCAAGTAAGTCTATGTTTTTTCTTATATTAGCTGGGGGGTGTGGGGGGTGGAGCCCCCCAATAGGTAATTGTGATATTGCAATATTGTATGCTTTTTCAATTGTTCGTGCCATCAATCGATTAAATAGCCAGGGGGTGTATTCATTCACTCATTTAGTGTCTCAGTGCTCGTGACGTCGGTGGTGAGCCACAATACCGTAATCCGCTGAATTAGGAAACAGGGGTGCTGTATGTCCCCTAATCTAATAAAATGCTAGCCTTTCTTTTCAACTTCTTATAAACAGGACACTTATGTGCTGTGGAAGAAAAATAACACACAGAAAGCAAAATCAGAACAAATTATGAATCTGACAAGGTCTTTGATCAGTAAATATGTGGCTCTCGTAGTAAACAAGTGTACAGTACTCCCAGCAGTTTATGTAGTAGAGGTGCTCCTTATAGACATTAATAAGTACAAAAGCAAGAGAAAAGTCAATAAGAAAGAATAGCAATTTCTGCACCATTGATATAAAGTCATTACCCACACATTAATCAAGTGTTTTATTACCAGTTTCTAACACAATCATAGATTCATAGACTCAGTCTATGACTCTATGATTGTGTTAGAAATTGATCATCATGACTCAGCTCTACAGCAACTAATCGTGACTGTCATTCTTTGTATTAAATCATACTCAAAAGGGACTTTGATTAATTGCGGGACCTTTTTGATCCATATTAGACTGGTATTAAATTATATTTCCAACAGAATCCAAAGTGTAGCTCCACCACAGGAGTACTGAGGCATTCACTATACTTGTTGCTTATAAAAGCCAATTCATAATGAAATACTGAACAATCATTTTCAAAGCATTGCACCAATATGTGACTGGAAAATAAACATTAGGGATAGAGGAAAGGGCCCTTGAACATGTGGCTCCATGGAGAGAGACCTTTTATACGTAAGGATTAGGAGCTACACAAAAAAATCCATAAATAAACGTGATCACTACAAAATTTTTTAATAATTACTAAACACATGTATTTCCTGATAGTAAGTGTGCTACACAGTTTCATTCTGTGTTCATGTAGCCCTATAGCAGATAGTGCAGATAGAAAAGTCCATAAAACTAACATTTAAGTTATCCTCAGCAAACCATGGTTCTCTGTCATGAAAGCAGGCTATCACTTCGGTATAGGCCCTCTTCTTTCCAGGTTACCCCACAATCCCCAAGGAAGCCATACTTCTTTCCACTCTGCACCATTCCTTCTACCATTACCTGCAGGCCTTGGTCTGACACTCCCTCTCTTTCCCAGTATAGTAAAAGATGCACTCGCCACTTGCGTTTTATACACATGGGAAACACATGATCAACAAGGTAAATTATCTAACTTAACCAACAATACAACATACACATTGAGCTGATAAACGCAATTCATGTTCATGTTTAATCCCATAAAACACCCTTATCTGGTTAAAGCACATGCACCCGTGGTGGCTCTGCAAGAGCTTGTTTTCTTTGTGTGTTCTATAATGGTCCCCGAGGTGGAGCTTTGGGAGTGGGTGGGCTAAAGCTCCATCTCTCTTTCATGAATGAGACGGAGATCTGACATATTCTGCATGCTGTAAGAATACTATACTCCTGGAAACTATGTGATATAGGACTTCCCCATAGTTTCCTCTTAAGTGGGGAGGAGATGTGGAAGAGTACTGGTAACCCCCCATATGCCTGCTTTCACTTTTCCAGTAAGAGTCTACTGCAGTAGCACCCTAAGCTTCACTATTACTTTCCCTTTATTTCCATCCTTGTTCAGGCTGGTCACCTGAACTCCAAATGGGACTTCCTTTCTCTTCATCTTTTTTCTGTTCTTTGCAAGCATATGGAACCCAGCCCTCCATCACTCCCTCCACTCTGGCCCATTATGGAATACACACTGTTGAGTATTTTAGTTATGATTTAGTGTGTATTCTCGGGCAGCCTGATGTCAAATCCTCTTGGATTTCTTATTGACATTCATAGCATTTGTAATGCTGCCCCATGCTTGGAGAAAAACTCTGAGTATACTGTAAGCAGTTCTGTTCAGTTTTTATCTTCCACGATTTTCCCTTACTGTAGACAATAAAGAAACAGAGGTTGAATAAAAAGGGGAATGCTCAGGTATGAATATGCTTTGTTTAGCCTAGTATTCTGATTACCCAATCCCTGAAGGTGATACTTCGGTGTTCCGAGGGATCGTAGGAACACTGAGTAGAACGTATAAAGTTTTGAATATATAATTGCTGCAAGTTCATATTACTGTAAATATAGGAAAACAGAAGTGATATAAAGGATACATGTTACCTGTGTACAGTTGGAGCTAGTACATGCTGCATGGAGCGTGCGAGGCAGTTTCTGTATGGGGTTTACAAACAGAGGCTGAGTACTCCATGCTGCGTAGCGTTCAAATTTTACAAACTTCTGGACTGTGCAGAATTTGAGACACTTTTCAGACAAATTTTATGCCCAAATTGTAAATATTGGCAAATAAGCCCTGTTCAGTTTATTCCCTGAGTTTAAACCTGGACAAGTGTTTTACTGATAAACAAGGGAACTTTCCACGGCCTGCTGAGTATATTGTTCTGCTGCATCAGCTGCTGGACCACTTTTTTCCCCTTACAATATTTTTTTTTTGGTGAAGGGTAGGGCTACCTTAGTCAATATGATGTTTTCTGATCAAATCTAAGGTTATTTATTTGTTATACAGAGATTGTTAAGTTTATTTAAACATTTCTAACAGATTTTGCAAAAGAAATAAGTGTAATAAAATGATTTAAAAGGATTTATAATCTTAAAACGTTTAGCGGTGGAGTCAGCTGTAGTCACCTGATGTTCCTCTGCTATAAAAGAGACACATCCCGGAAAACTGGTAGATTCATTTTGGGATCAGCCTGATACTGACCCCTAAGTGGAGGTCTGCGCCTATACAGACCTAGACTCCATTTGCTACAGAGGTGGTCATTACTGTCATTACCTCTAACCAGCAGCAGTTTGATACTGTGTTTATTATTGTTTTTTTTTATTTTGTCGTATATCAGTTCACTGTATTGCTGCCTACAGATATTGAAGTGGACTATCTGAATAAAATTTTGGCTTGGCAACTGCCTTGCCACTACCTTAGATCTGTGTCAGTGTCCACCTCTACACCTACCTTCTACGACAGTAACATGGACACTCTTTATCACCGGGCTTTACACCTTATTACAAATGCCCCAGCTACAACATATCACTGCACACTATACAAGGAGATGAATTGGACCTCACTAAGGAGATTTTTCCATATTTACAATTGGTTGTATAAAGCACTCCTGAATAAGTTACCCGTACATATCTTCTACCCTGCATAGCTCACACAGCTCCAATGCATTAAGGAAATGTGCATATATTTTACAAATCCCCAAACCGTACTCAAGCTGTCCAAGTCAGCCAAGAGTTACATCCTCCCTTCATCCTGGAACAAACTCCAAAGCACGCTTAAATTAAAAATCTGTTACCCTTAAACACGCTCAAACTCCTCGTGGTAAAAAATCGAACCCAGAAATTTGTCAGTGCTACTAACTTCTAAATACCGTCCTACCTAACTATTGTCTTAACCATCTAAATAACTCTGACAAAAGCCATATTATGCACTTATTTTCATCCCCGTGTGCACAATGTTTTTCTGGCTGTGACCGGTATTAGTTTTTGCTATTATAACTGAAGTTCTCATTGTCTGTTTGACCTACTTTATGTTTCATATTTGTTTAATGTAATTTACACGATTTTTGTCAACCTGCCATGTACTATGTGTATTGTTATCGTTGTCTATGTACTGTATAGGGAACGCCTTGTGAATGAGCCTGCTCAATGGTTGTTATCCCTTCAAATAAACTGAACTGAACTTCCAGACCCCATATGTCCAAGGTAATGGTAGGACGTTGTGGCAAAAAGTGGTGCAACCGAGCCTTAATCAAAAGGTGGGACAGGGACAGGATGGGAGGAGGGATGCATGCTGCTACATATCACTTAGCCGCCTTGCAGGGGGCTCCAGCTGCAGGCAACCTGAAGGCACAACCACCTCTCCTCCCTCCCCCTTTTGCCCTTGGTCACTGAACCGTGGTCTCGGACACCAGCACTGAACCTGTCCTACAGTAGTTTCTTCTGAGGCTGTAGTGGCTGAAATGACCTAAACTAAAAGGCCTTCTTCTTGTGATTTGGGGTCTTTGTATCCTTCTGGGATGAAGCCACAAAATCTAGGCTGGTGCTGGACTACTCAACATGTGTGAGATGCCTCTCAACACCTAGGCCAAAGATGTCAGTGCTCAGGAATGGGACATTGAACGGCTTATGCTGAGTGTCCACTGCCAAGGTGGACAGCCTCAGCCAGGTTTTACAACACATGGGGACAACTGCAGTCATGGCACAAGCACAGGAGTCACCCATGTCCAAGGCCATCTGAAGCTGGTGTTTAGCCAGCTACTGACCCTGGTCTTTGATACAGTGGAAAGAAAGCTGCTTGCCAGATGGAAGCAGGAGAAGAATTGCCACATAATCCCAAAGAGGGAATGGCCAAAATTCACTATCATGACCGAATAACTGCCCTGAGGGAGACTCAAAGAAGCGACTGTGTAAACTTTTCAAGTCCCGTGGTCATTCTTTTTGGATTTTTTGTCTGGAGGTTTATCCACTTCCTTTTGGCCCTTCTACTTGTGGAAAACTGAGTCTGTCACCAATCCCTCCTCAGGAGGATGTTCAGATGTAACCCCTAGGTGGCGCTATCCCAAGGGCTACTACCCCTGCCTGCTTGGCTAGTAGCAGGTTATGGGGCCCGAGTTCTGAAACGGGTGCCTCCGCCCGGAGGTCAGAGTTGGTAGTGGTCAAGCTAATCTGGGCACAGCCCTCCGGGACACTGTAACCCCCCTCTTTCCCCTCTAGTGGCCGGAACACTGTACAATAATCACTTTCACAATACCCCTGGTACACCACACAAGAACACACACTGTTTGCACTTACCAGGGCTGGTTCCTCTGGCTCCACCCTGGGGACCCTGTAAAACAAGGTTATGCACAGCAAATAGCAACTCTACAGTACTTTGAGCACAAACTGGAACCACAGTCAGATTACATGCAGAAAAAATAGATCTGATTTATTCAGGGACTTGAACAAGGAAGGGGCAAAATCAGGTTAATTAGCTTAAAGGTTATATCAATCAAGCAGTTATGCATGCGCTTTGAGTCCCTCCACACAGTCGCACCTCTGGGTACCCAGGTGGAGAAAAGATGGGCTAGCTAGGACTGTTGCCCAGGGTTGCAGCTAGTTGGGGCCCTGTGATGGAAAACACAACATGCACAGTACACAATATTTGTAATCCGGAGCCAGAGGGCTCAGTTCGTAAAGGAAACTAAACGACAAGAAAATCAGATGACACACTCAGATTAAGCTGTTGTTGCAGGGAGCTACCCTAGTATTTACTCACGATACCCAAGACTGGACACAGGCTGGACGAAAATCAAGACTGTGGGTGGTGAATCTGGAATGCTAGGAGAAGCAGGGCCCACCACGAGTTGCAGAGGCGTCATTCCTGATGAAGCATGGAGCAGGAGGCTGATCCCCAGGCAGGTCTCTCGTCGATGGTTTCTCTGTGCAGCCGGTCGTCTGGCTGGGCCAGTCTGGCAAGGCCCAGACCGCATGGAGACAAATTTGGATGCAGTCCGTTTTGGGCTGGATACAGCTTCCAGCAAGCAGAACACAGTTCACAAAGTGGGGAACTAACTCACAACCCACTAATAGCACATAGCACATTTACATGTATGAGAATTTTACTGTACCAGGCAAAGCGCTCCCTGGTCACAATTGCAAAGTCTCTGCACTCACCGGGAGCTTAGGGGTAACTGGAACTCCTGACAGGCCGATCGCATTCAGCAAAATCTTTCGTCTTCTTCAGGTTGAGCCTGGCCCACTTCAGTAGCTTACTTTAGTCACACAAACTTAGATTTAGTCCAAAATAATTCTCTTCTCTCCCTCTCAGGAGCAGCTGGCAGACATGCAAGCCAAAAACTCAGCCCTTTCACAGTTTTCCCATGTGAATCCACTCAGGATTGCTGCCCAAATACACTTGAGCTCTTCTCATTCCACTTCCCAGCTCAGAACTAACTGAAAACTGCCAGCAGCCCGGGACTTCCCCAAGATCCAAAAGATTCGGTTGGCTGATTTGGCTGTCAGTCAAAGCAAGAGCTCCCCCTTCAGTTGCAAAAAAGGCAAAAAAAGTTCAAAACTACAATTCCTACAGATTTTGACTTCAGACAGCTCCTGTAGTCCGGCTACATTTTAGGTCCCACCAGAACTGATTGGTCCAATTTGCAGTCCAGGACCAAGATAGTAGAGACAAAACAGTCCTTGCTACAGAGAAAGCAGGTTAGACAAACTACATTATCATTATCACTCTAAATAATTTTCAGCAAATAGTTACATCTTTCAACAGAGTTCCCTCTCAGATTACTTATGTTGCAATAGGCAGCTCTTAAAGAGACAGTATACAGAGGCTATGCAGACTCTGGTAATCACACTTAAAACTGCTAAAATGCAGGACACCAGCCTGGCAGTGAGTTTTTAGACACGCTCAAGGAATACTTTTTGGGGAACCCCCATTTGTAGGGGGTTACACAGAGAACCCTGAAAGAGTCCCTTGGGGACTGCATAATTGCAGGCCATAGGGGTATAGGGTGCCAGGCAGGATACTAGATGTTGCCCAGAGCTCCAGGGTCAGTCTCAAAATGGCTTCAGCCATGGGGAAGGCAACCACTGGGGATTCGTCCCTATCAGGATGTCAGTGAACAGGTTTTGCCAATTCAGGCCTGGTTCCAAAGGCACTTTCATGGAGTCAACATTAACCGCCATTGAGCCTAAGTGAGCTCTCCAACTGATTCATGGTCATAGGTATCAGCCCTGGTTAAGACAATCAATGACTCAAATTCTGAGTCTGAAGATTCTTCAGAGATGGCCCTTGACCATTTATCACCATGGACCACCCTGGTATCTTCATCCTGGGCAATCTCCACTGACAAATGGCCTGACAAGCTGGCAGCCTGGCAGGAAGTCCTGGTCAGAGCCCCAAATAGTGTCTCTGGTGGAGGAAACATCCATCCAAAGAGGAGACACAGCAGTTTGCAGAAATTTGTGGACAGGCTTGGGAACAGCTAGGGGAGGTTAAGGGTCTGCTGGTCATAGGGGTAGGCCTCTACACCTCCCTGCAATGGTGCATTGCTGCCAGATGAGCTCCACATAGCGCTGATACAGCCAGCATTGATGCCGCTCCTCATATGATGATGAAGAGGTTGAGGAGTGTTGATGGCACTGGCTCCCAGCTGAGAAAGATCGAGAGTATGAGAGGCACCTTAACCTCAACCGTGATCATTAGCCTGAGGGTCAATATTGACAAGGTGGTTCCTCTGGATGGTAGGCATAGAATACTTGCTTGAACAGAGTAACCACAATGGGCAACAGAGGCATGACCGCTGCTGGAAGCACCTCACAAGGCAACTCAGTCAGGGGTATTGACTGGGCCTCTTCCTCTTAGGTGAGGACAGGGAGCAAGGGGATCTGAGAGAGTGACTCCCTGTTGAGCTCTTCCAACAGCCAGCAGACTGGTTTAAGAAGACCTTGACCACCTGTTTGACCAGAGTCGAGACTGAAAGGCCCAACAGGGTTTCCATGGAGCCCTTGACCAAACCCTCGACAGGAAAAATCTTGACCGAGGCTGAGCTGTTGAGGAGTCAAACCAGAGATAAGGCGTGATCTTTCCTAGTCCCACAACCTGTGGTAATGCTGCTTCTTGTGCTTCTTGCTGAAGTCAGAAGGGCTCTCCCCAGAGGTCTGAAGGGTCATGCACATTTCCCTGAAATCATCAGAGAAGGAACCTATGACACAGGCTATAGCCGGAAGCAGTGCTGAGACCAACAAGAAACTCACAGAAATTGTCCACCTTATCTCCCATGACCACAAGCTATGCAGCTGCCCCAGTAACCATCTATTGCAATTTGTAGTCCTTAGGCCTTCCCAAGGCCAGCCTGGCCTTCTGTTCTTCAAACAAAGCTAGCATGGCCCATTTATGAACTTTGAGACACTGTGTTCCTTGCCAAGGCAGTAGATGTACATGTCATGCAGATCTATGGACGACATCTCCTGCCTACACCAGGTGCAGAATTTGAATTTGGGCTCGTTGCTTTCCATCATCAATCGTTATTGCAAAGCAGAGTTGGAAGAAGCAGAAGCAATTTTAATGCTGAACATGGATTGAAAGTTGAAGATTCACCAAAGTAAAGCATTTGAAAACTTGCAATTCATGTATGCATGCAGAGCTGTGAAGAAGGAAACCTGCCCCCTCTAGCTCCCTGACGAAGGGTTGTTTGGACCCAAAGCACCATGGCAAGTGGCAGTGGTGTGTTGTGTGTTACACTTTCACTACATATGGCTTATTAAAGCTTAAAATGCATCTTTGTGTGAGAGTGCTGTTTTGGCTCCTAAGTACCTGTGTGGAGTGCAAGCTCCTCTGGACATTTTCCCTCTAATGAAAGGAATGATTCAACATCACGGGGCAGAGATATACCATCTGGGTGGTCGGAGGAGCTTAATTTGAAGATATTCCAACAGGGCTTGCATTAGCACAAGTAAAGTGGGGGTCAGTTTGGCCATCTGCTTCAAATGTTGGGGATCAGCTCTGAAAATCTTGGGTCAGAAATGTTTTGGCATGTCATTGCACTACATTACCTGCCACTTTTTTTTGCTAATGATATAGGTGCAAGCCTTTCAATCTATAGGGTCAGTGCTGAAGCACTGTTTTTATTTTTGTACTTCAAAATCCTCAAAAATTTCATTTGGGGACTTTAGTAGGGAGATAACGCAAACCCTGTTCCAATGACTCAGCTGTCTCCAGGAAGGCTGACATTGTGTGGATAGTGAACTGTAGCCATGCCTTTAGAAGTACTTTTTCACAGAAAGAGGAGAGGACTGGTGGAACAGACTTCCCAATGAGATGGATGTGCTAAAAAAAGTGTGGCATTCAAACAAGGCTGGGACCAGCACAAGGGCCTGATAAGATATGGGGCTGGTAGAGCAAGGGTAGGGAAACAAAGAGTGGGATCCTATAAGGATATCCCACATGTATTATGCAGGGTTGGGCACACATGATGAGCCTTGATCTACCATTATTTCCTATGTTTCTACATAACAGCAGTCTGGACAGAGTCTGAGAGAGGTGCTCAGTATCCTCATTTGGAGATGACTGATGAAGCAGCCATTGGGAGACTGAGTTAAAAGCGGGTAAAGCCAGAGAAGGAAAATAATAGGTTATTCACTTCTAGCCATAGTTCTAGGAACATCCACAATTTACCAGTTCCACTAGGATAGTGTTATTGGCCAGAGCAGCCTTAAGCTAAATTCCTCCCACCACCCGGGTGGTATATCCCCCAACTCCACCCCATGATGTCAGATCTCACATGCTGGAAGAAGGATCAGGTGTCACTTGTCAGGGGAGGCCTGGTGGATAGCAAGGATGTGAACCATATACCCCTCCTCAAATTATGGTTACAGGTGAGTAACTTTATTCTTCTAGAGGCATGGATATCGTTCACTTATCCACATTATTGAAGATTCCTAGCAGTAGGAGGCAGGCACACACCCTACTTGTGAACAGATTGGAGAACAAGGTCCCAAAACCCGCATCCCAGGATGACTCAAGATCAGTGTGATAATTAAGCAATAAACCATGACAGGGTGTGGGTGATGCTGGGATTGCCCATGCCTGGCGTGGGTCAGTCACAAGGCCACAGGCCGAGTGATCAAACGTCACTAGGTGTGGGTAAATCCCTGCAACACCCTGGAGTGGTTTATTGCCATTATACAATGGTCTCTGTAGGTAAAATGTTAAGATTTGGGTGAGAAATTTTGTTTAATTTTTGTTGAAATATTGAAAAAATACTGTAGATATTCCTCCGAAGAAAGAAATAATCCCAGACCTCTATTGGTTTAAATGCAGTGTATTTAAGTGAGAACAGTAAAGAAAGACAGGCAGTTAACTGTTTTGGATTGGTCCGGCCTCCAGAGGTGTCAGCAGCTGCAGACATGGAGGTGTGCTGATCAGCGTAACTGACATCCGTTTCTCCCAGTTACCAATTTTCAAATAAATAAATAAACAGGGCTTGACCATCAGGAGTGATGTGTGAGGAGCTGGTCACAGCCTGTGATTAAATGGAGGATATACAAGACAGTTTCTGCATTTTCAAGCTGTTAGTTTACTGAGCTGAAAATGTAGGCAAAATCAACATTCTGTTTGGATCAAACTGACTGCATGCTCATGCAAGCTAAAGGAGAGAGGTGTGTGTGTTAAAGTGAACAGAGCAGGGAAGAAGGGAGGTAACAGCAGCGCTACAGAGGTGGGATGGCCATTACAGGACGGAGGTGTGGATTGACCCTATGGGCTGGAGAGAAAGGCCAGTGTCACAGGAGCAAGAGGAAGGAAGGAGCAATGCAACTGCTATTAAAGTATTTTGTTTCATATTTTTTTTCAGCGAGTTGTTTTGGGAGACACTTTACTTTTTGGTTGCGGTGGATGGGAGTTTACCAACACTTTTAAGATGGCAGTTTCTGTTTCAGTTTTTAGGGGTCGGAGTAATTTTAAAACATGTGGCTGGCTGGCACCTCTTCCCATGGGTAGTGTCAAAATGTACCATGGCTGGGGAGGTGCCAGGCAGCCAATCAGGAGATGCAACTATTAAGCCCATTATATAATGGGAAATGAAGGTCTGTGCTGACTTCCAGGCAGCAGCCCTACGGATCTCCTGTAAGGGGACATCTTTGGAAAGCAGCTACCGAGGCAGCAGTACTTCTGGTGTAATGAGCCCTGATCTGCTCGGAAGGCTCCTGGCCAGTCAACCTATAGCAGAGGTCAATGCAAGATGTGATCCACCTTGCAATCATCACTTTGTTGCTGGTCTACCAGGAGCAGCTTTAGTGTGGTAACTAAAAGCTGGTGAGCCTGACTCCAAACTCCAGCCCGTGCTCTACACAGTATGAGAGTGTTCTCCACAGGTCCAGGGTATGGAGCCTGTGGCTGGCCTCAAAGGGGTTAGTAAAATATACTGGTAAGTTAATCACCTGGTTAAAGTGAAACTCCGATACCACCTTCCAGGAGGAACCTGGGGTTGGGGCAAGGATGACTCTGTCCCTATGGAAGATCAGCTAGGGAGAGCCTACCGAGAGAACTTGGAGTGTAACAATCCTTCTATAATGGCCACCAGGAAGGCTGCCTTCCATGACTGGTGTGACATGCCACTCCTGTGCATTGGCTCAAAAGGCTTGTCCATGAGCACAGTCAAGACCAGCAGTAAGCCCCATGGTGTACATGGTTCATGCACCAGAAGGGACAACTGGTCAAGACCCTTGAAAAAGCACCTGATCGCCTTCTCTTGGGCTATTTCTGGTATGCTGGCCTATGCCTGGTAGGCAGAGATGGCTGCTAGGTGCACCTTAAGGGTTGTCACTCACAGTCCCAGTTGGGAAATGAACCAGAGGTAGTCCAGGATGCTAGCCGCAGGGCAAGCAAGGTGATCAAGCTCCTTTTCCTAACATCAAATGGAAAATCTCTTCCATTTAAAGGCATAGCTCCTATGAGTCAACTCATTCCTGGAGACCTCTGCTATGTGCAGGACATACTCTAAGAGATTCAAGGCCTGGCACTCTAGCTGCTCAGGATCCAGTCTGTGAGGTGCACAACTGAAGGTCCAGGTGCAGGATTATCCCCTGAAGTCTGGTCAGCAGGTCTGGGGCAGAGAGTCAAAGGCAAGGGAGGAAAGGCGTACCACGAGGTCAGGGTCAGGGCTTGATGAGGCATCCTATCGATTGTCCAGGGCTATGGGGTCAGGCACAAAACAGCCTCAGTTTGGCGTTCTCCTGGGAGGCAAACAGGTCCACTGAGGTGAGCCCCACAGGAAGAACAGGTGGTTCAACCAGTTCCTGATTCAGAGACCACTCATGTGATGTCTCTCCAAATCAGCTGGGAGTTTTTGCCAGCTGACTGTTCTACCCCGCAACATGAATCTCCAGAAGAGCAGTACCCAGGCTGTGCACGAGGGTCCAGTTGCAGTGTGCATCCTGACATGGAGGAAGGGAGTGTGCCACCCTATCTGTTCAGATAAAACATGGTCATGGTTTGTCCATCTGAACCTGAATGACCAGACCCCTGACTAGCGGAACAAATTCCATCAAAGCCAATTGCATTGCATGAAGCTCCAGCAGGTTCATGTGGTGAACAGACTCCCAGGGTGACCAAAATCCATGGGCCTCGTGGTCTCCCAGGTGTGCTCCCCACTCTACCAGAGAAGTGTCCACCATCAGCATGACAGTCAGCTCTGGGCGGACAAACAGGATTCCTTTCTCCAGGTGTTCCAGGATAAGCCACCACTGGATGGCATCCCACATCAGCAAGGTCACTGTGACTGGCTCATCCAAGTGGCCTAGGCACAGGGACCACTGACATCCCAGTTCCCACTGAAGCTAGCACATCCACCAGTGGGCCCAGTGGACTGCAATGGTGCAGGATGCCATGTACCTCAACAGCCACAGGAAATCCCGGGCAATGTTCAAGAGTCCAAACTGAAATGATTGGGCAAAGGAGGTAAGATCTTGCACTTGGTCAGCCAGGAGATGGGCCCTGGCCTGCAGGGAGTCTAGTTTTGCACTGATGAACCTGACCACCTGCTTTGGTACCAGTTCAGACTTGTCCTGCTTGATCAGCAGGCTCAAGTTTCAGCAGGTCTGGAGAGCCAAGTCTGTGGATCTCTCCACAGCCTCTCTGGATGGACTGGCTATCAGACAGTCATCCAGGTAAGTACACTCTGACTCTAGGTGCCACAGGTGGGCCAACACCACTGCCATGCATTTGGCAAAGACCCTGCGTGCAGAGGAGAGGACCAAAGGCATGACCTGGAACTGGTACAGAACCCCTTCCACTCAGAAATGGAGGTACCAGTGGTGGAGCCCATGGATGGGAATGTAGAAGAACACATCCTGGAGATCCAGGAAGGAAAACCAAATGTTTTGCTCTAGGGATGGAATAATCTGGGTCACAGTGACCATCCAGAACTTCCATTTTTGCACGAACTAGTTGAGCTCATGTAAATCCAATATGGGATGCCAGACCCCTTCTGTTTCAGGACCAGGAAGTACCTGGACACATAACCCTGACTGGCCAGGGCATCCAGGACACATTGCCATTTTACAAGGAGCTGAGCGATATCCTCCCAGAGGGCAGACAATGTGTCCTGAGACACCCCGGACTCTTGAGATGCATGGAGGTGGTAGGGTGGGAGAGCATCTAAGTCTAGAGACAATCCTCTGACCACTACTTCCAACACCCACTTGTCCATTGTGTTAGTGAATCAACGTGGCAAGACGTGACATAGGCAGCCTCCAACTGAGACAGCAAACAGGGATAGGACATGTAGAGGGATGACACCCCCAACCCATTACTGGGTAGCTTTTACAGGGGCACTGGCAGCTGCTGCCAGATGGGCACAACTATCCCTGCCTCCCTTTGGACCTTGGGCCCTGGACTTTGGCTTGGAGAGCCAGGCCTGAAACTGCCCCTGCTGGGACTGCAGCTGGGAGGGGGCTGTGACTGAAAGGACTGGAACTTGAACGCCTGAATTTTTGGTATTTTCTTCTAGTCCTTCTGGGATGAAGTCACAGAGTCAGGGTGGCGCTGGACTTCTCAATCCAGGTGAGATGCCTTCCACCCCAGGGCTAAAGAGGTTGATGCCCAGGAA
Source organism: Neoceratodus forsteri (assembly GCA_016271365.2). NCBI lineage: Eukaryota > Metazoa > Chordata > Ceratodontiformes > Ceratodontidae > Neoceratodus > Neoceratodus forsteri. Next base: position 22,882,895 of record CM057451.1, read on the forward strand.
AGAGACATTAGACAGCTTCTGTTGGATGTCCGCCGTGAAGGCGGACAAATGCAGCCAGGCCCTGCAACACCTGGAGACAGCCACTGCCACTGCACTGGCACAAAAATCACCAATGTCCAAGGCTGTCTGGAGCTGGTGTTTGCCTGCAGCTGCCTATTGTCTCTGATGATCTCCATCACCACCTGCTGCCCAGGATGGCGGTGGGGGAGGATAGCATAAAAAATTCACATCAGGGAATGACCATAGATAGCCATCATTACCACACAGTTAACTTGTCGGAGATCCAGAGTGGCCACAGTGTACACATTTTTTATTGTTGTTTTTTTTTTTTTGCAGCATGGTCAATCATATGGGACTTCTTGTCCAGAGGCTAGTCCACATCTACCTGGTGTCCATCTTTATGGAACACAAATCTATGATGAGACCTTTGGCCAAAGAAAGGTCTGAAAACCCTGAAGGAGTCTGTAATGATTGAGTACCTGTGGACCATGCGGGTGAGGGTGCGGGCAGGATGCTGGATGCTGCCAATGCTCCAGGGCCTGTTTCAAGATAGCCTCAGACACTGGGAAGCAACCCGGATTGATCTCAGTCCAAAATGTCCACGAGAGGGTACTTAGCCCCCTTCTGGACTGTATCAATCAGGATAGACATGGACACCAAGATAAGCTGGAGCAACCAACTGAAGGAAACCAGGCTATGCTCGATGGAAGACTCCTTGACTGAGCTACGGTCAAAGAACTGAGTCCCTGAGGAGGCCATGGACTCCTGATCTGAGTCATCTGATAAGTCCTCAAAAACAGCCCTCAGTCATTGCTCACCAGAGACCTGAAAGGAATCCTCAACTGGGGTGATATAACCGACAACCAGTCGGTCAAGTTAGTTTCTGAATGGCCAGCCTCCTTGGCTGGGGTGCTGACTGGTGACTGTCATTATGATGGCATCACACTGATTGGTGGAGAAGCAGATGTGGGGAGCACCTGCAGAATGTGGACTGTCAGGGAAACCAGTGGCAGCTGCCAGGGACTGAAGGTCCTTGGGGTAGAGCTCTGCCCTGACCCACAATGACCACTGCTTCCAGAGGAACTCCTTATAGCACCAACACATCTTGAGTCAGTCCCTCTCCTCCCCTTATGAGGAGGAGGTTGAGGAATGCTGATGGAGATGTCTCTGGGTCGAGCGAGATTGACAGCATGAGCACCTTGACTGCGACCTTGACTGTTGACCGACAGCTGAAGGTGACAAGGGTCTTTCTGCAGTTGGCTGCAAATGACGTGCCACCAGACAATAAGCAACTCAAACATCAAAGACCTGACACTGGGTAGAGACTGGTTCCTGGAAGGATCAACTGGGGGAACTGATCAATCCACATCCACTTGAATGGGAACCATGAGCACCGAGATCTGTGAGATTGACTCCTTGGCCTCATCCTACAACCAGTCGATAGGCTCAAGAACGATTCTGACAGGCTGCTCAACCAGAATCAATGTCAACTGACTCAATGGCAGAAACAAAGAGCCTTCGACTTGCCCAACCTGCCCCTTGGCTGAGGGTTGCTTGACAGCCATTGAGCAGTTGGGTGAGTTAAGGGACAAGGAGGACCTTGATCGCTCACTGTCACACAATTGGTGGCGGCACTTGGACTTTGAACCACAGAGGGCAGGGCTCTCTCCCAAGCTCTGGAGGAACAGGCAAATGTTATGGAACTGGCCCATGAAAGACCCTTCGACATTGGCCCTAGGGAATAACGCTGAGACAGGAGAGGTGCCCACCGCAGTGGCCGCAGCTGCTGCCTCAAGGGCCATATGCTGTGACGCAGACCCAGTTGATGCCTTCTTGCGGCCCTTAGGATAGTCCTTCAGATCCCTTTCTGAAGGTTGACCCAAGGAGAGCCGGAGCTTCCTGTCCTCAAGGGACTCAAGAAGCATGAATAAGCATATGCCCTACCCAGCCACATAGTGTTGCCCACCCAGACAGTACAGTACATGCACACGTCATGTGGATCGGTGACCAACATCTTCTGTTGGCACATAATGCAGAATTTAAATCCTGGTTTCTTGTGTTCCATTGTTGGTCCCGAGACAGAGTTAAAAGGACCAAGAAACTAAGTTGAAGAAATCAAACTTTCATCATAAAGAAGATTCACCTATGGTACAGCAAATCCTAAGTGGGAGCACAAAGGAGATGACCTGTTCTTCAAGCAGAAAGAAAGATCTGATGTCATGGGGCAGAGTCAGAGAATATACTGCCTGAGCAGTGAGAAGAGCTAAGCTTAAAGACAGTCCGGCCAATAACATTGTTCCAGTGGAACTACCAGAGTGTGAGTAAGTGAACCATATCCATGTCCCTAGAAGATAAAATTACTCACCGTAGTGATATTGTTTCTTCCAAGGTATTCTTCAGTATGATTGACAGTGTGATTGACAGTGTGCAGTATGCCAGCTGGGTTCAGCTGCCCCAGAGGTGGAGCCAATGTAAATGAAGTTGGCACACTGGCCAATCAGAACAGAAAGAAGGGGTGTGCTGCTTGCAGTCAGCCTTGAGGACTTCAGAATTATTTCGAAGCTGAAATAGGGCAAAAACTGTGCCCATGAGAGAAAACCTCTTGCAACAGGAATAGAACAAGTTCACCTAACAATGTAAAAACCAGAACAACCACTGTGAAACAGCCGCGTAATAAAAAGATGCACAAAAAATGTGGCTAAGGACAGGAAAGCAGAGCCATGCCCCATTAGGTTATGTAGGGAAGGATGGGTGGGAGGTCAAGAATACCTTGGAAGAAACAATATTACTAGGGTAATTTCTTCTTCTCACCCTAGGGATTCTTCAGTATGCTTGACAGTGTGAAGACTACAAAGCAGTGCAGTTTGGAGGTGGATACAGAACCTATTTAGAAAAAAGGCTCTGCAGCACTGCTGTGCCAGATTTGGCATCTGATCTGCATTGTACATCAAGGCAGTAATGCTTTATAAATGTATGTACAGTCTTCCATGTGGCTGCTTTGCAGACATCAAGCAAGGAAATATCCCTTGTGGCTGCCACTGTGGCAACAGTGCCCCAGTAGAGTGGGCCCTAAGACCCTGATGGGGCTGTTTGCCAGATTTGCTGTAGCAGAACTGGATGCAAGAGATAATCCAACAGGATACAGTCCTCTTGGTAGCCGGTCTTCCTCTCCCTACTTCCCCGTAAGTGAGGAAAAGTTGAGTATGATCTTGCCTGAACTGCTTGGTATGTTCTAAACAGTAGGTCAGAGCCTTTTTAACATCCAGGCTATGTAGCCTGCACTTGCCTGGAGTGGATTTTTCTGTGAAAAAGACAGGAAGTGTGATGGATTGATTGAGGTGGAAATCAGAGACCACCTTTGGTGGGAACTTTCTGTTTGTCTTAAGGACTACCTTGTCCCTTTGGGCAATGATGTAATTAGGTTCAGTACACAGGGCCTGCAGTTCTGAAATCCTTCTGGCAGGAGTGATGGCAACCAGCGATATTGTTTTCCAAGTGACATACTTCAACTCTGCAGTAGCCTTGGGCTCAAAGGGTGGCTCCATGAGCTTGGCTATACAGAGGTTCAAATCCCAGGGAGGGACAGGCTCCATCAGTGGGAGTTGAAGGTGCAGCAGGCCTCTGAAAAACCTTTTAAAGATAGGCTGAGAAATGAGAGATTTCTGTTTCCCAGCGGAAAGGTAAGTCAAGATGGCTGCCAAGTGCACCTTGAGGGAGGAAGCCTTAAGGTCTGTTGAATGAAGGTGTACCAAATAATCCAGAAGGGTAGGATGATTAGCCCTAAGAGGGGTTATCCTCCTTTCCTTACACCATAAGGGAGCCCTCTTACACATAGAGGCATAAAACTTCTTAGTATTAGTTTTTTAGCCATCCGAAGGATCTTTAGTACATGTTCAGAGTACTGGAAATCAGGGAACTCTAACTCCTCAAGTACAAGGCCTTGAGGTGAAGAGACTATAGACAGGGGTATGCTACCCCTGTCTGAGGAAGAGTCAGGAGATTGTAGGTCACTGGTAGGCGAATTGGCTTCCTGACTGACAGGGCAAGGAGCAGTGAATACCATGGTTGCCTTGCCCAGTCTGGAGCTGTCAAAATCATAGTGACTGACTGGTCCCTAAGTTTGAGAAGAACTCTGTATTTGAGAGGAAAGAGAGGGAAGACGTACAGAAATCTCCCTGTCCAATCTAAGGTTAAAGCATCCACTGGGATGTCCCCAAGGCTGGGGGCCTGCAGCAGTAGTGTGGAAGCTGGTGTATGAGGCTGGATGAGAAAAGATCCACCTCTGAGACACCTCACCTTCTGAAAACTGTCTGTGGAACCAGCTTGTTCAGGGTCCATTCACGGTCGCCCTGGTGATGCGACTCAGGAGTCTGCCAAGGTATTGTCCTTGCCTGGAAGGTGAATGGCCAACAAGTTCATGTCCAGAGAATAGGCTAGGATTCACATTGTCATTTCCTCTGTGCAGAATTTGGTGGACCTTGGCTTCCCTGCTTGTTGATGTAGAACATGGCAGTGGTGTTGTCTGTTCTTACTTGAACAGAGTGCCACATGTAGATATAGAGCAAAGGCCTTGATGGCTGGTACACTGCTCAGAGCTAGAGTAGACTGATGTGAAAGTGGACTCCCTGAGAGTCCATGTGCCATGTATAGACTGATCCTGAAGGTGGGCTCTCAAATGTGGAGGGAGGCATCTCTTGTGAGCACTCTGGAAGGTTGCCTTGGTATACTGTGACATGGGCATTGGTGATTGAGCGCTTGCAATAACAACGACTCAATCCCGGCACATGTCAATGGGACTACTGCTGAGGAAGGGTGACCAGATGGGGGAGGTGGGCACATATAGCAACACGCATGGGGGGGTGAGCATGACGGAAGGGAGGGATGGTTGACCTGGCATGGGGCTGCTGAGCTGGCCCCGTAGCATGGCAGGTGGGTGGTAGCCTAAAGCTGTGAGGGTTCTGGGTTCGGGTTCGGGCATGCCCACATTTTTGTGTGCCTGGCCCGAAATTATTTTTTGTCCAGATTTTGCAACCCCACCTTTCCCCAACATGCACCCCTCTGGAGTTAAGAATCTTTTAGAAGGGGTGTGCAGGGGGTGAAGTCCCCCATGGGGGTGTGTGCGGTCCTGTATGAACATTTAAGATCTAAGTCCCTGCCACCATTTTCTTGTGTCCCGGGGTGTACATTACCGAAATAGATTTTCAGTGATGAATACTTGCCCTGCCACCGATCGCAACTGCGCTTTCGCCCTAACGACATAAATCCGTTGCCTTAGCTGAAAGGCAACTCCTTCCCTGAGATTCTCTTTGTCTTTCCACAATCTAGAACCTGAAGGAGTATTTTGGTGACTGGAACTAGCTTTGAAAATGAAACCATTTCTGGGACCAGTAAACCCTGAGGTTATACTGAATGTCCCTCATTTGGAATCTGGCACCTGGGACCACTACTGTCATTGATGCCATGTGGCCCAGAAGTCTTAGAAAATGTCTGGCTAGCCTTGGCTGGTCCATGACAAAAGAGTTTACCAAGTTCAGAGAAGTTTGCACCCTGTTCATTGGGAGGAATGCCTTTCCTTGCAGAGTGTTGAGTTCTGCTCCAATGAAGTCAGTATTTGAACTGGCTGGAGGTGGGACTTCTCTGAAGTGATCTGAATGTAGAGCTGCAGACTGGTAATGGCCTGATGACAGCTAAATCTGAGAAACATTCTGTGGGACAGCTTTATGGGGATATGAAAGTAGGCAACCTTGAGATCCAGGGAGACTAGCCAGTATCCCTGCTACAGAGAATGTATCACCTGAATCAGGGTGACCATTTTAAATTTTGGCTTTAGTAAGTGCCTATTCAGGTACCCTAGGTTGAGAACAGGTCACCACTCCACATTTTCTTCAGAATGAGGAAATATCTAGCATTAAGGCCATTTCCCCACTGAGGCGGGTACTTTTCCACAGCTGAACTTTCAAGGGTTTTCACCTACAACTCCAACAAAACCTTTCTGTTGGAGTCAGGGATTTTGAAAGCTAGGGGCCTTGAAGAGGAAACTTTTGAACTATAAGGAGGCCCTGGTCCACCACATCCAGCACCCACTTGTCCGTGGTGATGAGTTGCCATTGATGGAGGCAGTGGGATAGCCTACCTCCTCTGGAGGTGGGGAGGCAACCTGAAAGCAGTCAGGAATATTGCTTTTTAGTTTGGGTAGTAGAAGTGAGAGTACAGTTGGGCCTTCTCTGGCTTCTTCTCCCTCTTCTTCTGGAATATCCCCTCATCTGTAAAAATCCATGGGCATTGGCATAGGATAAAAGGCCCTAGGAAAATATTCTCTGCCTCCCCTGGCTTGGGATTTCTGAGACGTGGAAGACTTTTCTTAGCTGCATTGCTCTTGTAGGTAGATTTGTATTCCTCTGCTTTCTTCATGCAAGCTTCAGTTCTATCTCCAAAGAGAGAATTGTTCTCATAGGGGAAATCCATAGCCTTGGACTGGGTGTCCTGTGACAGGTTGGTGGTTTTTAGCATGCATATCATCTATGGAAAATGGCTTGGGCCATGGCTCTGGAAGCTGTGTCATTATTGTCCACAGCCATATGGAAATGGTACTTGTTGCCCTCTATGGCAGTCTTTACTGTGTCAGTGATATCCTGAACCATAGTGTCTCTACCCTATTGCACTATGGCCAAAATAGAGTTCCAGAGAGCTCTCTGGTAATGAGCTGCATACGCCATGTATGAAGAAAGGCACAGTAGCAAAGAAGCTGTTATGTAAGATTTCTTGCACTTAGCATCTAATTTTCTTGACTCCTTTTCAGGAGGTTGAGAGGTAAGAGGCACATCAGCCTTGTCACAGGCAGCAGCCTGTACCACCCCCTGGTGGTCGGGCTGAATATAAAGAAAATCAGCATTCGTTTTATCTAGCTGATATTTCTTTTCAATCTTTGTTTCTACTTCAGTGACAGAAGTAGGGTTCTGGAGTATTTTCATAGTTGCTCTTTTTAGGGTATTATGAATGGGCAAGATTAACTTTCTAGAGGGAGGAAGAACCATCATTTCTATATAGTATCCCTCCTCTTCCTCATAAGTGTCCTCCTGGATAACAAGGACCAGGGTGTCCACCATGTGTTTCACAAAAGTAAAATGAGATAAGAAATCCTCCTGACCATTAGAGGAGTTACCAAATTCTTGGTCAGGGGTCCCATCAGGCTATAAAGCCTCACCCTCTGCTTTGTTTTCTTCCTCCTCCTCATAACAAAAGCCCTGGTCATAGTCAGGGTCAGAGAGTGATACAGCAGGACCTGCAGGGGCCTGAAAAAATTGCCCATAGATTGTAAAGTCTGATATATATGCCAAGCCTTAGCCATTTCAGTAGCAGACGGCATATATGTGTTTGCCACTGGCATCTTCCCTTGCTTTTCAGCAGGAGGGGTAGTGGTATGTTTTTCTTTTCTATTTTTTTTTAGCATGGACTGAATCAGAACCCTGCTTACTTTGTCTTTTTGAGGCCTGGTCAGAATTTTTACTTTTATCAGATTTCATTTCATTAGAGTCCTTAGAGGACTTCTCTTTATTTTTATGCTGAAATGAGGTACCATCCACAGCGATTTTAGAGGAGGGGGAGGCAGACTGAGATACCATGGATTTCAAATCTTTAGCTCTTTTAAAGGCTGCTTTCTTTAAAAATTTTGGAAAATTTCATAGGAGTGGTCTGGACCTAAACAATTTAAACAAAAGTTGTGGCTGTCTGCCTTAGCAGGACCTTACAGAACTTTAAAAGGTTTTAATTGGTGGTCCAGTTCTCCTGTTTGGTTTCTCTGACATGCCAAAATGTCAAAAAAAAAATGAAAATAGTGATTCCCAAGATGGGGACAGAAAGAGAAAAATGTCACAAGCTCACTGAAGATGGGGAAAAAAAGTTTGCAACCACAATAAAGAAAAGCAAAATGTATTACAATGTGGTTTCTTGCAAAGAAAAAGAACCACAAGTGCTTAAAATGGTAAAAAACTTATTCCACAAGATTTTTACCTCAGGCGTAGTATTTTTACCTCATAAAAAGCTCAAAAAACAATGTTCATGGTTGCACTAAAACCAATAGAAAAAACGCAAAAAATAATGCAAAAGCATTAAAAATATCAGAAAATAACCGAAGGCAGCACAAAAAGAACACTTTTTAAAGAAAACAAATTTCTTCAAGCATTGAGAAGAGAGAGGGGCAGTGTTGCTCAGTCAGCGGAGAAATAATTCTGAAGCCCTCAAGGTTGACTGCCGGGCGCATACCCCTTCTCTCTCTTTCTGATTGGCCAATGTGCCAACCTCATTTAGATTGACTCCACCTCTGGGGCAGCTGAACCCAGCTGGCATACTGCACACTGTCAAGTATACTGAAGAATCCCTGGGGTGAGAAAGAATACATTTAAAAAATGGCATTATCATAAATTACTCAAATGAGTTTTCTTCTAATGAGTCCAACAGTTAGCAAATACAAAAAGTGCATCATCTCAAACTGAGATGTTGCCTCTGAGATTAGAAACTCCATTCAAATGTTGCTGTGTGGTGATGCTCCCGCTAGTGTTCTAATATATTTGTGCTGAATTAAGAAGAAGGAAGTACTAACTAAAACTGCAATGCTTATAGAAGTTAAAAAGCAAAAATAAGCAGACTTAAGATATAGAAAAATGTAAGTAACCATACCCAAATATTTTAAAAGACATATTAAACATATGTAGTGTGTAAACATTCAAATGCTCAGGCTGAAGAGTATTTAAACTTATAGGCAGCCCTTCAGATAAGTCTATTTTGGAAATATTTTACGTCCATAAATTAGCTCAAAATGTCCAAAAATGTAGTCTCTGGAGTCATTGACATCCAGCAACATAACCCTTGTTTAAGACTGACGTCCATTTTTTTTTGTGTGGATGTCACGTCTTTAAGTTTTTTTTAATCCTGTGGATGGGTTGCCAGTTGCCATGGCAATCTTTTTTTTTTTCTTTCCAAATTCTGGCATTGCCTGCCTGCCTCCTGGTCTCATTCCCCCTCCCCCCATGCAAGCTGCCAGCAGCGCTCGTTTAGTGCATGCACAGTCTGTTTGGCAGTTGGTACCTTCAGTCATTGTGAAGACAATTAGAGCAGCCTAGAGTGAGCAGACCAGATGAGTGCAGAAAGAGTAGTGAGTGAAGGCCAGGATGGAGTCGGGACACTAAGTCTGACAGAGACAGTTTCCTACTTTCCTCTCTCATCATACCCATGCACCATCAGATACAGTATTTGTTTGACTCTGGCAAAAGTCAGTGAGTGAGACTGTGATAGGATCTGGAGTAGAGAGCCACGAACTAAGTCGAACCACCACACGTGTGGTGGTGTTGAGGACCGCCTGCGGCCTGGGGTGCGGTTGTAGGCAGAGGCTGAGCCAAGAAGCCTAGGGGTCGGAGCCTGGAAGAGGAGAGAGCAAGACTGGGAGCCGGAGGAGCCTGAGGTTGGTTGTGCCATGTGCAACGGTCAGAAAGAAGGTGGACATGGACTCGACTGTGGACCTTAGTGGAGAGGAGTGGAGGAGCAGTCCAAGCAGAGGCGTCATCTACAACTGGAAGAGGGTAAGTCTGACAGCCAGTCTGGGGTGAAGCGAAGGATGGTTGCCTGGGTTGGGTAACCTGGGTTCCCGATATCCCAATTGGTGATCATGCACGTTCTCCCTAGTATGGTAGTTTGACTGAGGCAGCCAGGCCAGCAGCAGCAGGGTGCTCGAGTTGCAGCTGGGCCTGCTGGTAAATAAATGTTAGAACCCCCCCAACATTCTCCCTAGTATGGTAGTGTGACTGAGGCAGCCAGGCCAGCAGCAGCAGGGCGTTTGAGTTGCAACTGGGCCTGCTGGTAAATAAATGTCAGAATCCCCCCACGTTCTCCCTAGTATGGTAGTGTGACTGAGGCAGCCAGGCCTGCAGCAGCAGGGTGTTCGAGTTGCAGCTGGGCCTGCTGGTAAATAAATGTCAGAACCCCCGTTCTCCCTAGTATGGTAGTGTGACTGGGGCAGCCAGGCCAGCAAGCAGCAGGCGCTCGGGGTTGATGGCCTGCTGGTAAATAAATGTCAGAACCCCCACCACGTTCTCCCTAGTATGGTAGTGTGACTGAGGCAGCCAAGCCAGCAAGCAGCAGGCGCTCGAGTTGCAGCTGAGCCTGCTGGTAAATAAATGTCAGAACCCCCGTTCTCCCAAGTATGGTAGTGTGACTGAGGCAGCCAGGCCAGCAAGCAGCAGGGCACTCGAGTTGCAGCTGGGCCTGCTGGTAAATAAATGTCAGCCCCCCACATTCTCCCTAGTATGGTAAAGCGACTGAGGCACCCAGGCCAGCAAGCAGCAGGGCGCCTCGAGTTGCAGCTGGGCCTGCTGGTAAATAAATGGCAGAACATCCCCACATTCTCCTAGCATGGTAGTGTGACTGAGGCAGCCAGGCCAGCAGCAGCAGGGCACTCGAGTTGCAGCTGGGCCTGCTGGTAAATAAATGTCAGATCCCCCCAACGTTCTCCCTAGTATGGTAGTGTGACTGAGGCAACCAGGCCAGCAGCAGCAGGGCATTCGAGTTGCAGCTGGGCCTGCTGGTAAATAAATGTCAGACCCCCCACACACACGTTCTCCCTAGTATGGTAGTGTTGATGAGCAACCAGGCCAGCAGCAGCAGGGTGCTTGAGTTGCAGCTGGGCCTGCTGGTAAATAAATGTCAGAACCCCCAACTTCTTCCTTGCATGGTAGTGTGACTGAGGCATCCAGGCCAGCAGTAGCAGGGCGCTCGGTTGCAGCTGGGCCTGCTGGTAAATAAATGCAGAACCCCTCCCATGTTCTCCTAGTATGGTAGTGTGACTGAGGCAGCCAGGCCAGCAGCAGCAGGGTGCTTGAGTTGCAGCTGGGCCTGCTGGTAAATAAATGTCAGAACCCCCCCCACCACCACCACGTTCTCCCTAGTATGGTAGTGTGACTGAGGCAGCCAGGCCAGCAGCAGCAGGGCGCTCGAGTTGCAGCTGGGCCTGCTGGTAAATAAATGTCAGAAAAAAAAAACAAAAAGGACAGCCATACTGCTCTATATTACAAACTCTGACTTCAGGGTGGTACATTGCCCACAGAATCAGGAAATAAAGGTAAAAAGAACTGTAATCTTCTTTGAGTCAAATTCTGTATGAGGTCTGCTGTACTCCTAGACTGATTTGGTATTTTTCCTGTAACTCCAGGTTTTATTTTTGTGTTTTTCTGTAGAGCACATTACTTACTGCGGAAGCCAAATTGCTCTGTTTTCATGCATATCCAATGCAAGCAAGTCTATGAGAAGAATTTCTCTGTAGGTGGCTTCAAATCACTGTACAATTCAGGAATCTATGTAGATCTATCATCTGGGAGACCTTGGTCTGAAGTAAACATTTCAAAAAGCAGACTGCGAGCTTGGCTATAGCACTGTGGCTGTTGGAAGTGCTCAATCTGCCCCAAGCTGAGGTTGTGTGTGTTTTCTGCACTTATTTACTCTTCACTATACTGTATATAATCAAATACATAATGGATTGCAGCAGAATAACACATTTATCTCCACACGAGTCAGTGGTAACATGTTTTAATTGTTATTCCACTGCAGTCTATTATGTATTCCCTATATAATACAAATGAGATCTGATAGTAAAACATATGACAGTCAGCTTTAATAGGAAGGTGAGAGAGAGATACATATCTCTGTGTTGCTGTTTTTCTATATGACTGAGTACCAGACTTTGAATGTAGCAGGCCTTTGTCGGCAAGCAACGTAACATACTAGATAGCATGAAGGAAGTTACTTGATGGAACTGCAAGAACAATTCATGAAATAAACACATACTGTCTGCAAATGATTAATGTGTACTGCATGTTTTTTTCCTTTCCTAACATTAAGAAATGTATTTATGTGGATGTAGCATGGATTACAGTGAGGCATTCAGAAGGCCAATAAGTTGATTTCTAAAACTATAGGACTTTTTAAGTATTCTGACTGCCAAAGTTTGTCAACTGGAATTATTTTTACTTCCAAAAAATTGACAGCTGGAGTATTTTGACTCCAGTAAAATTGAAATGACTTCCAAATTTCAACCCAAGTAAGTATTGGACTTCCACCCAAAAAAAATTATCTGAAGCCCTGCCCATAGGCTGTATTATATTTAGGAACCTTTTTCTGACTAAATTCTAGAAGGGCAGCCAGGGGTGGGATTGTACTGGCTCACTACTGGAACCATTAGAAAAAACATCACTACTATGCTGAGTATGTTCTTCTTCTGCTAACATACATCCAATAGTGATGCTGCACAAAAACTGCAGACTACATAGCAGTATCCTGGGAGTCTGGAACCTATTTAGGAAAAGAGTTCTGTTAGACTGCTGTTTGAAACCTAGCATCTCTTCTTGAGAGAATGTCCACATATCTTTGTGAAAGTGGGTACAATTTTCCAGGTAGCTAGCTGCTATGCAGATATCTGCCAGAGGGATGCCTCCTGAGACTGTCATGCTCTGTGTGAATGTGCTAAGCCCTAAAGGGGCTGCTTACCTGCTTTTTCATTGAAGAACTGTATGCAAGAGACAAACCACCTCAAAAAGGTCTTCCCTTCAGCAAGCTTGCTTTTGCAACCTCCCTATAGGTGGCATGCAGCTGGCTTGTGTGAGGTCTTATATCTTTTGTTCTCTCAAGAGAGTAGCTGAGTACCCTCTTGACATCCAAGCAGTGCAATTTTGTTTTCCTGGACTTTGATGGGATGGAAAAGTACAGGTAGAGTATCTGTTGTGATTAAAGGTGAACAGTGAGCACAATCAGCCTCACACCCAAGTGTGGTGTTGGTCCCAATTTGCACTTTGTGTGCAAAAACTTTTCTTTTACCTACTGTTCACTGCAGTACAGTGGAGTGTGTCTGGCTCATTTTGTTGACTTCTAAACTGACATTTTTGTAACTTCCAATCCCAGAATCCCGCAGCTGACATCAGAGGATGGCTGCAGTAGTGGGAGATTCAGTAGTCTGCAGCGCATTTTAGAGATTTTGTAAGCTGAGATCAGATGTTTCCTGGTTCCTCTATTTCCCTAGGGCTAGGAACGGTCCTTTGTGACTCTGCTAAGCCCTGGAAGGACAACTGGACCAGCAAAAAAACAGATCCGAGCTTATGAAGACTCTAACATGCAATGCAGGCTATTCAATCTACCAATGCTGCACCCATTCTCTGATGTCAGCTGCATGGGATTAATTTGTTATGCTACACTAAATAGTAAGTAAAAAAATGTTTTTGCACACAAAGTACAAATTGCGATCAGGCCTACACTTGGATGTGGGTTTCTTAGTGCTGCCTGTTCCCCTTTAGGGTGAAATTCCTACACCACTGGGGGAGAAACGTTCTGCGTGTCCTCAGGACAATTTTGTCCCTGTGTATGATTATGTTGTTAGGCTCTATACACAGGGTTTGAAGCTCACTGACTGTTCTAGCAGAGGTCACAGCTATGAGGAAGATTGCCATGTTACAAACTTGGGGTCCACAAAGGCAATGGCTGAGGGGCATGCAGTAGTTGTGCCAAGCATATCTACAGGACCCACCAGGGAACAGGTTCCCTACCCTGGGCTGTATGTGAAGGAGGCCTTTGAAGAATCTCCTGAACACAGGGTGGGAGGCTTGGGATTTTGGTGTCCCCGCAGACAGGAAGGGTGATACGTCTGACAAGAGGACTTTCAGTGATAAAGTCCTTAATCCACTTGTGTGCAGAAGTTCTAAATATTCCAGAACCACTGTTAAATCAGCTTCCAGGGAAGAAATAGCCTCACTGTACCTGACCAATAAACTGACAATCTTTTTTATTTTGAGTACTAGGATTTTCTCATGGTCTATTTCCTTGAAACTTTCAAAATACTTAGTTCTCTGCTTGAAGGGTTCACGCTAGAGTACTCTAGGTCTTCAATAAATAGCAGATTACGTAAGAATTTACCATAATCCAGGTCATGAGGGCACTGCGAAGCCTCACCCCCCCAAACGAAAACAGAATGTGGATCCACCGAGGTCCAGGTCGTGAGGGCACTGCTGGAGAAGCCTCCCCACCCCGAAATGAAAAACAGGTACGGAGTTAGTGTGCCGTAACTATCATGAAGAGAGCTGGTCCCAGATCTGTCTTTGCACCTTTTTCAGAATTTGAATTTGTGCTCGCTTTCCTGTCGACCCAACAGTGGAGATAGTTTTTCTGTGCTGTTTTTTATTAGAGCTTAAGGGATTTTAGCCTTGGTTGTCCATGTACCGTAAGGAGATTTTATATTTACAATTTTTGATTGTTTGATCTGTGTACTTTAAGTGTTCCCAATGAAAATTAGTGTTGCCAGGTAACCGTGCTTTGAAATTTGTATTGAATTAATCCCCCTAGTCTTGCCCAGCCATTTTATTCACAAATTAAATTAATTGTAAAATGCCTCCTGGCTGTTACCTGAGCATGTGTTATCTATAACTGGGCCAGCTCAACTCCCTCGGGAGGATACCACACAAAAGCATTTGTGGCTTTTACTAGGAAATTGATGGAATAAAAGTAAGTAAATGGGAGCATAAATAATTTTTAAAAAGGATTCCCTGTCCCCTAGTCCATTGTGCTAACTAGGTCCTTGAATGCTGTCTAAATTCTAGCTCCTCAGTCGGTATGTGAATCCCTCTGCTGCTGCTTAGAGAAAAAAAAAAAGAATAGTACAGTTTAACACTTATAATTACTTCTGGGGCTCGATATAAATATTCCAACCTCTTCTTTTCTCCTCAGAAGGTGGGATCCGCCGAGGGTCCAGGTCGTGAGGGCACTGCCGGGGAAGCCCTCCCCAAAATGAAAACAGGTACGGAGTTACTGCGCCGCAACACGCATGAAGAGAGCTGGTCCCAGATCTGGCTAGCCCCGCACTCACTTCACGATTGCTCCCCACCTGCCCCCCAATACCCTCCCACCCTTAGCCGGTGTTACTTACATACATGTAGGACTGTCTCGCTTTATTGGTCCATCCCGCGTGGATTGGTGGTGTGTTCTAATTTCTTTTTCTAACTGCCTTGTTTCCCATCTGCTCCTTTATATTCTCTGGCCACCAAAGGTTGCCTCTTTACATCTTGCTTAATCCTTCTCTGTTCACAGTTCTGTTTAGTTACATCCTTCCTACACTCACCCTTGCTCCTCCCCAACTTTCTGTCCACTCTCCCCTTTTGTTATCCCTTGTCATACTCCAAGCTCAAATGACTTCCATGCCTATATTCACCCCTTCTCTTTTGCACTCACATTATGGGTACTCTCAGTTCTCACTGGCTCTGTACAGATTACGTTGCCCACCTCTGTACACTCACTGGATAATTTCTGCTTCTCTAACCTCCTAACTGATCCCATCCCTAATTCACTCCCTAAAACTGGTCTTATCCTCAAACAACTGGGGTTATTAATTAGTTATATCCAGTGTAGGTTCTCTATCTCGCCTGGTTGTGCAGCTCGGGCTTACATTATTGCGATTCTCTGGATCTTTACCCTATCCTTTACTCTTGTGGGGGATGTTGAGAAAAATCCAGGTCCTACTCTGGCCAATAATTCCACCCAGTCTCACCACTCTCACTGTCTGCCCCAAACATCTGGCCTCACCTTTGCTCACATTAATTTCAGAAGCCTCCTGGCCAACTTCCCTGACCTTGAAGCATGGATTAGTGCTAACAACCCTGACATCCTAGCCATATCTGAAACGTGGCTTAAGCCTTCCACTACTGATTCCCAGTGCTCCCTCCAGGGATATAACATGCTTCGGGTAGATCGCCCTACTGTGAAAAGAGGCGGAGGCCTGGCACTTTACTACAAAGCTCAGCTTAACATCACTTTATTGCATGATCCCTCTCTCGTAAACTGTGACTTTCTCCATTCCCTCCTACTGCTTGGGGGCGTAAAAAAACTCCACATCTTATATATATATATATATATATATATATATATATATATATATATATATCTATATCTATATATATATACACCTCCCAGAAACTCTAGGCTAGGCCTTGAGGAGTTCATGGAATATCTGCTATCTGTGACTGGGAAAAATGATATAATCTGTCTTAGGGATTTTAACCTTGACTGGACTGGTCAGAGCTCCACACTCCCATCCTCCTTGACAAGCAAGGCCAATCTCTCACAGCTTATTCAGGAACCCACTAGGATTTCCCATGGTGGTACCAGTGCTACTCTCCTAGACTGGATCCTGACAAATAGAAAGGAGGTCTTTAACTCGGCCGGTGTTCTTCCAGATACCATAAGTGATCATTACCTGTTTACTGTATATGGGATACCTCCTCCCCCTCCTTCCCTTCAAAAGTGTTAACTTTTACCAGTCTCTCCAACCTTGATACGGAAGCTTTCATTCACGATCTTAACCTAATTGACTGGTCTCCCCTATACTATACTGATGATATAAACATCGCTACGGCCTATTTCAACTCTTCACTATTCTCGCTACAAAATAGACACATCCTGGTCACCACGAGAAGGGCAAAGGGGAAAATCACCAAATGGCTCAAGCGTCCCCTGCTCCATCTTCTGAAATTCAGGGATAAACTGTGGTCTGCTTGGAAGACCTCCCGCCTACTTTCTGACTTTGAAGCATGCAGAGCCTACTGAAACACCTGCAAAAAGAAATTCGCCTGATTAAAAGCTCTTATTACAGGAACCTCCTAAGTTCTTCCACTTCCTGTCCTAAAAGGTATTGGTCTCAAATCAAACAAATTCTTGGGAACAACAAGCCTACGACACCTACAGATACAGTATGTACATAAATGATGTCCACTGTAACCACCCACTCACCATTGCTAATGCTTTCAACTCCTTCTTTTCCACTCTACCTACTCTTACCCCCCCTTGCTCCCCAAAACTGGGTCTGCCTCTTCTCCCAGTTCCCCCACTCTGCCTATTCTGGAGCTGGCTCAGGTCATTTACCTGGAAGTTCTAGACCTACGCAAAACTGTTCCAGCTAGTGGTAGCCCTGGTCCTGATGGTATTCATCCTGGGATTCTTAGGCTGTTTGCTGCCTGGCTTGCAGGGCCCATAACCAGGCTTTTCAACCTCTCTATTATCACTGCCTTTGTCCCACTGATCTGGAAAATGGCTAGAACTATACCTGTTTTTAAGAAGGGAGATGCTAAGTTACTGTCCAACTACCACCCTATCTCACTTCTCCCCATGCTCAGCAAGCTACTAGAGAAACTAGTCCATCGTCAGGTCTCTGAGTACCTTCTTAAGTTTAATCTTCAGTCTCCTTTTCAACATGGCTTTAAGGCTGGGCACAGCACTGCCACTGCCCTAACCCTGCTTACTAGTGATGTCAACGGCAACATGGATAAGGGCTTACTCACAGGAGCTGTGTTCATTGACCTCTCTATAGCATTCAATAAGGTCCACCACCTGCTTCTACTGTCTAAGCTACAAGCCATAGGAGCCACTGACTCTACCCCTATCCTGGTTCGGTAGTTATGTAGATAACCGCTCTAAGGCGGTTTCCTTCTGTAAGGTTCCTTCCTCCCCCATCCCAATCACCTGTGGTGTACCGTCAGGTTCTATACTTGGTCCTCTACTCTTTTCTCCCTCTTCCTAAATGATATTCCCAGTCCTTCTCTTCACAGTAGCTTGCTCATGTACGCTGATGATCTTGTGCTTTATTATTCTTCCAAGTCTATCGCCAGCATTAACCTAAACCTTTCACATGACTTTCAATCCCTTCAATCCTGGCTCTCAGCTAACCACCAAATTCTAAACATAGGTAAGACTCAGGCCATGCTATTTGGGTCCTCTAAAAAAGTGCTCTCTGAGTCCCCTAAGCTCCTTGTCCACTGCCGTGAGGGTACTGCTGTCACTAACACCTCTACTTTCAAATACTTCGGGGTTACGCTTGACCCGGCTCTTGACTTTTTGATGCATGTCAATGAGGTGTGTTGGTCTGTCAATGCCAGAACTGGTGCAGCCTACTGAGTGCACCACTCACTCACCCCCACAGCAAGGATATCAGTAGCTAGAGGTGTACTATTTCCTCAACTCCTTTATGCCCTCCCAGTTCTCTACCAAGCCAATGCCAGTGTGCTCTGCAAGTGGGACACTTCCTATAATAATATCTGTAGGTTTGCCTTACTCATCACTGCCTGCTCTACTCTGGCTTAAACTGGTTGTCTCCCAAGGACCTCTGGTCTTACACTCTAGGGTGTCTAGTTGACTTCCTCACTAGACCTCCTAGTCTGGCCTCCCTGGTGACATGCTTACCCCGGTCTCTCACTTCCGCTCACTCAGGTCCTCTTCTGTTCCCATGCTCTCAGTATGGCCCTGTGCCACAAAAATGGGAGAACAGGCCTTCTCCTATTTTGCTCCTAGATTCTGGAACTCGTCCCCCCCCCCACAGGTTAAAAACTCCTCCTCCCACCTTTCTTTCAAGCGTTCTCTGTTCTCTCACCTCTATGTCATAGGTAACTGTAACTGCAAGTAACAGCGAGTTTCCTCCTAAGTCTCCATGTTTTGTAGATGTCTAGGTATAACTTACTTGATGTATCTTAGTTATTGTGTTTCCTTTTACCCCAACCTTGACTAAATGACTGAGAAGAGTGTGCTCCTCCTCTTGCCTATCTCACTTCTTACTTGTTACTTTATTGTCTACCATTATCTGTGCTTGAATAATTGTTAAATGTGCCCAATTCTCTGATGTATGACCACCCGGACTGTAAATGATTGTACCTATTTACTTGTTTCTGAATTGTACTGTTGTCATTACTGTATTCTCAATGCTGTACTCTCCCGGGTCGTGCCTGAAAATAGGCAGGATTGTTGCCTAGCGCACTTACCCAGTTACAAAAGCTAATAAATAAACAGTAGATCTTTAGAGAGTTCCTACAGTAGGTCTTCACAAGTGGGACTGCACTAATGTGTCAGGACCACATGGCAAACTTGCTAGCTAGTAATCATTAAGGACCACCTCCGGCGCCAGATGATGGACGTCAGCGTGACTATAAATAAGAGAGGTCCCCCGCTTGCCCTCCAGTTCTTCCCCCAGAGACCTCTAAAGAGGAAGCAGGAAAAAAAGGAGTGTAAACTCCTGGGACCCTGAACCCTGGATAAAACAAAGTCCTGGGAAGGGAATAACGAGGAAAAACACAGGAGCTGGGGGAAGGTGGGTGGGAAATCTAGACCTACTGAAGGAACCTCTCTCGAAGATCTACTGTTATGGTAAGTTCTTACGTAACTGCTATATCTTACTGAGAGGTTCCTGCAGTAGGTCTTCACAAGTAGGACTGAGTACCAAGCAGTCAACTGAAAGAAGAAGTCAAAGACTAGGTTCCAGGAGGAGGAAAATATCTGCCAACTACAGGCTGCTCATGACAGAAGTCCTTGCAGGACTGCTAGACCAAAACCAGACTTGTCCAACAGTGAGCACTCCAGAAAATGGCAAGATAAATCTCAAGATAGAAATAAATGCAAAATAGCATTTATTAACAAATAACATCAGACAATTAGCCAGGACCCCTGCGCTTCGGCACTCAGCCTTCAAAGGAGGGTTGAGCTACTTAGACATCTCTGTATATGTACTGTTTGATGAAGCAGAGGATACAGGAACATGTGAGGAATATAGTGAGTGTTAGAACAGATGCACCAATTGGAGAACATTTTTCACAGGAACACAACTCAGACCCCAAAGGTCAGAAATTTATGGGGTTAGAGTGGCAAGCTCCACTCAGATTTGGAGGCGACAGGGTAAATGAATTACTCAAAAAAGAGAGCAGATGGATTTACAATCATAAAACAGTAAAGTCTGATAGCCTCAATGATCAGTGGGACCTGAAACCTTTTTGAAAGATGGTAAAAATGAATAATCACTGAAGTGTTGCTACAAGAAACCTGTATTAATTCATTGTTATATATTCATCTCATCTTTTCTGTTTCCAGGAACTCAGAGATGTTACACCTGTGGATCCCCACCTGAAAATGTCCTTCTCCCATTTTAAGGATGGAGTAGGTTGCAGGGTGATCACCAAAATGACGTCTCTGTTTTTCTTGGTTACCATGACCATTTTAACCATTCCATTTCTCTAAGTCACCCCATCTTCCTGTAACCATTACATCACTTTACTTTTCTGGCATCATCCTGTATTCCCCTCTGTCACCCTTCCCTTTACCAGTAACAAGACTGCTTTTAGAGTCTTTAGAACTATTCAAGCGACCTTGCTCTTTCTTGAAATGCCTTACTACTTTTAGTGTTGCACGTATGTGCCCATGTAATGGTGCCAAATTAGCACATATTGATTTTTCTAAAAATGAAATGAAACAGAATTATTTCTGATGATCAGTATACAGTGGAACATTTTGAGCTGGTGGCAATCTTACCACTAAGCTTGTACTTTAGTTAGTCTGTGAATTTGTAACTGTGCAAAACTGATGATTGTTTATATTGGTTATTTACATTTATTTATTTACTTTTGTATTAAGACACAGTGTTTAATTCTTTTTTCACAGAGAATCTGTATATAGCACCTATGTAATGTGTTGTTTTTATGTATGAGTCATGAATTTTCTGTCCCATAGTTATGACATTATCAAACAGTATACATACAGAGATGTCTGTTTAAGTAGCCCAACCTCCCTTTGAAGGCTGAGTGCCAAAGCACAGGGATCCTGGATAATTGTCTGACGTTATTTGTTAATAAATGCTATTTTGCATTATACCTATCTTGGAGATTTATCTTGCCATTTTCTGGAGTGCTCACTGTTGAACAAGTATGGATTTATTGAGGTTAACACCTCCTGTTTGAGCACCCGCTCGCTAGTGTTTGCGCTGTCTTATTTTGGTCTTTTCCTTAGACCAAAACCAGCCCTGCACCTAGAAGCAATGTCCAGGCTGTAATGTTTCATGAAAGTGTGGACAGAGGACCAAGTGGCCACTGTGCATATGTCCGCAGTGGACATGTTCCTGAAAAAAGGCAGTGGAAGTGGCCACCTCCCTAGCTGAGTGGTTGACCATCCCGGAGGGGGCTTCTCATACTTGGTAAAATGTAATGAATTCGGCCCAATTCCAGTCTTACACTCTAGGGTGTCTTAGTTGACTCCCTCACTAGACCTCCTAGTCCGGCCTCCTGGTGACATGCTTACCCCGGTCTCTCACTTCGCCACCTCAGGTCCTCTTCTGTCCCCATGCTCTCAGTATGGCCCTGTGCCACAAAATGGGAGAACAGGCCTTCTCCTATTTTGCTCCTAGATTCTGAACTTGCCCCCGGTTAAAACTCCTCCTCCTTGAATTTGCCAGCCACCTAAACAAAGTCTGTTCTGAAATAGCTTTGCCCTGGCACTTGGGAGCAAAGGCTACGAAGAGTTGATCTGACTTACGAATCTCCTTAGTCACTGAGATGCAATATCTCAAATTTCTGTGCACATCAAGGGTTTGCAGGAGATACTCCCCCTGTTGGAGTGTTCTGGGTAAAACATCAGCAGTTCAACATTTTGATTTAGGGTGAATTCCGAAACTACCTTCGGAAGAAAGGAAGGATTAGTCCGCAGAGCCACCCCGTCTCTATGGAAAATTAAGTAAGGCTCTCTACAAACTAGAGTCTGAAACTCTGAAAATCTTCGAGCTGAAGTGATCGCAACTAAAAAGAGCGTTTTCCACACCAGGTGATGCATATCACTACTTGCTGCTGGCTTAAAAGGGGGCAAAGTAAGTTTTTCTAAAATAAAATTTAGATCCCAGGGGTGGAACAGGATTCCGGACCGGAGGCTTGAGGTGGAGAATCCCCTTCAGAAAGGTTCTGGAAACCTCTAGCTGAGCTAGGGTTTTCCCTCCACCAGAAGGTGGTAGGCTGAAACAGCAGAGAGATGGACCTTCAGAGAGGAATAACTGAGGCCCAACTCTGATAGGTGCAAGAGGTACTCTAGGACCTGGGAAGCTGAGCAAGAAAACAGGTCTAGGCCTCTGGCTGTGGCCCCAGATAGAAAATCTTTTTGCACTTCATAGCATACGTGGATCTAGTGGATGGTTTTCTGGCCTCCACTATGACCTGAGCGACTCTGGAGGAGACGCCATAGTGGGAAACCACTATGTCCAAAGGTGCCATGCATGAAGGTGGAGCAATTTGAGGCTCAGGTGTACCAGGGTGCCCTGCTCCTGGGACAGAAGGTTGTGAGAGAGAGGAAGAGTGCCTTGGGGTTCCAGCGCTAGCTGCAGCAGTGGAAAACATATCTGCCGAGGTAATAGGGGGCAATGAGGATCATCTGCACCCCTCTCCCTGTAGCTTCAGCAGAACCTTCTGCAGACTAGGAAAGGGAGAGAAAGCATACAGAAATCTCCCTGTCTAAGATAGAGACAGTGCATCTCACAAAAAAAACACCACGCCCGGGAACGAGCGAGCAAAAGCTGGGTAGTTTTGCATTGGATGGGGAGGCAAAGAGGTCTATTTCTGGCTGACCCCACTGAAGGAAGAGATCTTTCACTACTTCCTGCTTTAGTTCCCACTCGTGAGCCCTGGCGACCGATCAGCTGAGGCTGTCCGCCAGAATATTGTGAACACTTGGCACATGGACTGCTGTCAAGGATAGGCTGTGTTGAACAGCCCAGTACCACACTCACATCGCTTCCCTGCAAAGGGGGTATGAACGGGTGCCTCCCTGTTTGTTGATGTACCAGACCGTTGCCATGTTGTCAGTCTGGATTAGAAGTGTTCCCGGAACTAAGAGAGACTGAAATGCTTGGAGAGCATAGAGCACCGCCCTTGTCTCCAGGATATTGATGTGAAGATTCTTCTCCGTGGGGGACCAAGTCCCTTGTGTTTGATGGTCTCTCAGGTGGGCCCCCCCCATCCGATGTTCGATGCATCTGATGTGAGAGTCATGGTGGGGGATGGGTAGTGGAATGGGACCCCCACCGAGAGGTTGGAAAGGTCCTGCCACCAAAGGAGATCCCTTTTCAGGCTGTCAGAGACTAGCACCATCTGGTCCATGTCGTCCAAGCGTTGATCCCATTGAACTTGGAGGGACCATTGGGCCACCCTCATATGCAGTCTGGCCAATGGGACTGTGGGTATAGTGGCTGCCATCAGGCCCAGCAGTCATAAGACAGAGCATGCCGTGGTCCAATGAGAGGAGGCCACCAGTGCAGCTTGGAGGATAAGGGTCTCTGCCCTGTCAGCAGGAAGGAAAGCCCTGCCCTGGATCGTGTCCAGCACTGCTCCTATGAATTGGAGGTGCTGGGAGGGTGACCGTTGAGACTTGGGGTAATTGACAGTGATGCCAAGTCTGGAGAAGAGGTCCAGGGTGAAGGAAAGAGAATCCTTCAGACTGTCCTGGGATGGGGTTGAAAACAGCCAATCATCCAGGTATGGGAACACATAGATGCCCTTGTGACTCAAGGTCGCCACTACCACTGCTAGGCACTGGGTGAAAACCTGAGGTGCTGAAGAGAGGCCAAAGGGGAGGGCTCTGAACTGAAAATGCTCCTCCTGGAAGGAGATCTCAGAAAGTGGTGGTGGGCTGGAAGAATGGGGATATGTAGGTAGGCATTCTGCATATCCAGGGAACACAGCCAACTGTTGGGTTGGAGCAAGGGCAAGAGTCCCTGGAGTGTCAACATGTGGAACCTCTTGTATTCTACGAAGAGGATGAGCATGCTGAAATCTAGGATTAGCCTATGATCTACCATCTTTTTGGGAACTAGGAAGAAGTGAGGATAAAAAATCCTTCCTATCTGCTCTGTTGGAACCCGCTCTATGGCTGATTTTTGCAGCAGAACTTTGATTTCCTGTAGGACCAAACTTTGTTGGCCTGACGGGTAATGAGACCTGCCCGGAAGGTTGGTGGGTGATCTCTCCAGAAACTCTATTGAGTGACTTCTTGCGACTAGTTGTAGGACCCACGCATCTGTGGTTAGGGCTTTCCACCCTGCCAGGTGGAGGCCAAATCTTCCCCCCACAGGTTCCTCCACAGGGAGAGGAGGTAACGGGGGGGCCCATAAGTCAGGACACTGAGGGGAAGGGCGCCTTGCCCCCACTGGCTCTCTTTGAGAACTTAGCCTGGGGGGTTTGAGCACCAGAGCCAGGGGTTCAACACTTGTTTTGGCGTCTTTCCTGGTTCTGTTTGTTCCATTTCTGTTGGCAATGAAAATTCTGCTTGGGTTTCTGATCCTAGCGGTATCTTTCAGGGATTTGCCGCTTTCTTGCAGTTCCATAATTATGTCTTTAGCATCACCGCCAAACAGAAGTGGACCCCTAAATGGAGTGTCCAGAAGTGTGCTCTGTACATCTTGTGCCAACCCTGCAAGATGAAGCCATGCAAGGCGACTTAGGCAGACACCCGTAGCCGTGCAACACACCACCAAATCGACCGAGTCGTAGGTGGCTCATACAGCATGGCGGCAGGATGATTTATTCAGCCTGATGTTGTCCAGAAGTTTGTTCCTGAGTTGTTTGTCAGGTACTTCTTGGATGTCCTTTCCCAGGTCGGACAGGGATGACTTCTGGAAAGCCACCATGTGGGCTACGTAGTTGACTGAACATATGGCGCAGGTAGAAGAGGTATAGACCTTGCGTCCATATTGGTCCATTTATTTTGACCCTTGTCAGGAGAAGAGGTACTGAGAAGTTTGGTTGGGCTGACCATCATGCGCCTGCAGTGATGACAATAAAGTCTGCCTTAGGTTGAGCTGGAACATGGAAACCCTTCTGGGGGTGGTAAGTTCTGTCGGCTTTCTTTGAAACCACATGAATAGAGCGATGGCTATTGCCAAATCGTAGATGTCAGATCTTCATGCAGCCCTGTCCAAGGTGGCATGGGAGGAGTCTGCATTAACCAGGTCCAGATGCTCCACAAGTCTTCTGCATTTAGGGTCCAATTCCTGGGACTCCCACCCACAGGACCTTTGAATGGACTGGAGGAGCTCTGCAAAAGGCGGATCCTCAAGGGGAGATTTAGGTGACTCCTTTGGCTGAGGCTCTATGGGAGTGGGGTTCTGACTGGTCACCCACATCTGAATCCTCATCTGAGTCAGAGGATTTGGCCTACTTGGCAAAGAAGTGGCATCTGGAACCATCTCTATGACTGTGGTCCCCAGAGAGAAATTCCCAACGGCAGAGCGCCTGTATCCATGTTGGAAACTCTGCTGGAAGGAGCAGGGCTTCCTGATGGCACCCTATGGGACGGGGTAGCCCTGACTACCAGCTGGGGCTGACATCAACCCTTGTAGGAGTTGGGACTTGGCATCCTTCCACCAAGCCGGGATGGATTCTTGGTGATCTGGCTGAGGAGGTGGAGGAGGAGGAGGTGGTGGAAGATATCCTGGGTACCCCATAGAATCAGAGAGGTAGCTAGGTGGTTGGTACCAGTAGGGATACTGGTAACGAAGAGCCTGACCCGGCATCATGTAACCTGGCGTCGGAGGCAGATAACCTGGCGTCAGTTCCCTCCAGCATGGTGTACTGGGGAAACTGTGGCACGTTGCCAGGGTGTGGAAGATTTAGGCTACACCCTCGGCTATGACTGATGTACCACTTTTCTATCTCCAGTTTTCCTAGCAGAAGTTAATGCTTTTCTCTTTGCTTTTCTTCTTTTCCCCCCTACCCTAGGTTGGCCACCTAGCGTAGCTCTTTACTGTCCCTACTAAACTTCCTACTAGTTCTCTCTTTTCATTCTTTTTCCATTTCCATCCATCCAGTCCCTGGAATGATGCCAAACATCTGGAGACGAAAGAAGCTTAATATGTATAGCCTCGAGGAAAGGAGGGAGAGGGGGGACATGATAGAAATGTTCAAGTACCTCAAGGGAATCAACAAAGTCCAAGAGGGTAGCATCTTTCAAAAAAAAAAAGTGTGCAAGAACAAGAGGGCACAACTTAAAGATGGGGGGGGCAGCTCAGAGGTAATTTAAGGGAGTATTTTTTCACAGAGAGGGTTGTGGATGCATGGAATGGCCTTCCAGAGGAGGCTGTGGAGTCAAAATCAGTGGTGGAATTCAAGCATGCATGGGACAGTCATAAGGCAATTCTAGGGGGTGGGGGTAGGAAGAAGTAGGCAGCTGGTTAACTAGGATCTGCAGCTTATCCAGTAGGTAGGGAAATGGGCAGACTGGGTGGGCCAAGCAGTCCTTATCTGCCATCAAATTCTATGTTTCTATGTTTCTATGTTTCTATGAGAGGTATTGTGTAAAGCGCATAAGTGCATTTTGTGTACAAAAAACATGAAGGCTATTTTAAATAGGATTACTTACAGTTAATAAAGCCTTTTTAAAGAAAAAGGATTCAGAAGTCATATAAAACAATAA
Organism: Neoceratodus forsteri; assembly: GCA_016271365.2. Lineage (NCBI taxonomy): Eukaryota > Metazoa > Chordata > Ceratodontiformes > Ceratodontidae > Neoceratodus > Neoceratodus forsteri. Next base: position 22,909,172 of record CM057451.1, read on the forward strand.
TAATCGCATGATTAGTACAGTTATAAGAAATCCTTAAGGTATTTTCATAAATTCACGCTATACACCTATTACTGTATAAGGTTTTATGTATGAGAATGTGGTATACTTTATAAAAGTGCTTAATCACTGTGGGTCAGAGATATAGAGTCAATATCTGTGAGATATACACTGTACCTTTAACTGAGCCAGAAGTCCCTGAAACAAAAACCCTTGGCTTTGAAACAGCATGTTCAGACATGTAAATAGAAAGGGCTTAGTCAGGTGACCCCTTCTGAAACAGCATGTTCAGACTTGTAACTAGAAAGGGGTTAGTTAGGTGACCCCACCAAAAAGATATAAAACCTCTTCACTGAGTTCACTTCAGTTCAGTCCAGTGAGGCTCAGCCCTGAGAGAGAAGAGAGAGGTTCTACTGCTACTGTAGACAAGCTGTTGAATGCAGATGAAAAGGGTCTTAGGAGCTCTAAGATCCAGAACTGTATTATGGGAGAAACTGCTGATGTTAAGCAGTGATTTTCTTTGCAATTTTTTTTGTTTTCGTTTATTATTTTTCAAACTTTTTAAAAATAAATATCACACCACGGTGTGTTTTAAACCTGTAAATTTGCCTCATCTGAAGTTTATTCCCACACGCTGTGATAAACTTGTTGTTAGAAGTGGGATCGTACTGGTTGTTCAGAGAAACGCGGGGGAGGCCAGTACCCAGATACCAGCTCTGGTATCCAGACACAGGGAGCAAAGAGCAAGATGGCGTACATCCAGGATCTCATGGATGCCAAGGATCTGTTGAAGGAGGAGGGGCTTACCGGTGTGCATACCAGAGCCCAGGTGAGGAGAACTGGAGAGGAGCTATTGCCTGGATTGGAGTTCAATGGAACACAGAGGCAGATCAGTGCCAGAGAGAGGCGGAGCACCGCTGACAGGTGCTGATGGAGGATTCCCAACTGGAGGATTTTGTGGTGGAGGCACAGGACCAGGATCCATGGGTTCTAGAGGAGGAGGAGGACCCCCCCAATGGAACCTTTGTTGCCAGCCGCTTTTGAGATCCCATTGTTGCCCATTTTTTCAGGCTGCTGCTAATTGGAGGATGACAAGATGAAGGCCCCAGGTAAGACTGTTTCAGAACATTTGCATACTGGGGTGAAGACTACAAGCAACAGGGAAGACACCATGGTGGTTGAATGGACTTTCCCATGTTTTGAACCCCCTGTGATATGGTATGAAATGTATGAAACATGAAATGTTTAAGATGACTATAGAATTAAGGCTGGTGCTGAGCACAGTCAGTTGAGGGTACCAGAACGGTGTAAGGGTTAAAGGAAATCCCCAGCATATTAAAAATAAGGGTTGAAAGGAAACCCCAAAGGTTTTGGAGTTAGGAACTGACTGGTTGATGTTCAGCATGAGAAAGTTCCTTGTCTACCAGAAAATATATGAAAGGGAAGCGAATAAATGAAATACATAAAATGATTACAAAGAAATGTATAACATAAAAGAAATGTCTGGGCTAGAACCACCCCACCCCAGACTTAAGGATTATCAACTCCGAGTCTGAGTTGATTCGGGGGGGTCTGGAACTGGGGAAAGAGTGCCAGGTTCCCAGGCAGACTTTACAGCAATCTATCAATGTTGTAGGCATTGATGTGATCGCTGTAAAAGTTTTGCTTATGACATCGGCATACAGTGATAACCTGTATACCTGTAAAATGTTATAACTGCAATGAATACTAGCAAAATTATACTAAAAAACATAAATCTAAATTTTGGCAAAATGTTTGGCTGCCTATAACTCAGCCTCATTGAAGCTTGAGACTTAAAAAGTGGTGCATATACTGTACTCATGATGTATGTTTCTCTAAATCCTGAAACTATAGAGAAATTTGGGTAAGAAATTTTAAAATTAGATCAAAATAACTCAAAATTAAATTTTGAGTAAATGTTTGACCACACATACATCTGCCTCTTTCAACATACTACTCTGAAATTTGGTACACTTATGTAAGCCATTGGGAACTACATATGTTCACTATCTGGTGTCATCTGGACATGAACTTTCAAAATTATAGTGAAATAACTGAAATGTAAAATTTAATGAAATTCCACTGAATTTCTGTTCTAATTCAAATATTCCACAGAATCGAATATTCTTCCTTCCGGGCATTCTGTGGGCATGCCACAGGCACAGCTATACTGCACTACTTAGTTTTGGGAAGCCTGTAAACTGAAGGCTAAACCCTGACTCAGCACTTCTAGCACCGACTTGTCTGTGGTGATGGTTTCCACTCCTAGAAGTAATGACTCAGGTGGCATCCCATTGGTAGGAGCTTCTGTGGTGGCCTGCAGAGAATCAGAGCTTTTGTTTTTCCTGTGGTTTAGGAGATGGTGTTTGCTTCTGTCTTGCACCTCTGCTGCCTCTGCTTCTTAGGCACCCCTCTGCGGAGGGCAGTCATAGTAGCAGTAGGGCATCTGATAGTAGACCCTGCCTCTACCTTCTTTCTATATAACTTGAAGGAAGAATTAGCTCTTTTCTTTAGAGTCAAATTCTTGTACTATAGGTTGCTTTTTTTTGTTCATCAGGATTTTTCGTGTAGGCTTCTGTTTTATTCTCACAGAGGGAGGGTCCCGCAAATGGGAAATATATAGCATTTATTTTTGTATTCTGTGACAGGATGGTTGTCCTGAGCCAAGAAAACCTCCTGCATGTACCAGTACCCTTGAGGCTGTGTCATTTGCATCCATAGCCATGTGGAACTGATATTTGATGGCTTCCAGTGCATCTTTGGAACTTCTGTTACATCACTGCAGCTTCACCTCCACCTTTTCACTTAGGGCTTGCATGGTACTCAAAAGGGTGTTTTAGTACTGTGCAGTGTAAGCCATGTAAGCACCCTGCCTTAACTGCAAGATGGCTGAAGTGCACACTTTCCTTGCCTTATAACATGGGTTGGCTATAGCAGGCAACGCAATTGGTCAAAGAGCATCAGGTGACCATTGATTAAATCTCCTATTTAATCAGTGGTTGCTGTGAATGTCCCTAGACCAACATCCTTGGGCAGACAGTACTCGTTACCTGGGGAGGAAATGAAAGGGGAGAGGCAGCCATTTAACAGTGCAGAAGCGGGATACAGCCATTTTGCCAGTTTCTCAAAATACGTTCAGCAAACCTTTAAAAATCATGTTGCAGTTATTATCATATGTACTACGATGGCTGCAGATGGTTATAACATATGGGGTTGGCAGCAATCAGGAGGTTGCTGCTCAGTCACCATGTTTACATGCACTCAATAGTAAGTGACAAGGCAACCATTTACTCAGTGACAAAAAGTAGTATTTTCATTACTGCTGAGTTTAGACATGAAAAATAAACAATTTTCGGATAATGATGTTAAATTTCTCTCACGACCATAGGACTTTCTGTTCTCCTTACCTAACTACATGTTTCTCTTGGTACTTTAAAACTTCTATGAACTCCTCCTTCCTTTTATTGTGCAAATCTCTAAGTAACTTTGTTATTTTTCTCTGCCAGAGACATTCTGCAGGGAGAGAGAGAGCAAACGAGCAGCTCACTCTGCGGTGGATGGTGAGCGAGCGAGAGAGAGAGACAGTGACAGCGAGCTGGGCATTTAATTCATTATTCCTGCAGGCTCCTGTCCTCTTTCTCTCTCTCTGTTCAGTCTTTGACATCAGAGTTCCACTCCAAGTGCGCTGGCATGGTGGAGACTGAGCGAGCAATGGACAGAGAGAGGAAGACTCCAAGAGGCAGCAGCTGCGGGAGAGAAACAGAGTGTCACATGTCTCTAAGACATACAGTTTCTGTATACTTTAGTTTTACTTGCTGAAGCCTGACCCTCACACCCACATAAGTCATTTATTCCTTTGTATAAGCATTACTTGTTGGGGACTACTTGTTAAGTCTGCAGGATACACTCAGATTTCTTGTATTTCAAGTGTAATAAATACCTTCCTGTTCATTTTTTTTTGTTCATAAAGAACCCATGTTATAAGTGCAATAACCCACTCCACGGTTTTGGGGTTATAGCGATTTAATGCATGCCTCAGGTGTGCTATGCCACCTAACAGTGACATTCTACAGCGACATGTCGATATTGACAACATCATCGCATGCCACCGTAGAAGTGCGCTGGAAGGGGCAAATACTTCCCGACCTGCACCCCTCCCGAACTAACTCTGACCTGGGTTAGAATCCCTGTTGAGAGTGCTGGGGTGTGAAGCCCTGCGTTGTGGGTTTGGGGCGAAACCCCGATGAAAAACAGAGTCCAAAGTGTGCAGTTCCATACCAACTGCAACTTGCAGTCGACATGGAACTTGGCACTGTACTGACAGTCGCGGTGTTTTTGTTGAACCGCAGTGGTAGAGCCCTCAGGTGCTGTGAGGGCACTTGGTCATGTGCATTAAATCCCTATAACCCCATACCCTGTAGTGGATTATAGCTTACATAAAATGAAAGTTTCTGGAATCCTTTTCTAGGGTAACCACCTGTCCTGATTTTGTCAGGACAGTCCTGGTTTGGGAGCTGTGTCCTGCCAAACAAAAGAAAAAAAAAAAAAAAAATGTTAGATTTCTTGATCTTAAACTACAAAATTATTTTCTTACTTATCTCTACAAGTTTTGGTTAAATCGATACACTGTATATTAAATAAAATGCCTCAAAATGACAGGAAACAATGTGGACAACCAAACAACTTTGGGCCATATATTTAAAGATATATATATAGAAAGACTAGTGCTGGCGCTAACCCAGGTTTGCTTTGGTGCTCGGGCAGACATATTCAGGGCCCCAGGACAGCACCCTTATAAGTCAGCAGCACCATGGCATTAAAACAGCTGACCCTATGCAAATGAGGATGGGTCCCCTCATGCATACCAGTGCAACGGGATATTCAAATGTTTGCCATGATGGCAAACAGCCCCCAAAGTGGTGCTGTTTACCACTGCTGAGAACCATCTCTTATCTAGGCACTAGCAGCGCCTCCACCCCAAAGGCAGGGCAACTGTACTGCAGCCACCTGTTCCTCATTTCCTTTCGACAGTGAATGAACAATGCCCTGGTGTCCAGCGGCTTCTCCTCCCCAATCTCCCTTTCTGACAGTGATTGAAGTAAGCCTTGGTGGTCCAGTGGCTCTGCCCACATCCTAATCTTCCTTTCTGATAGTGAAGTATACCCTCATGTCCAGTGGCTCCCTCATCCCCAGTCTCCCATTTTCTTTAACAACACTAGTCCCTGGTGGTCAATGTGCCCCGGAAGAGCCCCCACCCAACCGCCCACTCATCGTACCACCCTGCATCTTTCCTTTACTCAGGTGTCCAGAGGTCTACACAGTTAGGTATCGTGACGGTATAGCCTTCTCTCATTCTCTGCATCCAGCCACTGTATGAGCTGTTGGTGATCGGTGCATATTGTAGTATGCGTGCTCACTGACTACTCATACAGTGGCCAGCCACAAAGGTGAGGAGGGCTGTGATGGTCACTGTAGCTAAGCTGTGTACAGCTCCAGACACTGACGTAAGAAGGGGGAGATGAAGGGATGTAGGCGGGCAGGTTGGGTGGATGGTTCTTTGGGGGGGACTCACTGGACCACCAGGGACTACTGTAGTTAGAATAAACAGGAGATCGGGGCAGAGAGAAATTATTGAACCACCAGGGCATCCTTCATTCACTATGGAAAGGGAGATCGGAGGGTGAGAGGAGCTCATGTTGTTAGAAAATTCAGTTTAGAAGGTGATTTCTGTTCTGCTAAAGCCTTGGAAGCCTGCCCCATACATGGATTTGCAAACCCACAAAGCCTTACACTTTATTCAGACTTCAGACTGTATTCATATGGGTTGGAGCACTGCACAAAAAGCAGATACATAAGGATTTCATTTGCAGTATTAGTAAGTCGTGAGAATAGTAAAGCATGACTCCTTACCCTAGCAGTAGAGAGGCTGATAATATGTTGGTCCTTCTGATTGATTACAATATCACTGATGGTATACAAGTGTCCTGTCAGAGTCCCAACTGACTTGGAGAACATGTCAGGATGCCAAATCCTAATAATTTTATCACATCCTGAAAAGGCAGAAGAAATGCAAGCATTAATCCTTTAACAAACTACTATACTGTTTACCAATTGTTCTCCAAAGTAATCTTTTAAAGAGTCAACATGTTACTGTTCATTTTCCTCAAAATGTGTTTCCTTAAAGAGCACTAATTGTGCTCCAAATGAAATGCATTACAGCAGCCATACCCGTCAGTAAGGTCTTCTGGATAATAGCCACTGATAACAGAGGAGGAGGTCATTACCTGGTAAAGCTACCAACAGTCCCTATTTTCCCAGGACAGTCCCTATTTTGGACAGCATGTCCCAGTGTCCCCACAAGTTTTGCAAAATGTCACTTTTGTCCCTTTTTTGCTTACTTGTCCCAGTTTTGTCCCCTTTTTTGGGCTGACTGCTAATCCGTGAGTGACAGTTATGTCAGCACCACTGTGGTGATGCACAGGCTGGACAGCAGTTTGCAACTTCAACCCCTGTGCCTGTGTTGCACTGCAAGCATGTCAGTGGGAGCACAATAAAGCATATTCCTTCCTTTTAGATCAGACTGGGTAGTAGCATACCTCTTAACCTCCTTCCTCATAAATCAGGGACAGTTGAGAGGTATGGGTAGTAGTGCAAACAAGCACATGTGGACATCTGCCTGCCAGCAGCTGAGAGGAACTCCAGATAGAGAAGAGACTGGCAGCAGGGAACTAAGGTACCCACACCTGATCAGCAGTAGGGAAGTGTGTGAAAACAATCTGGTGTGGTGGTGGGAGTCACTGAAATGAAGTTTGCTCAGCAAGTGAGGTGAGAGTAGGCAGGGCGGATGGGACTGTCAGGAGGAGCAATACATGCAACAAGACATGCAGCTCGAATGTCTGATCACAATTTAACACAGGTTTTCTTCTGATGAACTTTCTGTACATCATGATTTGGAACTTGCTGCAGCAGCATGATGTATTATTTAGTTTTAATCTGGATGTTTGCTACTGGTGTTACTTGGGGGCAGCATAGCCAGAGCAAGCAGTAAAATGTAATTGTATGCAGCGTTGTCTGAGGCGGTGCCTGTGGGAGTGACACAGTGTCGGGGGGGGGCAGGGGTCGTGGTCTGGATGGACCGTCCCAGTATTAGGCCTTGGAAAGTTGGTAGCTTTATTACCTGGAGTGCAGTATGGTGCTCTGTTGCAGTGCCAAGAAAGACAAATAACAGGCACTTCCCCACAACTGTGTCAGATTCAAGCTGCACTCCTTTGACACTCACAGATGTCAGTCTCCCTGCAGCCTTGATGTGCTTTCCAGTGCTGGTCCATCAGTTCTTTAATATTCCATCCATGAAGGTTGAAAGAAACATGGCTGCAAACAGGAGTTCTGGTGCGAAATACCACTCTAAGTGCAAAACATGATGCACAAGTAAACAAAGGTTTGGTACTTTGCTAGGGGAACCAGACACGCCACAAGATACCGGTAGATTTTTGCACCAGAACTCTTGTTTGCTACCATCCTTCTTTCAGCCTTGACTGTGCTAGGATAGTGTTTCAATAATGCTTTCTCTGCACATAGCAGCTGTGCTATTACTAATGTAGGTAGTGCATGGAAGAGAAAAGGTTGCTAGCCTGTAACTGTATTCCTTCCTTCTAATGGGAGTGCTGCAGGTTGTTACTACTAGCAGTCATTGCACACTGCAGAGATGTCCCAGAATTTAGAGTGTTATTGACTGTGCTAGGATAGCGTTTCAATAATACTTTCTATACTCATAGTAGCTGTGCAGTCCAAACTCTGCACTGTGGCCACATGCCCTGTAGTGAGGTAACGTCAGATTTGTTTCTATAGCTAGGGGAGCTGTGATCACTTAAATTAGCTAAACACTACCAAAGTGTTTTTTAATTTTCCATTAAAATTTTTAATATTACCAGACAAATTTCAGAAGACATCCTGTAACACTTAAAACTGATCACATTCTTGCAATTGCTGAAGAACTTCAATAAGGAACGCTCAAGCAACTTTCAGCTAAGAACTGATTCTTGTGTGAATCTGTTTTCAGGTTCTGGAATGGGAGGAGTAGGGTCAGGGCTTATACTGTAAATCACACTGATGAATCCCTGAGAAGACACAATATTACAACAATGAGTAATTTCTTCTTCTAACATCAGGAATCAATCAATGATGCTTCGAAAAAGCTCTGCCTCCTATGGCCTGGCCTGTTCCACTCTGATATAATTCAACAAGTTCCTCATAAAGGAGCTACAACAACAATCCTAGGAAACCACTGGACTTTACTATGGCACTGACAGGGTCTACATGGACAATGATTATGCCCCTGACATGATGCAGAGATGCAAAGAATGTATTCCAGTCATTCAAATCCTGTGGCAGAATGAAATTAAAATCCAGTGCAAAACACCCCGCCTGCTTGCAAGTGCAATATCCCAATGGACAAAAGACTTATAATAGTGAAATTGAAGCCTTGGCTGACTTAACTTCCTATGGTATATGACTGACTGCAGAGTGCCCCTTAATGCTGAACAGACAAGACTGCAAGACACCATCTTGCACTGCTGCCAGAGAACAACAACAGACCTAGCACACCCAGGAAACACTCTGATGATGATAGTGCAACAACTCCAAAACTTAACAGCAGCATGTGCAAGACACTAAGATAAACATTGAGTGGGAATTCATAGGGGCTGCAGGTGTGTGTGTGTGGTGATTCTTTGGGGAGGGCTGGTATGGGTTGGGGTGGCCTGCTGCCCCTGTAAATTATTAACAACCTAGCACTGGTGGACCTCCAGACCGTGGCTGCAGCCTTCCCTTACAAATCGCAGAACTCAGATTATTAGAGAGGATAGCAGCTTTGGAGTGGGAGGGCACCAAGCACTGGATGACTGCCTACCAGCTGGACCAGGGCCCACAGCCTGCTCCACCCCTACACCTTTTGACATGGTAGCCCTTCAAGGCTTCCTTCTACCTTTCAGTTGATTCCTAGACTGTGGGAGGGGGCTGGCCGCTGCGCAACGGAGGCTAACATTTTCACAGGGCAGATCATATAACTACCTCTCCTGTTTCCACCAGTGTTTTTATGGTACCAAACATTTTGACAATGGAGGGTGGTGTACAACCTGTGACTCAATGCTTGAGTACCCTCACCCTTTATCATGTACATCCACCATAAATCCCTGAATTTTATTTGTTTTAGGAACTGCATACAGGGCATTGCTTTCATGGCCCTTTCTGATTTATTGACTGGCAACCTGCATACTGAAGGGTTCTTGGGCGCAAACACCTGGCACCTAGGACTATTTTTCAGAGGTTTGGCAAAGGAGCAGGCTGTTTTAGAGTTTCTTTCAGACCTGCATATCATTTATGTGGGGAGGGAATATTAGCTTGGGGGCCATATGACTGTACTACACAACATCATGTTAATTCGAATAAGGCTCCCCGCCACTGTTGGTTCCCTCCCCACCTCTTAACCTGCTTCCGCTGGCACTAAGCTCAATGGTACTGGGATATTCTTTGAGTTAGCCATTTAAAAGATCAGGATTGACACATTTTACCCTGATTACTATTGCAATGGAGGTCAGGGGGAGCCCAGATGGTTGGACAGCTCAGCTATGGGGTAAAGTCAATTGGTACTCTCCCCACCTGGTACTTAGCTTTTTATTTTTAACTTATCCTTCTATTTGGGACCATTATGGATCCCAAAGGGTCCCGAAGCCCTGAGGCATTCAGCTGTACCATCGGCAGTCATACTATCATCCTGTCATTGAAGGGTGACATCCTCATCACCCTCTACCTTGGAAGCAACATACATACGTACAGTAAGTTATATAGTCACCCCCAAGAAGGTACCTCTCCCAGATGCCCAGGGAAGGAGACCTTGCCAAGTTACCCAACCATTACATGAGTAGTCCTGATTGAAAACTTGCCCATTTTACTGCCCTGGACCTTAGCCCCAGACCACCTTCTTTATAGAAGGAGAGTGGAGCAAGACCCTGGGTGACCTTGTTCTAGGTTATTTTTTACCCTCTTAGTTGGTTAATAGCAGACTGCAAACCACAGTATCAGACACTCCAACAGCAGGTACCAAATTAATAGGTTTGATCAGTATGGAGTAACATTTTACTCAAATGAATGGATGTACCTTGGGGGAGGCTGGGGGGGGCACCTGGGAACATTCCCCCTTAAAGACTCATGAGGAGTACATTTAAAATCATTTCCTCAAATGTAAATGGCCTGTCTAGTCCCGTCAAATGTTCTAAACTGGTATGTCAATTAAAAAAAAACAGCTCATATTAATGCAAGAAACCCACATGACCTCCTCAGAAAATTTAAAATTAGACAAATATGGCTTTGACCATGTCATAGAGTCCTCCTACACAAATGGAAGGAAAAGAAGGGAGCAGTCATCCTTGTTCTGAAGACCTTTTAAACTAACTTCCTCATAAACAGATCAGGAAGGGAGACTGGCCCTAGCATCCAGTACCATCCACGGCAGTCCCATTACAATACTTAGTCTCTATTTCCACCAGGCAGTGGCCCTTTAGTATGCAACACCTCCTAGATGTAATCCTCCACCATCAGAAGTGAACCTTTTAATTGACGGAGACCTTAATTTTCTCAATAATCCTCCCTAGATTCCAGCAACCCAAGACCTTCACATGCAATAATAGGTCAAAAACACCTTAGGAAACTCCTGAAAGCATTCGGACTGGAGAATTCTTGGCATATCTCTCATCCTAGGGACCACAATATATTTTTCATTCCAACATCCACTGTAGCTATTCACACAGTGATTAATTTTATTTCCCAGGAACATACAGATTTGATTGAGGAAGTCACTATGAAACGTAGAAACATAGAATTTGATGGCAGATAAGGACCGCTTGGCCCACCCAGTCTGCCCATTTCCCTACCTGATGGATAAGCTGCAGATCCTAGTTAACCAGCAGCCTACTTCTTCCTACCCCAACCCCTAGAATTGCTCTTATGACTGTCCCATGGATGCTTGAATTCCACCACTGTTTTTGACTCTACAACCTCCTCTGGAAGGCTGCTCCATACATCCACAACCCTCTCTGTGAAAAATACTTCCTTAAATTACCTCTGAGCCGGCCCCCTTCTATCTTCAAATTGTGCCCCCTTGTTTTTGCACACCTCTTTTTTTGAAAGATGCTACCCTCTTGGACTTTGTTGATTCCCTTGAGGTACTTGAAAGTTTCTATCATGTCCCCCCTCTCCCTCCTTTCCTCGAGGCTATACACATTAAACTCCTTAAGACTCTCTTCATATGTCTTCCGGTGCAGACCCTGCACCATTTTAGTTGCCCTCCTCTGGACAGCTTCCATCCTGTCTATGTCTTTGCGGAGATTGGGTCTCCAGAACTGCATGCAGTACTCCAGATGGGGTCTCACCAGCTGTCTGTACAGACGGATAATAACTTCTTGTTTTCTACTGGTGATGCCTCTCCCTATGCATTCCAGTATCCCCCCCAGCCCTCCTTGCTGCCCTCTCACATTGCTTGCCCACCTTTAGGTCATCTGATATGACTACCCCCAGGTCCCTTTCCATTTTTGTTGTTGTTAGTATCTCACCCCCCATTGTGTACTCTTCCCCTGGGTTTTTGTTTCCCAGGTGCATTACCTTGCACTTCTTAGCACTGAATCCTTCTGCTCACTCTCTAGTCACAACAGGTTTGAAAACTACAACAGAACCAAGAAAAAACTCTCTGAAGATTTAATCCCTCCCGTTCGAGGGCTCCAGAATTTGGACAGCTCTGGTGCCAGACCATTCCCAAGATACTGGCAGACAGTGATAACCTGAGATTACTGCAGTAACCTGATAGGATGCCCTTAAAATGGTTCTGCATATTGATATAATAGCTTTTGCCTCTCGGTGTAAGAAAGAAAGGGGTGAAAAGTTGACAGCACTGCAGAACAAGCTCCAATTCCCACAGATGGCCCATATTCAGGGGGAATACCACACTTGACCACCACATCAAACAAATATAGCACTTCTCCAGGAGATCTAAAATTATCAAACTGAACAGAACCTTATGTGGCTCTGGCAGAAATACTGGGGGGAAGGGGGGCTGAAGGCAACCAAATTATTAGCATACTGCTTGAGACAGCAAAAAAAGCAGCCACCATAGCTAAAAAACGCACATTTTGACCTATACTTCTTAAATCTATTTTACATTGTCCCTTATCTACTGACCTATACTCTTCTTTCCATAATGTGAGTCTGCTTTAGTATTTTTTTCATATCTGAAATAATAAAAGGAGCTATCCTTTTATTATGGCTTGGACTAGGTTTTCAACAGTATTCTCAGCTGTTTGCGTGCATCGATTATTTAAAATCACTTTTGTTGTGACTAAAATGAATAATTATGAAGCAGGCAGTGCTCCCTGACCTTATGGAACAATAGGTGTTCAGACAGCTGCAGATACTGATGAAAACCTGGTCCGAGTCATATTAAAAGGAACATTTCTTTTATTATTTCAAACGTGGAAAAAAGTACTAAAGCAGAATTAAAATGGAGAAAAACGGATATCATACAAGTCAGGAGATAAGGGACAATCTAAATAGCATAAAAAAGTAGAGGTCAAAATTTTCACTAGATTGGTGCACTGCTGCTTTAAATCAGCAGACTTCCTAGAAGCCCTGCAACAACTCTATACAACCTTATATACCGCAGATACTGTACTACCACAAAAACAAAAGACAGCACCTCCTTTCTAAACAACCTTCAATTACCTGCCCTATCACAGCAACAGCAGGAGCCAGGAGGTTATATTCCACCCTATTTCCTCAGAGGACAACCTTAACAATACAGACTACTAACAAGCATTTGTCAATGCGAATGTTTGCTTGCTGGCATTAGCAGTGGAAGTGCAGGAGTTAGACAGATGCAATATAGGAATGGCACTGAAGTATTGAACTGTATGCGAACTCCACCCTCACCCTGCAAAGATGGACAGGCATTGAGGTGTGCCTTTGGGTTGTCACCATGAGCGGTCATGACATTTCACCTCACCATGCTCTTCAAACACTGACAAGTGTCAAGGTGTGCCTTGGGGTGTTTGGGTTTTACATTCACCTCATTCCATAAGGAAATACTCTGAAATAGGTGCAGTATAGGAGAATGGGATGAACTCTGGGGGCAAAGAGTCCAAAGTGCACCTCAATGCCTGTCACTGGCTGGAGGGTGGGCAGTGAAATGGCATGAGCATTACTGTCGACAATCCGAAGTCACAGCCCAGACACCTGTCAGTCCCTACGGGGTAGGATGTTATAGTAGGAAAACCCTAACGCCCTGGGTGTTTCCTGGTATTTTTACTCCAAGTTTTTAACATGGTCTTTTTTGTGACCCCTCCGCATGAACAGTGACACTATCAGTTCGTTAGGCAAAAGATGATTTTGCACAGTGACTGCGCCATTTGGTGCCACAGGTTTGAAAACACATTTTGAACAGGATGTGAAAAGTGACAGGTGTACTGTTCATGAGGAGGTGTAAAAAATGGCATTGTTGAAAATCTGGAGTGAAAATATAAAAAAACTGAAGTCACAAGTGTGCGTAGAAACTGTGCAATGTACACCCGTAATGTAATTAGTGTGAAGATTTTTTACAGCAGATTTTCAACATAGGCATTTTGGGACCTTCGCTCATGAATAGTGTCACTGTAATTTTTTTAATCTATCCCGAACACTAATTTCCCACAGTGACTGCGCTATTCTGAACTGGAAGTGTGAAAACAAATTTCAGCCAGGGTGTGAAAAATGACAGCTATACCTTTCATAAGGAGCTGTGGAAAAATGTCAAAGTTGAAAATCTTGACTGAAAATATTACAAATTCGTGAACTTACGAGGGTGCATGGAAATTGTGCAATGCACGCATGTAACACAGTCATTTTATGGACTTTTGGCAACAAATCTTCAACATAGCCATTTTAACACCTCTGCTCATGAACAGTGTGACTGTGATTTTCATAATGTGTCCCAAACATTGATTTTGCAAACCGACCATGCCAATGTGAGCTAGTTGTGCTAAAACACATTTTGAGCAAGATGTGAAAAATGACAGCTGTACTGTTCATAAGGAGGTGTGGTAAAATTGCAATGTTGAAAATCTGAAGTGAAAATATTACAAACTCTCAAAGTTATGAGCGTGCGTAGGAACTGCACAATGTACACTCATAAAACAGTCATTTTTGGGAATTTTTTCACCAAATTTTCAACGTAAGGTTTTTGGGGGCCTATCTCAAGCACTGTGACACTGTCATTTCGTAAATCAGTCCCAAAAGGTGTTTCCACGCAGTGACCATGAAATCACCTTTTGGGATCAAATAACAAAACGACAGTGACTGAGTTCATAACATGGGGTCCCAAGAACCCCATATTGAAAATTTGGTGAAAAAATTCCCAAAATGCCCAAGATATGCACCAAAGTTGAAAAAATTATTTATGCCATTATACAGCCTACCAGCATTTCTTCAGTTCGCAGTTGGCTTTGAAGAGTGCAGACATATTCTCGTCCACCAAAGATCATCGCGCCAGCCTCTGGAGTAAGTATGGGGTGAGTGGGGCACTCTGAGGGTGGGTGTGGGTTGGGGAGGGCAAGACAGTCAGCGAGGACCATTTTTCTTACAGGTGAATTTTTTTTTTGAAAAGACAGCTGGACTTTTGCCATGCTGGGTGGGCTTCCAGCGTGGCAGCTGGAAGAGTTGTTTGGGGTGGCATTGTGGAGCCAATGGGTGATTGAGCACCCCATTGGCCATTGGGACTGTTGCCATGCTGGGGTGGGCTCCAGAGTGGCACCTGTAAGTCTGTTGGGAGGGCAGTGGAGCCGATGGGGATTGGGCACCCCCATTGGCCATACAGTATGTGTGTGTGTGTGTGTGTGTGTGTGTGTGTGTGCGTGTGGGGAATGTGTGAGCACGCGGGGGTGGGCTCTCAGCATGCTACCTGGGCGTTGTATGGGGGAGGATGGAGCTGTCTGTAACAGCAGTTCCAATGCAGTGCCTATGTGTAGGCACGTTGCATACTGCCGACGGCAGTATGCAAATTGCCTACACGTTATCACCACTGATTGTAGCGGTGTTTTGCTTGGAACTGTACACCACTGCATGTGAACTGCTGTCATAGACAGCTCAGACATTGATTGGTGTGGTGAGACCATGCCTGCAGCAAGGAGCAGGGCATTGGAAGCAAGGTGGCACACCTATGAAACTTTGTATGGTGGCACTATGTTTCTTGCACATGCGTGCAAACAAACATAAAAACATAAAAAGGGAATGTGTCCTTTAATGTATATACCAAATGAGGGAGGTGATGGGTGGCCTTTCTCCAGAAAAACATTATAGACATAATGCAAACATTAGTGCGTACTCACATAATGGGGGTTAATTGCAGCTTCTCAGATAAATGCATGGGAGTGGCATCAGTGTAACAGCCACGAACAGTAGGCAAGTAGAGCAGCTAACCCAATTGCTAGGGAAATGGGGCTCAAAGATGTATAGGACTTTATGCACCCTGTCAACCGGGATCACACCTTCTACTCAGCACAACATACTTCCTGTTCTAGAATAGAGATCATTTCTTATTATCAGAAGAATAGCTACAACAAGTTCAGGCCTGCTTTATTAAGACAAGTTGCAGCCTCCGAGCATGCTACAATAGTTGTAGAACTGCAAACAACACACCTACAGAGACAGTTCAGCTGCAGAATGAATGTGGTGCTGCTAAATGGTGATCACTTCAAACTCCTAATTAGGAAACACATTACAGATTACCTGGAACACAACGGGTGCAACAGACACATCAGAGACCACAGTCTGGGACAGCCAGAAAGCATATTTGAGAGGAAACATGATCAAGCTTACCTCAGAAAAGAAGAGAGAGTGAGACAGAAAGAGAGAGAGAGAGAGAGAGAAAGAGAAGGTATGGGCTAGACTAGATCTAGAATCCAAAATCTTTGTCTTAAAAGAGGAACAATAGAGTACTTTAAATGAACAGGACAAACAACAGTTAGAAATCAGGACGTGAGAACTCACAAATCTACTGGAAGCCCAGACTGAAAGTCAGCTCAGATTCACACGTCAGTGATATTATGACAAAGGGACAGAGCTGGGAAGGTATTAGCCTGGAGATTAAGGCAACAGCAAATTAACAGAATGAGGTGTTGCAGCTCCAGGAGGTGGGACAGCAGCGGACGTGATGGGCAATCCCACTAGAATTGTAGAAAAATTCAGTCATTTTCAGTGCACTTTAAGCAGGGGAAGTGGCCCAAGGCATAGAAGACTTTTTGAGGAGCTGCATCTGCCAATCCTCTCAGAGCAGGCAAAGGCACCCATCATAGAAGCCAAAGGACTAAATGGAAAAGCTCCGGGCTGTAACAACTGTCCAGCCAAATGGTATAAGGGCTTCTTAGAGGAGCTCTCACCAACACTGATGAAAGTTTTCAATGAGCTGGCTGAAGGGATGGGGGGAAGGCAGGCACTTATCACATCTCATGATGGCTGGCCCAAAACAGCAGCATCCCTCTCGAACTGGGTAAGGATCCTTTAGAATGTGATTCTTACCACCCCATATTACGAACATACAAAATTTGCCAGCAGATAAAGGCCTAGAGGTCTATCAAGTCTGCTCGAATGTGCAGCTAGCATCCCTTATTCTGCAGCTGCCCCTCCCTTCCACCCTTCCCCTTCATTAACCCTCCCCCTTGTCCTGTCCCATCCCCTTTTGAAGCAGTCCACTGTTCTACTGGATACCACTTCTGCAGGTAATGCATTCCACCCAGCCACCACCCTCTCTGTAAAAAAGAGTCTCCTCATCTCCCTCCTGAACCTTCCTCCCTCCAGTCTCATATCATGGCCCCTGGTGTCCCTCCCCTCTCTTACTTTGAACAGCCCCTCTGTACCTGTCTTGTTTATTCCTTTCATGTACTTAAAGGTTTCAATCATGTCTCCCCTGTCCCTCCTCTCCTCCAGTGAGTACATGTTCAACTTCCTCAGCCTCCTCTCGTATGATAAGTCCCCCAGCCCCTTGATCATCTTTGTCACCCTGTGCTGCACCCCCTCCAGTAACTTAATGTCCCTCTTCAGATACGGGCGCCAGTACTGCATGCAGTACTCCAGGTGCGATCTAACTAATGACCTATACAGTGGCAGAAGCACCTCCTCCCTCCTCGAGGATATACCCCTTGCAATACAACCCAGCATTTTGTTGACCTTTGCAGCTGCCTTCCTACATTGTGCCGAGTTATTCATTGACCCTGTAAGGAGCACCCCCAGATCCTTCTCCTCCTCTGTCTAGGCTAGCTGCACTCCCCCCAGCTGGTAACTCCTCCTTGGGTTCTTCATCCCAGAAATGCAGCACCTTGCACTTTTTGGCATTAAACCCCAGTTGCCAGGTGTCTGACCAGGTTTCAAGCCTTTGCCAGACCATCCTGCAACCCCTGCTATCCCCTAGGTCATCCACCACCACTACCTTGGTATCATCAGCAAACAGACTGATCTTGCTCTTGACGTCCAATGGTATGTCTGCAATGAATATCCCAGACAACACTGGTCCCAACACGAGCCCTGTGGAACACCGCTCGTCCACTACCCTTGAGTGTGAGAGCTCCCACCCACCACCACCCTCTGTTGCCTTCCCTGAAGCCAGTTCCCTACCCATCCCTACCCATCTCCCTACCCATCTCACCTGCTTTGCACCTGCCCCAGTGCCTACTAACTTACTTCCCAGCCTTCCATGCAGCACTGATTGCTTCTAGGGGTGGATCTTAAGTTGTATATAGGCATACTAAGGCTCCAAAAATGTATCTCCACCATTGTCCATCCAGACCAGACTGGGTTTATCCAGGGTCGCTTCCTCTCAAATAAATATCAGGTGGTTATTAAATATCCTTTCAGCAAGGCAGAGAGCCCCAAACACACAATGTGCCATAGCCGAGGATAGGTTCTATGTGATAGCGGCGACACAAAGGGTGATCGCCATTATGGGCGAAGTTGGAGCACAAAATCAATTTTGGTGCTCTGACTTCCTCAACACTAATAAAACTGCACTGGGGACTTGCATTTTTACATGTATGCGGGAGCTGAGCCCCTGCACCCCTCATGAGCTTCACCCCATACCCCCCACTTAAGGATTCTCAACTCCAGGGGGGTGCATGTTGGGGGGGAATGTAAAAAACATAAAATTCAGGCCTGGCACAACAAAAAATTAACCTTTTCCCAGACCTGAACCCAGCACCCTAGTCACCATAGCAGTGAGCCGGCCCACTACACCACAGGGCCAGCTAGGCAACCTACTGCAACCCCACCTCTCAAATCCCCTCCTACCCCTCACTGAGTGTGCTCACTCCCCCTGCATGCATACCTGTAGTGTGCTCTCCCCTCTGGAGAATGTGCCTGTAACTTCCTGTCACTACAATTAACCAACCCACCTCATCTGGTCAGTGTAGCTGTCTAGTAGCAGCTGTGCCACACACTGCGATTGAGTTGCCCTTTGGGGTGGCTCAATCACAGTCATGCAAATCACAGTATACCTCAGGGATGTATCATTCCCTGGTCAGGCCTCACCTGGAGTACTGTGTCCAATTCTGGAGGCCACACCTCAGGAAGGACATAGATAATCTGGAGACGGTACAGAGAAGAGCAACAAAGATGGTGCAGGGCTTGCATCAGAAACCGTATGAGGCAAGACTGGCTGACCTCAAATTATACTCCCAAGAACAATGCAGGAATTGTGAGGACAGGATAGAAACATTCAATATACCTTAAAGGCAACAACAGGGTGCACATGCAAAACCTTTTTCAGGTAAAGAACTACAGCAGGACTAGAGGGCACAACCTTCGACTTAAGGGAGGAAAGTTCAGAAGCAATACGAGGAAATTCTTCTTCACAGAGTGCATTGTGCAACCATGGAATAGCCTGCTGGAGGAGGTGGTTGGATCCAAGACAGTGGGTGAATTCAAGTGGGCATGGGTCAGACACTGTGGGATAGACAAACAGGCAGCTAAGTAGGGGGAGTAGGAAGTCAAGAGTAGACTTGATGGATGAGTACGGTCCCATCTGCCGTAACATCTATATTTCTATGCAGAGAAAGATTTTGATGGGGTTAATTGACAGTTCCAAATTAAACATTGCATTCCTTTGAATTTGGCTCTAAATTTATACATAGTATTGATGCCCTCTATTCCAGTCAAGAGGCTACAGTGAAACTAAATGGCCTCCAATCACCTCAATTTCCATTACGGAGAGGCACTTGGCAGGGGTGCACACTATTGCCCCTATTGTTCACTTTAAGCTTGGAGCCTCTGGCAGTCATGGTACACCAGGCTGGACAATTCAGGGTGTCAGAACTGGCACCCTAGCACAAGAATACAAACTGTCCCTTCATGCAGTGCCTCCTTCTTATTTTTGTTGAGCTCTCAGATCTCAGTGCCAGCTTTGACAGACCTGTTGGAAAGATTTGGGAGCCTAGCATGCTGTAAAATCAATTATTCAAAATATGGGATGATGTAGATTAGTAGGGTGTGCAATCTGCAGATCAGATAGCAAATCTCATTTGCTTGGGGAAAACAAATAACTAGACAAGGTACCTGGGAGTGCAGCTCACCCTAGCACTAGATAAGTTATTGTAGATTAATTATACTCCTCTACCTAGTACTATCCAAAGGGACATAGCTAGATGGGCCACAGTCCCCATCTCACTAATGGAGAGTAGATAACAGAAAAGATGCATCTTACCCACCTATTATTTCTGTTTCAAACTCCCCCCTCCATCCCCATACCAGAGCATTTTGGAAAACACTTGTCAAAGACCTACAATGATTTATTTGGGAGGAAGAAACCCAGGGTAAACTAGCAGATTATGACTGCTCTGAGAGAATCAGGTTGCTTGCCATTACCTAACCTATGCAGATATTATTTAGCATCTCAAGCAGTGTGTTTATGTTCCTGGGTAAAGAAGGATGGACTCCCAGTGGGTCTCGATGGAACAGGAAGAGATACTTCCAGCGTCAGTTTAGGCACTGCCACTGGAGCCCTTTGATTCACAACTACTACAAAAAGTGAAAAACCCATAGGGCGCTCAACCATTGGGAACAGTGCTGCAAAAGTTGGAGCATGAAAGTGTAGCTCCAGTATGGAGGAAGTTCACCTCGAAGACCCTGACCAGGTTTTTCTACACACCAGTGCTGACTAACACTTTGGCAATGCCATGGCGGATGAATACCAGAGGAATTGTGGTAGCTTGGGGACCCCCACACACATGTATTTTAGGACTATCCAGCAATATCCAGGTGTTGGACACAAGTTCACCAGGCCATCGAACAAATCTTGGACACAGAATATTCTTTTCCTTCACAGATATGATATTGGGCCTCCCAACAGCAAGGATAATATCACTCCAAAAAAACTTATGCATTATGTTAACATTGCTATCACCTTGCACTGGCTATCAGAAATTTCTCCACAGTTTATCACCTGAAAAAACAAAATATAGGACATCACTGGCCAACTGGCACAGGGGTTAGGTGCCAACCTGTGGCACCAGTGACCCAGGTTGGGGAACGGACTTGGGTTGCTGGAGGGCCAGCCGGGGGAGAAGGAGCAAGCATCCTGCGACTGCTCTCCTTCTCAGGGAGGAGGGTGGGGAGTACACTCAGTGCACTAGGGACACCTGGCGGAGGCTGGGTGCATGACAGCACCAATGCCAACGTGCTGGGGGCAGGGCAGATGCTGGTCATCATTGCACATCTCTGCCCCCCCCGTATATGGGAAAAAATCCTGCAGTTGGCCACCTCCATGAAGCCAGCCTCCTGGCCAGTTCTCCCAGTCAGTTACTGGGCTCGTGGCACCTGGCCAGTGCTGTGACCCCATCCTTGGGGTAAGCCTGGAGTCTCTGGGGAAGAGCATGGCATGGAGATGGGAGTCAGGCGCCTGTGACCCCATCCCTTGGGGGTAAGCCTGGAGTCTCTGGGGAAAGCATGGCAGGAGATGGAGTCAGGAGGCGCTGTGACCTCATCCCTTGGGGGTAAGCCTGGAGTCTCTGGGAAGAGCATGGCACGGAGATGGGAGTCAGGAGGCGCTGTGACCCCATCCCTTGGGGGTAAGCCTGGGTCTCTCTGGGAAGAGCAAGGCCGGAGATGGGAGTCAGGAGGAGCTGTGACCCCATCCCTTGGGGGTAAGCCTGGAGTCTCTGGGGAAGAGCATGGCACGGAGATGGGAGTCAGGAGGAGTTGTGACCCCATCCCTTGGGGGGTAAGCCTGGAGTCTCTGGAAGAGCATGGCACGGAGATGGGAGTCAGAAGGTGCATGACCCCATCCCTGGGGGTAAGCCTGGAGTCTCTGGGGAAGAGCATGGCACGGAGATGGGAGTCAGGAGGTGCTGTGACCCCATCCCTTGGGGGGTAAGCCTGGAGTCTCTGGGGAAGAGCATGGCACGGAGATGGGAGTCAGGAGGTGCTGTGATCCCATCCCTTGGGGGGTAAGCCTGGAGTCTCTGGGGAAGAGCATGGCATGGAGATGGGAGTCAGGAGGCGCTGTGACCAGGCAGAAGATTGGCAGCCGGCAGCAGGGCAAAAAAATAAAAAATAGGGATATCAGGAATATGGAACAGGTTACTGTCTCTGTGAATCTGAGGCTGAGCTCCTTATTGGATATTTGGCATCCATGGGACACCTATTGGACAAATTTAGAGACAAACTCAGCAGACGCCTGACACATTCAAAGTTTTTGTACTCATTTTATTGATCTCAACAGGTTGACCCAAGCTGTTATGGAGGTACTGACTCAGTAAATACCCCAACACCTTCTTGAGGGAGCATCCCTCGAGGCAAAAATGTTGGATAGAACACTGAACTGCACCCTCACAACCTACAAACTGTATTGGAACAAACAATACCTTTTATAAAAAGTAAAATGCATTGTTAATCACAGAATTGTTCTGGTTACGGGAGCACTGTTAGGTCCTGTGTTGCAAAGTAATAGTTCTGTTATTTAAGTGAGAACATTCAGTTAGTTGGAGTATATGAAGGAATAATCAGCTGATGCGGGTGATTAAGTGCAGAGCCCGAAGTGTTTAATCAACCACAGAAGCCGGTTATTCCGTGTATACTCCAGGTGAATGTTATTACTACTAGGAATTTTGAACCCAAGATTTTGAAAGTTCTGGTGGTAGTTAAAGTGGAAGGTACTTTGCTCCTTTTTTCCTGTAGGCTAAATGAATAAACTACAGTGAGAGTGTCTGAAATGTGGATAACCTACTCTGGGTGTGTTTGAAATGTGGATAACCCACTCTTGGTGTGTTTGAAATGTGGATAACCTACTGTGGGTATACGTAAAATGTGGGTAACCTACTGTGGTTGTGTCTAAAATATGACTGTTATGGTTTGTGGGGTATTAAATGACAATTTTCCTGTGTTCTTAATGGCTTACAATAGATACCTGTCACAGACTAGGCCATAACTCAGATTCCTGGCATTTGTATTGCACATGTTCTCATATATTTGAATAAAGTTAAGCTTATGAAAAAAAAAAAGGATGGCTTTGACAGAGTGAGGGTTTAGTGGTTGCTCATGCCAGTAGCAGTGGGGGAGGGGGGGGGGACCCCCATAAGGACAATAGGTCCTGAACTCCAGGCAGACTAGCTGGGTCTTTGGGCTTTGTCTGCCAGCCATTGTCTATGTATCTACCTGTAATTCATAGGGTTCTAAAATGGTCCTCACCAGCAACAGGTAAATCTGAAACACCCACTGGGATAACTAAATAGCTTATATAGGTGGAGCACTAACCCAATTTGGACCAGTATTTA
This sequence comes from Neoceratodus forsteri, assembly GCA_016271365.2. NCBI lineage: Eukaryota > Metazoa > Chordata > Ceratodontiformes > Ceratodontidae > Neoceratodus > Neoceratodus forsteri. The sequence continues at coordinate 22,932,022 of CM057451.1, forward strand.
AAAACAGCTTGTATTGGGATAAAAAGTACTAGCAAATTCATCACAGTTCTCCTGTAAGGAAGCAAGTCAGGGTTTAACTGAGTCAGGCACTGGAGTTAAGTGTGCTGTAGTATGTTTATTTATTTAGATTTTGTTGATGGGGTAGGTGCCTTAGGTAAAAACCCTGCCTATTTTCAAGCACCACCCGAGAGGGTACACTACACAGTTGACATTTACAGTACAGTGATAAAGTACAAATAATGCAGTACAATACAGCATACGGTACAGACAATTGATATCCACGCAGGGATGGATGGTCAGGAGTAAAAAACAACAGAACTTACATATAGCATTAGCCATCTTTGCAAGCAATAACGAGAGCAGGAATTGATATTAGGCTATGAAAATTCTACAATTCAGAGATCAATAAAATGGTGATGTCTTTTTTAAAATACAAAAAAATGCAAATGTGCCACTAATCCTACACTTCTATATTTACAAAATAGACATAGTTTAAAAAGAACATTTCCACAAATATAGTTATGTATTAATATTAGTCACTGCTAGCCCTGTCCTCTTATATCACTGTCCGTGATTACCGTTCACTGCTTGCTGGTGAACATCTAGAAAAAGTTTGCAATTACCTGTTTTAACATTTCGGTTAGAAAGCACTGAGCTCATCCTTGTAACTGGATTAACAGGGCAATCTGCGAAGCGACTGTGGCTAATTTATAATGTGCATTGAGCACTTTGCTAAATGGTGTCTGTGAGAGTGAATGGGCTGCTGCTTAGCCCCCTCCCAAAGAAAGCGGACACAAGTGGTGTGCTTCCCAGGGCCTGCCTGATGCTCGGCCGCTGGCATTCCAGGAGAAGACGTGCCCAGTCCCTCAGGTTGCCTGTCGCTTACTGTCACATGAAACACTGGGGGAGGTAAGGGGTGGGATCGACCCGATGGCCCGACCAAGACATCAGGAGCTCAGGTACAAGCAGTCTCAATAATACTGACAGTGATTCTGCGTGTGTCTCAGTGAAAGATCAAAGGCGATTGACTTCAATTTAAACTCAGGACATCATGCCTCTGTAAGTTAAGGCTTCTATAATCCACGCTGCCTTGACCCCTGTCCTAAAAGAGACTTTATGAGTACCACTTTTACTTATGAATGTTCCTGTACCCCGGCAAACCCCAATTCAGGCAGTTTCCTGAAAATCACAAGGTAAAATATATACACCGTTTTCATGTTTAAGCAACACCCAGTCACATGAAACCATAATGCTGTAGTGCAACATTTTTCTTGAGAATGTCAGTATTGTTTAAACATGCTGTGTATTACAGAGATACTGTATTTGAATTGGAGAGCATTGCATTAGCTAATTAGGGTCTCTTTCTGTGAATCGGATCCCTATGAGCGAGCAACTCACAATCATCCTGCAGCAAAGTATGTGCCAACCGTATCCCATCAGGGTGCACCAGGCACAAATAAGAGGGAGGGGAAGGTGCTCCCAGCGCTCTCCATCCTGTACTGCAATGTATCAAATCTGACCTCAAATGGTGCACCAGGTACATGAAGGGGTTGGGGCGGGATGGGGAAGTTCCAAGTCCTGCAGTGTAATGTGAGCTGTGCATATCCCAACATGGTGCACCCTGCACAAAGGGTGATGTAGGTGTGGGATGGGGGAACATTCTCATTTCTGCAGTGTACTAGTGAATGTATGCCACATGTAACCCAACAGGGTGAACTAGATACAATGCAGGAGGGTGAGAGGGGGCCCCATTCTTGTGGCCTAGTAGTCATAACGCTCGAGGAATTTCAGCCTGCCAGCCACATGATATCCCAACAGGAGCCTCAGGTGGAAAGAAAGGGGTGGCAGGTGAGTAATCTTGCAGCGCAACACATCCTATCCCTTAGGGGAGGGATGGGGCTCCCAATCCAGAAGCGCAGTGTGTGCTTTTTTTTTTATTTCAGCGGGGTGCATGTGTACAATAAAGGGGTGTGTGGCGGCCTTCACAATCCTGCATGGCAATATACGATACCTGCCATACATATCACATCACGAGACTCTAGGTGGTGGTTGTGGTGGGTATGTGGAGGGGGTGGGGAGGAGGGGCTCACAATCTTACTGTCCAGTAGTTACTATATCCCCGAGTGCCAGGCAAATGGAAAGGGTACTTGCAATCCCAAGGTTCATATGTGTCTTAACCCTACATGCGGCATCCCATACAAGGAGAAGGGGGTATTCCCAATCCTGTCACCACCACTTCAATTGGGTGCACCAGGCACAATATAGGGGTGGCAGAAACTCACAATCAGGCAGAGCATCTTGTGTTACTGTATACAGAGTATGCAGTATATCCCATCAGGGAGTGTCAGGCACAATGAACGGGGCAGGGCTTCCATCTCCCAGAGCACTGCACGGCATATCCCAACAGCGGTACCAGGTACAAGGGAAAGCAAGTGGGTTGGTAGATGAGAAATTGCAGTTACAGTACTTTGGGTAGAGTTTTTCTACAGCACATCTGCTGGTTAATGAAAACACTGTAGGAGAGAATTAGGGTTTTGTGAGATGTAAGTGGCATAAGATTCGTGTATCCATAGCTGTGAGCGACTAAACAGAACGATTTGACCTATACCTCAGGTGAACCCGGACATGGACTACTATGTGGTTTCATGTGTTTCTTATCACTAGTGAGTACAGATATTTCTAAACAAAGCAGCAGCAAATGATAAATGTTGAGAGGGGAGGTTGACTTCTTTGATCAGTTGATGCACCATTAAGGTCTTTTTTCGTTTATGACCCCAAACAGATGACTACCATATACTGACACATGGAGGAGGGCTTGAGATCAGGGTCCCTGACCTATAATCCTCCACAGGAATCAAGGGTAATGATCACATTCACTAAAAATACCACCAACAGCTTAATCTGGTTCAAGGTCAGTTGGCATTCATCTGTATCACCCTCCCCCGGGTCATACCTGAAAATAGGCAGAGTCTGTCTAGTGTGCTTACTCGGTCAACAAAAACTAAATAAATAAATATTTGAGGGACAATTAGAAAAATTTCCCTAAAGGCCCCCCACACACACACACACACACACACACGCATAACCCTTACATTCTCAGGGGAAGAGGCACCCTATGGAATGAATCGCTGGATATACTGTATTTTCGTCAATTAATTAATATATCAACTATTGTGTCCTTCCGACTACTATCCATACACAGTTGGACAAATGTTTGTTCAGCCGCAAAATAGAAGTGACAATAAAGATGTTATATTCATATAACCCTAGCTACACACACACACACACACACACACACACACACACACACACACACACAGACACATACATATATTTCTTTTACTGTACGTTCAATAGTCTCTTCTAGTAGTCATTGATTATATTTGCTCTAGGTCCTTTGTGAGGAAAATAAAGCCATCTACAGCAGAGCTAGGTCAATTTATAAAATGTAGAGCTGTATTTGTACAGATACTTCCATACAAATGTCAGCATGTACAAAAGACCTCGGCCAGTGCCTATATAGGACAGATCGTCAACTACCCGGCTGACTGTATCCAATTATTACACTATGGGGTCCAAAACATTCACCCATTCTGTTCTACAGTAAAAGCCTTCTGATTCATATGTGTGGATCCATGGAATGAGGTTATATCCAATTATTTGCAGATCTGTGGTCTAACGAGTTATAACATGCATGTACTGTAGTAACTAGAATTGTGAATACATGCTGGGCGAAACCCAGGAATTACACTAGGCATACATGGATAAGGGCTACATCCAAATAGTACTTATTGGTCCACAGAATACACACAATTATTAGAAAACAGTAGAGGGTCATAGCCAAATAATCACTACAGATGGGTATCCATGGCACACAAAAGCTATCCAGTTATTCTACAGTTTAGATTAGAATTGTGGGGCTGTGGATAAGGCTACATCCAATTACTAATCGCGGATTAATGGAATACAACAGCTTTAACGTATTAGAATAGAACTGCTTGTTCATGCTTAAGTGCAATATATCCAATTATTAATTGCGGATCAATGCAAGGGCTATAGCAAATTAAAGGGCTCCATTCCAACTAGAATTAAGATCCACTGTGTGTAGCGAGTTATATTCAATTTCTGTCCGATCCTTGAGCTACAATGACCATGTGCAATAGAAATCAGAATTGTGGATCCATGGAATGTATAAGTTTGTATCAAACAATCATGCTAAATTGTAGAACCACGGAATACAAGAGGACTATATCCACTTGTTACTCTCCCATACCAATATTAGAAGCAATATCCAGATTCGGTTGGTTGGTGTCCCGCCTTCTGATCGCTCTGGTTTGGGTATGTCACTTTGGGGAAGATGAAGGGTCCCATTCCTTCCCTTCATGTATGCAGTACATGGCATATGAACTAGATTTTTGTACTATCATTTCTTTATCCTTAGTTGATGGTCCAGGGGGCTCAGATCTTAGATTATTAAATGGAGGTTGTGCTTCAGCTGCTTCATATTTAAGAAAGAGACCAAAGTCTCCAGCTAATGTCTGTAAAAAGCAAAAGTGAGAATTATTTGGGTTTATTTTTTATTCCTCTCAGTTTCGAAGTACTGTATCTCGATTTGCTCAAAACTAGAGGTATCTGAACATACAAGGTATAGTTTGGATATCTGAGACAGCAACAAGTGCTGCAGAGCTGAAACAGGCCCAGTATAGGGAGATATGTGGTGGATCATAGGAATTTAAAGGCATACTGACAGCAGACCCCTTCTATACAACCCCCAAACTCATTTGCATGCTTTCCCCTCTTTAGCGGGGGACTGTAACCTCTAAATTTGGTATTTGTCTCTCCAAAGTACCTTTCTGCCACTTCTTTAGTGTGGCAGTCATTTCAGCATGAAATTGAATGTGTCTGAAAGTCGGCAGCTTTCCATTTATTGAATATTCATTGGCTGCTCGCTCCCAAACCCCTCCCGACTGGAAGGAGCACAAGTTTTGGGATTCCCATGCATTGTCCCCTGCTCTGCAGCTTGTGTTTACAACAAGCACTGAAACACATTTGGGGCTTTTTTTAACAGGTGACCTCCATGATCCTGACATGAATGGGTCTGAAAGGGTTCTTTTATGGTGCATTACCAGTAAAGAGCTCAGGTACCAGCTCAATGTGTATTGTGAGTTGTGATGGGCCGTGCTGCAGGTGTCACCTTCAGTGTCAGCGCTGAGAAAGCGAGAAAGAGAGAGAGAGGAAGGGAAAAAACAAAAACAACCACACACTACAGAAAGAAAACAAGATCACGGAAGTATCTGGGATAGAAAAACAGTCAAGTGACTCGTAGGCATATGAGGAGATGGACCAAGTTGCTCATAGGAATGAAGCCCTTTCTCATTTAGTCTTATCACATGATGATGATGAAAGCAGTTTGTATTTAAAGGCAGGGAAATGCAGGACTGAGTAATATTTGAGCTCAGGAAGCTATCTGTGTAGGGGGAATAATTATTTGTCTGATTCTGCACCACTTGCTATTGACCATTGTCCGACTCTCCCGTCTACATAATGCGGAGTGTGGAGTTAGTGCTCAGCGAGCCTTACAACTGACGGGGGGCAAGGCTGCAGCCCACAGACATGAGTAACTCGCTCCTTTACATCTTTCTCCAACTTGGTCAGTGCAAGTGACATTACTCTGACTACTGAGGCACAGCCTAAGTGCCAGAGGATGGCCACTTTTTGTGGACCAAGTAGTCTAATTGTTATAGTTAAGTGCACGTTTCTTGCGGAGAAGGTGGGATTCATGTTACAGGGGTAACGTTGCTGAAACAAAAATTCAACAACCTATAACTCGCTTGTCCCATTGCTGGAAGTGGTACTATCCTAGTAGGAATAGAGACCCGGAATAGTGATGTTCGGTGGCATTTAGAATACTTTTAAGGAACAATGATCTAACAAAGATGATCCTTAACCGTGCAGGTACTGTTTTTGTATTGATGGGGGTTAGAACTACTGGAAGGAGACAGGCCAGACATGAAGGGGACTAAACAAAATAAATAAAATTTGATATATGGTATCATCTAAACTGGAATCACTTAACACAAATGACACTGTCCTATAGATTACCTTACAACTACCCCCCACATAGGTTACACACACATTTTTAATATAATATCGATCTCACAATTCTTACGGCAATCAGGACTTTCAAAACAGGACAAGAACAGCACACAGTGCTGATTGCCAGCGTGTCCAGTTGTCTTCGATTGTTCTTCAAGGCAAACTACTATTTGACACTGCAGTAAAAATTGTGTTACGAAACATTAAAAAAAATACAAATAGGGTAAACAGTACTAACTTTATTAAGGGATGTCTGTACTTCCTGGTTGTGGCCAGTTTCTGATATGAGCATGCGAGTTCCTTACAGTGCATGATGCTGTCACTGAACATACGAATGACAACATCACCATTAAGCCGGCTCGCTCACAGTAAAGTTGTGGAAACAGGAAACAAGAAAACGGCAGCACCAGTAACTGCCATGTCCATATTTATGGTGAAATAATAAAAAAAAATAGAAATAAAGCATAAGCTTAGACACTCTGAAACAAAAAGATAGTCTTTATAATAAATAAATACACGACAGGTCGATAGGGTTTGATTTATTCATTTAATTTCCTGTCCTCTTTAAAGAACACTAAAGTTATGAAGGTAGGTTGAAAATTGACAACCTTCACTCATAACTTTGGTAATTTTCAATATGCATTATACAAGTATGCAACATACATGCATTTTGTGTGGGTCCCAAACGTGGTCTCTTTAAGCAAGCAAACATTCCACCTTGACAAATGTCTGTCCTTTTGCTTTTAAGCACTTTTTACGCATAGAGGCTGATTATTGCAACAGCTTCAGACATGCTGCCTCGATGTTTGTTCACAAATACACTGTGCATTTCTCTGAACCTTTTATAACTGAAATAAAGGACACAGATACTCAAAATAGGGACACAACGTGAAGCGTGGAAATACAAACTGTAACACTGGAAACTATCGCATTTACTTGTACAAAGTTTATTTTTCATTTAGCATTTTAGATCATGTGAAACACTGAATTTGCAACACAGTGTCTGTGTGAGCAGCACCTTTTCACGAAGAAGCTAAATAATAGAATGCGTTTTTTTTTGGGTGGGGGGCATAGCGTCTTACAATGTAAAACTGCTGCAAAGTTGCCAGCAGGTATTAATCGGTGTGTGTAAACAATCCCTGAAGTCTGACCTTTTAGGTAAAATATAGTCCATGTGTGACTATGAGCCAGCAGTAAGCTGTGGCAAGTGGTCATCATACCAAGGATCACTTGATGAATCACTGCAATTCATAAACCAGGGCGATTTGGGTTTTCGAGTTCTAAAAACAAGATCACGGAAGTATTTGGGATAGAAAAACAGTCGAGTGACTCGTAGGCATATGAGGAGATGGACCAAGTTGCTCATAGGAATGAAGCCCTTTCTCATTTAGTCTTATCACATGATGATGAAAGCAGTTTGCATTTAAATGCAGGGAAATGCAGGACTGAGTAATATTTGAGCTCAGAAAGCTATCTGTGTAGGGGGAATAATTATTTGTCTGATTCTGCACCACTTGCTTTTGACCATTGTCCGACTCTCCCATCTACATAATGCAGAATGTGGAGTTGGTGCTCGGAGCTCTCCTTATCTTAGCCTTACAACTGACGGGGGCAAGGCTGCAGCCCACAGACATGAGTAACTCGCTCCTTTACATCTTTCTCCCACTTGGTCAGTGCAAGTGACATTACTCTGACTACTGAGGCACAGCCTAAGTGCCAGAGGATGGCCACTTTTTGCGGACCAAGTAGTCTGATTGTTATACAGTAGTTAAGTACACGTTTCTTGCAGAGAAGGTGGGATTCATGTTACAGGTTTAGGTTGCTGAAACAAATATTCAACAACCTATAACTCTCTTGTCCCATTGCTGGAAGTAGTACTGTCCTAGTAGGAACAGAGACCCAGAATAGCGATGTTCAGTGGCGTTTAGAATACTTTTGAGGAACAATGATCTAACAAAGATTATCCTTAACCGTGCAGGTACTGTTTTTGTATTTTAGAAGTGGAAGTTTTTGGCAATTTGCAGTGATACTAGAAGCACACTTCTTAAGAGTTATTGCTAAGTTTCACTGAATCGTCTGGAAAATAAAAGCTGGCTCAAACTTGGAGCAGGTCACCTGTAGTGTCTGCATCACTGTGTGTAGCACTGGGCTTTACAACGCCAATCAAATGACCAGAATACCGGAGCACATATCCTGTTTAAGAATTCAACATACTGTTATGGAATGCAGGTCCAAACATCTTAAACATTAAGTGTAGCGGGGGAGGTGGGTGGGGAGAGAGCGCTTCAGTTATCTGATCATGCTCACTGAAGCGTCTCTCTCCCTTTCAACTGTATGGCACTGCACTTTCAACTGCTGTCATAGACAGCTGCAGCATTCATTGGTGAACTGTGGCTGCGCCTGCAAACACAGTGAGGGAATTGGAAGACAGGGTGCCACACCTCCAGAAACTCGGATGATGGCACTATGTTTCTTGCACATGCGTGCAAGCAAACATAAAAATGGTAAAAGCCTTGGTCCTGACAGGTAGGGGTAGAGTTTTATAAGGCTACACAAGAATTGACCCACATCATACTCCTCAGAACCTTAAAGAGTGCCTTACAACCTTCAAATGTCCAGACACCTGGAATTATACCATAGTATCAGCCATCCTGAAACTGGCTAAGGATCCAACATGCAGTGAGTCATATCACCCCACATCTGTCCTTAACATGGACTACAAGATGTTTACCAGCATATCAGCCCACAGGCTGGACAACCTACTTCTCCAATTGATCAGTCCTGATCAGTCAGGATTTATTAGAACTCACCAGATAGCGAATAACATAAACGCACAATCCTTATTCCAGGGTATGCCAGGAATTCCCTTGGTAACATTTAGTTTAGACACCCAAAAACATTCAATGGGATCGCTTGTTATCTTTATCAGAAACCACACAAATTTAAGCTTCCACAACAATTCCAGCAAAAAACTACAAGGCATCTACTCCTCCCCTCAGGCTAAGGTAAAAGGCAATGCCTCTACCCCCCCCCCCACAACCTCCGATTTCCTCTGATGTGGGGCACAATGGATGCCCTTTGTTCCCATACCTTTTTGCCCTCTATGCAGAACCACTGGCACCATTCCTGAGAGAGCAAGAACAAATCAAAAATTTCCACATAGCAGAACAGGAACAAAGTAGCCTACTATGCAGACGGCCTCTCCTAGTATACATAAGAGAACCTGTATCTCCTTTCTGCATCTACAAGCCTGCTTTCAAACCATACAAAATATCATAGGATATAAAATAAACAGTGTTAAGACAAGAGGTACAGTATTACAAATAAGTTTCTCACCCTCACAGGTTTTATGAACCAAATTTCCCTACCACTGGAACAGGCACTCAATAAAATATTTAGGGGTACATATAGGGACCTGACACTCTGAGCTATACTGACATAATCACTCAGGTCTGATACAATGCATCAAAGAAAATTTGCAAAGATGGGCCCTTCTTCCCTTATCTTTTCTAAATAGAGTACCTACCGTATATATGAATATTCTCTTGAGATATTTGTATTTTTTTCAAATTCTCCGAACCCTACCAACCCCCACATATTTTAACCTGGGGAACAGACACATTTCAAGATTCCTGTAGAATGACGGTGACGTGAGTGACATACTGCTGCCTACAATTACCAAAAGCAAAGGGGGGGAGTGGCTGTCCTTGACTTGCTGACCTATGCCCAAGCCACAATTTTTCACCATGCACTTTCTTAGAATCAACCACCTCCACGTCCTAGATGGGTGGAAACAGAACTCTTATACTTTCCCACCCCAATACCAGCTCTCTTGTTCCATAAACATTACCAACCACCATTTCTTATTAGTGCCCAACCATAACACAAGGTATATTAAATGCATGGCAGGCCATAGTTAAACCATCTACTATGCAAAAAGGCAGACTATGGCTAGAACTCCCCGAATTCAGTGGTAATTGTCTTCTGGCAGTGACAGACCCAATCTTTCACTCCTTGAGGAGCAGAGGCTCATGCATACCTATGTGTAACCCCTAGGTGGCGCTATCCCAAGGGCTACTACCCCTGCCTGCTTGGCTAGCAGGTTAAGGGGCCTGGGTAATGAAATGGGTGCCTCCACCCGGAGGTCAGGGTTGTTAGTGGTCAAGCTAACCTGGGCACAGCCTTCCGAGACACAGTAACCCCCTCTTTCCCTTCTAGTGGCCTGAACAATATACAGTAATTACTTTCACAATGACCCTTATTCACCAGGAAATTACCCACACTGTTTGCACTTACCACCAGGGCTGGTTCCTCTAGCTTGACCCTGGGGACTCCTTGTAAAACAAGATTAAGTACAGCAAATAGCAACAGTACAATACTTTTGGCACAAACTGGAACCACAGTCAGGTTAAATGCACACAAAGTTAAATCTGATTTATTCAGGGGACTTGAACAAGGGAGGGGTGTAATCAGGTTGATTTGCTTAAAAGCTATATTAATCAGACAGTTATGCAGCAGTTCAGAGTCCCTACACAATCACACATTCTGGGTACCCAGGTAGGAAAACGGTGGGCTAGCCAGGAACGCTGCAGCTGGTTGGGGCCCTGTGATGGAAGAAAGCAACATGCACAACACACACTATTTGTAATCCGGAGCCAGAGGGCTCAGTTCGTGAAAGAAAAAGCAACAAGTCAATCAGATAACAATACTTTTAGATTTAGCTGTTGTTGCAGGGAGCTACTCTGATGTTTACTCATGATACCGAATACTGGACACAGGCAGGATGAAATTGAGACTGCAGGCTGTTGAGCTGGAGTGCCCGGAGAAGCAGGGCCCACACGAATCACCAAGGCATCGTTCCTGTTCAAGGTGTTGAGCAGGGGGGCTGATCTCCAGGCCGGTCTCTCGTTGATGGCTTTCTCTGCGTAGCAGGTATTCTGGCTGGGCCAGAGTAGCAAGGCCCTGGCAAACAGAAATGGATACAGATTCAGTCCGTGGAGCTGGATACAGCCTCCAGTAAGCAAAACACAGTTTAGACACACAGTGGGGAACCAAATCACAACCCCCCTATAAGCACACAGCACGTTCACATGTAAGGAAATTCCACTGTACCAGGCAAATGGCTCTCCGGTCACAATTACAGAGTCTCTGCACAGTCCCGGAGTTCAGAGATAGCTGGAAGTCCTGACAGGCCGATCGCATTCAGCAAATCTTTGGTCTTCTTCAGGTTAAAGCCTGGTCACAATTCAGTGGCTTAATTCGCTCTACAAATTCGGATTCAGTCCAAAAAAAAAGAAATAAAAGTTCCCTCTCAGGAACAGTAGGCAGGCATGCAGGCCAAACTCAGGGCTTTCCACAGTTCTCCCACGCGAATCCACTATGGATTGCTGCTCAAACTATCTCGAGCTGTTACTTCTTCACTTCCCAGCTCAGATCTAACTGAGACTGCAAGCAGTGTGGGACTTTCCCCAAGATCCAAAAGGTTCGGTTGGCTGATCTGTCAGTCACAACAAGGGCTCCCCCTCCAGGTTATTTTAGGTGCCAAAAGCCCAAAACTACAATTCCTACAGATTTTGACTCCAGACAGCTCCTATAGTCCGGCTCCATTTTTGGCCCCAGTTTTGGCCCTGTAGGCAGGCTCCATTTTAGAGCCCCAAATGTACTGAATGGCCCATTCTGCAGTCCAGGACCAAGATGATGGAAACAAACAGAACTGTCCATGCTGCAAAGAAGGCAGGTTAGAACAAACTGCAATATTATTACTACTCTGACAAATTATCAGAAAACAAGTACATCTTCTAACAGAGCTCCCTCTCAGATTAATTATGACTGCAATCCAGGCAGCTCTTAAAGAGACAGTACACAGAGGCTATACAGGCACTCTCTGATAATATATTTAAACTGCTAAAACGCAGAACTCCAGCCTGGCAGTGAGCATTTAGGCAAGCTCAAGGGAGACTTTTTGGGAACCCCCATTTGTAGGGGGGTTACACCCTTCCCTACCTGGAGAAAACTTGGCGTCCGCGTCAAGTCTGTATCATCATGCATCAGTTAACATAAACTTATTACTTTACTATACATATTCACTACACTTCAAGATACTATATCCATAAAGACAATACTTATGCAAGTTTCATATGGGTAATACTGATTCCACTATGATTTACATACTTGTGACATCACAAGACTGATTCATATTATGACTTCCTGTACATTAAACAATGTAGGAGTGGGCCTATCCCTATCAGCTGACTTGGAGCTGGAGCTGGATGGGACTGGGGCACCATACTGAGAAGGAAGAACAATCAACCTGGAATTGGCCATTAAGCTCAGTTTGGGTAGTGAGCTCTGAGAAATATAAACACCTCTGTGAACCACATTAAGAGGCAAATACACCGGCCTCCTGGGAGAATCATAACTGAAATTCAGTACTGGCTTGATAGCTCGGCCAGTCTTTCTGGAGGGAAAAGCCACAGTCTTTGTACTTTCAGCACTAACTTTGGAGCTTTCATCATTCGTGAGGGGTGCCTCTGCACGGATGGGAATGTCCAAACTGGGAGCACTGTCAGCTCCTTGCTCTGTAGGCTCTGTTTCTACAGCACTTGGCTCATTTAGAGAAGGTTCTGGCACAATTAGGCTTTGTGGCACTGAAAGGGGTCTGTCAGCACTCTCATATTGTTGTTCAAGTTCTGGTGTGTCACCAGGGAGATTCAGACCATCAGCCCCTTCTTCGGGCAATTCACATAGTTCCACAAAACACAGAGAGTCCGCAACCTCAGATGTGATGCTTTGCACCTCACCTTCAGGGAGCATTGGCTCCAAGGAAGAAGCTGGGGGGGGTTAGGCAGTCCAGAAGGCCTAGCTTCATCCCCACAATTAGTCATAGGGTTACATCAAAACAGCTGACTCAATTATAGCAGGGGCAATAGGCCTTGTCACACTCACTATCGTCAGAGGTGGACAGACAGTTACTATCATTCTGGGCCTGCTGCGGGGGAAACCTTAACTCTGTAACTACTGGGGTAGGTTGACTCTGTTTCTTACTTGCAGCAGCACGAGTCACTGGCCCAGGGGAGGCAACGTCTGCTGGCTCAGCTTCAATAATAACTTGGCCGATAGGTAGCAAGTGGTTACGGTGCATGGTCTTGATAGCTTCGGAGTTATTCTCTGGGTGTACCTTGTACACTGGTAGATCATCCAACTTTCAAACTACTACATGAGGAAGATGGTGCCACCTATCAACAATTTTGTGCTTGCCATGTAGTCCCAAATTGCGTAACAACACACGGTCCCCGGGCCGTAGCTCTTGAGCCTTTACTTTCTGGTTGTGCCTCTCTTTGTTGGCGAAATTTCTTTTAGCGGACATTGTCTGGGCCAGTTGATATGCATGGTTCAATTGAGCTTTCAGTTTCTGTACATACTGCAGGTAGTTTTCAGCTCAGACCCCATCTGGAGAGACCCCAAAACAGACATCAACTGGCAAGTGAGCCTCCCTCCCATAAGGGAGAACCCAGTAGTGTCATTTTTGGTGCAATTGTACGCATGTACCAAGGTGCTAATCTGCTGGCTCCACTCATGCTTGTCTTTTGAGTGGAGGGTGCCCAGCATGTCTAGAAGGGTGCGGTTAAAACATTCTGGTTGAGGGTTCCCCTGCGGGTGATGGGGTGGTTCTTGACTTCTGCACCCCCCCCCCCAACAGAGAGAGCATTTCTTTGATTAGCCGACTTTCAAAGTCTCTGCCTTGGTCAGAGGGGATCCGCTGGGGGGCACCATAGTGGACAAAGACATTTTCCACTAGCACCTTGGCCACGGTAGAGGCCTTTAGATCTTTAGTTGGAAAAGCTTGTGTATACCATGTGAAATGAACTGTAACCACTAACACATTGCCAATATTCCGCTGATCAGGTTCTAAACACAAAAAGTCTATGCAGACCAGTTCCATGGGGGTGCTGGTAGTAATACTGACAAGGGGGGCAGACTTCTGAGGCAGGGCTTTCCTTTGCAGGCAACGACTGCAGGTCTTTACATGGTGCTCAACATCAGCCCCCATCTTGGGCCAGTAGGATCAAAATTGTACCTGGTCGAGTGTTCTGTCAATACCGAGGTGCCCCATGTGATTGTTGGGGGACCTTAGTAGCAAATCTTTAAAGGCCGAGGGAAGGACCAATTGCAGCTTGTCTACTTTGCCACTATGATCTACTGTATCTCTATATAACAACTGATTGAGCAACTTCAATCTGGGACCTTCTTTAAACAATAAAGCAGTTCACAAGTCAGTGGAACGTAACTGGGACACATCTTTTCCCACACGCAGGGCATCAAGTGCTGGCTGAATCATAGGATCTTGGGATTGAGCCCACTGAATGCTGTCATTGTCAAATTGAGGTAGTGGACTAATATTTAGAGCACAGAAAGGGCAATAAACAGCTGGTATGCAGATGTCAGAAGGGCCCAAGCAATCTACTAAACAGTCCACTGTGTCCGCAGACATCTGTTCATCTCTATCAAACTTTTGGCACAATGCTCGAATGTCAGGCTAAGACAGCCTGACCCAATCACTCTTGGAAGTTGGCCTTCATGATAGGGCGTCAGCATCAATATGGTTCAGTCCCGGTCTGTATTCGACAAAATAATCATAGGTTGATAATGCAGAAAGCTACCAGTGCCCATTGGCATCTAACTTAGCTGAAGTCTGTACATAGGTCAATGGGTTATTGTCAGTCTTCACCAATATCTTTGCCCCATAGAGATATTCATGAAACTGGTCAATGATGGCCAATTTTAGCACAAGAAACTCCAACTTATGCACAGAGTAGTTTCGTTCAGATGGGGTCAAGCTCCTACTGGCAAAAGGTACTGGTCTCAGGCCATCCTCATGGTCTTGATACAGCACCACTCCTAGACCCTGCAGACTAGCATCCGTATGCAGCACATAGGGTTTGGTGGGGTCAGCATAGGCGAGGCTGGGGGCGCTGCTTCACAGTGAGGCGTCCAGCAGGGCCTGAAGAGTTCACCTGGGCGGAAGTTCACTTTTTCTGGTTCTTTAATGGCCCCTTTTTTATATTTACGATTGGAAGGAGGGTAACCCTGGGTAAGGTTCAAGAGTGGCTGAATCACCTTGGAATAGTCTTTAATGAACCTGTGGTAGTAGCCACAGAACCCCAGAAAACATTGTAGTTCTTTCAGATTATGGGGCTGGGGCCATGTAGTCAGTGTTTCAACCTTACTGGGATCAGTCTCTATCCCTTTTGTAGATACTATGTGCCCCACATACTTCATGGAGGTTTGGAAAAACTGGCACTTGTCAATGGACAGCTTGAGGCCGAAGTCTTCCAGTCGGTCTAGGACTTTAAACAGTTGGTTCTCATGCTCTTCTAAGGTGCTCCCAAACACAATGACATCGTCCAAGTATACCAGGCATTCCAGCAAATTCATATCTCCCACCGCAGATTCCATCAGTCACTGAAAGGTGGCTGGGGCACCTGATATCCCCCGTGGCATCCTCAGAAACTCGTTGAACCCCAATGGACAGATAAAGGCTGTTTTCTCACAGTCTTCTGAGGCCATTGGGATCTGGTAATATTCGCTGCAGAGATCCAACACCGAGAACCATTTGCTCCCATTCAAGCAGTCCATGGCATCTTGTATATGAGGCATACTGTATTGGTCTGGGATGGTCCACCGGTTCTGGGTTCGGTAATCAACACACATCCTCTCAGACTCATTCTTCTTACGCACAACCACAATGGGAGAGGCATATGGGCTCCAGGATTCTTGTATCACGCCAGCAGTGAGCATTTCCTTCAGGTGTCTTCTCACATGATCTATGTCTGCTGGGGCATGGCGTCCGGATCTCTCTCAAAATGGCCGTTCATCATACAGGCGTATGTGATGCTCTGCACCCTGGACACATACCACGTCCCATTCCTTCAATGAAAACACTTGGTCTCTCTGGGCAAGTCTCTTGCTAATTCTAGCCTTCCATTCAGCTGGCAACGGGGAGTCACCAAAGTCAAACAAGTCTGGGGTCACTCTCTCCTTCTCACTAGGGTGCTTGTTGCTGGGCAATACTGCAGTGTCTGCGCAGAGTACCGTAGCTAGGGTGCACCCTCTGTTCACCTGGATCTCCTAATCTGACACATTGTGAATCTGGACCATCACTCATCGTGCATAGGCATGGGCACGAGCAGGCAAGATGCTGGGCTTGACCAATAATTCTTCTGGCATTTTTCCATCACCCGGTGCATACAACATCAGTATTTTGTTCCTCACATCTTTCCAGAGGTGGACCTCCCCTTGAATGGTACACTTGGCATTAGGGGCCAGTACTATTGATTCGGGATCCTTCTTCCACACGGTCCCCACCGGTTCATCCTGGTCTACTTCCTCGGTTTCAGTTGCAAATCATAAGCCCTCTTGATCAGAGCTGGAATTCTCAGGGCCCTCCTGGTCCGTCGCCCTTGTTTCTCATGACAGAGTTGTGCCAGTCTCCAAACATATGGGTGTTTGTCCCAATTGACAGGAGAACCCCATCATACAGTCTGGTGGGTGGACACATTAGGGCCAATGTTTCTACTCACTCCTCTATACCTGTTACAGTTGCAGGAAAAGACAACCAGAGGAGGACATACCCTAGGTAGGGATAAGACTTGTCGCTCAGGCCCCACACATGTAGGCCTTCCAGGGATTGCAAAGGCACATCAGATAAGTGTTTGTCATACCAGTCCTGAAATACAGTGGTCAGTTGTGACCCACTGTCAAGCACAGCCCAAGTATGAATACCATTCACAGTCACCACAGTCTTCATTAAAGGGCCCACTACTTTGGACCAGTCTGGAGAGGCAGTAGCAGAGGCATGGACAGATGATTTAGCCACAAAGAAATTTGAGTTAGGGTTTCTTGAACCCTCATTGCGGTCATTTCAGGTACCGCTTAGCTAGTGATTTGCTTTTCGGAGCACCCCTTGTAGTCTGTTTACTACTCTTTCTAAGTCCTTCTGAGACCGGCATTCTCTTTTCATATGGTCATCCCTTCCACAATTGTGACAAATGATAGACTCCTGGGTCATCCTGGGAGAGAACATCATATGAGGAACTGAAGCAGTAGTAAGAGATTGGGGTCTAGTATCTGCTTGCAGTGGTGAGAGTGGTGCAACGTGTCTTAACAGCTCCTTTTCAGTGGCAGTCAATCCGGTGATCTCAGCCTTGCAGCCACCCTCAGTAGCGGATGCCTGAGGGTGCACCCCTAACCCCATGGCAATCACATCCTGAAAGGGACCAGAATCTTGTTCCATGGGGGAAACCCTTGCAGAGGTACCCATCTTCAACTCTTGGACTTCCTTTAGTAGCTCATCTTTCCAGTGCTGGGCCCAGGGCTGTAAGTACTTTTCATTCTCAGAGTGCTCGTTAAGTGCCAACATTTTCCCCGAGCCTCACTTCGCTGATCACTCTTGGTCACTTGCACAGCAGCAGCAGATATGGGTGCAATTCCCCCATGGGGTCACCTTTGCTTAACCCCCTGAACTTCTTTCTTTAGCTTGTCATAGGAGGGGGGCGATTCCAATCGGGTGGCAAGGCGCAACTGAAGCAGTAACAAGTCTGAAAATGGAGCAGAATTAAGGATCCGGTCCAGCCTAGTTTGATCTAATTAATTTAACAGCAAACTACCCTTTCTGAGGCACTCTTGTAGCAGCTTTTCAAGCTGAGGTACATACACAGACAATGGCTCCCCTGGGTACTGCTGAGCGTTTCTTACTCTCCACCACAGATCCTTGTCTGTGTCCGGGCTCCCCTACACATTTTCAAATGCATCAAGATAGTCCTGTGCAGTTGCTTCGGGGTTATTGGCCCACTTGGAAAAGATGGTAGCCAGGGCAGGAACTTGGAGGCTCTCACTCAATCTCTTTTGTTTCTCTGTGTCTGAGCATTGCCATTCAAGTACTAGAGGTGCAACATATTCTATCCAGGTCTTCCAGTCATCCTCACCCGGGGGTGGGGAGGGTGCCCGAGAAGATTCTCAGCCTTCAGTAGGAGTCGTGACTAATGGCAGGTACAGATATAGGGGCCAGCATTGGCATGGGCACAGAAGGTAGGGCAGTAACAAGTGCTGGAGTGGGAGGGGGTGTTGGGGAAGGAACACCCCCAGGTGGCAGGAATAGTTTCTTAAAAGTCCTCTACAGTTTCCCCTTCCTCCAGCAACAACTTAGCAAATTTCTCCTCAAAAGTCTCAGATAATGGTGGGAGCTCATCCTCCCTGGGGTCTTTACTGTCTTTTGTTATCACTCTCCAGGCAGCTGGAACTCCTTCTGGGGCAACAGTCTGCAGCACTTTACAGCTGTCCACGAGGTCACTACACTCTGCCAAGGCTATGAAAGTTTGGGCGATCAAATCAGCCTGTTTACCCACCACCACAGGGTGTTTTTTTTAAACATTCAACTTTGTAGAGTGCTTCCTCTACAGTGTCTTTACTGGTACCCAGGGGAATATCCAATATAACTAGAGCATTTTGGGGGTCGATCTTCTGCCCAGTACACCACCCCACCAACTGGTGTACAGACATTTCTACTGGGGTAGCCATTAATCTTTAACAATAATTCATAATTTTTGGTCACTAGAAGGCACAAACTCCCAGCGGTGAGCCTCAAAAATGTAACCCCTAGGTGGCGCTATCCCAAGGGCTACTACCTCTGCCTGCTTGGCTAGCAGCAGGCTAAGGGGCCTGAGTTCTGAAATGGGTGCCTCCACCTGGAGGTCAGGGTTGGTAGTGGTCAAGCTAACCTGGGCACAGCCCTCTGGGACACTGTAACCCCCCTCTTTCCTTACTAGTGGCCAGAACAATACCCTGATACATCACCCAAGTACCCACACTGTTTGCACTTACCACCAGGTCTTTCCTCTGGCCTGGCCCTGGAGACCCCCTGTAAAACAAGGTTATACACAGCAAATAACAGCAGTACAATACTCTTGCACAAACTAGAACCACAGTCAGGGTAAATGCAAAAAAAAGAGTTAGATCTTGATTTATTTAAGGAGCTTGAACAAGGGAGGGGCGTAATCAGGTTAATTTGCATAAAGACTCTATCAATCAAACAGTTATGCATGCACATCAGGGTCCATAAACAGTCACACACTCTGGGTACCCAGATGGAGAATGGTAGGCTAGCCCAGGAATGTTGCAGCTGGTTGGGGCCCTGTGATGGAAGAAAACAACATGCACAACACACACTATTTGTAATCTGGAGCTGGAGGGCTCAGTTTGTGAAAAACAATAAGACAATCAGATGACACACTTTTAAATTAGGCTGTTGTTGCAGGGAGCTACCCTGATGATTACTCACGATACCCAAGACTGGACACAGGCTGGACGAAAATTGAGACAGCAGGGGGTTAATCTGCAGTGCCAGGAGAAGCAGGGCCCACAGGATTCGCCGGGGTGTCGTTCCTGTTCAAGCGTAGAGCAGGGAGCTGATCCACAGGCAGATCTCTCATCGGTGGCTTTCTCTGTGCAGTGGGGTAGTCTGGCAGGGCCAGCATGACATGGACCAGGCCGAATGGAGATGAATGCGGATTTAGTCCAATTAGGCTGGATAAAACTTCCAGCAAGCAGAACACAGTTCACACAGTGGGGAACCAAATCACAACCCACTTTCAATACACAGCACATTTACATGTAAAGGATTCTATGGTACCAGCAAGCAGAACACAGTTCACACAGTGGGGAACCAAATCATGACCCACGTTCAATACACAGCACATTTACATGTAAGGAAATTCTACTGTACCAGGCAAACCGCTCTTCAGTCACAATCGCAAAGTCTCTGCACAAACCGGGGATTCAAAAGCAGCTGGAAATCCTGACAGGCCGATCGCATTCAGCAAATCTTCTGTCTTCTTCAGGTTAAAGCCTGGTCACAGTCCAGTGGCTTAAATAGTCCTCACAACTCGGATTCAGTCTGAATAAACTCTGTTTTCCCTCTCAGGGACAGCAGGCAGACAGGCAAGCTAAAACTCAGCCCTTTCACAGTTCTCCCATGCAAAACTACACAGAACTGCTGTCAAAATCACTTGAGCTGTTACTTCTTCACTTCTCAGCTCAAAACTGAAACTAGCTGCAGCTGCCTGGGAAATTCTCCAAGGTCCAAAAGTTTCAGTTGGCTGATCCTCCTGTCTGTCACAACAAAGGCTCCCCCTTCAGGTGCAAAAAGCTCAAAACTACAGTTCCTACAGATTTTGACTCCAGGCAGCTCCTGTAGTCTGGCTCCATTTTAGGTTCTGCCAGCAGCACTGATTGGTCCAATTCACAGTCCAGGACCAAGGTAGTGGAGATAAACAAAACAGTCCTTGCTGCAAAGAAGGCAGGTTAGATGAATTACATTATCATTATCACTCTAAATGATTTTTGGCAAATAGTTACATCTTTCAACAGAGCTCCCTCTCAGATTACTTATGACTGCAATCCAGGCAGCTCTTAAAGAGACAGTACACAGAGGCTATACAGGCACTCTCTGGCAATCACATTTAAACTGCTAAACCGCAGGACACCAGCCTGGCAGAAAGCTTGTAGGAAGCTCAAGGAAGACTTTTCATGAACCCCCATTCATAGGGGGTTACACTAGCTTTTTCATTGCAGAACAGTATGCAGCAGGCTATCCAATAAAGAGATGGTCCTCCTTGCTGCTGGCTTACATTTGCCAACCTCTCCACAGGTAACAAAAAGCTGTGTACCCTGGGTCCCGACATCCTTTGTCCGGTCCATCTAGTGACCTAGTGCTCTTTTTACATCTAGACAACACAGTTTTTGATCCCCTCTACAGGAATATTTAGGATACAGTACAGGAAGGGCAACTGACTAGTTCAGCTGTAATTCTGACACCACCTTAGGTAGGAATATCCTAATGGTTCTAAAGACTACCTTAACCATGTGGAAGAATATGAGATTTGGGTCTATGCACAAGGCTTGCAGCTCACTTACCCTCCTGGCAAATGTCATGGCAATCAGGAAAACTCTTTTCCATGTAAAATATTTTAAAGCAGCAGTAGCAATAGGCTCAAAGGGAGCCTCTATCAGCTGGGCAAGACAGATATTTTGGTACCATGGAGGGATTTGATCCCTTATAGGGATACAAGTGACTGAGGTCTAAACAACCTTTCCGAAGGCAGGCAAAGGTCCAAACCGAGGAAACACTAGCATGAACAGTAAAAGAAGGTGACACGACTTTCTATAGATACATTAGTGAAAGGAGAAAGTCCAGAGGGGGTATTGCTAAGATCAAAGAAGATAAGGGGGCATGCGAGGAGGAGGATCATGTAAAAGCATCTATCCTATATAGATACTTCTGCTCAGTATTTACTGAAGAGAAGGTTGGGCAGGGCCCACAGCTCTACACCATGGACAGAGTGGGGAGGGAGGTGTGCACTAGTCCCTTCACAAAAGAAAGGGTCCTACAAGAGCTCGATAAACTCATGGTGGACAAGGCAATGGGACTTGATGGCACACATCCCAGGGTACTAAAGGAGCTAAGGGTGGAACTAGCAGAGCCATTATCAGAACTGTTTAGTGAGTCTCTGAGCACGGGAGAGGTCCCAGAAGAATAGGGAAGGGCGCATGTGATCCCGCTCCACAAGAGTGGTAGCAGGGAGAAGGCATTGAACTATATACCAGTCAGTCTTACCTCAGCAGTGGGCAAGATTATGGAGACACTCCTTAAGAAAAGGATAGTTCCACACCTGGAATCCATTGGAGCACAAGATCCCAGACAGCATGGGTTTACAAAAGGAAGGTCCTGTCAAACTAATCTCATAGATTTCTTTGACTGGGTAACCAGAGTGGTGGACCAAGGGGGAGCTGTTGATGTTGCCTTCCTTGACTTAAGCAAAGCTTTCGATACTGTTCCACATAGAAGATTGATTAATAAGCTGGGTAGGCTCAGGGTGGGTCAGATGTTGGTCAACTGGGTGGCAAACTGGTTGATGGGCAGAAAACAGAGAGTGGTGATAAACAGTATACAGTCAGAAGAGATGCAAGTCACAAGTGGGGTACCTCAAGGATCAGTCCTGGGGCCAGTCCTCTTCAATATCTTCATCAGTAACATTGCAGATGGACTGGAGAGCAAGGTTTATCCATTTGCAGATGACACCAAAATCTGCAACAGAGTAGATGATCCAGATGGTGTGGGCAGAATGAGAAGAGCTCTGGATAAACTAGCAAAATGGTCAGAAGAGTGGCATCTGGGGTTTAACGCAAAGAAGTGCAAGATCATGCACATAGGGAAGAGAAAACCAGAAGCCACCTGTAGGCTGGAAGGGGAGTTGCTGGCAGTCACAAGGGAAGACAGAGACTTGGGCGTCATCATCACCAATGACCTGAAATCATCCAAGCAGACCTCTAAAGCAGTAGGTAAGGCTAGAGGGATGTTGGGGTGTATTAATAGGGGTATCACAAGTCAGAAGAGGGAGGTAATAATCCCTCTTTACAAGACATCGGTTAGGCCCCATCTGGAGTACTGTGTGCAGTACTGGAGGCCACACCTTCACAAGGACATTAACCAAATTGAGGCAGTCCAGAGAAGGGCAACCAAAATGGTGCAGGGACTCCATCAGAAAACATATGAGGACAGATTAACAGAGCTCAATATATATACCCTAGAGCAAAGGAGGGGGAGAGGTGATATGATCGAAACATTCAAACACCTTAGGGGCATTAACAAGGTGAAAGAGTCTAGCATGTTTCAATATAAGAAAAGTAGCAGGACAAGAGGACACAGCATGAGATTAGAAGGAGGCCAATTAAGGGATAATGTAAGGAAGTTCTTTTTCACAGAAAGGGTGGTGGATGCATGGAATGGCCTGCCTCAGGAAGTGGTGTATACGAATACAGTGCAGGGCTTCAAACAGGCATGGGATAGGCATAAGGGAGCAATACAGATGAGTATGAATAGATAGGCCATTGACAGAACAAAGGCCAATGGCACATTCATAAGGTAAAAAAAGAAATGGGCAAAGTGGATGGGCCTTGAGGTCCTTATCTGCTGTTAACATCTATGTTTCTATGGAATGAGAATCACACACAAGGTGAATGCTCAGACTAGTGGGGGAGAGCAATGATTTCTGTTTTGCCAAAAGCAGGCAAAGATGAAGCTACTTGTGGGGGCTATCATCCAATCTCGCTTTTAAACTTGGATGTAAAACTCTTCGCAAAAGTAATTGCTAACCACTTGCAATGCGTAATGACCCAGTTAGTACACCCCAACCAAACTGGGTTTATTCCTGGCAGGCACATGCATGATAATATTAGAAGACTACTGACCATGATGGTCAGCACTCAGCAAGAACGCTTGACCACACAGAGGGTGGTACTAGAACTAGATGCGGAGAAAGCATTCAACCGCTTAAACTGGCAATATCTAGTTGTGGTACTGACTTAATTTAACTTTGTTGATAAGTTTAGGGATTGGATTGGGACCGCATACACTAGACCATCGGCCCAGATATGACTAAATGGGGTCCTGTCCCAGCTGTTTATTATCAACCGGGGGACTAGACAGGGGTGTCCACTATTGCCACTTCTTTTCGCTCTCATCATGGAGCCTGTGGCAGAGTCTTTCTGCATAAACTCCAAGATAAAAGGAATAAATATAGGAGAAGTGGATAACTGCAAATCTATGTATGTGGACGACACAGTCCTATATGTACAAGATCTGGCTAAAACACTCACAAAAGTCATGGCATTGCTAGAAGAATATGACTCAATCTCAGGATTCAAAATTAATAAGGTAGAAAAAGAAATGGGCATACTGGATGGGCCTTGCAGTCCTTTTCTGCTATCAGCTTCTATGTTTCTATTTTTCTAGAAATAGGTTGCAAGACCATGGACTGGTAGTTGCCTGCTGACACTGCTGCAAAATGTACCTTCACAGTTGAGGGTCTTAGACCCAAAGACTGTAAGTGTATTAAATAGTCCAGAACTGTAGGCAGCCCTGCCTGCATTGGGATTATCTTTCTGGGGGCACACCAGTATGAGAATCTCTTCCATTCAGAGGAGGATGCTTTTCTTGTTGCTGGTTTTTAGGAAAACTTCAGCACCCTTAGCACTTCCTCTAACACATTTAAACTAGAGAATTCTAAGTTCTCAAGTACCATGCCCTTAGGTGTAATGTTCTGAGGTCTTGGAATGTTTTATTCTGCCCTGAGATTCCATTTTAAGGAAATGGGAAGGATCCTTAAGGAGCATTTGGATGGGATTGGGTCAGACATGGACGCTGACAGTAGGTGGTAAATCATCAGGAGGGGTGCAGGATGCTACCAGCACCTGTGCAAGAGTAAGGCAAATCGGGCCCAAAACCCTGCTGGTGGACCAGGGAGGTCCAGGAGGTGGTGAGGAAAGAAGGCAGCCTATAAGCAATTCAAGTGCCCATGAGTGAAAAGGAATCGAGGGGAGATGAGCTGATGGCTAGAAGGGCCACTAGGGTGGTGAGGGTGGCTAAGGCAAGGAAGGAGCAGAACCTGGCCAGGGAAATTAGGAGAGGAACAAGGGTTCTTTAGATACATTGGGGAAAAACGAAGGTGAAGGGCAGATTAGCAGGATTAAATCAGGGAGATGGGCACAAGACCGGGGAGCAGGCTGAGGTACTAAATGAGTACTTCACCTCAGTTTTCACCAAGAAAAAAGAAGTGCTGCATCATACATGGGAGAAGACAGAGATACTGAGGAGGGGGACCCTTACCGATCAGCGGGTCTGGGGAGAGGGGGAGGCATCACTGGCAGGAGGGGGGAGGGCTAAGCAGGGAGAAGAGGTACCGGAAGTGGAAATCACAGCAGAGAGAGTGAGGGAAGCCCTCAGCTCCCTTAAGACGGAGAAAGCACCGGGGCCGGATAAATTACATCCCAGAGTGCTGAAGGAACTTGCTGATGTCCTGGCGAAACCCCTGGCGGAGCTTTTCACCATCTCTCTGAGGACAGGGTGGGTGCCCCAGGACTGGAAGGTGGCGCATATAGTGCCTATCCACAAGGGGGGATCAAGGGAGGTGGCAGGGAACTACAGGCCTGTCAACCTGACATCGGTGATGGGCAAGGTGATGGAGGGCACTGTCAAGAAGAGGCTGGGGGGGACCTGGATAAGTCAGGGTGCCTGGACGATAGACAGCATGGATTCATCCTGGGGAAATCATGTCAGACAAACTTGGTGGAGTTCTATGACTGGGTGACGAGTGCCTTGGACCTAGGTAGACCAGTGGACGTCCTCTTTTTAGACTTCAGCAAGGCATTTGACTCTGTTCCTCACATGGGCCTGTTGGATAAGCTGGGAGAAATGGGGGTGGGGAACCAGATGATCAGATGGATAGGCAATTGGCTCCAGGACCGGACCCAGAGGGTCGTAGTTGGTGGGATAGTCTCATCCCCAAGGAGGGTCATTAGTGGGCTCCCACAGGGATCAGTCCTTGGGCCCCTTCTGTTCAACGCCTACGTCTCTGACATAAGGACAGGAATCAGGAGTGAGATGAGTCTCTTTGCGGATGACTCAAAACTGGGGGCGGTGGTGGATGGGGAGGAGGGAGGTGGCCCTACAGGGGGACCTGGAGGCTCTGGAAAGATGGTCTAGAAAGTGGAAGCTGAGGTTCAATGCAGGGAAATGCAAGGTACTCCACCTGGGGGCCAGAAACCCGGGCTAAGTGTACACCCTGGGGAAGAAATGCTACAAGTCTCGATGGCTGAGAGGGACCTGGGGGTGGTGGTGGATGTCAAGATGAACAACTCTGAGACTTGTAGGAGGGCAGCAGCCAAGGCCAACAGGATGCTGGGATGCATCGCTAAGGGGATCACATCCAGAAGGAGGGAAGTGATACTCCCTCTGTATAACTGCTTGGTGAGGCCGCACCTTGAGTACTGCATGCAGTTTTGGAGGCCACACTTAAAGAGGGACTTTAACCTCCTGGAGAGGGTCCAGAGGAGGGCAACCAAAATGATTTGGGGCTTGGGGGACAGGACCTATGAGGAGAGGCTTGAAGAGCTAAATATGTACACATTGGAAGAGAGAAGGGACCGGGAGGACATGATAGAGGTCTTCAGGTACATGAAGAGGGTAAATAGGGGAGGAACAGTCAGGGTGCTTCGAAGGAAGGAGGAGGGGCCACTAGAGGGCATGGGTGGAAGCTGGAGGGGGGAAGATTCAGGGGAGAAAGGAGGAGGTGCTACTTCACTGAGAGGGTGGTGGAGCCATGGAATGCGCTGCCTAGGGGCTGGTGGAGGCAGAGACAGTGGAGGGTTCAAGAGGGGGTGGGACAGGTACAGGGGAAGGGTTCTGGAAGCAAAATCCAATGCAGCAAGAATATCCGGAACTGGGAAGGGAGAAGCCAGAGAAGGCGAGGGGGACAGCAAGGTCAGCACCCAGGGTGGGGGCTGACCGACACGAAAGACCGTTAGGCCTATTCTGCTGGCATTTTAGTATGTTAGTATGAGACAGAGTCAGCAAGTTGTATCTCAGTGGCAGACTGGAATCCTGCTGCTGAGGAGCACTGAGTACTAAACCTGTCTGACCTAGTCAGGAACTGTCAGGATCATTGTTGCTGGCTCACTCCTGAGCTTTATGAGCATGCTCTGTATGAGTGGAAGGCATACAGGAACCTTCCTGTCTAGTCCAGAACTACAGCGTCCTCTGGGCCTGTGCCCCCTGCTGGTAGCCTGCAACAAAACTGTTGGAGTTGACTGTTCTCTCAAGAGGCAAACAGATCTATTTCCTAGGTGTCCTATCACTGAAGATTGAGGCCAACACTTGCTGGTTCAGGGTCAACTCCTGGCTTCCCTGGCTAATTCTGTTTAGGGTGTCTGCTAGGACGTTGTCCTTGCCTGGCAGATGTACAACAGAAATCTTTGCATCTAGGGTGTAGGCTATATCACGGATCCTTTCTGCTTTTCTGCAGTTTTGAGGATCTTGTTCTTCCCTGCTTGTTTATGTAATACATTGTTGTGGCATTGTCCATTCAAATCTAAACAGACTGACCTTGTAGCTGGAAGGAGAAGGACTGCATTGTCAGCAGTACTGAGCTGAGCTCTAGGGGACTGATGTGTTCCTGAGCCTCCTGTGGGCCTCAGATGCCACTTACTGTGAGATCCACTAGGTGGTCACCCCACCTAGGAGTGAGGCATCTGTTGTGAGGACCCTTGTTGAGGATTGCTGGACAGAGGGAATGCTCTCTCTGAGGTTGCTTTCCTTCTTCCACCATTCTAGTGTATGCACGAAGGTATTTAACACAGCAAAAACAGAATTTGATGACAGATAAGGACTGTCAATTTTTTTGCCTGCCTATACAGTCACCACAGACCCTGCCTTGATCCCCAGGTCCATTCCCCCCTTGCTTTCCACTAAGACTGCTTATGCCTATGTAACCCCCCTGCAAATGCGGGTTCCCAAAAGTCTTCCAGGAGCTTGCCTGAATGCTCCAAGTCTGGGCGGTGTTCAGCGTCTGAGCTGTTTAAATGTGGTTCCAAGTGAGTGCTATTTGAGCCTCCACATACTGTCTCTTTAAGAGCTGTCTGCTTGCAGACTTACTTAGTTTGTGTGGGGGGACTGTGTATTTAATGCTCGAATCCCGCCTGAGCTGCTGTCAATT
Source organism: Neoceratodus forsteri (assembly GCA_016271365.2). Classification (NCBI taxonomy): domain Eukaryota; kingdom Metazoa; phylum Chordata; order Ceratodontiformes; family Ceratodontidae; genus Neoceratodus; species Neoceratodus forsteri. The sequence continues at coordinate 22,959,723 of CM057451.1, forward strand.
CGCTCCGTTTCTGCCGTCGTTACATGTGCAGAGGGAGCCTTGTAGAAAGATATAACTATTTGCCAGAAATCATTTGGAGTGACTGAGAAAATATAGTTTGTCTAACCTGTCTTCATTTCAGTACGAACTGTTTCAGTGTAGCTCTTTCATTTTGGTCCTGAACTGCTGAATTGGACCAATCAATGGGGAGGGGTTCCTTAAAATGGAGCCTGTGGACGAACCGGAACTTGGACTCTCAATTTTGAGTCAGCCACAAGGAGATTGTATGGGCAGTGACTCTGGGAATGTAGTTTTGACCTTGGCGCCTTTTTTCTCCAACAGAGAGAGTCTTATTGTGAGTGACAGCCAAACCAGCCAACAGAATGGTGTGGAGCTAAAGGAAATGCCCTGCTCTGTGACTGGAAAGATCAGATCAGTTGTGACAGTGAAGAGAGAGAAGGAGCTCTGTGCTTCTGCTGTGTATAGTTTCACGCAGGAAGCGCATGTGAGGCCCTGAGGTTCGACCTGCAGCCATTGTAAGTGCTAGTTCGGACTGAATCCGACTTATGAGGAGAAAGAAGAAAGTCAGAAAGGTATTAACCAGGCTAACCCTGTAGAAGACTGGAGAAATTGCTGAATCGCGCTCGGTCTGTCAGGAACTGAAGCTGCTGTGTGTGCTCCCGGGTATTTTGCAGTAATTGCGATCGGGATCTAGGAGCAGCCTGCCTGGTATAGTACTTTCCTTTTACATATGAATGTGCGTAGTGCTTGTGAGTAATCGCTATTTCCAATCCCCCTGTGCTGTGTGCTGTGTGTTGAAGCTAGAAGCAAACCCCAGCTTGTCTCTGACTAAATCCATTTGCTATCAACTGCAGTGGGGTCCAGTCACAAGGACCTTGACTCCATGCCCTGTTGATTCTGACAATCCAGAAGAACATCCACCATCCGATTCTCAGCTTGGGTATTGTGAGTACAAATCAGGGTATTCCCCTGCAGCCTGTTTTCAATCACAAGTGTGTCATCCAATTCTTGTTGTTTCACTGCTTCATGGACTGAACCATCCGGCCCCGGATTACAATTGGGTGTTGTGCATATTTTCTTCTACAGGGCCCTATCCATCTGCACCTGCCGCCAATCCCGGCAACGGACATGGCTAGCCCCCAACCTGGGTACCCAGAGGTGACTTTTCAGACCCTGTATGTGTCACAGTACTGTGATTTAATGCCACTAATTAACTTGATTTCCCCCTTCCGTGTTACTGTCCCCTAAATAAATCAGATTTGCTGTTGTTATACTATATGCTGTCTGTGGTGTTGGTACTTATGGAAACAGTATTGTGTTTTGCTGTGTATGTTGTTTAACCTTACTTTACAGGGGGTCCTCAGTGACATGCTGCAGAATCAGTCTTGAGGGTAAGTGGTATCTATATGAGTGAACAGTGTGTATACATGGGGTATTGGGGCTGTAACTCCGGTGTACTGTGTGAGCCATTAGAGGAAATAAAAGGAGGTCTCAGTGTCCCAGAGGGCTGTGACCAAGCTAGTCTAACCACTACAAACCCTGACCTCTGGGTGGAGGCACCCGCCACAGAACCTAGGCCTCTCAACCTGTCCATAGTCAAACAGGCAGGGGTAGTAGCCCTTGGAATAGCACCACCTAGGGGTTACACCTATCACATGTACTCTTGAATCCCACCACTGTTTTTGCCTTGACCACCTCCACGGGAAGATTGTTCCAGACATCCACCACTCTCAGTGAAGAAGTACTTCCTCACATGTCTTGCATTTACCCACTTTCAGCTTCATTGCATGTCCCCCGTTCTTCTGCATCTTCTCCTCTGAAAAATACTCCCCTCCTGTATTTTATTTACCCCCCCATGAGGTATTTATAGGTCTCTATCTTATCCCCCCCCCCTCTCCTGAGGTCCTTCAGTCTCTCCTCATAGAGCTTCTGTTGCAAACCCTGCACCATTTTAGTTGCCCTCCTCTAGACAGCATCCACTCTGTCTATGTGCTTCCTGATATGTGGTCTCCAGAACTGGACATAGAACTCCAGGTGGGATTTCAGCAGTGATCTATACAGTGGCAACACCACCTCTCTTCTGCTAGTGATATCCCTCCCTAAGCACCCCACCATCCCGCTGCCCCACCAGCTGCCTTGTTGCTGCCTTGCCACCTTAAGGTCATCAGATATGATTCCTACCAGGCCACTTTTCTATTTGGTGACCATCAATACCTCTTGTCCCATTTTGCATTCCGCCTCTGGGTTTCTGTGTTAAAAGTGCATGATTTTGCACTTTTCTTGCAATGAAACCCCGCTGCCATGCCCTTGACCACTCCTCCAGTTTCCTCAGGTCTGTGCAGATTCTTTCCACCCCCTCCAGAGTGTCCACCCTATTGCAGATTTTGATGTAATCTGCAAAGAGGCAGACTTTCCCTTCTAGCTCATCTGCAATGTCACTTACAAAAATATTAAAGAGGACTGGTCCCAGTACTGAGCCCTGAGGCACCCTGCTGGTCACCCTTCCTTCTCCGGAGTGAACTCAGTTTACCACCACCCTCAGTCATCTATTCTCTAACCAATTTCTTACCCAGTTTACCACCTTGGGACCCACCCCTTTGCTGTCCAGTCTCCTTATGAGTCTCCTATGTGAATGGTGTTGAAAACCTTACTGAAATCTAAGTAGGCCACATCCACCATCCTACCCTGATCTACTTCCCTGGTCAACCTAACAAATAAATCTATCAGATTTGTCTGACATGAGAGGACCCCCATGACTCTGTGCTGCCTCAGGTCTTGTAACCAGCTGAATTCAAGATATTCCACAGTACTTTCCTTCAGCAATGTCGCCATTAACTTCCCCACCACTGATGTCAGGCTGACTAGCCCATCGTTGCCAGCCTCCTCACTGCTACCACTTTTGTGAAGAGGGACTACATCTGCCCTCCTCCAGTCCTCCAGAACCACTCCTGTTTCCAATGAGTTGTTAAAATGGACTGTCAGAGATGCTGCCAGTAACTCCCTGAGCTCTTTCAATACCTTTGGGTGTACACCATCTGGCCCATAGCTTCATCAACTTTCAGATTTGTGAGTCCCTTCAGGGCTCTCTCCTCTGCAAAAGGACTAGTGTCTACCTCCCTTCCGTCAGTGCTCATGTTCCTTTTATTTGGCCCATCCCCTTCCCCTGTGAGGACTGAACAAAAGTATCTGTTCAGTATATCTGCTTCTTCCTGACACTCCTCTGCAGAGTCCCCATCTGACCTTCATAACCTAACAATCCCTCCCCTAGTCTTTCTCTTTTCACTTATGTACCTAAAAAAGGTATTGTTCCCTTTCATTACCCCCTGGGCTATTCTTTCCTTAGTTTGTGTCTTTGCGCTCCTCACCTCTTTTCCTGCCTCCCTCTGCTTCTCCTGATACACCTTCCTGCCCTTTTCACTCCGTAACTGGCACCAACCTGGACAGTATACCCCATCATTGAGACCAGTGGTCCCTTAGGTGATACTGAATGTCCTTCATCAGAAATCTGGCCCATGGCACCACTGCTGTGGATGAGGCCATGTGACCCAGTAACTACAGGAAATCTCATTTGGTTTTGGTTGGCCCAATGTGACTGATTCTGCTGTAGCAACCAAGCCTGATACCCTTTCCTATGGAAGGAACACCTTTCCCTACAGGGTATCCATCTGTGCACCTATGAAGTCCAGCATTTGAACAGGTTCTGTTTGGGACTTCTGCAGATTTATCAGGAAACCCAGGTTCTCTAGGGTGTTGTTTACCCTTTGGATGGAGCACCCTGCCTCTTGTTCTGTTTTCCCTGAGACTAGCCAGTCATCTAGGTAGGGAAAAACCACCACACCTTGCTTCTCAGGTGTGCTATCACCACAGCTAGGCACTTTGTGAAGACCCTTGGTACTGAAGTGAGACCAACGGGAAGTGAGGTATTTTCTGAGTGGGTCTGACTGGAATCTAGTGACCCCAGCCAGTCTCCTGATTGTAAGAATGGTATCCCTGTACCCAGTGTGACCATCTTGAATAGTTCCTTTTCTAAATGTTTCTTCAGATATCTTAGATGTAAACTTGATTGCCACTCCCCATTTTTCTTGTGGGTCAGGAAGTATCTTGAGAACAGGCACTCGTCCCACTGTGAGATACGGACCTTTTCTACTGCTTTCCTCTGCAGCAGTTTCTTTACTTCCAGTTCCAGCAGAATTCTCTCTGCTGGTGAATGAGCTAGAAAGGTTTTGGGTTTCTATGGTTTTGGAAACCTTTTGAACTGCAGGGACAACCCCTGACGCACTACTTCCAGGACTCATTTGTCTGTGGTAATTTTTACCCATTCCTGAAAGTAGAGGCTGGGAAACATGGGCAGAGTTGTCAGGGGGTTTGTTTTGGCTGTGGTTTGGGGGCTGCTGTTGCAGCAGCATGTCTAGAGCCCCTCCTGCATCTGCCTCTGTAGTAACATTTTTGGGTATGGTACTCCAAGAGGACATAGGGTCATGGATAGTAGCCTCTACCCTTACCTCCCTCCCTTCCATAGGGCCTTCAGAAGGTGAAGGCCTTTTCTTTCACAGTGTTGTAAGTGGTCTTGTACTCGTCAACTTTTTTCATGTACAGTATGCCTCTCTTTCGCCACCAAATAAGGTCTTTCCCTCAAAGGAGATATCCATGGCCTTAGTCTGGGTGTCCTGGGAAAGGATGGTAGCCCTTTATAGGAGGTAGTATAGTGCAGTGGGTTAAGACTCTGAGCTGCAGATCTGGAGACCTGGGTTTGAATCCCACAGCCACCTAGGTGCATACTGTGTGATCCTGAGCAAGTCACTTAACTTCCTTGTGCTCCCAGGTTGCATCTTGAAACAAGCTTCGGCTTAGTGTGCTACTCCTGGTTAAACAATGTTCTCTTTCCCTTAGTCAGGCAACCCTCCTCAATGTCATTGCATGGGATAAGACCCATGAAGCAGAGTCAATGGTGTGTCTACAGCCATGTGGAGCTGGTATTTAGTGGCATCCCAGGCCAGGTCCCGTGCCCTATCACCATCAGCTTTATCAGTCCGTGCCAGCACTGCATTCCTCATTCCTTTCTGGTACTGAGCTATACCAGCCAAATAAGCTGCCTGCTGCAGGAGCAGGGAAGCTGCTGTATACACTTTTTTGGCCATAGTATCCAGTTTCCTGGAATCCTTCTTGGAAGGCTATTTGGAGAAGAGGATCTTAGCCTTTTCAAAAGCAGTTGCTTGGACCACTCCTTCATGATCACGGTGAGTGTATAGGTATTCCACTCTATGTATGTCCACTGGCTACTCCTTTTCAACATTTTTATCAATGACAGCAGATGAATTAGGTGCTGACATAATTTGTAAAGTAGCTTTTTTGTGTGATTTTGGTATTTTTTGCAGTTAGTGTTTTTTTTTTTTTTTGCCGGAGCTCAAGCTGTCCTTCTAATGCCAGATGCCCCAGGGTCACTCCCCCACTTTTTCTCTGGGACCTACCTTCACATGGAATGCAGCGTGGTCCAGGTATTCAATGGGGTGCAGAGCTATCAGGCAGCTGGGGTCAGTGGCAGCTCGGATCTCAGTATTTTTCTGCTTGTTCTCCCTGGAGAGGTAGAATGCAATGCTACTCAGACATCCCCATGCACGCTTCTGTGCATGGTGCGTCAGCAGCTGCCACTCTCTCCCCCTATGTTGTCAGCCCCAGTCTGCCTCACCCACAGCTGATGCTAGGGTCTAGGCAAGTGCTGGGTACTGAAACCCTCCCTCCTTGGGACAGGAGAGTTCTCTGGGAGCTCAATCCTCTCCCTCACCAGCCGACCCTCGATGACCTGAGTTCACAGTTGAACCCAGGTCACCAGTATGGTATGAGGTGTGGCATCCAGTGCCTCAACCCTCAGCATCACTGGACTGGCATTTTTTAGAGTGCTTTGTAAATGCAGACTAGTAGACTTTTTGTAGGAGCTAACCCCATCATATTGCATGAACTGCATTTCCTCCTCATCCTCCTCTTTTCTGTGAGAGGAGATGCTGAGGATGTTCACCATCTGTTTGATGAAAGAATAAGAGGTATAATCCTCTGTAGGCCTAGGATGGGTGCCAAACTCTTGTTCAGGTGAACCGTTGGGTTCTACAGGTTCACCTTAATCCTTCTCCTCCTCTGCAGAATATTTCCGCAGTCAAATTAACTTTTATTTTTATTTTATTTAGTTTTTGTTGACCGGGTAAGTGCACTAGACAAATTTTTGCCTATTTTCAGACATGACCCAGGGGAGAGGGATACAGATGAATGGCAACTGAACTTGAACCAGATTAAGCTGTTGGTGGTATTTTTAGTCAAATGATCTAGGGCTTGAGCCTGGGGGGCATGGGCAGGAATATTGAGAAAGTTTCGCAGATCTGGGAAGGCCTGGAAAAACTGTCATGCTTTGGCTATTTTCTCTGTTGAGGGATTTTGTCTTGGGTCAGCTGCTTGCTCCTTTTCCTTTGCAGAAGGAGTAGCTTAAACATGCTTTTCTTTTGTTTCTTCTTGGCAGGAACTGGTTCCAGTACCTGCTCTCAGGCTCTTTTGTTTGCATTTTTTCCATCACTGGAATCCAGATCCCCCCTTTCAGACACCTGCTTGTCTGACGGAGGGGGCAGCTTTATATTTTTTATCTGTCCCCTTTGACAGGGACTACTGTTGTTTATGAAGAGACAAATCCCCTGATGCATGCATTCCACCATCACTAGGAACTCCCTCAGAGCCTTCATTATGCTTAGTGACATGGAGGCAAACCGAGAAGCCACAAATTCTCATTTTAGCCCTTTTCCTTTGGGTTTTAGGGTAAAATGTTTTACAGAGTTCACAATTGATAAAATTGTGATCTAGACCCAGGCACCTTAAACAAAGTCAAGGCAGTCTGCCTTTGCCAGGGGCTAAAAACAATTTGTACAATTTTTAAAGCCTGTGGGTCCTGTTCTCTTCTTGTATTAGGTTCATGAGTCATGCCAACCACTGAAAGACATATTTTTAAAACAATTCAGTTTCTACTTTTAACCCCGTACAAATGGGGGTTCCCAAAAAGTCTTCCTCGAGCTTGCCTAAATGCTCACTGCTAGGCTGGTGTCCTGCATTTTAGCAGTTTAAATGTGATTGCCAGAGAGTGACTGTATAGCCTCTGTGTACTGTCTCTTTAAGAGCTGCCTGGATTGCAGTCATAAGTAATCTGAGAGGGAGCTCTGTTGAAAGATGTAACTATTTGCTGAAAATCATTTAGAGTGATAATGATAATGTAGTTTGTCTAACCTGCCTTCTTTGCAGCAAGGACTGTTTTGTTTATCTCCACTATCTTGTTCCTGGACTGCGAATTGGACCAATCAGTACTGATGGGACCTAAAATGGAGCCAGACTATAGGAGCTGTCTGGAGTCAGAATCTGTAGGAATTGTAATTTTTGGGCATTTTGTGCCTTTTTGAACCTTTTTGCAGGGGGAGCCTTTGTTGTGACTGACAGGAGGATCAGCCAACCAAAACTTATGGATCTTGGGGAACTTCCCAGGCTGCTGCAGCTAGTTTCAATTTTGAGCTGAGAAGTGAAGAAGTAACAGCTCAAGTGATTCTGAGCAGCAGTTCTGTGTAGTTTTGCATGGGAGAACTGTGAAAGGGCTGAGATTTGGCCTGCCTGTCTGCCTGCTGTCCCTGAGAGGGAAAATAGAGTTTATTTGGACTGAATCCGAGTTGTGAGGACTATTTAAGCCACTGGACTGTGACCAGGCTTTAACCTGAAGAAGATTGAAAATTTGCTGAATGCGATCGGCCTGTCAGGATTTCTAGCTGCTTTTGAATCCCCGGTTTGTGCAGAGACTTTGCGATCATGACCGGAGAGCGGCTTGCCTGGTACAGTAGAATTTCCTTACATGTAAATGTGCTGTGTATTGAAAGTGGGTCGTGATTTGGTTCCCCACTGTGTGAACTGTGTTCTGCTTGCTGGTACCATAGAATCCTTTACAAGTAAAAGTGCTGTGTATTGAAAGTGGGGTCGTGATTTGGGTCCCCACTGTGTGAACTGTGTTCTGCTTGCTGGAAGCTTTATCCAGCCTAATCGGACTGAATCCGCGTTCATCTCCATTCGGCCTGGGCCATGCCACGCTGGTCCTGCCAGATTACCCCACTGCACAGAGAAAGCCACCAATGACAGACTTGCCTGGGGATCAGCCCCCCTGCTCCATGCTTGAACAGGAACGATGCCTCGGCGAATCGTGTGGGCCCTGCTTCTCCTGGCACTCCAGATTAACCACCTGCTGTCTCAATTTTCGTCCAGCCTGTGTCCAGTCTTGGGTATCATGAGTAATCATCAGGGTAGCTCCCTGCAACAACAGCCTAATCTAAAAGTGTGTCATCTGATTGTCTTGTTGTTTTCTTTTCACGAACTGAGCCCTCCAGCTCTGGATTACAAATACTGTGTGTTGTGCATGTTGTTTTCTTCCATCACAGAGCCCCAACCAGCTGCAACGTTCCTGGCTAGCCCACCATTCTCCATCTGGGTACACAGAGTGTGTGACTGTTTATGGACCCTAAAGTGTATGCATAACTGTTTGATTGCTAGAGCCTTTAAGCAAATTAACCTGATTACATCCCTCCATTGTATAAGCCCCTTAAATAAATCAGATCTAACTCTTTTTTGCTTTTACACTGACTGTGTTTCCAGTTTGTGCAAGAGTACTGTACTGCTGTTATTTGCTGTGTATAACCTTGTTTTACAGGGGGTTCCCAGGGCCGGGCCAGAGGAAAGCCCAGGTGGTAAGTGCAAACAGTGTGGGTACTTGGGTGGTGTATCAGGGGTATTGTGAAAGTGATTATTGTGTATTGTTCCGGCCACTAGTAAGGAAAGGGGGGGATTACAGTGTCCCGGAGAGCTGTGCCCAGGTTAGCTTGACCACTACCAACCCTGACCTTGGGGTGGAGGCACCTGTTTCAGAACTCAGGCCTCTTAACCTGCTAATAGCCAAGCAGGCAGGGGTAGTAGCCCTTGGGATAGTGTCACCTAGGGGTTAAATTTTGGAGGCTCACTGCTGGGAGTTTGTGCCTTCTAGTGGCCAAAAATTATGAATTATTGTTAAAGATTAATGGCTACCCCAGTAGAAATGGCTGTACACCAGTTGGTGGGGTGGTGTACTGGGCAGGTGATTGACCCCCAAAATGCTCTACTTATACTGGATATTCCCCTGGGTACCAGTAAAGATACTGTAGAGGGAACAGTCTCCAAAGCTGAATGTTTAAAAAACCCTGTGGTGGTGGGTTGACAGGCTGATTTGTTTGCCCAAACTTTCATAGCCTAGATAGTGTAGTGATCTCGTGGACAGCTCTAAAGTGCCACAGACTATTGCCCCAAAAGGGGTTCCAGCTGCCTGGAGAGTAATAACAAAAGACAGTAAAGACCCCGGGGAGGATGAGCTCCCACCATTATCTGAGACTTCTGAGGAGAAATTTGCTAAGTTGTTGCTGGAGGAAGGGAAAACTGTAGAAGACTTTAAGAAACTATTCCTGCCACCTGGGGGTGTTCCTTCCTCAACACCTGTTACTGTCCCACCTTCTGTGCCCATGCCAATGCTGGCCCCTATATCTGTACCTGCCATTAGTCATGACTCCTACCGAAGGCCGAGAATCTTCTTGGCACCCTCCCCACCCCCCAGGGGGAGGATGACTGGGAGACCTGGACAGACTATGTTTCCCCTGTAGTACTTGAATGGCAATGCTCAGAAGCAGAGAAATGAAAGAGGTTGAGTGAGAGCCTCCGAGGTCATGCCCTGGCTACCATCCATGCAAATGGCCCAATAACCCCAAAGCAACTGCACAGGACTATCTTGATGCATTGGAAAATGTGTATGGGAGCCAGGATTCAGATGAGGATCTGTGGTGGAAAGTAAGAAATGCTCAGCAGTACACAGGGGAGTCATTGTCTGTGTATGTATCTCGGCTTGAAAAGCTGCTATAAGATTGCCTCAAAAAGGGTAGTTTGCTGTCAAATGAATTAGATCGAACTAGGCTGGACCAGATCCTTAAGTCTGCTCCATTTTCAGAACTGTTACTGCTTCAGTTGCATCTTGCCACCCGATTGGAATCGTCCCATCCTATGATGAGTTAATGAAAGAAATTCAGGTGGTTGAGCAAAGGCGACCTCGTGGGGGAATCACACCCATATCTGCTGCTGCTGCGCAAGTGACCGAGAATGATCAGCCAAGTGAGGCTCAGGGGCAAAAGTCGGCACTTAATGAGCACTCTGAGAATGTAAAGGACTTCCCGACCAGGGCCCAGCACTGGAAAGATGAGCTATTAAAGGAAGTCTGAGAGTTGAACATGGGTGCCTCTGCAAGAGTTTCCCCCATGGAACAAGATTCTGGTCCCTTTCAGGATGTGACTGCCATGGGGGTAGGGGTGCACACTCAGGCATCCGCTATCGAGGGTGAGCCAAGGCTGAGATCACCGGATTGACTGCTACTCTAAAGGAACTGTTAAGACATGCTGCACCACTCTCACTGCTGCAAGCAGATACTAGACCCCAATCTTTACTACTGCTTCAGTTCCTCATACAATGTTCTCTCCCAGGATCACCCTGGAGTCTATCATTTGTCACAACTGTGGAAAGGATGGCCATATGAAAAGAGAATGCCGGTCTCAGAAGGACTTAGAAAGAGTAGTAAACAGACTCCAAGGGTAACTCCGAAAAGCAAATCAATGGCCAAGGGGTGCCCAAAATGACCACAGTGAGGGTTCAAGAAACCCTAACTCAAATTTCTCTGTGGCTAAATCATCTGTCCAGGCCTCTGCTACTTCCTCTCCAGACTGGTCCAAAATAGTGGGCCCTTTAATGGAGACTATGGTGACTGCGAATGGTATTCATACTCGGGCTGTGCTTGACAGTGGGTCATAAGTGACCATTGTATTCCAGGACTGGTATGACAAACACTTATCTGATGTGCCTTTGTAATCCCTGGAAGGCCTACATGTGTGGGGCCTGAGTGACAAGTCTTATCCCTACCTAGGGTATGTACGCCTCTGGTTGTCTTTTCCTGCAATGGTAGCGGGTGTAGAGCCGCGAGTAGAGACATTTGTCCTAGTGTGACCCCCCACCAGACTGTATGATGGAGTCCCCCTGTTAATTGGGACAAACGCCCATATGTTTGGGAGACTGGTGCAACTCTGTCACGAGAAACAAGGGCGATGGACTGGGTGGGCCCTGAGAATTCTGTCTCTGATCAAGAGGACCTATGATTTGCAACAGAAACCCAAGAAGCAGACCAGGATGAACCAGTGGGGATCGTGTGGAAGAAGGATCCCGGTTCAATGGTACTGGCCCCTAACGCCCAGTGTACCGTTCAAGGGGAGGTCCGCCTCCAGAGAGATGTCAAGAACAAAATACTGATGTTGGATGTGCCTGGCAATGGAAAATTGCCAGAAGGATTACTGGTCAAGCCCAGTATCTTGCCTGCTTGTGCCCATGCCTATGCATGGTGAGTGATGGTCCAGATTCACAATGTGTTAGATTGGGAGATCTGGGTGAACAGAGGGTGCACCCTAGCTATGGTACACTGCACAGACACTGCAGTATTGCCCAGCAACAAGCACCCTGGTGAGAAGGAGAGTGACCCCAGACTTGCTTGACTTTGGTGATGCTCTGTTGCCAGCTGAATGGAAGGCTAAAATTAGCAAGAGACTTGCCCAGAGAGACCAAGTGTTTTCGTTGAAGGAATGAGATGTGGGATGTGTCCAGGGTGTGGAGCATCACATATGCCTGCAATATGAGTGGTCATTTCGAGAAAGGTCCCAACACCTAGCCCCAGCAGACACAGATGGTATGAGAAGACACTTGCAGGAAATGCTCACTGCTGGCATGATACAAGAATCCAGGAGCCCATATGCTTCTCCCATTGTGGTTGTGCGTAAGAAGAATGGGTCTGTGAGGATGTGTGTTGATTATTGAACCCTGAACTGGTGAACCATCCCAGACCAATACACTATACCTCGTATACAAGATGTCCTGGACTGCTTGAATGGGAGTAAATGGTTCTCGGTGTTGGATCTTTGCAGCGGATAAAACCAGATCCTGATGGCCCCGGAAGACCATGAGAAAACAGCCTTCATATGTCCATCGGGGTTGTACGAGTTTCTGAGGATGCCACAGGGGATATCAGGCGCCTCGGCCACCTTTCAGCGACTGATGGAATGTGTGGTTGGAGATATGAATTTGCTGGAATGCCTGGTGTACTTGGACGATGTCATTGTGTTTAGGAGTACCTTAGAGGAGCATGAGAACCGACTGTTTAAAGTCCTAGACCGACTGGAAGACTTCAGCCTCAAGCTGTCCATTGACAAGTGCCAGTTTTTCCAAACCTCTATGAAGTATGTGGGACACATAGTATCTACAAAAGGGATAGAGATTGATCCCAGTAAGGTTGAAGCACTGAATACTTGGCCCCAGCCTCATAATCTGAAAGAACTACAACGTTTCCTGGGGTTCTGTGGCTACTACTGCGGGTTCATAAAAGACTATTCCAAGGTGATTCGCCCACTCTTGAACCTTACCCAGGGTTACCCTCCTTCCAATCGTAAATACAAAAAAGGGGCCATTAAAGAACCAGAAAAAGTATAGTTCCGCCCCGGAAACTCTTCAGACCCAGCTGGACTCTCGACTGTGAAGCAGCCTTCCATGAGATCATATACCAGCTCACCCATGCCTCCTTCCTCACCTATGCTGACCCCAACAAACCCTATGTGCAGCATACGGATGCTAGTCTGCAGGGTCTAGGAGTGGTGCTGTATCAAGACCATGAGGACCATGACCATGGCCTGAGACCAGTAGCTTTCACCAGTAGGAGCTTGACCCCGTCCAACGAAACTAACCTGTGCATAAGTTGGAGTTCCTTGCACTAAAATGGACCATCATTGACCAGTTTCAAGAATACCTGTATGGGGCAAAGATATTAGTGAAGACTGACAATAACCCATTGACCTATGTACAGACTTCAGCTAAGTTAGACGCCACTGGGCACCAGTGACTTTCTACATTATCAACCTATGATTATGCTGTTGAATACAGACCGGGCCTGAACCATAATGATGTTGATGCCCTATCACGAAGGCCCACTTCCAAGAGTGATTGGGTCAGGCTGTCTGAACCTGACATTCGAGCATTGTGCCAAAAGTCCCACCCAGGGATGAGTTGCGATTCCTGCAGGTGGTGGCAGGTTTTGTCACCGACATGGCGTTGGAGTCATCCAGATTGATGGTGCTGGGTGACTTCAACACCTGGGTCGACAACAAACTCTCGCAGTTTGGATAACACTTCCTCCAGCTTATGACATCTCTGGGCCTTACACAGGTTGTTACCTCTGCCACCCATAAGCACGGTCACTGTCTTGATTTGTTTTTTCTCCTGGGGATTGAAGCCTCAACTTGGAGGTGGAACATACTAACATGCTAACATACTAATTGCCAGCAGATTAGGCCTTACAGTCTGTCGAGTCTGCTCGAACCTCAGATCCTTAGTTGGGTGCCGAGGCCCTCCCCCCCCTTGTGTTCCAGAAACCCCTGTCATCCATCCCCACCCCCCTGGCCGTGGGCTAGGCCATCATCTGGTACATCTGCTTTCTGTGTCTGTCCCACCTTTTCTTGAAGCCCTCCACTGTGGATCTCTGGACCAGCTCACCAGGCAGCCCACTCCAAGGGTCCACCACCCTCTCAGTGAAAAACCTCCTCCTCTTTCCCCCCTTACCCTTCCACCTTCCAAATTCAAACCACGCCCTCTGGTGATACCTTCCTGCTTTAGTCTAAAGATCCCCTCCATGTTTACCCTATTTATTCCCTTGAGGTACTTGAAGACCTCAATCACGTCCCCCTGTCTCTCCTCTCCTCCAATGAAAACAGGCAGAGTTCCTCAAGTCTGTCCTCATACGTCAAATCCCTAGTCCTCGTATCATCTTAGTTGCCCTCCTCTGTACCCTCTCCAGGAGCTGTATGTCCCTCTTCAAGTGTGGTCTCTAGTACTGTACACAGTACTCAAGGTGTGGTCTAACCAGTCCATTGTATAGCAGCAGAATCACTTCCCTGCTCCTAGAGGTGATCCCCCTTACGATGCATCCCAACATCCTGTTTGCCTTGCTAGCCACTCTCCTGCACAGCTCAGAGTTATTCATACATGCATCCACCATGACCCCTAGATCTTTTTCCCCCTATTGAGGCCTCCAGTGCCTCCCCTCCCAGGGTGTACCTGTGTTCAGGGTTTCCCCGACCAAGATGTAACACCTTGCACTTGGTGATATTTAAATTTAATTTCCATGTGTGAGCCCAGCTTTCCAGGGTGTCCCGTCTCCCTCTCAGCTACTGCTCCCATCTTGGAGCCATCAGCGAAGAGACTCATTTCACACCCTATGCCCTCCCTGATGTCCGATATGTAAGCATTAAACAGGATCGAACCCAGGACCAAGCCCTGCAGCACCCCACTACTGACCTCTCTAGGGTTTGAGAGCTCCCCACTACTCTCTGGGTGCGTCCAGCTAGCCAGTTTTCAATCCATCTGACCATCAAAGGGCTTACTCCCAACCCCGTCAGTTTCTCCACCAGACCATTGTGGGGAACAGAGACAAATGCCTTGCTGAAGTCCAAGAATAATGCATCCACAGGCTTTCCCCTGTCCAGTTCTGATGTTACCCATTCGTAGAACTCCACAAGATTGGTTTGACATGATCTACCTGGCACAAACCCATGTTGCCGACTATCCAGACCTCTCACCTCCTCAAGTACACCCCAATCGTTCCTTTAGTATACTCTCCATTAATTTTCCCACCACCAAGGTCAAACTGATGGGTCTATAGTTACCTGGTACTTCCCTCGACCCTCCCTTTATGGATTGGCACCACATGTGCCTCTCGCCAATCCCTAGGTACCCTCCCTGTCTCAAGTGACCTGTTGAAGAGCTCCGCCAGGGGTGTAGCCAGTATGTCCGCCAATTCCCATAGTACTTTCAGATGAATGTCATCTGGTCCAGGAGATTTATCTTTCTTTAAGGCCTTGAGGGCTAACCACACCCTTTCAGTGGAGATAGCATCATCCGTCCCCTCCACCTTACTGGCCTTTTTATCCTTATCCTGATGTGACACCCCTGGGGTACCTCTCCCTCCCGCTTGCTCCATTTCTGTTGCTCCCCTGATCCCACTCACTACCACTTCTATCCCCATTGTGCCTTGCTTTGTAGATATCCCATCTCCCCCTAGTGAACACAGAGGTGAAGTACGCGCTTAATACCTCTGCCTGGTCCCTCGCCTCTTCCACCCACCCTCCTTCTGATCTCAATCTGCCGTGATGGCCCTTAGTTTTTCTCCGCTCCCCAATGTACCGGAAGAACCCCTTTTCCCCTCCATGTATCCTCTGTGCCAGCCGCTGCTCTTTACTGGACTTTGCCCCTCTCACCATCCGGGTGACTTTTCTAGATGCAAGATGGTACATTTCCTTTTTGCTATCCCCTCTTGTTGTTTTATATTTTTTGTAGGCCGCCTTCTTTTCTCTGACCACCACCTGAACCTCACTGGACCACCAGCATGGTTTATGTGACCTTGCTCCCTACGTTTTACCTTAGCGCAGGTCCTGACTGCCTCATGAGAGTCCCGTTTATGACCTCCATCTCTTTCCACATTTGTCATTGATGTAATCCCTTCAAGTGATCCTTGAGAATATTTCCCATGCCCACAAAGTCTGCCCCCTGAAGTCCACTGCCAGTGTCCTAGATCTCTCCCCACCCCTATGCTTATTTGAAACCAGACAGTATTGTGGTCGCTCCCAGTCAGGGGATCCTCTACAACCATGTCCCTTACCAGATCCCCATCTGCCAGAACCACATCCAGGACATGCCCAGGACAACCTGTCAGTTGGTCCGATCATTACACCGTGAGGTTCAATTTTTGCTCCCCCCTTCGAAGGCCTGCCCCTGTGGAGATGGTCAGTTACTGCCCTTTATGGGAGGTGAGCCCTGGAGGCCTTGCGGCGGTGATTGATCTCTCGGAGTTTCCTGTGGCTAGCTCAAGTCCAGAGACTTTAGTTGTGGCCTATAATAGGGCCATTTCTATAGCCCTGGACTCGATTGCTCCCGTCCGTGTTCATCCTCTCCCCCTTCGCCCTCGGACCCCTTGGTTCGATGGGTCCTTGAGGGAGTTGCGGTGAGTAGGATGCAGGTTAGAGTGGCGTTGATGGAAATCTGCCCTGGAGGCCGACCACCTTAGATTAGTTGAGCACTATCAGACCTACCAATCAGCAATCTCCCGTAAGAAGGCAGGATTCCTGTCCAGGGAGATCGCTGCCGCTCAGAACCGACCAGCTCAGCTGTCCCGAACTGTTGACAGGTTGTGCAACCCAACCTGTCTGCAGCTCCAAAGACTTTTTTTGCAAGTGGAATGCGACGAACTTGCTCGGTTCTTTGCTGATAAGGTGGCCGACATCAGGTCAGAAATTCTCTCGATTTGCTCTATGGGGGCTACTGATGATCGGTGCTTGGTCACCTCACCTCGGGCTTCCTGGAGTACCTTTGCCTTGCCCAAACTTGTGGATGTCATGCAGATTGTCCAGGATATGTGCCCTACATGCTGTAGTTTGGATCCAGGCCCAACTTCCTTAATTATGGGTTGTTGGGATATAATTGGCCCAGTCCTGGCACAGATAGTCCGGTGCTCCTTGGAATCTGGTGAGTTTCCAAGCTCCCTGAAGGAGGCGGTGGTAATCCCCCTCCTAAAGAAAGCTTCTTTGGACCTGGACTCTCTTGCGAACTACAGACCAATCTCAAACCTTCCCTTCATAGGAAAGGTGATTGAGAAAGTAGTAGCGGTACAGCTGGACGACCACCTGACCATCCATAACATCTATGAACCTCTCCAATCCAGTTTTCAAAAGAGGCATAGTACCGAGACGGCGCTGGTTCAGGTGCTCAATGATCTCCTGATGGCAAGAGATAAGAGAAGCCATTCTATCTTGGTGCTCCTCGATCTCTCTTCAGCCTTTAACACTGTAAACCATGGAGTGCTGCTTGGATGTCTGGGATCCATCTGTGGACTGTCAGGTATGGTCCTTCAGTGGTTTACATCATTCTTCACTGGCAGGAGTTAGAGAGTGGAGTCTGGGATTTTTTCCTCTGACCCATTCTCCCTGCCATATGGGGTACCCCAGGGTTCAGTTCTGTCCCCCATGTTGTTTGTAAGTGTATATGCTGCCCCTCGGAGACATTGTAAGATGGTATGGGCTGAGGTTTCACTGCTATGCTGATGATACCCAGCTCTACCTGTCTTTTGGCCCCGACCAGGATAGAGCTGTCTCAGTATTTAATACCTGCCTTGCTGAAATCCAGGTCTGGATGAACTCGAGCTGGTTAAAGTTGAACGCCGGAAAGACGGAGGCGATGGTTGTGGACCCAGGTCACCGGATAGAGGGACTGTGGGCTGATCAGCCCTCTGGACTTTTTCTTGGGGGCTCTCAGATCCTATCCTCTCAGGTGCATAACCTGGGGGTTGGGCTTGATGACAGGCTGACTTTATGAGCTCAGGTGTTGGCCGTCATCAAGACTTCCTTTTATCATTTTAGGAATATCTCCAGGATTAAGCACCTGGTTCCGTCCGTGGACTTGCTTACATTGGTCCATGCTTTTGTGACCTCATGCCTTGATTATTGCAACTCCCTGTACTTAGGGCTTTCTGAGGTTGATATCCACCATCTGCAGCTCATGTAGAATGCAGCAGCACATTTGTTGACTGGGGTTTCCTGAGCTTCTCATATTACCCCTGTGCTGCGCGATCTGCACTGGCTGCCGCTTAGGTGGCGGATCACCTTTAAAGCTGGTTTACTGACTTATAAAGCCCTACATGGACTGGGCCCTGATTACTTGAAAGAGCTTCTGGTACCTTACCGCCCGGTGCGACAGTTGCGTTCGGCTGACACGGGGTTGCTAGAGATTCCAAGGGTGTCTTTAAAATCTTCTGGGGCACGTGCATTCATGCATGTGGCCCCAACTCTTTGGAATTCTCTACCCTGTCAGCTTCAGAGGTGCATGACCGTGGAGGGGTTCAAACAGGCGCTGAAAACCTTTCTATGGTGCCATGTGTAACCCCTAGGTGGCGCTATCCCAAGGGCTACTACCCCTGCCTGCTTGGCTAGTAGAAGTTTAAGGGGCCTGAGTTCTGAAGTGGGTGCCTCCACCCAGAGATCAGGGTTGGTAGTGGTCAAGCTAACCTAGGCACAGCCCTCCGGGACACTGTAACCCTCCTCTTTGCCCTCTAGTGGCCTGAACACTGTACAATAATCACTTTCACAACACCCCTAGTACACCGCACAAGTACCCACACTGCTTACACTTACCACCAGGGCTGGTTCCTCTGGCTTGACCATGAGGACCCCCTGTAAAACAAGGTTATGCACAGCAAATAGCAACAGTACAGTACTTTGAGCACAAACTGGAACCGCAGTCAGATTACATGCAGAAAAAGTTAGATCTGATTTATTCAGGGGACTTGAACAAGGGAGGGGGCAAAATCAGGTTAATTAGCTTAAAGGTTATATCAATCAAGCAGTTATGCATGCACTTTGAGTTCCCCCACACAGTCCACCTTTGGGTACCTGGGTGGAGAAGAGATGGGCTAGCCAGGACCGATGCCCGGGGCTGCAGCTGGTTGGGGCCCTGTGATGGAAAATACAACATGCACAGTACACAATATTTGTAATCCGGAGCCAGAGGGCTCGGTTCATAAAGGAAACGAAACATTGTGGGGGCATGTATGATTCTGTATTTCTTTGAAACTTGGCTTCCCAGGGGTAACCATTGCCTCAGTGCTTGCACACAGAGGTTCTTTGTCTTTTAAACTGTTTTTTGTTTTAATTGGGTTCACCACAACATAACCCAGATCAACCATCTTATGGCAGCTGGTTCACTCTACTGGGGTGTCAAACAGACAAGGCATACTGATGAGTCCTGGTAGGATGAAACACGTGTCTATGTCTTCTGTTGGCACCCTTTGCAAACTGTGTGAGTAGACTTTTGGCACTTGTTTAGCATAATATTCTGTGGTGCTTTGCATTGTGGGGGCATGTTTGATTTTGTATTTCTTTAAAACTTGGCTTCCCAGCCAAATGTGTCTATGTCTTCTGTTGGCACCCTCTGCAAACTGAGTGGGTGGCCTTTTGGCACCATGTATTTCTGCTTAAAGCTGAACCATTATAATATTCTGTGGTGATTTGCATACGCAGCCCATGGTGCTTTGCATTGTGGGGGCATGTGTGATTTTGTATTTTTTTGAAACTTGGCTTCCCAGCCAAATGCCCTTTGGGGTAACCATTGCCTCAGTGCTTGCACACAGAGGTTCTTTGTCTTTTAAACTGTTTTTTGTTTTAATGGGGTTCACCACAAAATAACCCAGATCGACCATCTTAGGGTAGCTGGTTCATTCCACTGCGGTGTCAAACACACAAGGCATATTGATGAGTTCTGGTAGGACCCTTTGCAAACTGTGTGAGTGGCCTTTCGGCACCATGCATTTCTGCTTAAAGTTGAACCAGCATAATACTCTGTGGTGATTTGCATAGGCAGCCCATGGTGCTTTGAATTGTGGGGGCATGTGTGATTTTATATTTCTTTGAAACTTGGCTTCCCAGCCAAATGCATTTGGGGTAACCATTGCCTCAGTGCTTGCACACTTAGGTTCTTTGTCTTTTAAACTGCTTTTTGTTTTAATTGGGTTCACCACAACATAACCCAGATTGACCATCTTAGGGTAGCTGGATCATTCCACTGGGGTGTCAAACAGACAAGGCATACTGATGAGTCCTGGTAGGATGAAACACGTGTTTATGTCTTCTGTTGGCACCCTTTGCAAACTGTGTGAGTGGCCTTTCTGCACCATGCATTTTTGCTTAAAGTTGAACCAGCATAATATTCTGTGGTGATTTGCACTGTGGGGGCATGTGTGATTTTGTATTTCTTTAAAACTTGGCTTCCCAGCCAAATGCATTTGGGGTAACCATTGCCTCAGTGCTTGCACACAGAGGTTCTTTGTCTTTTAAACTGTTTTTTGTTTTAATTGGGTTCACCACAACATAACCCAGATCAACCATCTTAGGGTAGCTGGATCATTCCACTGGGGTGTCAAACAGACAAGGCATACTGATGAGTCCTGGTAGGACGAAACACGTGTTTATGTCTTCTGTTGGCAACCTTTGCAAACTGTGTGAGTGGTCTTTTGGCACCATGCATTTCTGTTTAAAGTTGAACCAGCATAATTTTCTGTGGTGATGTGTATATGCAGCCCAAGGTGCTTTGCATTGTGGGGGCATGTGAGATTTTGTATTTCTTTGAAACTTGGCTTCACAGACACATGCCCTTTGGGGTAACCATTGCCTCAGTGCTTGTACATATAGGTTATTTGTCTTTTAAACTGTTTTTTGTTTTAATTGGGTTTACCACAACATAACCCAGATTGACCATCTTAGGGTAGCTGGTTCATTCTACTGGGGTGTCAAACAGACAAGGCATACTGATGAGTCCTCGTAGGACAAAACGCATGTCTATGTCTTCTGTTGGCACCCTTTGCAAACTGTGTGAGTGGCCTTTTGGCACCATGCATTTCTGCTTAAAGTTGAACCAGCATAATATTCTGTGGTGATTTATGTATGCAGCCCATGGTGCTTTGTATTGTGGGGGCATGTATGATTTTGTATTTCTTTGAAACTTGGCTTCCCAGCCAAATGCCCTTTGGGGTAACCATTGCCTCAGTGCTTGTACACAGAGGTTCTTTGTCTTGTAAACTGTTTTTTGTTTTAATTGGGTTCACCACAACATAACCCACATGGACCATCTTAGGGTAGCTGGTTCATTCCACTGGGGTGTCAAACAGACAAGGCATACTGATGAGTCCTGGTAGGATGAAACACGTGTCTATGTCTTCTTTTGGCACCCTTTGCAAACTGTGTGAGTGGCCTTTCGGCACCATGCATTTCTGCTTAAAGTTGAACCAGCATAATATTCTGTGGTGATTTGCATATGTAGCCCATGGTGCTTTGCATTGTGGAGGCATGTGTGATTTTGTAAGACAATCAGATGACACACTCAGATTAAGCTGTTGTTGCAGGGAGCTACCCTGGGATTTACTCACGATACCCAAGACTGGACACAGGCTGGACGAAAATTGAGACTGCAGGTGGTTGATCTGGAATGCTAGGTGAAGCAGGGCCCACATGAGTCACAGAGGCGTCGTTCCTGTTCAAACATGGAGCAGGGGGATGATCCCCAGGCAGGTCTCTCGTCGATGGCTTCTCTGTACAGTGGGTAGTCTGGCTGGGCCCATCTGGCAAGGCCCAGACCGCATGGAGACAAATTCGGATGCCGTCCGTTTTGGGCTGGATACAGCTTCCAGCAAGCAGAACACAGTTCACACAGTGGGGGGACTAACTCATGACCCGCTAGCAGCTCATACCACATTTACATGTAAGGGAATTCTACTGTACCAGGCAAAGCGCTCCCCGGTCACAATCGCAAAGTCTCTGCACACACCAGGAACTTAGGGGTAGCTGGAACTCCTGACAGGCCGATCGCATTCAGCAAAATCTTCAATCTTCTTCAGGTTGAGCCTGGCCCACTTTAGCAGCTTACTTTAGTCACACAAACTTGGATTTAGTCCAAAATAATTCTCTTCTCTCCCTCTCAGGTCAGGAGCAGCACACCGACATGTAAGCCAAAACATAGCCTTTTCAGAGTTCTCCCATGCGAATCCACTCAGGATTGCTGCTCAGAATCACTTCGGCTCCTTCTTGTTTAGCATCCAGCTTAGATCTAACTGAAACTGCAAGCAGCCCAGGACTTCCCCAAGATACAAAAGATTTGGTTGGCCGATTTGGCTGTCAGTCAAAGCAAGAGCTCCCCCTTCAGTTGCAAAAAAGGTGCAAAAAGTTCAAACTACAGTTCCTACAGATTTTGAATTCAGACAGCTCCTGTAGTCCAGCTACATTTTAGGTCCCACCAGTACTGATTGGTCCAATTTGCAGTCCAGGACCAAGATAGTGGAGACAAACAAAACAGTCCTTGCTACAAATAAAGCAGGTTAGACAAACTACATTATCATTATCTCTCTAAATGATTTTCATTAAATAGTTACATCTTTCAACAGAGTTCCCTCTCAGATTACTTAAACTGCAATCAGGCAGCTCTTAAAGAGACAGTACACAGAGGCTATACAGGCTCTGGTAATCACATTTAAACTGCTAAAACACAGGACACCAGCCTGGCAGTGAGCATTTAGGCAAGCTCAAGGAAGACTTTTTGGGAACCCCCATTTGTAGGAGGGTTACACATGCCTTTGGTGTCTCTGAGTAATTTGGATCCTCTGTTTTATCTTACTGTTATGTTTATTGCTTTTATCGTGCTCGTTCTTATTTTTTTGTAAAGCACCTTGATAACTGAAAGGCGATTGTGTGAAATAAAATTTATTATTATTATTATTATTATCTTGATATGAAAGTAGGCATTTTTAAGATCCAGGGAAGGTAACCAATCCCCTGCCTCCAAAACAGGGATTAATGTTTTCAGTGATATCATTTTGAATCTCTTCTTTTCCAAATGTCTGTTTTCACATCTCAGGTCCAATACTGGCTGCCACTCGCCGTGTTTCTTTTTGGTCAGAAAATACAGTACCTTGAAGAGAAAAAACAACAACTGCTGTTTTGGAAAAGAGTACTTTCTCCACTGTTTTTTGGTTTTAATTGTTTTTGAATTTCCAATTTTAACAAGTTTAATTGTTCTGGAAGCAGTGGTTTGAAGTTTTTCTGCTGCTGCATTTTTGAAACAAATTAAAACTGCAGTGTGGCCACCTCTCTTATTATCTCACACCCTCTTGTCTGTGAGGATTTTCTCCCGATTTTCTCTCATTTTTTAGTTAATAAAAGAGCAGCTCACTGACAATGACTTAATGGTGGCTACAGTATGATTGTCAGGGGTTATATTTAGTCTGGGCCAGAGAACCAGATGATTATTGTTGTCTCAGTGGTCTTTTGCCCCTTCCTCTTTCCATTTCTCTGGAAGGCATGTCGTCTTGAAAAATATATTGTCTGCTATAATGATCCCTCCCCATGCCTCCCCTTTTGTAGGGTCTGTAATAACCCCTACTAATGTTCTCTTTCTTGGTCTCTTTTTGTTTTTTCCCCACAAACATTTTTATCCTTCCTAGCAGGTCATGGAAGACTTATCAGTCCTATCCCCTCTCCCAATGGTTGCCCCTCATCCCTCTCTGGTCATCAGCAAGTACTTCCCATGGATTCCCCCCAGAACAGGGTGGGTGGGTGAGGGTCACCCTCACCCAATAAAAATATCCAGCATTTCCATGGACCAGTATGGCAGGACAGACTGCTGGCACATGGGCAGGTCTTCACTAAACCCAGGCCTCTATTTCTCCTACTTTCTTTCCATCCCTTGCCATAAGAGCATTTTGTGTGTGTGTGTGTGTGTGTGTGTGTGCGTAGGCGTGCACGCCTGACTTTGAACTCTGGCACCCTCCCATTCCTGCCGCTCAGGCTGCACTGACACCAGACCTCCACCTGTTGGCAGTCATATGCTGGGATGACTTGCCTCCCCACCCTGGGAGAAGGCAGTACTCCCTCAGATGCTCGATCCTCTCCCAACCCGGCTGACCCCCAGTGACATGAGTGCACTCCCAAAACCCAGTTGCTGGCCTGGAAAAAGGTAAGGCACGCACAGCGCCTCCGCCCTCTTCCCCACTGGGTCGGCTTCTTAGTCAGATTTTTTAATGCTGCCCACTTTTTCAATAGTGGCCTCTGTTTGGTCCTCAAACAGTGAAAGCCCCTCAAAAGGAAAATTTGAAGCATTTTGTTGTATGTGAAAAAAAGGAAAAAGACTGAGGTCCTGTGTGATGCATACTTTCTTGTGGCTGCTGAGTATTCCAGTGCTCTACTGCCAGTGTCATTAATGTGTAGTGACATTTTAAAGTGGTGCTTGGTTGCATCGCACACT
The DNA here is from genome assembly GCA_016271365.2 of Neoceratodus forsteri. NCBI lineage: Eukaryota > Metazoa > Chordata > Ceratodontiformes > Ceratodontidae > Neoceratodus > Neoceratodus forsteri. The sequence continues at coordinate 22,983,717 of CM057451.1, forward strand.
TATACTGTATAGGCCAGGTGATTTCTGCCTTCCTGAGGCATGTCCTCTCACACTAACATTATGGAGGACTATAATGTGTTCTGATAGTGTGTTGTATTAGCAACCTGCCTTAATAACACAGAAGTTGGGAAGTATCCTTTCTTCCTCAACTTATCAATTTTTCAAGAATCCTCATCGGGGTAGAAAAATTTACCTTTGTCTTTTCACAAGCTGTAGCTTGTATGAGATCTTCTGGACTGGGGTGCACATAGACAAATCCAGGTACTTCACACTGCACCATGTGCCTTTTCTCAACTTCCTTTGTCAAAGGCTAGTGCTGAAGCAGGCATCTGTAAAATTTTTCTTGATGCCTTTTTTAAAGCATTATGTATGGCAGCCAGCCTTTTGGTCGATGCAAGCCCTACTATCCTCATAATATCTGCCTATTCCATATCAACAGTACTTGTGACTCAGAAGTGTGGAGGTCTAGCATGCCAGCCATTTGTCTTAGAAAGGCTAAATAACACAAACAGTCATCCAGGACTCTAGGGGAGGATCCAATCACATTATCCCCAGTAATGTCTACAGAGATAGGCTCCTCTTCCTCGTCCTCAAATTGCTGGCTAGCAGCCTTATTGGGAGAGGGTTGTTTCATGCTCTTAAAGAATTGTCACATCTGTTCTATGTCTTCCAGGGAAGGTATATCCTTTTGGGCACTACAGGCTACTCCTCTTTGCCCCTAGCAAGTGTGTTTCTCTTTATGAATTTTTTTAACCACAGCTTGCTTTTTATTGATCTTCTGCATGCCTCTTCTATGCTTCATCTTTCCCATCAGAAAGAGGTTTCTGCGGTTCTTGCCACTAGTAGAAGGCTTACCAGTCTATTTCTCAACTTGCTGCTGAGGAAGTGTACCATTAGGTTGCTCCTACTTCATAACCAAAAATCCCACAGCCTGGTCCGCAGTGGAACACTCTAGTTACTGTAGATGGCTGCTATTGCAGGAGCAGACAATGGTTCTCTTTTATTTTTACACTTTTGCTTTGTTTTTGGTTTTCCATAAAATCTCAGATGATGTTTATGAGTGAGAAAATTGGGATCTGGGCCCAGACAGGAAAAACAAACTGCAAGACTGACTGCCTTTGCTACCTACAATTTAAACATTGTTTGGAACCTGTAGGTCCTGTTCTCTTCTTTGTTTTTTTTTTCTGAGATAACCTGATGAGCAAAATTTTTTTGTAAAATGTTTTACTTCCCAAATTAAATACGTTTTGTATTTTGTGGGGTTTTTTTTGCCATTGAATTAAACCGCAAGTAGATTTTACTGGAACCGGAAGCCAAGAAGGAACCAGTGGAGAACTGCTTGTTTTATGGTTCTGTGAAACCGGCCAGGAACTAAGAAAAAAATTTCAAATAGCTCAATTGTACAAAATCACAAAATAATAAATCAAAATAAAACTTCAAGTTAAACTTAGCTGAAGAATAAAGGAGCGGGATCTGGCACTTCCATTTTTATGTTTGTTTGCACGCATGTGCAAGAAACATAGTGCCACCATACGAGAATCCGTAGGTGTGCCTCCCCCACTTCCAATGCCCTGCCTTTTGCAGGTGTGGCTGCATCCCACCAATAAATGTCGGAACTGTCTACGACAGACCTTCAAATGCAGTGGTGTACAGTTGTAGGCAAAAAACCGCTGCAATCAGCGGTGGTAACATGTAGGCAATTTGCATACTACCACGTCGGCAGTATGCAAAGTACCTACAAGTCGGCACTGCACTGAGTCAGCTGTCATAGACAGCTCCATCCCTCGTAACAAGTAGCATGCTGGGAGCCCACCCAAGCATGCTCATGCACCCCTCACACACACACTGTATGGCCAACGGGGTGCCCAATCCCCGTGGCTCTGCTGCACCCCCAAAAGAGTTCCAGGTGCCACACTGGGAGCCTGCCCCAGCGTGGCAACAGTTCACGATAAAAACCAGCGGGGTGCCCAATCCCATCAGCTTCACTGTACCCCCCAACAGACTTCCAGGTGCCAGCTGGGAGCCGACCCCAAGCGTGGCAACAGTCCATGTGGGCTGACGGGGTGCCCAATCCCATCGGCCCACTGCCCCCCAAACAGCCTTCCAGCTGCCACGCTGGGAGCCCACCCCAGTGTGGCAAAAAGTCCTGCGTCGTCTTTAAAAAAAACATGCCCTGTAAGAAAAAACGGTCCCTCGCTGACTGTCTTAACCCCCAACCTGCGCCCACCCTCTGTGCACCCTGCCTCTCCCACACCTCCAACTCACCCTATACTTACCTCTGGAGGCCAGCGCGATGATCTTCGGTGGACCGGGAACATGTCTGCACTCTTCAAAGCCGACCATGAACTGAGGAAATGCCGGTAAGCTGTATAATGGAATAAATAGGTTTTTTTCAACTTTACTTGGTTTACTTGGTTTCAAGGGACAAAAGGAGGCTACTGCCCATTGAGATTGTCCCCCACCACCTTGGTGGGATAATTATACCTTGAGGTTATTACACTCCAGCCAACAATCCAACCCTTTCTTGAAGATCATATTAGAACGGCTATCTATTAAATGTTGAGGAAGAAGATTCCACATTCTAGGTGTTCTTACAGTGAAGTTTAACCTTTTTGTTGTTTTAGTGTTTGAAACAAAAATTTGTTTATTATGGTACCGAGGAGAGGTCCAACTAGTAGAAAAATGTAAGCCACAGTAATGCATTAGCTCCTGGGAATTCTGAATTTTATATAAGAGGAGAAGATCTCCTCTTGTACATCTTGTACAGAGTGAGTGTAACCTGGTAACCTTTAATCTTCCCCTATAGTCCAATTTAGATAGATATGGGACCATTTTGTAGCTCTCCTCTGCACCTCTCAACTCTATCAATATCCTGCTTTAAGTAAGGGTTCCAGCAGGAGATCCGTAGTCAAATGGGGCCTAACAAAGCTCTGTACAAGGAATAACACATTCTTGGGTCCTTGATACAAATGAACGTTGAATCCGAGTGAGCAAGGCGTTAGCTTTCCTAGCTATCATCGTACAATGATCATTGGAAGATAGTTTATTATTAATAATTACCCCAAGATCTCGCTCTAACGGTGACACATGAAGGGGAACATTATTTAATAAATAAGTCTTCTTGGGGTTGTTCTTACCAAAATGTACAACATGGCATTTATCTGAATTGAGTGTCATCTTATTTAAAACTGCCCATTCTTCAATAGATTTTAAATTGTTTCTCATAGATTCTCTATTTAATAATGTAAGAACAGAGCCACCCAGCTTGGTGTCGTCAGCAAATTTCGAGAGAACATTATCAGGGCCAACCTGCAGATGACTGATAAAGATGTTAAATAGGGTTGGTCCCAGCACAGATCCCTGAGGGACTCCACTGGTCACGCTCAACGCCTGCGAAAGTGTGCCGTTTATTCTAACTTGCTGATGTCTTTTATTCAACCAACCTGACACCCATTTAACTATATAGTGAGAAAAAACCATTTTTTCCATTTTGTCAAGCAGGATATCATGAGGAACTTTATCAAATGCTCTACTGTAATCGAGAAGTATTACATCCATAGGAATACCACTGTCCAAACCCATACTGACATGATTATAAAAAGAGACCAAATTAGTAGTACAGGAATATCCATGTCTAAAGCCATGTTGTATAATATCAGTTATATTACCCAGGGTAGATTCATAATCTAACAATTTCTTAATAACTTTCTCCATGATCTTACTTATAACAGATGTTAGACTTATATGTCGATAATTTTCTGGCTTGGAGTGGTTACCCTTCTTAAAGATTGGGATTACTGTATCCATTGTCCAATCCTGAGGAATGACTCCTTCACATAAAGATTTGTTAAAAATAATTGAAAGGGGTTTAGTAATCGCAGCAGCGGTCTCAATTAAGAATTTGGGATTGATGTTATCTGGTCCTGGACTAGAATTAGGTTTTAGGGACAAAATTGCTTTTAGTGTATCGTCTTCAGTAATAGTATAAGAGAGAGTAACATTATTTAATTGCCTAAAAAATTTAGGAACTTCTTTCTTAGTAAAAACGGAACAGAATTGCTTATTAAATGTGTCAGCTATGTCCCTATCTGTAGATATAATTGTGTCATTTACGCATAAGGGCCCCATATACCTATTATTCATTTTTTTGTTGTTGAGATAGGAAAATAATGATTTCTAGCTGTCTTTAGTATGGGCCAAATGAAACTCAAGTTTCTTTTTAGATTGTAAAATGGCTTGCTTTAATGATTTTAAAGTTTTCCTATATTGAATGAATAATAATTCTTTAATGTCTCCTTCGCTGTTCTTTACACGTGAAAAAAGCCTCTGTTTATCCTTAATTAAGACTTTGATAGTTTTATTAAACCACAAGGGTATTTTCCCCTTTTTATTATACTTTTTTGTAGTAGGAACATGTAAATTTTCTAAATAATAAATGGAAGATTTAAAATAATCCCAGGATTCTTCCAGGGAGAGAGGAGCTAGTATTGCATCCCAGGACATTGAATTTATTTGATCATTAATAGCGTTAAAGTTGGCAATATTATAATTCTTGAATTCTGTAAAGTTGGAGATATATTGACAGAATAACAGTGAAAAAGAAGTTGAATAATGATCACTTGATCCTATGGGGCACCGACTAAAACCTTGGATATTAGACTCCCTATATTAGTAATGACTAAGTCCAGAATATTAACTCCTCACATATGTTCTGTAATAATTTGTTGAAGTCCCATATCAACTATGAGTGCTATTAGGTCTTTCTCGACCTGCGCACTACCAGTTAAGGAATTCCAATTTATAGTAGGCATATTAAAGTCACCCAGTATAAAGATATTTCCTTTAAACACCATATCTAAGATCTCCTTGTGAAGGCATATAGAATATTCTATATTGGATAATGGGGGCCTATAACATGTCCCTACCAGCAGTTGTGGGTACCCCTTAAACTGGATATTTACCCAGATAGTTTCAATATTATTGGTAATGGGGAGTTGGAATTAAACTATGTCATCCCTAACATACAGACAGACCCCGCATGCATATCTCAGGCATTTTTGGGAATTTTTTCACCAAATTTTCAACATGGGGTTCTTGGGACCCAACCTCATGATTTCTGGCACTGTCATTTTGTTATTCGGTCCTGAAAGGTGACTTCGCGGTCACTGTGCGGAACCACCTTTTGGGACCAATTTATGCAATGACAGTGTCACAGTTCCTGAGGTAGGCCTCCAAAACCCTATGTTGAAAATTTCAGTGGCATCCTAAACTGTTTTCTGGCGTCGCGTGCGCAGTTCTAAAGCACGTTCAGTAAGTTTACATATTTTAATATTTTCACTCCAGATTTTCAACATTGCCATTTACCACACCTCCTTATGAGCAGTACAGCTGTCATTTTTCACATGTCGCCCAAAATGTGTTTCTGCGCATGTAGCGCACAATGGCGCAGTCAGTGTGCAAAATCAATGTTCAGAACAGATTAAGAAAATCACTGTGACACTGTTCATGAGCAGAGGTATAAAAATTGCTATGTTAAAAATTTGGTGACAAAAGTCCATAAAATGATTGTGTTACGAGCGAGCATTGCGCAGTTTCCACGCAGCCTCGTAAGTTCATGAATTTGTAATATTTTCAGTCCAGATTTTCACCACTGGCATTTTTCCACACTTCCTTATGAACAGTACAGCTGTCATTTTCACACCATGGCCAAAATGTGTTTTCGCACTTCCAGCGAGAAATGCGTGGTCACTGTGAAATCACTGTTCGAGACAATTAAGAAAATCACAGTGACACAGTTCATGGTGGAGGTCCCAAAATGCCTGTGTTGACAATCTGCTGTAAAATCCCAAACTAATTACATTAATTGTGCGTTGTTGCAGTTTCTATACCGCTCCTGACCACCAGTTTTTAATATTTTCACTGCAGATTTTCAACATTGCTATTTTTACACCTCCCCATGAACAGATATAGCTGTCTTTTTCACATCCTGTTTGAAATGTGTTTTTCACTGTGTGCCAAATGGTGTAGTCGCTGTGCAAAATCAGCTTTCGGCCTAACGAACTGATATTGCCACTGTTCATAAAGTGGGGGTCACAAAAAAACCATGTTGAAAATTTGGAGTGAAAATACTAACGAATGCCCGAGGCGTTAGGGTTTTCCGACCATAATGCCCCACCCTGTAGAGACTGACAGGCAGTGTGACTTGGGATTGTCACCTGTAATGCTCACAGCATTGCACCCCCACCCACACCCTACAGCCAGTGAGAGGCATCAAGGTGTGCCTTGGACTCTTTGGCCCCAAAGTTCACCCCGTTCTCCTATACTGCACCCATCTCACCATATTTCCTGATGGAATGGGGTGAACATAAAGGCCAAAGACCCCAAGGCACACCGTGACACTTGTCGGTGTCTGAAGGGTAGGGCGTGGTGAAAGTTATGCCTGATGACCCAAAGGCACACCCCAATGCCTGTCAGTATCTGCAGGGTGTTGTTGGAGTTGGCTTCAGTTCAATACCTCACTGCCATTCCTATTATGCAGCTCTGTAACTCCTACACTATCAATGCTAATGCCAGCAAGCAAACATTCGGCATTGACAAATGCTTGTCTTCAATGGAAACAAAAATATGCAACTGGAGAGATGGTCAATGCATTCTTTTAGCACTCTAAATTCTAGAACATCTCTGCAGTGTGAGATAACTTCCAAAGGTAACAACTATGTATCACACATTCACACTGCAAAAAATCATCTTTTCCATCTAGTCAACCCTCAAGACACATTTATAAGCAGAAAAAAAACATACGGCATGCACAAACTAAAGCGATGATATTCTCCTGCAGTGCTGTCACAGGCCCCCCCAATACCCTTGCCCAAGACTTCATTGTCACCATGCTAAACAAGCCTCTGGAAGTTGTAACCAAATTTAAATATCTGGGTATCTGGATCGACAATAAATTATCTTTCAATGACCACGTCGAAGATGTCTCTAGAAGGTTAAAAGCAAGGTTAGGTTTCTTCTACAGAAATAGGCCCCTTTTCCCCCTTGAAACTTGAAACAAGCTTGTACAGGCCACTTTTTCTCCCCCTACTCGACTATGGCGATGTAATCTATTCCTCCACCACTCTTGCAAATCTAAGTAAACTGGACATCCTTTACCACCGTGCGTTATGGTTCATTACTAACTCCCCTTACCGTTTGTATCACTGTGACTTATATGCAGCTGTTGGTTGGACATCCCTTACTACTAGATGCCTGCTCCATGCTGGGCTATGGACTCTTAAACTGCTCCTGCAGAAATTGCCAAGCTATCTCTCTTCCCTTATTAGTATCTCACATAGTGCATACTCGTTAAGAAAATCTGACTTTATTATGCTTGACATACCAAGGACGCGGACCTCCTTTGGTAAACGTGCTATTGCATATGCCCGTCCTCCATTTGAACCAATTACAAACCGTGCTGAGACTAACTAGCACAGTTTCAATAAACTTCTACAAATCGCTAAGTTCAGCCAAAATAAAAGACACCTGTAACTGTCATTAAGTCTCTTCCTTCCTATGTGTGCCATATTTATCCACTGGTAAGGTATAATTGCTTTGTCATATTAACTGCTTTCCTTCCCTTCTACTCCTGGCTTTATCTATGCTTACGCTCCTGCTACTCTATCAAATCACTCCTCCCCATATCAGTTGTAGTCTGTTATTTGTTCCAGCTGCCAAAATATATGTATTGCACACACCAGTCATCATGTTTCATTTATCAGTATGCAACCTATAAGTCGCTTCCCTGTGTCATATTAATGTTTACCACCTGCGGTCACCCTATGTGGTACCCTTGTATGTATATCCAGCCTGTATCATGTAACGTGCATTTCATGTATATACTGTTATTACCTATCTATGTTTGTACTTTAAGTGTTTATGTCACAGGACCTCCTTGTGAATAAGCTTGCTCAATGGAGTTTTCCTGCAATAAACTTGAACTTGAACAAGCATCAGTCAGACTGGCCCACCTGCACACCTAAAAATATCTAAAAATCTTCAGGTGGGTCCACCTCAGTTGTATTCATCTCCACCTTCCAAACTCTGAAAATATTTGCATATATCTTCTAGTTTCTAATTAAATGTGGTTTACTGAAAGTAAATATATCAGATGCAAGCAACAGAGTAATTGCTTAAAATTTAAGTGAAATGCTGACATGAGTGTGTCACCCCTGGGCACATGCCCTATGATTTCCAGGGTGAGACCCTAGTGTGAGCTTTCCAAGTGGGTCCCCTGTAACATAATCTGACCATGATACACTTATACACAGGAGCACCAAAAACCAACATAGGCACACACACACACACACACACACACACACACACACACACACACACGTCTTTTGAGCTATTTTGAACTTTTTCTCAGCTTGCCTACACTGTATACTACTTCACGTGTTTTGAGCTACTTTACAACTATTTTATCCTATTTCTTAGTTAGACTGCATGGTATCTTTACCAGTTGTGAGCTATTTGCGCAGTTTCTTAATTAGGCTATGCAATATCATTGGAGAGTGTTAAGTTATTTTGCACTCGTTGTTAAACTTTACTGTATATTATTATAGTGTTTAAAAAAATGTGGCACTATTCTTGTCCTTTCAACATTATCCTCCTGCCCTCCCCCCTTTCCCAGCACCCTTCCTCCCCTCTTGCTCCTGTCTACACCCTAATCCTCTCCCATCTCCTCTAACCCTATGGCTAGCTGCTCCTAAATTTGTCCTGTCTCTACTTCACTTTTGCAACTTTTGCTCATTATGCCTCACTCCTTCTTCCTCCTTCCTTTCATGCTTCTCCTGACTCTATTATTCCTTCTGTCTCTCCTTCTCCCTCTCCCTTCTTTCTCCCCTCATTCCCCCACCTTTACCTTTCCTGCCTCCTCCACCCTAGTAAGTAAGATTTTATTTGTTAAGAGCCCTTTTCCTGAGGCTCTGGGTGCTGTATAGAGCACAGACAATACAAGGTAAGACACAATTCATAAAAATTCTGAATTAACAGACATACATAAAAGAAGTATAATAACTGGTCAGCAATTTTTTCCATAGGCTGAACTAGTTATAATTTGCCATTATAACCCACGGTTATAACGGCAAACACACGCTACTTCAGTCAAAAAAGAGCCACATCCTGATTGGCTCTCCACTTCCCGTGGGCGGGCTAAACACATTAACAAACATGGCGGCTCCTCATCCCGCATACCGAGGAGCCGCCACAGACCAGCCGTCACACCGGATGTCCTGTTTTCTTTTAAAACCTCTTGTTTAAATCCTTTTATCTGGTTCATCCTGACGTCTGTAACCCACACATCACACCATCTCATGATAAATCCCTCCGAAACAGAGCACCGCACTGAAACGGCTCCAAAGCGCTTAACAGAGGTAAGCCCCGGTGCAACAAGTGAAACTAAAATCGAACAAAGCACAAAGAAACGGTTGCAAAAAAAGATGCCTAACAAACAAAAAGCTATTTTTCTAATAAAGATGCTGTGTGTGTGTGTGTGTGTGTGTGTGTGTGTGTGTGTGTCTGTGTGTGAGAATCACAGACAAACAGCATCAATGTGGAAATGGTCAGCAATTATAAATAATAAAAGATGGGAAAGTGTGTTAAAATTCATAATTAATGGTTGCCCTTGGTGTGGGATGCTTTAATAAACCCCTCGGGCTTCACCCTCGGGGTTTATTTAGCATCCCACACCTCGGGCAACCATTCATTTCTCATTAAGCACACTGTCCCATCCATTATTGTATCTATAATATTATATAAATAAATACTAAAATCAGCAGACAATAAGAGGGGAATATTATAATTAGACCCCAAATGCTTCCTTAGACAGATGTGCCTTCAGGCCCCGCTTAAAAGCCTCCATTGAGGGGGTCTCCATCATAGATCTTGGAAGCAAGCTCCACAGGGCTTGTCCCACTACCTCAAGTGAACAATCACTCAAGGATTCCAGCTGGGCCCTGGAAACTGCCATGATGCTCGCTTCAGAGAAGCAGAGACAGCGCTGGGGTAAGGTAAGGAGTCAGGAGGTCACTCACGTAACTAGGGCCCAGTTTGATTAGGGCTTTATAGGTCATAAGACTGACCTTGAAGGTGATTCTCCACCTCACTGGTAGCCAATGCAGATCCCACAGGACTGCGGCCACATGACTAGACCTCCAAAGGCCATTAAGCAGCCTAGCTGCTGCATTACACACTAGCAGCAGGCAACGCAGGGCCCCTCCACAAACCCTGAGGGAAAGGGCATTACATTAGACAAGTCTGGAGGTTACAATGACATGTCCTAATGATGGCAGGTCCTTAGGTCGAATTAAGGCTTTAGTCCAGGCAAGATCCCTGAAAAGGTAAAAGCCACCCAGACAACCGACAACACCTGAGCCTCAAATGTCAGTCTATTGTCCAAAGTGACCCCCAAGGCCTTTCACCTTAGCAGAGGCAGTAAGTAGGAAGGAGACTAGCATTACACTGGTTACCTCCCCTGCTGCCTCTGCACCCTGCCAATGACCAGGCTCAGTCACCAGCACCTCCATCTTGTCCTGGTTAAGCATCGACCAGTTGAAAGACATCCAATCCTGGATCTTGGCCAAATATGCATTCAGTACCTCAACGGTGCAATGTGTCCCAGGTGCGAACAACATATACAACTGGGTGTCATATGTATAGCAGTGAAACCCCATGCCGTAATGTCTGATGATCTCTCCCAGGGGAAGCATGTACACTGTGAACAGCATAAGAGGGAGATCGAACCTTGAGGAACTCCACAAGCTAGGGGTTTTGGGAGCGAGCAGAAATTCCTCATCACCACCCTCTGTGTCCTATCTGTGAGAAGAGACTTGAGATGCTGATGACAGTGACAGTGAGTCCAAGAGCTCCCTTAGACAATCCAATAACACACCATGTTCCACAGTGTCAAAAGCTGAAGAGAGATTAAGGAGAATGAGAATTAACTGTTTCCCTCTAACTCCACCCTGTGGAGATCATTGTGCCCCCTGACTAGCAGTTTCAGTATTATGTCTGGACCTAAATCCCAACTGTAGAGGCTCACAGATGTCAAAGTCTGTGAGATGTGCTTCAAGCTGCAGATCCACTATTTTCTCAATAACCTTCCCAAAGGGGAGGTTAGAGACTTTAAAATGAAGTAATGTAGAAATCTAGTTTTTGGTATGAGATTTACCGAGGGTATGCTTATTCTAATTCTGCAGTGTAGCACTTTTGGCCAGAGCGGTGTCAGTTGCTCTTTAATAAAACCTGCAGACTAGCTAATGGGGTACATAGACTCACTCATACTTGTGATACGTATGTTCGATCTAACTGGCTACACCTAAAGAGCCATATAAAGTGTCAAACCTGTCTGTTTGCGAAAATATCCATCTTGTACTAACCCCTCCAGTCTGCCTAAAGCTTCTTAACCAGGTAACTAACCCTCACCACACCTGTGAAATGTCTAACCTGGCCTATCAAATCCCATTCTGTCACACCTGCATGGCACAGCGTTCCTTCAAGTACAGGGCAGCAAGCTGGCTAAATGACCTCCCACCATCGGTCCACGACCAGTCCAAGACTTGCCCCTTTATGAATAAACTTTGTCAGCACCTCGCAACACAGTGCAGGTGTGATTGTCTTACCTAAGATATCCCCCCATTTATCATGAAAGTACCCCCCCGACCTCTATATCTGCTCTCCCCTCCCTTTATCCCCATTCCCAGTAATCTAAGCTTCCTATTCTGTCTGTCTTATCCCCCTTCCCATAATCCCTCTACTCCCATTCTACCCCTTCTATCATGACAAACAAGCCAACAGATTAGGCCAAATTGTCTATTGGTCTGCTTGTGGATCAGTGCCCACTTACGGCATTGTTATTGCCCCCCCAGGTCCCTCCACCCAACCCCCGGTGAGGCTCTGGGCTGCATCATCCCCCTGTACCTATCCCAGCCTCTTTTGAACCCCTCCATAGTTGCAACAGCCACCAGTTCCACAGGCAGAGCATTCCAGGGCTCCACAACCCTCTCTGTGAAGTAGTGCCTCCTTGTCTCCCCCCTTAGTCTCCCACCGACCAGCCTCATCGAGTGCCCCCTGGTGGCCCCTACCTCCCTCAGCTGCAGTGTCACCAAGGTTGACCCTATTTATTCTCCTTAAATTTGCCCTTTATTTTGTCTGTCATGCACTGTTCACTTTACCTGTTTTTTGTAACTTACTATGTAACTGTGTTTGTCTTTTACCTGACGTGGAACCTTTGTAAAACAGCCTCTGGTTCAAAGTTATTGTAATCCAAAAAATAAATAAATAAAAACTTACCGCCTGTTGCGAGGATGTTTGCTTTTGCACAGTATGCAAAAGCATTTACTCCACGTGGAACAGATAATTCCCTCACAGGCCTGCAAAAATAATAAAGCATACATCAAACCAAAGCAGTTATTGTAAATGTATCTATATTTTTATTTTGATAACCCAAGAGACACAGTGGGATCAGGTCCCTTTTACAGAAGCGACCCAGGCCCACGATGAAATAAGTGACAAAATAACATGCATCAAGAGCGGAAGTGAAGAAATAAATGCCATGAGGAGAATAAAACACAGAATATGTACAGTGGATCCATAAATACTATTGTACAATCAATCATGGACAAGCAAAGACTCCATGAAGATCAGCAATTTGCTCATCAGCTCCAACTAGTCTCACTATATACATTTTTTTATTATTATACTTTTTGTGCCACTTGCCTGCTCCGGTACCTCGGCCTGGGTCACGGTCGTCATCACCCCCTCCCCACACACCCACATGAGCCGCAACTCTCCCCCGATACCCCCTGGCTTATGCCCCAGAGCAGGGTTGCAGCACCGGCCCCTGAAGTGCCGCAAACGATGGGATAGGTAGGGGGGGACTTGGCCTGGGAGCTAATTATGGGTCGGCACGGCAAGCGTCATCAAGGCGCAGGCTGCGGCTATTTTTACAGAACTTTTCTTGGGGGCGGATACATGCAATGATGTCTAGCATCTGTTCTGCCCCCTGAACATACTTGATGCCAGTTGCTGTGGCACCCCAGTCTCTGCTAGGGGTCTGTCAAGCACCGGGCATCCACCCTACCCTCCCCCCCAGACAAGAAGAGCTGTCCTGGGGACGCTCTATCCTTCTCCCCCAAGCCGGCCCTCTGACGACTTGGGTCCGTCCCTGAACCCAGGTCGCCGGCGCCACAAGCAGAAATATAACCGCTGCGCTGATGGGCTGGTGCCCTACTATACATTTGAACTGAAGTAGTTACAGGTAGTACTGCTGGTCAGATAATCCCTGAATTTCATTTTACACTCAACAGATGAGTTAACAATCCTGATTTGTAACAGAATAGCATTCCAGGTTCTGGTGTCTCTGGCACCAAAGGTCTTAAAACAGCAGTGCAACGAAAAAAGTTATTCAGAAAGCTAATTTTCTGCTATGGTTATGAAAAACAATGGCAGAACTGTTGATTTGGGTTTTCCGGATGCTTTCTGTGCTGTGTACTGCACATTTGCATTTTTGTCTTGATTCTTACTCTCCTGGGGTCCTCAAAAAATATATATATATCTCTTTCGGGCAGACTGGATGGGCAGAATGGTCTTTTTCTGCCGGCAGGATTCTATGATTATGTCTATGCAAAAATGAGGCTGCAATCTTTTTTCTTGAGAAATAATTATATTAAAACTTCCATAAAATTCTTAAATGGCAATGAAAACTGGAAATGTTATCACCAAAATAAACTGGAAGACATCTGGCATCAATTGGAAGAAGGAAAAGAAGTGGGGTCAAATTTTAACCCATTTTCATTGCACTGCTGCTTTAAGATTCATGGAAGTTATCATGTGGCACGTCCTGAGGAAACTGGCCTCTGCAGAACTCAGGTTAACATTACTGGTGAAGAGGCAAGGTGATGCTTCAGGGAACTAGATGCATCATGCAGGATTGCATGTACCAAGGTGCTGAAGTTATTTGTGTACCTGGACTTGAGGAGATCCAATTTAACTTGAAGACAAGGAGACAGTAGTGGGTGAGATGGTTTGCCATTAAGGAAAACCACGAAATTGTATTAAACAACAGCCGTCTCCTTTTCAGGGTGGAGACAGTGGCAAAGTTACAGACTAAGGATTCACAGTCTAACAGAGGGAGAAGGTACTGCTGAGCAATGATTTATTTTATTTATTTATTTAGTTTTTTGTTTACCGGGTAGGTGCACTAGCCATAGCAATGACTGTTTTCAGGCGTGACCTGGGAGGGTACAGTACAATACAGCAAAACATTACAATACAAAATTTGTTGTACAGTAGGTGTTGAATACAAAGAAAAAAGTAACATCCAGTATTAGCAATTTGTTACAATGCCAGTGGTAGGTCAGGCACAATACAGCAAATGAAAACAAAATACGGTGCTTACAATGTTGACTTAAGGGAGAAAAATACAATGACAACAGTAATGCAGAAAACAGTCAAAACAGGATGGGTGTACGAAATGAGGAAACAGCAGTATAGTTGAGAAGCTAGTAGTAGGAGGGTACAGTAGCATAGATTTGAACAAAATCAAGGTATAAAGCTGTTTGAAAGCTTAGTATGGTTAGCCAATTTGCCAGTAACTGCTGTGCATTGAGAAAAGCCTACTGGAGGCAAGGGGGTGATGATAAGGTAAGTGGGGTGTGGGGGGCTAAGGGGGTTTGAAGCAGGAGCATATGTTTGAGGAGATGAGATAGTTGCGTAGTTCTTTCTTAAAGGTGTGAGGAAGCTTGGTGAATAGTTAGGGGGAGGGAGTTCCAGTATTGGGGGGCAAGAGAGGCAAAAGCACTGGCACCTTTGGAGGTACTGTGTCTAGAGATGTAAACAAGGGACTTGTCTGCAGAGCATAAGCCATAGCAAGATGTCTGATGTAGAGAAAGATCCGCAAGGGGCTTCGGGGTTTTTGATCTTATGATACTGTCAGTGACAGAGCCGAGTGAGTAAAGCCTAGACGCATTAGGCAGTAGCCATCTCAGGTCTGAGTAGAGGAGGCAGTGGTGTTTCAGTCAGTGGGAGGACAATGCATAGCGACAAATATTGTTGTAGGTGACATCCCACTTGTGAAGACTCGACTTAGATGCAGTAGCATAGGTAGCAACACCATAGGTGAGCGAGGGTAGGAATATCCCATGAGCTATGGCAAGCCTAGTGGATGGGGCTAACACATAACTAGTTTGGTAGGTGATGCAAAGTTTGGAATTAACAGCCTTGCAAGTCTTTTATATATGGAGATCAAAGCTTAGTGAAGGGTCCAGGGTGACACCCAGATATTTAAAAGAGGTCACCACTCCAACTGAAGAGCCATCCAAGGCAGAGACGTTAAAATTGTTTATGGAGTGTTTGAGTTTGAGGTTAGTTCCAAATAGCAAAGTTTGAGTCTTGGTCTCATTTAAGACAAATCTGTGGTGGGGCTGGCCTGCCGGTGCAGCAGCAAAGCATCTGTCTGCGGCGCCGACATCCCCTGGTTCGGAGACAGCCCCGGGAGGGCAGGCTGGGGAGAGAGGGATTGAGCTTCCTACAGATGGCTCTCCCTCTCTGGGGGGAAGGGGGGAAGTGTGCCTGGCACAATGAGGACCCCTGGCAGAGGCTGGGGATCCCACGCAGCTGGCACCTTACGTTTCAGGGGCAGGGCGGATGCTGGCGTCATTGCATGTCCCCGCCCCCAAGAAAAAGCAGTAAAAAAGCTGCCCATAAATGATGGCCCAGCCCTACCGCCGCTCCTCGATAGATCGTAGTCCGCCGAGTAGGAGGGTCCCACTCTCATGACCCCACCCTGGAGGGCAAGCCAGGGCTTCACAACCTGACTTCCCATGGAGGGATCACCCATCCAGTGGCCCCATCCGGGGGGAGGCAGGCTGGAAACTGGGGAGTGGTGAATGGGTCGGGTGGACCAGAGAAGGTCTGGCCACAAAAAAAAAAAGACAAGTATGTGGCTAGCCAACCACTTTTGGGTTTGTTGGAAGTCAGAGGAGAGACGACGATTTATGTCTGCAGTGCATTTTGCACTAGCATATAGGACAATGTCATCCACGTACAAGAGAGAGGTAGTTTTTGAGAGGTTAGAGGTGATGTCATTTATGAAAATAGAGAAGAGGAGTGGACCTAGAATGGACCCTTGGGGCACACCAATATTTACCATAGTCTTGTCTGAGAGGGTAGAGTTGTATTTTATGATTTGTGTCCTGTTTGACAGGTAGCTGCCAAACCAACTGACAACATTAGGTGCAACGCCCAGAGAACGTAGGGTGGTTAGGAGAATGGAGTGGTCGACTAAGTCGAACGCCTTAGTCATGTCTATGAAAATAGCCCCAGTGAGAAGGCCTGTGTCCACAGCCGATAGGGTATCCGATGTAAATTTGAGAAGAGCAGTGGTAGTGCTGTGTCCCTTACAAAATCCATGCTGAGCAGTAGTTCGAAGGTAATTTTTCTGGAGAAATTCAATTGTTTGAGTAGCTACGAGTTTCTCAAGTATTTTACTGAGGACAGATAGGATAGCTATGGATCTGTAGTTTGAGGGGTCTTTAGGGTCAACTTTTTTAAATACAGGGGTTACTCTAGCTATCTTCCAGATATCCAGGACATGACTCCAGCACAGAGAGAGTAAAATCTTTGCTAGGGGAGCAGCTATGAAAGGGAAAGACCTCTGGCATCAAACATCCCTGAAACCTACAAAGCATCCATCATTTTGTGTGAATTTTCCTAGTACTGTAGTCACGTCAAGGTGTTCATCGAAGGAGAGTGACGAGTTAATATAAGCCCCCAGGTAGTTACAATTATTTGCTTGCTCCACAATAGTATGATCAAGGGTCATCAAATTTAAATCATGTTTGTTCCTATGGATTCTTGGTTTTGTTACAAATAGCGTAACTGTTACTTAAGAGGAGCCTATTTGCAATTAAACAAATCTGAGTTTCAAGGAAATCAGGGCTCAGGATGCCAGTGATTTTTATAACACTCTGATTTGTAGTAAGTAACAGCCTTAACTGCATGAAAGTGAACCACAGAGCACCTACATACAGCAGGAACTGAATTTATGAACAAAGGGGAAAAGGCCCAGATAATTTTTCATAGTAAAAATATAGCTAGCTATGTAACAAATAAGGATGTAGCATGTTCATCCCTTGCTTACTAACTTTTATCACATCTCATATAAATTCCTACATTTTACAGGGGTGCTGCTAGTGGGTGGCTACTATTAATTTACAAAGTAAATCTAGTACAACCTGCAAATAAAAAAAAGACTGCCTAAAAAGTCATATAAATAAAAAAACAAATGACTGGCACCATAAACGTATCCCATTCTTGATAGATGTCTGTGCAGTGTTTTATATTCTAGAGGCACCCACTCTGTCGTTTTGATTTTAGCCATTTTCACAGACTTGATTATTCATAGTTGTCAAGTTTAGTGGCCACCTAGTAGCCCAGCAGAAGTGTAACACAGTATTATACCAAAGACCCAGGCTCACAGCCAGGTTCAGAGCAGTCTGATGAGGTTGCCGAGCACAGAATAATTCAGCCATTGGGGGGCAGAGTCTGTGGACACAAGTCAGCAACCCCTCATGGTGGGCTGTTGTGCAAGGCTGTCAGAGGACTGGGCCAATGCCAGTGAGCTGGGTAGGATCCCCCAAGTTGTTATATTTTCTGAATTACATGGTTCTTGACCACTTTTGAGAAAGATAAATACTGAGCTCTGAGCTGTAACACATTGACATGTTGCAGTCTCACTGCTGGGCTTCAATCACCCCTTCATTGTCTTTCCCACATATGACATCCCCAGCCTAGTAAGGAGGCATCTGTTGTTAGTACCACTGTGTGCTGTGACTAAACTTTAGGAAGAAAATGCCTTTTTCCGATTTTGCATTTCCTTTTACCACCTCTGAGAATGTGCCAGGCTCAAGTGCACTGATACAACTGGTGTATATTAGGCCTTTACCTGGCACCAATAATCTATTAGGCAATAGTCATGTGTAGTCTGGCCCATGAGCCCCCTGACCTAGTGCAGGACATGAGACTAAAATGCCTCAAAAATTCCCATGCAGTTATTTTTGTGCCCACCTGAATAGAAGCTGCATACTAAATTAGAGTCTGCGCTCTCTTCTGAGGAAGATATGCTGTTCCTTCTACACCCACCACTACAATCTCTATCATGCCCTATCCTTCCCCACTCTTACAAATAGGCGACTCTCTCACTGTGCTAAATTCACCTTCAAGCACTGGTTGAGTGAGTTCCCTTCCTACCTCACCTCCTCCTTTACAACTCCCCCCCATCCTCCCATTCCCTTAGATCAACCGACTCCCGCACCCTGGTAGTCCCCCGCAGATCCACCCAAATCAGCCAATCTGGTTACTCTCACTGCCTCCCAAAAATTTGGAATTCCCTCCCCCCTCAAATCCAGCACTCATCCTCTGCCTACTCCATCAGCTCTGCCCTCAATAATTACCTATCACCTAGCTGCTTCTGCCATGTCTCTTCCTAATTCCTTCCTCTAAGCCCTGGACAAATCCTACCCCTCTACCGTCGCCTTCATTTTACCCTGTGCACCCTCACCCCCAAAATTTCTAGCTCTCTTCCCCTTCCCCCAAATTGTCCCCCCTTACTGGCCTCCCTTGATCTCTCACAGAATGCAAGGGACCCCCAATGCTCTCCATGGGTCCCTCGCTTAACCCCCCAAGGGACTTGTATCTCTCATCTACTCCCTTCCCCCACCATCTCTATCTCCCTTGACTTGCAGTCCTCTTGCAGGGTTCCTAGCATCCTGAAGGGGTCGTACTGCATCTAGGCTTGTCTCCTCACCTTCCCCCATCTACCTGTCCCCCTAGCCTTTGCAGTCCCCTTGCAGGGTTCTCAGCATCCTAAAGGGGCCCTACTGCGCCAAGGCATGTCTCCTCTCCTCCCCCTCCCACATTCTACCTTTTCTCCCTAGCCTTCGCAGTCCTCTTGCAGGGTTCTCAGCACCCTGAAGGGGTCCTACTGGGCCTAGGCTTGTCTCCTCTCCTTCCTCTCTCCCATCTACCTTTCTCCCTCGGCTTCGCAGTCCCTCTTGCAGGGTTCTCAACATCCTGAGGGGGTCCTACTGCACCTAGTCTTATCTCTACTCCTTCCCCTTCCCCATCTTCCTTTCTCCCTGGCCATCGCAGTCCCCATGCATAGTTCTCAGCATCTTGAAGGGGTACAGCTGAGCCTTAGCATATCTCCCCTATTCTACCTAGACACTATCTTGGCTTTCCATGACTACTAGCAGGGTCCAATTGCATCCTGATGGACTATTGATTAGGCCCCATCCTCTCCAAAGGTGCAAATTCTCTTCCTCTCAAGGGTTCAATTCTCATTCACTCCCTCTACCTTTCCTATCACTCACTTAATCCCTATCTACTGACCTTCCCCAACCCCCTTGCAGGGTACCCCACATCCTGAAGGGTCCTCTCTTGGGTTAGGTCCTATTCCCCCTTCTAGCATTTAAGTCACACCTCCTCCTTCTCTCTCCTCCCTCTTTAAATCCCTGCAGCCATATCCCCCTATCTAGCCCCACAGCACCCTTGCAGGGTTCCCCATATCCTGAAGGGGTCTCTCTGGGACACTGCCTTATCCCCTTCTCTCTGGTCCCCCCAGTCCCCTTGCGGGGTTCCTTGCACCCTGAAGGGGTCTCCAGGGACATGACTCTTTCCGCTCCCCCACCTAACCCCTCCCTCTCCTTTCCACCTTTTCTTTCACATAAGCACTTTTTACTTATTAACACGGCACTTATTATTGTCCACTTTTTCTACCTATTATTCGCAACACTGTTGTAACACCGTTTGTAATACCTGCCTTATAACTGTATGTTAATGTCTCATTCCTATTGTGCCCTTTCCCCCCAGGTCGCATCGGGAGACAAGTGACTTGTCACTCAGTGTGCCTTCCTGGTGAAACATTTCAATAAATAAATACTGCATTCAGCTTTGCTTCTGTGAACTGTAGGATTTGTGCAGGTTCTAACTGGGACTTTTCTGCATTCAGGAGGAAGCACAACCTCTTCACCATCGTCACAGAGTTATGGTTGTTTGTTAGTGATGTGAGGAATTTTTAGATTCCACTAGAACAAAATTTCACTAAATTTTTGAAATTCTGCCGAAATTCTGCCCAGTTTCATCACAAGTGGAATGGTGGAATTCCACCTTGGAATCATTCGGAATGAGTTTTCTGCTACATTTCCACAGAATTAAAGAGCAACTATTATAACAATAAACTTAAAAACACTAGATATACACCAATAATGTTTTAACTTGTTTTCTAGTTATTTTTTTTTACTTCCCCTGCTGTTGGTCTACTAAAAATTGTAGCTAATGCAGCAGTTATTTCACCGAGTCTTTCAAAATGTATCTAACTCTCCCTGCTAACCACACAACTGCTGCTTGTGACATCAGAGTCTGTTGTCGTGAGTACTATTGTATCATAAACAAAGGCATTGTGAGGTTAACAGGGGAGAGGCACATGCTTTGAAATGTTTTCTTTTCACTTTTTAGATGGATTACCAAGATGTACTGTAAATCTTGCAAAGGAACATTGAAAATGAAATAAAAATTATTCTCTAATAAGTTGTAACAGCTGAAACAGCTAAACATCTTATTTATTTTTTATTTAATATGCTTTATTAACTTTTTACTAGAAACATACAAGAGGTACAGACCATGGCATCATGACATGGATACATAAAATAAAACAAAACATATACATAACAAAACAATCACTATGTTCTTCTCCCCACCCCCTCCCACCTGCCATCCTAACCTCCCCCCACCCACCATCCCTCTAACCCCCGTGCCAACACCAATAATTGTTCTGTGCATAGGAGGGATAGCGAAAGATGTTAGGGAATAAGTACTTCTTTATGGTCTCCACAGAGATAGAAGTGTGTGAAGGGATTCCCATGTCTTCTTATAAACGTGAGGTCTATTATACATGTGGGCTATATGCTTCTCCAGTTAGATAGCCAGCAGAGTTTCATGGTACCATTCCAGAACAGTGTGAAGCGAGGCGTCTTTCCAGTGTCTCAACATGGTTAATTTTGCTGTGGCTGATATCAAAGCCAAATGTGCTTTCCGTATTCTAGGGGTGCTGTGGGGGAAGACATTTATAAGGCAACTCTCAGGAGTAAATTAGAGATTCAAGCCAGTCAAGCCAGCAATGGATCAAGCACCTGTTTAATCATGGCCCAAAACTCTTTGTTCTTTGGGCAATGCCACAATAAATGAAACAATGTGTTATTGGCTTCTCCACACCGAGAGCAAGAGGGGGAAGGGAGCCAACCCATTTTGTAAAGTTTGGTTGGGGTGGAATAGAGATTGCGCATAATATTGAATTGGACAACACTAAGTCAGTCTTGTGTAATAAATTGATACACTGAGTCCCATATTTTTCCCCAGACTGTCTCCTCGGAAGAGAGAGACAGTTCTTGGTCCCAGTAGTAGCATATGCCCTGGGGAAGATGGGGGTCCAGGGATTGAAGAATCTTGTACATCCTAGAAACTGCATGTGGTTGATCGGCTGCCTCGAACAGGGAAGAAAGAGCCTCAGTAGGGGAAGAGGGCCACGGTTTCTTACCCAAGAAAAAGAGGATGGCCTCTCTGGTTTGTAAGAATTTAAACAGGTCCTTACCTGGGAGACTGAGTCGAGCTTGGAGTGAGGAGAAGGGAATTATGGTGTCACCCTCCAGGAATGTAGACAATATACACTCCCTCAAAAGGGGCCAGAAAGGGGTCGGGATGGGTCGGTTATTTATCCAGAAGTGAGGGTTGTTTAAGAAAGGCTGCTCACTGGATCTGTGCCAGTTTATCGAGAGGTGAACCTAGATTTGAGAAAAGGCTTTTACTGACTACCCAACTTGGGAGTTTCTTAGAGCCTTCAGAACTTGTGAGGGAGATGAATAAGCCAATGACAAGAGGCAGCAATGATTTTTGCTGGCAAGAACCCCTTTCTATTTCCAACCACAAAGGAGTGTACTCCTTAGTTTCTTGAGCAGCCGACCTTGTTGTCCATAGAGCTTACCTGCTGATGTGATGACCTCCTTAATAAAGGAAAAGAGAAGGGAGTGCCAGACCACCTTTAGACTTCAGGGCAGTAAGTTTATTGTAGGCTCTGAGGACTCCCTTCTTCTTCCACATAAAGGCATTAAGGGTACTCTGGAGATGGGTGAACCACACCTTAGGGAAATGGAAGCCTAGCATATTCATAGGATATGAGTCGGGGGAAGTATGTTCATTTTAACAATACTAGTCCGTCCCCATAAGGAGAGAGGAATAGCATCCCACCTTCTCAGATCCTGTTCTAGGGTATGGAGCAATTTGGTGAACTTCTCTTTGATCATGACTGAAAGACTTCTCGATACCTTGATACCCAAATATGTTAATGAAGTAGGTTCCCAGGCCAGACCTATACTACTAATGTTAGCTTGGAGCGTGTGAACATTTAGAGGGAAAGCCTTAGATTTAGAAAGGTCAAGTTTATAATACGAGACTACCAAGAACTCTTGTATTTCTTCAAGAAGGATGGGGACAGTGAGATGCAGGCTTTCCAAATGTAGCAATAAATCATCTGCATAGGCTAAGAGGGAGTAGAACCTGCCTGCCACTCGGATGCCCGTTAGGGTGGGTGAATTAATTAATTTGCAAATAAGGGGTTATAAGAAAATGTTAAATAACAAGGGTGAAAGTGGACATCCTTGCCGGGTGCCACGCTGGAGAGGGAAGGAGTCAGATAAACAGCCATTACACCAGATACGTGCTGTGGGGGAGGTGTATAGAATTTGGATCCATTTAATAAAATCAGAAGGGAAGCCGAATTGGTGGAGGGACGCAAATAGAAATTCCCATGAAACCCAATCAAATGCTTTCTCGGCGTCCAAGGAAATTAATGCCATGGACTGATCAGATTCTTTAGCTGCCGAGATAAGATGTAGCAATTTTCTCATATGATCACCGGACAAGCGCCCAGCCATAAAGCCCACCTACTCCTGGCTAATGGTTTCTCCCAAACCGGAGAGAGATGGTTTGTCAGAATTTTAGCTAAACTTTTTGTATCAGTATTGAATAACGAAATGGGATGATAATTTTCAGGGAATTGGGCTTCCTTCCCTGGTTTTGGGAGAAAAGCGATCAGGGCTTCTAAAAAGGTTGGGTCTGTTATCCCATCATCGAACCAGAAGTTGAAAACATCTACTAGGAAAGGAGCCATTTGCAAGTGACATGACTTATATAGGTTATTTGAAAACCCGTCTGGACTGGGGCCCTATCCAGTGGTAGCTGTTTAATTGCCTGCTGCACCTCATGCAGTGAGATATGAGCACCCAATGCAGCAGCAGAGGTAGCAGGTAGCTTAGGGAGATTAGCAGACTCTAGGTAAGCAGATATTACCTGGGGGGAGGGACAGGATTCAGCATGTATCAAGTAGAAGCCCCAATAAAATGTCCCAAAAGCAGCAGCAATTGCCTTAGAGTCTGTGAGCACTGCTTTCATTTTGTGAGGGCCAGAGACCAGATATAAATCTACTCGCTTCCATCTGCCGCAAGCTACGTACCAGGAGCTTACCCGCCCTTTCCCCAGACTCTAAATATTTAAGTTTAGTGTTGTGTGACACTAGCTCTGACTTCTGGGTCATGAATTTAATATACTGAGATTGGAGGCAGTGTAACTTAGCCCACACTGAGTCAGTAGAAGAGCGACTTAGGGAGCGCTCCAACTGGGCGATTTCGGAGAGCAGGGAAGAGAGGTGATCACGAGCTTTGAGGGATCGTGTCACTGCCAGACATATAAACTTGCCCCTCAGTGAGCATTTGAGGGCTGCCCAGACTATGTTGAGCTTGTCCACGGTGCCCCTGTTCTTTTCTAGAAAAAAGGGAATAATATCTTGAATGCATGTAAGTATCGGGGTGGGGGGGGGATTTGAGAAGCTGACTGTTCAGTCACCAGATGGAGTCTTGTTTAATTCCAGACCCCAATATGTAGGAGAAACTAATAGAGGAGTGATCAGATATCACCCTAGCTTGCATTGTAGTAGCTAATACCCCAGGAAGGCCAAAGGAGCTAACAAGAAAATAATCGATTCGACACAGTGTACGGTGTGAGGGAGAATAATAGGTATACTGCCTTTCTGTAGGATTAGGACACGCCAAGCATCTACAGTTCCTGTACCCTTTATAAGGTCCCGTAGAGCCCGTTGGACTGGGGTTAGTCCCAGTCTCTTATGAACTGATCTGTCTAGATCGGTTTGGGGTACTAGGTTCCAATCTCCACCTAAAATTGTCAGCTTGGGAGGGTCCGAGATAAGTATAGATAACAGTTGAGAGAAAATGAGGGGAATCTAGGTTTGGTCCATATATCGAGCCTAACAAGATGGGCTGGGATTCTAGCTTATCATGGAGGACAATGTAACGCCATTCTGGGTCATGGCATTCCTGAACCAGAGTGAAGGGAACAGTTCTGGTGACAAGAATTGCAACTCCTCCTCTCTTCCAAGAAGATCTAGAGCCGAACACCTGTCCCATCCAGTTCCTTAGAAAAAACGTTATGTCCTCCCTACGAAGGTGTTTCTCCTGCATACACACTATGCTGGCTTTAAGGAGTTGGAGATGATGAAGTATCGTTTGTCTCTTACTTTTATTCTGGGCACCTTTTATGTTCCAACTGATAAATGTGTAGGGACCTCCCATCTAACCAATATTCTGGGTAAACTTACAATGTAAGCAGAGGGGTCTCCCATAGCCTCCTACACCAGCCCTCATGCTGAGGGAAAGGACAACAGTGTGGCACAGCCCTCCTCCCTCCTCCATAGGCGAGTGGTACAGCAGTCTAGTATGGGTGATATACCTCTTTGCACCCCACCCCCAGTAAAACCCCATGCAAGAAAAACATTGAAAAACACACAAAAACACTAAACTAACTCACCCCCAGTTCTATCTCACTGTATCACCAACTACACACCATCAGATAATGTTTCCAATACTAAATAGAGAAAGCACAGTCATAATGGCCACCCCCCCCCCGCAGAACAATTTACCTTACTGAACATCGAAAAATTGTGCAGTACACTTAAAGAGTAAGGTGATTATGAACAACACATACCCTAAGATACAGAAACAGTTATTACTAACACATTGACCCTGTACATTTGAATGAGCAGGGCTCTCAATATAATTAGCTATACTATGAGCTCGTAGCTGTGGTCAGAAGACCTGCAGGGTGCCTAGTAAGTCCATAATTAAAGCTACAGTCCACATTTGTAGTTTGTATTATAGGTTAACCTGGGCTAAAGGAAATGAAAAAAGATAATGAGCAGACTATTGGCATATGTCCATATCAGTCCATAAAGCCTTGAGATGGCAGTGTGGACCATAACGCTGGTCAAATATTAAGTGAGAATAAAAGTGACACAAAATAGAAGTCTAGTTGCAACTTAAAATAAATCGCTGATCCAGTTATGCTTAGTCACGGTAGTTACCACCCTCAAAACCAAAGGAAAGAAAAAGTGAAGGTCCTTAATGTCCCACTCAACCTGAATGCGCTTTTCAGGGTGTAGAAAGAGGTTTAGGTTAATGATTTACTCACAGCACAGGTCAATAATAAGGGAACTTGTGTATCCAGCGCTAGTTTCACTCAAGTCCACCATTAAAGTTAGTTTCTTTCAGGAAAAACATTGGGGCTATCAGAACATGGCACTAGTGTAAGAAACTTGCTAGCAACTTCCATTTATGCCTACAACCGCCTTGTTTGCACATGAATGAAGACGATTCACTGGGTTTCTACAGTAGCCCTTCAGTTAAACAGGTTGGGAAGAAGAGATCGGAGCTCGGTCACCACTTGTTCAGGGGTTTCAAAGGAAACCCACTTCTCCTCGTGCTTTACTTGCAATGTCACCGGGTACCAGACTCTGAATGGCTTGCCAGCCGCTATCAATTTAGAGACCATGGGATGAAGTTCTTGTCTCCTGGCTCTCACCGACTGGGGCAAGTCCTGTGCAATTCGTATCTTGTGGCCCTCCCAAAGCAAATTCTGGATTTCCTTAGTCTTCATTATGATGTGCTGCTTGTCTCAGAAATTCTGAAGTTTAAATATGAGTGGCTGAGGAGGAGCACTGGCCAGGGGAGGAGGGCACAAAGAACGATGCGCCTTTTCAATGGCATACAAGTTTCCATTTGGAGAAAGCCTGGCTATTTTGTTATAGAGCCTCTGAAGGAAAGTAATGGGATTGGAGCCTTCTTTGTTTTCTGGCAGGCCTAAGGTCAGAAGGTTGTTGCGCCGACTGCGCCCTTCTAGATCTTCTAACTTTTCTTCTAATTTTATGAGCTTGCGCCGCGTAGTACTGGAGTCTTGCTCGACCTGCCCTTGCCACTTCTCCACGGAGCTAATTCGGGCTTCAGATTCGCTGACCTATGTCATGAGTGTATCCACCGAAGAGCGGAGCTACTGGAGATCTGAGGAGATGTCGGAGATAGTCTCCTGCAGCAGTTCCCATTATTTCTAAACATTGCTCCTTGGTAGGGGCTGTGGCAGTGGATGGGTTTTGGGAGGTGTTTGTGGCCTGCTGTTTAGGCCTCTTCTTGGCCTTGTCCTTCCCTGGAGTGGTAGGATGTGAGTGAATCGGGAGCGCTTTTTTCATGTCGACCTCCATGCTCCGAGTCCCAAATTGCAGACTGCCGTATCTCCTCAGGCACTGGCACAAACTTCAGTGGCATAGGCAATCACCAGGTATGGCTTTCTAATGATTTATTTGCGAGAGGGATCGGGAGTAGAAGAGACACGCTGTTCTCCCTCAGCTGGTCATCATGTGATCCAAAAAAAAAATCTTATTTATGAAAGCACATACTGACGTGCAGAGTTGTTCTTTAAATTTCGAGGATCTCAGTATTTTCTGTGGAAATTGTTACAGAATGATTTTCTACTGCAAAAATGTTCTGTGCAATATAATTCTGCAGTTCACAGCAGGCAGAATTCCACAGAATGACCAGTGAAATTTTGATGGAAATTCTGCCCACAGAATGTCATTCTGCACTAATTCTGCCCATGGAATTCCATACAGCATTGCTGTTTGTGCTTGATTTTGTTATATTAACTGGTCAGCAATTTCTCTCAATGTACTGACCAGGTTGATATTTTCCATAACAACCGGCTGGTTGTTATGACATTCATGAGCCATGCCAGTCAAACTATGCTGCTGCCTCATTGGCCAACATTCTGTATGTGGGTGGGTCCAAACAGTCTCACAAACTGCTGGAGAAAAATTGCTGGCCTGTTATTATAAAAAATAAAAGATGGGGGAGGGTGTTTCGGGCTTTGCCCTCGGGGTTTATGTAGCATCCCACAACTCGGGTGTGCATTAAATTCTCATATCAAACCCTTCCCCCGTCCATTATTCTCTATTTCCCACACACTAACCAGTCATCCAAGCATGGCTAGACTGTGACTCATTGCTTGTGAACTGCTGCTGCTACCACAGCCAGACAATATCTCATCTGCTTTGCCTTATGTTAAGTATAACATGTTTCGATGTTCAGCATGCCTATTTCAATGTTATCTTGTTTTTGCACTGTTTTATTGCACTGTATTGTACTGCTTGTTGTAACTCCTGGGACGACCCTGAAAAAAGGACTGCAATTGTCTCAGTGGACTTACCAACACTCAAATAAATAAATAATAAATTTTGCGAACACTGTCCGTAATGATTTCAGACCAAAGGGCACTGCTCTGAGATAATACTGTTTCTGACTTATACTGAACCTTAGATATCACTGTAGCTTGGTCTTATAGGTATGTGGAGGTATGCACCATTCACATCAAGTGAACATAGTCAGTCTCCCTATTAAATTGATAAAATTAGTCTGGAGTGTTACCATTTTGAATGTTTCTTTTGTTCTATGTCAATAGGCATCTGAACTCCAGAAATGGTCACCACACTCCAGTTTTCTTTGCTGTGAAGAAATAGTTGGAAAAATCCTTTTTCCTGAGATAACAGAACTTTTTCCATTGTTTTTACTGCTTGTTATTTTGTACTGCCAATTTAAGTGTGACACCTCCATTAAGGATGTTTTAACATTTCTG
Source organism: Neoceratodus forsteri (assembly GCA_016271365.2). NCBI lineage: Eukaryota > Metazoa > Chordata > Ceratodontiformes > Ceratodontidae > Neoceratodus > Neoceratodus forsteri. The sequence goes on from CM057451.1 coordinate 23,011,836, forward strand.
AGAGCTTACTGTTTTGGAATGTTTTTGAAATGCGAGGGATAGGCCTTCTCTCATTATTTCCAGTACCTATTTGTCTATATTATTGTCCACTTAGTTCACGTGAAACTGTCTGGTAACCAAAAAGGGAGCTGTCCTCCAGTGGGAAATCTGCTGCCACGTTTTGAAAATTAACAGTCAGCTATGTAATTCTTAGCCATGCACATCCTCGTATTGAAACTGCAATAGCACGGGATCTAGTTTCTGTACCATTGTTGGCCACTACCATATGGACCAGTTTCCATGCTGTATCTAGCTCCTGTCTTAACATGGTTCAATATTTGTACCTTCTCTACAAGGTACATGCTACCACAAAAAGGCAACCCAGCCTTCCAGAGAGCCTCTTTTTAACTGGCTGGGTATCTCTGGAAAGCAGCTTCACATATTAGAAACAAATGAAAATGATTTTTTTCCTCAATTGTGGGCAAAACCATGGAAGTCCTGCTCAAAGAAAGACATCTCTAGAAAAAAGTGGAAATGTAGATCCAAAACAGCACAGTTTTACTGCAGATAGATCATGCCAGACTAACCTAATAGATTTCTTCAACTGGGTGACTAGAACTGTAGATCAAATAGGCACTGTGGATGTGGAATATATGGACTTCAGCAAAGCCTTCAGCTCCATTCCACACAGAAGGCTGCTGAACAAACTCACCGGCAAGGGAATTGGTCAGAGGGAGGGGAGCTAGATAAGGCACTGGCTGAGTGGCAGAACCAAGAGAGTAATGGTAAATGGCACCTTATTGTAGAAGAGGTGACTAGTGGGGTGCTGCAGGGGTTGGTTTTGGGTCCAATCCTCTTCAATGTCTTCACAGGGGACATATCTGAAGGCCTGGAGGGAAAGGTGAGCCTGTTCACTGACAACACAAAGTTACGTAACAGGGTAGACATTCCAGGTGGAGTGGATAGAATGACAGCAGATCTCAGGAAACTGGAAATATGGTCAAAAACATGGGAGCAAAAATTAAATGATAAAAAGTGCAAGGTTATGCACCTGGGAAGGGGCAATCCGTGTGAAGAATACCATATGGGGAGCATCAGACTTGAGGCCACAAAGCAGGAGAAAGATCTGGAGGTAATTGTAATGGAAGATCTAAAAAAGATCAAGCACTGTGAGAAAGCTGCATTAAAGGCAAATGGTATGCTCGGATGTATAAGGAGGGGAATTACCAGTAGAAAAAGAGAAGTAGTAATTAGGGGTACCAGATAGTGGGATGCCAAAAAGAGGACACTTAGTCCATTCCTCAATGATCCCTTGTGCCAGACCCTAAATAAATAGGTTCAAAGTTTCCACCACCTTCAGAACCCATTTACAAGGAGGTCCTGGGCAGGAGAGAGTAAAAACATTATAAAAATAATATTAATACCACAGGATAGAGAAGGTACATGAAGAATATTTGACAGCTGGAAAAAAGGACATCTGGTAACCTTACTAGTAATGCCACTCTATAGATCACTGGTAAGGCCACACCTGGAATACTGTGTACAGTTCTGGTGACCACATCTTAGAAAGGATGTGGAGAGATTGGAAATGGTAAAAGAAGAGCCACAAAAATGGTACAAGGCCTGCACCAGAAACCATATGAGGAAACATTGAGGGATCACAACATGCATCCCTTGGAACAGCGGAGGGAAAGGTGAGACATGATCGAAACCTTCAAATACATGAAGGGAATAAATGGGGTACAGCTTTAGGAAGGACATATTTCAGCTAAAGAGCTATACAAGAACTGGAGAGCATGTTATGAAGCTGGGGTGGGAAATTCAGGAGCAACACACGTAAGTTCTTTTTCACAGAGCGGGTGGTGGAAGCATGGAACAGCCTCCCCCAGGGGCTGGTGGAGTGAAAAATGGTCCGGGCTTTCAAGAATGCATGGGATAAATACAAGGGCATTGTAACATTGAGTAGCAGTTGAGGGACGGGGGTAGGTCTTTGAGCAGACTAGATGGATCCTGTGGTCTGCTTCTGCCATCAACTTCTATGTTTCTATGTTTCCCTAATGCAATTATTTTGCGAGAATCTTTGTGCTGCTGGTGCTGCTGATTAAAAGTTTGTTCTTTCTTTTTCAGAGGCAGCTGCTTGTATCAGGCCTTCTAGGTTGGGGTGAACATACAGATACTCAGACCCCTGCCTGGCTACCATATACCTTTTTTATTAACTGCTGTTGCTGAATCTGGCAACTATAAAGCCTTTTAACTTATATGCTTAAATACATTATCTTTGGAAATGCTGACTTTTAGTCAAAGTCAATGCCAACATTTTAAGAAATTCAGACTCCCTCACATCTGTTTCAGTCACTACTGTGTGTTGATACCTCTACCATTGTAACCACTTCCCATAAAAGAAGAATAATAGATTGAAAAATACCTCAATAAGGTACATGAAGGTAGCATTTTACACAGAAAAAGATGCTTGGGGACAAAGGGTCACGCTATGAAAACTTGGGGGGGACTCAGAGGAGATGTGAGGAAATACTTCTTCACAAAAAGGGTGGTGGACACCTGGAACAGCCTCCCAGCGGAGGTGGTGGGTGCAAAAATGGTAGCAGGATTCAAGCATACTTGGGATAGCCACAAGGGGACCTTAGACATAAGGGGAAGGGGGGAGACCGGAGATCGAGTAAGGTCTGCGACGGCACAGTAGGTAGGGAAAACAGGGCAAACTAGGTGGGTCAAGAGGTCCTTCTCTGCTGACAGCTTCTATGTTTCCATGTAAAAATTGTACAGCAGCATTGGTGGTGAGCCTATTACCCCATCCCCAGTCACCTTTTTACAGCTCAGTTCCATTTCATGCTCAGAATAGTCCTTATCTTCAGGTATACTGGAAAAGAAGGGCTCCAGTGGACTGTTTATAGCCCCGGCTTTTAATACCTGGAACAGCCACCACGTAGTGGACATTTGTTTCTCTGGGCTTAGCAGGACAATTGACTCAATGTCCTTATACTTTTCAGCCTCTAAAGGTTTTTCAGTTCTAGTTGTTTTTTACCACCAGAATGCAAGGATGTTTATTATGAAATGGTCATTAAAAATCCACCACTGATTGGTTAGTAAGCAGCTGGCCAGGGCTGACATCCCAGCACAGTGACATGCTGGTACTAAAGTGACCACAGCACAATCACTGCTCCTGTCAGATACCAACGTTCTATTTGGCAGCCGTCACAATCCCTCACACAGGAAAAATAAATGCTGGCCAACATTAAAAGAAAAAAAAAAACGCTGACCAACTTTGGACTGTTCTCGGAGTTCCTCAATGAATAACAGCAAGAGACCACCCAACAAAATGAAAATGAAGGACAAGAACAAGCTACAGCCAACCTGAGCACAACATCTGAAATTCAATGACAACTGTCAGCCGTCATTTCACCGCTTCAGAAATGGAGCTGTCAAATCTTGAACAGCTGAAACTGAGCCAACACTGTCAGAAAGACAACCTAGGCTATAAAGAAATTCAGTGACTGACTTAGAGAAAAAACACTGCCATCAACTACTAAGCAACAGAAAAACAAGTGTAACCCCTAGGTGGCGCTATCCCAAGGGCTACTACCCCTGCCTGCTTGGCTAATAGCAGGTTAAGGGGCCTGGGTAATGAAACCGGTGCCTCCACCCGGAGGTCAGGGTTGTTAGTGGTCAAGCTAACCTGGGCACAGCCCTCCGGGACACTGTAACCCCACTCTTTCCCTTCAAGTGGCCTGAACAATATACAATAATTACTTTCACAATGACCCTTATTCACCAGGCAATTACCCACACTGTTTGCACTTACCACCAGGGCTGGTTCCTCTAGCGTGACCCTGGGGACCCCCTGTAAAACAAGGTTAAGCACAGCAAATAACAACAGTACAATACTCTTGGCACAAACTGGAACCACAATCAGGTTAAATGCAAACAAAGTTAAATCTGATTTATTCGGGGGACTTGAACAAGGGAGGGGTGTAATCAGGTTGATTTGCTTAAAAGCTATATTAATCAGACAGTTATGCATGCAGTTCAGAGTCCCTACACAGTCACACACTCTGGGTACCCAGGTAGGGAAATGGTGGGCCAGCCAGGAACGTTGCAGCTGGTTGGGGCCCTGTGATGGAAGAAAGCAACATGCACAGCACACACTATTTGTAATCCGGAGCCGGAGGGCTCGGTTCATGAAAGAAAAGGCAACAAGACAATCAGATGACAACACTTTTAGATTTAGCTGTTGTTGCAGGGAGCTACCCTGATGTTTACTCACGATACCCAATACTGGACACAGGCAGGCCAAAATTGAGACTGCAGGCTAATGAGCTGGAGTGCCCAGAGAAGCAGGGCCCACACGAATCACCGAGGCATCGTTCCTGTTCAAGGCGTTGAGCAGATCCCCAGGCCGGTCTCTCGTTGATGACTTTCTCTGCGTAGCAGGTATTCTGGCTGGGCCAGTGCAGCAGGTCCCAGGCAAACAGAAATGGATACGGATTCAGTCAGTGGAACTGGATACTGCCTCCAGCAAGCAAAACACAGTTCAGACACACAGTGGAGAACCAAATCATGACCCACTATAAGCACACAGCACATTAACATGTAAGAAATTCCACTGTACCAGGCAAAAGGCTCTCCGGTTGCAATTACAGAGTCTCTGCACAATCCGGGAGTTCAGAAGTAGCTGGAAGTCCTGACAGGCCGATTGCATTCAGCAAATCTTCGGTCTTCTTCAGGTTAAAGCCTGGTCACAATTCAGTGGCTTAATTCGCTCTCCAAATTCGGATTCAGTCCCCAAAAAAAAGACAAATTCCCTCTCAGGAACAGCAGATAGGCATGCAGGCCAAACTCAGGCCTTTCCACAGTTCTCCCACATGAATCCACTATGGATTGCTGCTCGAACTATCTCGAGCTGTTACTTCTTCAATTGCCAACTCAGATCTAACTGAAACTGCAAGCAGTGTGGGACTTTCCCCAAGATCCAAAAGGTTTGGTTGACTGATCTGTCTGTCAAGTCACAACAAGGGCTCCCCCTCCAGGTTATTTTAGGCACCAAAAGCCCAAACTACAATTCCTACAAGTTTTGGCCCCACCAAGCCCCTGTAGGCAGGCTCCATTTTACAGTCCCAAATGTACTGATTGGCCCATTCTGACAGTCTAGAACCAAGATGATGGAAACAAACAGAACTGTCCATGCTGCAAAGAAGGCAGGTTAGAACAAACTGCAATATTATTACTACTCTAACAAATGATCAGCAAACAAGTACATCTTCTAACAGAGCTCCGTCTCAGATTAATTATGACTGCAATCCAGGCAGCTCTTAAAGAGACAGTACACAGAGGCTATACGGGCACTCTGGCAATACATTTAAACTGCTAAAACGCAGGACATCAGCCTGGTTGTGAGCATTTATGCAAGCTCAAGGAAGACTTTTTGGGAACCCCCATTTTCAGGGGGGTTACACCATTCCCTGCCTAGAGAAAACTTGGTGTCCATGTCAAGTCTGTACCATCATGCATCAGTTAACATAAACTTATTACTTTACTATACATATTCACTACACTTCATGATACTATATCCATAATGACAATGTTTATGCACGTTTCATACTGATTCCACTATGATTAACATACTTATAACATCACAATACTGATTCATGTTATAACTTCCTGTACATTAAACAATGTAAGAGGGGGCCCTTCCCTATCAGCTAACTTGGGGCTGGATGGGGCAGGGGCACCATACTGAGAAGGAAGAACAATCAACCTGGATTTGGCCATTAAGCTCAGTTTGGGCAGTGAGTTTGGTGAGATGTAAACCCCTGTGTGAACCACATTGAAAGGCAAACCCACTGACCTCCCAGGAGAAGCATAACTAAAGCATAGTACTGGCTTGACAGCTCGGCCAGTCTTTCTGGGGGGAGCAGCTACAGTCTCTGTACTTTCAGCACTAACTTTGGAGCTTTTGTCACTTGTGAGGGGTGCCTCTGCATGGATGGGAATGCCCAAACTGGGAGTACCATCAGCTCCTTGCTCTGTAGGCTCTGTTTCTACAGCACTTTGCTCATTATTATCCTCTGACAAAGGCCCAGGTTGCTCATTTTTAGGAGGCTCTAGCAAAATTAGGCTTTGTGATACTGAAGAGGGGCTGTCAACACTCTCACATTGTTCTTCAGGTTCTGGTATGTCACCAGGGAGACTCAGACCATCAGCCCCTTCTTCGGGCAATTCACACAGTTCCACAAAACACAGAGAGTCCGCAACCTCAGATGTGATGCTTTGCACCTCACTTTCAGGGAGCATTGGCTCCAAGGATGAAGCTGGGGGTTTAGGTAGTCCAGAAGGCCCAGCTTCATCCCCACAATTAGTCATAGGGTTACCTTGAAACAGCTGACTCAGTTCATAGGAGGAGTAATAGGCATTGTCACACTCACTATCGTCAGAGGTGGACTGACAGTCACCATCATTCTGGGCCTGCTGCGGGGAAGCCTTAATGCTGCAACTATTGGGGTAGGTTGACTCTGTCTCTTTTTTGCAGCAGCATGAGTCACCAGCCCAGGGGAGGCAATGTCTGCTTGCCCAGCTTCAATAATAACTTGGCTGATAGGCGGTAAGTGGTTACGGTTCATGGTCTTGACAGATTTGGAGTTATTCTCTGGGTGTACCTTGTATACTGGTAGATCATCCAACTTTCCAACTACTACATGAGGAAGATGGTGCCACCTATCAGCAATTTTGTACTTGCCATGTAGTCCCAAATTGCGTAACAACATATGGTCTCCGGGCTGTAGCTCTTGAGCCTTTACTTTCTTGTCATGCCTCTCTTGGTTGGCGAGATTTCTTTTAGCAGCCATTGTCTGGACCAGTAGATATGCATGGTTCAACTGAGCTTTCAGTTTCTGTACATACTGCAGGTAGTTTTCAGCTTGGACCCCATCTGGAGAGACCCCAAAACAGACATCAACTGGCAGGCAGGCCTCCCTCCAAAACATGAGGCAGTAAGGGTAGAACCCAGTAACGTAATTTTTGGTGCAACTGTACGTGTGTACCAAGGTGCTTATCTGCTGGCTCCACTTATGCTTGTCTTTTGGGTGGAGGGTGTCCAGCATGTCTAGAACGGTGCAATTAAAATGTTCTGTTTGAGGGTCCCCCTATGGGTGATAAGGGGTGGTTCTTTTTTTTTTAATTCAAATGCTTTATTTGTGTTTAGGCATATACACAAAACAAGACAACGTACAAGACAATACAATACAATACACAACCCTCTAACTCCCCACCCCCCTCCCTCTCCATGGCATTGGCTTGTCTAATTGTTGTAAGCACTTTCCAATACCCTATGCTGGGATGTTCATACAGAGTACAGAGTTTTCAATTTGCTCCAAAAGCTATCATATTTAGGCAAACAATTATTCATACTAACAATGATCTTTTCAACAGATAGGTTAAACAGTAGCTCCTGCAACCACTCAGCATAAGATATCTCCTCCCCGTCCAACCAGTGCCTAAGTATCAATTTCTTGACTGACACAGCCATCATGGCTATGTGATACTTCCTCTCTGTGACAGGTATAAAAAAGTAGTCCCCCACTAGGCAGGCTAGTGGTACTATATGGTCCGCTAGGCCCAGTAAGGGGTCTATCCTCCATTTAATGAGGGACCAAAGTGGAGCTATCTTTGGGCAGTCCCAAAATATGTAGTACAAAGAGCCCACACCTTTCATGCAATGGTTGCAGGTTGCATTGGGAGCCTTACCCATTTTAGCCATCTTTGCCGGAGTATAGTACATGTTGTGAATAATTTGGAACTGCATTAGTCACAGTCTGTCCTGAGTTATACACCTGTGAGTATCATGACACATTTTGGTCCAGTTAAGTGTGTTCTCCGGAAACTGCACAGCCCAATATTTAGATGAACTGTCCAGTTGTGGGAAGGCTTTCTCTAAAAGACTGGAGCAGATCCCAGAGACTGCATGTGGTTCTGTAACAAGTGATGGCACAGAAAGGGGAGATACTGTTGATAGAGGACCTTAATATGCCAGATGTTAACTGGAGCACCTTTGCTGTAGCCACATCCAAAAGCAGGGCCATTCTTGATGCCCTTCAGGTGGCACGCCTCAGACAGCTAGTTTTGGAACCTACTCATGAGGGAGCAATCTTAGACCTCATACTCTCAAATGGGGACGGTGAGAGGATCTCAGATCTAGAAGTGGGTAGCCATTTGGGAACAAGTGACCACCAAACAGTGTGGTTCATGATAAACTTAGCTACAAGTCAAGCCAGCACAAAAGTGAGGGTTCTGGACTTCAGGAGGGCTGACTTTGGCAAGATAGGAGAGTGCCTTAGAAAAGCACTAGCAAACAGGCTAGAAGGAGGGTGGAGCAACAATGGGAAATATCAAACTGCCATCACAGAGGCAACAAGCCTTTGTGTGAAGCAAATAAACAAATCAAAATGAAAGAAAAAGCCACTATGGTTCTCACAAAGAAGTGATGTGTGAAGGTTAGGGAGAAAAGACAGCATTTAGGAAGCATATGAAACACAGAAGGAGCAGGACAGAGAACTGTACAGTTAAGACAGAAGGAAGCAGGAGGGTAGTCAGAATAGCAAAGGCACAAAATGAGAAAAGATAGCCAACTCGGTTAAGAAGGGGATAAAACCTTTATAGGTATATCAGGAGCGAGAAAGACAAAGGGAGGGATAGTGAGGCTGACTAGAATGGATGGTGGTGGGCAGAGAGTGACAGTGAAAATGCAGGGATACTGAATGAGTACTTCTGTTCAGTATTCACAAAACAGGAAGTGGGGGAGGTGCCTAATCCAATTAACAGAAGCACTCTGGAGAGGGGGGTCGATCCCAGTCCTTTCACAGAAGAAAGGGTTCTGAAAGAACTCCTAAAACTGAAGGTAGACAAAGCAATGGGGCCAGATGGAATTCACCCCAGAATTCTAAAAGAATTAAGCAGAAAACTAGTGACACCGCTGACTACCCTTTTTAACAAATCATGGGAGGATGGTGTGGTACCTGAGGACTGGAAGAAGGCTGATGTGATTCTCCTTCACAAAAGTGGGACCAAGACAGAAGCAGGAAACTACAGACCTGTCAGTTTGACCTCTGTGGTAGGGAAAGTGATGGACTCACTTCTGAAGGAAAGAACTGTTGAGTACCTAGAGGCCAGTGGGGCACGGGACCCAAGGCAGCATGGGGTCAAAGGGAAGGTCATGTCAGACGAATCTAATTGATTTCTTTGACTGGGTGACCAAAGTAGTAGACCAGGAGGGCTGTGGACATGGCCTACCTAGACTTTAGCAAGGCATTTGACACAGTCCCACACAAAAGATTAGTAGTCAAATTAACTAGCCTGGGAGTGGGTTCCAGTGTGGTAGCCTGGTAAAACATTGGCTGAACAACAGGACACAGAAGGTAATTGTAAATGGAGCCCGCTCAGAAGAAAGAGGGGTTACTAGTGGGGTCCTTTTTAATGTCTTTATAAGTGACATTGCAGAGGGACTGGAAGGAAAAGTATGCCTCTTTGCAGAAGACACAAAGATCTGCAACAGGGTTGATACACAAGGAGGTGTGGAAAGGATGAGAAGGGACTTGGTAAGGTTGGAGGAATGGTCAGAAGTATGGCAGCTTGGATTCAGTGCAAAGAAATGCAAAGTAATGCACCTGGGAAACAAAAACCCAGGGGAAGATTACACAATGGGCAGGGAGGTAGTAACAACAACAAAAATGGAAAGGGACCTGGGGGTAATCATATCGGATGACCTTAAGGTTGGCAAGCAATCTGAGAAGGCGGTAGGGAGGGCTGGGGGATACTGGGGTGTATAGGGAGAGGCATCACCAGCAGAAAACAGGAAGTTGTTATCCCCCTGTACAGACACATGGTGAGACCCCATCTGGAGTATTGCATCCAGTTCTGGAGACCCATCTCCGCAAGGACATAGACAGGATGGAGGCAGTTCAGAGGAGGGCAACTAAAATGGTTCAGGGTCTGCAAGAGAAGCCATATGAGGAGAGACTAAAGGATCTTAATATGTATACCCTTGAGGAAAGGAGGGAGAGGGGGGACATGATAGAAACGTTTAAGTACCTCAGTGGAATCAACAAAGTCCAAGAGGGTAGCATCTTTCAGAAAAAGAGATGTGCAAGAACAAGGGAACACAATTTGAAGATAGAGGGGGGACGGTTCAGGGGCAATGTGAGGAGGTATTTTTTCACAGAGAGGGTGGTGGACGCATGGAACAGCCTTCCTGAGGAGGTTGTGGGGTCTAAAACTGTGGGAGAATTCAAGAATGCAAGGGACAGACATAAGGCAATTTTTGTGGGGTGTAGGAAGAAATAGGCTGTTGGTTAAATAGGATCTGCAGCTTATCCTCTAGGTAGGGAAATGGGCAGACTAGGTGGGCTAAGCAGTCCTTATCTGCCATCAAAGTCTATGTTTCTATGTGAACTTATATGCTGCAGAAACCCTTCTTCTTCCCCTGCTTCCTGTTTTAGCTGTAAGTTAGCTATTATATGCCTAATCTGGAACACTTTAAAGTTCGAATAGGGGCCTAGGTTATTATCTCTGATAATATCCCTCATTGCATGACCTGTCCATTCTCCCACAGGTCTGTTATTAACTTCCCAGCCAACTGTGGAAACCAGGAGACTTTAACCATTTGTCCTCCTATTTTAAAGTTTGGGTTGCCCATTAAGGGTTGGTTCGGGTCCTGGGTATGACTGTAAGCTAGGGAGGTACACATCTGTGCATGAACTTTCACCAAAACTCCTATTGGGTTGTCTTTCAGAGATAAAGGATGCAGTTTAGGGGATATATGCATAAGACTGGCCTCTTGGAGACTGGCTTGTGGAGTCAAAAACAGTGGTGGAATTCAAGCATGCATGGGACAGTTATAAGGCAATTCTAGGGGGTTGGGGTAGGAAGAAGTAGGCTGCTGGTTAACTAGGATCTGCAGCTTATCCATCAGGTAGGGAAATGGGCAGACTGGGTGGGCCAAGAGGTCCTTATCTGCCATCAAATTCTATGTTTCTATGTTTCTATGTAGAGCAGTGGGGGATAATTCTTGAGCCTTTATGAGGGCCTTCTCCAATAGTAACCATAGGGGTCTATACTGGCCTGGACCTAAATCTTTGGTTTGGCCTAACCATCTCAGGTATTTTGCAGCATTGCTCACCCAATAGTAAAGTTTAAAGTGAGGGAGTGATAAGGGGTGGTTCTTAACGTCCGCACCCCCCACAGAGAGAGCATTTCTTCCATTAGCCTACAGTACTTTCAAAGTCTCTGCCTTGGTCAGAATGGATCCGATGGGGGGCACCAAAATGGATGAAAAATTTTTCCACTAGCACCTTAGCCACGGTAGAGACTTTTTGATCTTTAGTTGGAAAAGCTTTTGCATACCGTGTGAAATGATCCGTAATCACTAACACATTGCCAATATTCTGTTGATCAGGTTCTAAACACAAAAAATCTATGTAGACCAGTTCCATGAGGGTGCTGGTAATGATAATGACAAGGGGGACAGCCCTCTGAGGAAGGGCTTTTCTTTGGAGGCAATGACTACAGGTCTTTACATGGTGCTCAACACTGGCCCCCATCTTGGGCCAGTAGAATCGAGATCGTACCAGGTCGAGAGTCCTGTCAATACCAAGATGCCCCATGTGATTGTGGAGGGACCTCAGTACCAAGTGTATAAAGGCTGTGGACAAGACCAATTGGTGCTTGTCTGCTTGACCACTACAATCCACTGTCTCTCTGTATAACAACTGATTGAGTAACTTCAACCTGGAGCCTTCCTTAAACAATAGGGCAGTTCGCAAGTCAGGGGAACGCAACTTAGACACATCTTTCCATGCACGCAGGGCATCAAGTCCGGGTTGAATCACAGGATCTTGGGATTGAGCCCACTGAATACTGTCATTTTCAGGTTGAGGTAGTGCATTAATATCTAGAGCAGAGAAATGGCAATAGGCAGCTGGTATGCAGGTATCAGGAGGGCCCAAGCAATCTACTAGACAGTCCACTGTGTTCGTAGACATCTGTTCATCTCTGTCAAACTTTTGGCACAATGCTCGAATGTCAGGTTTAGACAACCTGACCCAATCACTCTTGGAGACTGGCCTTCGTGACAGGGCATCAGCATCAATATGGTTCAGTCCTGGCCTGTATTCAACAGCATAATCATAGGTTGATAAAGCAGAGAGCCACCGGTGCCAAGTGGCGTCCAACCTAGCTGAAGTCTGTACATAGGTTAATGGGTTATTGTCGGTCTTCACTAATATTTTTGCCCCATAGAGGTACTCATGAAACTGGTCAACAATGGCCCATTTTAGGGCAAAGAATTCCAGCTTGTGCACAGGATAGCTTCGTTCTGATGGGGTCAAGCTCCTGCTGGCAAAAGCCACTGGTCTCAAACCATTCTCATGGTCTTGATACAGCATAGCTCCTAGGTCCTGCAGACTAGCATCCATATGCCGCACATAGGGCTTGGTAGGGTCAGCATAGGTGAGGATGGGGGTGTGGGTGAGCTGTTATATGACTTCGTGGAAAGCTGCTTCACATTCGGGTGCCCAGCAAGGCCCAAAAGGTTCACCTGTTCGGAAGTATACTTTCTCAGGTTCTTTGACAGCCCCTTTCTTGTATTTACAGTTGATAGGGGGGTAACCCTGGGTGAGATTCAGGAGCGGGTGAATCACCTTGGAATAGTCTTTTATGAACCTGCGGTAGTAGCCAGAGAACCCAGGAAATGCTGTAGTTCTTTCAAGTTATAAGGCTGGGGCCAAGTAGTCAGTGACTCGACCTTACTGGTATCGGTCTCTATCCCTTCTGCAGATATTATGTGCCCTACATACTTCATGGAGGTTTGAAAAAAACTGGCACTTGTCAATGGACAGCTTGAGGCCAAAGTCTTCCAACCGGTCTAGGACTTTAAACAGTCGGGTCTCATGCTCCTTTAATGTGCGTCCGAACACAATGACATCATCTAGGTACACTAGGCATTCCAGCAAGTTCATATCTCCCGCCGCATGTTCCATCAGTCACTGAAGGTGGATGGGGCACCCGAAATCCCCTGTGGCATTCTCAGGAATTAATAGAACACCAAAGGACAGATGAAGGTGGTTTTCTCATGGTCCTCCACGGCCATCAGAATATGGTAATATCCACTGCGAAGATCCAGTACTGAAAACCATTTGCTCCCATTCAAGCAATCCAGGGCATCTTGTATACGGGGCATGGTGTATTGATCTGGGACGGTCTGCCGGTTCAGGGTTCGATAATCAACACACATCCTCACTGACCCATTCTCCTTACACACAACCACAATGGGAGAGGCACATGGGCTCCTTGATTCCTGTATCATGCCAGCAGCGAGCATTTCCTGCAGGTGTCTCCTCACATCATCTATGTCCACTGGGGCAAGGGGTCGGGATCTCTTTCGAAATGGCTGGTCATCATACAGGCGTATATGATGCTCTGCACCGTGGACACATCCCACGTCCCATTCTTTTAATGAAAACACTTGGTCTCTCTGGGCAAGTTTCTTGCTAATCCTAGCCATCCATTCAGCTGGCAGCGGGGATTCACCAAAGTCAAATAAGTCTGGGGTCACTCTCTCCTTTTGGCCAGAGTACTTGTTAATGGGTAATACTGCAGTGTCTTCACAGCGTACTGTAGCTAGAGTGCACCCTCTGTTCACCCTGACCTCCTGATCTGACACATTTCTAATCTGGACCATCACTCGTCATGCATAGGCATGGGCATGGGCAGGCAAGATGCTGGGTTTAACCAATGAACCTTCTGGCAACTTTCCATCACCTGGTGCATCCAACATTAATATTTTGTTCTTTATGTTTCTCTTTAGGCGGACTTCTCCATGGATTGTGCACTGGGCGTTGGGGACCAATACCAAAGAGTCAGGTTCCTTTTTCCACACTATCCCCACTGGCTCATCTGGGTCATCTTCATTGGGTTTCTGTTGTAAGTCATATGTCCTTTTTACTAAGGCTGGAATTCTTAGGGCCCATCCAGTCAGTTGCCCTTCTTTCTCATGGCAGAGTTGTGCTAGTCTCCCAAACATGTGGGCGTTTGTTCCAATTAACAGGGGAACCCCATCATACAGTCCGGTTGGGGGACACACTAGGGCCAGTGTCTCTACTTGCTCCTCTACACCAGTTACAGTTGCAGGAAAAGACAACCAGAGGCAGACATATTATAGGTAGGGATAAGACTTGTCACTCAGCCCCCTCACATGTAGGCCTTCCAGGGATTGTAATGGCACATCAGATAAGTGTTTGTCATACCAGTCCTGAAGCACAATGGTTATTTGCAACCCCTGTCAAGCACAGCCCGAGTAGGAATATCATTCACAGCCATAGTAGTCTTCATTGAAGGGCCTACTATTTTGGACCAGTCTGGAGGAACAACAGCAGGGGCCTGGACAGACGATTTAGCCACAGAGGGGTTTGAGTTAGGATAGCCGAGGCCTTCACTGCAGTCTTTTCGTGCACCCCTTGACCACTGACTTGTTTTCCGAAGCTCTCCTTGAAGCCAGTTCACCACTTTCTCTAAGTCCTTCTGACACCAGCGTTCCCTCTTCATACAGCAGTCCTTGCCGCAATTGTGACAATTGACAGGCTCTTGGGGAAAACATAGCAGGGGATGCTGGAGCATCGATGGGAGACTGTGATCTGACTTCTGCTGGTAGTGTATCATGTCTCAAAAATTCCTTTAGGGTGGCAGTCAATTCCTTGAGCTCAGCCGAGAAGCCACCCTCAGTAGAGGATGCCTGAGAGTGCACCCCCACCCCATAACAGTCATGTCCTGACAAGGACCAGGGTCTCTGTCAGCAGGGGATACCTCAGTGAACGCACCCGGTTGTACTTTTCTGACTTCCTTCAGCAACTCCTCCCCCCACCATTTAGCCCATGGCAGGACACTCATAGTGGTCTCCATTTCGGAAGGGCCTTCCGGTGCCATGATCACTTGGGCTGCACTCACCCCATAATTATAATCTCCCTCTTCACCTTCTACCTCCTGGAGTTCTTTTATCAAGTCACAGTAGTCAGGTGGGTTACCTCTCCTATCCTGGAGCCTTAACTGGATGATCTGCAGTTTAGAATGTTTGGCATGTTGCAGTATGTGCCCCAATCTCACACGGTTCAAATCACTGGCAGCTAACCCACCTTTCCGGTAAGCTTTGTGCAGAGCTCTTCCTAGGTGAGTAACATACACAGACAAACTTTCCCCCTTCCATTGTTTGGTACCTTGGAATTTCCACATCAAAGTCTCCTCTAACTCAATGTTCCCAAAATTGCCTTCAAGTACAGATAGGTACTTCTGAGCAGATACATCAGGGTTCGTGGACCTCAAAAATTTAATGGCTTCAAGGGTGGGGCCCCTCAAACTTTCTATGATTCTTTTCCGCTTCTCATCCTCCGCACACTGCCACTTGGGTACCAAGGGGGCAACATAGTTGATCCAGGTCTCCCAGTCATCCTCCCCCTTGGGGGTGGGGAAGGTGCCTGAGAAGATTCTCAGCCTTCGGTAGGAGTTGTGACTAATGGCGGGTACAGATATAGGGGCCAGCATTGGCATGGACACAGAAGGCGGGGCAGTAACAGGTGCTGGAGTGGGAAGGGGTGTTGGGGAAGGAACACCCCCAGGTGGCAGGAATAGTTTCTTAAAATCCTCTACGGTTTTCCCTTCCTCCAGCAACAACTTAGCAAATTTCTCCTCAAAAGTCTCAGATAATGGTGGAAGCTCATCCTCCCCAGAGTCTTTACTGTCTTTTGTTATCACTCTCCAGGCATCTAGGACCCCTTCTGAGGCAACAGTCTATGGCACTTTAGAGCTGTCCACGAGGTCACTACACTCTACCAAGGCTATGAAAGTTTGGGTGATCAAATCAGCCTGTCGACCCACCACCACAGGGTTTTTTAAACATTCAACTTTGGAGAGTGCTCCCTCTACAGTGTCCTTACTGGTACCCAGGGAAATATCCAGTATAAGCAGAGCATTTTGGGGTTCGATCTCCTGCCCAGTACACCACCCCACCAACTGGTGTACAGCCATTTCTACTGGGGTAGCCATTAATCTTTAACAATAATTCGTAATTTTTGGCCACTAGAAGGCACAAAATCCCAGAGGTGCATCCAAGATGTAACCCCTAGGTGGCACTATCCCAAGGGCTACTACCCCTGCCTGCTTGGCTAGCAGCAGGTTAAGGGGCCTGGGTCATGAAACAGGTGCCTCCACCCGGAGGTTAGGGTTGTTAGTGGTCAAGCTAAGCTGGGCACAGCCCTCTGGGACACTGTAACCCCCATCTTTCCCTTCTAGTGGCCTGAACAATATACAATAATTACTTCCACAATGACCCTTATTCACTAGGCAATTACCCACACTGCACTTACCACCAGGGCTGGTTCCTCTAGCTTAACCCTGGGGACCCCCTGTAAAACAAGGTTAAGCACAGCAAATAACAACAGTACAATACTCTTGGCACAAACTGGAACCACAGTCAGGTTAAATGCAAACAAAGTTAAATCTGATTTATTCAGGGGACTTGAAGAAGGGAAGGGCATAATCAGGTTGATTTGCTTAAAAGCTATATTAATCAGACAGTTATGCATGCAGTTCAGAGTCCCTACACAGTCACACACCTGGGTACCCAGGTAGGAAAACGTGGGCTAGCCAGGAACGTTAAGTTGGTTGGGGCCCTGTGATGGAAGAAAGCAACATGCACAACACACACTATTTGTAATCCGGAGCCGGAGGGCTCAGTTCGTGAAAGAAAAGGCAACAAGACAATCAGATGACAACACTTTTAGATTTAGCTGTTGTTGCAGGGAGCTACCCTGATGTTTACTCACGATACCCAATACTGGACATGGGCAGGACGAAATTGAGACTGCAGGCTGTTGAGCTGGAGTGCCCAGAGAAGCAGGGCCCACGTGAATCACTGAGGTGTCGTTCCTGTTCAAGGCATTGAGCACGGGGCTGATCCCCAGGCTGGGCTCTCGTCGATGACTTTCTCTGCGTAGCAGGTATTCTGGCTGGGCCAGTGTAGCAGGGCCCAGGCAAATGGAAATGGATACGAATTCAGTCCGTGGAGCTGGATGCAGCCTCCAGCATGCAAAACACAGTTCAGACACACAGTGGGGAACCAAATCATGACCCACTATCAGCACACAGCACATTCACATGTAAGGAAATTCCACTGTACCAGGCAAATGGCTCTCCAGTCGCAATTACAGAGTCTCTGCACAATCCGGGAGTTCAGAGGTAGCTGGAAGTCCTGACAGGCCGATCGCATTCAGCAAATCTTCGGTCTTCTTCTGGTTAAAGCCTGGTCACAATTCAGTGGCTTAATTCGCTCTCCAAATTCGGATTCAGTCCCAAAGAAAAAACACAGATTCCCTCTCAGGAACAGCAGGCAGACATGCAGGCCAAACTCAGGCCTTTCCACAGTTCTCCCGCGTGAATCCACTATGGATTGCTGTTCGAACTATCTCGAGCTGTTACTTCTTCATGTCCCAACTCAGATCTAACTGAAACTACAAGCAGTGTGGGACTTTCCCCAAGATCCAAAAGGTTCGGTTGACTGATCTGTCTGTCAGTCACAACAAGGGCTCCCCCCTCCAGGTTATTTTAGGCACCAAAAGCCCAAAACTACAATTCCTACAAGTTTTGGTCCCACCAAGCCCCTGTAGGCAGGCTCCATTTTAGAGTTCCAAATGTACTGATTGGCCCATTCTGACAGTCCAGGACCAAGATGATGGAAACAAACAGAACTGTCCATGCCGGAAAGAAGGTAGGTTAGAACAAACTGCAATATTATTACTGCTCTAACAAATGATCAGCAAATAAGTACATCTTCTAACAGAGCTCCCTCTCAGATTAATTATGACTGCAATCCAGTCAGCTCTTTAAAGAGACAGTACACAGAGGCTATACAGGCACCCTCTGGCAATACATTTAAACTGCTAAAATGCAGGACACCAGCCTGGCAGTGAGCATTTAGGCAAGCTCAAGGAAGACTTTTTGGGAACCCCTATTTGTAAGGGGGTTACACAAGAACCGAACAATATCCTGAGGCAACTTTAGTAGTAGTAGTAGTAGTAAAAGTTTTTTTTTTTTTTTTTTTAGACAGGATATAAAATGACTATTCATTTCAATCACCATTAGAACAAGTCATATTTTACAAGGGGTTCCTGTGTTTGATCTTTAAAAATATTCATACATACAGTTACATAGGGTAAACTGTATAAACAAAGAAACGTTCTGTCAATGCGATTATACCTTAAACGATCAATCATCAATCAAAACATGTACATGTTACAGCCAATTCTTGTTTCAAAGCAGTACTTAAGTATTTTACACTACTGTAAGAAACAGCGTGCTAATCATGTGCAGTGTCTCTTCACGTCTCCCTTAGAGCCGGTATAAATTGGCCCTGCAACAATCCATCTCTCAGCCGTGGTTTCAACATAATGCACAACACAGATCACAGCATCGAATAATTTGTTTCTATGCTTACTAAAGATACTAAGAAGACATGGAAAAGACAAGGCATGCCATCACCCGTCCATACCAGCAGCTGTACTACAAAAAATAAGAAACAGGGAAGCCCTCAACATCAATATCATGGCAGGACTCGTTCGAAAAGTCTAGCTGGACATCCAGCTGTTCTTTGTCCGCTGTGATAGTGAAGGACTCCAGTCACTGAAGCCTAACAGCTTTGAAATCCTCCAAGACGAAAATGTACTGTGCGATGCCACTATGGCCTTTAATGAAGCAACCAAAAATCACGCTGATCCACATGAAATAACTACAGTAGGTGCACAAATTGAGGTTACATACCTGAACTGCCAGGAGATCCATTGTGCTCCTTAAGGTCCCTGCTGCTGTACTTAAACAAAATCCCCTTGGATGCACCAGTCTTCTGTTTGCACCCCCGGCACATCCTGGACTCACGGCTTGCCTATGAAGACATTTGGTTCATGAAAGAACTCACAGGAGAAAACTACTTAGCCAGTATGTTGCCCGCATATGCAAGCTAGCACATGTTCCTACCTACATAACTCAGCCTGTGGAGCACAGCCATATGCCTTCTGTCTGCTGCCAGTCTTGAATCATAATGGATAATGTCAGTCACAGGGCACCACTCCGAGTCTTCTTTAAAACATTATTGGGTTACCAACTTGCAAGACCACTGAGAGTCATCCAAAATCCTAGCTGGAAAGCAAGTTTGCTGTAGCCGTCAGCCACGCAACAACTTCCTCCATTTTGTGACATGCCTTCAATGTCAGCACCAGTGTTCGAATTCCAGGAGAGCCTGCTGGAGCCAGGCCCCTTTACTTTTTTGGAGGGCCCCCTGAGTTCTGTGTAAATGAAAGGTGCTGGAGGGGCCATGTTTTGACACCCTTACTTCTAACAGCTGAAGCTGCTGATCTTCATTCAGTCAGAAACACAAATTACAGCAGCCCTGCCTGAGTGCAAAGTAGTAATTAACACCATGTTTTCCCTTTTAACAGCCATCCAGGAAAACAATAGCCTTCCCCACAACCCATAGCCACACAGCCAGCATCAAAGTGGGTTAAATGACACTTGAGACAGATATTTATCTAAAGTCGTATTTACATGGCAGCAGCGCTCTTGAATTAGTGTTGCTTCTTCCCACTGTGCTGGCTGCTCCTCCATCAATTTAGTGTTTAAACAGCCTGAACTCACAATGCTGCAGGTCACTCCGACGAGGGGCTATAAATTCAGTGGAGGATGCTGAGAGACACTGGGACTGAAGGCTTCCCCTCGGAGCCAATGCATCAAAGAGTTTAGTGTCGGATAACGCGCTTGCTCCAGTACAGGTACCCACAGTTAAGCTGCACCAGAAAAGGGTATCCAAAGCACACTTACGGTACTCCAGAAAGTGTCTACAAAGCAAACATTGCAGCACATCAACCTGTGGGCATGGGTTGATGCACTGCAAATCAGTGGTGTAAACCATGTTGGTTGACTGCTTTGATAGATGCTTTCCTGGAAAATAAATAAACAAAAGCCTCCCACAGCAAAAGTAGTATCCACAGCTGGCACCAAAGTTAGTCCTTCACAGATACTTTAAAAAGGGGATAGTCAGAGATCCATATCTTTATTCTTATTTACTGTAAAAAAAATGCTGCTGTGCTTGCCTTCTTCAGTGTGACACCTCCTTGAACAAGCACAGCTGAGGGTGTTCATTTCCGTTCAGACCATAAATGACTTAAACCCCGAAGCTCCCAGTTACCGGGATCGGGTCGCGAGGGCACCCTCATTTACATCCATTAGCAGCCTGCACTTTAGAGCCTGAGAGGACAATGCTGAACAGTCTCGCAGGGCACAAGCAGCTCGTATCTCTGCACTGTCTCCAGGCATCAAAACTATAAAAATTTCAGCCTGCACTTGCTAGCTTTTAACAGCCCCTGCAGTCTAAGTGCAACAGATATCGCGCTTGTGAGCAGTAACAGAGTGTAGTAAAGCACCTGGTACACGAAGCTCCATTTCTGCCTGCCCCTTCTATTCCCCCCCTTGGCATTCACCATTTCAGGATAAACCCTGCTGGAACCTGCCTCTCCGCCCCCATTGCATCTGAAATACAACAAGGCATTTCCGTTTACAGGCAAACCAAGCTGGAAACTGCCCCCACTCCCATTTGCAGCAAATCTAGAATTCTGGCATTAATTAATTAATCCTCTCAGCAAAAAGTAAAACCCCCAAGATTACAGTTGTTTCCCAGTCCAATAAGCGGCCACACTTACTTGTAAGCAGAGTTTGCTCCTCCCAGTGCTGTTGTTATAAATTCTCTCCCTCTCTCCGCAATTACTGGGATCGGGTCATAAGGGCACCCTCACAGAAGCCCAGCCCTCCCCAGGAGACACCGCTGCAAGGACCCCCACCCCCCGAAGCTCCCAGGTACGAAGTATGCTGCTCCTCAAGCAGCACAGCGTGGTTTTGGCACCATTTTCAAACAGTGCTGAACAAAGCAGTCTGCCTGAGAGACTTCTCGCTCTCTGTGCTGTCGGCCCCACCGGCGCTGCGTGCCGGCTCCCCACCACCCCCACCCCCACCACTGCCCTTGGTGAGCTCCTACTTTTATAGGCTGTGTCACATGGTTGCAATAACCTATCAGCCTACTTTTCCATTTGCAGCTTGTCAGCTGCCTCCACCAGAGGGCGTACGACCTGTTTAGCTGCTCTCCTCTCTCTCACTTAGCCGAGATGCTGCCTCTTACACTCCTGCTCCTCTTCGCAATGGCCATGCTGTCATCCCTGCCCCCTGCTGACTTTCCAAGCAGGAAACCCCCCCCCACCTGCCACCACATCTCACAACAGTGCCCTTCCATGTCGCCTATCACCCCCTTACTGCACATGCCCAGACACACATCCACTACTGGCACATTAGTGCCAGCATCCTACCTCCTTCTTTCCGCCTGGGGCTCTCCATTCTGCACACACCAGCCAGACACCACCCCCAGGCAGTTGCCCACACCCCTTCCGCCCGCACATAAAACACCTGGCCAAGAATAAAATACCTTATCTGCCTACTTCTGCTGATGTCCGGGGATATAGAGGCAAATCCTGGCCCAAACTCCTCATTCACTAACAACCCATTCTCTTTCCCCAAAGGACTAAGGATCCTGCACCTTAACACCTGCAGCCTACTATCCAAAATATCTCTGCTACAGCCTATTGCCCTAACACAGTGCTCTGATATCCTGGTTATTTCAGAAACCTGGCTAAAACCCCAGCATACCGATGTGGAAGTATCCATACCTGGATACACCATCATCAGACACGACCGCCCAGGTAAAAAGAGAGGTGGTGGAACTGCTATGTATATCGCCAACAGGCGACAGTTCTCAATAGTGCACATCCCTCACTCCCAGCCCACATCGACTCCCTACTAATTAAACTTTCTCTTCCATGCTCCACCCCTATTTTTGTGGCCGGCACCTACTGCCCCCCCAACACACCCCCACGCACATCCTTACCCACCTTTTCACCTTACAGTCCCTAGCTGCAGGAGGTGAGCTCCACTCCACCAGTGATTTTAACACAAATTGGCTAGCCAGCGACAAAGCTCACCTCAAGACTAAAATCAAGGCCCTGAACCTCACTCAACTCATAGCCGACTCCACCAGGCTAAATCACAAGTCCCAAACCACACACTGCTGGACTGGGCCTCACCACCCATCCACACAGGGTTCTCATGCAGGCCTGCTCCCTGACTCCTAAGAGACCACCACATGATTTTTCTGATCAGAAAGGGCACAGGCCCACAGCCCCCAAGATGCACCAGATCATACAACTCCCTGGACATAGCATCCCTTTTATCAGACCTAGGACACATAAACTGGTCCTTCATCTCCTTGGCCCCAAGCATTGATGCCGCATTTGATGGTTTCAAGACCAATTTCCTTCGGGTCTGGGATAAATATGCCCCCCTGAGAACTAAACGAGTCAGAGGGGCGCACCTTCCTTGGATCACAGCTGACATAATCAGGACCTGTCACTCAAGGGGACCATGTCTGGAAAGACTATAAGAAACAGGGCTCCCTGGCTTCCCTCCTTACCTATCGAGCCCTTCGCAACTCATGTACACACATAATTTCCCAGGCAAAGAAGAATTATTTTCTGTCAGCATTTAATGCAAATATCAACGACCCCACAGACTTCTGGAAATCGCTCAAATCCCTGCTCCTCCCCCCCAGCCAACCCCCAACCCCGACACTATCAGTCCAAGGCACCTCATCACTGACCCCAGCGGGGTTGCTGAGGCCTTCAACACCCACTTCGCCAGCTGTGCCGACGTGCTCCTATCGTCCCTCCTGTGCCCGGCCCAAACTGCCCCTCCCTAGAAATCCAGAGCACACCCATCAGTCCTACAGTTCTCCTTCTGACCTGTAACCCAAGCAGAAGTCTTCAGATCCCTAAGAGCCCTAAACCCAAACAAAGGCAAATGCCCCACGTCCCCGGATGCCAAGATGCTTTTCTTGTCCACCCCAGCCATTGCTGCCCCTCTTGCCGCACTTTTCAACCTCTCATTTACCCTGGGTAAGTTACCCACAGACTGGAAAAAGGCCACCGTCATACCCCTCCCTAAAGGGGGTGACCCCTCCTCCCCTGCCAACTATCACCCTATCTCCCCACTCCCAATTCTGGCCAAACTGCAGGAATGCCTTGTCCTCTCCCAACTCACCCCCCACCTGGATGCCACCTCATTTTTCACCCCTTTCCAATCTGGATTTTTCTCACTCTATCATCACCTCCCTTCTACGAGTCACTGACGACATACTCTCCGGCATGGGCAACGGACACATCACCTCTGCTATCTTTATTGACCTTGCCAAAGCCTTCGACACCGTCTCCCACTCCCTGCTCCTCGCCAAACTCACTGACGCTGGGCTCTCCCTACCAGCCACTACCTGGTTCCATGACTACCTAGTAGGCAGACTCCAATCTGTAAAAATCGTCTCACATACCTCAGACCCACTGCCCGTTACCACCGGCGCCCCCAAGGGTCAGTCCTGGGCCCATTGCTTTTCTCTATATTTCTAAACGACCTCCCATCAGCTTGCTGTCACTCCTCCATCCAGATGTATGCGGATGACACTGTGCTGTATGCTTCCGGCCCAACTACAAGCAACGTGGCTACTCTCCTTCAGGAGGATTTCAACGCCATCCAGGAATGGTTTCGATCCAACCAGCTATTTCTAAACCCCAAGAAAACTATGTAGTTAACTTTCGGATCCCATCAGAGACTCTCCCGCCAAACCCCCCGCCCCCCTTTCAAAACCTTGGATGGGACCCCTCTGGAGAAATGCTCCAGCTTTAGATACCAAGGCGTCTGGCTTGACCAGCATCTTGATTTTGCCATTCATATCGACTCCCTGCAAAAGAGGCTTCTCCCCAAACTTGGAGCATTATACCGAAACAAAAGCTGCCTCCCTTCTCCTACAAGGCAGGCTATAGTCCAAAAGATGATACTACCTGTACTCAGTTACAGTGACATAGTGTACTCCATCGCTCCCTCATCCACTCTGGCCAGCCTTGACACCCTATTCCACTCATTCTGTCGCTTCATCCTCAACTGCCCACAATCCACCCACCACTGCTCACTTACAGCTCCCTAGCCCTGCCATCCCTCCAAGATTGCAGACTAATACACTGCGCCAGGTTCGCTGCCAAATTCTGGTCCCTCTCCCTACCACCTTACCTGGCATCTACCCTTGCCCAACAACCTCCCCCGGCCTACGCCCTTAGATGCACAGACCCAAGGCTACTCCACGTCCCCTTCATGTGCACAACTAAAGGTCAGGCAGCTTTTTCCTACCAGATTCCTTAGATCTGGAATGCCCTACCACCTACCATAAGACACGCACCAAATCCTAGTCATCGCAACCAGCTACTCAGCACGCATTTCTCCTCCAGTTGCACCTGTTTTTAACTCCAATGTACTATACTGTTTATGCTGTAATGACGTTTCTTCTAAGTTGTTTCATGTATTTTCTCTATCATTTCCTCTGCTGTATCTAACTGTCTACATGTAGCTATTCTGCCATTTGTCTGTAAGGCAGCTAGCCATACCTCTCTCTGTTGAATGTCTCTGTCTCAGGCACTGTGATTTGTTTTGTATTGGGTCCTGGCCCCCAGGTCACATCTGGAATCGAGCATTGTTGCTCAGTATGCCTTCCTGGTAAAACTCATAAATAAATAAATAAATAAAGTAGTAGCCAGTAGCCCCTACACTGAGCCCCTGGGAACAACTTATTTGTTCACTGTCACCGAGTTGTCAGAGAGAGACAGAGAGGGAGAGGGAGAGAAAACAAGTGCAGTTTCAGGAGCCCAGAGGACTAGTGTGGCACCTCTGCTGCACTGCCTGTTGAGATCAGATTACTGCTAGTCTTGTTATTTTAGACAAGATCAGAAAATCAGAAGCACACAATTCCACACAGTATGTAAATATGTTTTTTTTTGTTATAAAGGTGGGGAGACAGGCAGAAATTAGAATGAGTAAGTCAGGACTCAGAGGAACCTGGGGCAGGTAAACAGTACTTGCTGGCTGGGGCTGGAGTGGGGGTGGGGACAGATGTGGAGCTGTACTAGATCCTGGACCCTCTGACAGTAACAGCACAAGTTGCCACCATAGAAAGAGAGTTGAGAAAGAGAGAGAGAAAGAAAGACTCTGAATGGGCCAGGGCTACACTCTTTTGGCCTCCTCAGCCTGACCTCACATACCGGGCAGGGGGT
Source organism: Neoceratodus forsteri (assembly GCA_016271365.2). NCBI lineage: Eukaryota > Metazoa > Chordata > Ceratodontiformes > Ceratodontidae > Neoceratodus > Neoceratodus forsteri. Next base: position 23,037,104 of record CM057451.1, read on the forward strand.
ACTTTAGTATCTAGAGCCCATGTGCAGTAAGACAAGATTGACAAGGGGGTACTTGTTGTCACAAACCACTCAGCAGGTCAGCCCTCTACTCCCAAAATGCCAACCTCCGAGCGCAGTCTTGTGAACAGTTTACAGAAACAGGGTAACCCTCCTGTTTATTTTGTGGGTTCAATCAACCTTTGGTCTCAAGTCTTGGAGGGATTCAAATTGTGAACCTCTTGCTAGCGTACTCAATGCACTGGCTCAGATATTTCTGTCTTTGGGGGGCCAGATATCTTTGCCTATGGGCACCCAACCAGGTGTACAGAAATGAACCCTTAAAAACTGTAATAAAAGACCTCAGATTAAAAACGCTCACCTTTTTCCAGTTTGGTATCACCATTCAAGCTTATGTACAGTGTCTGCTTTTACCATATATACTCCACTTGTAAAAGGAAAGAAATCAAAGACAGACCAAGTAGGCTCTAAAAATAGAGTTTTACTAAAATAGAAACAAAATATGTAAAAAAGCGTTCTGCCCACGGAGTTGCTGTGGGAACTCCCTCGGAGTCACTTCACCAGCACACTCCAATTCCCCAGGGGCTGTCTGCCCATGGAGCTGCTGTGGGACCTCCCTTGGAGTCACTTCACCAGCACACTCCAATTCCCCCGGGGCTTTCTGCCCATGGAGCTGCTGTGGGACCTCCCTCAGAGTCACTTCATCAGCACACTCCAATTCCCCAGGGGCTTTCTGCACACGGAGCTGCTGTGGGACCTCTCTTGGAGTCACTTCACCAGCACACTCCAATTCTCCAGGGGCCTTCTGCCCATGGAGCTGCTGTGGGACCTCCCTCAGAGTCACTTCACCAGCACACTCCAATCCCCCAGTGGCTTTTTGCCCATTGAGCTGCTGTGGGACCTCCCTCAGAGTCACTTCACCAGCACACTCCAATTCCCCAGGGGCTTTCTGCCCACAGAGCTGCTGAGGGACCTCCCTCGGAGTCACTTCACCAGGTACTGAAACGGACAGGCCACAGCACAGATTTGAATTTGGCACCTTTTTGCTCCACTTTTGGTTGTACTAGATCTGAATACTCGAGCTGTTTTCGTCTGCTTAGTGAGCTTAGCACAAAGCCTATTGAAAACAATAATTCTTATAGATTGTAACTGGCGCCTACAGTTAAATTTGGTTAGCTTTAATTGATTACTCGAATCCCTGTGGCGGCTTCCCAGTCTCCTAGTGGGACTTTACCTGAACGCTGAGATCTCAGCCTCTGAAGGACACTGTGCCTGTGTCTGAAACAAGCGGCAGACTGTAGAGATCAATTTAAATTTGGTGCTGCCTTACCGCTACAGCTGAACAACGCTTGGGTAGCGCCATCGTTCAGCGATCAGCTCTCGCAGCTGCATCTGCTCGGGGATTGCTGCCTACCCCGCAGCCACTATATGGCTGCTCCCTGCCCGCCCCCATTACCCTCCCACCCTTAGCCATGTTTGTTTATATAGGCAAGGGTCATCGCGTGGGAAGTCGGTGTTCCTCCTCTTTTTTTAACAGTCTACTTTCTTGCCTGTAGGTTATAGCTTCTCACCACTAGGTGTCATCCTTACTCTATAGCCAATCTAGCTCTACTATGGTGGTTTAGTTTCTGTCATTCTTTCAAGTACCTCTGCCTGAACCCTACAGCCTTCCTAGCAATTTCCTTCTCTACACCTAACTTGACTACCCTTTTCTCTCAATGGTTTCACCCTTGGTTGTCCATTTTTGTTATGTCCTTGGTGCCTATACACACACCAGCATGCTACGCATAGCTCTGTTCCTCCTTGTGCCTCTTCTTATTGCCCTACTAGCCCTCAACTCTCTATCCCTTCTTGCTGACCCCCCACCTTCTGTGGTGTCTCCTGATAACTTTATCTACTCTAACATGATAGCTGAATATTCCTCCCCATCGCTCCCACTAGGTCACATTAGTTATAAACTCCTTGGGGCCCTGCTTCGGCACATAGTGAGTAAGAGGCTTACCTCCACAACCACAGTCTCATGTGCTATTGCACTTGCTTTTCTGTGGGTCATTTCACTAACTCTCACTCTAGCTGGGGATATCGAAACTAACCCTGGCCCCTTGATCTCTCCTATCCCCTCCAACCCCTCCACCTCCAATCTCCTTCCCCATGCTCTGGGCCTGTCTTTTGCGCACCTTAACATCCGTAGTCTACTTGCCAACCTCCCACAGCTGGAATCCTGGGTTATGGTAAATAACCCTGACATTCTTGTGATATCTGAAACTTGGTTAAGACCCTCTGTCCCGGACAATACCTGTGTCCTACCTGGATATAACATGTATCGAGCTGACTGGGCTTCCTCCAAAAGAGGGGGCAGCCTGGCTCTGTATTATGAGTCTCATCTGAATGTCACTCCAATACCATCCCTCTGCATAAACAACAATGAGGTGCTGCACTCTACCTTGCTCCTTGGGGGAGCCAAGAAGGTGCACATATTTGGGGTATATTCCCCTTCCCGTAATAGTAAACTGGGCCTTGAGGAGCTCACTGGACTAATACCTGCCCTAACTAAAAACAATGAGGTGATCTGTCTGGGTGACTTTAATCCGGATTGGCTTGGTCCCAACTCCTCGTCACTTGCTACTATTGTCAGCAAGACCAACCTTGAGCAACTCATCTCTACCCACACTAGGATAACTAAGAACAACCTCAGTTGCTCTGTGATTGACTGGATCCTTACCAATCGCAAGGATTGCTACTCCCCTACTGGGGTTCTACTGGACACTATCAGTGACCACTGCCCTGTATACTGTATTAGGGGCCCCTCCTCTGTCACCCCTCCTCCTAAAGTACTGTCCTTTGCTAACTTTTCCAATCTGGACATCACTGCATTCCTTCATGACCTAAAACAGGCCGACTGGTCCCCACTATTTCATACTAATGACATCAACTTCGCTACTGATCACTTCAGTGCCACTCTACTTGCCCTACAGGCTAAACAAATCCCAGTCTCTACATGAAGGGTCAGAGGGAAAGCGACTAAGTGACTGAAGCGGCCCCTCCTGCAACTACTCAAGGAACGTGATAGACCGTGGACCAAATGGAAAACATCCACTGTTCAGACCGACTTTGCTGCTTACCGGATGCTATAGAATTCCTGCAAGAGAGTCACGTGATGGCAGCCTGAGAAGCGGCAGCAGCCCTCTACAGCTCTGTGAATCCGCCACATATTATAACCTCTTGGGACGATTCCTTAATTAGATTTCGACATAATCCTGTGATATAACTTTGAGCAAAAACCGAGGCAACTGCGAACGATCGAGAAATGGAGGTATATATGAAAAAAGCGCCTCCGAGGCACTCACCCCCACCTTCGCCAGAGAAAGATAAGGCACGCAGCGTCCAAGCAACAGACAGCGGGCTCTAGGCAAAGCAGGTACCATTCAGGGTGCTTCACGGAGGAGCGGTTCCTAGAGGTAATGCACCTCTGCAGGAGAAGATCGCTGGATAACGAGGATCTCCAGCATGTCAAGACCTCTGTGCAGTCTCTGACAATTCGAGTATCGGACCTGAAGTAAAGTTAGTCTCAGTAGAGAAGAAGCATGACAGGAGCGAGTTGACTATGTCTCTTCATGGAAAAAGGATTAAAAAAACTCGAGGAGAAAATCGAGGACCTGGAGGGCAGAAGTAGGCGAAACAATTTGTTAATAATTGGTATTCCTGAAAAGGAAGAGGGAGATGCCCCTATTCTATTTCTTCAAAAACTGTGTGTGCAAATTGCCGGTCCCTCCCCGAATGGAGCTGCTTATATTATAGAGAGGGCACATCAGGCCCTTCGACCTCCTCCACAGCCTGGTGCCCCTCCTAGGCCACTTATCTGTAAAATGCTCAATTATTTAGACAAACAACATGTCTTGGCGAAGGTGCGCGGGCTAAAAGAAGTACAGTGGGAGGGGCATAAAATTCGGATTACGCAAGATTTACCACAATCGGTCCGGATAAAGCGGCAGGGAATGCATCCCATTGTTGTGAAGCTTATCGTAGAAGGTACCCCATTTCGAATGAAATATCTGGCAGTTCTCCAGGTGAAGGTTGGAGAAAAATGGGTGGCCTTTGAATCGCAAGATCAAGCACAGCAGGAGCTGAAAAATTTCTTCCCGGATCTTTTCAAGTGAGAGAACTTCAAGTGAGAGAACATCGGGATTTGAAAGGCAGTCGGAGTTGTACAAGGACAGCAACTTTGTAACCAGAGACTGGGTTTTGTTGAGCCCTGCGTGGAGAGCTCATGGAGAGTTCGCTTCGTCTTTTCGTAAATTGCTTTTTCCTTCCAAGCATAGACTGTAGAGGTGGGACAGTTACAGTGATTCTCTGCTTAGGGTGGCGTTTGAAGGGCACCCGTAGCTGCACGCTGGACATGTCTGATACCAGTAGAAGAATGGGTCAGACCGGTCTTTTTTTTTTTTTCCCTGACTGAGACTGTGCAGCTCTCCAAGTTAATTACACTCTGGTGTTTGAGTGCAAATGTTGCGATTAACCACACCTTATTTTTCTTTTTTTTTTTTCCTTTTTCTTTTTCTTTCTTTGTTCTCTGGAATGGAGGGAAGGGCTAGGTGATGCTTACCAGATGTCCGAATTCCTTTTGCCGTTCGTATGTCAAATTACAACACTTACAGTTTGGTCTTGATTAGTTAATGGGTTCTGCATGGGTAATGGCGAAATGATTAGTACAGTTGGAATCTTACATAGTGTATATTACTGTCGGGTGTGTATGGGGGCGGGAGGTGACAGAGGAGGAGAGATAGGAGGGTAGCTGCTGCAATTCAGTTGTTGCGTGGGACATCACTCACCTGAGAGTGAATTGTGAGCAGTTATTAGAACTGGGGTGGTATAGAGTAGAATGTTGTTAGGGATTGGTGGGTATGATGGGGGATAGTGCGATGGGGGGTTAAGATAGTTAAGTTCCTTTGGTGGTAGTGACTGGGGATTGGGAGGTAACCAGGCGTGTTATTCTAGGATCTCAACTGTCTATTTTCGTTGGTTCTCAGTCAAAATGGATGAGATCGCACTTCCAAAATGACCAGCAGTATTTTCAGTTTGTTTAAAGAAGTTCATATATGGCAAATTACTATAAGGTTGTGTCGGGAATGTTAAGGGGGTGCACGACAAGTGCAAGAGGCAGGTGGTTCTACATCTTCACCATCTACAAGCTGAGATTGCCTGTCTCCAGGAGACACACCTCCGAAAGCAAGATGTCAATTTATTTCTCAAAGCGTGGGTGGGACAAGTTTATGGAGCCGGGAACTAATGGCTAGTGGGGAGTTGTGATACTAATAAGGAAAAGAATCCCATTTAAGTTGGATAAGGAATTATGTGATCCAGAGGGCAGATATATAATAATAAGAGGTCCCTGAAGGGCTACAGATTATCCTAGGCTCTGTGTATGGGCCTAACGCTGAGTCTCCCACTTTTTTACCAAGCTTTTAGATCTTTTGGTCACTGATCCACCTACTTTGAGTATAATTGGTGGAGACTGGAATGTGGCACCCTCCACGGACATGGATAGGTCTGACTCCCGGAGACGGGGACTGTCACCCTCGCAGAGGGTGCTGCGTGACCTCATGTCGGGGGCCGATCTTCTGGATGTATGGAGGGTTCTCCATTATGGAGAACGTCAATATACTTACTTCTCGCCTCCCCATAAATCCTTTTCCCATATTGATTTTTTCTTGATGAGCGCCTTTGCTCTACCTGGAGTAAAGGGTGCGGATATACATGAGAGGATCATTTCTGACCACTCTCCCATTTCCCTTACATGTTTCCTGGGTTCAAGTAGCCGAAGGGACTTCTTTTGAAAATTAAATAATCAGCTGCTTCAAAGGCCAGAATCTCTTCAATATATTAAAAAGTTTTTGGTTAACTTTCTTTTGGATAATAAATGGTCTACAGCTAGGACCGATATGATCTGGGCAGCGTAAAATGTTCCCTGAGGGTGAATGCATTAGGTTGTCGGCAACGAGATGTCGATCAATTTAAGGATAAGATGGCTGGCTTGTTTTCGCGATCCGGACTATGGAATTTACCCTATCCCCGCATTCTCCAGATAAGGACTGGGTTGCCTTGCACCAGTTGCAGAGTCAGTACTCTGATCTGATATACCAAAAACAGAGCTCGCCTTGAGATGTACTAGAATGAAGTACCCAGAGGCTGGTGAAAGGGCTGTAACTACTGGCCATCCAGCTTAGGCAAGCTCAGCATCGCGAGCCATTCCCTGCCTTAGGTCTGACCCCACTAACAATTTAGTGACTTCGCCCAGGAGGTGTCAGAGGTGCTGCGCCTTATTATCAAGGGCTGTATCTCTGAAATCCAGGCAGCTAGACCTGCACTGGATATATTTGAGTACTTGAAGCCACGGACCTTCTAGTTAAGGGCCCTGAAGGGGAACTCTTGGGAATCCAATCACGCTGCAGGAAGTGACAGGAGCAATTGATCAGCTTGTACCAGATAAATCCCTGGCCCTGATGGCCTTTTAATAATCTATATAAAAGCTGCTCACAAGAGCTTGCTCCTTTAGTTGAAGTCTATAATTATTGGTTTGACAAGGGATGTCTGAATCCAATTTCTTAATGCGATAATCACCCTTATACATAAACCTGGAAGAATCCCACATATCCTGAAAGTTATAGGCCTATTTCTTTAATTAATACGGACATCAAAATTTTAGCCAAGATTTTGGCCATGAGACTGGTAAATAAGCTCCCGCCGTTAGTAGAGAGCAGATAGGTTTTATGAAGGGTAGGTCCTCTGTAGATCATACAGAATATTAGAGACTTTCTCGCATCCAAGGATTCAAAGATTCCCCTGTTTTGATATCCTTGGATGTCGAGAAGGCATTCGACAGAGTCTCTTGGGATTTTCGCTTTGAAACCCTCGCCTATATGGGGTTTCTATTTTCTTAGGTGGATTAAATTGTTATATACAACCCTGTCAGCACAAATTTGGGCTAATGGGATAATGTCGGTCTTTTCAACTTCAGAGAGGGACCAGGCAAGGTTGCCCCTCTCCCATTATTATTTAATCTTTATCTAGAGCCCTTGATTAGAGGTTGCTAACCTCGCCCAAACTTGAGGGTGTGGCAATAGGGACACAAAGATATTCCCTTTCGGCATATGCAGACGACCTTCTTTTACATCTTCAATACCAGGAAGTGGGCATACCAGTGCTCCTGGCCGAGATTGAGCGATTTTCCTCAGTCTCCCACTATAAACTTAATGAATCCAAGACCAAAGTTTTTCCCCTAAATAACAATACGCTACATTCCATGCTTGGTAATACTAATTTGGTATGGGAACCTAAATTCCTTATGTACCTTGGGATTAAGATGGCCAGGGAGATCCCTATTATGTTTAGGCTTAATCTCACAGATTTGCTGCATGTAATTAAATTGGATCTAGACAGATGGGGAGATCTTTTCTTTCTATGGGGAAGAATAAATATTATAAGGATGAATGTTTTGCCCTAATATTATATCCTTAGGAATGTTGGGTCTGTTTATCCCTAAAAAGTGGTTTGGTAAATTAAATCAAATGCTTACTGCTTTCCTTTGGAGAGGTAAGAGTGTTAGACGATCCTATCTTAAACTTTCGCACTCAAGGAGTGGGGGGTTTAGCAGCCCTTCTTTTTCTCAGACATGGTGCTCAACATTTGGCGAGAATGTCATATTGGACTAGAGAGGTATTGGGAGATGAGACGCAACAGTATGTACCTTTATGGTTAGACATCGAACAATACCTAGCAGCCCAGTGTGGCTGTTCACTCCCTGCCCTGGTATACACTATCCTGAAAGCAATCCCAAAGCCTCTTCGGAATATACCACTTGGGTGGTCCATTAAGGCCTGGCATCAACTGCAGACTCACTTATCTCATATCGGGCATGCTTCATTGGAACAGCCTATTATGAGGAATCCCCATTTTCTAATTGGTCGGAAGCCCATTCCCCCAGGTTTCTTACCTTTGCCCTATACTGCTAAGCTTAAAGATATATTTGAGGAAGGCCGAGTAATTTTGTTTGATCTCTTTAGAACTAGGTTTAAGGTGCCTGTCACAGCTTTTTTCAAGTATGAACAACTTAGGAGGGCTGTCCTTACTTATTTGGGATCAGGGACAGCAAGTCAAGGGTCAACAGAAGCTTTTAATATTCTTCTGAGAGCATCGAAGGAACCCCATGCTGTGTCAGTAGTTTACAAAGCAATCCAGAGATTGGATTTGAGGTTGCCACAGGGAGTGTGTTATTATTGGCTGCAGACATTTTCCCTTAGGGATGAGCCACATTTCTGGACTGCAATCTGGCAGAACTTATACAGATTTCTCAAGCAAGACAGATTGCGGCTGATGCAATTCAATCTTATGCATAATTTATATTTTACGCCATACAAGCTATACAAATTGGGGAATAGGTCTACCCCTGATTGCCCCAGATGTGTTGCTCATACTGGGACACATTGTATCACATGATATGGGCTTGTTCTCACGGTCCAGAGATTTTTGGTCGCTATTAGGAGTAAGCTCGATCCCTGCTGGGTTTGGATGAGTATTAACCCTGAGATTTGTTTACTAAATTTATTTCCGCTGGGCATTCCTAATGTTAGGAAGGCGCATTTGGCTTTGATCTTAGCAATAGCTAAATTAATTATCCTGAGGCACTGGACCGAGGAATCAGCCCTTTCAGTTATTGAATGGCACAAAGAAATGCTGTTTGCCCTTCAGTTAGAGAAGCACATTTTAGCCATGAATAATAGATTGAAGACCTACCAGAGCAGATGGTGTCCCTTGGATGCTATACTTACTTTATGGAAACCATGATAGCTCTTGGTGGGGTAAATTTTTGTTTTTGTTATAGACTGATAACTGAGCACGATCACGCCTGGTGGGGAGGGGTAGGGGTGGAGGGTGGGTGGGTTTTCAGAGGTGGATATATGGGTAAATGTAACTGGACTATTGTTCTTTTCTCACAGTTTTCTTTGAGGGGGGTTATTACTGTCTGTTTAATTGTTTCCTATATAGATGTTGAAGTTTATGATATATTAATAAAGTATATTGAAATATAAAAAAGAATTCCTGCAAGAAGGAGATTCAGGCCACCAAGAGTAGCTACTACCAAAATCTCCTTCAGTCCTCAGCCTCTGACCCCAAGAAATATTGGAGCCAGATCAATGAAATCTTGAGGAACACCAAACCGTTGGCCCCAAGCGAGATGCTAATAAATGATACACTGTGCAACAACTCCTGTACTACAGCCAATGCTTCTAACTCCCTTTTTACTGAATCTCCTAACATCCCCCCCTCAGGCATCCCAAGGCCCTATCTCCTCCTCTTCAGCTCCTCCGCCTCTTGTCCTCTCTTGTGTTGCTCGGTTGGATGTTCTCAGGCTACTCCAGTCCATTCCACCATGTGGGAGCCCTGGCCCTGACGGAACTGAACCCCGGATACTTCAAATGGGGGCCCATCTCCTTGCAACCCCAATCACTAGGCTGTTCAATCTGTCCATCTGCACCTCAGCAGTGTCTGCAGCCTGGAAGGCTGCCAGGGTTATTTCTGTCTTTAAAAAAGGTGACCCTGGGGGCGTGGCTTTGCTTGCAGCCAAGATGGCAGCATAACTCTCTAGCTGTCTCACTGTGGGTCTGCATCCTTCAGCATCCTACCTGTTTGGGCTGGTTTTTCTCTGTTGGAAGCACTGATACAAGCAAGGAAACTTACCAGCTACTCCACTCAGCTCTCCTTTCATCATAACTGATCAGCACAAGGGATCCAGGAGCCCTCTCTCTGTTCTGGGCCTACAGGATGGTGTCCTCCTCTCCAGCCCGAACTGACCCTGCAAAAATGGAGCATATGTTTCAACAATTGCTGGCACAGATGTCCCAAATGACCCTTGCACTCAACAACAACACCCAAACTCTGCAGGCAACTGAGACCCGTCTGTTTCACACAGAGCGACAAGTTAAGGACCATGACTATGCTTTACAAGAACTAACTGCCACCACAAGGGAACAGGCCCGACTCATCCACCTTCTCCAAGATAGAGTGGATGACCTGGAAAGTCATAGCCGCCGCAACAATCTGAGGTTTGTTGGCTTCCCCGAAGGGGCAGAACAAAGGAACACTATTCAGTTTTTACAAGATACTCTGCCTCAGATCCTAGACCTGCCACCAGCTACGACTCTCCACATCGAGCGGGCCCACTGCTCCTTAGCCCCGCTACCAAAACAAGGGGAACGTCCACGTCCTATTATGGCTCATTTTATAGACTTCCAACAGAAAGAAATGGTTGCTGCAGCAGCTAGAGAGAAGGGATCCATCACTTGGAGCGGCGCTTCCATTTTGATTTATCAAGACTATTCTCGAGAGCTATCTGACAGACGCAAGGCATATTCGACCTGTCGGAAAATCTTGCATGCCTGCCATATTTCCTTCTCGCTAAGGTACCCTGCAACCATGCAGGTGATTATTAATGGGGCTCCTACCTTCTTTGCGTCACCCGACAGTCTCATGGACTATCTCAGGAGAGAAATTCCTAAGGATTTCCAGGATCCGGATGTTTTTAAATCCTCTTGTGGGACATCAGCTGCCTCTAGCCACGCTGAGGATATACCAGGCTCCCCTCTGCTTTCTCAGCGGCCTACAGTCCAGCGTTTCGAGGCCTCTCTACCACCACAGAGCAGGAAGTGTCACTCACCACAGCGGCATGAGCAGAGGCAGCACCCGACCGTCAGAAAGACGGAGGAGGGGAACCCAGAATCTAGCGAGGACGGAGACTTGCACCATTACCATTCGCTGAATAAATACTCTCCTCTACTGACCCTATCAGACACAGTCCTGGATGATGGTGGTCATCGGAAGACCTCCCTACCTGCCGCAGCTCCGAAATCATGGGCCACAGTCATCGCACTGGATGCACCGCAAGATCTGCTACAACAATCTCTCCAGGACTCCATCAGTCCCCTCGATCTCAGGAAACTAGCAATGCTGTGAGGATCTGTTCGCCCTCTCCTCAGTCAGCAGAAGCTCCTCCATGAACTAGCAGATAAGTGCGTTGGAATCTCAGTTTTTCTCTCCCAGAGGATGTAATCGGGGTCTGCCCCACTACTTTCTGGTACTGTTTGCTCCACTCTGTTTTTTTTTTCTCTCCTTCACAAAGTCTGCTCAGGATTTAATATTCAGACTGATAAACTGTCTGGGTCTCAGTTGTTGTGCTTGGCTGTTGGCGCTTTCAAGAGCTCTAATGACTCTGCCAGGTGGATGTATTTGTAACAGCCTGTGGCTCAGACTCGAACTTTAACCTGCCCTACCAGTGTAATAGAATAATTTAAGCAGATATTTGCTAAACTTGTGAATCTGTCCTGATGCAATCATTATGACATAGCTCAGGGGGTTTGGGTTTTAAGTTACTGTTTCCCATGGCTAGTATGCTCTGCGCTCATTATTTCTCATGCCCCCCCGCTCTGCTGTGTAGCTGTAAGGTGGATCCCCTAAACACAACCCTCAGGATGTTTACTTGAACCCAGCTGGTTTAGACTAGGCTCACTCTCCCACCACCACCTACCCCAGGCAGGGGCATTACTCCCTTCTTCTCCCCCATATCTCCTTCCTCACAGGAGAAAGGAGTGACACTGTCTGTTTTCTAGGCAAATCTCAGATGATCTTTCTACCATGATCAGTTTGCCCTTTGTCACTTTCCATCCCACGAGAGGGTGACAGGTGGCCTTGGCAGCTTGTTTGCCGGTCTGACCGTCCACCTCTATCTATTGAGCTGTTGCTCTATCCTGTTAATTCTGTTCATAGTTGGTTTTTGGGCTGGGCCATTTGCCTGGCATGTTTAAGTGTTTGTTGTGGTGATCTGGCTCTTTATGGCACAAGGCATGCTGCTAATATTTCATGGCTGGTATATAGTGAATGGTTGGGTGCCTATGGGATTCTCTTGGCGGCAAGGCCAGCTCGCCCATCAGCCTCAGTTCATGTTAAATCTATCTGGCATTTATGTACACTCCCTCCTTTACTTGATCATGGCTGACCTCCATGCGTACACCTGGAACGTGCAGGGTCTGAACACCCCCGTAAAGCGTAAACAGGTGTTATCACATTTAAAGAGGCTGAGGGCTACTCTAGCTTTCCTGCATGAGACCAAACTCACTAAGCAAGACCATAAATTGATGGTTAGGGACTGGGTGGGATAGGTCCTCTCCTCCTCCTCCAAGAAAAGAGGGGTGGCTATACTCCTCCATAAATGACTTACCTGGTCACCTAGCTTGATCAGGATGGATCAGCATGGGCGGTGGGTGTTATCATTGATGTCCACCCCTGAAGGTCCCTTGCTGCTAGGATGTATTTATGCCCCAAATGAAGATGACCCCTCCTTTTTCCAATCCATAGCCCAGGAACTGAGCTCCCTAGCAGTTGCATCCATGCCTGTCATTTTGGGGGAGATTTTAATTTGACCCTAATGCCTCACTTGGACCACCTATTCCTCTTCTCAACACCCTAAGGGCAGCTTAGCACTGCAGCAATTAATGGCATAGTTTGGCCTAGTGGATATTTGGAGAACTTTTCACCCGAGAGCAAGAGACTACTCTTTCACCTCATCCATGCATGGGTCACACAGTCGGCTAGATTTCTGGCTGGTGTTGGCTGATATCTGCCAGAATGCAGTTGACACAGTGATTCTCCCTAAGGTCATTTCAGACCATGCGCCTGTACATCTTCACACCCTTTGGGGCCCCCTCTCAGCCAAGTCTGTCATCTAGAAGTTAGACCCTCTTCTCCTCAAAGATCCTGATTATATACAATGGGTAACTTCTGAGGCTGTCTTTTTTTACAGTGGAAAACTCTCCTCAGGAAACCCCCCCAGGCACTACCTGGGAGGCATTTAAGGCCGCCCTCTGTGAGGCAATCATGGGCTATGCCTCCAGGCGCCAGAAGAAACGGGAACATCTTTTGTCCTCCTTCGAAACAAAACTCAAAAATCTTGAAAATAGGGCCAAACAGTCTCCCCATTTGACACCTGATTCCCCCCTGCACAAAGAAATGCTTGCGGTACGCTTGGACCTTAATGATTTGCTGGCCCGTAAAGCTGAAATTGCATTACTGAGGCTGCACCATCAGTACTGGGAAGGTGGTGAAAAAGGCAGTAAACTTCTGGCCTATCGGCTACACAAACAGCAGGCCGAGTGCCATATCGCAGGGTTAAGGGACCTGACTGGGGCAACTAGAACAGACCCTAACCAAATAAATGGTATTATGAAACACTTCTATGCAGAGCTGTACTCCTCTTCCAAAACGCAAGCACCTCATGCAATAGAGTCTTTTCTTGCTCCACTCCAACTCCCTGTCCTACCCCCTTCTCAGGCCATGCCCCTTGACCTGCCCATTATGCCAGAGGAAGTTGCTGCAGCACTCAAAGCTCTCAGTCCCGGCAAGACTCCAGGAGGCAATGGTTTTCCTATTGAATTATGGCAGATACTCGCCCCTCAAATCTCTCCCCTTCTCTCCATGGTATATAATGAAGCACTGACCAATGGCACCCCCCACCCTCTGAGAAGCAATCATTACGGTTTCACAAAAAGGCAAGGATCCCACACTTCCTCTAGCTACCTCCCCATCTCGCTACTTAATTCAGACAGTAAAATTTTTGCTAAAATTCTGGCCACCAGGCTAAGCCCACTTATCCCCTCTCTTATCCACCCCTTGCAGGTAGGCTTTGTCCCAGGACGCTTCATTCATGACCACATTAGGTCTTTGATCAATGTTATACACCATGCTAAGACTCTCTCCACCCCCACTGCCGCAGTTGCAGTGGACTTCAAGAAAGCCTTTGACTCTCTTGAATGGGTCTACTTGGAAAAAGTGTTGCAACGCTTTGGCTTTGGAGAGCCCTTCCAGAACTGGTTGAGGGCTATATATCAACAGCCCACAACAAGGGTTAAGACCAATTCGACTATATCCAATCCCTTCCAGTTAGGTAGAGGTACCCGACAAGGATGCCCCCTTTCTCCCCTTCTGTTCATTTTGGCAGCCGAACCATTGGCAGCTGCTATCCGACAGCACTCTAGCATCCATGGGATCTCTATTGGGGTGCATACATATGTCACATTATTGTATGCGGATGATCTTTTGGTCCTGATGAACAATGTCTCGGCCTCCCTCCCAGTGCTCCTCTCTCTCCTGGCAGATTTTGCAGAAATAGCTGGCCTGAAGGTGAACAATGCCAAGACCGAACTGCTCCCTCTCAATGCTTGTTGCATTCAAGAGAAGGTTCCTTCCACCGGGCTCACTTGGGCCACGGTCTCCCTAGTTTACCTGGGTATACACATCTCAGCAGACCTGTCCAAAATTAAGGATTTAAATGTAACCCCTCTATTGGCTGACCTCAAGACACAGCTAGAGAGCTGGAAGCTACTCCACCTCACCTTATCCGGCAAAACTGCAGCCCTTAAAATGATATCATTCCCTAAACTTCTATACCCTCTTTCACATACCCCTCTGGCCCCTCCAGTGAAATGGCTCTGTGCCATCAATAAGGTGGTGGGGAACTTTATCTGGGACAACAAAAAGCCTCGATATAGCAGGGGTAAGCTTCGATCTCACTGGAAGACAGGAGGCTGGTGCTTGCCATGGCTAGAGGGCTATACCTGGGCATATTCCATATCACAGTCTCTAAAATGGTTCTCTAACCCGTCTCCTGCTTGCTCACAATGGCTCCATATGGAGCAAGTCTCTGCCCAAGTAAATACACTTACCCGTTTACTTTACAAACCCCTTCCAAGCAAATTTGGGACCACCCCACTATTGCCCCAGCAGTTCAACTTTGGAACAAGGTGCATAATTGGCTCAAGGCTAATCCTACCCCCCTTGCCATATACCCCGATTTTCCATAACAAGCACATTCTGATAGAAAATCACCCTATTCACTGGCCCCAATGGGAGTGTAAGGGCATTAGGGTCTTAGCTGATGTTCTGGATGTAACAGGGCATCAGATCCAACCCTTTACAGAGCTTGCTGCAGCTAAGGGCCTTGGTAAATCTGACTTCTGGAGATATCTCCAGCTGCGCAGCTCTCTGACTCAATTTCTTAAATTATATTTTGCCCCCTATGACTCTTCCTCAAACGCTATCCACCTGGCTTAAGACTGGCAGGGGTCGTGATAGTAAAATTTATGCGGATCTTCGAGAGAGACTCCCCTCACAGTTGGCTGACTCAAAACAGAAATGGGAGAAAGCCCTGCAGGTGAGTTTAGAAGATGCTCAATGGGCTCTCTGTTGGAAGCTGGCACATTTGAGCTACCCAGATGCACGTAGTAAACTTATTCAGAATAAGCTGTT
Source organism: Neoceratodus forsteri (assembly GCA_016271365.2). NCBI lineage: Eukaryota > Metazoa > Chordata > Ceratodontiformes > Ceratodontidae > Neoceratodus > Neoceratodus forsteri. Next base: position 23,052,452 of record CM057451.1, read on the forward strand.
GCATCATTGGTACCGAACGCCTGCAGTCATGTACCAAGCTAAACTTTTGGATAACAAACTCTGCTGGAGGTGCCAGGCTCATACTGGAGATCTTCATCATATCATATGGCAGTGCCCAGTACTGGCCCCCTTCTGGCAGGCAGTGAATCACCTTGCCATGCAAACTCTCGGTATTACAACCCATTTGAACCCCCTGGTCTGGATTTTGGGCCCACCTCCTGTCGGCTCTCATTTCAAATCCCATCAGCTCCACTGGCTAGCTCTACTTAGTATTTCGACTAAGCGCCTCATTTTAAGACGGTGGCACTCAACTAAAATCTCCTCCCTCCTTGAACTTCAACACGCTCTTACACTCTTGGTATCGCTGGATCGCATGTCCCATGCTGTAGCCAATAGACTTGCAATATATTTTGCCTGCTGGGCCCCCTTTCTTGAATACCTGAAGCCGAGGACTGGGATAGGGTGAACTCTGTGCATGGTCTTTTTGGAATTCCCTCCTTATTGCTCCCAGTGGTGCAGCCCTCGCCAGGACCAGTCTATGCCAGCCATCATTCTTGTTTAATACTCAGAAGCATGCAGTTCATTAGTATCTTTTAACAGTATTGTATGGTCACCCAATATTTTGTGAATTGTGGGTATCACCATGGGCAGAGTACGGAGGAGGTTCCTCCCCTCCTCCCTCCTGATATTAGCCTATAACACCTTTTAGATCTTATAAGTGTATGCTGGAAGTATATGGCTATAATATTGTTTTGTACTCTTCTCTGCTATTGATACTCACAGTGTCTTGTCTGTAGACGTTGTCTGTAATGTGTTTAAAACTACAATAAAAAGTATTAACTGAAAAAAAAAAAGGTGACCCTAAAGTCCTCACTAATTATCAGCCCATAGCATTACTACCAACCCTTACTAAGATCTTAGAGAAACGTATCCATCGCCAGGTCTCATCTCATCTATTGAACTTTAATCTTCAGTCACCTGCTCAACATGGTTTCAGGGCAGGACATAGCACCACCACTGCCCTCATCTTATTCACCAGTAAGGTCAAGTCCAATACGGACAATGGTTTACTCACGGGTGCTGTGTTCATAGATCTCACCAAAGCATTTGACCTGGTAAACCGTTCTCTTCTCCTTCATCAACTACATTTGTTAGGCACCTCTGGACCCACCCTATCATGGTTGAGTAGCTATCTTACAAATCACTCCCAATCCATCTATTTTGGCAAAGTTCTGTCATCCCCTGCTAGTATCTCCTGTGGTGTACTGCAGGGCTCCATCCTGGGACCTCTTTTCCATCTTTGTTAATGATACTCCTTCATCCTCTCCCCACTGTCATACCATCATGTATGCTGACGACCTTGTACTCTATACTGCATCTCGTTCTGTCCCAGACATTAACTCCCACCTCTCTTCAGCATTCCAACAGATTCAACAGATCAACAGATTCAGACTCTGACTCTCCTCCAACTCACTCCTACTCAACCTACCGAAGACCCAGGTCATGCTTTTTGGGTCCACTAGGAAAGTCTCTGCTGAGGCCGCCAAGCTCTGTGTGGTAAGCTGTGATGGATCGGGAATCAAGTCTACTAGCTCCTTCAACTACCTAGGTGTTACCCTTGATTCTGCCCTTGATTTCTCTTTGCACAAAAATGAGGTTTGTAGGTCGGTCAACATCAAGTTAGGAGCCTCCTACTGTATGCGTCATTCCCTAACCCCCTCTGCCAGAATCTCTGTTGCGTGGGATGTACTGCTTCCTAAGTTTCTGTATGCTCTCCCCATTCTCTCACATGCCAATGTGGGTATACTCCATCACTGGGACACCACATATAACATCTGCAGATTTGCACTCTCTGTCCCTCACCTTACCCACCATTGCTTACTATACTCCTCACTGAACTGGCTATCCTCTAAAGCCCAGCGCTCCTTATCTCTGGGTTGCTTTATCTACTCCATGAACCGATCCCCCCACCCTGTCTGTATCGGGGCTATGCTCACCCCACTGATACCGGCCCATACTCTGAGGTCATCTAACTTGCAACTGTTCTCGGTTCCCCACTGCTCAACCAAAATTGGGGAACAAGCTTTCTCCCATTTCACCCCTAAATTCTGGAACACTCTACCAGACACCTTAAAGGGCTCCTCATCTCACCTTGCCTATAAATCTGCACTTTGTTCCCACCTTCAAACACTTGACTCCTGCGTATGTGCCTAACCCCCCACTCTCTGCTTCCTGCCATCCCTCCCCAGACCCTCTGGGCTCTCCTAACTGAACTATACTGTCTTACTGTATCGAATGAACTATTTTTCCATCCCTGCGTGGATGGTCACTGCTTGTTGTTTTGCTGTTGACTCCCTCTGAGGTGGTCACTGCTGTATTTTTCTGACCATTTGTACTGTTCAATCTCGAGTATGTATTTATTCACCTGGCCATTAGCAGGCCTGTACTGACAACTGTTTTGTATGTTTTCTTGTTGATTGCCATTGATTGTTACTGTACCCTCCCAGGTCATGCTTGAAAATAGGTAGGACTAATGCCTAATGCACTTACCCGGTTACCAAAAGCTAATAAATAAATAAAAATAAATAAAATACAGAACCAATATCACAAGAACCATACAAATCTTTTAAAAGAACAAGGTTTAAACAGTGCAATTCCTACCACAGTACTTAGATTTGTCTCTCTCTCTCTCTAAATACCTGCTTAAAGTGCTCGTAGATGTTTCTCTGTCAGAGTCTAGATAGAAGTGTCTGTCTGAAGTAAAACGGAATATTCCTTAAAGAAAACTGTATTTGCCAACCCCTTTGTGTGAGGTCACCTAGCTCCTCCTCCTCTGTCAGAATATATAAAAAAATATATCTATACAAAAACAGGATGTCTTTTCAAAGTATTAAATTTTGTAATCCTCAGCTCAACTCATTTTCTCTTTCAAATGACATTTCTTTGGTCTGGGAGTAGTATCCCCTCTCACACAGATGCCAAAGCATTTATGATTTTGCACCAGTGTACTAAACCTGGTTTCCCCCTTGAAACGTCATAAAAGGGATACTAATTTCCCTCTTAGCAGTCAAAGCTATAATTAACTTAGAAAAGTCAGTAATTAGCTTCCGGCCTTCCAGGTAACACCTTGTATCTAAAATCTGTGTGTGTGTGTGTGTGTGTGTGTGTGTGTGTGTGTGATCTCACATGCTGTTTCAACATTTCTCAAAAGAGACAGTCCATAAGAAAAAATTACTCACCTTAGTAATGTTGTTTCTTCTAATGGAGTCTTGCTGTATTCTGACTATTGTATTCTGACTATTGCAATGATTGCCAACCTTTGAACTGCCCCGGAGAACAAAGAATTAACTTTCCATGCAGGGCATGGAACGCTGAGCTCGAGCTCGCTTGAAGCCTCTGTCTGCTGTTGTTTAAACTCCAACCATCAGATCTTTACGAGCAATACTCACTAGAAGTTCTGTGTGGAAACTGTAAGACTCACACTAGCCAACTGGCAACTAAATTTATTAAAAAAGGTTTTTTTTGTTTCAAAGCAAAGAGTCAAGTCAGGAAACCCAAAAAACAAAACACACACACCCAACATAAAGGAGGGTGAGAAAGGGGCACCTCTAGGGTGCCAACACTGCTCCTGCCCACTCACATCCCAAAAACCAGGTTCTGAGAGGGGAGGCAGGGGGAGAGGTCAGAATACAGCAAGACTCATTAGAAGAAACAACAATACTAAGGTGAGTAATTTTTCTTCAAACAACATGAAGTCTTGCTGTATTCTGACTATTGCAGACTACTAAGCAGTACCTCCATGGAGGAGGGACAGAACCTACTTTGGGAATAGGCTCTGAAGTACTGTTGTGCCAAACCGAGCATCACTCCTAGCCTGGATATCCAGAAAGTAATGCTTGGTGAATGTATGGACTGTTTCTCCAGGTGGCTGCTTGACAAATTTCTAAGATAGAATATCCTGGCAGCAGCCAGGAAGCAGCTGTACTCTAGTAGAGTGAGCCCTCAGGCCTGAGGGTGGGGTTCTACCCAGTTTTCATAGCAGAATTGTATACAAGAGACAATCTACCTGGCAATAGATCTTTAGTGGCAGGTTTGCCCTCACCGACCTCTCCATAAGTGAGGAACAACTGAGGGACTCAAACCCAGACCCTTGGTGCGCTCTATGCAGTAGCTAAGGGCTCTTTTTACGTTCGGGCTGTGCAACCTCCTCTCTCCAGAGGAGGAATGGTCAGTGAAGAAAACAGGGAGAGACATAGACTGATTAAGGTGGAAATCTGAAACCATCTTAGGCAAAAACATCCTGTTAGTTCTTAGGACCACTTTATCTCTATGGAAAGAGATGAAATCAGGCTCCACTGACAGGGCTTGCAATTCACTGATACACCTGGCAGAGGTAATGGCTACCAAAAACACAGTTTTCCAAGTCAAGTACTTAAGCTCTGCAGAAGGCAAAGGCTCAAATGGTGGTTGCATAAGCTGAGCAATGCAAACATTAAGGTCCCAAGCAGGAGCAGGGTCCCTAAAGGGTGGATTGGTGTGCAGCAATCCCTTGAAGAACTTACAAAACACAGGATGGGCTGACAGAGGAGAGGGCTTGCCTACTGACAAGAAGGCAGAAACAGCTGCCAGATGCACTTTAAGTGTAGCTGGTCTAAGTCCCAAACCATTAAGATGAACCATATAGTCCAGGACTGTAGGCAACCCAGCAGATTCTGGAGAAATATGTTTATTAGAGCACCAAATTGTGAACCTTTTCCATTTGGAGTTGTAACCCATATGTCCATTTTTGTAACATGGATATACATATGTCTCTACGGGTCCGGGGAAGGATGAGGTTACCTGGCACAAGAGACCTAGGTTTGGCTACTCTGCACAGGGGCACCCAAGTAAATCCAACTACAGGAAGCAATAACTGTAATGTCCAGAATCAGAATTGGAATTTTTCAGTGTGGCTTTATTTATTAACTCACTGAACATAAACAAAGCACTGCATGGTCCCCCACAGGGCTACGTAACTGTAATGCAGATTAGAGGTTAACACAGCGGTCCATTTGAGGAATGAACACAATACAACAGTTGTCTGGCTTTGGACCTACCAGGCACTCAGCCCGGACTTTGCATGCGCATTGAATACACAGCCCGACTGGCCCGGCTCCCCTGCCGGCCACTCTACTGACGGTCCACTTGGCGAATGAACCCAAACTCTACTTGGAAAGACATCCCATCAAACAAGGAGGCTTCCAAACTGTGGCTCCCCACACCACTTGAAGTCTGCGACTCCTAGAGAGTTTTTGGTTTCGTACTTCCAATCGAAACTCCCATCCAAGGAGACTCCCATCCAACAAGGAGTAATTTTCCCATCCTGTGGCCCCCCACACCACTTAGAGTCTGCGACTCCTAGAGGGATTTTCTAGTTGCGACCCACGTCTGGGTACCCACCCCATCACTGGCCAAGCGCATGAGGCAAGTAGCAAAAACACAGAAGAAATCCGTAGAGGTGGACCTGGTTACTAAAGATGGGGTTTTTTCCCACCTCCAGCTCCCACAGCCCATACCCGGCCATTTCTCTGGACACACAGAACTTTAGACTTTAAAATGTAGATTGACAGTGGATGACCTGAAGCACCCCTCTACAGTGAACTTTAAATCCATTAACACTTTAAACAGATGACTGCTCTATTTGTTTGTCCTAGTTGACATAGTCCTCCCAAATAGCAGTCCCCAATACTTGAAATCCAACTGAAGAAAATAAGTTGTTTGCTCTTCCAATGGGGCCAAACACTCACCCATTCGTTGCAGGTGCCCCACAGGTGAAAAATTGTAACCTTTGCTGTTATACATGAACAGACTGAACTTAAATTAAAACAGGCAGCTTTCTTCCCAAGGTGGGAGAAGGAGATTGCCCCTGGAACCCACAAAGAACTTTTCCTCACCCCCCGAGGGAGGGGGGTAAACAGACAACTACTGGTGTCCTTCTTGTTTGCTTAAGGACAAACTGAAGACTGACTTTGAATTCCCAAGGTTCTAAACTTACTCTGAGCTGAAGATTCCAAATGTGGCTCATGCAGCTGCGACAGTTCTATTATGATGTCATCCCTCTAGTCTCAGCTGTGACTGAGGACAGAGTGAGACAGTGTGAAACCCATTTAACTGGAGTTTCACAAGCTGCCTTCCCTATCTACCACTAGGTCTTACTGGGATTCTAGTAACCCCGGGTAACAAAGGGGTTACAGAGTTGTAAGTCTTTCTGGTGGAAGGCTTTCAAGAAGCCTTAAGGATATCCAGAACCCCTTGAGAGAGGTGCAGATCAGCAAACTCTAACTCTTCAAGAGCCAGGCCTTGAGATTGAGAGATTTGAGGTCTGGATACCAAATTCTTCCCTGAGAGGATGTCAACAGGTTGTAATTCCTGGGAAGAGACAGGGGAAGGTGGACTGCTAAGGACAGCAACAGTGGGTACCAGGGCTGTCTGGCCCAGTCTGGAGCAATCAGAATCACTTTGCATGGTTGAGACCTGATCTTGACTAGCACTTTGAACAGGAGAGGGAAGGGGGGAAAGCACACAGGAACTTCCCTTCCCAATTCAGAATCAGAGCATCCAGGGACTGAGCCCAAGACTGGGGTCTGCAACAAAGAGAGGAAGTTGGTGATTGTCTGGGGCTGCAAAAGATCTATCTGTGGAGTGCCCCATCTGGAGAAAATCACTTCCAAAACTAGGGGATCTAGGGTCCATTCGTGATGACCCTGAGATATCCTGCTGAGAACATCTGCAAGGACATTGTCCTTCCCTGGGAGGCGAACTGCTATCAGAGAGGTATGCAGGGAATAGGTCAGAGACCACAACTTCATTGCTTCTGTGCACAAGGCCATAGACTGAGTGCCTCCTTGCTTGTTGATGTACCACATTGTGGTGGTATTGTCTGTTCTGATCTGGACCACCTTGTTCTGTACAGATTTGGAAAAGGCTTGCAGTGCCAGAAACACTGCTCTGAGTTCCAAGAGATTGTTGTGAAGCAGAGATTCTTGAGGTGACCACAGCCCTTGGGTGGTAAGATCCCCCAAGTGGGCTCCCCAGCCCAGCAGGGAGGCATCTGTGGTGAGTATTACTGAATGAGACTGAGTGACAAAAGGAACTCCCTGTCTTAAATTGTCCTGATCCCACCACCATTGCAAAGCCTGGATCAGGGTTCGAGTCACTGGGACTAGTTTGGTAAGGGAATCCTTTCTTTGGTACCAGAAGGCTCTTAAGTGGAACTGAATGTCCCTCATCTGGAATCTTGCCCCCTTGACCATTGTTGTAGAAGCTGCCATGTGGCCCAGGAGCTGCAAGAAGTGCCTTGCTGGTCGAGGCACCTGACGAGTGAATGAAGAGGCCAGTTCTATAAGGGTCCTTGCCCTGTCCAGGGGAAGGAAGGCTTTTGCTCTTATTGTATCCAGTTCTGCCCCATAAAGGTGAGGAGCTGTACTGGCTCGAGAACTGACTTTGGAGGGTTGAGGAGATATCCTAAGGAAGTAAGCACTTGCTGAGTTATTTGAAGATGTGACTTGATTTGGTCTGGGGACTGACCCACTATGAGCCAGTCATCCAGGTATGGAAAGATGGAGATCTTTTTTCTCCTTAGGAAAGCAACCACTACTGCCAGGCACTTTGTGAACACCCTTGGGGCTGATGTTAGGCCAAAGGGCATTGCTCTGAATTGAGAGTGGCCTGAGGGCAACTCAAACCTGAGGTACTTTCTGTGGGAGCACCTGATGGGAATGTGAAAATAGGCATCTTTGAGGTCCAGGGAGGCTAGCCAGTCCCCTGGCCTTAGAGATGGCAGAATTATTCCCAGAGTCACCATTTTGAATTTTGGTTTTAAAAGGTGCTTGTTCAGATATTTTAGATCCAGGATGGGCCGCCATTCTCCTGTCTTTTTGGGGGTTAGGAAGTACCTGGAGTACAATCCTTTGCCCTGTGTAGGTAGGAACCCTTCTATGGCTCTGAGATCCAGGAGGAAGAAACCTCTGCCTCTAGGGCAAGGGTCTCTGATGGATTTGCAGGTGGAAAGGATCTGGTTCTCACCTTGGGAAATTTTTGAAGCTGAGAACCAGTCCCTGCTTTACTTCCAGGACCCACTTGTCTGATGTTAAAGACTTGAGTCCTGGACAAAGTAAGCCAGCCTGCCCCCTACAGGTATTGGAGAATCGGCCCGGGCAGACCCATCAGGGTGTCTGCTTGGCAGGGGCTTTAGGCTGAGGGGTGGAAGCAGGCCCGCTCATTCCCCATCTGCCTCTCTCTCTGAAGAACCCCCTCTGAGCATAAGCAGAAGAGGAGGCCTGGGCTTGGAAAAAGGCCCTCTGAAAAGGCCTGCCCCTGCCCCTGGAATGCTGTCTCTGAGGAGTGGCTTGCCTTTCTTTGGCCTGAGCACTCCTGTAGGTGGTCCTGTACTCGTCCATCTTCTTCATGTAGTTCTCTGTCTGCTCCCCAAACAGAGAATTACCAATGACAGGGAAATCCATGGCCTTAGCCTGGGTATCCTGTGATAGGCTAGTACATCTGAGCCAAGCCATCCTCCAAAGGGCCACAGATGTAGCCATGACTCTAGATGAAACATCATTGGAGTCCACAGCAGCATGAAATTGCACCTTGGATGCCTCAATCCCATCCGTAGCCACCTGCTCCCGCTCCTTGGCAAGCTGGTCAGGGGCCTGTTTAGCTAGAGTCAGCACAGTGTCCCACCTGGACTTCTGGTATCTAGCTGTGTAGGCCATACAGTTAACCTGCCTGAGTCCCAAAGATGCTGCCATGTACTGCTTCTTTGCCATGGCATCAATCCTCCTGGAGTCCTTATCTGGGGGGGGTGTGAAGCCAAGAGAATATTTGCCTTATCACAGGCAGCAGCCTGCACTACCCTAACATGGCTGCATTGCTGGGAAAGGAACTCTGTGTCCGAGCCTGAAAGGGTATACCTCTTGTCCATTCTTCTGGCCACAGGAGGTATGGAATTAGGAGTTTTTAAAATTTTAAATGTCTGTTTTCCAAAAGATTTATGGAGGGGAATAGACAATCTCCTGGACTCTGGGATGTCCATCATCTCTACAAAATCAGGCTCCTCCTGATCCTCTACTGCTTCTTCCATTGGAAGCTGGAGGGTTTCAGCCACTTTCTTGTAAAACATAAAGTGGGAAGGGGACTCAGAAAGCCTAGGAGGAGAAACACCTGAAGGTCTGTCTGGGGAGATGTCCGGGTCAATAGGCACATCCAGACTTTCATAATCACCATCATCATCATCATCATCCTCATACTCTCCCTCCTCCTCCTCCGGTTCATAAAATTCTTCTAAAGTATAATCCGGAATGGGGGAACCGACCGAACTGAGCCCCTGACAGATGGTGCCAGTTCGGCCAGAACCGAAGTTAGCGACTGAACTATCCTTATCGCTTTGGCTATTTCATCAGCGGTCGGAGAAAGAACTTGTGGATCCAAACCGGTTGATTTTTCCCTTTTCTTTCTCTTAACCGGAACCGACTCCTCAGAATCGGCTCTCCTTTTGCCCGAAGAAGTTTCGACCTGGACAGAGGGCACTCCTTCTGGTTCGGTCGGAACCGAACCGGGCTGGCCATCCGGGTCAGTGGACTTCTTGGCCTCCCTTTCCCTCAGTCTACCTACTCTCTTATCCAGGGTAGCTTTGGGAAAACCTTTACAAATTTGGCAGTCTGAATTGAGGTGGTCAAACCCCAGACAATAAACACAGGTGGTGTGGGGATCAGCCTTAGCAAAGGCTTCCCCACATACACTACAGTGTTGAAACCCAGTGGGCCCGTTTTTTTTCTTGGGTTTCTCAGACATGGCCAGTCCTATCCACGACTTACCCTTTTTGGCAATCCGCCAGGCAAGACACCCCTATCGGTTCCTGACCGTGTTATGGGTCTTGGACAAAAACGTAATTAAATCCATTTTTTTAGAACCGATAGGGACCAGTTACCACACTCTAATAAATTCTGAAGTTTTTTTAAAACCAAACTGATCGGTTCAAACCGAACCGATCCAATGTTTGCAAGTTCCACACAGAAACTAAATGTAAAACCTATCTAGTACTCACGGTACCACAGACAGAGACTTAAACCGACAGGTTCAGTAGCAGAAATTCGGTAGAAACCGAGTGAAAAAACAACACTTTAACCGACTTTTTTGAACCAAGCAAAGGAGAAATCTCCAGAGCGACTGTTCAGTGAGGTGGAGTAAAGAATCTGACGGTTGGAGTTTAAACAACAGCAGACAGAGGCTTCAACCGAGCTCGAGCTCAGCGTTCCATGCCCTGCATGGAAAGTTAACTCTTTGTTCTCCGGGGCAGTTCAAAGGCTGGCAATCACTGCAATAGTCAGAATACAATAGCCAGAATACAGGAAGACTTCATGTTGTTTGAACCCATTTTTATATTACAAAAAATGATACAGTGATCAGAACCAGCTGTCCAAGTGTCACACTTGTCTCCAGTGCCAGTGTGAAGTAAGGTAAGGTAAGGAGCCCAGAGAGCCCAGAAAGAGGTTTGTTTTTTGTCTCAAGAGTCCATGTAAAGTAAGGCAAGGCTGGTGGTGGTGGTGGTGGAGAGGGTAGTGTGTTTTGTGTCCAGGCTTAATTTGAAGTAAGGCTAGGTTGGGGGGGGGAGTGTTCATCTCACGAGTCCATGTGAAGTAAGGTAAACCAAGGCAGAGGTGCATGTTTGTCTCCAGACCCCATATGACGTAAGGCAAGGCTGGGAGGGGTGTTGTTTCCGGAGCACATGTGAAGTATGGTAGGCAAGGCGGGGGGTGTGTTTGTTTTGTGTCTTTGGAGCCCATGTGAAGTAAGGCAAGAATAGTGGGTTTTGTGCATCTCTAGAGCACATGTGAAGTAGGACAAGGCTAGGGGGTGCTTTGTGTCTTCAGAGTCCAGGTAAAATAAGGCAAGGTGGGAAGGGGACACTGTGTGTCTCTGGAACACATGTCGTAAGGCAAGACTGGGGGTGCCATGTGTCTCCAGAGTCCATGTGATGCAAGACTATGGGGAGGGAGTGCTTTGTGTCTCCGAAGTTCAGGTGAAATATGTATATTATAGAACATAGACAGTTTATTGCTTTCTCCTACTCAAGTAATGCATTCCAAGTGATCTGCATAGTGCAGCCAAGGCACATCCACAACATTCTCAGATTTTTGACCAGTAAATCAAGAACAGCCAACCTGTATGTGTATAACATGACAAATGTTTAGTGCTAGATCCAGAAGAAGATAAGATCCTATGAATTATGGATATTTTGGATTGTGGTACAACTGTGTGAGACATGTGTGGGGTTGGTCAAAATAAGGGGGCTCCTGAAAATAGGGAGACCTGGAAGGAAATATTGCATGTGTTAGGAAAGATGTATGTTAATCTGACTGTCTCCTAAACCTGCCAGCAGTGATCCCTGAGAAGGTGGGACAACATGCCATCAGCCAGGGGCTTCATTTAATTGTTTAAGGTGGATTTATTTGACTCCTAATAGTGAAAAATGTAAGTGACTTTGAATTTTGCAGGCATGGAAGTCAAGCAATGGGCACAGGGTCATAACACCGCAGACAAAAACAGCGCAGCACACAGTGCTGCAAACAAAATGGCAAAAGGCAAAAAAACATCAGTCAATATATCGACTGGCACAAAATGTCACCCACATAACAAACTCGTAAGGCAACACTGGAAATTCTTTGTTTTGTGGAGGGCTCCTTCCCATGCACCCCCTGATGTGGGGGGCTTCACTCCCCACACCCCCAGACTAAAAATATGCAACTCCGAAAGGGAGTGGACTTCGGGGACGGGGAGACACTTGGGAGGGGGAAAACTGCCTTATTTAAAAAAAAAATTTCAAGATCAGGAGTCAGGGAACCAAACCGTGGTCCCCAGGTCTCCTATGCTGCCGTGTGCTGGTGCCTTAGCCACTCCACCATAGCAGCAGCTCAACCAGGCACCACACCAATGAGAACATGATCTCTTCCACCTTTGAGCGGACAGCGACAGGGGTAGTGGTAATTCCCTAACGCTATTCTACCCAGTCATTGTCAGAGTTTACGGCACTCTCACAGCGTAGTTAATACCTCGTTGTTATTGCAGCGACATATTGACCACTGAAGTTTTTGACATCAATCATCCAAAATTAACTGAACCTCAGAAACCATAATGTGTAGCAATCTTATTTAAGAAATAAAGTGGGTGGCATGTGTGTATGTGGGAAGGGGGGCCCATTGTTATTGTTAACTGGTGCAGGATTTATCTACAAGTTTAATTTAATCTTTTTTTAATACTCTGCCTATCATCATAATGAACAAATCACCCTTGTGGTTGTCCCTTAACAGTAGCAGACTGGGTCCCCTTCCCTCTGTTTTCATTGCCTGCTACTCTAGTGCTCTGCTGCTGTGTTGCGGTAGTATGAGAAATGCAGAGGTTTGTCAGTGTTGTCAAATACAGGGCACGCTTTAGTAGGTGTGTCCCTCATTCTCAATTAGCCAGCATGCTAGCGCTGACACAAGAATTATGTAAAGTGGACGCAACTTGTAAGAAATGTGCTGCTGCAATCAGAGATAAGCTCATCATGCAGTGGCACAGATGACACACCTCCCCTACATGCCTTTCCTGGTGAAACATTTCAATAAACATGGCAGCGGCTCCTGCCACCGCCACACAATCCCAAAAGAAAGCCAACATTGGGGCTGCAATCCCCATGTCGGCACATCTGCTACCCCTGCAACATTTTGTGGCACACTGGGAGACCGCCTCAATGTGCTGCTGCTCACAGAAAGCCAATCACATCAGCATGTCTCTGGCCCCACCCCCACTGTGTGGCACACTAGGAGCCCACCCCAGTGTAGTCAACATCACCCCCCGGAAGTCATGGGGCACACTGGCAGCCCACCCCAGTGTGCCCAACATTTGTTTTATTTCACCTGTAAAGAAAGAAAAGGGTCCCACGACGTCCATTTTTTTTTTCTGTGCCTGAAAAAAAGGAAACGGTCCCTCGTTGTCTCATGGTGCCCCCCAACCCACACCCACCCTCTGCACACCCCATCTCCCCACACCCCTCACCCCATACTTACCTCCAGAGGTCTGGTGCTGCGATCTTCAGTGGAGGGACACATCTGGACTCTTAAAGCTGAACTACAAAATGAAGAAATACCGTAAGCTGTATAATGGCAAAAATGGGGAGGTTCAACTTAGTTGATATCTCAGTCATTTTTGAATTTTGGCTCCAAATTTTTTACATGGGGTTCTTGGGGCCCCACCTCATGAACACATGCACTGTCATCTTGTTATTCGGTCCCGAAAGATAATTTCACGGTCACTGCGCGGAATCACCTTTTGGGACCAATTAATGAAATGACAGTGCCACTGTTCATGAGATGGGGTCCCAAAAAGCCTATGGTGCTAATCTGGTGAAAAGAATCCAAAAAATTACTGTGTTACGAGCAGGCATTGTGCAGTTTCCACTCGCGCTCGTAACTTTGACAATTTTTAATATTTTCATTCCAGATTTTCAACATTGCCATTTTTTCACACCTCCTTACGAAGAGTACAGCTGTCATTTTTCACAGCCTGCCCAAAATGTGTTTTCGCACATGTGGCACACAATGACACTGTGGGAAATCAACATTTGGGACAGATTAATAAAATCACAGTGACACTGTTCATGAGCAGAGGTCCCAAAATGCCTATGTTGAAAATCTGGTTAACAAAATCCCCAAAATAATTGCATTATGGGTGTGCGTTGCGCTGTTTCTATGCACGCTCGTGACTTCACCAATTTTTCATATGTTCACTCCAGATTTTCAACATTGCCATTTTTTTACATCTTCTCATGAACAGTAAAGCTGTCATTTTTCACACCTGCCCGAAATGTGTTTTCGCACCTGTGGTGCCAAATGGCGCAGTTGCTGTGCAAAATCACCTGTCGGCTAACAAACTGATAGTGCCACTGTTCATAAGGTGGGGTCACAAAAAGCCCATGCTGAAAATTTGGAGTGAAAATACCAACAAACGCCCAGGGCATCAGGGTTTCCAACTATAAAGCCACACCCTGTAGAGACTGGCAGGCGTCGGGGTGTGACTTGGGACTGTCGGCTGTAATGCTCACGCCATTCCACCCCTACCTTGCAGCCAGTGATGGGAATCGAGGTGTGCCTTGGACTCTTCGGTCAAAAAGTTGACCCCATTCTCCTATACTGCACCCATCTCAGCATATTTCCTTATGGAATGGGGTGAGCGTAAGGCCCAAACACCCCAAGGCACACCGCAACACTTGTCGGTGTCTGCAGGGTAGGGTGAGGTGAAATGGCATGAGCATTATGGACGACGACTCAAAGGCACACCCCAATGCCTGACAGTCTCTGCAGGGTGGGGGTGGGGTTGGCATCAGTTCAATACTTCACTGTCATTCCTATTATGCATCTAACTCCTGCACTACCAATGCCAATGCCAGCAAGACAACATTCAGCATTGACAAATGCTTGTTTTCTTGTGCTCAGATCAGAATGGCAGTTTGTATAATAATAATCCTTTGCATAAGCTGCCTTGCTTGTCTACTTCTTGCAATTTGGGTATGGTGTGTAACTTGCAGGCGGTGGGCTGGCATAAAATCCTGGAGAGTTGGTGTTGGTGGAAGAAAGGGGTAATTAACAAACAAAGGGGGTGTGATCTGGGGGATCTATTTCACAGAGTGTGAGAGAATTGGGGAGTGAGAAGCAATCCACTTTACAAATGAAGCAAAGAATGAAATTTCATAAACTGCTTAATTTTTAAAACATTTCTGCAGGAAACAGTAACATCCTTATCACAGAATATTTCATCCTGGTTGGCTTTAATGCATCTTACGTAGCTCTAAAATGCAGGAAAATGCACCATAAACAATTATGTTTTAAAAAATTTCCTGGGAAGGGGCATGCCCCCAGACCCCCCTAGCTTTGTGAGAATGTGTGTACCCCCTTTTCACTGACTCTGTGCACGTCTCTGAATATGGGCTGTTGGGCCCCCTACTTTTTTCACCATAACTCGAGCATTGGTCAGCACTACGCTGTTCCTATCCTCCATTTTATGACAACATCACTGACGAGGTACACAACAGACCACCTCCTACAGGAGCAACATGCAATGTCCTACGTAGCACAACAACAACCTATGTTGACAACATGCCTCCTGCCTTCTCATTCACCAAGCAGTCCTCTGGATACATCAGACAGACCTCCAGCACTGACACAGCTGACATTGCCCTTACTCAGTAGAGCCCCGATGTTTCTTCCGCTCCAGAAACAGAAGCCGAAAACAGTAAGTCTGCTGAAACTGCTAATGGTAACCAGCAATCTACAATCCCGTTTGACTGATATTTACCCATAGGGACACAGCAAGGCAACATACAACTGAATGTGTACAACTATGCCTCTCATTCACACTGTTGCCAAAGTTAAAGTTGTTGTGTAAGCTACAATGTTGTTC
The DNA here is from genome assembly GCA_016271365.2 of Neoceratodus forsteri. NCBI lineage: Eukaryota > Metazoa > Chordata > Ceratodontiformes > Ceratodontidae > Neoceratodus > Neoceratodus forsteri. The sequence continues at coordinate 23,067,926 of CM057451.1, forward strand.
TAACAAGTATGATGTTTTCCTCCAAATTCCTCAGCCCCAAAAGTTTAAAAAGTTATCAGCAAAATGTTATGAAATGACAGCAAAATGTTATGAAATCTTGTAAAATGACAACACAGGTTATTTAGTAAAGATCTACCAGTTAAATCTGCTATTTATTTAAAACTTCTATGTACTGTGAATTGGGGCCTAATATCTACTCCCCCTACCTTGGATGAAGCCTCTCACAAGAAGCTAAGGGTGCAGGGCAAATGCCACAAATAGCTTAATAGCATAATGGCGGATGCTGCCTCAGTTATAGCACTTCCAGTTAGTATTATTTTCAACTTGTCTTTTGTTACAGGTACTATACCTAATATATGGAAACATACTCTGGTCACTCCTATATTTAAATCTGGTTCACAACATGAGTTTTGTAACTACAGACCTATTTCTATCTTGTCTGCTTTAGCTAAAGTTCAGGAAAGAATAGTTTATAATCAGTTGATTGGGTATGTGGATCGCTTTGGATTATTGTCTCAGAACCAACATGGTTTTAGAAAGGGAAGGAGTACTGAGACTGCCTTGGTCGAGTTCACGAACGTGGTACTTAATGGCATGGATAAAGGGTATCTGACGGGTGCCGTGTTCGTGGACTTGAACAAGGCATTTGACTCAGTTGATCACCAATTGTTGATTTCTAGACTTGAGTCATTGGGAGTTGGTGAGTCTTTCTTGGACTGGATGAGGGATTATTTAACAAATAGGTTTCAAAGGGTTAAATATAGGGGTGCTGCATCAGACTCTGTAATGGTTAAGTGTGGGGTTCCACAAGGTTCTATTTTGGGGCCACTTTTGTTTTCTTTGTTTTTTGATCAACTAGTAAGTGTGATTAATAATGCTTCTCTAACACTTTACGCTGACGATGCAGTAATTTATATGCAGGGTTTGTCAGTTGGAGATCTAGGTGTTTCTTTAACAGAGGAAATGTGTAATTTCAGTCTTCACTTATGGCCTGTAAATTACTCTTAAACAAATCTAAGACAAAGGTGATGGTTTTTGGTACCCCACCTAGACTGAGATCTGAGGTTAGTACTTTGGAAGTTAAATCTCTTGATGGATTACTGTTTGACTATGTTGATACATTTCAATATCTTGGGGTATTACTAGATCCTCATCTAAGTTATGAATCTCATTTTTTGAGGGTTACCTCAAGAATACATTGTAGACTAGGTTCTTTGTACAGAATCCGTTCATTTCTTATTCCTGAGTCTAGGCTGGTTATTTCAAACTGCTGCTTACTTCCTATTGTGAACTATGCAGCTATAATTACTGACACTGCTTCTGCGACAGTGATTTCAAAGAAATCCACTTTACTTCACTTGATAGCTAAGTTTGCTTTAAATTGTTCTAAGTCATCTCATCATTGTGTGATTTTGAAAGAAATGGGCTGGTTACCGGTTTCATTAAATTTCCAATACTGTGTGGCCAAGTTCATATATAAAGTTATGGACTCTGGAATTCCACATAGTATTTCAAAGTTTTGAGACCTGATATTGATGGTCATTATTCTAGACATAGGTCAGACAGTAGGTTTCTCGAGATTCCTTTTATGAAATCTAAAAGTGGACAAAGATCCTTTGCTTATATTGCTCCACTTATTAGGAATGAAATTCCTCAAGATATTAGGTGGTTGTGTTCTGTCAAATAGTTTGCCGATACATTAAGGATGTATTTCGAATCTCAATTTAACTGTAACTGTTTTTTATGAATTTTGTTATGAATTTTATATGTAACAAAGACATTTTTGTCTGCAATCTGTTGTGTTGTATATGTATGTTTGATTATGTATTGTCTGTATGCAATATATGTGGGTCGCACCTGTAAAAGGCACTTGTTTCCAGTGTGCTTACCCGTTAAGCTAATAAACAAACAAACAAACAAACAAATACTGATCTGAAATGGATGATGCTACTCTGGGACAGAGCTTGGGGCAATACAAAACCTCGCATCTCCAATCAGATTGGGAGAAATACAGGGGACTAAGAAACAAGTGTAAGAAAGCCACAAAGAATGCAAAAAGCCAGTATCTGCGTGGTCTCCAATCTCAGCACCTATGGGATCCCAAGAAATTCTAGGGTCAAATTAATGCGTTGCTGAAGGGTGGCACCAGCACTCAGGATGGAGCTGTCCTGATTGATGGTACTCTGACCAGTGACCCCTCCACAGTAACTGAGGCCTTCAATACCCTTTTTACTGATCTAGACAAGTATAAACCTCCTACCCATTCCGCCCCCCATCTAAGAAAAGTCACTGAATGGGATCTCCACCGGCCTCAATTTCATCTCAAATTAGTCAAGCTATCAGAAGTTCTACCCCTCCTGAAGCGGATATACCCTGACTCGTCCCCTGGATTTGACCAACTGGAGCCCCGACTGCTGCGGGCTGCTGCCCCGGCAATCGCTCTACCCGTCACCATGCTAATAAACTGGTTCCTACTGGAAGGGAGTGTCCCTAGCAAATGGAAGGTGGCTGTTGTAGTCCCTGTTCTTAAGACGAGGCCACATGCAAACACAGAGAATTACAGGCCTATCTCCATTCTCTGCCCTTTGGCAAAAGTGCAGGAGAGACTGCTCTACAACCAACTGCAGACCTACCTAGAACATCATCTGCTCTTGGCCAACAATCAGCATGGCTTCAGAAGAGGTCATGGAACTGACATAGCCCTAATCTGACTCACAGCTGACACCCTGGATGCCATGGACAAGGGGTCCCCTACTGGGGCTATATTCATTGATCTGTCGAAGGCATTCGACCTGGTTAGCCACAAACTGCTTATCCGCAAACTTCTACTGCTTGGACTTGACATGCTGTCACTTACCTGGTTCGAAAGCCATCTGCTCAATAGGACTGAAAAGGTAAAATGGAAAGGGGTGCAATCAGGCTGCAGACCTGTGACTACTGGAGTACCCCAGGGCTCGATTTTAGGCCCTCTACTATTCACCCTCTTTGTTAACGACACTGGGTGTGACTGTGGTCTGGAAAACCTAATCCTGTATGTGGATGACTCGGTAGTCTACTGTAGTGATCCTCAACCAAGTGTCATCACAGCAAAGCTGCAGGCCAGTCTCATGGTAATAGAGGCCTGGTTTACCTCTAACTCACTGGTGCTGAATGACAAAAAGACCAAGGATGTCCTTTTTGGGACCAAACGCCTGGGAGTTAACAGGCAACACCTGCTTCAGCTCCACACAGCCACAGGGTCACGAATTGAAGTCGTGGACAAAATTAAATACTTGGGAGTCTACCTAGATCAAGAAATGTCCTACAAGCTGCATATAGACTATGTAGCTAAGACCACTCACCAGAAGCTTGGCCTTCTTCACAGGCTTGGAAACTCCCTAACAATATGACGCATGACTTGCTATAGCCAAAAGCACACTACTTCCCACACTCCTCTATGGAGCTTCCCTCTTACATTTCCTTAAGGAGAGTGAACACCACAAGCTGTCTGTCCTCTGCAATAGGACTGCATGCTTTGCTATTTGCTCCCTGCCCAGGAGGCATCATTGTGAGGCCCTTGCAGACCTCAACTAGCCCTCAATAGGGCACAAACTGTCCTATCCCTTACTATGTCTGACCTACAAATTCACCAATGTTGGCTCTCCCCCTAACTTAATTGGCCTCCTGAATCCATGAGCTCATCAGCGGACTCTACAGTCATCAGTTAGCTGCCCCCTCAATATCCCTCATGTATGCACCAACCTAGGCAAGAGATCCTTTGGGTACTCTGCACCCTACCTCTGGAGCTCACTCCCAGAGAATCTGACTGGAAGCTCCACCCTTGAAGGGCTTAAGTCCAGCCTAAAAGTGTACATGCTGGGGCAGTGTCTTTGCAGCTGCTACCGTTAGCTCCTCCTCTTAGCCCTGAATGCTGTCCTCTTGTACACTCCTAAAGGACTAATAAGTCCTGTACACTACATTAGGTCTTTGACACATGGAACACATTCCTCCGAGCACAAGAACTTGTGAAATTATTTATCCTGGTGTCACCCTAATGTCACTGTCTGTCTCCTCCTTCGTGACTAATTGTTGTTGCAGTACTCTGTATGTGAATCCTATGTCTATTGCTGCTATGTCTGTTATTTCTGTGTCAAAAGTATACTGCGAACTGATTGTATGTGAACTTAATAAATGATGTATGCAATTAATTCTGGGTTGCCCCTGAAAAAGGGGTCTCTGGTCTCAGTGGGTTCACCCAGTTACCAAAATGCAATAAATAAACAAACTTCTGTTCATCAATGAAATGTAGCCCATCGCATCTTTAACACAGGGACTATTTTATGTCTGTTTTCTATTTATGCAGTAATAACACAAACATTTTTGATAACAAGTTTTAAAAATATAGAAGTTTCTGTCTCAATATTTCCTACAGTTGTGTTGATATAGTGGCCATTTCATAATCTCAATAAGGCACTCCAGGCACTGCGAGAAAGCTGCATTAAAGGCAAATGGTATGCTTGGATGCATGGGGAGGGGAATTACCAGTAGAAAAAGAGAAGTAGCAATGCCACTCTATAGATCCCTGGTAAGGCCGCACCAGGAATACTGTGTGCAGTTCTGGTGACCACATCTTAGAAAGGATGTGGAGAGAATGGAAATGGTGCAAAGAGCCACAAAAATGGTACAAGGACTGCAGCAGAAACCATATGAGGACAGATTGAGGGATCTCAACATTCATCCCTTGGAACAGCGGAGGGAAAGGGGAGACATGATCGAAACCTTCAAATACATGATGGGAATAAATAGGGTACAGGTTCAGGACATATTTCAGCTAAAGAGTTATACAAGAACTAGACAGCACATTATGAAGCAAGAGGGGGGAAATTCAGGAGCAACACATGTAAGTTCTTTTTCACAGAGAGGGTGGTTGATGCATGGAACAACCTCCCCTAGGGGTATGCGTAGTCAAAAAAGACACTCGGGGAGCTGTGGTGGGATAATGGCCCTTCTCAGTTGGTGGAAGCATTCCACCTTTGGCGCCATGTTTTAACCCACCCAAGGCATACCGTTATCCCACCAAAATGACCCCCACCCCGTCATGCCTTATTGCTTAATTGTCTCCTTTAGCATGTATTTTTTGTTACCCTTTTGTGAGATTGTACCTCTGCCAGGAGTTTTTGCCTGACTTCTTGGAGATCTCTAATTTATGAGACTGCTTTAGAGAAGAGGAATCAGTGGACATTTTCAGAAAGAGATTTTCAGTTCATTTAACAGGGGAACTTTCTTGAAGGTTGTTAAAAATGCTGGAGCAGATGAAGATTGTATTTTCATGTTCTCCTTTCTTGTGTCTTTGCACAATTTCTTGTATCTCTGCTAAAAAAGCTTTGCACAAATCTCAGTTTTGTAAAGAATAATATGGGCCTAGACTCAAATAGCATTCAGTATGCGTATCTGCCTTTGGCATACAGAACCCATAAGAGTTGTACATTTTAAAGCCTGCTTGTCCACTTTAGGTTAGGCATTAGTTTTTGTTCAGACAGATATGAGACCTGAAACTGGAATCCACTTTGATTTTTAAATCAACCTCAGTCATTGAGATGCTAATTGTTTTGCCTTCTGTGCTCTAAAATTTGGCAAAACGCACATAAATTCAATAATTTCAGCACAAGTCATTGGGAAAGAACAGTTACGAACATACGGACATATGAAACTGCCAGCAGATACAGGCCATATGGTCTATCAAGTCTACTTGAGTGTGCAGCTAGTAATCCCTTATTCTGCAACTGCCCCTTCCTCCCCTTCCCCCCCATGTTGACCCACCCCTTCACTTTGTCCCATCCCCTTTTAAAACTACCAACCGACTTGCAGAACATCACCTCTTCAGGCAGTGGGTTCCACCTAGACACCACCCTTTCTGTGAAAAAGTGCCTCCTCATTTTTCTCTTGAATCTTCCATCCTCCAGCCTCAGACCATGCCCCCTGATGTTCCTCCCCCTTAATTTAAAAATTTTCTCTGTACCAGTCCTGTTAATACCTTTCATGCATTTAAAGGTCTCAATCATATCCCCCTTTCCCTCCTCTCTTCCAGAAAGTACATGTTCAGCTCCCTCAGCCTCATCTTGTAGGGCTTATCTTCCAATCCCAGGATCATCCTTGTTGCTCTGCGCTGGACCCCCTCCTGTAGTCTCACATTCTTCTTTAAGTATGGGCACCAGTACTGCATGCAGTACTCCAGGTGCGGCCTCACTAGTGACCTGTACAGAGGCAGGATCACCTCCCCCCTCCTGGAGGTGATTCCTCTATCAATACACCCCAGCATCCTGCTGGCTTTAGCTGCTGCTTTCCTGCACTGTGCAGAGTGGTTCATTTGCCCTGTTATAACCACTCCAAGATCATTTTCTTCCTCTGTAGTGGCTATCTGCATCCCTCCCAACAGACAGTCCCTCCTTGGGTTTCTTGCTCCCAAGTGCATGACTTTGCACTTCTTGGCATTGAATCCTAGCTGCCATGTGTCTGACCAGCACTCAAGTTTAGCCATATCCTCCTGCAGCCCCTGTCACCCTACTGCATCATCCACCACTTTTCCAATCTTGATGTCTTCTGCAAAGAGACTTATCTTGTTCTTTATGCCATGTGAAATGTTGGCGATGAAAATGCCAAACAGCATTGGGCCTAGTACCAATCCCTGCAGTACCCCACTTGTTACAGCCCTCAGAGCTGAGAGGTCCCCTCAAACCACAAGCCTCTGTTGTCTTCCCTACAACCAGTTCTTGATCCAGTTCACCATCTTTTCGCCTGTTCCTAAGTATCCCACCTTGCTAATCAGCCTCCCATGTGGCACTGAATCAAAAGCCTTGCTGAAGTCCAGATACAGGAAATCAACTGCATGGCCCTTATCCAGTTCCCTAGTCACCCAATCATAATAGTCCAGTAGGCTGGTCTGCCAGGATCTGCCTGAGACAAACCCATGTTGCTTACTGTCCTGGAGCCCATTTCCTTCCAGAAAGGTTACCAACCTCTCCTTGAGGATTGTCTCCATTAACTTTCCCACAACAGATGTGAGGTTTACTGGTCTATACTGTAATTGCCCAGTTTATTCTTGGATCTGCTTTTGTGGAGGGGTGCCACATGAGCCATCCTCCAGTCATGGGGCATGCACCCAATTTCCAAGGAAGTGCTGAACAAGTCTGCCAATGGCTCTGCCAGGACCTCTGCTAATTCCTTTAGAACCCAGGGTTGTACGCCGTCAGGTCCTGGCACATTATCCACCCTTAGTGCTCTTAAACCTTCTAGTACCTTGCCCGCTGTGATTTTCCCATCCATCACTCCCCCCTGTGCCTAACCTCCCTAATCCCTGAGGCAGTGTCCCATCCTTCTCCTTAGTAAATACAGAAGAGAAGTATTCATTAAGCACTTCTGCCTGTTCTGCCCACTCTTGCTACTACTCAGTACTGACACTGTATTGCAGCACTGGGGATGCTGCACTGTAGAGGTGCCATACTTCACAAGATTATGTTTAACTGGAGTTCCTTCTGCCCACCTTTGATTCCTATCCAAGTAAAAGTTACAGATCCATGGCACTTATTATAACAGTAGGGCTATTTTTATTAAAATAAATATAATACAAGAACATTACATATGTCATACAACTTTCATAAACATTAAACATTCAATGATGATACACCCATGAGAAACTTCACAGCCCTACCCTATTACCCATCACTTTGTTATTGTTTTCCACCCTCTTTTTTTGTTACAGAAAATAAGAAATAATTTCCTTTTAATATGTGCCTAAGTTTTCATTATCATGAAGAACCTTCCAAGAGTTCCTTTAGTCTGACCTTGCAGAACTGTCCACTTTCCTTTTCGTGGATAGCATTGTTATTTCAGTACGCTGTTAACTGATTCATCTTGATTAAGATATTGCTAGAGTACAGAAGTACTAAAAGGCATCTGAAGTGCCCTACATTAAATTAAGAATAGCAAACCACAGTCTAAGCATGCTTGTATGGAACTTAGATCATCCTTGAGTACACTGACTGAGAATAAAATTATCATATGTTATTGTATGGAATTCTGGAATGTTGCAAACAGTCGCTATTTTCATCCAAAATGTTTTAACAAGTGGCCAGTCGAAAAACTAAATTGGATTGCATTTCTAGTAATCCATTCTAGGTGTTTTTGGGTAATGTACTATCTGGAGCCCTTTTCAAGTCTGAGCTTTCCATTGCTTAACCTTGATACAAGATGGCCACCAAGGCAATACTGAGTTAAGATCTCCCCTCTGGAACAGGCAGTGATTCAACTAGGTTAGGGGATAATGGACTGGACTTGGCTGCGGCCACACTGATTTCTTTATTGGTCATTTATGGATACATTTTGATTTTGCTGATTCCATTAAGAGGGTCCCTAAAGAAGCGCTCTCTTTTCTTTTTCCTTTTGTTTTTAGCATGGCTGCTCTTACACGCACCTCCATCTTTTTGTAATGGAATGTTTTATGTCATGACAGATAAGTTAACATACTGTAGCATTAACTTGGAGCTGTTTTCAGATAGATAAGTAGTGTCATTAGTATATGTTTAATGTCTTTTTGTTTCTGTTGCGAAGGGTCATCTTCAAGGTGGGCTTGCTCACCTATAAGGCCCTATATAGACCGGGCCCTGGCTATCTGACTGAGCTCCTTTCATCGGCAATCTCAACCCACTCCCTCCGGTCCTTAACTAGAGGGCTCCTCGAGATTGCTAGGGTTAGGCTTAAAACCTTTGCCGACCATGCATTTAGTGTCACCGGTCCTATCCTATGGAACTCGTTTCCAGCTAGTGTCAGAGAAGCCCCGATAGTTGAGGCCTTTAAGAAGGGGCTGAAGACCTACCTGTTCTCACAGGCCTTCCCTGAAGCAGCTATGTAACCACTGTACACCAACCTATTGCATTCGTAGACTATAACATAATTTATTTTTATTTTTATTTATTTTTTATTTATTGAAAACTAGGATTACAAATACCTTTGAAGCAGAGGTTCTTTTACAAAGGTTACGTGTCAATAAAACATTGGATTACAAACACCTCTTTTGGTCACCACCGCTTCTGACCCTCTATAACTCTACCTGCACACTCTAAAGTTCAGCTACCACAATAAATTTCTTGTTCACCTTAGGTATGCTCTTAGTACTGTTGCAATAAAGTTGACCTCTCCTACCTGATGTATTTTAACTGTACTTGCTTGAATCTGTATCTGTATGTACCATAATGTACTTGCCTGCTGTATATACCCCTTTCTGTTTTGTAATGTCTATGTACCTTGTCTATTGCCTTACGACGTGGAACCTTTGTAAACGAGCTTTTAGCTCAAAGGTGTTATCCGAGATTCCAATAAATAAATAAAAAATAAATAAATAAACAGTACAGGATACAATACAGTGTAGAATTAAGATACAACAGAAAGTACAACAGAAAGTACACTTTGTTCATACATCATACCAGAACCATAATTTTTATGGGTTTTTTTTAATGCATTCGGGGAGGGAGGTGAGGATAGGTTACATGGTGTGAAAATAAACACTATGGGTGACAAGGGTAGGTGAATGTGGAAGAAGAGATGGTGGTGGAGGCAGGGGCAAACATGGGGAATGTCTGTCATAAGTGCTGAAGTCACTGAAAGTGCAGTGGGTGGGGAGGGTAGAGAGAAGAGGGAGGAGTAGATAAGGTGACAGAAGGAATTGCAAATGGGAGGAGTAGAGATTGAGACAAGAGGGAGGGAGGGAAGCAGATGGAGGGAGTAGGTAGGGGTGGAGTGGAGAGGGAAAGGGGTCAGGCAGCATAGGGACAGCTAGGGGAGGAGGAGTAAGAACCAGTCGAGAGGATAAAAACAAGGGGGGGGAGGTTATGGCTAGTCAAGGGTTAAGAATGAGTAGTCGTCCCAAAGGTTTACAGGTTACAGTCGCACTTACTAACATTAGCGAGGTGGAAGCGCAGTTTGCGTTTGAATGGGCCTAGCTTATACTCATCTATAATTTCAGGAGGGAGGCTATTTATCAAGGTTGGGGCCCTGGTGTAGAAAGCACATTGAGCCAGTGAGGTACAGCAGAAAGGCACAAGATAAGTGGGTCTGAGTGAGCTGCGAGTGAAGCATGAGTTAGGGGTAGGCATCATAAAGACCTGCATTGCGGGGGTGAGGCCAAGGCAGATTTTCTTTCCAAGAAGGCAGGTTTGATAAGTTAATCTACTGTCAAGGTTAAGCCAGCTGGAGTGTTTGTAGAGGTCACAGGTATGTGTACGCTTACCTGCTCCTGTGACAAGCCTACAGCACTTATTCAGAGCAATCCTGACTCTTTTTAGGGTGCTTTCTGTGGCAGTCCCATAGAAGATAAGCCCATAGTCAATATTGGACAGGATGGCACTAGTTACAGCTGTGCACGTGGCTTCAATGGTCAGACAGCGGTGATCTCGGTAGAGGACCCCTATTCTTGAGTTAATGGTATTTGTGATATGGCATACATGTGAGTGGTAGGAGAGTGTGCTGTCAAGTGTAATACCAAGATATTTAAATTCTAGAACTTGATCCAGCATTTGCTGCTGATTGTTGAGGATAGTTAGGGAGGTAGTTTTAAGCTTGCTGTGGGAGCTGTGGAACAGCATAACCTTAGTTTTTTTTATAACTTACTAGCAGTTTATGCTGCTTAAACCATGACTCAGTAAGGCTGAAATTCTCCTGGAGGTTCTGGGAGACAGGGGACAGGATCGGTATGGGTAGCGATAAAAAAATTACTCACCTTAGTAATTATGTTTCTTCTAGTGGAGTCTTGCTGTATTCTGACAAGTGCAGTTAGCCCCAGCCTTCAAACTGCCCCGGAGAACAATGGGTTAACTTTTCTATGCAAGGCATAGAATGTTGCTGTCGAGCTCGGTTGATGTCTCTGCCTGTTGTATTTTGAACTGCAACCGTCAGATCTTTACGAGCAAAAACTCACTAGGTGTTCTGTGTGCAAACTGTAAATTTTACTAGCCAACTGGCAGAAAAATAATCTTTTGGGTTCCCAAAGGAAGACTCAAGTAAGGAAACCCAAAAAACAAAAACCAATAAAATTTAAATAACATATCACCCCATGAGTAACAGAAGGTGTAAGGGGGCACCCCTGGGGTACCAACACTGCGTCTGCCCACCCACATCCCAAAAAATCCAGGTTCTGAGAGGGGAGGTGGGGGGAGGTCAGAATACAGTAAGACTCCACTAGAAGAAACATAATTACTAAGGTGAGTAATTTTTTCTTCAAACTACATGAAGTCTTGCTGTATTCTGACAAGTGCAGACTACGAAGCAGTACCTCCATGGAGGAGGGACAGAACCTACTTTGGGAATAGGCTCTGAAGTACTGCTGTGCCAAACCAATCATCACTCCTAGCCTGGATATCCAGAGAGTAATGCCTGGTAAAGGTATGTACTGTTTTCCAGGTGGCTGCTTGACAGATTTCTAAGAGAGGGATATCCCTGGCAGCAGCCAGGGAAGCAGGTGTACCTCTTGTAGAGTGAGCCCTCAGGCCTGAGGGTGGAATCTTTCCCAGTTTCTCATAACAGAATTGTATGCAAGACACAATCCACCTGGCAATAGTTCTCTTGGTGGCAGGTTTGCCCTTTCCTACCTCTCCATAAGTGAGGAACAACTGGAGGGAATCATACCTGTGACCCTTGGTACACTCTATGTAGTAGCTAAGGGTTCTTTTAACATCCAAACTGTGTAGTCTCCTCTCCCCTGAAGAAGAATGATCAGTGAAGTAAACAGGGAGAGACATACACTGATTCAGTTGGAAATCTGAAACCACTTTAGGCAAGGACTTTCTGTTAGTTCTAAGGACCACTTTATCTCTGTGAAAAAGAGATGAAATCAGGTTCCACTGACAGGGCTTGCAATTCACTGATACGTCTGGCAGAGGTAATGGCTGATAAAAACACAGCTTTCCAAGTCAAGTACTTAAGCTCTGCTGAGGACATAGGTTCAAATGGAGGGGTTGCATAAGCTAAGCAATGCAAACATTAAGATCCCAAGCAGGAGCAGGCTCCCTAAAAAGGGGATTGGTATGAAGCAATCCCTTGAAAAACTTACAGAATACAGGGTGGGATGACAGTGAGGAAGACTTGCCTACTGACAGGAAAGCAGAAACAGCAGACAAGTGTACCCTGACAGTAGCTGTTCTGAGGCCCAAGCTATTAAGATGAACCATATAATCCAGAACTGTAGGCAATTCAGCAGTATCTGGGGAGATATGCCTCTTGGAACACCAAATGCTGAATCTCTTCCATTTGGAGTTATAAGTCTTTCTGGTGGAAGGCTTTTGAGAAGCTTTGAGAATATCCAGAACTCCCTGAGACAGATTCAAATCTGCAAACTCTAACTCTTCAAGATCCATGAGATTGAGAGACTGAAGATTGAGGTACCAAATCCTTCCCTGAGAGGAGGTTAACAGGTTGTAATTCCTGGGAAGAGACATGGGAAGATGGACTACTAGGGACAGCAACAAGGGGTACCAAGGCTGCCTGGCCCAGTCTGGAGCAATCAAAATCACTTTGCAAGGTTGTGAGCTTATCTTGACTAGAACTTTGAACAGGAGAGGGAAGGGGGGAAGCATACAGAAATCTCCTTTCTCAGTTCAGAATCAGAGCATCCAAGGGGACTGAGCCCAAGACTGGGGGTCTGCAACAAAAGAGAGGAAGTTGGTGATTGGCTGGGGCTGCAAAAAGATCTATCTCTGGAGTGCCCCATCTTGAAAAAATCACCTTCAACACCAGAGGATCCAGGGCCCATTCGTGATGGCCCTGAGATATTCTGCTCAGTGCATCTGCTAGGACATTGTCTTTCCCTGGAAGGTGAACTGCTATCAGAGAGGTTTGCAGGGAATAAGCCAGGGACCACAACTTCATTGCATCTATGCACAAGGCCGTAGACTGAGTGCCTCCTTGCTTGTTGATGTACCACATGGTGGTGGTGTTGTCTGTTCTGACCTGAAACACCTTGTTCTGTACTGTCTGGGAAAAAGCTTGCAGTGCCAGAAACACTGCCCTGAGTTCCAAGAGATTGATGTGTAGAAGAGATTCCTTAGGAGACCACAGTCCCTGGGTGGTGAGGTCCCCCAAATGGGCTCCCCAGCCCAGCAGAGAAGCATCTGTGGTAAGGACCACCAAATGAGACTGAGTGGCAAATGGAACCCCTTGCCTCAAATTGTCCTGATCCTGCCACTTTGCAAGGCTTGGATCAGAGTTCGAGTCACTGGGATTAGTTTGGTAAGGGAATTCTTTCTTTGGGACCAAAAAGTTCTCAAGTGGAACTGAATGTCCCTCATCTGGAATCTTGCACCTTGGACCACTGCTGCAGATGCTGCCATGTGGCCCAAGAGCTGAAGGAAATGCCTTGCTGGTCGAGACACCCAAAGGCTGAATGAAGAAGCCAGCTCCATGAGAGCTCCTGCCCTTTCCAGGGGAAGGAAGGCTCTTGCTTTTACCATATCCAGCTCTGCCCCTATGAAGGTGAGGAGCTGCACTGGTTCGAGAACTGACTTTGGTAGGTTGAGAAGAAATCCTAAAGAAGTGAGCACTTGCTGGGTCACTTGCAGGTCTGACTTGACTTGATCTGGAGACTGGCCCACTATGAGCCAGTCGTCTAAATATGGAAAACTGGAAATCTTTTGTCTTCTTAGGAAGGCAATAACTACTGCCAGGCACTTTGTGAAAACCCTTGGAGCTGAGGTTAGACCAAAGGGCATTGCTCTGAACTGATAGTGGCCTGAGGGCAACTCGAACCTGAGGTACTTTCTGTGGGAGCACCTGATGGGAATGTGAAAGTAGGCATCTTTGAGGTCCAGGGAGGCTAGCCAGTCCCCTGGCCTTAGAGAGGGAAGGATAATTCCCAGAGTTATCATCTTGAACTCTGGCTTTAAAAGATGTTTGTTCAGATATCTTATGTCAAGAATAGGTCGCCACTCTCCTGTCTTTTTGGGGGTCAGGAAGTACCTGGAGTACAGTCCTTTGCCCCAGTGTAGGGTAGGTACTCTCTCTATAGCTCTTAAAGCTAGGAGAGAAGAAACCTCTGCCTCTAGGGCTAGGGTTTCCGAAAGATTTGCAGGTGGAAAAGATCTGGCCCTCAGCTTTGGAAATTTTTTGAAGCGGAGAACCAGTCCCTGGCTTACTACTTCCAGGACCCACTTGTCTGATGTGATAGACAGCCAGTCCTGGACAAAGTAAGCCAGCCTGCCCCCTACTGGGATAGGAGAGTTGACCCGGGCAGACCCATCAGGGTGTCTGCTTGGCAGGGGCTTTAGGCTGAGGGGTGGATGCAGGCCTGCTCATCCCCCTTCTGCCTCTCCCCCTGAAGAACCCCCTCTGTGAAAAGGAAGATACAGGGTTATGGATGGGAGGCTTCAAGTGCAAGATGCCACCCAGAAATGTATGGGTCATGGCCAGCTGGGCCACCGTACGTCCCTCAATGGGCACATGGAAAGCAGATATGGCAGACAAGTGCACCTTTAGGCAAGAGTATTTCAGTCCTGCATCAGACACGTACTCTAGAATCTGGTTCACCGGGTAGGTGAATGGGTCCAGGTGATGAGAAGCTGCCCACACAGCAAAGCGCTTCCACTTCATGGAATAAGTTTTCCTGGTGGAGAGTTTGAGGGTTTTCTGACTGCTACCAGGACATCGGCCACTTTAGGGGAGACACCAAACCTGGCAATAGCTATGTCTTCAGCAGCCAGGCATGCAGGTGAAGGGACCGAAGGTTTGGATGGATGAGGGTTCCCTGGTCCTGTCACAGTATTCCTGGGCATAGGGGAAGGGGCACAGGAGGCTCCACTGCTAACTGCTGCAACAGTAGAACCAAATATAATGAGGCCAAAGGGGAGCCACCACAGTCAGAGTGGTGCCCTCTATCTGGAACTTAATTAGCACTCTCTGAATCAAAGGAAAGGGGGGGGAGGCATAAAGGAACCTCCCTTTCCAAGAGAGGGACAATGTGTCTCGCCAGAAAACTCCAGGCCTGGATTGATTGAGCAGAAACGCTGCAGTGTTGCATTGTGTGGGGATGCAAAAAGGTCCAACTCTGGACATCCCCACTAGTCGAACAGGTATTCTATGACCAAGGTCAGCAGTTCCCACTCATGCATCTGTGACTACCACCTGCTGAGCCTGTCTGCCAAGGCATTTTGGACACCTGGAACACAGACGGATGACAGCTCTAGGCCATGGTCCAGAGCCCAGTACCAAACCCTCATAACCTCCCTGGACAAGGGGTAAGAGTGGTTGCCCCCTGATTGTTGATGCAGTTCATCACACTGATGTTGTCCACCTGCACTAACAGATGGCCCGGGGACAGATGCCACTGAAAGGCCTGTAGGTCATACAGAACAGCTCTCATCTCAAGCACATCAATATGAAGGGAAGTCTCAAATGAAGCCCATGTTCCTTGAGTTGGCTAAGGACCCAGAAGTGTGCCCCCGCCTATCCCCAAGGCATCCATTGTGAGGATCTGGTGAGGGAAGAGAATGAGGAAAGAAGCTCCATTCAGCAAATGGCTGGGTTCCATCCACCACAGGAGAACCTTCTTTACTGGTGATGAGACCAGAACCTTCTGTTCCAAATCATCATCGTGCATCCATGACTGCGACCTGCTGCATGTTGGACACTTGGAACACGGATGGCCAACAGCTCTAGGCCACAGTCCAGAGTCCAGTACCAAACCCTCATCACCTTCCTGGACAGGGGGTAAGAGTGGGTGCCTCCTGTTTGTGGATGTAGTTCACCACATTAATGTTGTCCACTTGCACTGACAGATGGCCCGGGGACAAGTGGCACTGAAAAGCCCGTAGGTCATACAGGACAGCTATCATCTCGAGCGCATCGATATGAAGGGAAGTCTTGAATGACGCCCATTTCCCTTAAGTCTGGTAAGGACCCAGAAGCATGCCTTAGCCTGTCCCCGAGGCATCCGCTGTGAGGATCTGGTGAGTGGAGGAAATAAGGAAAGGAACCCCCTTAAGCAAATGGCTGCGTTCCTTCCACCACAGGAGAACCTTCTTTACTGGCAACGAGATCAGAACCTTCTGCTCCAAATCATCAGTTCGCTGATCCCAATGTACCCTGAAAATCCATTCAGGGATGTACATGTGCAGCCTTGCCAAAGGAACCAAGCCAATGGCCACTGCCATCAGGCCCAGCAGATGGAGATATACCCCGGCTGTGACATAGGGGCTGTTGTAGAGTTCTTGAGCTTGCGCTATCAGCTACTTCACCCTGTCTGGGGGCAGGAAGGTGAAACCCTGGGCTATGTCCAGTATAGCTCCTATGTACTGAAGATGCTGGCTGACAGTCAACACCAACTTGGAGAGGTTGACTGTGATCCCCAAATTGTTGAACAACTGCAGGGTATGCACCAGAGTCAAAGACAGCTGCTCCTATGTCTGAGCTTTGAGTAACCAATCATTTAGGTTGGAGAAGACCTAAAGACTTTCCCTCCCGAGGGCCTCTGCCATCACCGCTAGACATCTGGTGAAGTCCTGTGGCACCGAAGAGTCAAAGGGATGGAGCCTGGACTGGTAGCCCCCCCCCCAACTGAAACAGGAACTTGAGGTACGACCTGCAAGGAAGGCAGACCCTGATGTGCAGGTATGTGTTCAGCATATCCAGGGAACAAATTCAGTCTCCCTTCCAGAGCAAAGGCAAGAGGCCCAGGAGGGTGACCATCCTGAACTTTTTGTACTGGATGTAGTAGTTCAGGTTTTGTAAATCCAGGATGGGCCTCAAGTCTCTAGTGGACTTGGGGATGGGGAAGAAATAGGAGTACAACCCCAGGATCCATTGACTCTCAGGGACAAGTTCTATGGCCCTTTTTTGCAGCAGCTCATGGACCTCCTCCAGCAACATGGGTATGTGGCTTAGAGGGTAAATCGAAGGCCTTGTGGAAAGATTTAGAGGCATCTCTACAAACTCTAGAGCATGTCCTTGTTCTATGAGCTGCAGCACCCAGGCATCTGTTGTGGTCTCCTGCCACCCATCCAGATGGAGGGAGAAGTGACCTCCTACCACCACATCCTGGGGAACCAGATGGAGGGGGTCGGACAAAGAGTCAGACAGAAGCTGAGCCTGCAGCTGGGCCCGCTCTGCCACCTCTTGATGACCTTCTGGTGGAGGAGGGGGTAGGCAGGGCCAAGACAGCTTTGCGCTTGCTGGGTTGCTTGGTGCCAGACCTAGGTCGATGGCTGGCATGCCAAAATGGCACCCTCTCTCCACTCTTCTGGTGAGTATAGTAGAGGGAGTGAACAGAACACAGGGTTCTCTTCAAGGCGAGAATGTCCTGCATATCTCTCCCAAAGAGCTTGTAGACCGTGAAGGGAGCATTCAGGATGGACTGTTGGAGATCAGAAGTGAAGCCTGACACCCTGAGCCAGAAGTACCTCCGCAGGCAGATTCCCACTTTGAAAGCCCTGGCTAAGGCATCTAAGGCATCACAGGCAGCCCTCAAGAGATGCCTGCCCACTTCAACACCATTGAATCCCAGAGTTAGTGTGTGAGCTGGAGACAAGAGGCCGGTGCTCATACTATGGGCCAGCCAGACCCAACACATAATGTCCAAACTAAAGGAGAATATGGCACACAGAAGCAAGGTGCAGTTAAATACTAATTTATTGAGGCATACATGCCAGGTATCTGCAACTCCCACTCCCTAACACAACAAATATACTGACAGTAAAAAAACCTCAGCGCTTTGACTCTAAACTCAAGTCTTCCTTAACTGCACCTTGCTCCTGTGTGCCATATTCTCCTTTGGTTTGGCCACTTCAACACCAAACTGGAGGGGCTGGAGCATTTCCTTCTTCTGGGGACCCTAAGGGATGGACCGGGTAGCAGACCTGGCTGTTTTCCAGAGGTCCTTCTGATACTTGAGCATATGGCCCACATCATTAAGGGCCTTACAACCGGAATGGAAGAGGCAAATACTGTTTTGCCCATAAGGTCCAGCTTCCTAGACTCCTTGTCTGGAGGGAGAGAACTGAGATGCTGGGGTCTCTTGGACCAATCATGGGCTACATTAATAACCATGGAATCCACCTGAGGGGGCCCCATGAAGGTGCTAGATGGGGTCCTGGCCCTGGCATCCTCATCTTCCTCGTCCTCCTCATCCAGGAGGAGGAAGTCAGAGTGATAATCCTTATCATCCCCTGGTTCAGTGAGGGGCACCGAGGACATTAACGAGTGAGGGGGGGTCTCGATGATGCCTGATACGATGACGCCAAAGCCGGTCATGGAGGCCCTGCTGGCGATGAGGCCTGAGGGAAGACAACCTTCTGCACAAGGTCCAAGACAGAGGAGAACAGAACCCCAAACAGGTGAGTGCACTCCAGTGTTTAACCAGTTTTTCTTGCACATTTGTGCTGCTGTTGGAAACAAGAATGAATTATACTGCAGAAAAGCAATTTTACTGCCAAGTGTCCCAGTGTCTTTAGTTTAAAGACCAGATGCTGCAGTTTTGTAGTGAATCAAAAATTATTTTATTCCAAACAGCAAGATACAGAGACAGTGAGAGTGGAGCCAACCTCTGCCCCAGTGCTTCAGGTACTACTACCCTTCCTCAGGAGGCATGGCTTAGTGTGTGCACATCAACATAGTATATACAATACAATTAACTAATTTCACCTGGTTGCAATTAATTAACTGGTTTTCAAAAAACAAAATAAATACATTCAGGTACCAACACCAGGTATAGATCAATTAAAAATAACAAAGTGATTATTACAAAACTGTGCTGTAATTTTTAAGTCTCAAATTTACTTAGGTTCTTTAGAAATTATTTTATACCAGGTTAATTTAGCAATTTTTAACTAGATAAGTCCATTTGGTACACTTTATTAATAGAACACATACTGTAAATTTATAGGGAAAGCAGACTGTATGTAGCTGTTTTTTTTTTTCAGTTGTTTAACCAGGAGTAGTACACTAAGCTGAAAGCTTTTTTACAGGAGCGACCTGGGAGCACAGGGAAGTTAAGTGACTTGCTTAGGGTCACACAGTATGCAAGTGAAAGCTGTGGGATTCAAACCCAGGTCTGATCTGCTGGATGTCACCAGATTTGCAGCTCAGAGCCTTAAACCACTGTGCTATACTGCCCCCAAACATACCCCATGAGATTTGATCTCATGACCCTTTGTACGAGAAGCAGATGCTTAGCACACTGCACCACAAACTCTGCCTATGTATGTACTGTAATTACTTTTAATGTATTTAATACATGTCTGCTTTAAATGTATGTGAGACTATTTATCAGAGTTTGCTTAAGAAAGAAGCATACTAATTACCTCTAACAAAAAAGCTTTAACCAAAGATACTTGGTGAGGAGTCCATATTTTTTGGTTTGAAAGCATGATTGATATCTGACAAAAATAGGCATAAAATACATGCATAGAGATAGGCGAGGAGAAAAAAAACAGTTTGCACAAACTCAGACAGGATTGGAAGCTAGTACTATATTTAGAGTTGGTGGATTTGAGCATATTTCTAGGCTTTAATCAGTTAGTCAACACCTTATCCAAGGTAGCTCACTAGCCATAACAAATCCCTGAAATTGAAGGTAGAGTGAAGAAATACTGTATAAGTATTAAAAAAAATTTGATAACATATTCACCTTTCCATTAAACAAACACATAATATATGCGATAACTGGTTGTATACTGTTGGGAGTCTAGAGAAGGTCATCCTGTATGCTAAAGGTCATACCTAAATTTTAAAAGCCAGTTGGATTAACGGGGGGGGGGGGTATAAATGTGGTTTGAGGTCCCATCAGTTATTCAGTCCCTTTGGTTTGACAAATTTGAGAGTGTAGATCCAAAAGTTTTCTTTCTTTAGTAGTAAATTTTTTTTTGCTTCCCCCATATCTTTGGACTGGTATGTGTTCTAGGCCCACAAATTTAATGTCCTTGGCATTTGATTCATGTTGTTGAATAAAATGGACACCAACTGGTGTGTCTATTCTAGCACTGATCACAGACTTTACGTGTTCTTGCACCCTCTGTTTGAAGGGGCGCATGGTACAGCCTACATAAACCAAGTTACATGTACACCATAGTACATAGATGTAAAAGGGGGTTTCACAGGTGATCAATTCCCTAACTTCCACATTAATCTCCTCAAATTCTGGATGCTAAAATTTCCTAGTAGTGTCTGAGTATTTACAGATATTGCACTTCTTGCATTTGTGAAAGCCTGTGGGTTCCTCAGGGAACCACCCTCTTCCTGTTTTAGGTGTCTCAGTGTACCTGCTATGTACAGTACTAGAATATCTTTTAAGTTTTGCGCCCTTCTAAAGGCCACTCTGGGTCTCAGTCCTACAGCCATAACTACTATGTTGTCTGACTGCAGGACTGACAAGTTTCTGAATATAATGTTTCCAATCCTGCCTGCTAAGTTGTTATATTGTGTTGAGAATGCTACAATCTTCTCTTAGGTTGCTTGGTTGTTTCCCTTTTCTTTTGTTTTTAGGAGGTTTCTGCTATCCAATTTCTGTACTCTTTCCTTTGCTTATTTTAAAAGAAGAGTAGCATAACCTCTCTGTGTGAATCTTTTCTCTAGTTCCTATGATTGGATTTCAAAGTCAGAGGTATTAGTACAATTTCAATACAGGCTTAGGAATTGGCCATAGGAAATGGAATTTTTTTAGGGTAACAGAATGGGCACTATCATACTTCAGTAAAGAGTTAGTAACTGTATCCTTGCATTAGTATTTCATTTCCAATTTCCTCTCTTCATCTGATACAAATATAGTGAGATCTAAAAAGTTGATCTCAGTAGGGCTTATGACATAACTAAAGGACAAAATAAGGCTGTTGTTGTGCATCCATTCTATGAAGTTTTTAAACTCTGTCTCACTCCCTTTCCAAATGCATAATATATTGTCCACAAATCTATACCATCTGTGTATTTTTTCAAAGAAAGGATTATTAATTTCATTCATAATCCACACTAATTCCCAATATCCCAGGAAAAGATTTGCATAACTGGGTGCCATACAGGCACCCATTGCTACATCGCATCTCTGAAAATAGTAATCTCCTTTAAACTCAAAGGAGTTATGTGTCAGT
This sequence comes from Neoceratodus forsteri, assembly GCA_016271365.2. Lineage (NCBI taxonomy): Eukaryota > Metazoa > Chordata > Ceratodontiformes > Ceratodontidae > Neoceratodus > Neoceratodus forsteri. The sequence goes on from CM057451.1 coordinate 23,089,018, forward strand.
ATGTATTCTAGACTTTCTATGAAGAATTGAATAGGCATCTGATTATTTTCTTTATGATTTTCTAAATAAAATGTACATGCTTCAATTCCTTTATCATGCATTATGGATATGTATAAAGAATTCACATCCATAGATGCTAATAGAAAGCTTTCCTGTCATTCTGCATTACCGAGTTTAACTAGTACATCTGTAGTATTTTTTAAGAATGAACTGATATTGGGTGTGCACTTCTGAAGGAAAAAATCCACAAATTGCCCCAGTTTTTTAGTTAAAAATTCAATGCCTAAGATAATGGGCCTCCCAGATGGATTTTGCAAGTTCTTGTGGATTTTTGGAAGGGCATAAAAGCTAGCAGTTTTACAGTTTTCTGACCATATGAACTTGAATTCACTTTCTATAATATCACCTCTAGTCAAAGCATCCTGTAACAGCTTCAATAGTTAATTTTTGTATTGTGTGCATGGGTTTGAGTTAAATTTCTCATAATTCTGTACATCTGAAAGTAAATTCATTACCATTTTTTTGTACATTTCAGATCCCATGAGCGCAATATTTCCCCCTTTATCTGCAGACTTAATTACTACACCCTTAAAGAGCTGGTGACACGTTCAGGACAACTTTAAGAAAACCTATAATGTAGACACAGTTCCACTTGTATTTCCCATTAGTGCTGTATTCCTCCTCCCCATTATTTATTACTGAGGTCCTTTGTATGAAAACAAGATCTTTGCTCCTCAAGAGTTTATCTATCCCAGCTGCTTTCCCCCTACCTGAAATCACAGAGCACTGCTTGTGGCATCACAGTTACTCCCATAGCAGCAGATTGTGATGTCACAACAGAGGATTATGACTTGAAGTAGGGAGTAAGCTATAGAGGCAGAGGGACTCTGAACTAACTCTAAGGGATAAAGATCATATATCCATGCAAATTTTCTTAGTAATAAATAATGGGGAGGAGAAATATACTAAATATAAATGGAATGCAGGCAGAATTGTACTTTATTACTATGTTTTTTAAAGTTTCTTTGTGGCATCAGTAGCTCTTTAAGATTTTTAAATTCTGTCACTGCCTACATTTCATCTCTGCTTAGGTTGTACTTTTTTACTGTTTTCCGATTTTCTCTAATATTTCTTGGACTTGTTTTACGACTGTTTTTGTTTCAAAAGTAGAGATATTTGCATTATACACATTAGGGCAGAAAAGGGATTTTCCTCTAAACAACTGTTTTCTTTGTTTTTTAACAGATACAGTATTGATGCTTGTAGCTGAGGTGGTATGTCTAGCCGAGAGACTTCCATACCACTTGTTCCCATATCCTCATTTTTCAAAATACAATTCTTCTAGTGCATTTAAGTCTCTCATCATCTGTTCATCACTTTTGGCTCCATATAAAGGCATACCTTCCATAACGGTGTCCTCTGCCTCTGTTCCTGTGTTAACTGGAGCTTCTTCAAGTATAATCCCCATATTGTCAGTATCCTGGTTGTTCCCTTTTTCAAAGAAAAAATATTTCAGTTTTATTTTTCCAATAAACTTTTGAATATCCACATCAACAGTGAATTGGTTCACTTGGGGGCAGGGATAAATGATAATCCCTTCCTTAGAATGTTCTCCTGATTTTTCTGTAAATAAATATTCTGATAGATCTATGATGTGGAGTTCTGTCCTTTCCTGTTCCTCAGGTTCCTGTTGCTACCTTGCTTCCCTCCTTGTACCTCCTCCCTCTCCTTGTTTTCCTTTTCTGTTTTTTGTTTGTCTAAAAAAGGCCCTTTGCCTTTTTGTTTAGAGCTTGAGGTTTGCTCTTCTCTTTGATTATCCTGTGTATTCCTTTCTGCAGATCTTGATCTTTACATTTTGTTCTTTTCAAATCAAACTCTTGAACTCCCTCTGCTCTTAGACCCGAATCCTTTAGTTTTAGACCATTCAGCTACTTCGCCCTTCTCATAATCACCTTCATCTCTCAAAGGTTTGGTCTGTCTCCTTTCTGCTATCTCATTCTCGTATCTGTTGAGCCGTTTTTGCAGATTTGAATCTTTTTCTTTAAATTCCTCTGTCCCTTTAAAGGTCAGCACTTGTTCCTTTATTTCCTACATATTTATCAGATGCCGTTCATGTTTCTTCACATCAGCTTTAATTATGAGTTCTATAAATATTCTTGAACAAGTGCTAGCTGCCTCAATCTATTCTTTACAACATTCAAACTCTTCTAATCCTGAGGATGGGGTTAAGGTAACTTTTAACCCCTCTGGTACTTGGTCCTTTGCAAGGTATCATTCCAAGGTAGCAATATTAAATGTGATATATATCTCTTTAGACAGCAATTTCACTAATTCCACAAATATATGCTTAATGTTAGTAGAATTATCTGAATTACTGTTTATCTCTGGTGTTTGAAGATGTTCCATCACTCTTTGCTTCTTTCTTTGTAAAGACTCTTGATTCTTCCCAGCTTGAACAGCTCAGTTTGTTGCTTGCAGATGCTCCTTCCCGACTCTGCATTTCGTCCCTCAGTGATGATGTAATTCAAAGTTCATCCAAACCTTGCCATTGTTTCTGGAATACACGCTATGCTGCTCCATTCTTTTATGGTCCATGTTCCTTCCATTTGGATTACAGCTTCGGTTCTACAGGCAGTAGCAAAGAGAGTCAAAATGCAGTCTGGTAGACTGTGAACCCACAATATAAGGAGGGTGTACTCACAAAATGGGAAGCTATCCCGAACTCAGACAAGAACTCCAAATAGGTGCCTGCACTCCAATGTGTAACCAGTTTTTTCTTGCATGTTTGTGCTGCTGTTGGAAACAATGAATAAATTATACTGCAGAAAAGCAATTCTTACTGCCAAGTGTCCCAGTGTCTTTAGTTTAAAGACGAGATGCTACAGTCTTGTACTGAATCAAAAATTATTTTATTCCAGCTGGCTCGGTGGTGCTGAGGGCTGAGGTGCTGGACGCCACACTTCATGCTACGCCGGTGACCTGGGTGTGGGAACAGACCCGGACCGCCTGGGCCTGTATTGGGGGGAGGAGGATTGAGCATCTTAACTGATATTCTCCTCCTCCAGGGGTGGGTTATCACATAGCACAAAACACCTGTAGCTGCTCTGCCTGTGGAAGCAAGGACAGTAGGAGCACATGACTCTCTGGAGTCGGGGAAGGAGGATGCTGCCGGGCACTTGATGACTGCGTGCATCAGCACGTCATTTGTCTGGATGAATATCCTCTGTGCTGGCGTCCTCAGGGGACAGGTTGAAAATGGGAGAAAAATGTAAACACCCCTGGCCGTAATGAGCACTATGAACCACGGGGATCCTGGTGGCAGGACCTGGCGGATGGAATAGGAGGGGGTGCGAGACCCCCTCTGAAGCTGAGGAGCTGGGCAAGTAAAAAAAAAATATATATATTTTACTCCAAACAGCAAGATACAGAGACAGTGAGAGTGGAGCCAACCTCTGCCCCAGCACTTCGGATACTAGTACCCTTCTTCAGGAGGCATGGCTTAGTGTGTACACATCAGAGTTTTATATACAATATGATTAACTCCTTTCTTGTCAGAATTTGGGATAGCTTCCCATTTTGTGAGCACACCATCCTTATATTGCAGGTTCACAGACTACCGTAGTGCCAGAAGAAAACAGAGCTTGGACATCGATGGTCACCGGCATCGGTAGAATGTCCTGCTGCAGTGATGGGGTTATTCAGATCCTAGCATTGGGATTGAGGGCTGAAGCAGTGATGAGATGGGGCAGGTTGAGGGACATGTATCCCCAATGTCACAAGGATGGTCAGAGTCATCGATTGAAGAGGCCTGACCCCGATGACACATGACCACCATCGCCACAAGCTGACCAGCAGTACTCCCTGACTGTGGCCCCTGAGGATGTGGGAGGGCACTCAGCAGGGGCAGATGCATTGGTGGGGGTAAAGAAGAAAACCCCAGTGATGAAGGGCCAGCATTGGCAGAACCAATGGGTCGCACTGCTAAAGTCCACCTCTAGCAGACAGGGTGAGAGAGGCAGTGGGAATCATCGGCAGGAGCAGAGAGAAGCTTATCAACAATGAACTACCACCTGGCTGAGGAGCTCCAGTGGAGAGGGCTGCCAAGGCTGACTGTGTAGGCTAGAAGGTGTGGGTGGCAGCAGGGGTCACCGCCAGTCTAGTCAATAACCTTGAAACAGCTGGCACTGGATGCAACAACTGAGAATGCTCCCAGGGGGACCAGTCTTTCTCCTGAAGATGATGCTTCCCATTGACTCATCCCGGGCCTTGGCAGAATGGGAGCATGAGGACAGGGCCAGGGAAGAGGGGGAGCTCCTAGCCTGAAGCTTGTTCTCCAAGGCCACAAACTTCTGTTCCATGAGGAAAACTTTTAGCTCCTTTTGGCAAAGCCATCAGGTAGCTTGCTTGAAGCCATGGCAGATCTCGCAGGCCTGGACATCATGGGCGGTGCCGAGGCCTCGTGCAAATCTTTCTCGTAGATATTCTATCAGCAGCTGCAGCAACATAAAGATTATCAGATCCTGGCATAAACAAAAAGGAAAAGGGGTAATCACTTTAAAGAATAACGTGACTGAAGAACTAGGGTGAGAAATAAAAGCAGAAAGTTTGAGGAAAAACATGGTGGTCGACTGAAGCAATGGTGCTCCATGGCATTTGAAGTGCGATAGTCGGCGGTGGAAAAAGAACTGATGAGAGCGTGGGGCTGCCCATGGCTATATAGAGGGACACCGACATGGTGATGTTGCCATCAGCAGCCCCAGATAGACTCCTAGCAAAAACATTTTATGTGTGATCCCAGCGCCTGACAGCTGTAGCTCCTAAGGTGTGACCTGCTGCAAGAGATATCCTCAAAGAAGATCAAAGCTCACATAATTGTCCTAGTGTATAAAATTACTACTCCATTACCAAAGGTAAATTTCTATATCAGAACTCATAGGTTACTTACTCATTGTCCTCGAGCCTTTTCAAGTTGTCCAACACCAAGGAATGAATACTGTCTACAGAACAGGAACCAAAACAGTTCAGCTCTGGAATAAAGCTGACTTTCACTACCCAGTCATTATGTAGTTTTCTTCTTACAATGGGGCTAAAACAAACAAGACAAAAATTCACTTATGACTACATTTTCATTAACAAGTTATTAACCAAGTTCAAACTCATCAAATAACTTTTGTTTAAATGTACTTTCGTACTTGCATGTTTTGCATAATTGTTTTCCATTTTGACATTAATTTTGTATTTTTAATACTGCATAAGGATAACTATGTAGTAATATAGAAGCAAGCGTTTTTCTTCAGTTTATCATATGCACAAGATAAAAAGGGATATACACCAAACTCACAAGACACACAGAATAAAGTATGGGGTAGTGTGTGTTATGAGAACTTAATTGACACCCAAGGTGTGGAATGCTACATAAAGGTTTATCATAGCATCCCACACGGATTGTGTCCCTTGAATTCTCATAACACACACTCCCCATACTTTATTTTATATAATATCTGGAGAGAAATTTACTCCAGCCAGATTTCAGTATCCATCTGTGGCAATGTGGCAAAAAGGAAGTCTGAGAAGCCGCCACAACAAGAGTCATCACGTTCTGCTGATCATTTTTTTCCCTATGCATCTGGTTCATCCTACTGTTATTCTTTCTTTATTTTAAAGCAGTATCTGGTTGACCCTGGTGTTTGGTAGCTTCAGGAGTGCAAGAGGGAATGGGTCCATATGGTGACTGGTTACACTCACAATCACTTACCTATGAGTGTAAGGAGTCAGCAACAAAGCTGTTCCCTCTTGCACTTCTTACCATCTCATATTATTTTTATGTAACTTTGTTTTAATGCTATAGTCATTAAAAAAAAAAGTATCTGGTTGATCCTGCTCTTCAGTACCGTCAGGAGTCTTGTTGTGGTGGCTCTGTCCTCGCTAACGCAGAGAAGGAGCTGCCTTGTTTGTGGAATTGTTCAGCCCTCCCTCACAGTGAAGAAGAGCCAATGAGGGAGTACTGGATTGTGACAGATACAATGCGTACTTGCCGAAATAACCCGTGGGTTATTACGGCAAATATCAACTCGAAAACCCCATACAGAAAATTTCTCGCCAGTTATTATATCATGTTATCTTGTTGTAACCCCCTTGTTACCCGGGTTACTAGAATCCCACTTAGAACCAGTGGCAGTCAGGGAGAGGCAGCTTGTGAGACACCAGTTAAATGGGTTTCACACTGTCTCACTCTGTCCTCAGTCTCAGCTGAGCTGGAGGGATGACATCACCGTAGAATTCTCGCAGCAGCATAAGCTACATTGAAATGCTGCAGCAAGAGGTTAGCTTAGAACATTGGGGATTTTCAAGCCAGTCGGTAGAGAGACTCAAGAGAAGGAGGAGGTGTGCTGCAGCTGGCAGCCCCTCAGAGCCTAGCTCTGTTACAGAGCTACCACAGACAGCGGGTAGTGTATTCTCACCCTAGAGAAGGACACAGAAGAAACCAGCAGAAGTGGTAGAGACCGCTCCTTGTGTTGTTCCAGTGCCCCATCCCTGGGGGGATGGGGGGGGTCTAGCATTTCAGGGACAATCCCCTGGCCCTGCTGAAAGAAAAAAAAACTGCCTGAGAAGAGAATTCGTGCTGAGGTACCCGATTTTGTGTTTTGTGAGAGAAGCCCTGGGGCACCTACGAACCATGGTGAGTCTGCTCTGACATAGAGTCCATGTTTTCACCAAGACAGTTGTGTAAAAGTATCTGCCTACTGTAGGGTCAGGAAAGGACTAGCCAAGTACAGTACTTTTAAATATGTGTATGGCTTGAAATGCATCTAACCAGTGGGGGTCTAAGGAGATGGACATAGCCACTCACAGAACGTTGCAAGTCAGGACACCAGCTACATAGAAAGTAAAATGTTAAATGTGATATACATTTCAAGATAGCATCTACAACCAGAGAGTTCAAAAAAAGGTGTTGATTCCAAATAAATGGCCAGGTATAGATTTGGGAGCAAGAGGTGGGAGATCCCCATCTGGAGTAACCAGGTTTACCTCCACGGGTTCACTTTGGGAACCTATAGCTTTCTCCCAGGCACTTGGCCAGTGTCTGCAGAAAGTACCCAGACATGGGATTAAGGATGTGTTTTCCCTTTAGGGCTGGGAAGTGCTAATGGGTGGTAGAAAGAGCCACCAGTAAACCTCCATGCTATATGGAAAAATGTCCAAGTGCTGACTGGGCTGCCATGCCAGGGAATCCAAGAGAAGAGTACCAGTTCGGGCTAAAAGCCCAGTGTGTTCAGAACCTGAGGGTTTATGTGTTGTAAAGAAGTTGTGCTCTGTTCTCTGTTAATCTGCATTTCCAGTGAGTGTAGCCCCGTAGGGGTCCATCTTTGCTTTATTATTCCTGTGTTGATGTGAATAAAAGCCACACTCTAGAATCCCACTCCTGGTTTGGACATTTCAGTTATTGCTTCCTGTGTCCGGATTACTTGGGTGCCCCTAACCAGAAGTGCAAACCTAGCCAAAATGCTGAACAAACAGCTTTCTCCCCGAACCTTGGTTAACCGGGTAGGGCTTACAAAAATAAAGACCCCGGACCCTGGGTTACAAAAATGGAGGCACCACTAGGATTTGGTTTAAAATTAAAAAAAAAAAAAAAAAAAAAAGTTTGCTCAAATTGTGACTAGCGTTTGGGCTGTCTGGCAGTAGGTAGCCCAAAAAGTCAAAAGCATTGCCATCTAGATGTGCCGCTGTGTGCTGCTGTTCATGTGCTGCTGTAATAGTACCACCAGTTTACCAAGGAGCAGTAAAGCCCAAGAGTGTATGCTCCTTGTCCAGCATCAAAATTACAATGTTTGCCAGCTTTTAAAGTGTTGTGAGACAAGAGAAAGTATGGAAAACTGTGGTAAACAGACAAAAAGTTATGCCCTAGAAGTTGGAAGTGCTTGTTGTATGTACTGAGAGAGTCATTGAGCAAAATGCCATGAAAAATGGTTAAAATGGTGCTCCCGCCAAGGAGTCACAGTTAAAAAAAAAAAATGTGGTTTGCAGTTTAAATTTTGCCTGCTCAACAATCGCTGTGGAGAAAAAGAGCACGAGAAGAGAGAGAGGCTCATTTGCATGGCGTCGAGTAATTGGTGAGACTGCAATCAGTCCCGCCCCCAAGCCAGCTCTAGAGTGATTGCACAGTGTTCAAAAGGAAGAGAGAGAGAGTGGTGTGCAAACTGGCTTGCCAGGAGGAGCGTTGTGGTGACTAAAAACATAGTAAAAGTAATAAAATCGGACTTTTCTGTTTAAAATCGGGCTCAACCCGCATTTCAATCATCTGGGAAGAGAGTGTGGTGTTCACAGGAACAATCGGCAGGACTGCCAGCCCACTTCATTCCAGAGGCCTTCAAGACCGGCTGTAGGCCAAATTTTCCAACGTGATAACAAGCTACTGATTAAATAAGTACCATCCTAAAAAACAGCTCAAACTGTGTGTGATTTTAAACTAAAGCCAGCTAAATCTGTGTGTAACAGTGTGATTGTTTTGCAAAGAAGGACTGTGTCAAGTTAATCAGCTAAAGCAAAAATTCTGAGCATTAGACTGTGAGCATAATTATTGGTTCAGCAACTGTATGATTTTCAAAGCAAAGTGAGAGACTGTGGGTTGTATGATAGATGCAACGAAAATACAGGCAATCCTGTGCAATAAAATACTGTGGCCTTAGGAACTTTAAGCAAGAACCGTGATTTAAAGCAAATGAAAAGTCCAGTAAAAAATCATATAGATGTGCTGAGAGAGCAAACAGTGCAGTTTATGCAGTTTGAGTAAACTTTATCAGTAGAGTTTGTAAATCGGATGCATAGTGGCTTGAGTCAAAAACAGAGCGTTGATGCGCCAGGAGTGCTGCTGCAGCCATTACAGGGTGGGGTAGTGGAGTAAACACAGCAACAGGGGAGCCATTTTGTAAAAAGTTTTCCAACAAAGTGGGACTTGAGGTAACAGTGAGTTTTGTTTTTTCTCTGCAGTCATGGCTTCAAGATCAGCCCGCTACCCAGATCATGCCCGGGCTATGATAGTAAAAAAAGTTAACAAGTTAAAAAAACTTAAGAGATGTCACTACGGGAAACATTTGCCTTCTCATGTGGCGATTCTTGGATATCCAGTTAGAGTGTGCACAATGTGCTTAAAGGCTGGAAGGGACATCTTCATGGTTCCTCACTGTTCTGGGTGTCTAAGAAAACATGGCCTAACTAAAGCACCCAAAATTTGTTTGGCTCCCACGTGGACATGCTTCAAGAATCTGCAGTTGGCAGCACACAGCACGAGGTGGAGCCTGATGGGGAAAGCCCAGCAGAGTGTGGCATAAAGCAAGAGGGTGTAGATCTACAGGCAGAGCAAAGTACTGATGTATCCGAGTCCAGGTCACAGAGAAACAGTGCGGAGGGAGCATCAGCAGATCCTTGGAGAGAGGGGCCTAGCCCAAGTATCATAGAAGAAGATAAGATGAGGGAGACCCTTAAATGGGAGGTGTCGACCTCTGCGCCCACTAAAGAGTGGACAGTCTCAAAAGGACGACTGCTCACTCCTGGGCTCAGGCCCTCAGTGAGGAAGAGGAGGAGGGGGAACCTATGTGGCCTTATAATGAAAAAAAACTGGTCCACAGCCTCGGACTCTTGCCTCCGAGGAACAAGAAGGAGAGATTGGTGACTCCATAGCCCTGTCCCCACAAGGAGGAGTCAGAGATCCATTTTACATAGCTTTGAGCATGCGTCACTGGCAGAACCAGGACTGGCCACCCCCAAGCCAGACCAGAGGTCTTAAGTTGACCAAGTGTAGTAAAGAGGAAAGACTGGTTCCTGGTTCGTAGAAAAGCAAATAAAATCTATGGGCTATCCTTTCCTACCTTTCCTCAGAGAGTCTGGGAGGAGATAAAAAAAAAACAGGAAATCCTAGATAGTAGAAGAGGCAACAAAACATGTGTATCCTGGTGCAAGTCAATTTGTTAAAACAAAGTAATTTCTGAGAAATTCAAATATTAAAAAGTGGGCAGGACACTGTTCATAGATACTGTTCGGATCGTGGATGGAGAGGGCCATAAAACCTTCTTCAATGTGAATTATGAGCGCCCAGATCGGGTAATAATTCTTGCACCTGACCCATTGTGTTACTTTCTGTAATGCAACAAACTTCCTGAGAATGTGCCCATGCCTACCAAGTGGACAGCAGAGCAGTGGTAGCCAGTGCTGCCATCCAGCCATTGCCGTACCTATGTTGTTTCACCAGACTGGTATTCCAGGAACCAGGTGCCCCAGATTCATCAGCCTTGCAGTGTACTGGCTTTCCAGATTCCATCGCCTGGCCTTCCAGATGACATCAGATCCAGAGAGGACACCAGCCCAGCTTTATCCTGATTCATCGCCTGGGATTTTGGATGACTTCAGACCAGCTGTTTCCTTTCCTGTTCCAAGGTTCTATCTCCTAGATTACATCAGCCCAGCAGTTTCCAGACGTGCCACCCTGTCATTTTCTGGAAGATTTCAGCCCAGCTGTATCCAAAGAATGCTGCCAGGGAGAGTCTTCGGCTGGAATCCAGGTGCCGTATCATTTTCGTTCTACAAGGGACTAGTAAGTCCAGACTTTTCTGTTCTAATGACTTTGCAGTACACACACTACACTAGCAGACTTCAGACTGTTTAAACTGTCCTTAAAGACTCTCCCCTTTGGGATTACAGTCCTACCTGAACTGTGCTTCAACAGGCTCCGGCCCAGGAGAGACTCTTTCTTGGACTTGCCTTCGGGCACTGTTGTCACTAAAAGGGATTTTTAGGGCCTTCCATCCCCAAAATGTGTATTGTAAATAATGTTATTGTTTTTCTACTGTTTTTTCTACTTTTCTAAAAAATATTTTTTTAAATTCTCAAGTATTTTTAATGGTAAAAGTTAGATAGTACGGTGTTTACAAATTAAAAGTTGTTTTGTCTTTTCTTTTGCAAATAATCCTAAAAAAACAAGAAGAAAAGACAAAAAACAAATAAACAAAAAAAAGGGACTCATCAAAGTTCCTCTAGTGCTTTAAAGTAATAGGCCCAGATATTCAAAATGGTTGCGCCATTCGCAATAGGGTTGTTCCAGTGCAAGTCCGAAAATGCACCATTCTGCGATATTCAGCAGGAGGCAGATGCACCCCTCAAATCATGCTGAGCAAGAGCGCAATGATAATGAATATATGCGCAACTGAAGGGGGAGGAACCATGCATAAATGGTGCAGTGCGATATTCAACAACATGCACCATCTTTGTCTGAGAACAAGCGGAGATTCTGCCGATAGCGGAAATGAGCCAAAATAAAAAGGAACAAGGAGAGGCACAAGAACGCTACAGGGAAGGCACATGAGGCTGAACTCTAGCCAGACAAACAGGGCAGAAGGGACACACAGGGCAGGACAGGGAAAGGGCACCCTGAACACACAGGCACAGGGAAGGTATGGGGAGCCACAGCCAGTGCAGAAGGGGGAAGTGCCACACAGCACAGAGGCCACCACAGGAAGGTGTTCCCGGTGCAGGGGAAGTAGCAGCCAGGACAGCGGGGGGAACACAGAAACAGCTGCCGGGGGGGGGGAACACAAGCCAGGGACATGGCCAGTGCCACCATCCAGATGGAGACAATAATGAGGGGGGTGAGAAGGCAGACAGCAGGAGGGTGTGGCCGTGGAAGGGCCCGTTGGTGGTATGCCCCCAACAGGCAGTACCGAGCCCGCACCAGCTTCGAGCTGTACAGCAATACAGAGATCGTGGGCCGGTACTGCCTGAATCGGGCAATTCTGAGGTGGCTCTGTGAGCTGTGCAGTGATATGATGCAGGCACCCACACGATGGAGCCATGCTCTGTCAGTGGAGACTAAAGTGACAGCTTGCATGTGCTTGCTCACCACGGGTACCTTCCAGAGACCAACAGGGGACACCACAGGCATAACCCAGTCGGCCACGTCACGCCACCTTACCCAATTCCTCAGCGCACTGCTGCCACATGCTGTGGAGTACATCCATTTCCCCAGCACACCGGCGGAGCGCACAGCAAACATACATGAGTTCCACAGGGTAGCACATATGCCTGGCATGCTAGGGGCAATAGACTGCACCCATGTGGCCATCCGCACACCACCTGGCCCCGAGGGGGCCGAATATATCAATCGGAAGGGCATTGCTAGCATCAACTGCCAGGTGGTGTGCGATGCCAGGGGGTGCATAATCAACATCTGTGCCACGCACCCTGGGGGAGCACATGATGCCTTCATCTGGCACCAGTCGGCACTGTGCCACAGATTTGAGAGTGGGGACATCCCCACTGGCCACTTAGTGGGTGAGTATGCAAACCATGCAGACAAACATAGAGCTTGGGAGGGGCATGGTCAGAGGTGACATGGGTAGTGGCCTACATGGCCCAAGGCAGGGCGATGCCGATCACCAAACTAACCTCCATCCTCTACACACAGGTGACAGTGGATACCCACTCCGTCACTGGCTGCTCACACCATACCGGTGGCCCATGACCCCATCGCAGCAACGCTACAATGAGGCACATGCCACCATACGCAGTGTCATCAAGCAGGTGTTCGGGATGCTGAAGGCATGTTTCCATTGCCTGGACACCTCCGGCGGTGCCCTACAGTACAGCCCCTCAAAGGCCTGCAGGCTATTCCTGGCCTGTTGCATCCTGCACAACATGGCCAACGATGGTGGGATAGCTGTACAGGTCGAAGAGGGGGACAGCGATGGGGACGATGAGGACGCCGGTGATGATGGTGATGGGCAGCCCCCCCTTGGGTGACGGGACACCCGACTGCTCCGGCTGGCACAGCTACACCGGGACACCATCACAGAGGAGCACTTCGGCCAACCCAGGTAAGTCATGGGGCCATGTGCAACCACCAGTGGCAAGGCACAACCCACAAACACGCATGGACACACACACCAAGGGTGCATGCCATCAAGGGAAGTGGCCGAGCATGGAACCGCACACACCGCCAGGGATGGGCGAGGTATAACATGGCATGCGGTCATACACACAAACACCTCACAAGACATGCACAAAGGGTAGGAGGCACGCCGCCCCAGACCGCCACCCCTAGCCACACACATGTCCACAGACCACCACACCACTGCCTGTCATTGTGCGTGTGTTAGACGCTGGGCATCACTGCACACTGGTGTACAGCGCAACGCAGGCATCATCATGCACACGCAACAGCGGACAGCAGCTGGCAGGGTGTGCAGATGGAATGTGTGTGTGCGTGCAGGGCCGAGTACCCCACCCGTGCATTTCCCGCTGAACGACACAATGCACACAGGGCAGCATCAGACAGTAGCCATGCTGGGAGACAGGTCAGTCATGCACCACAGTGCCACAGCCACCACAGATGCATGGGCGGCCCCGCCGAGACCCGCCAGCAGTGACAGGCTGACCACTGGCCTCATGGGGTGGCACTGATGGTCCCCCAAGGGTTCCACTGCGTAAACGTGACCGTGCTCATGCAGGGGTCTGCAGCACACGAACATGCCTGTGCCAGGCGTGCTCGGGATGCCCACAGCTGAACCCGGTGTCGACAAGGATGGTGTCACACGACGCCGGGAACGGGGGGTGGACATTGCACTGCGTGGTGTCTGCGACGCATGGACAAATAACTGTGTGCCCAATGTGGCCATGACAGCTGTGAATGCCTGAGTCTGCCTGTCAATGGCAGCGGTCACATCCTCCCGCAACTGGTCCATCCCTGCCAGAAGCAGAGTGGTGTCTCTGCTGCGCAGCTCCTCTGCCTGGTGCAGAGCCGCACTCAGTGCATCCACCGCCATCACAAGCCGCATCTGCTGATTGACTGATGCTTGCAGTATGCAGGTGTGCTCATCTAAGAGGTCATCTGCCTGATCGGCATGCTGTCCCTCAGGGTATTCGCAGCCCTGATGCTCATCACCCCTTGAGGGTGGGCGCTGCACACCAGGGCCAGGCCTGGGCATGTCCACAGGCAGTGCACTGACGCCACCCCCTGACACTGTACCCCCATGGCCATTGGCTGACTGCTGATGCTGCCCCTTCGGCTGCCGCTCTCCAGGGCTCAATGGTGCCGCCGCAGTGGCCGCAACAGTCCCACTGTCCTGGACACACACCAGTGCTGCCCCACTGGTGCAGACAGGCACAGGCTGGGACTGTGATGACACGCAGGCCTCCCCGGCGGCACCACCCACAGCCATGGCCGCGATGTCACCTGCTGTGTGGCCATCCTGTGGCACACACGTGTCAATGCACATGACGTTAGCTCCACCATCATCGGTGACGGATCCGGCACCAGCCCGAGTCTCAGCATGCTGGCATCCATGGACGCTGGCATGCTGGGACATGGGCAGGGCCTCCTCTGCACCTGCTCCACCAACATCAGTCCGGACGTCCAGGCGGGCCCGCTGTTGCCCTGAGCCCTGTATTCCTGTGGAGGTGGATGGGCCCTCCTTCATCTCCATGTTACTGGCCTCAGTGAAGAAGCCCACCACCGCTGACCCATGCAAACACTCAGGAGCTGTAAGGGAAAAAAAGGAGCATTACTGCATGTACCCTGTCCCCCCCTCCCCCAATAGACAGACCATGACCTACCATGCAGTGACGGGCTACTACCCATATGGAATCCACCACCTGGAATACCCACAATGGCGCAACACTGCATGCTGCCAGCAACCCACTCTTCCTGTGGGGTCAGGCGTTGCACCTCCGGCTGTCCCCCAACGGTCGCAGACCATGCTGCCCTGATGGCAGCCACCTTCTCTTTAATCCTCTGCCTGTCCGTGCCCATCTTCTTTTTGCACTCCTGCACGGAGTGCTGGTGGCTTCCATGCAGGTTTACAGCATGTGCCACCTCCTCCCATGCAGCAGCATGGGCCTGTGGTGTTCCCTGGCGTCCGCTGAGAAGCGGCTCCTGGTCGAGGTAGGCCTCGAGCAGGGCATCTGTCTCGGCCTTTGTAAAATTTGGTCTCCTCTTCCTCCCACAACTCTGTTCCTCTTCCTCCACCACACGCTCGGTCATCATTCATCCTGTGAGAATGACAGGTGTTACCTGTGACTGTGCAGTCCCATGCATGTCACAAACACCACAGTCCACACTCCCAAACAGCATGCAACTCACCGCAATAGACTGCAGTAACCGACTATGGCCAGTGCAGCCCAATGTCACATATTTATAGCGCAACCCATGCAAATGAAGTGAGGCGCATCTTTAAGTGGATGCAAATGCAGTGACTGCGCCATTGAATGGCTGATTAGATGATTTGCATATGCCGGCTGAATATCGCGCTGTTGCACTTTGCACAGTTGTATTGAACGTGCTGAGCCAAGGGCGCAGTTCTGTGACATGCGCAGTACACACCTAACTGCGCATGTCCAGGTTGATGACGAGGTGCCTGCCGCGCTGCTGGCGTGCTGTGCATGGGAGGCAATGCAGGCGCGCCACCATTGTGCCAGTGGTGCTACAGCCTGTTCACCTATATGGCGCTGTGGCACTGGGGCGTCATAGGCACACTAGGGCAACAGCGCTGTAGTCTGCTACAGGAGGTGGCACACAGGCACCCAATCGCACTGTGGCTGTCCGTGCACCAGAGACCCTTGACCCTGTGCCCGACCTTTGTCCCCTAGGTGCCATGCGTCAGGCATGGGTGCACCACTATCATGCTGTTCGGTGACAGTGCGATAGGGAATGATAGCACTGTACCGCACAGCATCTGCAAGTGGCAGGACCACGCTGCAGAGCACCATTTTGCTTACACCAGGCAGCAGGGATGGCGCGGAGGCGTGCGGTGGTTTGCAGCCAGATAGAGCTCGGCAACCTGGTGGCGATAGTTGAGCCCCATGCTGGGGCTTTGTTTGGAGAGGCACCCCTGGACAGGGCCAGGAGTGCGGTCTGGTAGGAGGTGGCCGACGCCCAGGAGGAGGCCACCGGTATGGGGAGGATGGCGGAGCAGTGCCACCACCGTTATGGAGACCTGAGGTGCAGGGACCCAGACCTGCTTGCCCACGTGAGGGCATGTGCCAGGAGGGGCACGGTGCCACGGCCAGGTAGGTGCAACATCCATACACTTTTATCGTCCATACAGGTATCACAGTTGCATGTGTCCGGCACATGGGGGGGGCCGTCCGGTGTTGGCCGTGGTGGTGGTATCGGGGTGTGGGGTGGATGGGTATGGCTGTGTGGGATTGCACACACATGGAGGCGGGGGGGACTTTGCTACCGGTTTGTACTGATGTTCCTCTCTCCATGTTTGCACCTTAGGGCCAGAAGTACGGCGGCGCAACAGGGAGAGGAGGCGCCACATGGTGGAGCAGAGGGACAGGATGGGTGATGGTGGCCCGCGGCGCGTGGACCAGCCTGCTGATGGTGAGTGCCTTACATCCATGATTACTATTGCATGCTGTATAACTGGGCAGGCAGTGGGGCATGGCCACCATCCATTGACACCACTGCCATGCACGCAACTTGTTACAGTCAGCACTGTCCAGTGGCACTGCATGTCTGGGAGTGCGTCAATGGTGGTTCATGCGTGCACCGGGTACATGGCTGTGGCACTGCCTTCACACCGCATAGCCAAGTCACTGTACGGCCATGGTGGTGCTGTACAGGACATGGGCAGTGGGTGTGTGCAGTGGTCCACATGGCTGTGGCTGCCTGGGTGGGCAGGTCTTGTGGACACGGTCACTGTGGGTGGTCGCACACCATCACAGGGGCGTGTCACATGGCTGTATGCCATGCACAATGGGTGGGCTGCAGGGGGATGGACAGTCACACCAATTGACTCTGCTCCCTCATCTTAGGTGGCCAGCGACTCCTGCAGATACAGCAGGATATTCAAGAGCTGCTGCAGGTGGCGAGGGAGACATTGGAGCTCCTGCAGCGCATACACCGCCATGGGATCAGGAGGAGGAGGAGGAGGAGCTCACATCGGTGCCAGGAAGAGAAGGACCGTGGCGGCCATTGATGTCCCCATGCACTGACTACCACCTTCCCCCCTTTGACCCACCCTCACACCCCTTCTTCCCTTTCCCATATGTTTACCCCTGCCCCTTACCCGCCCCCACCTGTTATGTGGCCCTTCCCCCCCTTGTATACAATTTTAAATAGTTTAACTTGACATCTTTTCAATATATACATTTTGTTATAACAACTGTGATGGTCTCTTATTTGCAGCGGGCTACAGGTGCTCAGTTGCAGTAGTATGCATGGCGTCAGGGGTGGTGCATGCATGGGTGTGTGTGTGTGTGGGTGTGTGTGTGTGTGTGTGGTGTGCAGAGGTGCACCACCTATGGTGTAGGCAGGGGGATCAGTCACTGTCTGTGGTTTGTGTGTTGTACTCTGTGCACTGAATGCCTGTGTGCAATGGTCCACGGGGCCTGCACTGTGTGCATGGCACCCCTGTCAGACCATCCATGGCCTGTGCAGCTGACACCCTTGCATGTCTGTGATACGCATGGTCTGCTGGCGTGTCAGTGGTAGCTGTCCATGCTGGATAACAACTGTACCCGGCACAATGCCAGGTTGCCTGCCATCACCAGTATGGTGCGTCTGCCTCGGCGGCACTGTAGCCTCCGCTGTTGTTGTCCCCATCCATGCCGTCAGCTTGTGTCTGTTGCAGGGATGTGCTCCAGTGTCTGTCACTTGTGCTCTGGCAGCATGCTGGTGGCATACAGCTTCATGGTGCCTGCGCGGGTTGCTGGCACACCTGTGTAATGTGGGGTGCTGGCCGTGTGACACATCAGCCATGGCCACGCCAGTGGCTTGGTTGACCCACTACTGTGTCCCTGTGTTGGTGTGCCCTTGGGTATGGATGGGTGTTTGTCCATGCACTGTGTTGCATCCTGTGTGGGTGCATGCCTCCATGCTACACTGTGTGTGTCTGTGCTGGCTGTTGTGGCCAGTGCTGGGATGGGATGTGTCCTTAGGAGGGTGTGCAGGGTGCTGTGCCGCTGGAGGTGGGGTCTGGGGCATGCCCTGTCACATGTGGGGTACCTCGTGTGCTGACGCATGGTCAGTCTCTCAGCTGTACCTCGGTGGGGACGTGCAGGGTGGCACTGTGTATGCATCTGTTGCATCGCTGTCTGCTGCCGCCTGCTGCAGGGTGCTCATGGTGGGGCTGCTTTGCATGGTTCCATGGTGCACAGGGTTGCACTGTCACAGTGGGGGTGGCATGCATGTGGTGTCCTGCACTGTTGGGCACTACTCCTGGGCAGGATGTATGGTGATCATGGTGCAGGGTGTGCCTGCATTGGTGGGATGGTGTGGTACGGGGTGGTCGGCCCTCTTTGTGTGCCGGTCACAGCTTGCCAGGGGGTGTGCTGGGGCACCATGGCCCGGCTGTGGGTTGGTTGCTGGTATCCATGGGCCAGTGGTTATTCCAGCTCTCCCCCGGTTGTGCAGTGCATGGGGTGTGGGGGACGATGTGTGTTCCTCTGCCCATCTGTGGCATGGGTGCTGGGCCCCTGCATCCCTGGTTGTGCTGTTGCATCGCTGCCCTGCTGCAGGGGGCGTCCCTGGTTGTGCTATGGTGCATCTGTACTGCTCAGCTGAACATCCCTTGTTGTGCTATGGTGCATCAGATCTGCTCAGCTTCACCTCCCTAGTTGCACTATGGCGCAGGTGGTGTGATATTCAGTCGTTGGCCGTAGGCGCATCTTGGCCTGCGCAGTTTTTGAACATCGCACTTCTTGCGCATGGGCGCAGTGGACTTGCGCTTGCTCCTGCTGTTGCGCACTTTTTGGGTGCAGTTTGAATATCTGGGCCATAGTGTTTAAAGTACAAGGTTGTTGTTAACTGTGTTTAACTTTTCCTTCCACAGGTATGGTTGTGGGAAGTGTGGGAGTAATACCCAGAGTATAGTATTAGCTCCTTGTGTTTTGATTGCAGGTGTCCAGGGTTGGGGGGAGGTTCCCCTGTTTTTTGGGTAATTTGGGTTATGGTCAGATAGGTTTTCCCTAGAGGGATGGGGGGATAGACAGGCTGTGGTCCTGACCGGCTGGAGGGGCCGCAGTACTGATCTATTAGGGCTATGCTCTGGACAATTCTACCAGGGCCACTAGGTTACCATAGTAACATCATAGAGTAGAGGCTGATGCATCAGCTGATGGCCTCTGGGCCCTTAGTGTTGTCTGCCTGTGCTGGCACATAGTAGGGGAGAAGGTAGCACTACCTCCCCGTAGTCAACACATAGGGTAGAATGGCCTGGGCTGGGTAAGTAATGACTGCGGACAGTTATTTTCCTGGCTGAAGGTGGGTGTAACCCCCTTGTTACCTGGGGTTACTAGAATCCCACTTAGAACTAGTGGCAGGCAGGGACAGGCAGCTTGTGAGACACCAGTTAAATGGGTTTCACACTGTCTCACTCTGTCCTCAGTCTCAGCTGAGCTGGAGAGATGACATCACCACAGAATTCTCGCAGCAGCATAAACCACATTGAAAAGCTGCAGCAAGGGGTTAGCTTAGAATGTTGGGGATTTTCAAGCCAGTCGGTAGAGAGACTCAAAAGAAGGAGGAGGTGTGCTGCAGTTGGCAGCCCCTCAGAGCCTAGCTCTGTTACAGAGCTACAACAGACAGAGGGTATTGTGTTCTCGCCCTAGAGAAGGACACAGAAGAAACCAGCAGAAGTGGTAGAGACCGCTCCTTGTGTTGTTCCAGTGCCCCATCCCTGGGGGGATGGGGGGGAAGTCTAGCATTTCAGGGACAATCCCCTGGCCCTGCTGAAAGAAAAAAAAGCTGCCTGAGAAGAGAATTCGTACTGAAGTACCAGATTTTGTGTTTTGTGAGAGAAGCCCTGGGGCACCTGCAAACCATGGCGAGTCTGCTCTGACATAGAGCCCATGTTTTCACCAAGACAGTTGTGTAAAAGTATCTGCCTACTGCAGGATCAGGAAAGGGCTAGCCAAGTACAGTACTTTTAAATATGTGTATGGCTTGAAATGCATCTAACCAGTGGGGGTCTAAGCACTTACAGAACATTGTAAGTCAGGACACCAGCTACATAGAAAGTAAAATGTTAAATGTGATATACATTTCGAGATAGCATCTACAAGCAGAGAGTTCAAAATAAGGTGTTGATTCCAAATAAATGGCCAGGTATAGCTTTGGGAGCAAGAGGTGAGAGATCCCCATCTGCAGTAGCCAGGTTTACCTCCACGGGTTCACTTTGGGCACCTATAGCTTTCTCCCAGGCACTTGGCCAGTGTCTGCAGAAAGTACCCAGACATGGGATTAAGGATGTGTTTTCCCTTTAGAGCTAGGAAGTGCTCATGGGTGGTAGAGGGAGCCACCAGTAAACCTCCATGCTATATGGAAAAGTGTCCAAATGCTGACTGGGGTGCCATGCCAGGGAATCCAAGAGAAGAGTACCAGTTCAGGCTAAGAGCCCAATGTGTTCAGAACCTGAGGGTTTATGTGTTGTAAAGAAGATGTGCTCTGTCCTCTGTTAATCTGCATTGCCAGTGAGTGTAGCCCCATGGGGGTCCATCTTTGCTTTATTATTCCTATGTTGATGTGAATAAAGGCTACACTCTAGAATCCCACTCCTGGTTTGGACATTTCAGTAATTGCTTCCTGTGTCTGGATTACTTGGGTGCCCCTGACCAGAAGTGCAAACCTAGCCAAAATGCTGAGCAAACAGTTTTCTCCCCGAACCTAGGTTAAAGGGGTACTGTCAGCTTTTCCCCTCGTTTCTGTCTCAAACTGAAGCAGTGTCCCCACAAGCTCATACTAATAAAGGAAGTACAATACAATGACACTGCCTAATCTCAAAGTAAACAATTTACCTATTTTTGTCGCATTTTGACTTAAAAGTGTTTAGGGGTGATCCGAGGTAAATCCCCCGTCCCCCAGAAGCACACTTGTGCCAAGAACGCGCCTCTACCACGGAGCGCCATCCCGAAGAACGATTTTTTACATCCGAATTGGACCAAGCTATTAATGTAGACAAGTGTGGCATACTGAGCCATTTGCTTCATCGTCAAAGCAAAACCGAACACTCCTTGAGCCACAAAATGAATTTAAACTCTGTAGCCGAAATCTCGCGCATGCTGACAGTGCCTCTTTAACCGGGTAGGGCTTACAAAAATAAAGGCCCCGGACCCTGGGTTACATTGTGAGTTGGGTATGTCACAGATGATAGCTTGGCATGCCGGGAACATCACAATACATACTGAACTAATCAGAGAGCAACTTTCAAAATGACGATGACATCACAATAGCCAGCAGTTGAAATTTATTTAGTTATTTATTTATTGAATTTTGTTGGCCTAGTAGGCCCACTGAGACTAGAAGTCCTTTTTTTCAGGGGCGACTGGGGAGAGAGGGACACAGATGGTAACCAACCGAAATTGAACCAGATTAAGCTGTTGGTGGTATTTTTAGTGAATGGTCAGAATGTAAATCAAAGAGAAACTGTTCAATCTTCATACAAACATCAGATTCAAAAGCTATAACTACTAATTTGGTATTGCATTTGTCATATCTATAATGGTCTGACTCTGAATACATGTTTTTTCATCACTTGTGAGGGAACAGAACTTTCACTGCCACTTGTGAGTTATGGTCTTGTCTCCTCACACAAAGATACATTGCATAGTTCTGTATTTTCTGCAATCTGTAGTATTTTCAGTCAATCAGTCATGCATGTGAATACCATATATGGGGGATATGCCACAGGCTACAGGAAAATAAATTATTTATTCTGAACTGCTGGTTGTTACCTCTATTGACCTCACGAGTACCATAGTCACAAATGAGGTCTATAGAGGACATAACCAGCCATTCAAAATAAATCATTTATTTTTATTCAGCCCATGGCATGTGCCATTTATTCAGTGCCAGAGGCTGGTAAGTAAGCAATAAGACATGACAGGGTGTGCATGGAACATATTTTACCACACTGCCAGGGGCGTAATAAGACACGAGGCCTTGGCAGAGGTACTACTGCTACCGTGTAAATATGTTCCGTCACACCTGGAGTGTCTATTGCCTTTATAAAATGGGCTACTTTAAAAAAAAAAAACTTTTACAGTTAGAATAATCATTTTTATATGTAGCAAAATAGATGTCCTTATGTGAATTTATGATAAAATAGTCCTTCCGCCTGCTACAAAATGATGTCATTACTGACATCAAAACAAAAGGCCTCACATCCACAGCAGTATCTGTATCCCCCCTCTCCCCCTCCCCCGCTATCCATTAGGAAAATTACTGGGGAAAAGCATATTAAAGAACAGAAGTAATATCTTTTTTTTTTTTTCGAAGAAGCAGATTGCTGACTTGAAAGCTCCGCATTTGCTATGCAGACTGCAAGGATAGGCCCTGCTGAATGAGTACTATTAGCTCCCCGCCTACTCAGCCCGATGCTGCAGCTGTCAGTCTACTCTGAATTTCACCATCCACTCTCCAGACAGGATGAGGGTCCAGTTCGAGTCGCTGAGGGGCATCACCTCCTGCGCAACAGCCCCGCTCTCTCAGCCCAGCTGCGCAGGACTTCTTCAGCGAAAACCGAACTACTGTTGCCGCCACTCTGCTGCTGCCCATCATGTTGCTCTAAAACCGTTCAAAATGAATAAGTGGCAGCATGCGTTTTAAGGTGGGCTGTCAGTTCTTTGGGAGGAGTCATCCTGTACATCTCTGTAATCGCCACACAACTGATATTCCCCCACAACATCCCAAAAAACAGAAATCCTCGTAACGTGTGGAAAAAAGATTTTATGGGCAATTTCACAACAGAGCACAGGAAGGAAACTGTTTTAGCAGTTTACAAAATATGTACTGTAATTTTTGTTGTACTTTCACATTTATAGGATGTAAAATGCAGTAGTATAAGCAGGGGAGACTGCTTTTAGTGAGGAAACAACAATGGCGGCATTTTTAAATGCCAACGTTCTAAGGCTTAGTGATTTTAGCCTTTTTACTGACGTCCTTTTTTTTTTTACTCATGCATGGAACATAATCCATGCATGGTGAGCTTGATCTCTGATGGGCTGGTTGTGCAATCCATTCATAAAATAATGTTTTTGTGCAATTTTGTACTGGCAGGCTTGAGTAGAATGTTAGGTAGAAAGAAAGATTCTGCTCAGAATATTATGGGACTGGAGTGGAAATACCCATTGTTCTCTGAAATGAAGGTGGAAATAAATAACTTATTTTTCACTTATAAAATGGGTAGGGAAAATATTTTATTTTGATTGGTTGCTAACTGTGCATTACAAGTGTATAATGTACGGTTAGCAACAAGTTGAGGTAAATACAGCCACATTTTAAAAATCAGGTATTAAGAAGCCAAATGGAATGTTCATTTTCAAATTGCCACCATTTTTTTTTGCCACTAACCACAAACTTGGTGAAACTCTATAAACTGCATAAGCAGCAAAGCAGCTTTTTTTTTTATTCGCTTACTGCACTCATCATGCTCTCAGTATGCGGTACTTCACATAACTAGGCAGTTCTTGTTTCATTTTTCCCCATTCCATTTCACAGCGGTCTGCTCCACAGCCCCTCCTGCTGGCTGGTCACTCCCTTGCTCACATTCCCCTGCCCCAACAAAAAAAATCCAAGTCTCAGATGCAGTCTCCTGAAATGAACACTTCATGGTACAAACAGACTAAATAAAAAACAACTGTCCTCCAAAGATCTCCACAATTTAAGCCAAGCCTCCGTATTTACTGAACACTCTTTCAGAACAGCTCACCCTGCTCTGATTGCAAATAGCTGATTTTCCTGTTTTTGCCTCAGAACACACAAGCAGTCATCACTCAGCAATAAAAGTGTACCACTTCATTCTGACTGTCTAAAACATAAAAATAATCACTTTTCTTTCTGTCTTTTGTGTATGCAGGGGTGGATGACTGACAGCTATGTTTTTGGGTTGTAGCCAACCATTAGTCACACTACACAGCTCGATGTGTGTGTGGGGGAGGCATACAAAACAGTTAGAGATTATCTCCATAACATCATTTAATAACTGTAATAATAAAAATAAAACATTTAAAATCTTAAACGAACTAAATCAACTTTGGGGGGGGAGCCATGGCAACCACTTTGGCAGTATGAGAAACACACTACAGCTATAATGGCCACAGTAAGACAAAAGTCCTAAGGGAAAACAAAAATGTAGCACTCAGTCGTAGGTGAAGGAACTATTTTGCAACAGAATACATTAAACTTTGTAATTTTTTCCACATAAACATGTAACCCCTAGGTGGCGCTACTCTGAGGGTTACTACCCCTGCCTGCACAGTAGACTGCAGGTTGAGGGGCCTGGGCTCTTGAAACGGGTGCCTCCACCTGGAAGACAGGGTTGTTGGCAATGTGACTGCCCTGTGTACAGCTTTCCGGGACACTGATACCCCACTCTTTACCCCTAGTGGCCAGGCTAAGCTTGCAGCTACCCCACACCAACACACTTTTGCAGCACACAGTGAATCTCTCCTTGTAACCACTTACCACCAGGGCTATGATCAGCTGGAATGCCCTGAAGACCCCCTGGAAAACAAGACTGTAACAATTAAACAACATCAATGCAGTACTTTTTATACAGAGGTACACCACACCCAGTTTAACTGCAAAAAAATCCAAATCTCATTTATTGGGGGATGTGAACAAGGGAGGGACAGTAATCTGGTGATTGATTTTAGTTCTGATTGATTCAGGCTATAATGCATGCACTCAAAAGGTCCCTGGAACACAGTCACACACACTCTGGGTACCCATTTGGAACTTCAGACTAGCCTGAAGCGTTGCCCAGGGTAGGCCGGCATTGCAGCTGGTTGGGGCCCTGTGATTGAAAGAAACATGCATGCACTGTAACCCACAACTTGTAATCCGGAGCCGGATGGCTCAGTCCACAAAAGCTTAACAACAATTAAATCAGATGACACACTGTGATTGTTAGCTGGGTTGCAGGGAGCTAGCCTGGTTTTACTAATGCTACCCAAAATTGGATGCAGGATGGATGAAATGGAGACTTCAAGATGAAGAGCTGGATGGCCAGGAGAAGCAGGGCCTACAAGATGCGACGTGGCGCTCGATCCTGTTCGGTGTTGTTGATCAGGGAGCCGAATCTCCAGGCGGGTCTCTCATCAGATCTTTCACTGCAGCGCAAGTGGGTGTCTGGGCTAGGATGGCAGGGCCCAGACTGGGAGAACAGTTTGGATGCAGTCCAGTAAGGTTGCTGGACGCAGCTTCCAGCCAGCATGACACATTCAGCAAAGTGGGGAACCAAACTGTGGCCCACTGTCCACATTCAGCACACTTATAGTAAAGGCAGACAAATACCGCAGTTCGGATGACAGTCCGGTTGCAATTCACAGTGTCCCTGTGCATACCATATGCTCTGTGGTCGAGGTGAAAGTCCTGATAGGCCAATTGCACAAAAGCAAGTCTTTGGTCTTCTTCAGGTGAAATTAGACACAATTCAGAACGAAGGTCACAAATTCGGATAAAGTCTGATGGTCGGATTAAGTCTCTTCACTTTAGGAAGATGGTAGCAGGCAGGCCAGACACAGCCTTCCCATCAATTTTCCCTGCGCACTATGCGGGAGCAGCTGCTCAAATTACTTGAGCTCCTCACTTTCTCAACTCTTATTCCACTCTGACTTCTGCTGTAGGCAGCACCAGGGCTTCCTAGTGATCCAAAAGATTTGGTTCGTCGATCCATCTGTCTGTCACAGCTTGAGCCCCCCAGGTCCATTTAGGCGCCAAAAGGTGAAAACTACAATTCCTACAGAAATTTACTCCCACAAGACCCCTGTGGGCAGGCTCCATTTTAGGGCCCCCAAAGGTACTGATTGGTGCAGATTGGCAGTCCAGAACCAAGATGGTGGTACCTAACAGAAATATCCATGCTGCAACAGAAGACAGGTGAGACAAACTACATTATCATTATTATTAAAACAGATAATCAGCAAACAATCACAGAATCTAGCAGGGCTCCCTCTGTGCAATTGGTGATGGCAGAATGAAGCGGCTGTACTGCAGCCCGGGAGGGACTCGAGCCTAGAAACACTCGGCCCCCATCCATATTAATTATAAACTATGGGATATGCAGCTCTTAAAGAGACAGGCATGGAGGCTAACTGGGTGCTCACATGTAAACACTTTTAAACCTGAAAAGACACAGAACACCAGCCTGGCAGTGGGCATTTAGGCACACCCAAGGAAGACTTTTGTGAACCCCCATTTGTAGGGGGATTACAAACATAACATTTTTCCTTTTGCACATACGTAAATTACAGTGGCCCATTTTATAAGTGCAATAAGACACTCCAGGTGGTGCATTAGACATTTCTAATGCACGGCCAGGAGCTGAAGGCAGCCTGTGGCCTCGTGCCTCACTACGCCCCTGGCCGTATGTTAGAAATGTCTAATGCACACAGCCTCATGTCTTTTTGCTTACTGAGAAAATGGGCAAAGTGTATTCTCAATCCTGACTGGCTAAAACTGTCAATCAGCCGGTCCTGTATGAAACAACAGTGACCGCAAAATAACTAGTCCCAATCTCTGTTGCCTCATATCATTCTAAATATTAATGGGCCAGTAGAGTGATGGAAAAGGCTCACACCACCATGTTTTGTATCTCAGTTAGCGAGCAAGAGACCTCTCCAACACCACCACCCAACTTTTAACTGGTACAATGTTTTTCTCTCTCACATAGTGGGAGATACAGCTTCCCCCCGCTCATTTTTCAATTCACTGTCATTTTTTTGGGGGTGACTTAGTGAGCAGTAGAAGCTGAGGAGCCCCCCATCCATTTCAATAAACACAACTAGAAAACATCTGATCCTGGCTTGCTAGTAAAGTGGGACCATGATCGGGTAGATCTAAACAATTTCTCTTGTCAGCTGCTTTGCTGTGGGATTCAAACATGACAGCTCTGTCCCTGCTGATCATGCTACAAGCCTGATCTGTCTTTTGGTCTGATTGCAATCATAATTTTCCCTGTCGGAGGAATCACGTGATGCCTTCCTTGTAAATGGACGCTTGTGTACCTCGCGTCAACTTCAATTCCCTTAAAAACTAATAAATTAAAAATTTTGACATTCGCTAGCCAGGTTACACTTCTCTCACCGTTTGCTAACAGCATCGGGACATCTCCGGTGACAAACTTAATTCAAGAAGCCAGAAAACAGTGAAAGAATGCAGGCCAAAATGAAACAGGCCCCTCCAGCACATACGCCGCCTGCAACACCAGACAAACAATCTAAGCTGGCCAAGATGCAAGGCGCTTCCACTGGCAAGACTTCCCAACCTCCGCCTGCCACGGCACCACTCTCGGAGGATAAGTTTCTAGCAGAAATGGCCCCACTGAAATCCACATTCCAGGAATTTGCATCAGATCTAAAGTCCATTAAGGCAGAATTAAAGGATACCAACACAGCTCTGGCAGATGTTACAGCCTGTACCACCTCCTTAGAAAAGTGGCAATCCCATATTGAGCCTGATATTTCTACACTAAGGCAAAAATTCAGCAAACTGGAGCTCAAACTGGAAGATTTGAAGGGCCAAAACAGGCATAATAACCTGGTTATTTTCGGCCTTCCGGAAGATGCTGAAGGGCACTCTCCTGTTGTTTTTGCACAGAAGCTTCTTCAAAAAATTGCTGGCCCTCCACCTCACTCTGCCTCATATATCATTGAGAGGGCCCACAGATCACTTAGGCCTAAGCCATCTCCAGGATCCAAGCCTAGACTCTTCATTCTTCATCTTTTAAGCTACATTGATCATCAACATGTCCTGTCCACAGTCAAAACCCTACAAGAAATCAAATAGGAAGACTCAAATCTCAGAATATCTCAAGACCTCCCAGTAATCACCCACCAGAAACGTGCTGAATACCACCATAGCATTAATAAACTGATTGCTACTGGAATTAAATTTCGGATGCTTTACCCAGCCAGGCTATCTGTACTAAACCAGGGTCTCTGGAAATCTTTCAACAATGCTGAACAGGCTGCTCGGGACCTACCATCTCTATTTCCGGACCTATTCAGTCAGCTTTGATCCCATTCTTCTGTAGGGGCTGGTTGCCTTCAATGTGGTAATTATTATCCTAATCAGTGTGATCTGCTTAGACAGAGTCCCAGTTGTTCAAGTATTGCCTCGGTTTTAAGTTCGCTGGATCTTTTATTTTATTTATTAAATTTTGATTACTGGGTGAGCCCACTGAGTCCCAAAGGTCCCTTTTTCAGGGGCGACCCGGGATCTTCTATGCGAATGTGCGACAGGTGAACAGCTTGAATGTGTGCACAATCACAGCCCCACCACATGATAGTGCGAACTAGTTCAACTGTATATTACCACCTGAAACCAGAACTTCTCTGCTTCTGTTAGCCTGCTCTCAACCTTACAACTTGTTTTTTTTACTAACTGAATCCAATTTAATATTTTATCTACAATTTTTAGACTTTATTTTATTTTTCTCATTTCCTTTTGCCAACTTACTTATTACACAGATTGTGCATGCTGTTGCCTGAACCAAATTCTTATGTGACTCACATGGTTGATTTAACTCTAACTTTTATTGCCATGCCCATTTCTATTTTCAAGATACCTGGATATTTTCAGGTCTTTTCTGTTCGGGATGAAAAATTGGGAAAGCAGGAAAGGAATGAGATCCTTTACCGTTATGAATCATCATTAGGAGTTCTCGTATATCTATAGGAAATGTGGAGTAATTTAACTGGCCATTGAAGTTTAGACAAGTTTACATTACTTAATATCAAGTTAATGGTTATAAGGGGCTGCTTTACTCAGTTCACTTAGCTGATTACTGTTACATTTCATACTCAACTATTGGCTTGGGGTGGGAGGAGGGATACAAGACTGTCTCGTTGTTGGGGAAGCAGTCATGTTACGAACATGGGGGTTTGAACTTCCAATATTGTCATCCCACTATGGGAGTTGTTTTTCACTTTTTCTACATTCTCTATGTTGTGGAGTTCAGGGTTGGGTTTTGTAAAGTTTGGTTATACTGACTCTGGGTTTTGGAAAGGGTGGGAGGGGGATTATTGGGTTAGATATGGTTGTCTGCCACTAGGAGGGGATGGATTATTGTTACTGTAGGTAAATTGGCCTGGTTGCTCTTCAATAAATCACATTTCACTTCCTCCCACCTTAACATCTCTTATGGTGGGGCTTAGATTTTGCTTTTGGAATATAAAAGGGGCGCAAACTCCAGCCAAGCGAACCAAAGTTCTGCTTCACCTTAAAAGTCTGCAAATTGATGTGGCCTTCCTACAAGAGACACATCTTTTGGCCAATCAAGCTCATTATCGAGGCAGAAACTGGGTGGGTCAGGTGTTTGGCTCCAGAATTGATTGCTGTAGAAGAGGGGTAGCCATCCTTATATCTCGTAGTACCCCATTTCATCTCATACAGGACATCATAGACCCTGAGGGTAGATCTGTTATCTTGAGGGCCCTTCTGGGTCACTCCGAAGTTATTCTAGGCTCCATTTATGGACCCAATTGTGAGGACCCAGAATTCTTTTCTAACCTTATGGTCACACTTGCCCCCTGGACTACGTTTCCAATAATTCTAGGTGGTGATTGGAATCAGGTCCTATCTAACAACTTAGATCGAACTGGTCAGGTTAGGCATGGCTTGTTTTCTGATCAAAAAGTCATCCATGAATTAATGCACCTCCTTGGACTCAAAGATCCCTGGAGACTTATGCACCCAGGCAGCGTGGAATATTCTTTGCACTCCCTTCCCCATCACTCGTTTTCCCGTATAGATTATTTTCTTATGACCGTTGGCCATTTTCCTGGTGTTTCCCTAGCCTTCTATTCATCAAAGGTAATTTCAGACCATCATATTGCCCATCTCCATTTAGATCTTTCGGCCAATATACATAGAATCTGAATTTGGAAACTTAATAACTGGCTTCTGAAATCTTAAGAACATGTACAATATCTCCAAACTTTCATCAATAACTTCATGGAAGTCAGTGCCCCATCCATGTACAAATAGGATATTCTATGGGGGTCCCTGAAATGTGCACTAAGAGGTGATCTAATTCATTTAGTGACTAAATGCAAAAGACAAAGGACCACAGTCCTCTCTTCTCTTCTGGATCAGATAGCAGAATTGGAAAATCTTCTCTCCCCTCTTTCTCCTATAGATGAATGGGAAAAGGTCGAAACCCTCAGGGCCCAATATAATCAACTATTAGCTGAAAAAGTTGAATTCCTGATGCTTCATTCCAAAATCTCCTACTTTGATCACGGACAAAGGGCTGGGAAACTCCTTGGTCTTCGTCTTCGTACTCAAATTGCTGATAGAATAGTCTCCTCCATTTACTCAACGTCAGGCGTACTCCTTACCCCCGACATTGTGAATGCTTTTCGAGACTATTACCAGGAATTATACTCGGCCTCTACAACTCCCCTTCTGCCTCAACAATTGGTTACATTCATCCAAGATATAAACCTCCCAGTACTATCTGACCTTCAGATAAATAGTTTAAAAGCTCCTATTACCCTAAGTGAAGTCTGTGATTCTATCGATGCTCTCTCCTCAGATATATCACCTGGTCCCGATGGTTTCTCAACTAACTTCTGTAAAAAATTCAAGGGCATTTTAGCCCCCATTCTCTTAGATACCTTTCATTACATTTTCAAGAAGGGTATATCTGACTCCTCTCTGACCTTAGCCAATATTGTTCTTCTTCCTAAACCCAACAAAGACCCCCTTCAGATTCTCAATTACAGACCCATCTCCCTAATAAATGTAGATCTCAAAATCCTTGCTAAAATCCTTTCTTCCAGACTAGGCCAGGTTTGGGAATCCCTTCTTAGTACAGAACAGGTGGGATTCATCAAAGGTAGACTCTCCTCAGACCACCTTAGGACACTCGCCTATTTGTTCTCTGCATCCAAGGACTCCCTCATACCAGCTTCTCTTGTTTCCCTGGATGCAGAAAAAGCATTTTACAGGGTGTCATGGGACTACCTTTTTATGTTATTACCTAAATATCATATCCCACCACAATTCATACAATGGGTTAAAGTGCTATATGTATCTCCAACAGCTCAAATTCAATGTAATGGAGTCTTTTCTACTCCCTTCCCTTTATTTCAAGGCACCCACCAGGGCTGTCCCCTCTCTCCCCCTATCTTTTTAATTTATATTTAGAACCCCTCATCAGAAAACTTAAAACATCCTCGCTTGTAACTGGCATATCAATATGTAACACGGAATACAAAATCTCTGCCTATGTGGATGATTTACTCCTACATATTCCTAATCCTACCCAGTCCCTTCCCACCACCTTTCAAATCATAGAAACATAGAAACATAGAATTTGACAGCAAATAAGGACCACTTGGCCCACCAGTTCTCACTCTGAAGTACTTTTGAACTATAAATTAAACCTGGGAAAAACAGAAGTTTTTCCCTTAAACAAATACACAGTAAGGGCTGATATTAACCATCTAGGGTTACACTGGAATCCCGACAAAATGAAATATCTTGGGATTTATCTTCACCCTCTTCTCCATATTA
Source organism: Neoceratodus forsteri (assembly GCA_016271365.2). Taxonomy (NCBI): domain Eukaryota; kingdom Metazoa; phylum Chordata; order Ceratodontiformes; family Ceratodontidae; genus Neoceratodus; species Neoceratodus forsteri. Next base: position 23,120,534 of record CM057451.1, read on the forward strand.
TGAAAAAGTTTAATTTAGACACTCTTGTTAAAACATTAGCAGAAGACTTAAACGCTGGTCAAAACTACCTTTAACCTTATGGGGACGTATGGGTATAATAAAAATGAATGTCCTACCTCGTATTTTATATCCTTTACAAATGTTCATGTGGGCCCTCCCACTATCATGGTTCACACAAGTACTCAGGATTCTCAGTAACTTTCTATGGCAAGGGAAAAAAATTAGACGGAATTATCTTAAGCTTACCCATCGAAAAGCTGATGGTGGTCTCCAAGACCCACATTTTTATATATATTATGGTGCTATTCACCTGACTAGCATCCAACACTGGCTGCAACCCTTACATGTTACTTCAGATTCTGTTCATTGTCCCCTCTGGGTCAAAATCGAACATGAACTTTGCATGGTGTATGATACTGACCCCAAAGCTCTTCCCTTCATTATTAAAAAGAACCTTCCTAAATCCCTGCAGGACACATCATTGAGCTCCTTGCTTCAAATTCATCATCAGCTAAACTCTTTCCTCAAAACAGATGCATGTAGAGAAACAGCCCTAACCCTGTTTCAAAATCCTAACCTCTTAGTCTCGGGTAAGATAGTTAAACCGTATCTTTTTGGCCAGATATGGGTACTGAGCGTGTTGGCCAATTGGTTCAAGAAAATAAACTGCTTTCTTTTCAGGAAGGCCATAGTCTCTTCAACTGGTATAATACTCATGTCTTTAAATACCTTCAGATATCCCACATGTTGCTACAACACTTTGGATCGGGGTATGGACTAGCTCTTTCATGTCTACCTTGCTCACATACATCAACTCTATCCCTACAACTCACCTGGTATCCTACTCATATCGGTTCCTCATATCAAAAACCACTACTTTAGAAGGCCAGAGGTTTTATGGGTGGGATAATATCTTACCATTGGATGCTTCTCCCAGGACCTGGTCTAATCTTTGGAATCACCTACACAAATATATTAAATGGGACAGATACAGATACATACAATTCTATATCTATCACAATCTCTATTATACACCGTCCAAACTCTACCAAATGGGTAAGCTGCCCTCTAATCAATGCCCCAAATGTCAACAATTTCCTGGGGATTTACTTCACATGTTATGGTCCTGCAAGAAAGTTGCTCCCTTTTGGCACAGTATTCAGAACAGACTCGACCCATTACTTTCACTTAGCTTCAGTCCAGAAATCTGTATTTTGGGGGATTATATGCAACTACCAGGGAGTAGAGAGAGAGCTCACATGGTCTTAATTTCAGCCTGCACCAAAAAAGTAATATTGAGGCATTGGTTAGATTCGACTATCCCCAACCATATGGAATGGTTTAATGAAATTATGTTTGCCCTACAAGCCAAACTCATCATCGCAGGAATTACTAATAGACTGAGTAGCTATAAACAAATATGGGAACCACTGTATGCCCTTATTTCGATTCTTTAACTTTTAGTCACTCATACCTCAGAGACAGCTTTTTCTTTTCCCTTTGGTGAAACTGCCAAACTTGTCCTCTATGATGGCACCCTCAGTGGAGACCAAGAAGAGTGCTGAGGACATCCACAAGGGACACCCACAAAAGGGTGGCAAGGGACACCACAGGGGAAGCAAACAGCTTCTGATATGGGGACTTAATTGTTAGAGGGTAGACCTGGGGAAGGGAGAAGAGAGGGAAGTAAGGTGCCTGCCTGGTACCATGGCTTGGAGGGACAAGAAGCGAATCCTCAGGAGTGCAGAAGCAGCATCATAGGAGAGGGAACTAGATATCATTGTCTACCTTGGTACAAATGACCTAGCTAGGCATGGGATCAGTGCAGTGCAGGATGAAATTGTGGAGTTGGGGAGGGGCCTCAGACAGGTAACAAGAACAGTTACCTTCTCAGAGGTGCTGCCAGTCCATGGCAGGGGTGAGGCTAGGGTACTGCACACCATGCAGTTTAATGAATGGTTGCAAAACTGCTGCAGAGCACAGGGCTTTGGCTTCATTGGGGACTGGGGGTACACCTGGAGAGATGAAGGTCTATACTGGCACGATGGTCTGCATCTGTCCACGAAGGGAACCAAGCTCCTAAGTGACAGGTTTAAATGCTTCCTTGGCAAGCTTTTAACCTAGCCATGGGGGGAGGTGCTGATAAGAGGCAGGAAATTTCAAGCCTTCCCCCACAAAACATGTCAGGTCGTAAGGTAAACACTGAGGTACAGTGCTCAACAGAGGGCAGGACGGGGTAAATGGAAAAATAGACAAGGGCAATAAGAGCAGGCATGGGGGAAAAAAGGATAAAGCCAACATTAAATGGAGGGCAATTAGTACCAATGCCCGTAGTCTGGGAAACAAGCTTCCTAAGCTAGTAGCCTTGATGGAAGATGAACAATTGGATATTGTGGCAGTCACGGAAACATGGTGCACACACAGACAACCATGACTGGGATGTCAACATACCGGGGTACACAGTCTACAGAAGGGACAAGGAGGGGAAAAGAGGAGGTGGAGTAGCTCTATACATAAGGGAAGGGATCAAAGCTACAGAACTAAAAAGTAAAGGGGGAGAATAAAGAGGCACTCTGGGTCACCTTGGAGACAGGGAATGGCATCACAATCTGCACAGGAGTTGTATACAGACCCCCATTTCAAGGGGAGGAAATGGACAAGAAAATGATAGAGGACATTCTCAAAATGGCTGAAAAAGAGGAGATACTGTTGATGTGGACCTGAATATGCCAGATGTTAACTGGATGACATGTACTGCAGCCACATCCAAGAGCAGGGTCATTCTCGATGCCCTTCAGGGGGCAGGCTTTAGACTGCTAGTGTTGGAACCCACTCGGAAGGGAGCAATACTAGACCTGGTACTCTCAAATGGAGAGAGGTTCACAAATTTAGAAGTCAGTAGACATCTGGGAACAAGCGACCACTGCACAGTGTGCTTCACAATAAGCACAACCATGGAGACAAGCCATACAAAAACAAGGATACTGTACTTTAGAAGGGCTGACTTTGGCAAAATGGGTGAATACCTGAGGAATACACTAGCAAATGATCAAAAAGGAGAGATGGAAGAACAATGGAGAAAAATCAAAACTGCCATCATAGAGGCAACAAGCCTTTGTGTGAAACAAGTAAAGAAAACACAGCGGAATAAAAAACACTATGGTTCTCAAACGAGGTGGCAGGGAAGGTTAAGGAGAAAAAGGCTGCATTCAAAAAGTATAAGGAATCACAGAAGGAGCACGACAGGGAACTGTATCAATTAAAGCAGAAAGAAGTGGGGAAGGCAGTCAGAATAGCAAAAGCCCAAACTGAGGAAAAAAATAGCCAATTCAGTTAAGAAGGGAGATAAAACCTTTTATAGGTACATTAGGGAGCATAGAAGGTTAAGGGAGGAATAGTGAAGATTGATAAGGGAGGGCGGAGGTGGGCAGAGGGAGACAGTGAAAAGACAGAGATACTGAATGAATACTTTTGCTCAGTATTCACAAAAGAAGATGAGGAGGAGTTACCTAAACCAGACAATAGAAGCACTCTGGGTAGGGGGGTTGACACCAGTCCATTTACAGAAGGAAGAGTCCTGAAAGAACTCCTAAAACTCAAGGTGGACAAAGCAATGGGGCCTGATGGGATTCACCCCAGAATCCTAAAAGAACTAAGGGAGGACCTAGTGACACCACTGACCACACTTTTTAACAAATCGTGGGAGGATGGGGTGGTACCTGAGGACTGGAGGAGGGCAAATGTGATTCCTCTTCACAAAAGTGGGAGCAAGGCAGAAGCAGGAAACTACAGACCTGTAAGTTTGGCTTCGGTGGTAGGGAAAATGATGGAATCACTTCTGAAAGAAAGAATTGTTGAGTACCTAGGGCCAGCGGGGCACAGGACCCAAAGCAGCATGGATTTACAGCGGGAAGGTCATGTCAGACAAATCTAATTGATTTCTTTGACTGGGTGACCAAAGTAGTAGACCAGGGAGAGGCTGTGGATATGGCCTACCTAGACTTTAGCAAGGCATTTGACACAGTCCCCCAACAAAAGATTAATAATCAAGTTAGCCAGCCTGGGAGTGGGTCCCAGGGTAGCAAACTGGCTGCATAACAGGACACAGAAGGTAATAGTGAATGGAACACATTCCGAAGAAAGGGGGGTTACTAGTGGAGTACCTCAGGGCTCAGTACTGGGTCCAGTCCTCTTTAACATCTTTATAGGTGACACTGCAGAGGGTCTGGAGGGAAAGGTATGCCTCTTTGCAGATGACACAAAGATCTGTAACAGAGTTGATACACGGGGGGGGGTAGAAAGGATGAGAAGGGACTTGGCAAGGTTGCAGGAATGGTCAGACAAATGGCAACTTAGATTCAGTGCAAAGTAATGCACCTGGGAAACAAAAACCCAGGAGAAGAGTACACAATAGCAGGGGGGGTACTAACAACAACAAAAATGGAAAGGAACCTGAGGGTAGTCATATCAGATGATCTAAAGGTTGGTAAGCAATGTGAGAAGTCAGTAAGAAGAGCCAGGGGTACTGGGATGCATAGGAAGGGGCATCACAAGTAGAAAAAGGGAAGTGATTATCCCTCGGTACAGACAGTTGGTGAGACCCCATCTGGAGTACTGTGTGCAGTTTTGGAGACCTCATTTATGCAAGGACATAGACAGGATGGAAGCAGTCCAGAGGAGGGCAACTAAAATGCTGCAGGGTCTGCATCAGAAACCATATGAAGAGAGATTGAGAGAGAGGACATGATAGAAACATTCAAGTACCTCAAGGGAATCGACAAAGTCCAGGAGGGTAGCATCTTTTAGAAAAAGAGATGTGTAAGAATAAGGGGGCATAATTTAAAGATAGAGGGGGGACGGCTCAGGGGTAATGTGAGGAAATTTTTTTTCACGGAGAAAGTGGTGGATGCATGGAACCACCTTCCTGGGGAGGTTGTTGGGTCTAAAACAGTGGGGGAATTCAAACATGCATAGGACAGACATAAGGCAACTGTAGTGGGGGGTGGCAGGAAGTAGGCTGTTGGTTAACTAAAATCTGCAGCTTATCCAGTAGGTAGGGAAATGGGCAGACTGGGTGGGCCAAGTGGTCCTTATCTGCCATCAAAGTCTGTTTCTGTTTCTGTCCTCCAGCATTATACTCCCATGCAACCGTCCTCAAACAACAACCAGTGGCAGACTGGGATGGGTAAGGTGGGAAAGATAGGGAGGTGGGTTGGGGATCAGACAACCTTAACAAGCTATAGCTTCTTAACATTGTAATTTTTCACCGAATGCCATACTATTATATATCCGGATTGTACCAACTATGTTTTATTCCAGCATTATTGTGTTGTCTGTATATGGTGCTGTTTGTTAAAAACAATAGAGCATATTAAATGATAAAAAAATAATTTTCCCTGTCACCACACACAAATCCTGAACAGAATGGCGCTCACTCAGAACCGGGAGGTCACAGTTTAAAATATAAATGGTCACGGTGCAACTGCCAACTGCATTGCCTTTCTGAGCACTACACAGTGCTCCAGCTGAGGTACCACTATAATTATGCAGAATTTGTCGATCTCATTGCTTAACATCATCCACTGGCAACACAGGCGCATTTTGAATTCTTTACTTCGGCAGGAGGCCGGGGGTGGGGGGGGGGACCGAGCATTAGATGTGGTAGTACTGTTTGTAATATGGCATAAAAAACAGAAGGAAAATGAAGCACTGAAATAGGTGCAAAGACACCATGTGGTAGAGCACAAACCATGGTTTAATACCAAGGTAGATCATGGTAGCGAGCGGGTGCGTGCAAAAATAATTAGACCACAGTTACAAAGCCGGAGGAGGCGAACAGCGTTGGTGCAGACCGGCGAGATGAACTTCAAAACCTTAGATCTTACCCTAGCAGCTGGACAGCATATGCAACACTTGTAGCATGAAACTCATTTTACAGTGGATGCACTATAACGCTTTCCTAGCAGTACTCCAGTCTGGGTTAAGGGACTGTTGTCTGGTATCCCCCGCTACTGTTCCCCAGCGCTCATATCGAGCTTGTCCCCCTTTCGTTAGCCTTAGTCCTTACCCGAGTGTTCTCACTCATTGAATGTATGTGTAGAAACCTCAGTCCAGCATTACACTGCAGTATTCTTTCAAGTACATTACGATTTCGGATCCCCTTTATGCTGCTATACTTTTTTATGCTACTGTTTTATGAGAAATAATGTATTATAAAGAAAGAGAAAAAAAAGTATATGTTATCATTGTATGATACATTTTACTTTTGTGGCATTTTCTGCATAATGTATTTTACACAGTCTTGTGTGTATTTTCAGAAATGTTGTGGAATTGGGATTTGGGCGCTTTCTGTTGCCTGTAGCAACCCCTTTTTGTTCTATGGAAAGAAACAACACACCCGCAGACTGGGGTTGCTTGAGAAACTTTGTGCAAATCAGACACACTCCGGGGTTGTAACGAGGATATGTTTGCTTGTAACATGGCATACAAAACAGAAGGAAATGTAGCACAATTTAAAGAATGAGAGTGTCATTCTGTTGTATGAGGGAAAGTACTCTACCCGAATGGGTGGCATGGTCTGTATCTCGATATTCAAATGAGCACAGATACCCACAGTGCAACAGCAGAGAGCGACAGAAACAGTTTGCAATGGAGCTCACACGCGGAAAGAGAAGCAGTAGGCAAAAAAAGTAAGAACACTCAGCATAATATATAGTTGTCCTGGATATTGTAGCCACTTGGTCTATATTTGAGGAAAACAACATCAGTATCTGAATAGATGTGAAACGTGCAACATGCACGCGCACGTTAGAAACTGATTACAACATCGTGCAGAGATTAGTAAGACATAGGAACATCATCTTTTCACCCCAGTTAAAAAATCATATTCATTTCATGTAGTAATAATGCAAATTAAGCTGCTATACTCCTTACCATGTTACAAGTGGATTAAGCCACTCGAAAGGATGGGTCTACTGTGGAATTAATCCATGGTTTGATGGTTGGACCCACTCGGCCTTGACGCTCGTGGTCCAACCCCCCAAACCATGGATTAATTCACAGTAGACCCATCCTTCTCGTGACTTAATCCTTACATAATTTACACAGAAAACAATTCATTAGCAACTTTGAATATTCGATTGTTTGAGTAGTTATCTAATGTCTACATTTGCGTATCACTTATCTTTATTCAGTACACTATTCCCTCTACTAAGTTTTGTGATCATGTGGATGTCTAAGTATTATGTCTGAAGTGTGGAGGAGTCTGCCCTTGTGCTAGTAAGAAGTGTGAGAAATGCCCTGGAAGATAATGACAGTCGCCTGCCAGTACTGTGCAGAGTTCTGAGGTCAGAAATCCCCCTCGTATGTCAAGAAATCTTACTGAGTCACCCCTGATGGCATACTGCATCAGCAGCAGCCACCTTATTAACATATGTAACAACTACCCTACAAACCTCTAAACATCTTACAGCTACAGCCCCTGAAAACCAAAACACTGCAAAAGACTTTTTCTACACAAACTGCCCTACCCTTAAAGGGGGATAGTCAACACAGTAAGAGTCTCACGCCCACATGTGGAGCTGGTCTCAATTTGCACTTAGTGTGCAAAAAATTAAAACGACATACTTACCAAAATTGTTGATCTTCCAGAATATCTTAATCACTGATTTAACCTTGTGGGTTTAGGGCCAGAGTCACTAGGCTCTACAGGAGCTTCTTTCTACAGGGAGGTAGCCAACTTCAGCTACTGGTGTCACCTACACATCGCACGCAACTCACATGATGCCATGCACACTAGCCAATAACCATCGTCAGCTTCCTCATGCACCTCAATTCTGTTCACCAGTAGAGTAGAGAGAAAATAAAAAACAGAGGACTAGATACTTTCTTGCTCTAAGGGATAGTAAAAGGATAAAGGAAATAAACAACCAATTAGAACCTGACTGTCAACTTAGAGACTAAACATTGGGCCTACCAGGTGGTATAAAAATAGTGGGTATAAAGTGAGCCAAAGCCTCTTATCACTATCTAGACAGTGTATAAAGTGGTAGGTAAAGATAATGCAGCAACCCTGAGTGAGTGTCTCTGGCAGAAACAGCAAAAACCAGGAAGTCCAATTTCAGACCTCCTTGCAAATTAAATGGCAAAAATGCCCCAAAATGGAAAAATTACTTCTGAACTCCCAAAAACTAACAACTCCATGCCACTGGACAAAACTTGAGTAAACTCGAGAGTAAACTCATGACCCTTTTTTCTGTATGACAGATGACAGAAAAATAGGGATAGAAAACATAGAAACATAGAAGTTGACGGCAGATAAGGACCGAAAGGCCCATCCAGTCTGCCCATTTCTTTTTCTACCTTATAAATGTGCCATCGGCCTTTGCTCTGTCAGTGGCCTATCTATTCATACTCATTTGTATTGCTCTCTTATGCCTATCCCATGCCTGTTTGAAGCCCTGCACTGTATTCATAGCCACCACTTCTTGAGGTAAACCATTCCATGTATCCACCACCCTTTCTGTGAAAAGAATTTCTCACATTCCCCTTAATCGGCCCCCCTCTAATCTCATGCTATGTCCTCTTGTCCTGCTATTTTTCTTATATTTAAACATGTTAGACTCTTTCACCTTGTTAATGCCCTTAAGGTGTTTGAATGCCTCGATCATATCACCTCTCTCCCTCCTTTGCTCAAGGGTATACATATTGAGCTCTGTTAATCTGTCCTCATATGAAAAGAACAGTTACGTAAGAACTTACCGATAGAGTAGAACTTCAAGAGGATCTCAGTCATCAGGTCACATATATGTAACTTCACCATCGGTGAAGCAGGATCCACACAGAAGATTTTTAGCAGTACAACTGGGGCTGCCTACGCCAACATCTGCTGATGGCACCAAGCCTATAAAGGAGTGAGCAGCCCTGCTCCCTACTCAGTTCTTTCTCCTGGAGACTAGGTGAGCAAAGCGCATGCCATGGGGGACCAAGGAGAGAGAGAGAGAGAGAGAGAGGGTGCCTGACCTAAATAAATAGCTGGATACACTAGACAGCAAGTTCCAAGAAAGAGCCCTATAATGGGGGATGGTGGGAGGGAAGGCAGACCTGATGACTAAGATCTCCTTGAAGAACTACTGTTACAGCAATTTCTTACGTAACTGTTATATCTTCATTGGGGGTATCTCAGTCATCAAGTCATACATATGGAATGAGTCCCAATAAGTTACAGATGCACATAAACAGTCTGGGAGGAAGGCTATCCCTAAAGTTAAGACAGGAGGCCCTGCAGCACAGCCCTGCCAAAACCTGCATGGGTTCCAGAGGTAATGTCCAGACTCTAGTGCTTGGTGAAAGTATGGATGATATTCCAGGTGGCAGCAGCACAAATGTCAGTGGCTGAGACCCCTTTGAAACAGACCACAGAGGCAGCCATGCCCCTTGTGGAAAGGGCTTTCACCACCCCCAGCAACTCTGCCATGCTTGTTGTAGCAGAAGACAATTCAATGTGCCAACCATTTAGACAAACATTGTTTACAAATCTGAATGCCCTCTCTACCTGGGGCGAAAGAAACAAAAAGCTGCTTTGACTTTCTGCACTCCTTAGTTTGGAGCAGATAATACTTCAAAATTCTGCGCACATCTAACATATACAGTAGAGCAGTGCTTCCCCTGGATTGGCACACTCGGGGAAATAAATAGGTAGGTGGATAGATTGGTTCAGGGTAAACTCAGACACCACCTTAGAAAGAAACATAGAATTTGTGAGCAAAGACACCCTACCCTGTCTTTGTGAAAAATCCAATAAGGCTCCTGGTACCAGAGGACCTGAAGCTCAGAAATCATTTGAGCAGAAGTTATAGCAACCAAAAATAATGCTTTCCAGGAAAGAAAGCATAGCTCGCAAGTTGCAGCTGGCTCAAAAGAAATCAGGGTCAACTTCTCCAAAACAAAATTCAAATCTCAAGCCAGAACAGGGGAATGGATTGGAGTTTTCAGATGCAGGATGCCCCTGAGAAAAGTATGGGAAACGTCCAACTGAGCCACGGTGTGGCCGCCCACAGATACACAGAAGGTGATGGCAGATAAGGACCATGTGGTCCACCTAGTCTGCCCCTTTTCCCTACCTAATACATTACTGCAGACTAGTTGATCTGTGGCTTACCCTCTCTTCCCTATTGCTAGAGTACTCTTATGTCTATTCCATTCATTCTTTAATTCCCCTACTATTTTTGCCCCCACCACCACTGCAAAGAGGCTGTTCCAAGCATCCACTACTTTTTCTGTGAAAAAGTACTTTCTCACGTTGCCCGAGCCTACCCCCCTCTAGCCTCATATCATTCCCTCTTGTTCTTGTACACCTTCTTTTCTGAAATATGCTATCCTCCTGTACCTTGTTTATACTCTGATGTACTTGAATGTCTCTATCATATCTCCCCTCTCCCTCCTCTCCTCCAGGGAATACATATTGAGGTCCTCTAGTCTTTCCTCATATGACTTTTGGTGCAGTCCTTGCACCATTTTGTTTGCCCTTTTCTAGACTGCCTCTATTTTGTCTATGTCCTTCTGGAGATGTGGCCTCCAGAACTGAACACAGTACTCCACATGAGGTCTCACAAATGATCTGTACAGTAGCATTACCACCTCCTCTTTTCTGCTGGTGATACCTCTCCCTATGCACCCAAGCATCCCGCTGGCTCTCCCCACAATCTTCTCACATTGTTTGATTATCTTTAGGGCATCAGATATGATTACCCCCAGGTCCCGTTCTTGACTGGTGACTGTCAGTACCTGCCCCCCATCTTGGATTTCTGTGCCCCAAGTGCATGATTTTGCACTTCTTTGCAGTGAATCTTAGCTGCCACACTCTTGACCACTCCTCAAGCATGTTTAGGTCCCTTCTCCCCCCCCTCCAGAGTGTTGACTCTGTTGCAGATCTTAGTGTCATCTGCAAAGAGACATACCTTCCCCTCCAGCCCCTCTGCAATATCGCTTATGAAGACATTAAAGAGGACTGGCCCCAGCATGGATCCCTGTGGCACCCCGCTGGTCACCCCCCCTCTCCTTGGATTGAATGCCATTAACCACCACCCTCTGTGTCCTGTCACTCAACCAGTTTCTGACCCAGTTTACCACCTTAGGGCCCACTCCCAGGCTGCCCAACTTATTTATCAACCTCCTATGTGGGACAATGTCGAAGGCCTTGCTAAAATCTAGGTAAGCTGCATCCACTGCCCCTCCCAGATCTACCTCATAGAAACATAGAAACATAGAAGTTGACGGCAGATAAGGACCGCAAGGCCCATCCAGTCTGACCATTTCTTTTTCTAGCTTATGAATGTGCCAACGGCCTTTGCTCTGTCAATAGTCTATCTATTCATACTCATTTGTATTGCTCCCTTATGCCTATCCCATGCCTGTTTGAAGCCCTGCACTGTATTCATATCCACCACTTCCTGAGGTAGGCCGTTCCATGCATCCACCACCCTTTCTGTGAAAAAGAACCTCCTCACATTACCCCTTAATCGGCCTCCCTCTAATCTCATGCTGTGTTCCCTTGTCCTGCTATTTTTCTTATATTGAAACATGTTAGACTCTTTCACCTTGTTAATGCCCTTAAGGTGTTTGAATGTTTCGATCATATCACCTTTGTCCCTCCTTTGCTCCAGGGTATACATATTGAGCTCCGTTAATCTGTCCTCGTATGTTTTCTGATGCAGTCCCTGCACCATTTTGGTTGCCCTTCTCTGGACTGCCTCAGTTTGGTTACTGTCCTTGTGAAGGCGTGGCCTCCAGTACTGCGCGCAGTACTGCAGATAGGGCCTAACCACTGTCTTGTAAAGAGGGACTATTACCTCCCTCTTCCGACTTGTGATACCCCTACTAATATAACCCAGCATCCCCCTAGTCTTATCTACTGCTTTAGTGGTCTGCTTGGATGATTTCACGTCATCGGTAATGATGATGCCCAAGTCTCTTTCTTCTCTTGTGACTGCCAGCAATTCCCCTCCCAGCCTATAGGTGGCTTCAGGGTTTCTCTTCCCTATGTGCATGATCTTGCACTTCTTTGCATTAAACCCTAGTTGCTACTCTTTCAACCATTTTGCTAGTTTATCCAGATCTCTTCTCATTCTGCCCACCCCATCTGGATCATCTACTCTGTTGCAGATCTTGGTGTCATCTGCAAACAGACAAACCTTACCCTCCAGTCCATCTGCAATGTCACTGATGAAGATACTGAAGAGGACTGGCCCCAGGACTGATCCCTGAGGTACCCCACTTGTGACTTGCATCTCTTCTGACTGTATACCGTTTACCACCACTCTCTGTTTTCTGCCCATCAACCAGTTTGCCACCCAGTTAACCAACTTCTGACCCACCCTGAGCCTACCCTGCTTATTAATCAATCTTCTGTGTGGAACAGTATCGAACGCTTTGCTGAAGTCAAGGTAGGCGACATTGACTGCTCTCCTTGGTCCACCACTCTAGTTACCCAGTCAAAGAAATCTATGAGATTAGTTTGACAGAACCTTCCTTTTGTAAACCCATGCTGTCTTGGATCCTGTGCTCCTATGGATTCCAGGTGTTGCCCTATCCTTTCTTTAAGGAGTGCCTCCATAACCTTGCCCACTACTGAGGTCTATAGTTCCCTGCCTCCCCTCCCTGCTACCACTCTTGTGGAGTGGGATCACATTAGCTGTTCTCCAGTCTTCTGGGACCTCTCCTGTGCTCAGAGACTCACTACACAGTTCTGATAATGGCTCTGCTAGTTCCACCCTTAGCTCCTTTAGTACCCTGGGATGTATGCCATCAGGTCCCATTGCCTTGTCCACCCTGAGCTTATCAAGCTCTTGCAGGACCCTTTCTTTTGTGAAGGGACTAGTGCACGCCTCCCTCCCCCGTGTCCATGGTTCTGAGCTGTGGGTCCTGCCCTACCTTCTCTTCAGTAAATACTGAGCAGAAGTATCTATTTAGGATAGATGCTTTTACGTGGTCCTCCTCCTCCTCATGCCCCCTTATCCCCTTTGATCTCAGCAATACCCCCTCTGGACTTTCTCCTTTCACCAATGTATCTATAGAAAGTCTTGGCACCTTCTTTTACTGTTTGTGCTAGTGTTTCCTCAGTTTTGGCCTTTGCCTGCCTTACTGCCTTCCCTGCTTCCCTTAGGAAAGTTTGGTATGCCTCCCTATCTTCATCCTGCTGTGTTCCTTTATATTTCCTGAAGGCCAGCCTTTTGGCTCTGACCTTTTCTGCTACTGTTTTTCAGAACCAAAGTGGTTTCTTTCTTCTTTTGCACTTCCTATCTCTCTAACACAGTGGGATGTTGCTTCAAGTGTTGCATCCTTAATGCTTGCCCATTTTGCCTGTACCCCCTCACCTGTGTTTCTTTTTGTCAGGGCTAACTTAAGTCTGTTGGCCATCTTATCAAAGTCAGCTCCTCTGAAGTCCCTTATTTTTGCCTTGGAATGGGATGATTTAATTTTAGTGGCCAAACTGAACAATACCATGTGATGGTCACTGGCCCCCAGGTGACCTTCTACCTGGAGATCTGTGATCATTTCCCTGTTAGTCAGTACTAGATCTAGGATAGCCCTGTCTCTTGTGGGTTTTTGTACCAGTTGTTTGAGGCCCTCCCCCCTGCAGGGAATTCACCATATGTCTAGTTCTGGCAGATGTTCCTGCTGGTATTGACCAATCTGTATCTGGCATGTTGAAGTCTCCCATTATCAGAACTTCCCCTTTAGCTGTCATGTTTTGTATACCTTCTAACAGTAATGTGTCTATGTCCTCCCCCTGATGTGGAGGCCTATACACAACCCCAGTTCATATGGCTGTCCCATTTCCTGTTTCCAGGGTGACCCACCATTCTTCTGGCTCCTTATATGTATTATGAATTTCTGTAGCTTTGATATTGTCATTGACACCCAGTCAAAGAAATCTATCAGATTTGTTTGACAAGACCTTCCTGCTGTGAATCCATGCTGCCTTGGATCCTGTGCTCCACTGGATTCAAGAAATATCACAATCCTTTCCTTTAGTAGTGACTCTGTTAATTTCCCTATCACTGAGGTCAGGCTGACTGGCCTGTAGTTGCCAGCCTCCTCCCTGTTCTCACCTTTGTGGAGAGGGACTACATTTGACCTCCTCCAGTTCTCTGGAACCCCCCGTCTCTATCAATTTGTTGAATAGGGCTGTTAGTGGTGCTGACAGCACCTCTCTAAGTTCTTTTAACATACTGGGATGTATCCCATCCAACCCATAGCCTTGTCCCCTTTCTGACAGGCTCATGAAGGGCTGAGATAGCAGAAAGGTGCACCTTGTGAGAGGAGTACTGGAGATCTGAGTCTGACAGAGACATCAGGTAATCCAGGATCTGGCTCACCAGACAAGTGAAAGGGTCCAGATGATGCTTGGCAGCCCATATGGCAAATCTCTTCCACTTCATGGTATAAGTGGCTCGAGTGGAGGGCTTCTGAGTGGCCATGAGGACACCCGCCACCCTCTGGGACACCCCAAACCTGGCAATGGCTATGTCTTCAGGAGCCAGGCATGCAGACAAAGGGACCTGAGATTTGGATGGACCAAGGTCCCTGAACCTGTGTCAACAGATCCCTGTAGAGGGGCAGAAGGACCAGAGGTTCCTCCGCTAACTGTTGCAGTAATGGAAACCAAATCTGCCATGATCAGAATGGAGCTACCAGAATCATGCTGGCCCCCTCCATCTGTAGTTTGATTAGCACCCTCTGAATCAGAAGAAATGGAGGGACCGCATAAAGGAACCTCCTGCTTCTCAGGAGAGGGACAACACATCTCGCCAGAAAACTCCAGGCCCTGGATCTAGCAAGCAGAAACTGCGCAGCTTTGTGTTGAGTGAGGATGCAAAAAGGTCCACCTCTGGATGACCCCATCTGGTGAACAGATCTTCTGCAACGGATGAGAGAAGTTCCCATTCGTGCATGCTGGACTGAGTCCAGCTGAGGCTGTCCACCATGGTGTTTAGCATGCCTGGGACATAGACAGCCGATAGAACCAGACTGTGGTCTAGCACCCAGTACCAAACTTTCATGGCCTCCCTGCATAAAGGATACGAATGTGTCCCCCCCTGCTTAGTACACAACACTGAGGTTGTTGGACTGGATCAGCAGCTGAATTGGGTGGAGATGGTTCTGAAAAGCCTGCATGGCATGCACCACCTGCATCTCCAGGACGTTGATATGCAGGGAGGTTTCAATCTGGGACCAAGAGCCCTCAGTTTGAAATGGACCCAGATGCACCCCCAAGCCTGAACTGGAGGCATCTGTGGTGAGTATCTGCTGAGGGGGATCCAGAATGGAACCCTTTGCAAGAGGTTCAAAGAGTCCATCCACCATTGGAGCACCTTGCGGACTGGGGAGGAGACCAGCACTAACTGTTCTAACACATTCATGCGTTGGTTCCATTGCACCTTGAATGTCCACTGGAGGACTCACATGTGCAGACGAGCTAACAAAACTGTGGGAATGGCCGTGGCCATAAACCCTTTGCCGTAACATAATGGCTCTGGGCAACCTGCTGAGCCTGGGCGATAAGCAAGGCCCCAATATTTCTGTGGCAATTTAGGTCTAAATTCTGCAGTAAGTCCTCCTGTTGCTGCAGAACTTCTGCGGCATTAATTTCCCATTTCTTCAGAAATTCTGCGGTGGTAGTTGGGGGCTTTGGTGGCAATCAGCAACCCCCCCCCCCACACACACACACCCAGGTAGGGAAACATTTTAGTTTTGGGCTGGGACCGACAAACCAGAGAAGGTTGTCAATTAATTCCTGAGTTCTTAGTTTTAGAAAGTAAAAAATTCACCACATCCATATCAGCCCCATCACCCTCCCCACCCCAGCCTGAGAGGCCCCAGGGACATCCAATTTGAAAGAGTAATGCTTTTAGTGGCTACCATATTGCACAGTGATCCTCATCCTAGTTTTATCACTAGTCCAGAATGCCAGTTTCTCATTCCAGCAATGCTTTGTGTGGCTGTGCTCAAAGCACATCTGGGACAAGAAAACAGAATTCAGGCCCGGCGGTGAAATTAGAAGGATAAGGATTGCTACACAGTATGGGACCGGAAAAAACTATGTCTACTTCAAATAAAGGGACTCAAGGAGGTTCTCAGGATAGGGGTTGGGAGGGTGGTGGGGCTGAGCAGAATGAGGGGCATTTACCTGTTTTGATTTTAAAAGTAAAGCCCTTGTAGACAAACTAATGGGTGGGGGCCATTCCAAAATGCTTTTCAGATTTTTATTTTTAAATTCCACAGAATTCCAAAAAGCGTTCTGCAGAATTTAATATAAATCACAGAATAGTTTTCTGGGGTTTGTATGATCCATGGAGTAACTGCAGATCTTACTTCGAGGGGGCTCTTCCAGCAGACAACACCAGTAGGCTTAGGACCCCACAGGAAATGTATAGCTCGAAGTCTATAGCGGAGGACTGCCCCTGCCGACATCAGCAAACTGACATCTGCCTATCCTTTAAAAGGGGTGGTCCCCCAGACCTATCTCAGTTCTTTTCCCACCATTGACACATGTATGTTGGACCTCCATGGATGCCTGCTTCAGTTGACCACCATTTTGCTTGTGTTTACCCATGATTTCTTTTCTTTCTTTTCTTGCAGTGTTATCATCGGCTTTCGGTGTTTTTATTTTCAGGCTTATGTCTTCTTCTCCAGCCTGATTTTCCGACAGGCCGAACTGCGCCTGCGGCAAGCAGATTCCTGCCAAGGACAGCCACTGTCCTGCCTGATCTGCCTAGGCCCCAACCATGATACCGAGGCCTGCAAACACTGCCAGGACTTCAACCAGACCACACAGAGATGCTGCTTGATGACTCTCCAGAGTCATCTGCTTCAGTAGAAGCTACAGCCACAATGGAGAGAGAGCTTCAGGCTAAAAGCCCTTCCACTTCCCCGGTCTCCAGGGCATCTTACTCTTCTTCTTCTTCACAGAAGGAGAAGAAGTCCAGCAGGAAGAACAAGCACCGGGACAAGCACTGGGACTGTCCACAGTCAGCCTCTCGCTCACCCCACAGACTGGCCTCCACCTTTGGGCCTTCCTCCCGTGGGGGATTGGCCCCTCCTTCCTCAGCAGCCCTCACTCCTTCTGAGCTGTCAGTGATTCAGCCTCCCACCCTCATAGCCATAACAGGTGGCGACTCCTTGGGGCAGTGGACCTCATCTCCTGTCTCTCAGACCCTGACTCTCAGGCCCTTAGTTCCCACAGGTTCTCAGACAGGTGGGTCAACCTGGGTTGGCTCCTTTGGTGGCGAGACTTCGCCCATCACCCCAAGGACAGGCATTGTCACTCTGGGACCAGCGCTAGCCCTTCTAGGCATCGCCCAGAGCAAGCGCTCGCATCCTCTTCCACACAGGTGATGCCTCTGCCCCTGCCTCGGAGGAGTTCTCCCCCGCAGGTGCCAGCCTCACCTCAGAGGCCTAGATCGACTATCTCTCTAGACTGATGCCAGCCTTCCCCTACCAGGCTGGTGTTCCTGATGCCCACACTGATGACTCCTCAACAGTCGTCACCTCTGCCTTGGCCTGAGCCTCAACCAATGCCCCTGGTCCTCCCTGGGATTCCCAGTCGGCACCTACTGGTCCTATGCCAGGGTACCCTATGCCACTTCCTCCATCAACACACTCGTACCCTCCTCCCAAGTACTCTTATCCACCTTATCATCCACCTATGCCGGTGGATTATAATGCCTCATTTATGGCTTGGTGGACCTTCAAGAAGAACAAGAAAGCTCCTAGGTGCCCAGCTTTCCCTCCTCCTTCCAGGGACCCCCGCCCCAGGACTCAGACCAGGCAGGTCCCAGTAACACCCATACTACTGGATCTTCGGGGGGGTCACCAGGGGCCCTCTGACCAGCACAGAGATGATTGTCAACCTCCGACGCTGGTCCCAGACAGTGAACCATCAGGGGATGATTCCTCCTCTTCCTACTTGGATTCATCAGAGGACTCCAGGGGCTCCTCGGGTGATCCTGAGCCTCTCATGGAGACTCCTAAGTCTCCCCCTGATGACTGCTCCCATCCTTGATGTGATGCACCATATACAATCCCTTACGGGATGGAATACTGAGGAGCTTGACCCGGAGTGCTGCCTTCTGGCTATTTATCACCGGAAAAAGGAGACCCTCCCTCTGGTGGTACCTCCACTTATTGACTCATACGATGATGTGACCAAGGCAGCGTGGACTCACCCCTCAACCACTCCAGCCTTGGCCAAGAAGGCAGATCGCCTTTACCATACGCCAATGGGCAAAGACTTCTACAGCAAACACCCCATGGTGGACTCAGTGGTAATGAATGCGGCTTATGACTGCACTAAGAAACCCAAGGACCTCAGCACCCACCCTCCAGATAAGGAATCCCATAAACTGGACCAGTTGGGCAGGCGGGTGTATTCCTTTACCACTCTGGCCATCTGGGCCCAGAACTATCTGGCCCACATGCTGCAGTATCAGAATGCCATTTGAGACCAGCGAGTGATCTGGTTCAATCCCTCCCTGAAGATTCCACTAAGACGCAGTTAGTCCAACTCTTAAAATCCAGTTTGGATGTGGACAACCATGTACTGAGGGCAGCTTATGACACAGTAAATGCTTCTGGGCATGGGGTGGCAGCAGGGATCTGCATACACTGCCGCTCTTGGCTCAGGGTATCTGGGTTTGCATCTGATGTTCAGTCCAAAATCATGGATGTCCCCTTTCAGGGTTCAGTTTTGTTTGGGGGAGATGCCCAGGATATCAATTTAGTGTCAGTGGCTCAGCAGGTAGCACACTTGCCTCTGAGGCCGGGAGATCAGAAGGCTGTGGGTTCTATCCCCACAACAGGCACCTGGGTTAAATCCCAATACTGACACTGTAGTGCAGCATGAGGGGGTGCTGCACTCCTGAGGTGCTGTCTTTTGGATGAGACGTTAAACCAAGGTCCCATCTGCCTGATCAGATAGGTGGATGTTAAAGATTCATGGCACTTCTTGAAAAGAGTAGGGGAATTTCCCCCAGTGCCCTGGCCAAATTTCCACCCTTTAACTAAAAAATACCACCAACAGCTTAATCTGGTTCAAGGTCAGTTGGCATTCATCTGCATCCCCCTTCCCCGGGTCATGCCTGAAAATAGGCAGGATTGGTCTAGTGCACTTACCTGGTCAACAAAAATGAAATAAATCATCTCCCACCTTCAGGAATCTGGCAAGGCCATGAGGTCGATACATTCCATGTACTGCTCCCAGTATCAGCCTCCCCAGTGCCAGTTCTTCTGCTGGTCCTCTCAACAGCCCTCCAAGGGCCAGCAGTCAAAAAGCTCCTTTAAGTACAAAGCCAACACCCCACCAGCCACTGGATCTGCTCTGAGGGCCCCCAGAGCACCCACAGCTGCTCTGTTCATCCCCTGGCTCCTCTGCCTGACTCCTTGCCTGAACCCCCCCATTGGAAGCCTTGGGGGAGGCGGTCGGGAGTTGGTTCTCCCTATTCCTGGATGGCTGGTGCACAGTAACCTTAGACCAATGGGTACTTCAGATTATCGAGCGGGGTCATACCCTTGAGTTCCTAGAACCCCTCCACCCCTCCAGAAAACCCTCGCTCACCCTCCAATTACCCTCTGGAACATGTCAACCTTATCTAAAAAGAGATTCAGGTTCTCCTGCACAAAAGGGCCATACAGCCCATCCCCCTGAATCAAAGAGGGAAGGGGTTCTACTCCCACATTTTCCTGGTCCCAAAAAAGACAGGGGAACTGAGGCCATTTCTGGACCTCAGACACCTGAACCTCTACATACAGTACAAGCGATTCAGGATGGTGACTCTTCAGGGACTATTGCCCATCCTTTACCAGGGGGACAGGCTCTGTTGTCTGGATATACAGGATGCCTACCTCCATATCCAGATTTTCCCTGCCCACCATCGTTTCCTCCACTTCTGTTTTCAGGGGGACCATTTTCAGTTCCGGGCCCTCCCTTTTGGCCTTTCCTCAACACCTCGCGTCTTTACCAAGTGCCTAGCAGGTTAGCCGTGGCTCTGAGGAGGCAAGGCTTTAATGTGTTCACATATCTGGATGACTGGCTGCTCACAGCCCCCTCCAGGAATCTTTTGTTACAAACCCTGGAAGGCACCTTTTAGCTCTTCCAGACCCTCAGGATCACAATCAACCTATCAAAGTCTTGTCTCTCTCCATGCCAACATCTCCAATACATAGGGGGAGTCCTGGACTCATCTCAGGGCAAGGCTTTCCTGCTGGAGTACAGGGTAGAGTGCCTGATACCACAGGCCTGGCTAGTATCCTCCAGTCATTAGATTACAGCCAGGGCATTTCTTCACCTCCTGAAGCATGTGGTGATGGCTATAGCCATGGTTCCCTTAGCCCGCCTCCATATGAGGATCCCCCAATGGACTCTATGAACTCAATGGGATCAGCTCACCGATGACCTGAATCAACTGGTGCTAGTTCTGGCTCCAGTGAAGATGACCCTGGAGTTGTGACAGAACCCTGCCGACCTCCTGAAGGGGATTCCCCTCTGTGTAGTATCTCCTCAGCAGATTCTCACTATGGACGCCTCGAGCCTGGGCTGGGGAGCTCACTTATCTGACCGTCAGATCCAGGGCACTGGGTCCGAGACGGAGCAGCATCTCCACATCAATGTGCTGGAAATGCGGGCAGTTCTGAATGCCCTGCAGGCCTTCCAAACTCACATTCTTCCTTGTGCAGATGGACAACATATCCATAGTCTTCTACATCAGCAAACAGGGGTGCACTCATTCTTACCCCCTTTATCGATAGGCCATGAGGCTCTGGTATTGGGCTATCGAGCATGACCTTGAATTTTCAGCTGTCCATGTTCCAGGCATCCAAAACATCCTGGTTAACGGTCTAAGCTGGTCCAGGTCGAGGATGCATGAGTGGGAACTCCTGTCCTTGGTGGTTGAAGACCTCTTTGATGGGTGGGGATGTCGAGTTGGACCTTTTTGCATCCCCACTCAACACAAAACTGCCGCTTTTCTGCTTGCTCGATCTAGGGCCTGGAGATTTCTCGTGTGATGCATTATCCCTCTCATGGAATGGGAGGTTTCTGTATGCCTTCCCTTCCTTCCTGCTTCTGCAGAGGGTTCTCCTCAAGCTTCAGTCAGAGGGGGCGGAGATGATTCTCATTGCTCCCTACTGGCCAGATTTGTTTTCCTCTGCTACAGCAGCTGGCAGTGGAACCTCCTGTTCCCTTGCCCCTGTGCACTGGCTTGCTCTCCCAGGAGCAGGGCACTCATAGCCATCCAGACCTTAAGTCTGTGCATCTCCATGCATGGCTCCTGTAGACTTAGATATCGCCCGCTATCAGGTTTCTTCTAGGGTTGCTGATATCTTGGTAGCTGCCAGAAAACCCTCCATGAGAGTGGCCTATGCCATGAAATGGAAGCGCTTCTCCATATGGGCTTCTGCTCGCCACCTGGATCCCTTCACCTGCCCAGAGAATATGATTCTGGAGTACCTCCTCTTCCTCTCGGACTCTGGTCTGGGGTACTCTTTGTTTAAGGTGCACCTTTCCACCATCTCTGCGTACCATGCACCTATTGAGGGAAAAGCTGTTGCCAACCTGGAGGTATTCCACACATTCTTGCAGGATATCCTGCATTTAAAACCTCCCAATCAGGTCCCTGTTCCTCCATGGGACTTTTTTTATGTTGGAAAAGCTCACTCTGCCTCCCTTTGAGCTGACTGTGAGTTGCGAGCTGCGTTTTCTGTCATACAAAGTGTTATTTTTAGTTGCTGTTACTTCAGCTCAGGGGATTACCGAGCTTCAAGCTCTGATGTGTAAAGAGCCTTACTTAGCTTTTTACAAAGACTTTGTGTACTAATCTTAAGTTTCTTCCCAAGGTGGTGTCTGAGTTTATGCTAAACCAATCCATCAACCTACCTGTTTATTTCCCTGAATATTCCAATCAGGGGGAGACCTTATTGCATACATTGGATCTTGACAGGGTGCAGCTTTATTATACGAATCACACCAAACCGGTTTGCAGGACTGATCAGTTGTTTATTTCATTTGCCTCCATGAGATAAGGGGCTCCTGTTTCAAAAAAGTGTTTGTCCAAATGGTTGGCAAATTGCATTGTGTACTGTTACCGTAAATACAACAAGCCCTCACCTGGTGCAGTCAAGGGCCACTCCACCATGGATATGGCCACCTCTACTGCCTGTTTCAGAAATGTGTCTGCTGTGGACATCTGTGCAACTGCCACTTGGAGTTCGGTTCACACCTTTGTCCACCATTGCAGCTTGGACATTGCTTCCAGGTGCAGGGCCAACTTTGGACTAGCTGTCCTTCAGGGTGTTCTTTCCTGAGTTGTCTGCTCTTGCTTTCTGACTCCTCCTGGCTGACTCACAATCTGTTCTGGTACTGCTTGGGACTCAGTCCTACCAGCGTTGCCAGCTACAAGAGCCCCCTCAAAGTGAGATAGTACAGTTACGTAAGAACTTACCATAACAGTAGATCTTTGAGAGGCCCTCTTGCAGCAGGCGCTGTTTTCCCTTCCTTCTCCCCCCTGATAACTGCTTCTCCTTTGCATTTGTTATTCCTTCCTTGGCTCTCTTTTTCTTTTTTTTTTTTTTTGTGTGCCAGGCTCCCCAGCAGGAAAACTGAGGGACTGCCCCTTTTATAGGGTAGGTGGACGTCAGCGTGCTGACGTCGGCAGGGGCGGTCCCCACTGCAGACTGCTACCTAGAAGTTTCCCATGGGTTCCTGGCACCTGGTGTCTTCAGTCTTACCGATGTTGCCTGCTGCAAGAGCTCCTCTTGAAGATATACTGTTATGGTAAGTTCTTACATAACTGTACTTTTATAAGATCCAAGAAATAATTTTCCTTGGTCAGAGTCAATGTAAACTACAGATTTGTTTTACTCACAGTAAGTACTGACTCTTCGTATTTTTTTTTAATTTTTATGCTTTATTTCCTCATTTGCCGGTCCCCATCAATCCACTCTACACATGCTCAGCCCCGCCACCCCCCCCCAGACTTATTTTACTCCCAAACACCCGCAGCTTACCCCCCAAGGGTGGAACAGCCAGGGGGACCCCTTCCTCCAACGGAGACTGAATGGTAGAATTAGAGTGAGAGCCCAATCGGTGGCACAGGGTCTGCAATGTGGGGGCGGATGTCATTGTGCAGCAGCAGACCCTCCACCTTCCCATTTTCTTCCTGGGATGCGTGTCGTGCAATAATGTTGGGGTGGCATGCCAAACATCTGATGCCTCCCAAACGTACTCAGTCCCAGATGTTGTACTCCAGGCTACCGTGAGAGATTACATGAAAACACAGGTGACTTCCCCCCCGGAGGAGGACAGCAGTCCATAGGACACTCAGTTCTCCTCCCACTGGCCGGCCCTCCAACTTCCAAGATGCATTCCCAAACCCAGGTCGTCGGTGTTGCGAGTGGTAGTGGTACTGCTATGCCAGCGGGCCGGATAAATATTGACTCTTCAGCATAAACTGTGGAATAATATTCACATTTAATGTAATCCATGGAATAATATTCCCCAGTTCATGTAAACCACGGAATAATATTTCACAGTTCATGTAAACCACGGAATAATATTCCGCAGTTCATGTAAACCACGGAATAATATTCTGCAGTTCATGTAAACTGCAGAATAATATTCCACATTTCATGTAAGCTGCAAAATAATATTCCACAGTTCATGTAAACCACAGAATAATATTTTTATTAAATTTCGTAGCAACCTCCATGGCTGCAGAATCATGGAAAAATCAGAACCCTGGTGATAAAGCATTCCGCTTTGTTCTGAGGCAGGAAGGCCTTTCCCTGCACGGAGTAAGAACCACCCCTATATATTGCAGCCTTTGGGATGAGGTTAGGACTGACTTGGACAAGTTGACCGTGATGCCCAGAGAAAGAAACAGCTGAAGGGTTCTCTCTGGAGTCCAGAGAAGCTGTTCTCTGGATGAGGCCTTTAGGAACCAATTGTCCAGACAAGGGAAAACATAAAGTCCCTCCCTTCCGAGAGCTGCAGCTACTGCTGCTAAGCACTTAGTAAAGACCCGCGGCACAGAGGATAAGCCCAAGGGAAATACTCTGAATTTGTAGTGTTCACCCTGAAAGAGAAACTGGAGGAATCTCCTGTGTGGTGGAAACACCAAAATATGCAGGTAAGCATCCTGCATGACCAGGGAGCACTGCCAGTCGTCCTGCTTGATAAGAGGCATCAGGCATGGCAGGGTTACCATGTGGAATTTTTTGTATTGAATATACAGACTGAGGTCCTTGAGATCTAATATGGGCCTCAGATCTCCAGTCTTCTTTGGAACCAGGAAGAACCTGGAATAAAATCACCCGTTTCTTTGACACCTGGGCACTGGCTTAATAGCCTTTCTGTGCAAAAGGGACTGTTCCTCCTCCTGAAGAACAGACAGATGAGCCAGGGGCAAGGCCCCAAGTCTTCCACAGTTCCACGACCACAGCCAACCAGGGAAATAACCGCAGAATTAGTGGCTGACTGCAAAATTTGCGGCTGATTGTGGAATTTGCAGCCTGATGTGGAATTTGCAGCCGGACGCAGAAATCACAGAAAATAGTAACACTTTGACCCATTTGGAGCGGCTTGTTGAAAACAAATCAGTCAATCTGTGCTGAGACCCGCTCTGAGCGGGATGTTTACTCTCAGAAATCACAGAAAACAGTAACTCTTTGACCCGTAAATTAAAACAGTGTTCTAGCGTCTCATCATAAGGTCCCCAGCCTGTGTATCTGAAACAAAAATAATTAGGCAGACCAGCATTACTGGTATTTCAAATGGCCCCTGGCCACAGTCTTCCTGCCATCAGAGCCTGCCTTTGGCCAGCACAAACACTAATAAAAAAATAATTAATAAGCACCAAGAAAGGCAATATTTCTTTTTGCTGACCCTCTGGCATCGCTGCCCTGTACCTCTCAATTTCCCACCCACTTCTATCATAGAAACATAGAAACATAGACTTTGATGGCAGATAAGGACCACTTGGCCCATCTAGTCTGCCCATTTCACTACCTACGGGATAGGCCGTAGATCCTAGTTAACCAACAGCCTATTTCTTCCTACCCCCCACAAGAATTGCCTTATGTCTGTCCCATGCATTCTTGAATTCTCCCACAGTTTTATACCCCACAACCTCCTCAGGAAGGCTGTTTCATGCATCCACTACCCTCTCTGTGAAATAATACTTCCTCACATTGCCCCTGAACCGCCCTCCCTCTATCTTTAAATTGTGTCCCCTTGTTCTTGCAAGTCTCTTTTTCTGAAAGATGCTACCCTCTTGGACTTTGTTGATTCCACTGAGGTACTTAAAAGTTTCTATCATGTCCCCCTCTCCCTTCTTTCCTCAAGGGTATACATATTAAGCTCCCTTAGTCTCTCCTCATACGGCTCCTCCTGCAGACCCTGCACCATTTTAGTTGCCCTCTTCTGGACTACCTCTATCCTGTCTATGTCCTTGCGGAGATGGGGTCTCCAGAACTGGACACAGTACTCCAGATGGGGTCTCACCAACTGTCTGTACAGAGGGATAACAACTTCCTGTTTTCTGCTGCTGATGCCTCTCCCTATACATCCCAGTATACCCCAGCCCTCCCTACTGCCTTCTCACATTGCTTGCTAACCTTAAGGTCATCTGATATGATTATCCCAGGTCCCTTTCCTTTTTGTTGTTGTTACTACCTCCCCACCCATTGTGTATTCTTCCCTGGGTTCTTGTTTCCCAGGTGCATTATTTGCACTTTGCATTGAATCCTAGCTGCCATACTTCTGACCATTCCTCCAACCTTGCCAAGTCCCTTTTCATCCTTTCCGCCTCCTTGTGTATCAACCCTGTTGCAGATCTTTGTGTCATCTGCAAAGAGGCATACTTTTCCTTCCAGTCCCTCTGCAATGTCACTGATGAAGACATTAAAAAGGACTGGACCCAATACTGAACCCTGCGATACCCCACTAGTAACCTCTCTTTCTTCAGAGTGGACTCCATTTACAATTACCTTCTGTGTCCTGTTGTGCAGCCAATGTTTACAGGCTACCACCCTGGGACCCACTCCCAGGCTGGTTAATTTGACTATTAATCTTTGTGTGGGACTGTGTCAACGCCTTGCTAAAGTCTAGGTAGGCCTTGTCCACAGCCCCTCCCTGGTCTACTACTTTGGTCACCCAGTCAAAGAAATCTATTAGATCTGCCTGACATGACCTTCCGCTGTGAATCCATGCTGCCTTGGGTCCTGTGCTCCACTGGCCTCTAGGTACTCAACTATTCTTTCCTTCAGAAGTGACTCCATCACTTTCCCTACCACAGAGGTCAGACTGACAGGTCTGTAGTTTTCTGCCTCTGTCTTGGTCCCTTTTTGTGAGGGAATCATCCGCCTTCCTCCAGTCCTCGGTACCACACCATCCTCCCATGATTTATTAAAAAGAGTAGCCAGTGGTTTCACTAGTTCCTCCCTTAATTTTTTTAGAATTCCGGGGTGAATTCCATCAGGACCCATTGCTTTGTCCACCTTCAGTTTTAGGAGTTCTTGCAGAACCCTTTCTTCTGTGAAAGGACTGGGATCGACCACCCTTTCAAGAGTGCTTCTGTTAATTGGATTAGGCACTTCCCCCTCCTCTTTTGTGAATACTGAGCAGAAATATTCGTTCAGTATCCCTGCTTTTTCACTGTCCCCCTCTGCCCACCCATCGTTCATTCTATTCAGCCTCACTATCCCTCCCTTTGTCTTTCCACGCTCGCTGATGTACCTATAAAAGGTTTTATCCCCCTTCTTAACTGAGTTGGCTATCTTTTCCTCAGTTTGGGCCTTTGCAATTCTGACTTCCCTCCCTGCTTCCTTCTGCCTTAACTGGTACAGCTCTCTGTCCTGCTCCTTCTGTGTTTCCTTATACTTCCGGAATGTTATCTTTTTCTTCCTGACTTTCACAGCCACCTCTTTTGAGAACCATAGTGGCTTTTTCTTTCGTTTTGATTTGTTTATTTGCTTCACACAAAGGCTTGTTGCCTCTGTGATGGCAGTTTTGATGATTCCCCATTGTTGCTCCACACCTCTTTCTAGCCTGTTTGCTAGTGCTTTTCTGAGGCACTCTCCCATCTTGCCAAAGTCAGCTCTCCTAAAGTCCAGTACCCTCACTTTTGTATGGCTTGACTCTGTAGCTGAGTTTAACGTGAACCACACTGTTTGATGGTCACTTGTCCCCAGATGGCAACCCACTTCTAGATCTGAGATCCTCTCACTGTCCCCGTTTGAGAGTGCGAGGTCTAAGATTGCTCCCTCACGAGTGGGTTCTGAAACTAGCTGTCTAATGCCTGCCACCTGTAGGGCATCAAGAATGGCCCTGCTCTTGGATGTGGCTGCAGCAAATGTGCTCCAGTTAACATCTGGCATATTCAGGTCTCCCATCAATAGTATCTCCCCTTTCTCTGCCATTCTAAGAATGCCTTCTATCATATCCTTGTCCATTCCCTCCCCTGACATGGGGGTCTGTACACAACCCCTGTCGGATTGTGGTGCCCTTTCCAGTCTCCAAGGTGACCCACAGTGCCTCCTCTCCTCCTGTTTACTCTTTTGTTCAGTTGCTTTTATCCTTCCTTTACATGAGAGCTACCTCCCCCCATCTCCCTACCTGTCTCTCCCTGTAGGTTCACGTCCTGGTATGTTAACATCCCAGTCATGGTTCTCTGTGTACCATGTTTCTGTGACTGCTATGATATCCAGGCATCCTCTTCCATCAAGGCCACCAGCTCAGGGAGCCTGTTGCCCAGACTATGGGCATTGGTACTTATTACCCTCCATTTCCTGATGGCCTTACTCCCTTTTGCCCCATCCCTGTCCTTCTTGCCTTTGTCACTTTCTCCATTTACCCTGCCCTCTCCCTATCGACACCTCTATGTTGGTGTTTTCCGACTTACTACCGTGATTATTTGGGGGCTAGGATTTCCCTGCTCCTTTCCAGTGCCTCCCCCCTTGGCTAGTTTAAAAGCTTGCCAATGAAGCATTTAAACCTATCACCTAGGATCCTGGTTCCCCTCCCGGACAGATGCAGCCCATCATGCCAGTATAGGCTTGCATCACTCCAGGTGGACCCCCAGTCCCCAATGAAGCCAAATCCCTGAGCTCCACACCAGTTTTTCAACCACTGATTGAATCCCATGGAGCGGAACACCCTAGCCTCTCCTATGCCAGAGATGGGCAGCACCTTCGAGAAGGTTACCGTGCGTGCTACTTGACTAAGGCCCCTCCCCAATTCCACAAACTCTTCCTGCACTTCTCTAATCCCTTTCTTAGCCAGGTCATTTGTCCCTAGGTGGACAATGACATCCAGCTCCCTCCCCTTTGCAGCTGCTCAGCAATCCTGAGGATTGGCTCCTGTCCCTCCAAGCCATGGTGCCAGGCAGGCACCTAACCTCCCTCCCTCTCCCCTTCCTCCCACAGTTCTACCTTCCTAACAATGGAGTCCCCCACCAGGAGTTGTTTCCTTCCCCTGCAGGGTCCCCTGCCACCCTCCTGTGGGTCTCCTTTGTGGAGGTTCCCAGCATCCTTCTTGGTCTCCACTGCTGGTGCCTCCATAGAGGAACCACACTTTGCCAGAATGGCATAGGAATTGTGGAGAGGTACAACTGGAGGGATGCGCCTCTGTTCCACCACCCTCACCCTCCCTGAGCCCACTGTGGTCCAACCACTCCTCTTTCTTGGCAACCTCTGAGGCAACGGCAGTGGCACTGGTGGTCCCTGGATGGAAGAGGAGGTCCCACAAATCCTGGTCAACTCAGCCTGGAGATAAGCAACCTCCTCCCTCAGCCCAGAGAGGTGCCTGCAGATAGGACGACACCACATCCTCCAGAACGTCTCCCGGAAGACTGCTGCTCCACAGCCACTGCACTGCACCACTCCAATCATGTCTTATTTCTGGCCCCTTAACTGTTTTCAATCCTTACTCTTTCCTCTGTTTTTTTTTTTCTCTCTCTCTCTCTCCTTACTTTCTGCCTGTGTGCCCTTTAAGCTCCTGATTGTCCTGTTCTGAGACAAGAATATCCTATATTTCTCAGTGGACCACTTACTTGCTCAGAGGCAGACCTCCAGCAGCTAGAGGGGGCCGGAGAGCTACTCCTGCCCTTCTAGGATGGTGGGTCTTGCTGGTTCTGTGATCACTCACTTCCTGCTCCCAAACAGGAAGTTCCTGTTGTCAGTCAAATCCTGTGCCTATAAAAATAGAACTAGCTTTGGGTGGAGGGGAGGGAAGGACGGCAATATAGTCCCAGCAGAGAAGTCCAGTCACACAGCAGTCCTTTCTCCTGGTGTCTTCTGCCGAGATATCCCTCCCTGTATTGAAACCTTCCTTTGCCTAGCCCAGTCCCTACCTCCTTTCCTGCACACAGAGCATGTCCTGTACCACATAGCTGTGATCGCGTCCAAGAGCCACTTTAAAATAATAATAATAATATGGACAGAGTATTTAGGAGGGTTGGGGGTTGTGATTGAAATTGACTTAAATATAGAAATATTGCCTTATTAATTTGTCTTATTTTTGGGGCTGTTAGATGATCTCCGTTGCCTTCCTTGGCGCTTGTGCAGCACAAACTGGCATCTTGAATAGTTTGACCTGTGGCTGAAAACAGGTGCTGTCCATGCAGGATGAAAACATATGTATTAAACAGGTCTTGGCCTCAGTTTATTTTAGTAGATGCCACGCTCTGACTAAATCTGTTTTTGTGTGTGTGTGTTAAAAAATAAGTATCCCAGCATTTATTTTGTGCACTAAAACAGGTATTGTTAACAGTCTCTGGTGTCAGCTGTTACTTTCTGTTCTTATTTCAAGACACTGCAGCAAACGTAGGTATCTCATGCATTTTACAACACAAAGTCAGATACTAAGAAATATTAAGCACATTGTAAATCAGGAACCCATTATGAAGAATCAAAGGAAAAGTGTTCATTTAATTACTATTTGTAAAATAGTTGAAAAAATGAACAATACAATCACATAACTGATCACAGAGAGAGAAAAAAAAATATTTCTTAGTATCTGACTTTGTGTTGTAAAATGTATGAAAAGCTTACGCTTGCTGCAGTGTCTTGAAATAAGAATGGAAAGTAACGGCTGACACCAGTGACTGTTAAAAATACCTGCCTGGGTTTTTACATCCCTATTTTAATTACCACAAAGGCCGTTTCAGTTAATACTGCCCAGAGCCAGAGAGCTACAGAGGGGATTACAGACAGGCAGCAATTCATCTGAATAAGGAAATTACATAAATAAATAAAGATTGAAATGTGCTCCACTAGTTGCCTTTTGGTTGACATTGGAATATGGCTAGAGACCCACAAGTGGCAACTGTCTCCAGTGGGAGGCGGGAGCCTACCTGTAACAACAGAGGGTTCAGTGAAAATTAAAAAGTCTTTGTGGAGCCAAGTCAAGCCCTGGAGGGACTTACAGGATTGAAAATCAACCCCAAGTACAGTCCCCAGCAGTAAGCATACTTATTTTTTTATTTTATTTTATTTAAAATATCAGATATACCTCTATTTTACAGAGGTTCCATGTCATACATAGAATATAGGATGTTGTAAAGGTACAGTATATACAGGGTAATAACACTGAGTTATAGCAATACAGTGATACAAAATGACATAACTACAAAACATAGATTGAGGAGCCAAGATACAATGCATAGGAAAGGCTTAACCACTAACAGAGATGATATAAAAATACAATTCAAGTACATAAAGATTATATTTACAATCAAGTGCCATCAATGAGCAGAAAAGTGCATCACAGAGAGAGAAGAATACAAAAACAGTCGGGAAAAGGCAAGTAGCAGGGTGAGGGGGACAGGGGATAGGTGAGAAGCAAAAGAATATTGAGTGGAAACAGTGTGGAGCGGGGGAGAATTATGGGTAGTTGCAATGGTTCAGCGAGAGGAGGTGCTGGCAAAATTTAGTTTTAAAAGGGCCAAGTTTGTCAGTGGCCAGGATAACATGGGACAAGCTATTCAACGGGTAGGGGGCCCGGCATGGAAAGGCATGCTGCCCAAGGGCTGGCTTTACAGAAAGGAACAAGGTACGAGTTTTTGGAAGGTGCCTCAGAAAAGTAGAGAGGGGTGGAGTCAGGAAATGAAGGATTTGGGGACTGACACGACAAGTCTTTTGGCTATTAAGCAAGTATGGTATGTTAGCCAACCTTTAAAGTCCAACCAGTGTGCTTGCTGGTAAAGGTCGCAGGTGTGGGTAAGCCAATGGCCTCCAAGAACAAGCCAGCAAACTTTTTTTTTTTTTGAAATTCAATATCTTTATTAAGTTTTGATAAAGCAGACCAACATTTGACAATAAAAGCATGAGCCAGTATCAGGAACAACAAGTATAAAAAAAGTAAATACAAAGATATCCCTAGAATGTAACAGGATTCCTTAACCCTTGAGAGAAAAAAAAAGGAAAACTCACCCCCCCACTCATACAACCCCCACCCCAGGGATGTGCCTTATTGGAAAAACCCTGTTAAGACAAATACCAAGAGCTAATCAGTGTACAGTAACCAATATCAATAGAAGGTAATACAAACCAAACAATCAGAGGTATACACACGTAAATCTTAATTCAAATACAGAGCATACAATTTGCCCCATTTCCTGCTGAAAGAGGTCAAACAGTTCCGGGAGCTCGCTATTAGCTTTTCAGTCTTGAATCAAAGAGATATTTCTTTAATCCATTCCTCATACGATATGACTAATCGGGCCATCCAATGTCTGAGAACCAGCCTTTTGACTGCTATAGAGATTAAAGCCATATGAAACCTGCGTTCCAGAACCTGAATATTGGAAAGCTTCCCTAAAATACAAACTTCTATAGTAAACAAGTCTCTTAACCCCATAAGGGGATCCAAATTGGATTGAATTGAATGCCATAATGGAGCCACTTTGTCACAGTGCTAAAGAATATGTACCAGGTTACCTTCAGCAATGCCACACCTTGTGCAGATATTCGAAGGTAATCTGCCTAATCTGGCCAGTTTAACCGGTGTATAATACAAATTATTTAGGATGTGGTATTGGATAAGCCTGTGCCTGTCTTGAGTGAGATATCTATGCATGTCCTCCCACATCTGACCCCAAATCGAAGGGGAATCTGGTAGAAGAGTAGCCCAAATTTTAGAACCACTAAGGGGATTAGGATATTTAGTATCCAATAAAAAGGAGTATATCTTAGAAATGCCATGGGGCTTATTCGCATATTCCTGTATTTGGTCTAGAAAAGGCCTAACTTGGGATAAGCTAAATGTGGGACCAAAAATAGAGACCATGAGGTGTCTCAACTGAAAAACTTTAAAAATGAGTTTCTGAGGTATGTTGAATTTACCCATAATCTCAACTGAGGAGAGAAGGGAATCCTGAAGCCAGCAAACTTTGTTAAGAGAGACTTTGATCCTGTTGAGGACAGTGTCAGATGAGGAGCCAAAGATTATTATGCTATGGTCTACTATGGAAAGTACTGAGCTGGTGACAGCAAGACAGAGAGTGTCATTAGTTAAGCATTTTTTATGCCTATACAAGAGGTTGATCCTAGTATTTACAGCTTTGTAGACTAAGACAACAGGCCTTGAAAGGAAAGGGCGGAGTCAAGGGTAACCCCAAGGTATTTAAAGGTGTTGACCTGTTCTAACGGTTGGAGGTGGTCATTAAGAATTGTGAGGGAGGCATTTTCATGTTTGTTTTGTGCATTTGCAAATAACATTGCTTTCATTTTTTTTATAGTTTATGATAAGCTTGTGTTTAGTGAACCATGACTCTAACTCATAGAAATTAGCCTGAAGACAGTGCTGTAGTATGGACAGGTCTGAGTGACAAGTATAGACAACAGCATCATCAGCGTAAAGTAATAGGTTACCAGAGCAGGCT
The DNA here is from genome assembly GCA_016271365.2 of Neoceratodus forsteri. Lineage (NCBI taxonomy): Eukaryota > Metazoa > Chordata > Ceratodontiformes > Ceratodontidae > Neoceratodus > Neoceratodus forsteri. Next base: position 23,153,467 of record CM057451.1, read on the forward strand.
AGAGGGTGGGTATTTAGAAAGAGACTAAAGAGGAGAGGCCCGAGAATAGACCCCTGCGGGACCCCAGAGCAAACTGGTAATGAGGAGGAGAGGGTGTTACTAATTTTCACATGCTGGGAGTGACCATTGAGACAATTCGCAAACCAGGAGGTGGCTTCAGAGGAAAGGCCGATTGAATGGAGGGATGAGACCAGGAGGTCATGGTTAACCATGTCAAATGCCTTTGTCAGGTCAATGTACATGGACCCTACCAATTGTCCCTGATCAAGGGCTTTGTGGGCAAAGCCAGTATATTCCAAGAGAGCGGTTGTGGTACTGTGTCCCTTACGGAAACCATGCTGTTGGAGCACAGGAGGTTGTGCTCTGCTAGGTAGTCAGACAGTTGATCTAATATCATTTTTTTCCAATGCTTTGGAGATGGGGGGAAAACGATGGAAACAGGGCGGTAGTTGCTGTGGGCAGTTTTGTCACTACTCTTGTGGATAGGAGTGACAATAGTGGATTTTCATTGGATAGGGAATTGAGTACAATGAAGGGAGAGATTAAGGATCTTGGTCAGGGGGAGAAGTACAGCATCAAGGGCCAGATGTAGTCATTTCAGGTCTAATGAGTCGGTGCTGAACCTTGACTTACCCAGTCATCTCTGGAGGTAAGTTTTTGCTTCAGTAGTGGAGATCAACCTGAAATTAAAGGGGGGGGAGTAAGTTGGAGCAGCCCAAGGAGAGGGACAGGCCAGCTTATTGAAGAAGTCAGAAGGAATTACCCCACTCAGATTAGTAAAGGCCAGGTTGAAGGTATCAGCTATAACCTGAGGGTCCTGGGTGATGGCTCCATTAAGGTTAAGGAGGGAAGGGGGACCAGTGTTAGATTTCCCTGTGAGTTCCTTTATCTGAGCCCAGTACTGCTTACCATTACCCCAGGAGGAAGCAACGTTCTCTTTAAAGTGATCAGCCTTAGCACGGCAGATTTCTCTGGTGCAGGCATTTCGTGCGGCCCAGTAGTTTTGCCTGTTGGCAGGTTTTCCAGAGGCGAGGGCCTTATACCACCGGTTATCCCTGTCAGCCATTAGTTTAAGTAGAGAGGGGGTAATCCAGGGATTACTCAGGTTCTTGATCGTACACTTTGAGTAGGGGGCGAAGATATCACAGGCTGTATTAAATGTAGAGATGAAAAAATTAAGAGCATAATCTATGTTGGTGGCAGAATCTAAGGGAGCCCCGTCACTAATGAGAAGGAAATAACAGAATTTTCCTAGTATGCCTTTTTTAAGAATACATTTATATGTGTTTTTTTTTTTTTTGGGGAGGGGGGATTTTTCGTAGTAGTTGGACCAATGGCAGAGAGTAGGGGAATGTTCACTGATTGAATCAGGGAGGACCATGATGTTTGAGAGTTGCTCCAGGTGTTTGGTGAGTATTAGGTCAATTAGAGTACTAGTACCCATGTTATAGTTTACCCTAGTAGATGAGGGGACAAGTTATGTGAGGTTGAGTGCTGATGCAGCATCTCTATGCTGGGCTGAGGCACAGACCAACCAGTTAATGTTGAAGTCCATTAAGAGGATCATCTCCAAGTTATTTGGTAGCGTTGCCCAGTATTCAAGAACGGCATCAAATCCAGACTTGGTATTACGGGAGGGTGGGGGGATATAGGTGGATAGTACTGTAATGGATTTACCAGCACTGCCGATAGCAACTTTAATAGCCAGTGCCTGGGCGACAGCAGGAGGTACAGAGGTGTCAAGAACAAGACCCTGGAGTGAGTCTGCGAGATACAGAGCACAGCCGGAGGGGCTTGGGTACTTAATCATTCAAACCACCCAGGATGGAATACTCCCTGGTTCACTGCAATAGTGCTCTCCCTACCAGTGAGTTTGCAAGCTAGGAGGGCACATGAATCCCCCCCCCCCCGAGTCCCAGTGGAGCAAAGGCAGGTTCAGTTAATATTGCCCAGAGCCACAGAGCTATGGAGGGGATTACAGTCAGGCGGCAATTCATCAGAATGAAGAAATTACATATATAAATAAAGAAATTAATGAATGAAGACAGAATTGTGCTCCATCGGTTGCCTTTTGTTTCACATTGGAATGTGGCCAGAGAGACCCACAAGTGGCAATTGTTCCTGGTGGGAGCCCCCTTGTAGCAAGAGAGGGTTCAGTGAGAATTAAGAAGTCTTTGTGGCTTACCAGCTCCCCAGGATGGCACGGTGTTATTCTTTTAACAATGCAAAAATTCTCAGACTGAAACCTCCCTGACTGTATACAGCTGTATACAGTTGCTGGTTTAAAAAAAATAAACAAAGATAAAAACAATAATCTCCCCTCTGCCTGATCCAGAGATTTACTGTGACAACCCTCACGTATTTAATAATAGAATATATAATGCCACACTGGAAAGACATATCTTAGGAATAAGATACCCTTCTGTCCATGGACAGCATAGAGGGGAGGTGATTTTTTTTTGGCTGGAGTAGAAGGTCGGAGCCCCAGGGAGGCAAAACAGGCTTCAGTTCAAATAAAAAAAATCTGTGTGTTTGCTCCCAATTTCGGGAGTTGTGCAGAATAAAATTTTACAAACATGAATTAAACTCCCCTCGTGCTCCTGACCGATGAAAAAATACAAATACCATCACCCACCCTCCTAGCAGGGACCAGAATGACTGTCGGTGGCATCGGGCAGAAACGGACTAAAAATTACATTACTGCCCAAGTACCTCAGCTTTGTGTTAAATTAAGTTTTCTCCAGAGACCCACCACCGGCAATTGACAAACTGAGACTGAGCTCTAACTTTGCTCTCCGTGGCTACCGAGCTCTGGTCAACCGGTTGCCTTTTTGTTGTATTCTCTTTTTTACCCTCTCTGCCCACAATGATTTGAAGTACACCCCTACAAATATATAATATAATACAAGTACAGAAATAGAGCATAATGTATGGTCTTTGGTTAATAACCATGCTGTAAACACTTTGAGAGGTTGCCATGACATTGTAAACTTTGAGAGCGCAGCTCGACAGGTTTTCAGATGTCATGGCAACCTCAAGAAGTGTTTTCGGAGTGGATGTTAACTAAAAACCATACATTATATTTTATAGTGTATGGGCTACCAAGATTGTGTAATCGCAGACTGAATTACTTTACTGGATTACTTTGCAGAACATTGATGGTTGTGAGCATTCTGTTTTGTTAGAACATTGATTGTTGTGAGCATTCGTTTTGTTATACTATTGATGTGACATACTTAAGAAGGTTAACAACAGAGTGATGTCATAACAATGGCATAACATAGGAGATAATGTATGGTCCTCTATCGTTAACCGGTCAGTTAACCGTCGAGAGGTTGCCAGGGGTGACCATGTAAGCCTCGAGAAGCTGACTCGAAGGTTCGTCATCATAACAACCTTAGGACGGTTAAATTGACCAGCTGCCGATAGAGGACCATACATTATTTTTATAGTGTATGGTCCCACTATCAAAATTAAACGGCTTACTTTTAAAAGTCACCATGTGACCTCAGTCCTTCCCGTCGGTTTCCCTTCAGTCGGTTCCCGTCGAGAAAAAAAAAACACCTTTTGCGCGAGACCACTACGCTGTTGTTAACCTATCGATGTGACGGGGATCGATAGGTTAACAACATATCTACGCCACATCGATAGGTTAACAACCTTAGGAAATGATGATTTCCTAAGGTTAACAGCGTTCTAACATACATTATAAGGTTGTAATCTGCCTGATTTCAGTTAATAATAAGGGCTCTCCATACATTATAAATAAATTAATGCTGTAAACATGCATTAAACAAGAAACAGACTCCTCCATGCTTCTGGTGGACAACAAATAGACACAACACATCCCCTCCTAGCAGGAACCATGGTGGCTGTGGGTGACATTGGGCACAAATGGATTAAAAATTAATTATTGCCCAACTAGGTGAATTTTTTGACAGTTGCCTAACTTAGAATGAGCCACTGCTGGGCTTCACCTGGCTCCTGTTGATTTTGTTATCCCAGTCGCCGACTGTTCTGGATATTTAATTACTACTGTGCACGCTTTCCAGGGGCATAAAGCATTTGTTAGTAATAATAATTGCTGACCATACTGATTAAATGTCTGCGTATGCAGGACGACAACAACTACAAAAAATTCAGCACCAAGTAAAAATGTCCTCCCATGATTGGAGCCCCTTCAGAGCCAGGGAGGCTTCAGTAAAAATAAAGTAACATTTTCCCACCTATGATAGTGGACCGAGCCCCGGAGAACCAGGCATTGACTTCCTACCATTCAATTAAATAAGTGCTGCCTGTAAATCCCCCAGGCACCTGAAGGTTGCAGTTACAATTAAAATCTTTTTGACTCTGTGGCTCTCCAGTGCACGATACAGTCTGTGGCTGGAAAAAAAGGACTCCCCTACTGCACAGGTCTAGAGCAGGAATGAGCCCTTGGACTTACCAAGTTTAAATAAACATTATTTATGCCCAACTGTGCAACAGTTGTTGGGTGGAAATAATCTGTCATACTCTGCATGTCTGCTCCATTTATTCACTGTTCATGCTCTACAGGGAAGAATCAGTTAATAAATTATAAGTAAAAGTAAGTAATTAGTTACTAAGGCCCTGATTAACGGCATATTATTACCTGAAAAAATAATAATTAATAACAATTAACAGCCTTTGTGCAGGGTCTGACTACAGGGCAGAATTAGTTATTAAATTAAATGGAAAAATAATAACCTAGTCAATAAAGTCCTGATTACAGGCATATTTTCCCTAAATAAATAACAAATTATCAAAAAAATGTCAAATATGGTGAAAAACAAAAATAAAGTATAAAAATAAGGGTAAAAGTGTGCTGCAGAATTGCTACAGAAATAGGCGTCTAGCACCACAGATGTTCTGGGAAAATGAGAACCCTGCTGCAGAACTTTGCTCAAAGTGCCGCAGAAAAATCGGGCCATGGCCGGGGGTAGGTGGAGGATGCTGGAGGAGTCTCTGGAGGCATCTCGATAAGTTCCAGAGTGTGACCCCCCTCTCTATGATCTGAAGAATCCAGGTATCTGAAGTAATGGTTGTCCATTGATTGAGATGGAGGGAGAACCAACCTCCGACCACCAATTCTCGGTCAGGGACCAGAAGGGGGGGGTCTGGCAAAAAGTCAAACAGAGACGGATCCAGCCACTGGGGCTGATCCATCACTCCAGGGTGCTTTGCTGCGAGGGCAGAGGGGGGGTTGACATGGTGGAGGAGCTCTTCTCTGTCCCTGGGGCCAGGAAGCATCTCCAGATTTGTAGGATACCTTGCAAAAAGGAGGGTGCTGTCTGCTATTAGGCTGGGTACGATAGAGTGGGTGGACAGACTTAACAGCCCTACCTGATGCATGTAGCTCATTTATGATGTCCTGCACATCTGGGCCAAACAGCCTGGAGCCATTAAAAAGGACATTAAGCACCTTTTGCTGACATCAGCTGGGATACCCAAGACCCTCAGCCAGGAGTGCCCATGAAGGCAAATGCCTGTGGCAGCAGCCCTGGCACCTGTATCCGAAATATCATAGAGGGCCCTCAGGAGGTGCTTGCTAATATCCTCAGCACTCTGCAAGCATTTAAGAACCTCCTGTTTCTGGGAACAGTCAGGAAGGGCCTGGGCCGCAACCTTGCCCTTCTTCCTGATAGTATTCTGGTACTTGACCATATGGGAGAGGTAATTGACAATCCTCAGCCCTAGGGTGGAGGAAGCATAGACCCTCTTACTCCAGAGATCAATCCTCTGGGATTCTCTGTCAGGGGGAGGGAACTGAGGTGCTTGGGCACCTTTGTTTTGTTGTGAGCTGCCTTAATGACCACAGAATCAGTTTCAGGCTGGGCAGCATAATGCAGCAGACCCTGGGGGGCATGATACAACTTATCAACCCTGCAGAGCATGGTTGGCACCATGTCAGGCTTGTGCTAAGCCACAGTAGTGGCATTCCACAGAGCAGGAAGGATAGGAGGAATGACCTTGGGGGGAGACTCTTGGATCTCCAAAAAGTCCACCTGATCCCTTCTGGTGGCATCCTCCTCTACAGTATGGAAGCCCATGGCTGAGGACAGCTGCGTCATGACATTGAAATAGGTAGGGACCTCTGGAGGAGACCTATGAGTACATCTGACGGAGTCCTCGCTCACTGAGGAGGCAGTGGGCCTGTCAGAGGAAGGAGACTCTTCCTCTTCCTCCTCTTCCTCAGGTACGATGAGGTCAGAATGGTACTCCTCCTCTACATCGACCTGCTCCAGCTCAAGGTCCGATGAATGAGGGACTGTTGATGGCCCGCAGGGAGAAGTCCGGAGGGGGCCAAAGTGATGTCAACAATGATGGAGCCATCAATGGTGTAGGCAATGAAGGCCTTTATGCACCCAACTGATGGACCAAGACTGTAGTGAACTTGATCAAAATGTCATCAAGGTCAATAACAGTGGAATGCTGTGTCAACAGAGGGGGGTTGAAGGCGCATGGTGCAATTACCCATCCAGCGGGCCCTGAGAACCAGAGGAGCCCGAAGCCTGAGGACCTTGGGAAGCATCAGGCCTCAACAGGAGGGCCAACAATAACGAGCCCATCATCAACAGAGTGGGGGCCGACAACCTGAAGGTCGACAACCGGCCACCCTGTTCAGCGCGAGGCAGCAATGTCAGTAGGGGCTAGTGATGCGAGAAGTGGCCCAAATTCGCTCCACAGCGTGATTTGCGGAGTGAAGGTGAATTTGCGGAGTGCTCTGCAACGCGAAGCGGAGTACTTCGCGTTATTAATGAATAACGTGAAGTCCATTGAAAACAATGACGTCACGTTACTCTGCCTTCCCAAACCACTGCTCCACCAATTCTTAAGGCGAAGTACATTGAAAACAATGTACTTTGCCTTGTTTTTAAGCTCCAAAGGTGAATTTTGCAGTGTTTCATGGGATTTCAGGTCACATGGGCTCTAGATTGTTCTGCACAGCCTCAGTTTGGGGTAGTTTGTGTAGGAAGCTGTAGGAGACAATCTGCTCTGAGAGCTCTCTGCAATTCAAACCTTCAAAAAGCTGTTAAAAAGCCTTTTTGAGTCATTTTTTTTTCTGAAACTTTAGTTCATCGATTATAGGAAACCCTCCTGTGTTCACATCATCGAGCATTTATTATTTGTGTATGGATTTTGAATGTTAATGTACAACATTCAGTCTGTGTACTGAGAGACAGTGGAAGTGTGCTTTGGGGGAAGGGTGTATCTGTGGTGTAGGTAGATTAATTTGGAGAAAAAGACAGTGCTTTCTGTTTTGGTGATATTTTTCTTGTATAACTGTGTTAATGTACATACAGTAATATTTTCAATATTTCTTGCCATTTATTTTGCTGATTGTTGTGATGCAGCAGTGCATAATTTTAGTTTGTTTAAAATATGTGGTTATATTACTGAAGTTTTCAATTTGCATGCATTACTTAGTGTGTGTGTGAGTATGTGTGTGACGCGTGTCATTAAATCAGACACCTTTTATTGTGCCACATAATAATTTCAGCAATGTGAAGCTGCTATCCACTGCAGCTGTGTGATTTTTGTACTTCTTTGTAGTATCTTTACTGGTACTAGTACTAGTGACTGTTACTGCCGCAGTGCATAATTTTAGTCTGTTTAAAATATGTGGTTATATTACTGAAGTTTTCAATTTGCTATGCATTACTTGGTATGTGTGTGAATATGTGTGTGACACGTGTCATCAAATCAGACACCTTTTATTGTGCCACATAATAATTTCAGCAATGTGAAGCTGCTGTCCACTGCAGCTGTGTGATTTTTGTACTTCTTTGTGGTATCTTTACTGGTACTAATACTAGTGACCGTTACTGCAGCAGTGCATTACCCTGCCCCGCGGCCTGCCCCAACTGGCAAAGGTATTCTTTTCCAGATTTGAATTTCTGATGGTGAGCACTGGTTAGGTGTTGTGCCTTTGTGTCTGCATCTCTTCAGTGCACAGTGCAATTTTAATCTGTCTGTGCATTTGCATCTCTTTAGGGTCCAATCTCCATCTGTAACTTAAGTCACAGTTGTTTCTTTGACTTCCCTTCAGAGTACTGGACAGGTGTAGTGCTTAATTCTGCATGAACATTGTACTCATTAATATGCATTTTTAAGTCAAGACCATCATCACGAGTCACTCGTGATACAAATCACGTTCTTCATCATCACGGTCACAAATGCAGTCACAAATCACGATTCACGATCATTCACATTACGAATCACAACATTAATTTTTTTTCTAGTTACTAGGATGTATTGTAAGCCTGTTTTGTAGTATCTCTCCAGGCTTCACCACCCCACCATTGTACTCATTGATACGTGTTTTTAAGTCTGGGAGTTTTAAGCTACAGCTCATCGGGAAAGTACAGCTGTAGGCGGTAGGCATTCACGTTTCTTCATCATCACAGTCACAAATGCAGTCACAAATCATGATTCACGATCATGTCACGAATCACAACATTAATTTTTTTTAATAGTTACTTGGATGTATTGTAAGTCTGTTTTGTAGTATCTCTCCATGCTTCACCACCCCACCATTGTACTCATTAATGTTTGTTTTTAAGTCAGGGAGTTGGACAGTGTCTGCTGTACATAAACAGACTGGAAAGAAGACTGAATGCACACATGCAGTTTAGTACAGTATACTTGCACTGCTCAGAATACAAAGTGTCACACATACAGAAGACAACAGAAAAGGGGCATAATTACATACAAGGGTCGGGGATGGTGGAGGGATACATTTTATAACACAGCAAGGAAGGTGTGGGAGGGCACATGGTGTGAGGAAAAAAAAATAATGTGGGATCCCATGATGATCCAGCAGCAGTTCCAGCATGGACATAATTTGCAACTGATGTTCCTCTATGTGATCCAGCCACTGCTCCACAGCACTCACTCTCTCGTTGTTATCCTCGACAACACTCCAGAGAACTGCCAAGTTAGCCTGCGTTACATGCAGTTCTCTGGGGTCCACACATTCTACAAGCTGACCTGCTGGTGGTGGTGGTGGGGGGGTGGGGGTGCTGGTGGAGCAGCAGGTGCTGCTGTGGCCCTCCTCTTCTTAGGGATGGCGCATTGCACAGCTGCACCCTCTGCTACAGCATGGCCAGCCGGTGCAGGCATGGTCCGTTCTGTGGCAGCCTGCCACTCCAACTGCTGGTGATTGAGCATATGGTGCACTGGTTCTCAGTCCCCAGGTGAGTCCCCCGAGGGCCACGGCACACCTCCACCTCACATAGGCAGCACTTGACCACACTGCTGTCCCCCCACACAGTAAAAAACTGCCAAACAATGGAGGTGTGGGGAGGACCAGACACAGGCAGGGGATGGCCAGATGAACTGGCAGCCGGCTAGTCACAGTGCTGAACATGGATGGGATCCACACCTGGGCCCGGGGGAATAGGCACATCCTTCTCCAGAGAACCTGGACTTGGTGGTGGTAGTGGTTCAACTGCCTCAGAGTCAGGACAGGAGGCTGTGTTAGTCCTGCTTCCGGGGGGGGCACTCGCAAGTATCGAGCGGTCCAACAGGAATGGGTGCCCATGCCCTCCACACATGCGCACAGTACGATGCTTACCACTACCACGCTTTCCCAGAGATGCCCCCGCCCCAGACATTCCCTCACCCTGGTCCATCTCTCCTACTGAGCTCCCTCAGTCCGAGCAATTACTACTCACACTGTCACACAACACACACACACACAGTCACACAGACAAACAACTAACTACTTATAAAGATAAGAAAAATAAAATTTACAGAAAGAACAAATTAAGTAAAAAAGAGTACAGAAAAGACAAAAAAATGTAGCTTTTAAAAAAGCTGCTGGGTCTAAATCAAAGTTTAAATCTCCTCCTCGCTCTGATCTCAAAGTATCAGCAGTGACAAAACACACTACTCTCTCTCCATCTGCACAGCAGAAAGTAAAAGTGTCTGCTTGTATGACTCACTTTCTTCCTGCCTAGTTAAAGAGCATGTGACTTACAGTACTACAAGCCATGTGATGTGTGGGGGCTGCCAAATCTGAAACACCAAGTGGATCTGTAGCATTGTGGAAAAATTACAGTTAGTAAATTATCAATTACAGATACTTAGGAGATGAACGGAGATGAGACTGATGGCGGAAGAATTTAATGATTATAACAATAATCACAGCGAGAGATTACAAGTGGTACATTCTTCAAAATAACAGTGTGTGCTGGCTTGCTTATATAGTGGAAGACAGCATCATCATTTCCTATGGTTTTCTATGATTGGTTTAAAACAAGCACAAACATCAACTTACAAGGCAATACTCCTTTGGTATATGTATGCGCTCATCCTTGGTCAGCACAAGTATAGATAGTGTACATTTTATTATTATATATGGCTAGCAACAGTTGTCACTACCAGTTACCAAAGTCCAGGAGGAAGAAAAAGGTTTGGACTTAGGAATGTGCATACAAGCATTTTGGCCAGTCCTGATAATGACAAACACTAGAGATAGTCAGAAGGGTAATTTGGACACTATCCTGTGTTCCTGTCTTGCAGTCAGTAGGACAAATGTTCAGCACAAATGTCAGAAGGCACTTTAATATTGCAACTTGTGGCTTAGTTCGTCTTGTGGCTTCACAAGTTTTATATGATCCAATTGTATAGGTCAACATTTGTTACACAGACACATTATGTTTTAGACCAAAATGAGGTTAGGCTGAAATATAGGGACAAACTTCTTTATCCCTTGTTACAGGATCACTTAGAATCATAATGAGGAACGCGAAGTCCATTAAAAACAATGACTTCGCCTTACTTCGCATTGCCATTCTGCCTTAAGGCGAAGTGGTAATGACAAGGCGGAGTGAGAACTTTGCATTGCCCACTCCGCGTAGCAGATTGGCAACGCGAAGTGCCCACTTCGCATTCACTTTTCCAGCAGAATTTAAATTCGCTGCATCTCTAGTAGGGGCCTGGTAGGAACAGAGACCTGGACTGCAGCAGGTGTCGACACAGCCGCAGCCAACGGAGCACCCGCAGATGAAGAAGAGGAGGCCATCAGGGAGTGGCAATGCCACCAAGGAGACTGATCCTGATCACGGTCCTTTTTATGACATTCCCGAGGATTTGTCTCAGGCCTTAGCAGCGTGGGAATTTGACAAACCCACTGGCGACTGGGAAGGAGGGACCTTGGGGGGACCCCAGAAGACCCCTGCCCAGAACTGGCTACCTGTTACTCCATTAGGAAGTTTTTGAGAGCCTCAACTCCTTTACAGGGTTGGTGACATCGGCGTGGGCGGCCCCAGTTGTACTGCTGAAAATCTTCTGTGTGGATCCTGCTTCACCGACGGTGAAGTTCCATATGTGTGACCTCATGACTGAGATACCCCCGATGAAGATCATAGGAGTTGCAGGACTAGCAGTCCTAGGGAGGCAAGATGTGGTTATCTCTTCTGGCATGCTCCAGGCAGAGTGGGCAAAGACCAAAGCACAGAAAGAAGTGACAAGGGCCACCATCCAAAATCTCCAACATGAAGAACTTGCCCTGCTTTTCCCTGTAACCACAGGGATGTACCCTGTGTGAAGCTAGTACGTTGATCCAAAAACAAGGAGCATCACACCTCTCCAGAGACAGAGAATCTGCTTGGTGGAGTTAGACTGGACTGTGCCCAGGGCACATGTTGCATATAGCACTAAACAGGGATACACCTGAGATGGGATATACCCTGGGAAGGGAGAAGAAGGATGGGAAAATGGAGGGAAGGGGGCCAACCTACCCACACCATAGAAAGAAATATAAGTATATATTTTTTTGTTTTAGGTTTTTTTTGGTTTTATTGGAGGCAGGGGGGGCCAAGAGTGCTCCCCCATTACCTTCTGCTGTTTTCTTTTTTGTTTTGTTTGGTGAAGGCGGCACTTGACTGACCAGCCTTTTTTGTTTTGTTTTTTGTTTTTGTTTTTTGGAAAACAGGAACCACCACCACAGAACCACGGCAAAGAAGACAAGTTTAGTGTCTGCTGTCAGTGCACATGGGGTGAGCTACCAGAGGCCCTGAATCTCAACTCAGCAGGGGATGGTGGCATGCATCTCACTCAATAGTGAAGATATTCTGGAACATCAACAATTATGGTAAGTACGTAACTTTCATATCTTCCAAGAATTAATCTTCACCATTGATTTGCACTTATGGGTCCATCTACCAAACTTCCCCAAAAGGGAGGAAGAAGATGATAGCTCACCCTGAGAGTAACAAATACCCTCAGCCCTCTGAATGGGGGAGAACACCTGAGGGCGGGGGTTCCTTATAGGTTTGGCGACACCCCAGACCAGTCTGGGTCCGACAGAAGAGTGGGAAAGTGTCCCAGTGGCTCCTGCCTGACCTTATGGGAGAAATGAGTACCTTGGAACTGGGATTTAACCATCTTTCACCATGTACCTTTCACCAGGCCATAAATGCCAGTCATGAGAGGTGAAGCCACACTGTCTGCAGAATGCAGACACTGGTTTCCACCAGCCTGGAAGCTACCTCATTGGCATCATACGATGCCCTTGTCTGGTGCCTTACTAACTCCAGGTCCTTGGTGGAAAGACATATGGCTTGACCCACTAACTCCTAATAAGGCTAGGAACTGACCTAACTCTGCCCACAGGCACTAGATGGGTAGCAATGCAAATGCACAACGAGGAGCAAGCTAAGGTAAACACCTTCCTGCCCCAAACATCTGCCGGGGCAGTATCAGCTTTGGGAGGCTGGTCACATACCGTGGCCCTGTCGGGGAGTGTATAACCTGAATTCCCAAGGTGGGGTGAGGCACTGTAACTGCAGAGCCTTTGGTTGTGCAACATCTTTGTTGAATGGCTCCTGTAGCTGGAGAATTGCACAAAAACATTGCCAAACTATCCTTGAACATTCCGCAAAGGCTCTGGGCCAAGGAGGGATGACACAGTTGGCACTGCTGAAAGCTCCTAGGAGTCCCAGTGGTAAGGACATTGTACTGAGGGTGTCAATCGTGACAACGTCCAGCACCTGCAACACTTCCACCTCTAGTTTCTGGAACAGAGTGTACTCAAGAATTCGAGGACATGTGGAGGAAGGATTTCATGCCCTCAGAGAAGGACATTGATGGGGAGAAGGTGCTGGACATGGAAGTTGGCAGTGCCACGGGGCTGGGTTGGATCGGGACCCACTTGGCATGTTTCTGGTACCGGCTCAAGGCACATGCCACTCTTCCATGCTGACTTCATGTGATTGGCCCCAGAAGGCCCATGATGCCTGGAATTTCAGGCAGAGATGGTATAGACCAGAGAGGGAAGCATGAGCCAGAGACTCCAGAGTCTATACCTGGGCTGTGGGGATGCTCAGAAGACCTCACCTGCCTGGCAAAACCACCCAAACAAGGTTGACCTATAAAAGAGGAATGACCAGGTCAGTGTCCTTGGGATGAAACCCCCAGGTGAGGAGAGTGGAGCTGTTCAGTCCCCTCAGGGCAGCTCCCGTCCTCACCAGTGAAGGGCACACCCTGCATGTTTAGAAAGAACTCCATGCCCCAGCCATTCTCCAGCCTCAAGCTGGTGCTGTCTTTTGCACAAGAGTCAGGGCCAAGGACTGGCCTAGAAAGGGGTTCCTCTCTGGCCCACCTGTCGGCACCATCCTCAGTGCTGGATCTGGTACCAGTTTCAACAATGTCCCTTGCTCTGTCCTCACCCCCTACAATACCATGATCCATGCTGGGTCCCAGTTCAGTGTTGCAAACAGCACTGGAAACTGGAATGGACCTAGGGACAACACTTCCATCAGCATCATGCCTGGTGTCGGACCCAGAACTGACACCAGGACCAGTGCTGGGTCTATTGCTAGAGGTAGTGTTAACCTCCTCACTGAAGCTACAATGGCTGTTCAGGGCAGAGATCACCACTGTCATCGAGGCACAGGTCAGGAAGCGTAGGAAAACCAGGAGCAGTTTCAAAATTCACAAACAGTGTTTTTTTATTAACAGCAAAATAAAAAATAAAAATTGTTCAGTATAACTATTTACAATGGCAGTACAAACGTAGAAAACAGAGTCCTTCTTCTGAGTTTTTTCTTCTCAATTTCAAATCTCAGTCTCTGTCTCTCTCTCTCTTGAACAAGCATTTATAGGTCTGTGCCTGGGAAACTCGTTAAGAAAACAACATGCTTCTCACACAACATTCTTGTAAGTTTCCAATGTTCTTGCAGGTGCAGCAAAAAGAACATAATGACCAAGAACTGACCTCTTGTTGACAGCTCTGCAAAGTTTGCAAACCAGCATCTCAGTTTAACCCCTTGAGTTCCAGATAGCTTTTTGCAATTATTTCAACAGTATAACTACATACATTTTCAAACAAAAGGAGCCCAGTTTCACATACAGTTTTAAACACAAAGATTCACATATATTTTTATACCCACAGATAATGCAAAGGGGAAGAAAAGACAGAACAGCAAGTGAAGGCAGAGAGATAATAAGAGACGGAGAATTGTGAAACCGTCAAAGTGATCAGTTAGGTCCTAGGTCTCACATGAAAATTTGGTTCCGCAACCATACAGAGAACAGACAGAAAAGGAGAGAATAGAACAGACCCTTTTGTTTAAACTCTTTCTGCATAACAAATGGGGCAGGGCCTTATTCAACCCTGTCACAACCACCTCTACCTTAGCGACCAGATGTCGTATGGCCCCGGTGCCAGACCCTCTCCCAGTACTGTAAACCATACCAGGAGTGGGCTCGACATCATGGCCTGCACCACCCACTCACCAACACAGTGGATGTGTCAGGAGCTAGGGCGGCACCAGGCTATGACACTAAGGTGTTCACTGGTGTAGACCAAGTGTATGGCTTTGGCCTCACCACCAGGGACATCTGCTGCCCAGGATGGACAGACTTGAGGGGGGATACTCAGCCAGCCACCGAGAAGGAGGCAACTTTCCACTAGACCCCCAGGGCCTCTGAAACTTCGGTGACGCAAGGCAGTAGAGGACCCTGTGCTTCCTCAATACCAGAAATCCTAAGTAGGGGCCCAGGGAAAGTGGCTTATTGTTAACTAAAATGTGGTTCCTATTTCCAGATCATAATAACAATAATAGGAAATAGTAACTGGAACTAGGAACTGCACTTTAGTTAACAATAAGGCCAATCATTTTATTATAGATTACAGTCCCCAGAGATATTTGATCAAACCTGTTTTAGAAAAAAATGGCATATTTTGCACACAGAATATAAACTAAAGCAATGTGTGGGTCAGCTCCCACGTACGGTCTATCGTAGGGGAACTAATACTGCAGATAGTGTTACAAGTAGTTTCCATAGCAATTCAGCTACGGACGAATGGATCCCCCTCCCTCATGGCACCTTAAAGAGTGGTAATTGCTCATTTTGTTCTGTTGTTGAAGTGGGTACTGATTTTGAACATCCTGTAACAAAGAAAGTATATAAATCAAAACTGCTTTTTAGTTGCCGTACAACGTCCTTGGTCTATATAGTGAAATGTACTTGCCAAGCATTCTAGGTGGGCAAGATAAAACATCAGCTTACGGTTCGTATTTCAGAACACATGAGGAGTACTACACGGGGTGATAAAACCAGTGATTTAGCTTTACGTATTCTAAAGGGGGTTCAAGTCATCATTTTAATTTTTCAGGATTAGAAAAAGTGTGGACTGGTTCAAGAGGGGGGACTTAGACAACAAACTATCAAAATGTGAATGCACTTGGCAGTACCGATGAAAAGTGTATCAACATCTTTGAATGAAATGTTTAACCTGGTGTCTTTTCTAAAGGGGAAAACTATAAAATAATTATGGTCTTTAAGTAGAGCAATTTATTTTAGTGCAAACATATATTATGTACTATATGTAAATATTGTATAATTACCGGCGAGCGCTTTTTCCCATAGGGAAACCCGGTTATAATTTGCCGTTATAACCAGCTTGGCTGGTTATAATGGCAAACACGTGCCAGGTTTCCCTAGGAACAGCCATCCCTCAGTCGCTGTTCTCCGATGTTCATGTTCAGTGACGGAATTCCATTGCGCAGCACACTTCCTGGTCCCTCCTATTCGGGGAAATGAACTTCTCATAAAAATAAAAACTGTTTTCCTGCAGTAAACCACTTGAAAAGCGAAACAAGTATTTTCCCGTCACTCTGGCACCACAGCCGAGTCCATGTCAGACTGCCCCTGCCTCTCGAAGCCGAAGGGCGCTGCAGCCGCTGCTACATGCGGTAAGTTTATATCTGTTAGATAATTTAATTTTTATAATTGCTGAGTGAAAAAGCGCCTCCTGCAATTATAAAAATAAATATAATTAGTGTGTGTAAAACTCGATTTTACATGCACCCTTATTTATGGGGATGCTTTTTATAAACCCTCGGGCTTAAGCCCTCGGGGTTTATGTAGCATCCCACAACTCGGGTGTGTATAAAATCTCGTTAAACACACCACCCCATATATTATTCTCTATATTATGTTGTACATATTTGATGTGACTTTTGGAGTGATCTGTTCATTACAGCTTTTACTTGTTTACTAACTAGGATTTTATTTACTGATCTGTTACATTAGGGTCCATGTTTTATAGATGTGCACTCACTCATACCACCTAGATACACAGATACATAGAATTTACCAGCAGATACGGACCGCCTGGCCCATCTACTCTGCTAATTTTTTGTACCTTTAACTTATGCTGCAGACTATAGTTGATCTGCGGCTTTTCTACTCTTCCCTTTTTACATTTCCTGCACCTGTGCACCAAATGTTTTACTACAATGAACGGCAGTTTCAGAGGTGTGTCATTGCTGAGCCAGTTGCAGCTGAAGCTTCAAGGGACTCTGTAGTCCAGACCAATGACCACACACTGTGGTCCTGATGCCACTTGCTGTTTGCTGGACGGAAACTTTGTGTACTTGAAAGGACCAAAGCCATTCCAATCAGAGAGGGCTTCGGTCCTCTCATTTGCATAAAGCCGGTCAGCAAGCAGCTGATCAGCTTTCAACTTTAGGAGCCTCAGATCAATCTCTCTCGCTCTTTGTCTATGTTGAGCGATAAGCAGCACATGTGTTCTTTATCTAAAATATTCCCTTCACCTGCTGGTACTAGATTGAGCTGGCTACTTTGCTTTCGGTGTTTTGACCTAACACAGATTGCCTAGTTGTAGTTTTTGGTCCCTCCTCCCTGCCCACCCAAGTAGTAAGTAAAAGGGTTTGAATTCAGTGACACTTTTTTTTTCCTTTACTCCGGAGGAGTGTTTCTGCAGCTTAACTGCTTTGTTGGTGGCTCTGATGAGCAGCAGTGGTAAGTAGCTTAGTTGGTACAAATTAAAAGTCTGACACACTCCCCCATCCCACCCAGCCACCTGCTCGCTAGCTTATGTATAAGGGGAAAGGATGGAGCAGACAAAAGAAAGGAGAGAGACTGAATTGACTGTCCATTTTGTTTTTATTCTGTAGAGACGTTTCTGCTACTCTAATTGGCGGCTCAGATCTTATACAGCAGTAACTTGTTCAGGTGCTGTGAATTACTAGGTGATCCCATTCCCCGCTGGTCACTAACGTGCTCACATCCTTGCTCGCTTGCTTATTTATGAGGGTAGAAAGGTTAAAGCAGTGAAAAGAAAGATGTTGTGGGGGGGGGATTATTCATTTACTGGTACAGTCATGTAAAACAGCTGGTAGACAGAAATAAACAAGTGCTCTGAATGGTGACGATGCAACATGGATGGAATAAATATTGTGACCAGAATCACTTTGCTGGCTGTCAGTTCAAAGGGCCAGTAAAACTGTTACTTACTCAGCTGTTCTGAGTTTGTAAACTATAGTAGTCCCTTGCTACAATGTACAGAATGGGAACCATAACTCATATTTGTTATAGCTCCCCATTCCTTACATCGAGGGGACACTGGGGGAAAAAATCAGAGCACTCAGGTTGTCTCCTTTCTGCAGAGTGTTTGCCACACAATACTTGTCCAGGGGGTCTCTGCCATACTGGCATTCCCAAGAAGTAAGGGAAATGGGGGAGATCTTGGAGTTGGAATTTATATCATAGGCCTTATAAAAATACTTATCAGCATTGTGCAAAGGACATTTTACCACCAGAGTGAGGTAATGTATGAAGTCCTTAAATACATATTTTACCAGCATTCTGTAGCTTATCCCGATTGCTGAACTGTATGTAGGAAAGGGTTATGATGCTGAAGTGAGTAGCAGCGAATAGGTCAATTTTTTCTCAGTAGGAAGACAAACTGTAGAAATCTGAAGTCAAAAGGGGTGGGCTGTGAAGTAAGAAGTAATGTAGGAGTTGCTTGACTACACATTCTTTAAAATAAAGTTTGGTATAGCATAAGACTGGAGAGCCTGTTGTCCGTGCATCACCTTGGTCAGAGACTGCTGTTGCCCGCTCTGCCCTGTGATTGGGTAGCGTGTCATTTCAAAGTGGAGTACATACAGTACAGGCAGGGCTTACACAGTATACAAGCTTTAGGAGAGCACACAAATCATACTTCTCACCTGTCCCTGATTAGGAAGGACATACATCACTTTACCCCTCAAAATTGTTTCATTCCTCATATGTCCCTTGTGGAAAAGCTGCTGCCTACAGATTGATTATGCTTTAAATTAAGCAGAAATTCATATCACTTTAATAGTCTTAATACAAAGTAAACTTTGTTCAAGTAAACACAGTGGTTTACACCTTGTTCTAAACGTGCATCTCCATGTTTGAGGATGTGCCCCTCATTATGGGGGTTGCTGTCCCTCACTTCAGTGAGAAACGGGTAAGAGAAATGACAGGAATAAAAAACATTTAGTTAGTTTGGAATTGAAAGCAGGGCAGTGCTATGGGTATCATGAATTGCCAATAGGTGATGCACGTCAGGACTTGTGCCGCAGAATATGAATATCTAGCCACCAATAGAAAAAGAAAAAAAAAGAATATCAAGATTTAAACAGTGAGCCTGATTACTGTAGGTCAGATAAAATGGCTGTTTTACATGTTTGGAACGTGTCTGCCATTGGTGTGTCCTGTATTGCAAAACAAGATTTTAACTCTTTATGAGAGAGAAGAGAGAGAGAGAGAGAGAGAGAGAGAGAGGCACCTAGAAAGAAAAGAAAAAATGGTGCATATTTAATATCTAAGGAGAAATGGCATCCTCTCTCTCTCTCCACTCTGCCTTTCTCGTTCACTCTCACACCATCCCTTCCTCCATTGGTGGCTGTAAATGCTTACCAACTACAGAACTGTATTTGTATGATCAGACTTGCAATGGGTCTCAAACATTAAGCACAAGATAAAGTAAAATTCTTTTGTGTCCCATTTAATTATTTATTATCCTCCATTCCATCTCCTACCTGCCTCCTTGTGTTGCCCCTAGTGACAAGGAAATCAAACCCTAGATCAACCTGCCTGCCTCCCATGCTGTCCACCTGTCTCCCAAGTTACCAACTTGCCTCCTGCATTGGCCCCAATGGCCTGACAAGAAAAAAAAACAAAACACAAAGAATGGCCTGAAAACCCCACCTACCAACTCCTACCTCCTCCTTCCAACTGTTTTTCGCTAGACGACACATGCAGCCCCAAAGGCCCACCCGTTGGCCCTTAATTACTTTGTATCCTGGAGCTCTGTACTCCAAATAATTACAATACACTGTTAGCAAGGTTTAAGAGGTTTAGAATAGTGTCAGATTAGGTTTTGAATACAGTACTATACTATACAATGAACTGGCAATTTCCCTGTACCCCCACCCACTCACTCACTTGTTTCTGGACTTACTGTTACTTAGAAACAGGCAGTAGACTGCATAGTAAAGACTGTATAGAGAATCCCAAGATGAGAGTCTTTTGAGGAAGACGTGTACAAGTACAGGTAGTGACAGTACACTAATTTTTAATATTTTGACTCCAAACTTTCAACACAGCTATTTTTCCACACATTTCATAAACTTGACATGTTATTTTTTAAATCCTAGACAAGATGCGTTTTTGCACCTCTGGTGCGAAATGACATTTTGGCCAATATACTATAAATGGTACATGTCATGTCTCTAAGATGAATCCTAAAACAAGTATCTTCAAAAGTTGAGACTTCTCTCCTACCAGCATCGGTGTACCACAAGGCTCAATTCCCGGACCACTACTTTTCTCACTGTTTGTGAATAGGCTGCCTCAAATGTCGAGCACTACCTCTACCATCTTTTTTTTTTATATATATATTTTACCCCTCTTTTTGTCCTCCTTGCCGTCCGTCAGGGATCCGCCCTGGTCACGGTGCCCCCAACGCTTCCACTGCCTGATGAGCCACTCACTCCCCCGGTTATTCCCAGCTTGCCCCCCAGGAGGTGGGGTACGGCACTGTGGCAGGTATCAGTGCCGTGTAACCGTAACTGGTTGGGAGAGCCCTCGACCAGCCAGCTAATTGAAGCTCGGGGGCAGGGCATCATAGAGACATCTGGCAAGGAGGGATTTATTTATTTTGTCCTATGGCTGAGGCAGAGAGCGTGCAATAGCCTGCGTCTGTCCCGCCCAGTGCCTCGACTGTGCATCTTGCTCAGGGTGATACACCCAACTTCCGCTAGGTGTCACTCCTGCACAATGCAGAGACCCCCCACCCCAGAAAGAGAGCAATCCTTAGGACACTCGATCCTTCATCCCCCCGGCTGGCCCTTCCATGACCCGGGCTCACTCCCGAACCCGGTTTGCCGGCGTCGCAAGTGGAAATCCAACCACTGCGCTGGCGGGTTGGCCTTACCTCTACCATCTTATACACTGATGACTTGGTGTTATACACCAGTGCCAAGGACATCGCCTCTATTAATACCACACTTGAGTTGGACTTTGCCTGTCTATGTGAGTAGCTAGTTCAAAACAAACTTTTTCTGAATACCAAAAAATGGTGGCAATGCTGCTTGGATCAGCACCAAGAGTCAAAGCCAGCTCTGCAACATTGGCCATACATGGCTCGGACAGCTCGCTCCTGGATTTGGTGGATTCATTCAGATACCTGGGTATAACCCACAACCCTTTGTTGGATTTCAGCCTCCATATCACTAACACTTGTAAGGTGGTCAATATCAAGCTGGGGTCGGCCATCAAAGTCGGAGCATCCTTAAACTCTAAGGCAAATACTGCAATCCACCCTGACTTATGGAATCATTTCCTATAAAGACGTGAACAAGGGACTATTGCAGAAGTGGGACACCTGTTATAACAGTATCTGTCACTTCACACTATCAGTCCTCCAATTGGTACTTCTTACACCTAGCTGTGGTCCCTTTCCGCCACTTCTACTGTGAACACAGACAAAAATATTTGTTCAGGATTTCTTCTTTTTCCTGATCCCCATCTGCTGATCCCCTCCCTTCCCTTTTTAGTCTCACAATCCCACCCCGGGTTTTTCTCTTCTCTCTAATGTGTCTACAAAGAACTCGTCTCATTTTTTGATTGCCTTGGCTAATCTTTCCTCTGTTTGTGCCTTTGTCTTTCTGGCTGCTTTCCCTGCCTCCTTTAGTTTTTCCAGATACATTCCTCTGTCTTCCTCCCTGTGTGTTTCTTTGTATTTTCTGAATGCTGTCTTTTTTAACCCCTCACCCTCCCTGCCACCTCCTGTGAGAACCAGAGTGACTTTTTCTTTCTTTTTGTTTTACTTATTTGCCTAACGAAAAGGATTGTGGATTCCGTTATGTCTCCCTTAAGATGTGCCCATTGTTCCTCTACATCCCCTTTTCCCACTCTACCCACCTAGGGCTTTCTGCACACATACCTCCATCTTTGCAAAACTGACCCTTCTGAAATACATGACCTTTACCTTTGTGTGGCTGGACTCCTCTACTATCCTCACATTAAACCATACCGTACTGTGATCGCTGGATGCCAGGTGACCCCCCCACTTCTACATCCATTACCTTTTCTCTGTTGGTGAGTACCAGGTCCAATATTGCTCCTTCTCGGGTGTGTTCTATCATTAGCTGTCTGAGCCCCACCCCCTGAAGAGTTTCCAGGAAGTTTCTTCTCCTTGCTATGACTGCAGTATGGGTGCTCCAATTGACATCTAGCAAATTTAAGACTTCCATCAGCAATATCTCCCCTTTTGCTGCCACTTCATGGATTATTTCCACTAGCACATTGTCTAGCTCCTCCACCTGTGCCAGAGGTCTGTAGATCACGCCTACTCAAATTCTTTGTTTCCAGC
The DNA here is from genome assembly GCA_016271365.2 of Neoceratodus forsteri. Lineage (NCBI taxonomy): Eukaryota > Metazoa > Chordata > Ceratodontiformes > Ceratodontidae > Neoceratodus > Neoceratodus forsteri. The sequence goes on from CM057451.1 coordinate 23,175,653, forward strand.
ATGACCCACAGTGCCTCCCCTACCTCCTTTATACCCTGTACTTCTGTAGCTTTTATTTCCTCCCTAACATACTGTAGATATACACTCCTCCCCCCTTTTTTCTACCCTATCTTTTCAGAACAGAGTGTACCCTGGCACAGCTATATCCCAGTCATGGTTCCCTGTGTACCATGTCTCGGTCACAGCAACAATGTCCAGGTCAGCCTCTGACATTAAGGCGATTAGGTCTGAGATTTTATTCACCAGACTGCAAGCCTGTCAACCCTCTTTTAAATTTTTCATCCCTTGACAGCGTTTTACCCCTAGTTTCCTTCCAGTAGGCATACTATTGAGTCCCACTTTCATTTGTGTTTGTTTACCTCCCTTCGTGTTCCCGCTAGTCCCTTTTTGCATTCTGTGATTAAGTCCTGTTTTGGGGGGAGTTACAACTAAGTTCCTGTCTTCTAGGGTGTCTTTGATAGGATCTTTTGCCTCCAGCTCCCCCTTTCCTCATTTAAATGCCCGATGTGCACATCAAATTTTCAGTCCAGTGCTCTTACTCTTTCCCTCATTAGGTGCAGTCCATCGAGGAACCTCCTCTCCCAGAAATCTCCCCATGCACCAATGAAGTGGTAGCCTCTTTCTTGACACCAGCTCCAAAACCACTCGAACACATTGATTTCTTTACTCCTGATCTTCTCTGTGCTACTGCCCTTGCTCCTCACAGGAAGGACCCCAGAGAATACTAGGAGGTCATCTGAGTGGCCAGTTGGTCTCCTAGTTTAATTAGGTTTCAGAAATACAAACAGGCTCACAACGCTTGCACTAAACTTGTCTGCCTACAGAAAAGTTCTTACTGCAAAGATGCCCTCACAAACACCTGGAGTAAAGGGAAATCCTTTTGGAACAACTTAAAAGAAGTCACTGGGAAGCAGCAAAGAACCTCACCTACTATGCTGGTCACTGATGGGATCACAGCGCTTGACCCTACTATCATTGCTAATTCCTTCAACATGGCATTCGCAGACCTCAGTGCTGTCCTTCCACCTGGCTTTCTCAATGAAGATGACCCCCCAGCTATACCTTCGAGCCCCAGTCTTTCTCCCAGTCGACCCTCATTCTACTTCAAAGTAGTCAAGATGCACGAAGTCCGCAACTACATCAAGAAAGCAACAACCAGGTCTAGGTTCAGTGGGGACACCCTCGACCTCAAACTACTGTCCCTCACCCTTGAAGAGGTGCTCCAACCGCTAACAACAATCTTCAATCTATCCCTCACCCTTGGCCAGTTCCCCAACAGACGGAAATCAGCCACCGTTACTCCGGTCCACAAGAGTGGGGACAGGCCTCTGCTTGGAAACTATCGGCCCATCTCTATATTACCCCCCCATCTAAGGCCATTGAGCGTATTGTATTTGACCAAATTACAGAATACCTCAACAAGCACGCTATCCTGTGCCCCCAACAGCATGGTTTTAGAAAAGGGCACAGTACTACATCTGCCCTTCTCTAATTCACTGGAGCAATCCACAACTCTCTAGACAATAGCCTCCTTATGGGATCGGTCTTCATAGACCTTTCTAAAGCTTTCGATACCGTCCATCACCGCCTACTTATCTCACAGTTGCTCAATGCTGGCTTATCCCCTGAATCAATGGCATGGTTTAAGAGCTACCTCGAAAACCACTCTCAAAGAGTGAAAATTGCTGACTTTCTCTCTGAGGCTAAACCTGTATGCTCTGGGGTTCCACAAGGATCCATTCTCGGACCTCTTCTATTCAGTCTCTTTCTGAATAGTCTTCCTCAATCCTGTCCAGAGCAAATCCTTCTCTACGCCGACGATCCGGTCATCCACTCCTCTCACAAGGACCCTCACCTCCTTCGGAGCAAACTCCAACATGGCTTCTCCTCGGTTAAGAGCTGGTTCAGCGCACATAAACTGTTGCTTAACTATAAAAAAATGAAACCATGATGTTCTGCAGCTCGCATAATAAACACCGGTTTCACCCCCTCTCCATCTCCAACTGCCTAGGTGAAACTCTGGAACAAGTGGCATCCTTCAAATACCTTGGGGTCACTATCGATTATAACCTCTCTTACGGGTCCCACATTGATAATGTCGCCAAAGCGGCCAATACTCACATTGGCCTACTCTTTAGGCATAGGAAATGCCTCACCTCTGATACCTTATGGATCACAGTCCAGAGCTCGGTAGTTGCAGCAATTGACTATGGCCTCATCATTTACAGATCCGCCTCCTCCTCCGCCCTCAGACGCATATCTATGGCCCTCAACAAAGCTTGCTGACTCATCACCGGGTCACACCGTCTCACCCACACATGTGACCTTTACGCTCAAACTGGGTGGCTCCAACTCTCTAACCACATCAAATACCAAACATGCCTAATGGCTAAAAAATTAATGATGGGCCTCGGCCCTCCTGGTGTTCAAGCTCTCATCCGACCTGCTCTGAATCTCCACCCTACTAGGGTCTCAGAATCTCAATCACTACACATCCCAAGATGCCAGACTACGCTGGGTCACAGACCCTTTGCTTATAGAGCTTGTAGCTAGTTAAATGGCCTAAACAGTGACATCTCCTCCATCCCTAAGCTTCGACCTTTCAAATCTAAACTTTGCCTGCTCCTAACTTCCTCCAGCTCATGTGACTGTCTTCCCTAATCTTTCTCTATCTAGCACTTACTCGACCCCCTCCTCCTCCTCCCACCTCCCCCTCCCCCACACACCACACACACCCCATACTGCACTTCCTACTTGCACTTTCTGTGTTATGTGAGATCCTGACACTAGCCACTGGCTGCATTTTTGTGTGTATCACCAAATTCTTGTTAATAGTGTGTACCCAGTCCTTTGTCAATCAACCCTGTACCTCCGAACCATATGTACTCACATGTTTATTTATCACTATAGCCTGTCATAATGTAAACCTCTGTAACCTGTTAACATGTCACAATGTCCTACCTTGTATTACACCTCACCTGATGTGGAACCTTTGTAAAAGAGCCTTGGCTCAAAGTTATTTGTAATCCTAGATGGAAATAAATAAAATAAATAAATAGGTTTCGTTTGGCATCCACTACCGATCGCCCTACCAGGTTGTTTGTCATCAGGTGTACCATGATCTTCAGGTCCTCCTCTTCTTTCTCCACTATCCTTCCGCTGAGACCGGTGTCGCCTTTTGCTGAGGCCCCTGGGAGGCATCTAACTAGCACCCATGTACATCCGTAGTCGCTCAGTTGGGACTCTACTCCCCTGATTATGGAGCCCTCCATGATGACTACTTTAATACTTCTTTCCTTCTTGTTGTTTATATTGCCTCCACTGTTCTCCTCATCTGGTTGCAGTCTTTGCCCTTTGACTGGTTTGTTGTCCTCATCTATTTGGCCGAGATCCTTTTCCCTTTTCCTCTGTTAGTGGTGAAGAATGGTTTGCAGTTGGGATGGTCGTGGCACGGAGAGGGTTTAGCAGATCCATCCTGCTGAGTTTACTTCCTCCCTTCTGTACCACCTTCCACCTCCCCTGGACTGGATCTTCTCTGTGGAAGTGGACTTCTGAGGGGGAACTGAAGTTGTGGAACATGAGGGCGTGGATTCCAATTTCTGTTCCAACACAGCAGGTCCTACAGCTGAGATATCTCCTTCCATGCTGCATTCAGCTGTGCCTTTAGTTTGTGAAGATTCCTGAAGATGGGTCAATGCCCCACTCTCCAAAGAAATCCTCTGGGTATGACAGCTCTAAACCCATGGCAACTGTAGATAGATATATATATATATATATATATATACACATACACATACACACCACCTGTTTTTTTTTCTTTTCTTTCCTCTCTCTCTCTCTTTCCCCTCTTCCTTGGGATTGTCTCTGCTCTAGGGTGTCCCTAATGCATGAAGTAGTGTTTTTATTTGTTTGTTTGTGTTCTCCTTACTTTCCTATTGTCTTTCTGCCCTTATAACTCCAGCCCTTCCTCTTCTGAGACAGGAACTTCCTGTATTTCTCAGTAGTCTCCTTCTTCCTTGCACAGAGTCAGACATCCAGCAGCTGGGGGGTGGGGGGGCTGCTACTCTTTTCCTTCAAGTATGACGAGTCTTATGTCTCTTGGTTATACTTCCCTTCCTGTTCCCAAACAGGAAGTTCCTGTTGTCAGTCAACTTCAGTGTCTATAAAAGTGGAACTGGCTAAGGTTGGGAGGACGATACCGTCTAGTAATAAGCTTCTAGCTCCTTAGTCAGCTCCCTTCTTAGCCTTGCTCTGATAGCAAGATTCCTCTCTGCCAAAAGCTAACTAGGGAAGTTTAAATGCAGACACCTGATTTTACTTCTGCCTATGCCATATCCCCATATTTACAGCTCTCCTACACACCTAGCTAACTGCAAAGATGATAACAGTTCCGTTCCCCCAACTCAGACAAGCACAAGTAGTAAGCTTCTAGCTCCTTATTCAGCTGCCTGCTTAGTCTTGCTCTGATATCAAAACTACTCTCTGCCAAAAGCTAACTAGGGTCTTTTAAACACAGATTTCTGCTTAGCCACCCCCAATTTACAGCTCTCCTACACACCTACCTAACTGCAAAGATGATAACAGTTCTGTTCCCCCAACTCAGACAAGCACAAGTAGTAAGCTTCTAGCTCCTTACTCAACTACCTTCTTAGCCTTGCTCTGATAGCAAGATTCTTCACTGCCAAAAGCTAACTAGGGAAGTTCAAATGCAGACACCTGGATTTACTTCTGCCTAAGCCACACACCCAAATGTACAGCTCTCCTACACACCTAGCTAACTGCAAAGATGATAACAGTTCCCTTCCCCAAACTCAGACAAGCACAAGTAGTAAGTTTCTAGCTCCTTAGTCAGTTGCCTTCTTAGCCTTGTTCTGATACCAAGACTACTCTCTGCCAAAAGCTAACTAGAGAAGTTTAAATGCAGACACCCATTTTTACTTCTGCTTAAGCCACACACCTCAATTTATGGCTATCCTACACACCTAGCTAGTTGCAAAGATAATAACATTTCCCTTCCCACATCTCAGACAAGCTCAAGTAGAAAGCTTCTAGCTCCTTAGTCAGTTGCCTTCTTGGCCTTGCTTTGATAGCAAGATTCCTCACTGCCAAAAGCTAACTAGGGAAGTTTAAATGCAGACACCTGATTTTACTTCTGCCTAATCTACACCCCCAATATACAGCTTTCCTACACACCTAGCTCACTACAAAGATAACAGTTTCATTCCCCCAACTAATACAAACACAAGTAGTACAGTAAGCTTCTAGCTCCTTAGTCAGTTGCTTTTTTAGCCTTGCTCTGATAGCAGGATTCCTCACTGCCAAAAGCTAACTAGGGAAGTTTAAATGCAGACACCTGGTTTTACTTCTTCCTAAGCCATATCACCCAAATTTACAGCTCTCCTACACACCTAGCTAACTGCAAAGATGATAACAATTCCCTTCCCCAACTCAGACAAACACAAGTAGTAAGCTTCTAGCTCCTTAGTCAGCTACCTTCTTAGCCTTGCTCTGATATCATGACTACTCTCTGCCAAAAGCTAACTAGGGCATTTTAAATACAGACACCTAGTTTTATTTCTGCTTAGCACCCCCCCCAATTTACAGCTCTCCTTCACACCTAGCTAATTGCAAAGATGATAGCAGTCCCCTTCCCCCACCTCAGGCAAGCACAAGTAGTAAGCTTCTAGCTCGTTAGTCAGCTGCCTTTTTAACCTTGTTCTGATAGCAAGATTCCTCACTGCCAAAAGCTAACTAGAGAAATTCAAATGCAGACACCTGGTTTTACTTCAGCCTGAGCCACACACCCCAATTTACTGCTCTCCAACACATCTAGCTAACTGCAAAGATGACAGCAGTTCCCTTTTGCCACCTAATACAAGCATAAGTAGTAAGCTTCTAGCTCCTTAGCCGGCTGCCTTCTTAGCCTTGCTCTGATAGCTTTTGGCAGAGATGAATCTTTCTAACTAGGGAAGTTTAGATGCATACCCCTGGTTTTATTTCTGGTTAAGCCACACACCTCAATTAACAGCTCCCCTACACACCTAGCTAACTGCAAAGATGATAACAGCTCCTTCCCACATCTCAGACAAGCACAAGTAGTAAGCTTCCACCTCCTTAGTGAGCTGCCTTCTTTGCCTTGCTATGCTATCAAGACTACTCTCTGAGAGAAGCTAACTAGTGACTTTTAAATACAGACACCTGATTTTACTTCTGCTTAGCCAACCCTCCCAAATTTACAGCTCTCCTACACACATAGCTAAATGCAAAGATGATAACAGTTCCCTTCCCCCATTTCAGACAAGCACAAGTAGTAAGCTTCTAGCTCCTTAGTCAGCTGCCTTTTTAGCCTTGCTCTGATAGCAAGATTCCTCACTGCCAAAGGCTAACTAGAGAAGTTCAAATGCAGACACCCGGTCTTACTTCTGCCTAATCCACCCCCTTCCCAATTTACAGCTCTGATATGCAACTAGCTAACTGCAAAGATGATAACAGTTCCCTTCACCCGACTCAGAAAAGCACAAGTAGTAATTTTCAAGCTCCTTGAGCCAGCCTGCAGGCATAGAGGCAGGGCGTCTGTCAGTGATGCCGATGGCCCAGGTTCATGAATGGACTTGGGACATTAGAGAGCCTGCCAGGTGGAGAATGACTGAGCATCACAGGGACTGCTCTCCTTCTCCGCGGAGGGGGGAGAGAGTGTCCAGCACACCGTGGACCTCTTTCAGAAGCTAGGGGTTCCATTGAGCTGGCACCATCACCTGTGGGGCTGGGGTGGATGCAGGACATCATTGCAAATTCCTGCCCACAGGATTCAGCCACAAGCCAACAGAAAATTCTGGACCCCCGCGCATGATGCCCTGCTCCACCGCTGAACCTGCTGCCACCAGTGTCTGCCAGGGGGGTCCCTCTCCAGTGGCCCTATCCTGGGGGATAAGCCAGGGAAAAGATATGAAGGACCATGGGAAGGGGGCTCCCACCAGGTGGCCCCACCTATGGGTGTAAGCCTGGGAATGGGGAGACGGCATGCGGGCAGCGCTGAGGACTCTTGGTTGCGGGGGTGTGAAGGATCATAAAAAAATTAATAAAAAAAAATAAATCTTTTGGCTCGTTAGTCAGCTGTCTTCTTAGACTTGCTCTGATAGCAAGATTCATCTCAGCCAAAAGCTAACTAGAGAAGTTTAAATGCAGACACCTGTTTTTACTTCTGCCTAATCCACACCTCCCCACAATTTACAGCTCTCATATACACCTAGCTAACTACAAAGATGATAACAGTTCACTCCCCCCAACCTCAGACATGCTCAAGTGGTAAGCTTCTAGCTTCTTGAGCCTGCCCACCGGCGCAGAGTCAGGGCATCTGTCTGCGATGCCGACGACCCGGATTCAGGAATGGACAAAGTACATCAGAGGGCTGGCTGCAGGTGAGGACTGAGCATCCTAGAGACTGCTCTCCTTCTCGGGGGGGTGGGAGAGGGTAAAGTGTCTGGCACACCGTGGACGTCTGATGGAAGCTGGAGGTTCCGCTGTGCCAGAGCCATTAACTGTGTGTGGGGGGGTGGACACAGGACATAATTGCACATCCTGCCCCCAGGTTCTGCTGCAAACCAACAGAAAATTCTGGACTGCCACGCATGATGCCCTGCTCTGCCGCCAACCTGGCTGCCACCAGTGCCCGCTGGGGGTAGGGGTCCAACTCCCTTGGCCCTGCCCTGGGAGGTAAGGCAGGACAAAGATATGAAGGACCATAGAGAAGGGGCACCTGCCCAGCAGCCCCACCCAAGGGGGTGGGCCTGAACATGGGGGGACGGCGCACAGGCAGGGCTGAGCTTCCTTCAGGGAAGGGGAGTGCCAGCCCATAAAATAATAACAAAAAAAAAGAAAAAGCTTCTACCTACCAACTACCTTCTTAGCCTTGCTCTGATAGTAAGATTCATCTCTGCCAAAAGCTAAGCAGGGAAGTTTAAATGCAGACACCTGTTTTTACTTCTACCTAATCCCCCCCCTCCCAATTTACAGGTCTCGTATACACCTAGCGAACTGCAAAGATGATAACAGTTCCATTCCCCCAACTCAGACACGCACAAGTAGTAAGCTTCTAGCTCCTTAGTCAGCTGCCTTCTTAGCCTTGCTCTGATAGCAAGATTCCTCACTGCCAAAAGCTAACTAGGGAAGTTTAAATGCAGACCCCTGATTTTACTTCTGCCTAATCCATACCCCCCAATTTACAGCTCTCATATACACCTAGCTAACTGCAAAGATGATAAAAATTCCCTTCTCCCACCTCAGACAAGCACAAGCAGTAAGCTTCTAGCTCCTTAAGCTGGCCTGGATTCAGAGAGGCAGGGTGTCTGTCAGTGAAGTCATCAACCCGGGTTCAGGAATGGACTGGTGACATTGCCACCTGGAGAGGTGAACTTATCCGTATAGCATCGGTGCGAAAAAAGAAAAGAAATTGCTTTTTAACCAATTGTTTAAACAAAATTAAAGATCTGGATAGTAAAGGGAGCGGTACACTTTCTCAATCACAAGAACAGGAACTCTCTACACTTAGGGCCCTCTATGCAAGAGCTCTTAGGGAATTGGCTGAGAGGGCGGCTTCTATTTTGAAAGCCTCGGATACTGGTCAAGGTAATAAAGCAGGTAAGCTATTAGCCTGGCAACTGAAGCAGCGATCAGCTGCTAAATGGGTGGCAACCTTAAGACATCCTCAAATGAATGCTCTAATCGCAGACCGGGAAGGTATACTAGACCTGTTTCTGGAGTTTTACAAAAAACTTTACTCTAGTGAACCCAGCATTCCAGAGCATGACACCAAAATGTGGGAATTTCTAGATAAGATCCCCTTTCCGAAAATGTCAGAAGAATTTAAGCTATTGCTAGAGGCCCCTATTACAAGGGAGGAAATATCAAAACTATTGATTCTTTAAAGCCCGATAAAGCGCCTGGCCCAGATGGGTTACGGGCCCTTCTACAAAACCTTTAAAAATGGCGAACCCCTTGTTGCAACAAGTTTATGCGTATTAGCATGTCCATGGAGTTATGGATCACTCTGTTTGGCGAGAATAATTCTTTTGCCTAAACGGAGAAATCTCCAGATGAAGTGGGTAATTATAGGCCCATTTCACTCCTTAATATTGATGTTAAAATATATGCCAAAATCTTGGCTAACAGATTGAAACTATCATGGGAGGGGCTTCTTAGCACGGAGCAGGCCGGGTTTGTGGCTGGACGCTCATCTGCGGATCATTTTAGAAAGTTATTCTATCTAATTTCCGCGGCTGAGACTCCGGACTTGGAAGCATCTCTGGTGTCTTTAGACGCGGAAAAAGCATTTGATAGAGTAGAATGGCGTTTTATGTTTGCAGTGTTGAGCAAATTTGGTATTCCCCAACAGTTCACAGATTATATTCGAGTTCTCTATACTTGTCCCTCTGCTAGGATCCAATGTAACAATCTCATCTCGAAAGTTTTTCCTCTCTCCCGTGGTACCCGACAGGGCTGTCCACTCTCCCCGTTCCTTTTAATCTATATATTGAGCCTTTAATAAGGACTCTGAAGATGGACAATCATATACAGGGAATTTGTATTGGTGAGCTCGAATATAAGCTGTCTGCTTTCGCAGATGATTTGCTTATACATGTTAAAGATAGCAGGAAATCGCTTCTTCAATTACTTCAAGTAATCTCATGCTTTAGTGGCTTCTTGGGCTATAAATTAAACAAGAACAAAACCAAGGTATATTCGTTATCTCCTCTCTTACAGAAGGACTGGTGTTCTTCTCTAGGCCTACAATGGCAGAGTAATTCTCTGGTATATTTGGGCATCAAAATATCGAAAGATCTTTCTAGTCTGGTCAATCTCAATCTCAGGCCTATATTTAAAACTATTGAGGATTTAGAAAGGTGGATCAAATTACCCTATCTTTCTGGGGCAGAGCCAACACTATAAAAATGATGGTTTTACCCAGAATTTTCTATCCCCTTCTCAACCTTAACATGTACTTACCTAAATCTTTTTTTAAACCACTTTATAAGTGTTGCTCAGATTTTTTATGGAAAGGTAAACCACCTCGCCGGGCATATGCGAAATTTACCCGATTTAAGAAAGTAGGGGGGCTACAGTTGCCTGATTTTTATGCTTATTATCTAGCTATCCATGTGACAAGGTGCTTGCAGTGGGTGACAGAAACTGAAGTAACCTCGTGCCCGTCCCCCTGGGCTTATCCTAGATCGCTTTGCAATCAAAAATCTTAATTTAGATTTGGAATCCCTCCTGTATATCCCCTGGTCCAAGTTTCCTCATAAAGTTAGAAATACTCCATTAGGGTGGGATGTTAAGGCCCTACACCAACTCTACTCGCTGCTTCATATACCTTATGCAAAAGACTTGGCGCAACCCTCGTTAAGGAATCCTAATATACAGGTAGGAAACCGCCCCATCAGGAGGTTTATAGGTAGCTACTATCCTAAACTTTGTTTGGCAGACTTTGTGTCAGCTAACTCGTTAATTCCAACAATAGAGCTGGTAAAAAAATTTGGGGTGGAACAAAATAATTTACTGCGGTTGTACCAGATTCATCATTGTGTAAGTTCCTTCTTGGGGGGATACCCATGGAGTGACAGAGCCGGTGCCTTTCTAAGAAGTTTGAGGGAACTTGCAACATCTCGCAATGCAGTTTCTAAAATTTATAAGTTTATATTGACAGGAACAATGCCTAAGGTTACCCCTATGGCCCATTATTGGGAGTCTAACCTAGCTAAAGGATGGCCTGTTGAAATCTGGGACAGGATTTGGATGGAAATTTATACCTACAGTAAACAAAATAGACTTAGGAATATTCAATTTAATATATTGCATAACCTTTATCTCTCTCCCGGTAAGCTTTCCCGGATCCACAGATCTTTTTCTTCTGAGTGTGTCGACTGTGGGGACCCTCTGGCCACGACTTATCATAAACTCTGGGCTAGTCCTAAGGTGGCTAAATTTTGGGACTCAGTTAGGCAATGGATGGGCCCATACTGCAATATCTCAGCTTTTTTTTAATGCAGATGTTTGTTTATTAGGGATGTATGCTCAAATCCCAACTTGGTCCCAAAAATGGCAAATGGCATTAGTAGCTCTTGTCACCAAACTAATTATTCTCAGGCACTGGCAGGGCAGTTAGGAACCCTCATTTAAAGAATGGTGGGATGAATTTCTAAATGCTTTAAATGCAGAAAGGTCGAGTTCTGAGCCTCTTTAACTCTGTACGAAATTCCAGAAATGCTGGGGGGGGGGGTTACTTTCAGGTTTAAAAAGTAGATTTGGTTAATAGAAGGGAAGCAGATCTAAGTAACCGGTTGGAAGATTCTGCCATGTTTTCTCTTGGGGTGTTATAGCCCCTTCCCTAGCCACCCCCTTTTACGGTTTCCAGGCATCCAGGCACGGGCGGCTCTTTTCTTGTCTCTCCCCTTCCTCATGAGGATTATGTATGGTGGTTCCTCAGACCCTCCCTCTTTTGTATGCTGTTAGGCCAACATAGGAGATCTTAATCTGAATTTTTAGGGGAGGTACATCAACTTATAAACGGTATATATCAGCTGCCATGGGGGATGAATTTTGAAGCGGGTTTTTTTTTTTTTCCTTTTTCCTCTTCTTGGTGACCATGACATGTACAAAATGTATTTGAGGGTGGGTTTTGGGGTTTGTTTATTTGTACTTTATGAGTTGTACCATTTTATGTAATATATTAAAATGGAAAATAAAGTTATTTGCAAAAAAAAAAAAAAAAAGGAATGGACTGGTGACATTAGAAACACTGCTAGGGGGAGAAGGTCTGAGCATCACAGGAACTGCTCTCCTTCTCTGGGGGGAGGGGGAAGAGTGTCCAGCACACCGTAGACCTCTGGTAGAAGCTGGGGGTTCCATTGGGTTCAGCAACAAGCCAACAGAAAATTCCGGACCCCTGAGCATGATGCCCTGCTCCGCTGCCATTCCTGTTGCCACCAGTGTCTGCTGGGGGGGTCCCACTCCAGTGGCCCCACCCAGGGGGATGAGTCAGGGCAAAGATACAAAGGACCGTGGGGAGGGGGCGCCCACCAGGAAGCCCCACCTAAGGGTATAAGCCTGGGAATGGGGAGACAGCACTTGGGCAGGGCTGAGCTCCCTTTGGGGGGGTGCTGGATCAGAAAAAATAATTTAAAAAAAAAAGAAAAATGTTTTAGCTCGTTAGTCAGCTGTCTTCCTAGCCTTGCTCTGATAGCAAGATTCCTCATTGCCAAAAGCTAACTAGAGAAGTTTAAATGCAGACACCTGTTTTTACTTCTACCTAATCCACACACACCCCAATTTACAGCTCTCATATACACCTAGCTAACTACAAAGATGATAACAGTTCCCTCCCCCCACCTCAGACATGCACAAGTAGTAAGCTTCTAGCTCCTTGAGACAGCCCGACAACGTAGAGGCAGGGCCTCTGTCTGTGATGCCAATGACCCAGGTTCGGAAACGGACACTGGATATTGGGCAGCCAGCCATGGGGAGAAGGACTGAGCATCCTAGAGACTGTTCTCCTTCTTGGGGGGAGTGGGGTAGAGTGTCTGACACATTGTGGACCTGTGGCGGAAGCTGGGGCTTCCATTATGCCGGCACTGTTACCTGTGTGGGGTGAGGTGGATGTGGGTTATTATTGTGCATTCCTACCCCCAGGGTTCTGCCGCAAGCCAACAGAAAATTCTGGACCCCCATGCACGATACCCTGCTCTGCCGCCATCCCCGCTGCCACCAGTGTCCACCAAGGGGGTCCCACTCCTGTGGCCCCACCCTGGGGGGAAAGCCAGGACAAAGATACGAAGGATCAAGGGCAAGGGGCACCCACCCAGCAGCTCCACCCAAGGGGTAGGCCTGGACATGGGGGGATGGCACACAGGAAGGGATTAGGTCCCTTCAGGGAGTGGGGGGGTGCTGGACCATAAAAAAAAATTAAAAGAAATAAATAAAAAGCTTCTAGCTCCTTAGTCAGCACCTTCTCAGCTTTGCTCTGACAGCAAGATTCATCTCTGCCAAAAGCTAATTAGGGAAGTTTAAATGCAGACACCTGGTTTACGGTTGCTTAAGCCACATCCCCAATTTACAGCTCTCCTACACACCTAGCTAACTGCAGAGATGATAACAGTTCCCTTCCCCCAAGTCAGACAAGTACACTAACTCTTGTTTCTTTTTTTGTTTGTTTGCTTTACCCTAATTAAAGGTTCAAATTTACCTTGCAGACCCTCTTTTCTAGTAATAAGCTTCTAGCTCCTTAGTCAGCTGCCTTCTTGGCACCTGTATCAATTATTGTGAATGACCATATAAAGTGAATACTAGATTAACCAACTGTACGTTGATAAAGTGCATGTGGTCGCACAAAGTACTGGTACATGTTTTATGGCAGGGTGATTATACTGCTAGTATGATTTTACTATTTTATTTATCTAATGAATAGTTTTTTAACATATAATCTTTTATTTTGTCTTGTTCTGTGTTGCCCGACTTTTGTTTTTGCTTTTTGAATAAGTGTTCACGTTGTGGCACCAGAGGTTTGGGCAGTCGACTATAGTAGTCCCATGCCTTTTTACTTTTAACTTACAGAATATACAATGTAAAATGATATCCCATGTTCTCTAAACCAGTGCAAAACAAACAATAGTGCATTAAACGTTAATATATATGTAGGACTACTGCTTACTGGCAAAGATTGCTTGGGTCCAGGACCTGCGACTGGCAAACTCCTTCTGCAGTTGAATGCTTGGTGCTGAGGTCATTAGTCACAACAGTGACCAGACTTATAAAGCCAGAATCATCACCAATCAGGATTTCATCTCGGTGATGTTGACCAGACTGGGCCATGGTGCAAACACAAAGTTGGAAACGCTCCATTGGTTTAATAATCCAGCAAATAGCCTATTAAAATAGTAAATGATGAGCTTGTAAGCTGCAACAAGAAGGCTGAATGTTTTATGAAAAACACTGGGTATACTGTACAGAAAACTGAATTACAGAAAACTCTTTGTCATCCCTCTGCAATAACAGTCTTTTTAAATAAAATTACAACTTAAAATACAACAAAAGCAATATGTAAACATATTGATCATGCATTGTTTGGCTGCAATAACAGTTCAAAATAAAAATAATTGCTCTTAAACGGGGGGGGGGGGGTAAATGCAGTAAATTATAATAAAACCATCTATACCCTGACTCGCTTAATACACAACTCCATTGCACTAAGAACATGTCATTCTTCGTTTGTAAGGAATAGTCTGTGAGGTGTCCTACCTGTTTTTTACTTTTTGGTTTGTGGTCCCAGATCACAATACTGTTTTCAGTTATAGCAGCAACTTTGTTCAATTGTCTGAGATAACCACAACCATTAACCCAGGAAGGCTCCTGTAAGCAACAAAGGGTACAGTTTTACTGTTTGTGTCATGAGCTGAGACTTGCTGAAGTTCTAATTGAAAATCCAAACACCTGTATATTACAATGTGTCAACAAATCAAGCAACAGTTAATGTTATGGCAAAAATATTGTACAGGACCCATATCTTTTTGAGTGTCCTGTTTTTTCTGTCTTGTAAGATGACCCTTTATGCCAGTTTTAAGTCTGTTTTGCATTTTTTTATTTAGATTTGAACTAACTAAATAGGAGTTCTTTAAATATTGCTTGTACAAGCTTTTTATCAGTATCATTACCTGTTTGTGAACACCCACTTTTTAGCGTCTCTCTTCTGGTGACTAAGATGAACCAGGGATGCAAAAGGCACTACTGTAACACTGGATTGACAGGCCCAATTTACCTCCCCATTGTTTATTTATTTATTGAAATTATAAACCAGGACAGTCACACTGAACCAAGGCTCATTCCCGGGTGTAACTGAGGGGGTAAAGTTCAGTCAATATAAACAAAACAGTGTGCTGGCAATACTTATGACCAAAAAAACACACACACACACACATTTATATATAGATATATATTTATACCACTGGGGTGAGAGCTTTCTCAGTAGGATAACCTGTGTTATTTTCTCTGGAGTGAGGATAAATTCTGATGACATCACCAGAGTGAGGATATCACATTTATCCTCACTCTGCTGATGTCACTGGAGTGAGAATATCTGCACTGCAGCTTGCATTCTAAAGGAAACTGCTTCAGAAAACAGTTTCTCTTTCTCACTAAAGCTGCAACTTACTCAATTAGTTTTGCAAAACACTCTCACTTGTGTCCCACTGAGTTTCTAACACTCCTAGCCCATTACTGTGCTGATCTCAGTTTCAAAACAATGTGAATTCTAAATGAAACTATTTTACAAAGCAGTTTCTCTCTCTCAGTGCTACCTGTAGCAGTTTCTTTCTCACTGAGCCTCCGACTTACTCAATTAGCTTTGCAAAACACTCTCACCTGTGTCCCACTGAGTTTCTAACACTCCTAGCCCATTACTGTGCCGATCTCAGCTTCAAAACATCCTGAATTCTAAATGAAACTCCTTTACAAAGAAATGTCTCTCTCTCAGTGCTACCTGCAGCAGTTTGCCTTTTTCACTGATCCTCTGACTCACTCAATTAGCTTTGCAAAACACTCTCAGCTGTGTCCCACTGACTTTCTAATACTCCTAGTCCATTACTGTGCCGATCTCAGCTTCAAAACAACCTGAATTCTAAGTGAAACTTTCACAAAGCAGTTTTTCTCTCTCTCAGTGCTGTCTGCAGCAGTTTGTCTTTCTCACTGAACCTCTGAATCAGTTAGCTTTGCAAAACACACCCACCTGTGTTTCTCACTCCCAGTCCATTATGAACACACACATACACAATGAGCAGGAAACACACAGAAACACAACAAATTTTGCTAAAGCTCTCACCCCAGTGGTATAAACTGCACACATGATGTGCAGATTGTGGGATATGGAAAATATTCTCACTCCTGCATCGTGAGCTGTGCATTCTCACTCTGCAGGAGTGAGAATATTTTCCATATCCCACTCCTGCCCATCATGTATCCCATATCTACAGGTGTCGGGGGGTGTGCCTTGGGGTCGTGGCCCCAATCGCCATTCGCACTTTCACTTCACTGCAGACACTGGACAGAGCCACTGGTGTGTGTTTGGGGCCATCTGCCCTAATGCTCACCCCATTCCATAAGTAAAAAGCTGGGATGGCTACAGTATAGGAGAATGGGGTGAGCGTTAGGGCCGATGACCCCAAGGCACACCCCCAGCACCTGTCAGTGTCTGCAGGGTGGGGGTGGGGTGGAATGGTGTGAGCATTAAGGCCAACATCCCAAGGCACACCCTCAACACCTGTCAGTGTCTGCAGGGTGGGGGTGGGGGTGGGGTGTTAGGGTTGGAAACCTTAACACCTCACTACCCTGCTTTTATTGCTATAGTACTCACTCTAACTGATGCATTAACAAAGGTTTTTGCAATTAATTTCCTTACTTTTTTAGACAGTTTACTTGTATCCTTATTTGGTTGTTGGAGCGCAGGGCCCACCCTCCATAACTGTGCTTATGTGTTAGTGAGCATGCTCCGTGATTTTCCTTATTTTACTGTGGGTGTGCAAGGCCCTTCAGAGCCTGCGCAGCCATCCCTTCATAAATATATGGCCAAATTATCAGCACAGTCATCTTATTACCCAAGCACATGTACCGATAGACACAATTTTCAAATGCATGCCAAAATGTTATTCTGCACAACTGCAAAGCCATTCCATGCCACAGGTGTGAAAACACATTTTGGACATGACTTGGAAAATAACAGCTGTGACATACATGAGCTCAGGTAATAAGAAGGCTATGTTGAAAATTTGGGGTCAAAATATTGAAAATTTCTAAACTTAGGAGTGGGCATACTGAAATTGCGACAAATGATCATAACTTTGGCATTTTTTCATATTTTGACCCCAAATTTTGAGCATAGTCCTCTTATGAACCCACTTAATTAACCACGCAGCTGAAAATGTTTAAATCTGTGTCAAAACACCATTCCATGCCACAGGTGCAAAAACATGTTTAAGACAGGATGTGAAAAATGATAGCTGTACTGTTCACGAGGTGGTGTTAAAAAATGACTATGTTGAAAATTTGTAGAGAAAATATTAAAAATTACCAAAGTTATGCATGTGCATAGGACAATTTCAACAAGCATGCATAACTCGGACATTTTTAGGAATTTTTTCACCAAATTTTCAACATGAGCTTTTCGGGACCCCATTTTATGAACACTTGCACTGTTGTTTTGTTAATCAGTCCCGAAAGGTGATTTTGCACAGCTATCACAAAATCATCTTCTGGGCCCGATTAATGAAACAACAGTCACAGTGTTCATGAGGTGGGTCCCAAAAAGCCCATGTTGAAAATTTGGTTGAAAAATACCTAAAAATGCCAAAGATATCAACATAAGTTGAAAACCCAATTGAAATACATTATATGGCACTTACCTTGATTCCTCAGTTTGCGGCTCATCTTTGAAGAGTGCAGACGTGTCACAGTCCACAGAAGATGACAGTAGATGACCCCCCAGAGGTAAGTATAGGGTAAGGGGGGTATAGGGTGGCGGCTCCTCAGTGGGAGGGTTGGGGTTTCCGGAGGAAGATGGCAGGGGATGACGAGGGACCATTTTCCTTTTTTCAGATGAAAAAATGAAAAAGTCATCGGGGGATGGTTTTCTAATTCACAGCTTTTAAAAGAAACACATTTCAGGACATTGGGAGTGGGATCCCCGGTGTCCCACACTGCAAGTGGGGTGGGGTCACTAACGAAAGTCTCGGGACACTGGGAGTGGGCTGCCCAGTGTTCCACACTATCAGCGGGTTAATATATGTTGGAGGACACTGGCAGTGGTCTCCCCAGTGTCCCACACTGTTGGGGGTAGAGTAACATCCACTTGCAGCCCCTGGGGCTGTCAATGATGTCAATGTTTGGCCGCACATGGATGGTAAATA
The DNA here is from genome assembly GCA_016271365.2 of Neoceratodus forsteri. NCBI lineage: Eukaryota > Metazoa > Chordata > Ceratodontiformes > Ceratodontidae > Neoceratodus > Neoceratodus forsteri. Next base: position 23,193,598 of record CM057451.1, read on the forward strand.
TTTGAAAAGGTGGTATGTGTGAAAAATAACTTAGGCCTATTTTTCACACATACCATATTCTCAAACATTTACCATCCACTTGCAGCCAAACATTCACATCATTGTTAAGTACAGAAGAAGCACACTTGGAATTGTGCTTATCTGATGGCATACAGGGATGGGCACAAGACTGCGGACCTGAGGGTCCTGGGTTCAAAACCAGTGTCTTCACATTTTTTTGCCTTCAATGAAGGTGTAAAAAAATATGGAGACACTAGTCTCAAACCCATGCCCCCCAAATCTACAGCTTTGTGCCTCATCCTCTGCATCATCTGAGAAACACAATAAAATCAGTGCTTTTTCTTTATTTAACACACTGTGAATCTGAATGTGTCACTTTCCAAACTGTAGCATGTGCGAAAAAAAGCTATAGCTATTCTCGCCCATGCTTCAATTATGAAAGTCACATATTCAGTTCCGTGAGATGAGTGATCCAGTCCTCGTGAACAGCAGATAATACAACATTACCTGCAGAGGTAAGTGTACAGTAAGGGGGGGAGGGAGAGGGGGACAGCAGAGATAATGCGGGACTGTTTTCTTTTTTTCAGGTTTAAAACTTAAAAAGACATCAGGGGACTGTTTTCTTTACCTACAGGTTTACGCAGCAAAGTTATTTTGGGACACTGGGAGTGGGCTCCCCACTGTCCCATACTGCAAGGGGGGGTGCTAATAGATATCTCAGGACACTAGGAGTGGGATCCCCAGTGTCCCACACTGCTGGAGGGTGCTTAATGTCTCGGGACACTGGGACTGGGCTCCCCAGTGTCCCACACTGCTGGGGGAGAGGAACATGACCCAAGACACTGGGAGTGGGCTCCCCAGTGTCCCACAATGTTGGGGGGTTGGTAATTATAAAGGCCAATGGGAGAGTGGGGGTGCCACTAGACACCAGGGCAACATAAAGGGGGGTGCCACTAGACACAAGAGAAAAGGGGCAGCTCAATGCTGACTCTGCAGCCAGCAGCATGAGTTCCAGCTGTGGCTGAAGAAATAATGAAAATACTGCTGTTCTTATACAGAAAAAGGGGGAGAAGCGGTCCTCTTGCTAAGTATGTGAGATTTCGGGTGCTTAGGAAATGTGTTTCGGCCACTTAAAATGAACAAACTCAGAATGCAGCTAAACAGATCCCCTGTAGCTAAGTTCTGATGTTTGTTTGTTTTTCACATTCATTTTCACATGTTTTCTTCACTTTCTCACCCTCGCTAGTGGCAAAACAAGATGGAGGACACAACACAGCTCTGCCTTCCCAAAACCATATTCTGTATAAAAAGACTGGCTGATTTTTGCAGAAAGAACAGACTGATTTGTGCGCAAAGATCTTACTTTGCGAAAAATAGATCTTTTCATGCTTGACATATACATTTTCCCATAGGAAATAATGGGAAAATTAAAAATGAAATAACTTCTGAACGGATTAATATTTTTTCATCAAACCTTCAAAAGGCATACCTGTGATGCAAAGGTTTTCTACCCTGAAAATTTCAGACCACAACCTAAAGTCATTTCTGAGATCCAGGTGGAAAAAGAAATAGCAAAAAACAGATTATTTTCAACAGTCTGTATCTCAGAAATCACATAACGGATTAGCACAAAATTTGGCACGTGAAGAGACCTACCCCAAAAGATTATGTATGCCAAATTTCATGCAAATCTGTCAAATGTTCCAAAGTTATTACGGTTCAAAAATTTGGTTTTAACAGAAGTTACTTTTCACCCTAACTATACTGGCGCTGTCCAATGGTGTAGCAGCCTCGTAGGACCACGCCAGACAGATATACATACGCACACACATATATATGTATATACACACACATATATATATCATAGGGGCACAGTTGTGCCCCTATAGTTAGGGTTGAGTAGGCCCTTTAAGGTTAAGGCTCAAATTTTGCACTTTAATAACCTCAACTGATCAATGGATTTGCACAAAATTTTGCAAGCGCTGTCCTGTGGTGTAACAGCCTCACAGGACTGTTCCACCAAGTAGAATAGGAAAACATAGTTTTAGCGTATTTAAAAAATAAGTTCCTAAAGACTTAGAGTCGAGTCCCAGGATTGGTAGGAGCTGCCAGAAAGGTAAAGGGTGGCCCCTGCAGTAAAATAAAAAGCAGTATCAGAACCGAAAACAGTAATAATTAAATAAACAGTTTTAAATTAGATTAGCTGTCAGAATCAGCGTATCAGTAACGGTTAAAGTAGGATGTAGCACGGGGGGGATGTATGGAAAGGATATATATGTAATAGATAAACCAGTCTGAGGTGTATGGTCGCACTCTGATATACGCATGCCTTGGTGTGCATTATACGCACGAGGCCACCGGCCGAGTGCGTCAACCACCCAAGGCGTGTGTATATCAGAGCGCGACTGCACACCTCAGAGTGGTTTATCTATCTTATAAAATGTCAAAATTGTTTTGGAGGGGGGTAAAAGTGCAGGTGTGTGGTCACGCTCTGATACACATATGGTCATGTGATGCTCAAGGTCCAATAAATGAGCAGAATTTCCCTACCCATTTTATAAGTATATATATATTTATACAATGTATGTTTTGGGATAAATAGCAGGATAAAAAGTATTATCTCTGCCAGGTCATGGAGATATCAATGATATCTTCACATGTGAAGATATCACTGATATCTTCACACTCCTATACGTCATACATAACCCAATCAAAACAATAGTACCACCTGGACGCTTCTCAGTACACATTGAGAACACTTTCACTTTCACATCCCACTCATCTCCTGGCTAGAGTCCCACCACAACACATTCTCCCAGACAAAAATGATTTCTCCATCAAAATACCATTTAACATGTCAATATTCTTCACTAATTCTAATCCCAGACTACAAAACAATTTCATTTACCACTTTCCATAAGATGCAGCATGACCGAATAGTATGATCTCAATGGTGAGGATAGCTAGATTCAAAGTGAGTCACAGTCGAAATTCATGGAGCCTGTGCTGTAAATCCATAAGAGTGTGCCCTTTGTTATCGCTACCTATTTTTCGAGCAGTAGCTGCCGACAGTATGGGAGTCGGGAGTTTCATTAACACCACACGGAAGCCGCCGAGCCGCCTGCTGCCATAGCAACACATGATCGCATCGCTGCCTGGTGTTGTGAAGCTGCCGACTCGCGTCCTTCTCTCAGTACTGTCGGCAGCTTCTTATCAGAAAATACAGTCAGCATTAAGAAAGGGGCACACTTTTTTACGGTTTACAGCACAGGCTCCATGATTAGAAATTTCTGACTGCGCCTCACATTTGAATCTTGCTAGCGCTCACTCACGCTACATTTGAGATTATACTATTTGGTCATGCTGCATCAGAGTTCCACATGGATAAAACAAAGTCACAGGATCAACCAGATAAGGTATGCTTTTAAACAACTATTTATTTAAAGATGCAGGCAGGATCAACCAGATATATATTATTCAATTACTTTACAGTGGCAGGTGAGATATTTTAACAATATATATGATCTGCTGTTTTGAGGAGAAGACATGGAGAGTTGTGTTGGGGGTTGCTAGGACTAGGTCAGCCACAATCCAGACAAGTTTTTGTATAATAATTTTAAAGCACCAGGATCAACTTTTTTCTAACAACATATGGCATCTGTTTTGCTGCTAGAGATACTGCAGTTTTCTGTTGAAACAGCCAACACCTCTATGTAGGTGAATGTATGTAGTGCACATTTGGAGCTTTTGTTGAATGCAGCCCAAAACATACGTAGTATAAACAGAACATGACATGGCCTGACTGAAGATATCATATTTATCTTCACTCAAGGCCAATGACATCATGATATCTCACTCGTGGCTTCGCCACTCGTGAGATATCATGATATCATTGGCCTCTCGTGAAGATAAATATGATATCTTCAGTCAGGCCATGTCATATCCTATATATATATATATATGTATATATATATATATATATGTATATATATACACACACATAAAAACTGTCAGCAGATAAGGACCACCTGGCCCATTTAGTCTGCCTGTAAGCCCTTGTACTGGATTACTGCTTCTGACCCACCCGCTGCTATACCTCTATGGTTCCCCTATACGGTCCCAAGCATGCTTGAATCCATCTACTGTGCTCGCTCCCACCACCTCCTGAGGCAGACCATTCCATGTGTCCACCACCCTCTCTGTGAAGAACTTCCCCACATTCCCACTTAACCTCCCACCTTCCAATTTCATGTCATGCACCCTCATTCTTGTGCTCCTCCAGAACTGGAAAATGTCTCCCCCCTGCACCTTGTTTATACCCTTGAGGTACTTGAATGTTTCTATCTTGTCCCCTCTTTTCCTCCTCTCTTCCAGTGAGTACATATTGAGGTCCCTTTATCTCTTCTCACAAGTCTTGTGTTGCAAGTCCAGTACCATCTTAGTCACCCTACTATCTTTACAAAGGTGCGGCCATGAGAACTGCACACAGTACTCCATGTAAGGCCTGACCGTGATTTTATATAATGGCACCACTACCTCCCTCCTTCTGCTGGTGATACCCCTGCCTATGCACCCCTGCATGCCACTGGCCCTCCCTGCTGCCTTTGCACTCTGCTTTGACATTTTCAAGTCATCTGAAATAATAACCCCCAGGTCCCTGTCCTCCTCTGTGACTGACCCATGCAGGCGCGCAGAGGCTGCATGCCCCTGCGTATGTCAGATGGCCAGCAGCCATGGAGGTGTGTGGAGGGCTGTGCTGCTGGCTGTCTCTGACCATGGCACCAGCAGGATGGTACGTGGCATTGGGTCAGAGTTGTGGTGCCATGGATGGGTGGGGGACAACTGGCGAATGGGGGTGGTACAGGGTCGGCGTACACTGGGCACCCGTGTGTGTGGGGGGTTGGACTTGTGACTCCCTGGACCGGTACCTTCCTCTGGAGGGGCTCTGCTGTACAGATGGGGATGGTTGATGGTACTGATGGGGGGGTCATCAGTGCGACAGGTGCCAATGTGGAGCATGCTGGCCACTGGGGCCGACGGCACAGTGGTGTGGGTTGCAGCCCTCTTCTGGGGAGGGCTGTGCAGGACAGGATGGGTGCAGGCATGTGTGGGGCAGGGGGGATGCTGCGCCACACTGGGCGTACTGCCAGCCATATGTGGGGAGGTGGGCTGCATGGGCACTGCGGTGCAGGACTGGGATGGGGTATTGCATCAGGGGGATGAGGCAACACTGTGTGTGTGTGTGTGTGTGGGGTATCAGCCTCAGGGATACGGGGTCCAGACAGGTCCGCTCTGTGCATGGGGGGGGTGCCCACCTGCTAAAGGAACGTTCCGGTGGTCGGTATGCTGCAAGGGGCAGGATGCATAGGAGACTTATGGCAGGGTTCTCCCCGGAATAATGGGCAGCACTATGCGCCTTTGTGCATGGCACATAATGCTGGCACAACTCTTGCACGCCATTGGTGCATTGCTGTCTGTGTGGCCAGGGGACTGGGTGCATATGGGGTCTGCACTCTGGGTCATGCATCCCGCGTGGGTTGTGCAATTGGTGCGGAGTGACTACATGCCGCAGATCCATGGTGTGTAGCCACTCCACGCATCGTGCATAGGCTCCATTAATTCTCATTCTGTACAGAATTATTTTCATAAAAAGTATATGACCTGGTTTGAAATATGTTGTAATTTCTCAAGAGGGAAACAAGCTTCCACTTTGATGGAGTTTAGTTCAATGCCTACAGATTCCAAAGTTGTCACTGGGTCTTGAGTTTTATCATCAACTAGAAGCATATTGAGAGATGAAAGTAAATGATAAAGACTGGTGATGCTGGCAGTAGGAGGAGAATTTGGAGTGTCCACCAGAAGGAAGTCATCTAGAAGCTACAAAACAAACATCTGTACACATTCAAAAGGATCCAGCATAGCGAGCTTCAGAAGGTGTTCAAAAGGCTAGGGCTGCTTTAACATCTAATGGTCTAACACGCTGTGAAATAATATTGTTTTTTTCCATTAGATTCCATAAATGTAGCATAACAGAATTTACTTGCTGGAGTGGTGGTTCCCAAGAGCAACAGAGGTGCCAAGTGGTGACATGATACAAACGTAAAAACAGCAAACTGAGCACTCACTTGCTCCCCATTTTGAAATACAGTACATCAATCGATTTGTACTTTTTTGTTCGATAAAGTGCAAACAAGATGACAGAGCATCAGACCTACTTGCCAAAAGTTTTGTGCCTCATGCCTTTTCAAGGCATGTCTTGAAAAAAGCATGAGCGGCACGAAACTGTTGGTGGAAAGGTCTGATGTTCAGTCATCCTGTGTGCACTTTATCGAATAAAATAAGGACAAATGTACAGATGGTCTGGATTTCAAGATGTGGAGGAAGTGAGTTCTCAGAGTTGGTTGTTTTTACATTTGTATCATTCTACCACTTAGCACCTCTGTTGCTCTTGGGAGCAAGCATAGGCTAAGGAATAGACTTCTGAGGGAATTGCTACTTGGATCCACGACAGAATGAGGAGCCGACTAACCGATGATGAGATGTTTCTTTCTGGAATATTATCACGTTGCAATCCTGATAGGACTGATATGGAATGAAGTGAAGGGGGGCGCTGTGAAGGGATAGATAAGGAAGCCTTTGGAAAGTTATTTAGACAGTAATGTGTCAGTGACATCAGGCTTTGCTTTGGCTAATCTTGGCTTTGGATAAATGACTGAAGTAGTGCAAACTACATGGTCACCTGTACTGAAGCCGATGGAGAGGCCTGAAGTAAGAAACTGGACAAAGGACTCCGACGGATGAGTAGATAAGTGTTACAGACAAGCGATATGTACAGGAGTTTTTAGTGACTGACTGTTTTGCAGTGAGCCTTGCCACAGTGGCTACTAATGTGTCATAAAGTACATGATGCTGCGTAGTAAGCAGTTTCATTGAAACTGTGTAGATGGCGTTCCTGGCAGAAAATATAATCTGGAACCCCATCTATCCAAGAGATTCTTAGCTGCGTACAAGACATGCTGCAAAGAAGAGCCACCAGCAGGAGCAGTACTAGTGGGAGGGTGAGAATCAGGCACCATAAGGGGGCATAAAGTAGCCAAATGAGAGAAGAATTCACATATTGAGCAAGTTAAGGCTTACTGTTCAAAGTTTCGACAAAATACAGTAACTCATTACTGAGCAGTGCCCAAGAAATGTGTGTGCTACACTTCAACAGGTAAGCAGCAGTTTAGCGGACAATTATCTTTGTTAGTCATAGATACAAGTATTGCCATATCTTATGGCAAGATAAATGACATGCATGGTTCACCAGCTACCTCTGCCAGAACTCAGTGTATAAAAATCAATAGCACCCTATCTGACACATGACCTGTCCACTCTGGGGTTGCCCAGGGCTCCATTTTAGGCACTCTCTTCTTCAGTCTCTACCTCAACTCCCTTCGCTTGGCCTGCCCAAGTAAGATCCTCCTCTACGCGGATGACGCTGTGCTCTTCGCCACTGACCCCAACCCCAACACACTCCAGGCAACCCTCCAACAATCTTTTGATAGAGCTGAGCATTGGTTTACATCACGAAGGCTAGTTCTGAACCTAAAAAAGACTAAAGCTATGCTCTTCTCGCATCGCCAAAGCAAAGCCAGTGGTGCCCCTCTGGTGATACTGCCTAGCACACTAAACCCCACTGAGCAGGTTTCCTCCTACAAGCATTTGGGCATTACCTTTGATTCATCACTCTCCTTCCATTCCCATATCAATGCCCTTTCTGCTGCCACCAATGTCAGGATTGGACTGTTATACCATCATAGAGACTGCCTACCACAAGAGGCCCTTAGATTGGCAATCACCTCCTCTGTCCTGTCGCTAATCGACTATGGTCTGTCTATCTATGCTGCAGCTGACAACACTGTGCTTGCAGGAATCTAGCTTTCTATAAACAAGGCCTGCAGGCTAATGCTGGGAGTCCCTAGGCACACCCATATGTGCCTGCTCTACTCCACCACCAACTTGCTCAACCTTGAAGAAAGACTCTGCTTCCAAACCTGCCTTCTTGTAAAAAAAGACCCTGCTAGGGCTCTCCCCCCACCCAGGGTCGCCACCTCCCTGCAGCATGCCTCCCCCTCAGTCTCCACCCACAGCACTGCCAAACCCTCCCTTATTGTCCTCAGGGTAAGGACCTCTATGGCCCAGAGATCCTTTTGCTATCAGGCTCCCTCCTGGTTCAGTTCCCTCCCAGCCAATATAGCTGACTCCACTAAGCTTGGTCCTTTCAAGGTCTCCCTCAGAAGCCATCTGGCAAGCACTCGCTGCTGCAACTGCACATCATCCCCCACCTGCCCCTTACCTTCACCCCTAGGCTGGGTCTGCCCCATCTACTTTTGCTGTATATACCTGGGGTCTCATGCAACATCTGCTGACTAATGTAATAAAATATCCCTGGTTGCTACCTGACGTGGTACTCGTGTACCTATATTATGACTACTGTGATCTACCTATTACCAAGCGTGTACCACCAGTGAATGCCTGTAACACTGGTTACTTTTTTTAATATAAGCGTTATGTACTGTACTGTTTTGTTTGCTGTGATGTATTGCTCTCCTGACGAGGTGCCTTTGTAAATGAGTCTATGACTCAAAGGTCTGTAAACTGAAGATCTAATAAATAAATAAATAAGTAAAACAAGACAGCGGTAGGAATCCAACTCCTCACGTCGGGATGGATGTGCTTCACATACTAGTTCTCAAATACAAAAGCTGCTACCAATTTGGCTACAAACAATTTCTTGAGCAGGTGAGAATCTTTAGTTTTCAGAACACTGGAAATATCCCCACAAAAGACAACTCTATTTTTGATGGTCTCATGTGATGAGATATGTAGAGCTACAAGGTTCATGTCATATAGAAACATAGAAACTGTCAGCAGACAAGGACCACTAGGCCCATCCAGTCTGCCCATAAGCCCTGTACTTACATTGTGGCCTCTGACCCTATCTGGTCAGTGGCTTTTTGTCCTTCCTTCCCACCTCTAAGGTTTACTTATGCCTGTCCCAGGCATGTTTAAATCCCTTCACTGTGTTTGCTCCCACCACCTCCTGTGGCAGGCCATTCTATTTGTCCAGCACCCTTTCTGTGGAAAAAAACATTCTCACATTTCCTCTTAACCTGCCTCTCTCCAATTTCATATCGTGCCCCTCGTTCTAGTACTCCCTCTAACTTGGAAGATGTCTCCCCCTTCCCCACACCTTGTTTATGCCCTTGAGGTACTTGAATGTTTCTATCATGTCCCCCACTCCCTCCCCTCCTTCAGCAAGTACATATTGAGGTCCTTCAATCTCTCCTCATATGTTTTGTGGTGCAAGCCCTGTACCATCTTGGTCGCCCTCCTCCGGGCCACTTCCATCCTGTCAATATCCTTGCAAAGGTGCAGCCTCCAGAATTGCACACAGTACTTTAGGTGAAGCCTCACTAATGTTTTATACAATGGCATTACCACCTCCCTCCATCTGCTAGTGATACCTCTGCCTATGCACACCACCATGCCACTGGCCCTCCCTGCAGCCTTTGTACCCTGCTTTGTCACCTTTAGGTCAACAGTGATGATAATCCCCAGGTCCCTTTCTTCCTTGGTGATAGTCAACTCCCCCACCACCATCCTGTAGCTCTCTCCAGGGTTCTCTCTTCCCAGGTACATTATTTTGCACTTCTTTGCATTGAACCCCAACTACCACTCCTCAGACCAATTTTCAAGCTTCCCCAGGTCCCTCTTCATTCTCTCCACCCCGTCTGGAGTATCCACCCTGTTGCAGATCTTGGTATCATCTGCGAGCAGGCAGTCTTTGCACTCCAGCCCTTCTGCAATGTCATTAATAAAGACATTGAACAGTACTGGCCCAAAGACTGATCTCTGAGGTATCCCGTTGGTCACCCCTCTCCCCGGATTGGACCCCATTTACCACCACCCTCTGCTTCCTGTCCATCAGCCGTGCCCCATGCCCAGACTACCCACTTTGTTAACCAGACTCTTATGTGGGACAGTGTCGAAGGTCTTACTGAAATCAAGGTATGCGACATCCATGCCCTCCCCCCAATTTACTTCTTTCGTCACCCAGTCAAAAAAAAATCTATCAAATTTGTTTGAAATGACCTTCCTGCTGTGAATCCATGTTATCTCAGATCCTGGGCAATGTTGGATTCCAGGTGTGCCACTATTCTTTCTTTCAGCAGGGCCCCCATGATCTTCCTCACCACTGAGGTTAGGCTGACCGGTCTATAATTCCCCGCCTCTTCCCTACTACTGCTTTTGTGCAGAGGAACTACATGTGCCCATTTCCAGTCCTCTGGAACCACTCCTGTGTTGAGTGACTCGGTGAACATGGCTGCCAGAGGTGCTGCTAGTTCCATTCACAATTCCCTTAATATCCTCGGGTGTATGCCATCTGGTCCCATTTCTTTGTCCACCTTCAGTTGTGTGACTCTCTCCACTGTGAATGGACTGGTGTCTGCCTCCCCTTATGTCTGTTGCCCATGTGACAACCCACCTCTCCCTCTGGGCTGAAACAGCTTTTAGAGAGGTGTGTGTCCTCGGGTATTCGCTGCCACCAGCCGGACTTTCCTTCCGGCACCTCTTTCAAGTGTACAAACTTGAATAATCACACGCGCAATTGCACAAGTTAAAGTCTAGTGTGTCTCTTTCAGGTGGCGGATGCTACACAGAGTTTACCTAGCCAGTGGAAAACCAAATCTTACCTTAGAAAATGATATCAGAGACACAACTGTTGAGCAAATAAATAGCTTTACTTAACAGAAAGTGCAATGAGCATTTACAGGAAATATATTTACAACACAAGAGAATAACACTCATACAGGAAAAGTAAACAAATGTTTTTAAACAACAGATGGCAAAAGAAGAAGGCTATTACTGAAATATACTATCACTAAACTTACCCTTCCCTGTCCTTACAAGAGACACTGGACCCTGTTCTAACTGCCAGCTCCCACGGACATACCAGGTAGGCTCCAAGCTTATGTAACCCCTAGATGGCGCTATCCCAGGGGCTACTACCCCTGCCTGATTTGCCACTAACAGGTTGAGGGGCCTGGATCCAATGGCTGGTGCCTCCACCCAGATGTCAGGGTTTGCAATAGTTAAACTAACTTGGTCACAGCCCTCTGGGACACTGCAACCCCCCTTTCTTCCCACTAGTGGCCCACACAATATATCAGAATTACCTTCACAGTATACACTTACCCCAGGTCTGGTTCCGCACTGGGACCTCCTGTGAAATGAGATACAGTGCAACAATCACAGTACAGTACTTTAACATAGACAAATACCTCAGGCAGTATAACTTTGCTGAAACAAGCAGCTCTGATTTATTTAGGGGATATAACAAGGACAGGGGAAATCAGGTTAATTAGCTTATCACTCTAATAATCTACCTATGGCTCTGTGCACAGGCCTATCCCTATCAGTTACTGTCCCTGGGTACCCAAGCCCTAGTGGCTAGTCCAAACCGTGGCAGCTGGTAGGGGCCCTTTCACACAGAGAAAAGAGAATTAAACAGTCAGCAGTACAGTAATTCCATTTGGATTTAATGTGGCAATTCAACAGGGAGCGACCCTGAATTAGTACTCACGACCTCCAAATAAGATAGGGTCCTTCAATGTCAGCAGGGCTCACTTGAGGTACACAAACCTCTTCACACATCCATATAAAAGAAAGCACTATACCAGGCAGGCTGCATCTGTATCCCGATCGCAATTACTGCACAATACCCAGGAGAACACACAGCAGATTCAGTTCCTGACAGACCGAGGGCAAATTTCAGCAATTCCTCCAGTCTTCTACAGGGTGAGCCTGGTTTCTACTCTTCAGAGATCCTTTGATTCTTTTCACAGGACTGATTCAGTCCTAACAAACTGTTACACAAGCTGCAGACCGAACTCTGGGCCTTACACACGTTTTTGACTAAAACTGCACACTGAAAAGCACAGGGCTCCTTCCTTCTTCACTGCCAAAGCTCAACTGAAACTCCAACCGACAAAACCGAGCACTTCCTTTGAGTTCCTCCCAGTTCTTGACTGGATTGGCTGTCACCACAATAGACTGCTGCTGTTGGTCCAAAAGGCACTGAAGTCTAAACTACATCTCCCAGAGTCACTGCCCATACAATCCTCTTGTGGCTGGCTCAGATTATGAGTCCAAGTTCTGATTCGTCAAGGCACCATTTTAGAGCTAGCTTACCCCACACTGATTGGTCCAGTTCAGCAGTTCAAAACTAGAATGGGAACTAGCAGACACAGTTCTGACTGCAAAAAGCAGGTTAGACAAACTGTAATTTCATTATTACTCTAAATAATTTCTGGCAAACAGTTACATCTTTCAGATAGGTTCCCTTTGCACTCCTAGTGACTGCAAAATGAAGTGAATTGGCAGCAGCTTGAGTGGTACTCAATCAAAGAAACACACAGTCCCCATACAAACTAATTATGTCTGCAAGCAGACAGCTCTTAAGAGACAGTACCAGAGGTTCTAAAAACACTCACTGATAAATGGCTTAAATGCCAAACACCATTCAGGCTTGGAGCATTCAAGCAAGCTCCTGGAAGTCTTTTGGGAACCCCCATTTGCAGGGGTTACACCCTTCCTGGCTTGGGAAAGCTTGACGTCTCGCCAAGCAAGTACCCATAAGTTTCAACTGCAACCATATACATTTGCATAGGCTCGCATATGTAATCATCAGTCAATATATCATTTTACCAAGAACACATTTCTGAAACATTGCAGTACGTCACTCTTTACACAGTATTACACACATTGTACCATAACTCAGTTATTACCTCTTGTACATGAAACCTGAAGAGGGGGCCCTTCCTATCAGTTACCTTGGGGCTGGATGGGGCAGGGCACCATACTTAGAGGGCAACACAAGTAACTTGGAGTTAGCACTGATGCTCAGTTTGGGCAATGAGCTCGGGACACATACACTCCTTTATGGACAACATTGAGAGGCAAGTCCACAGGCCTCCCAAATGAATCATAACTGAGGTGCACCACAGGCTTTACAGCTCGACCAGTCTTTCTAGGGGAACTGTTATAGTCTCTGCACTCTGAGCCTCATTTTCAGCATTGTCCTCACTTGTCAGGAGTCTCCATGGGGTAGAGAGGCTAGAACTTGGGGCACTTTCAGCTCCAGGAGTTACAGTTTCTGAGTCCACAACATTTGGCTCGCATGGAGAGCTTTCGGACACTGGCAGTGGACTGTCAGGGCACTCAAAATACTCTTCTTGTTCGGTGTATCACCAGTCTGCCCCAATCTATCATTTTCTCCCTGAAAGCTCAAACAGTTCAACCATGCACAATGATTCCATTTCATCTGATCTGATGCTTTGCACTTCACTTTCTGGGAGCATTGGCTCCAGGGATGAAGCTTAGGGGCTTAGACAGTCCAGAAGGCCCAGCTTTGTCTCCAGTATTGACTAGGGATTGCCCGAAACAATTGACTCAGTTCGTAAGAAGGATAGTATTCAAAGTCACTCTCACTTTCTTCCGATATGGACTGACAGTCATGCTCAACTGGGACTTGTGGAGGGAACACTTTAACTTTGCTTCTGTAGGTGCAGACTTTCTTGATCTTTTCTTAGCAGCAGCTCTAGTCACTGGTCCAGAGGGGCATCTTCTAGGGCTCAGACTCAATTAAGATTTGTCCAATGGGCAGTAAATGATTTCTATGCATTGTTTTTACATCTTTTGAATTATTCTCAGGCCTTACTTTGTACACTGGCAGATCATCTAGTTTGCCCACTACAATGTGAGGGAGATGGTGCCATCTGTCAGCAATCTTGTGCTTGCCATGCAGTCCCAGATTTCTTAGCAATACCCGATCTCCCTCCTGGGTTCCTGTGCTTTCACCTTTTATCATACCTTTCTTTGTTGGCCAGATTTCTTTTGGCAGCCATGGTTTGAGACAGTTGGTACGCATGAGTTAGCTGGGCCTTTAACTTTGCACATACTGTAAATAGTTGTCAGCTTGAACCCCATCAGGAGAGACCCCAAAACACACATCTACTGGTAGTCGAGCTTCTCTTCCAAACATCAGTCGGTAGGGGAGAATCCAGTGGCATCACTTTTGGTGCAGTTATAAGCATGTACCAGGGTGCTAATTTGTTGGCTCCATCTAGGCTTGTCCTTTGGGTGCAGGGTGCCTAGCATATCTAGCAAAGTGCGGTTGAAACGTTCAGGCTGTGGGTCCCCTGGGGGTGGTGAAGGAGTGGTTCTGACTTTGCTCCCCAGAGAGAAGCATCTCTTTGATCAGACGACTCTCAAAGTCTCCCTTGATCAGAATGGATTCTTTGTGGAGCCCCATAGTGAACAAAAAGTTTTCTACAAGTACTTTGGCTACAGTGGATGCTTTCTGGTCTTTGGTGGGAAAGCTTGGGCATATCTCGTGAAATGGTCAGTGACCACCAGCACATTACTGATATTTCTTTGATCTGACTCCAAACTTAGAAAATCAATACAGACCAGCTCCATGGGTGCACTGGTGGTGATGTTAACAAGGGGCAGCCCTCTGGGGCAAAGCTTTCCTGTAAGCAGCGACTACAAGTTCGAATGTGTTGCTCCACATCAGCCCCCATCTTAGGCCAATAGAATCTGGATCTCACCAAGTCAAGTGTTCTGTCTATACCAAGGTGCCCCATGTGGTTGTGCAAGGACCTCAGTACTGAGTCTCGAAAGGCAGTGGCAGCACTAGTTGTTGTTTGTCTACTTGTCCCCTCTGTCTACTGTTTCTCTGTATAACAGTTTATTGATCAGTTTCAACTTAGGACCTTCTTTGTATAACAATGCAGTTCTCAAATCAGTGGAGCGTAATTTGGACACATCTTTTCCTGCATAGAGGGCTTCTAAAGCTGCTTTGATCATGGGATCGCGGACTGAGCCCTCCGAATACTGTCATTGTCCAGCTGAGGCAGTGCACCAATGTCTATTGCAGAAAAGTGGCAATAAGCAGCAGGTATGCAATTCTCAGAACTCCCAAGCAATCCACCATGCAGTCCACTCGTCCGTGGACATTTGTTCCCCTGTCAAACTTCCGGCAGAGTGCCCGAATGTCAGGTTCTGCCAATCGGACCCAATCATTCTGGGAAACAGGCCTCCGGGAGAGAGCATCAGCATCTATGTGGTTCAGACCTGCTCGGTATTCGAGAGCATAGTCATATGTAGATAATGCAGAAAGCCACCTATGGCCAGTGGCATCCAACTTAGCTGAGGTCTGCACATAGGTCAAAGGATTATTGTCAGTTTTTACTAGTATTTTAGCCCCATACAAGTACTCATGGAATTGGTCAACAATAGCCCACTTCAAAGCTAGGAACTCTAACTTATGTACAGGATAGTTCTTTTCGGATGGGGTCAGGCTTCTACTGGCAAAGGCCACTGGTCTCAGGCCATTCTCGTGCTCTTGGTACAACACAGCCCCCAACCCTTGCAAGCTAGCATCAGTGTGCAGTACGTAAGGTTTTCTTGGATCGGCATAGGCCAGCACTGGAGCATGGGTAGGTTGATATATGATCTCATGAAAAGCAGTCTCACAATCAGAGTCCAGCGGGCCCCAAATACTTCACTCGGATGAAAATACACTCTTTCAGTCTTGAGGGACGCTGACTTTTGGTATTTTTGTGGGTTGGGGATACCCTTTGAGTAAGGTTAAGTAAAGGGCGGATCACTCTTGAATAGTCCTTGATGAAGCGCCGATAATAACCACAGAATCCAGGAATCTTTGCAGTTCTTTTAGATTTTTGGCTGTGGCCAGGTGGTCAAGGCCTCAACTTTACTTGGGTCGGTCTCTATTCCTCGGTGGATACTATGTGTCCCATATACTTCACTGATGTTTGAAAGAATTGACACTTATCAATGGACAGTTTAAGGCCAAAGTCCTCCAGTCGGTCCAATACCTTAAATAATCTGCTCTCATGTTCCTCCAGTGAGCTGCCAAACACAATAATATCATCTAGGTATACCAGGCACTCTAGTAAGTTCATGTCCCCACTGCACGCTCCATCAATCGTTGAAAAGTGGCTGGGGCACCTGAAATCCTTGAGGCATCCTCATGAATTCATAGAAGCCAAGCGGACAGATAAAGGCCGTCTTCTCACGGTCCTCTGGGGCCATCGGGATCTGGTAGTACCCACTACGGAGATCCAGCACAAGAGAACCACTTGCTCCCGTTTAGGCAGTCCAGCATCCTGAATGCGGGCATTGTGTACTGATCAGGGATAGTCCGCGGTTTAAGGTGCGATAATCCACACACATCCTTACTGTTCCATTCTTTTTCCTCACTACTACAATGGGGAAGCATAAGGCTTCTGGATTCTTGTATTACACCAGCAGCTAACATCTCTTGCAGATGCCGTCTCACATCATCTATGTCAGCAGGTGCCAGGCGCCGAGACCTCTCACGAAATGGTCTTTCGTCATGCAGCCGGATATTGTGCTCAGCTCCTTGCACGCATCCTACATCCCATTCCTTTAAAGAAAACACCTGGTCTCTCTGGGCAAGCTTCTCACTGATCCTCACTTTCCATTCAGCTGGCAGTGGGAGTCACCGAATCAAACAAGTCAGGCGTTACTCTGTCATTCTTCCTTGAACTCTTGCTGCTGGGTAGCACTGCAGTGTCTGCACAATGCACATTAGCCAGGATGCAACCTCTGTTTACTCGAATGTCTCTTTCAGACACATTATGAACTTGGACCATTACCCTTCTGGCATAAGCATGGGCTCTAGCGGGCAAAATACTAGGCTTGACCAGCAGTCCCTCTGGCAATTTTCCATCACCTGGTGCATCCAACATTAATATTTTATTCTTAACATCCTTTCTGATACGGACCTCTCCTGTAAGGTACACTGGGCATTTGGCGCCAGGATCAGAGACTCAGGATCCTTCTTCCATACAATTCGACCGGTTCCTCTGGTTCTGTTTTTCAGCATCTCTGTGCCTCATAGGCCTTCTTAATTAAAGCGAACTCTTAAAGCTCTACTAGTCTTTGACCCTGTTTTCATAACACAACTGTGCCAGCCTTCCAACATATGAGCATTTGTTCCAATCAACAAAGGGACACCATCATACAGTCCAGTGGGGGACACACTAAGGCTAGGGTCTCTACTTGTTCGCCACTCCAGCCACGGAGGTGGGGAAAGACAGCCAAATTCGGATATACCCGAATAGGGGTAGGCCTTCTCACTTAACCCCATACATGCAGTCCTTCTAATGGTTGTAGGTACATCTGACAAATGCTTCTGATACCAATCCTGGAACATAATTGTCACTTGGGAGCACTGTCTAATACAGCTCTTGTAGACACTCCATTCACCTTTACAGTGGTCTCCATGGAGGACCCACTATTCTGGACCAGTCTGGAGGCGGTAGTGGGGCCTGGGCAACTGACCCTGCCACAAAAGGACGTGAATTAGCATTTTGGTGCCCTCACTGGGATCATGTCGCACCTCTTAACCACTGATTTCTTCTCCAAGCTCTCCTTGTAGCCTATATGCAACTTTGTCAGTGTTTTGGGACTGGCATTCCTTTCATGTGCCCATCTTTCCCACAATTATAGCAAAACATACTTTCTGGAGTTTGAGCTGGCGAGGCGCCACACTGGGAGCCAGGGGGGTATTACTAACTGGAAACCTGGGTGCCATCTCTGTCTGCGGCGTGATAAGCATTTGGAGACATCTCGTCAGTTTCTCCACTTCCATGGTCAAGGAATTGAGTTTGGAGCTGTTATCAGCAGGAGATACATGGTGGGTACCTCAACCCCATAGCAGATGCAGTCGGATATAGGTCAGGTCCTGCATTTGCAGGCGTGGCCTTCATAAAGGGACTGTTTTTGAATTCCGGATCTCTCTCAACAGTTCGCCCCATTGTGGCATATCTTTTCCTTGTCAGAGCACTCATTGACTGTCAACCTCTGCCCCTGAACTTCACTTGATGGGTCACCCTCAGTCACTCGGGTCGTAGCCACAGCTGTTGGTGCAGGTACCTCCCGAGGTCGCCTTTCTCAACTCCTCAATTTCTCTCATTAACTCATCATAGGAGGTGGGGATTCAGTCGATTTGCCAGGCGTAACTGGAGCAACAGCAGTTCTGAGAAGGGGCAGACTTAGTGATTCTGTCCAGTCTGGTTCGTCCAGTTCAATCGCTGGCAACCACCCTTTCTGAGGCATTCTTGCAACAATTTTTCCAGCCGAGACATACACAGACAACAACTCCCCTTGGTACTGTTGTGCATTTCTTACTCTCCACATAGGTCCTCATCAGAATCTGGGCTCCCATACACATTCTCCAAGGCCTCAAGATAGGCCTGTGCAGTCGCTTCAGGGTTACTGGCCCGTTTAGCACGGATGGTAGCCAGGGCAGGACCTCTGAGGCTCTCACTAACCCTCTTTCGCTTGCCTTCCCGAGCATTGCCATTCTAGCACTTGGGGGCAACATAGTCTATCCAGGTCTCCCAGTCATCCTCCCTTGGGGGTGGGGAGTGCCAGAGAAGATCCTCAACCTTCGTAAGAGTCGTGACTAATGGCAGGTGCAGAAATAGAGTCTGCATTGGTTCAGCCACCATTACGGGCACTGGAGCAGGAGAGGGTGTTGGGGAGGAACACCCCAGTGGCAAGAATAGTTTCTTCAAGTCCTCCACAGTTTTCCCTCTCCCAGCAACCATTCAGCAAATTTCTCCTCAAAAGTTTCAGATAGTGGTGGGGCTGATTCCCGGTCTTTACTGTCCTTAGTTATCACTCTCCAAGCAGTGAGGGCTCCCTCTGGGGTAATGGTCTGTGGCACTTTGGAGCTATCTATGGGATCCTTAAACTCTACTAGGGCAGGAAAGTGTGGGTGAGCAGATTAGCATGCCGACCCACCACCACAGGGTTTTGTAAACCTTCCACCTTGGAAAGTACTCCTGCACAGTGTCCGTGATTGATACCCAGGGGATGTCCAGGATAAGCATAGCATTTTGGGGTCGATCTCCTCCCCAGTACACCACTCCACCAGCCGGTGCACAGCCACTTCTGTCGGGTACCCATTTTTTCTTAACAGTGGTTCAGAATATGGCCACTAGAGGACACACAATCCCAGCGGTGAGCCTCCAAGATGTAACCCTAGATGGCGCTATCCCAGGGGCTACTACCCTGCCTGATTGCCACTAACAGGTTGAGGGGCCTGGATCCAATGGCGGGTGCCTCCACCCAGAGGTCAGGGTTTGCAATAGTTAAACTAACTTGGTCACAGCCCTCTGGGACACTGCAACCCCCTTTCTTCCCACTAGTGGCCCACACAATATATCAGAATTACCTTCACAGTATACACTTACCCCCAGGTCTGGTTCCGCACTGGACCTCCTGTGAAATGAGATACAGTGCAACAATCACAGTACAGTACTTTAACATAGACAAATACCTCAGGCAGTATAACTTTGCTGAAACAAGCAGCTCTGATTTATTTAGGGATATAACAAGGACAGGGGAAATCAGGTTAATTAGCTTATCACTCTAATAATCTACCTATGGCTCTGTGCACAGGCCTATCCCTATCAGTTACTGTCCCTGGGTACCCAAGCCCTAGTGGCTAGTCCAAACCGTGGCAGCTGGTAGGGCCCTTTCACACAGAGAAAAGGAGAATTAAACAGTCAGCAGTACAGTAATTCCATTTGGATTTAATGTGGCAATTCAACAGGGAGCGACCCTGAATTAGTACTCACGACCTCCAAATAAGATAGGGTCCTTCAATGTCAGCAGGGCTCACTTGAGGTACACAAACCTCTTCACACATCCATATAAAAGAAAGCACTATACCAGGCAGGCTGCATCTGTATCCCGATCGCAATTACTGCACAATACCCAGGAGACACACAGCAGATTCAGTTCCTGACAGACCGAGGCAAATTTCAGCAATTCCTCCAGTCTTCACAGGGTGAGCCTGGTTTCTACTCTTCAGAGATCCTTTGATTCTTTCACAGGACGGATTCAGTCCTAACAAACTGTTACACAAGCTGCAGACCGAACTCTGGGCCTTACACGTTTTTGACTAAAACTGCACACTGAAAAAGCACAGGGCTCCTTCCTTCTTCACTGCCAAAGCTCAACTGAAACTCCAACCGACAAAACGGGCACTTCCTTTGAGTTCCTCCCAGTTCTTGACTGGATTGGCTGTCACCACAATAGACTGCTGCTGTTGGTCCAAAAGGCACTGAAGTCTAAACTACATCTCCCAGAGTCACTGCCCATACAATCCCTCTTGTGGCTGGCTCAGATTATGAGTCCAAGTTCTGATTCGCCCAAGGCACCATTTTAGAGCTAGCTTACCCACACTGATTGGTCCAGTTCAGCAGTTCAAAACTAGAATGGGAACTAGCAGACACAGTTCTGACTGCAAAGAAAGCAGGTTAGACAAACTGTAATTTATTATTACTCTAAATAATTTCTGGCAAACAGTTACATCTTTCAGATAGGTTCCCTTTGCACTCCTAGTGACTGCAAAATGAAGTGAATTGGCAGCAGCTTGAGTGGTACTCAATCAAAGAAACACACAGTCCCCCATACAAACTAATTATGTCTGCAAGCAGACAGCTCTTAAAGAGACAGTACCAGAGGTTCTAAAAACACTCACTGATAAATGGCTTAAATGCCAAACACCATTCAGGCTTGGAGCATTCAAGCAAGCTCCTGGAAGTCTTTTGGGAACCCCCATTTGCAGGGGGGTTACACCTATGATTCCCCTCACAGCTTCCCAAGGCAAGAGAGAAAGTTCTCTGTCTTACAGAAGCTTATATAGTCTATGGAGACTAGGTCATTCCTATTCTCCCCTTAAATGCACCAACCAACTAACATAATCTATTTAATTGTCCCAATCAGAGTGAACACCTATTGGTGACCAATTATATTCCCTTTTCACCTTAAGTTTATATTTGAATGATCCAATCCATTCAAACTGCCCTGTGTCCGTGTCTGCAAGGTCTGGGTGTGTCTGGAGATGTCCATTCGAGATTTATGACCCAGCTCTTATCTAGCAGCTAGGAATTCCACAAGCTGGTTGCTGCTGGAGGATTTCAGCCTCAGTGTATTTTTTCCACACTGCTAAAAAATAAGGCACCTACAGAATCCAAACCATTAACTCTTTCCTTCCCATTTCTGTCACAGCCCAGTTATGGTCCCTGACCTTCTCCCTCCTCAGTGAATACTGAACAAAGACAAACTCTCCTTTCAGCCTTACAATCCCCCCTCCCCGGTTTCCTCCTTTCACTGATGTACCTATAGAATGTCTTGTCCCCTTTTTCACTGATTGCGCTAATCCCTTCTCAGTCTATGCCTTTGTGCTCCTAACAACCTTCCCCACTTCCCTTTGACACTCCAGGTACACCTCACTGTCTTTCTCACTTTGGGGATCCTTATATTTCTGGAAACTTGTCATTTTAGCTCTGATCTTGTCTGCCACCTCTTTTGAGAACCATAGTAGCTTCCTCCTTTTGTTCCCTTTGGACACCACCCTTATGGATTGGTTTGTCACTTCCACCATGGCTCCTTTTAGTTTATCCCACTGCTCTTCAACCCCCCCACCGCCCCGTTTTCCAGGACTACTCTAATACATCCCCCCATTTCAGCAAAGTCCACTCTCCTGAACTTTAAAACATATGCCTTTGTGTGACTTGATTGAGTCCCTGTCTCCATGTTAAACCACACTATGTTGTGGTCACTGGAATCCAGTTGTCCCTCTACCCAGACTTCCATGACTCTGTCCCCACCGGTCAGTACCAGATCCAGAATCGCTCCGTCTCTAATGCAATCAAGCACTAGCTGCCTGAGACCAGCCTCCTGTAGGGAATTTAGGATGTTTCTGCTTCTTGCTGAAGCAGCAGCCTGGGTGGTTCAATCCACATCTGGCATATTGAAATCCCCCAGCAGCAGAACTTTACCTTTCATTGAGATTGCGTATATTTCACCCATTAGCTCCCTGTCCACTTCCTCCCCCTGTGCTGAAGGCCTGTGTATCACCCCTGTGTGTATTGCTGTGCCATTACCAGGTTCAAGGGTGACCCACAGTGCCTGGGCCTTCGCCTACTACCGTGCACCTGTGTTGCCTTTATACCTTCCCTGACATACAGAGTGACCACCCCAGCTTAGTGGACCCCACCTACCCCCCATCCCTCCTGAAAATAGCATAACCTGGTAAATTTATGTCCCAGCCATGATTTGCGGTGTACCAGGTTTCAGTTATTGCTACTATGTCCAGATCTGTCTCTCCTATCAAGGCCTCCAGGTCTGGGATTTTATTTCCCAGGTTGCGGGCATTAGTTACCATGGCCCTCTGTGTCCTACAACCTTGATTGCTTCATCTGCCCCAGTTGCTGCGCCTCTGCTGCTTTCCCTGGCCCCAGTTTCCTTTCCTGAGTGGTCCTGATTCTCTCACTCCCCCCCCCGACTGCTTTTGTTTTTGCTGTTCGTTTATTTTCCTGCCCCCCCCCCCCGGGATGATACTTCTGCCCTCCCTGGCTTCCCCACCTTGGCCAGTTTAAATGCAAGTTGCTGAAGCATTTAAACTTCTCACTCAGGATCACAGTCCCTTCTTGGATGGATGCAGGCTGTCATCTTTATACAGGTTCACATCCATCCAGGAGGGGCCCCAGTCCCCCATGAAGCCAAACCCCTCCCTTCCACACCATTCCTTCATCCAGGAGTTGAAATTCTGGATGATGAGTGTCCTAACTTCCTCCATGCTGTGGACAGGTAGTATCTCAGAGAAGGAGACAGGGTGTGCTACATGCTTCAGGCTCCCCCCCCCACCAGCTGCCAGAATTGTCTATCTTCACCTTGTCTTCCACTACGTCATTCATCCCCAGGTGGACAATGATATCCAGTTCCCCCCTCCTTGCTAATTATTTATTATTTATTTATTTGAGTTTTGGTAACAGGGTAAGTCCACTGAGACAATTGCAGTCCCTTTTTCAGGGGCAACCAGGAAGTGCAATATGTATACAATACAGTGCTTTAACATAGCAATGACAGTTACAATGGAAAAATGATAAACAGCGTTCAATAATCCACAAGATTATGATACACACAGATACAGCTATAGGTTTGTGAAAAAGGAAGTATTGCCCTTGCGATCCTATTGATCCACTTTCCATCTCTCCAAGCAGTGCTTCGTGGGATGCACTTGACCTCCCTGTCCTCCCTGCTAGATTTCCCTAAAGTGACTCCCAGATAACTGAGTCCCCAACCAGGAGTAGCTTCCTCCTCCTCTGGGGTTCCCTTCCCCCCTTCCCTTGGGCTCCAACATAGAGGTCCCACTCATCCTCCCTGGTCCCAGCTGTGGGTGCACTTGTGGGGCAATTCCGTTCCTCCAAAACAGCAAGGGAGTTATTCAGCTGGACCGGTTGGGGGATGTGCCTCAGCCCCCCACACACACACACCCTCACTGAGTCCACCGTGATCCAGCCACTCCTTTCTCTGAGCAACCTGTGAAGTTTAGTTTGTGGATCTGGTGACCTTTGGGTGAGGATGAAAGCCTTCCATAATCTGGACAACTCGGCTCAGAGACAGGTGACCTCCTCCTTCAATCCAGAGAGGTGACTGCAGATAAGGCAGCACTGCAGAGAACATCTCCCTGAAGACAGCTGCTCTACAACCACCGCATTGTACCACTCCCTGCACTTCCTCCTGCTTGTGTACTACTCTTCCTTTTTATCCTGTGGTTGCCCTTGTTCCTAGTTGTTTTTTTATCTTTCTCTCTCTCTCTCTCTTTCACCTTCCTCTCTCGTTACCGCTCCCCTCTTCTTTACAGACCAATGCATTTTTACTGATTGTAGAACATTGCCACTGTACCTTTAAGTAGGTGTGGCTTGTATGATGCCTATAAAGACAGATCAACCCTGAGGTGGCAGGGATGGGGGTGGGTGGAAGGGTAATTCGTCATCACTGGATGAAAATAACAATCAGTTTAATAACACACCCTGCAACACCACAAAGACCCCAGGTAATTCCTGGCACTAAATCAACTGCAACTCCGGTAGTCAAACACTGTATAAATGTAAAAAAAGATTAGAAAACCTTCTCTCTGAGCAACTGCACTCAGTGAAGCAGAACACCACACCATTCTGCTCCTTTTCACCCGCTCCCTGTGCAGTCTCCTCCCCGGTCTGCTGTTTCCTTTCTGTGTTCCCTACTACTTCTTTGTGGCCCCAATAATAGCTCAGTTGGCTCTCCTCTGCTGTCCATAGCACTCTGCCATGCTCCCTCTCAGCCATGGACACTAACGGACTCAGCAGCAAGTGGACCTGTAGCTTATTTAGCGCCTCACCGGGAATTTGAAAAGTGGCATCCTCTCACCACAGCCCTCCTATTGGCTGTTGGATTTCACCCTCAATGAGCACAGTCCCCAAAGTCTTTTGTTATCGCTGGACAAAGATAACAATCAGTTTAATAACACACCCTGCATCACCACAAAAACCCTAGGTAAGTCCCGGCACTAAATCAACTGCTACTCCAGTAGCCAAACACTGTATAAACGTAAAAAAAAAAGAACATAACGTCATTCCCTTTCACAACGTCCTTCCTGATATGATTTGCTACTAGATGTGAAGCACTGGCTGTAGTTGATATGGGAATTTGAGATGGCATAGATGAGGTATCTGTTGAGGGTATGACTACAGAAAGACTGGAACCATTGAAGGAGCAGGAGAAGACAAAACTGGCAGTTGAGTCAATATAAGTGGTATAACAGCATAACACTTACTGGCTGCGTAGGCCATTGAACTATAGTGTATGGTGGAATGTTGTTCTTGCTTGTTTTTTATCTGTGCTGAAAAGCTGTACAGCACAGATAAAAAAGTTTATAGAATGCTGTTTTGCCCGTACATGCAGAACAGCAATCTAATATTTGAAAAGCTTGCAGAAGGTAACACGCACCCCTCGCCAAACATACAAACTGAGGCAATAGTTCAGTCAGCAGGCACCACAGGATTGACAAGATAGAACTGCGTGATGCATCAAACCAGTTAACAAAATGTAGGATCAACCAGATATATATATACATTGAGGTACTCATGCTGAATTTTATCCTGTAGTTCGTTTCTTGTCTCGCTTAGTGAGACATTTAGCCGCCATGTATTTTTTTTAGAAAACCCTCCCACACTAGAGTGCCAGCCAATCAGTGTCTGCGCTGCCAACGTAGGGATGTCTAGTCCCCAGCAACCACACAACTCACAAGCCAGCAGTTCCAGAAACAGTTTCTTTTTAACAATATGTACAATAAAAAAACACAAATAATTTGTGGGGCACCATACACTATAAAAAATACTAGATGGGCAACCCCATGCAGAACCAGTGTTTTCTGACACCTCGGGGTATGATTTCAATGGACCTCTTGAGCTTCGCTCTCGAGGTTACATGAAATCAGACCCCTCTGTGGCAGAACACACTAGTTCTGCATGGTTGCCCATCCAGTATTCTCTATGTTCTATCTTCTTCAAGGATTTCTTTTTCAACAGGCCACACCTTTGGAACTAGTCCCAAGCAATACACACAAAAAAAATACTGACAGTCTAGACAGATAGAATATATTAGTTCATGAGAGTATGCCCTGTAACACTGTCAGGCCAAATCCTGCTCTTCACGGGACACAATGTCCAGACATGTGTGCATGGGGGGGGGGGGATTGTGTCAAACAAATCTGATTGACTTCTTTGACTGTGTCACTAACACAGGAGCAGTTGGATCACAGTGGGCTCAGGGAAGGAGAGAGTGGTGGAACAGAGGTGCATCCCTCCAGTTGTACCTCTCCACAATTCATAAGCCATCCTGGCAGAGTGTGGTTCCTCTACAGAGGCACCCACAGTGGAAACCAAGGAGGATGCGGGAACCTCCACAAAGGAGACCGACAGGAGGGTGGCATGGGACCCCACAGGGGAAGGAAACAACTCCTGGTGGGGGACTCCATTGTTAGGAGGGTAGAACTGGGGGAGGGAGGGGAGAGGAAGGTAAGGTGCCTGCCTGATGCCATGGCTTGGAGGGACAGGGAGTGAATCCTTAGGATAGCGGGAGCAGCTGCACAGGAGATGGAGCTGGATGTCATTGTCCACTTAGGAACAAATGACCTGGCTGGGAAAGGGATCAGAACAGTGGAGGAGGAGTTTATGGAGTTGGGGAGGGGCCTTAGACAAGTAGCACACACGGTAACCTTCTCGGAGGTGCTGCCCGTCTATGGCATAGGTGAGGCTAGGGTGCTATGCACCATGGGATTCAATCAATGGTTGAAAAACTGGTGCAGAGCTCAGGGTTTTGTCTTCATTGGGGACTGGGGGTTCATCTGGATGGATGCAGGCCTATACTGGCGCGATGGTCTGAATCTGTCCAGGAGGGGAACCAGGATCCTAGGTGATAGGTTTAAATGCTTCATTGGCAAGCATTTAAACTAGCCAAGGGGGGAGGCACTGAAAAGGAGCAGGGGAAATCCTAGCCCCCTCAAAATATCAGGGTAGTTAGTGAGGTAAACACCAAAGTAGAGATGTCGATAGGGAGAAGGACAGGTGTAAATGGAGAAAAAGGCAAAGGCAGTAAGGACAGGGATGGGGCAAAACGTGGTAAGGCCATCAAAAAATGGAGGGTAATGAGTACCAATGCCCACAATCTAGGTAACAAGTTCCCTGAACTGGTGGCCTTGATGGAAGTGGGATGCCTGGATATCGTGGCGGTCACAAAAACATGGTACGCAGAGAACCATGACTGGTATGTCAACATACCAGGATACACAATCTACAAGAGAGACAGGGAGGGTAGAAGAGGAGGAGGAGTAGCTCTCTATGTAAGGAAAGGGATCAAAGCAATGGAACAAAAGGGTAAACAGGGAGGAGAGGAGGCACTGTGGGTCACCCTGGAGACTGGCACCACAATCCACACAGGGGTTGTACACAGGCCCCCATCTCAGGGGGAGGAAATGGACAAGGAAATGATAGAAGACATCCTTAGGATGGCAGAGAAAGGGGAGATATTGTTGATGGGGGACCTGAATATGCCAGATGTTAACTGGAGCATATTTGCTGCAGCCGCATCCAAGAGCAGGGCCATTCTTGATGCCCTACAGGGGGAATGCCTCAGACAGCTAATGCTGGAACCCACTCGGGAGGAAGCAGTCTTAGACCTGGTGCTCTCAAATGGGGACGGAGACAGGTTCTCAGATCTAGAAGTGGGTAGCCATCTGGGAACAAGTGACCACCAAACAGTGTGGTTCACAATAAATTCAGCTGCAGAGTCAAGCCATACAAAAGTGAGGGTACTGTACTTCAGGACGGCTGACTTTGTCAAAATGGGAGAGTGCTTCAGAAAAACACTAGCAAACAGGCAAGAAGGAGGGGTGGAGCAACAATGGGGAAACATCAAAACTGCCATCACAGAGGCAACAAGCCTTTGTGTGAAGCAAATAAATCAAAATGAAAGAAAAAAAAAACTATGGTTCTCAAAAGAGGTGGCAGGGAAAGTTAGGGGGGAAAAGACAACATTTTGGAAGTATAAGGAAACACAGAAGGAGCAGGACAGAGAACTGTACTAGTTAAAGCAGAAAGAAGGGGGGAAGGCAGTCAGAATAGTAAAGGCCCAAACTGAGGAAAAGATAGCCAACTCGGTTAAGAAGGGGGATAAAACTTTTCATAGGTACATTAGGGAGCATAGAAAGACAAAGGGAGGGATAGTGAGGCTGAATAAAGGGGACGGTGGGCGGGCAGAAAGGGACAGTGAAAAAGCAGAGATACTGAATGAATACTTCTGCTCAGTATTCACAAAAGAAGAGGAGGGAGAGGTACCTAAGCCAATCAATAGAAGCACTCTGGATGGGGGGTCGATCCCAGTCCTTTTACAGAAGAAAGGGTTCTGAAGGGACTCCTAAAACTGAAGGTGGACAAAGCAATGGGGCCTGATGGGATTCACCCCAGAATTCTAAAAGAATTAAAGGGAGAACTAGTGACACCACTGACTAGCCTTTTTAACAAATCATGGGAGGCTGGTGTGGTACCTGAGGACTGGAGGCGGGAAGATGTGATTCCCCTTCACAAAAGTGGGGAGCAAGACAGAGGCAGGAAACTACAGACCTGTCAGTTTGACCTCAGTAGTAGGGAAAATGGTGGAATCACTTCTGAAGGAAAGAACTGTTGAGTACCTAGAGGCCAGTGGGGCACAGGACCCAAAGCAGCATGGATTCACAGAGGGACGGTCATGTCAGACGAATCTAATCGATTTATTTGACTGGGTGACCAAAGTAGTAAACCAGGGATGGGCTGTGGACATGGCCTACCTAGACTTTAGCAAGGCATTTGACACAGTCCCACACAACAAAAGATTAATAAACAAATCAGCCAGCCTGAGAGTGGGTCCCAGGGTGGTAGCCTGAGTAAAACATTGGTTGAACAACAGGACACAGAAGGTAATAGTAAACGGAGTCCACTCTGAAGAAAAGAGGTCACTAGTGGGGTACTGCAGGGTTCAGTACTGGGTCCGGTCCTTTTTAATGTCTTTATAGGTGACATTGCAGAGGGACTGGAAGGAAAAGTATACCTCTTTGTAGACGACACAAAGATCTGCAACAGGGTTGATACATAAGGGGGGGTAGAAAGGATGAGAAGGGACTTGGCAAGGTTGGAGGAATGGTCAGAAGTATGGAAGCTTGGATTCAATGCAAAGAAATGCAAAGTAATGTACCTGGCAAGGGAAGAGTACACAATGGGGGTGGGGGGAGGTATTAACAACAACAAAAATGGAATGGGACCTGGGGGTAATCATATCAGATGACTTAAAGGTTAGCAAGCAATGTGAGAAGGCAGTAGGATGGCTGGGGGATACTTGGATGTACAGGGAGAGGCATCACCAGTAGAAAACAGGAAGTTGTTATCCCTCTGTACAGACAGTTGGTGAGACCCCATCTGGAGTACTGCATCCAGTTCTGGAGGCCCCATCTCTGCAAGGGCATAGACAGGATGGAGACAGTCCAGAGGAGGGCAACTAAAATGGTGCAGGGTCTGCAACAGAAGCCATACGAGGAGAGACTAAAGGAGCTTAATATGTCTACCCTTGAGGAAAGGAGGGAGAGCGGGGATATGGTAGAAACTTTTAAGTACCTCAAGGGAATCAACAAAGTCCAAGAGGGTAGCATCTTTCAGAAAAAGAGATGTGCAAGAACAAGGGGACACAATTTGAAGATAGAGGGCTGGGATGGCTCAGGGGTAACATGAGGAAGTATTTTTTCACAGAGAGGGGGGTGGACACATGAAGCGGCCTTCCTGAGGAAGTTGTGGGGTCAAAAACCATGGGGGAATTCAAGAATGCATGGGACAGACATGAGGCAATTCTTGTGGGGAAGTAGGAAGAAACAGGCTGTTGGTTAACTAGGATCTGCAGCTTATCCAGTAGGTAGGGAAATGGGCAGACTAGATGGGCCAAGCGGTCCTTATCTGCCGTCAAAGTCTATGTTTCTATGTTACTAGACAGGGGCCAAGCAGCAGACATTCTCTGTCTTGATTTCAGCAAGGCCTTTGACTCTGTGTCCCACAAAAGGTTGTTTAGGAAGTTGGTGGATCTCAGAGTTGGAGAAAAGATGGCCAGATGGTTGAAAAACTGGCTGAGGGACAGAACCCAGAGGGTGGTTGTGTGAGGAGTGTTATCTGGCACCAGAGAGGTAACCAGTGGGGTCCCACAGGGCTCGGTGCTGGGGCCAGTGTTGTTCAATGTCTTCATTGATGACATTGGGGATGGCATTAATGGCAAAATGTGCTTCTTCGTAGATGACGCCAAGCTCTATGGGAGAGTGGACACAGCTGAAGTGATACAGGACCTACAGGAAGATCTAGAAAAGCTGGGGAGGTGGACCAGGATCTGGCAGCTTGGCTTCAATGCCAAGAAATGCAAAGTTATGCATATTGGAGCCAAGAATCCCAGATCAGAGTACTACCTTGGTGGAGTCCAAGTATTTGCATCAGAGGAGGGGAAGGGCCTGGGAGTGATGATCACCAGCAACCAGAAGCACTCCACACAGTGCAAGGAAGCAGCAGCAAAGGCAAACAAGATCCTGGGATGCATATCTAGGGGGATCAGTAGTAGGAGAGAGGAGGTTATACTGCCCTTGTACAGGTCACTGGTAAGGCCACATCTAGAGTATGGAGTTCAGTACTGGTGCCCACACCTCAAAAAGGACATTAACCTGCTGGAGAAGGTCAAGAGGAGGGCTACAAAGATGACAGCCAGTCAGCAGGACAAGGCATATGAGGAGAGGTTGGGGGCACTGAACATGTATTCCCTGGAAGATAGGAGAGAGAGGGGACATGATTGGGACCTTCAAGTACTTGAAAGGGATAAATAAGATTGATAAGGAGAGTCTCTTTAAGCTGAGTGCCAACCATAACACGAGGGTGCACAGTCTTAAGCTGGAGGGTTGGAGGTCTAGAAGGGAAGTCAGGCAGCACTTCTTCACAGAGAGGGTGGTGGACACTTGGAATGCGCTGCTGGAAAAGGTAATTTCATTGAAGACAGTAGGCAGCTTTAAGACAGGCTGGGATAGACATGGGGGAAGGTTAGGGTCATGGGTAGGGAGGATGGGAGGAGTGAGGAGGGAGGGCAGGGACATTATCTCAAGCTGTGGACCCTGCAATACGAGCAGACTTTATAGACCAAATGGCCTTCTTCTGTTGGCTTCTTCGTATGACTGTAATGTTTAGTGAAGGTGTGGAAAGTGCTCCATGTGGCAGCTGCACAGATCTCAGCAGCAGAAACATTGTGAAAACAACCAACAGAAGTGGCCATGCCCCTTGTGGAATGACCATGAATCACTTTAGGAAGTTCATTACCGTACTTCCTGTAACAGATCGTAATACAATGTGCCCATCACTTGAACTGGCACTGTTTCGACACTGGGGTGCACTCTTTCCAAGGACAAATGAAACAGAAAGCTTAGAGGACTTTCTGCAGTCCTTGGTGCAATTAAAATAACATCTGATAATTCTGTGTACATCTCAAGTATAAAGTAATGCTTCCCCTGAATTAGCATACAGTGGGTAATACACTGGAAGGTGGATTGTTTGATTCCAAGTAAATTCAGACACCACCTTTGGTTAAAAGTTAGGATTTGTGTATAAAGATACTTTGTCTTTATGGAAAATCAAACAGGGAGGCTCAAACATTAGAGCCTGTACTGTAGCTCTGAAATCTTTTGAGCTGAAGTGACTGCAACTAAAAACCATGCTTTCCAGGAAAGAAAGTGTATGCCAAAGCTCATGGGTTGGCTCAAAAGAAGCCAAAGTAAGCTTTCCCAAAACAAAATTCAGGTCCCAAGCCAGGACTGGATTTCTAGTGGAGGGTTTCATTCAGGTGTAGTTTACCCCTTAGAAAGTTATGGAACACTTCTAATTGAGCAACCATCCATCCATCCATCCACAGGTGCATGAAAAAGAACAATTACATAAGAACTTACCATAACAGAAGATCTTAGAGAGAATCTCTTTTATCAGGCCACACCTTTGAAACTATACCCACGGCAGCGCTAGGACCACATGGAAACTTTTGCAAACAGTCAGCCAGGGGCCGCCCATGACAAAGACAGGCAACATGTCTACATAAATGTGGTCAGACTCTCCTTTCCTCAGTTCCCCATTGGAGACCATGCTCAGAGGACCTCCCTCTAGGGAACCAGAAGAGATCCCAGCACTCCACATACCAGACAAGACTGAGCACTGGAAAAGACAGCAATGGAGACAGGAGGACAAGGATCCTTTGTTACAACCCCTGAGGGGGAAGGAGGGTGGGACAGCATGACTTGATGAAAGAGATTCTCTCGAAGATCTTCTGTTATGGTCTAAGTTCTTAGGTAACTTTTCTATCTTCTTCGGGGATATCTCTCATCAGGCCACACCTCTGGAACAAATTTCAAGCAGTACCAAAGCTAACAGTCTGTGCTGCTGGAGCCTATAGACTTATGATAACGGGCCCTGTAGCAGCTAGACCAAACCCTGCTTGTGTATGAGAGACAATGCCCAAACTGTAGTGCTTAGCAAAAATGTGGACAGTATTCCATGTGGCAGCTGCACAGATCTCTGCAGTGAAGACATTCCAAAAAGAAGCTACAGATGTGGCCATGCCTCTGGTGGAATGACCAAGAACACCACCAGGAAGTTCCTTACCGTACCTCCTGTAACAGAACATAATACAATGTGCTAGCCATCTGAACACGCACTCTTTAGAAACTGGGGCGCCCTCTTTCCCAGGAGCAAATGAAATAAAAAGCTGCAAGGACTTTCTGCAGTCCTTTGTACAGTATGTATAGTACCTGAGTATTCAATGCACATCTAAGAAATGAAGCAATGCTTCCCCTGGATAGGCATGCCCTGGATAGTAAACTTGCAGGAGTTTGATTTGATTTACAGTAAACTCAGACATCACCTTTGGTATGAATTTAGGATTAGTACATAAAGACATCCTGTCTTTGTGGAAAATCAAACAAGGAAGCTCACACATTAGTCTGCAGCTCTGAAATCATTTGAGCCAAAATGACGGTAACTAAAAATAACGCTTTCCAAGAAAGAAAGCATAAGCCACAAGTCACTGCTGGCTCAAAAGAATCCAGAGTCAGATTTTCCAAAATAAAATTTAAATCCCAAGCCGGGACTGGATTTCAAATGGAGGCTCTTTGTGTAAAGTGCCTCTCAAGAAAGATACGGGCTACCTCCAGCTGAGCAACCATATGGCCATCCACAGGCACATGGAAGGCTGATATAGTAGCTAAGTGCACTTTGACAGAAGAATACTGCAGGCCTGAATCCGATAAGGATAGCAGGTACTCTAGAACCTGATTCACTAGGCAGGTAAATGGATCCAGATTAAGTAAAGCGGCCCATAAAGTAAATTGCTTCTATTTCATGGAGTAAGTGTGTCTAGTGGATGGTTCTCTAGCAGCCACCAGAAAATCTGTCACTTTCTGTGATACCCTAAAGCAAGCTATGGCTATGTTTTCAGGAGACATGCATGCAGATGCATGAACTTCAAGTCCACATGGACTATGGTTCCCTGTTCCTGTGAGAGTAGACCCTTGCATAGGGGCAGAGGTAGTGGGGGTTCCGCTTCCAGCTGTTGCAACAGGTGATACCATATCTGCTGAGGTTATAGGGGAACAATGAGTATTAGAGTTGTCCCCTCCATCTTTAGTTTGAGTAGTTCTCTCTGAATTAGCGGGATGGGAAGGAAGGCATACAGAAACCTTTTTTTCCAAGAGAGAGACAACATGTCTATCCAATAGAACTTCAGGCCCTGGAGCAAGCAGAAACATGGCAGTTTTGAATTGTGTGAGGATGCAAAAAGGTCCAACTCTGGACAACCCCATCTTTTGAATAGGGCATCAACCACCGAGGCCAGCAGTTCCCATTTGTGTATCCTGGACTGTGACCTGCTTAGTTTGTCTGCCAAAATGTTTTGTGTGCCTGTGACAGGTACTGCTGATAGTTTTAGACCATGTTCCACAGCCCAATACCAAACTCTCATTGCTTTCCTGCACAGCAGGTGACAATGAGTTCCCCCTTGTCTGCCGATGTATTGCATCACACTGACATTGTCCATCTGTAGTAACAGAGGACCTGGGAACAAGTGGTTGTGGAAAGCCTGGAGTCCATATAGGACCACTCTCATTTGCAGAATATTTATGTGCAAAGCACACATCAGTGGACAAACCTGCTACCTAGAGCCAAGAGTAGCACCTGAGTTACATGCCAGAGGCTACAGCCCTGACAGAGGCATCAGGATTATCATATGCTGTGTGAATCAAATGTCTCCCCACATTAACTCTTGTTTAGCAGAACCCTCAGGCAAGGCCTGTGCAGCAGCCTTAGCCTTCCTCCAGAGGGTGTTCTAATATTTTATCATATGGGCCTGGCAATTAGCAATACAAAGGCCCAAAAAGGCAGAGGCATATGTACACTTGTCTAGGGCATCCAACCTCCTGGATTCTCTATGAGGAGGAAGGAAGCTGAGGTGTCTAGATGCCCTTGACCTACCATGGCCAGCTGTGACAACCACTGAGTCAGTCTCAGGCTGGTTGGCATAAAAGAGTTTCCAAAAGAGGAAGAATACATTTGGCTGCCTTTCTGGGCACAGCTGGGATATTGTTTGGCCTATGCCAGGCTGCATAAGTGGCATCCTCCAAGGCTGGAAACAGGGGAGGAACCATAGCAGACAGAGATTCTGGCATCTCCAGAAACTCCTGCAGGTTATTTTTGCTCCTCTAAGATGAAGCCCATGGCAGTTTACATTTGCTACATCATGTTAAAACATGGGGGAAACTCAGGAGGCGATCTTGGTGTATTCATAACAGAGTCCTCACTAAAGGAGGAGACTGCACAGCTGGTGCCATGTCCATAGCATAGTCTTCCTCCTCCTCCTTCTCCTCCACTATTAGGTCAGGATTATATTCATATTTGTCATCGATGGGAATGAATGACCATGACGGCGATGTCAGAGGCACAAGAGGAGGTCTATATTGCAAGGTATTAGTTTGCAATATCGATGGGGTGCTTGTAGGAGTTCCTGTGGACAGGCCCCCTGGAACAGGTAGGCCTGGCAGTAGACACTGTATCATGTCTGTAAATGACAGGAGTACTGTCTGTGCATTGGTGCCACTTTAGGAAGTTGGCGCGACTGCAGCAGTCGATGTTGGAGATTGGATTTCCATCGACAATGGGAACGTATTTGCTGTAACAGCCCCGGTAGAACCTACACCAAGCCCCAACCTTGGAGTCTGGTCAACAGTCAGTGGGATGGTAGGCAACACTGCTGGAGTAAATGACACTGAAGTAGAGGTCATACCTGTAGTCTGCAGGGGTGACCTGGGTCTCACCAGGAAGGCCTTTTTCTTGTCCAGTTGCTTGTGCTTGTGGTTCCCTGATGAAGATTTTTCCCAGGACTTTGATGACCACAATTTGCTTGGTGGAGATGGCAACACAGATGTACCCTGAAGCTGCTTCTCCATTACTTTGACAGTCTTCTGGAGGAAGAATTTCTCCAAAGCCCCTTTCCTGTGTCACCTGGTAGTGAAGCCGAACCCCAGCAAATCTCACAGGCTTTCACGTTGTGAGAATCCTAGGAAGCAGACATACACACTGTGTGTGTGTTGTCCTTGCAGGTCTTGCCACCCATGTTTATGTAGACACTGATGCCTGACGGCATCACAGGCAACCCCGGTCTGACTTCTTGTAAAAGTTTCCAAGTGGTCCTTTTGCTGATGTGGGTATAGTTACAAAGGTGTGGCCTGATGAAAGAGATATCCTCAAAGAAGATGCTGAAATAGCAGCTAAATGCCCTTTGAGCGTGGAATACTGAAGACCAGAATCTGGAAGGGACAGCAAGTATTCTAACACTGCATTAACCAGACACATAAAGGGGTCCAACTGTTTGGAAGTGGCCCAGGCCACAATGTAAACCGCTTCCACTTCAAAGAATTAACATGTCTTGTGGAGGGTTTTCTGGTGGTTAGTGTGATACTCCAGATTATGCCACAGCAATGTTTTCAGGAGCCAGGCATGCAGATGTACAGACTTCAGGTCTGGATGGACCAGAGACTCCTTGTCCTATGAAAACCGGCCCTTGCACAGTGGTAAAGGTACTGGTGGTTTCACTGCCAACTGTTAGAGCAGTGGATACCATATCTGCTGAAGCCATAGTGGAGCAATGAGGATGAGGATGGCCCCTCCATCTTCAATTTGAGTAGTACTCTCTGTATTAGAGGAAAGGGAAGGAAGAAAAAAATACTTACCATAGTCATATCGGTTCGTCCAGGGGATACCTCAGTATGCCTGACTAATGCAGTTATGCCAGCTGGGTTCAGTTGCCCTGGAGGTGAAGTTTATGTTAATGATCAAAAATGAATTAGCCTATCAGAATGTATTAAGAGAGAGCTGCCTGCAGGTGTTGCTTTAAGCCAGTCAGATTCGTTTCATAGACTGAAGGACAAAATACTCCCGTTCCTAAACTTAACCTAGTAATATAGAAACATTTTTGGAAAAAGAACAAATAGAAAAGGAAATCACTTATAGACGAACTATATACACCATGTATAAGTGCAAAACATTACACATGTTGAGGCTCCCCAGTAAGACATTTGGCCTATGGTAAGGACTGCAGGGCCATTTTCAGTGAAGTCATGTGAAGTCAAGCATCCTGAGGGATCCCCTGGAAGAAACACTATTACTACGGTAAGAAATTGTTTCATCTCACCCCAGGAATCCCTCAGTGTGCTTGACTAATGCAGACTACAAAGCAGTGTAGTTGCGAGGAGGAAACAGAACCCACTTTGGAAACAGGTTCTGCAGGACTGCAGTGCCAAATCTGGCATCTGATTTGTACTGTACATCCAAGCAGTAGCACTTCATAAAGGTGTGTTCAGTATTTCAGGAAACTGCTGCAGATGTCAAGCAAGGGTACAGTATGTCCCTTGCTGCTGTCACTGAGGCTGCAGAGACTTAGGCGGAATGGACCCAGAGGCTTTGAGGTGACTGACTGCTAACCTTGCTGTAATGTAGGTGAAAGCAAGAGACTATCTAACTAGAGAGAGTCCTCTAAGAGGATGGCCTATGTCTGTGAATCTCACCATAGGTGAGGAAAAAGTTGGTTGTGTGAGGACCTGAGCTGCTTGGTGTGCTCTAGGTAGGAGGTCAGTGCACTTCTGGCATTCAGGCTGTAATGCCTGTGCTCACTAGAAGTGGACTTTTCTGTAAAAAAAATAGGAAATGCAATAGGTTAAGGTGAGATTATGTCACCAATTGGGTAGGAATTTCCTCTTAGTTCTGAAAACTACTTTATCCCTGTGGGGTATAATGTAGTAAGGTTCAGTATATAGAGCTTGCAGCTCTGAAATCCTTCTAGCTGAAGTTATTGCTACTAGGAGCACCGTTTTCCTGGTGACATATTTTAAAATCTGCGGCAGCAATGGATTCAGATGGAGGCTACATGAACTTAGCCACACAGAGGTTCAAATCCCAGGGAGGGGGACAGGTTCCCTGAGTGGGGGGTTGAAGGTGAAGCAGGCCTTTAAGAACTTTTTGAAGATGGAGTGAGAAAATTATAGATTTCTCTTTGCCAGGTGAAAAGAGGCTGAAATGACTGTCAGGTGAACTCTCAGGGATGAGGCTGTAAGGCCTGATGCTTGCAAGTTTACCAAAAAGCCTAGTATAGAGGACAGAATCAGCTTGCAGGGGGGTCAATCTCCCTGCATTACATCAGAAAGAAGTCTTTTCCACTTGGAAGCAGAGGTCTGTAAACCCCCTTTGGGGGCTTACCTTGACAGCCCTGTTTCCTCCCGTTTATCTCCCATTCTTCCCCCTCACAGCCCAAGTTTTATAGTGCTCCCTCAAGTCTCCAAACAGCCCATTATGTTATTTCATCCTAGTTCAGGCTTAAAATGTTAGTCACGATCCTCCGCTGTTTGTTTGCTCCTTGGAGCAAGCGGGAATTATGCATGCGCACTGTGCGCTCATTGATGTGCCGACCCCCGGTTTTGCAGTCGACCGGGGAGTATTTTTGTGGTCCCGGAGCCCTTTTTAAGTTAAATTGGAACCAGTGACCAGAGCCATGCAGTTAAGAAGCCACTGGGGAGATAATGCAAGGGGTCTAAAACCAGGGATAAGATTGAGGGCTCATTAATGAGTATGAGCGCTCATGAATATTAATAAGGTGCTACCCGCTGCTTGGGGAGATTGTATTGAGGTGGCTGCAACAGGGAAACTGGGGAATTATTAAAAAAGAGTAAGCTTGTTTAACAGGGCACAGTTGGAGTTATGTGCCTGTGGGGTTTCTGTTAATAAAACCGATTTCTCTTGGCTGCATCAGACACTGGAATGTGGGGAGCTGTGTTGGACTGCATAGAATTAAATGGAGGCTGACATATTGGTGACACTTTAATACCACTACAGCAGCCAATCAATTGTTTAGGTGCCTGAAAGAGGACCCGAGGGATTCTGGGAGGGGGAGTTTCATTAATTCATGCCCCAGTGAACAATCAGGGAATATTGCTTTCTACGGTTATTGCCAGCTGATAAGCTTGAAGTTCCAATCAGAAGCCTAGATTTTTGAGTGAAAACCAAAGAACTTTCTGGGTTTTAGTCAGTCTGTTCCCTGGCTCTTCTCAAATCAGGAGGATTCTGTGCAAGTGGAATTGGACTGCGAGAGGCCTTGCTCAGGTCTCCGTTGGAGATTGCCAAAGTAAAAAAGGGATTTCCGGAGAAAAGAGAGTGTGAGACTGTGATATTTTCAGATCTCCAGGTATTGTGAACTGTGTTGTCTGGATTGGAGAGGATTTGCTGTTGCAGAGACCCTGCACTGGTAACTTGATCTGATAGAACTGTGCTGTTTCATTTTGGAAGTGGAATCGTTGCGGCAGAGGATCTGTTTTGCAAATTGGGACTCTACAAAAAATTCTGAGGAGGCAAAGCATCTCATGTGCAGGATGCTAGCCAAGATCTGTAAATGTGCTATGAGAACTGAACAAAGTGGCTGAGAGCTGTGTCCCAACTGAATATGAAGAGAAACTGTTGTAGATATTCTAGGACCTGAAAGCACCAAAAGAGAGAGCAGAGTTTGTTTAGTCCTGACCCTCCCACCTGCAGATTGCTGTGGTCTAAGTTTCCATCTGAAGTTGATGCTGAAAGGCTAGCACCCATAGCGGACTGTTGCTGCTGTTTATCCAGGAGAATTGCCTGAGCCAGTTACTGTAACTTGCGGATTCAGTGCAGAGACTGCTGAGGGCTCCTATTACTTGGGAGTCTTCACCCAGAGCGGGGGAGGGAACTAGTTAACCCCTTCCAAGTGGGACCTACTGTCTCAGGAGGTCACCGGCACTTGCTGGGGTGCTAGGGCACCTATGACTCTTGTGGGAAGCCAGGCTATAGAGCTACTCCTGGGTCTGGGCTTTCTGGAGCTGGTGTGGAACTGGCATTGAGCTCTGCAATGGGCCAAAAGCAGCTGAAGGTGACAAGTGGCCAGATCTTCAATCAAGGAGACAAGCTGCCAGACCTGCAAGCAAGATTCCACCTGTCAAAGACACCAAGACATCCACCCTTCTGCTTTTTGCTGTACTAATTGAGTGGAGCTCCACACTCCAGGACACTTGACAATCCCATCTTCAGACGTTGATAAAGTTCTGCAAACCATGAGTACCCAGGACCTGGTTCCTGGATTCTGAAACGGGGGATTGTGATTCTAAATTTAAACCTTTTCTCAACTTTTCAGGGCCCCAACAGGTGGCCAACCCATGACAACATCCAGGCCTGCAACTGATAGGTACTCCATGGACTACTCGGGGTGCAACACTGGTACCAGTGGGGGTGGGCACCAAGGAAGGGACTAGCCTACGGGCCCTAATGTTGTTGTTTATCATTTTGCCATTAACTTTTCTCTTTCATTCCACAGCTATCCCTGTTCCAGGTATCCCTTTTCCTAGCCCTTACCCTAATAAAGCTGTGAGTTAATTGCTGAAATTGCTGTGTCAAGAGAGGTTCATTGCATTTTGGCTTTTGACTGTCTTGTGGTATCTAGTAGGGAAAGGTTGTTGGGGATCCAGTGTGCAGAGCGGCTGGGTGGGGAGGTAAAGTATCCCAGGGGGTTGTACCAACCAGTCACCTGACTCAGTTACAACTTACGCTGGGTGGAGGCACCGCACTATTATTATTTTTAACTAT
The DNA here is from genome assembly GCA_016271365.2 of Neoceratodus forsteri. Taxonomy (NCBI): domain Eukaryota; kingdom Metazoa; phylum Chordata; order Ceratodontiformes; family Ceratodontidae; genus Neoceratodus; species Neoceratodus forsteri. The sequence goes on from CM057451.1 coordinate 23,233,329, forward strand.
GGGAAAGAACCCCCAATTATCACCATAGCAGGCCCCTTAACATGTACATAGGGCAACAGGCAGGGGTAGTAGCCCATTGGCACATGGCACCTGACTACAGGTCTTTTTGGTACTTTTTTGGGGGGGGGCTAATCACAGAATTGTAAGAACTTGTTTAGAATACTGAGAGTCCAGGGACTTTGGCTCAAGTACCAAGCTTTGAGGCGAAGAGACTCTATGCTTGGGTATGTTATGCCTGGTTTAGGCAGGGTCAGGAGACTGTGGGTCAAGGGCTTGTAGGAAGGCCATTTGGCTGCCAGGATAGGGGGCAGAAGCAGCAAGGCTGCCTTGCCCAGTTTGGAGCCACCAGAAATACTGTTGTAGGCTGGCTCCTGAAGTTGAAGAGCACCCTGATGTAACACTGCTGCCATTATACCAAGGGCTACTACCCCTGGCCTGAAACAAGGCTGAGGGGCCAGGTTTCCTATTTTAATTTAAAACTGGTTCTTTTCCAACATAATAAAAATGCATCGTGCCTCCACCCAGAGTATAAATTTACATGGGCTAGAATAAAACCTGGTACAACCCTCTAGGATGCTGTACCCACCCACGATACCATACTGCCACCCCAAACATGATCCAATAACCAAAACCCCACTTTTCAATGTTTCTTGAAATAAAGGCTCATGCTAATGATATGCTCATGACAACAGATATATTTAAGAACAACAGTACTGGGTGCCCAGAAAAAGGTAAAGATTGCAGGGTTCTAATTCAGTCTGGGAACTGGTATTTTGTGCAGGTATTTTAGAAATATGTTTCTGCCATCTAATGCAGCTAGCTAGAGAGCCAGATCAAATATACTCGATACCTCAGAAGGTTGGTGGGTGGCCGTTGTGATTAATGTTTGCCTTTAACTGCAAAATGTTTATTTTTTTCTAATTGTGATGCCAATCTAAACCAAATGCCAATCCAAGCAAACCTACTGTAAATAGCTAACCTCTGCTCCCAATTTTCATATTCCTAATCCTCACTGCATGTAAATAAATTGTTGTTTACTGTTTTTGGCAGAGGGTGAGTCTGTCTACTCATGGTTTGAAGTCATCATCTGACTCTGAGAAGCATTGCTGAGAAAACAGGCAGGAGCTGAGGATGACTCCTGGACAATGGGCTTAGCAGCTTGCATTTTCTGGAAATCTCTCAGCGGGAAGTTGGTGCCCCTTCTCTCTGGGCTTGCAGTCTCAATTGCTACAGACAGGGCTGGGACCAGGGCCAACATGCCTCAGACCTCCACTTCAGGCTATACCCCTCAGGAGGAAGCACATATGGCAGCCCTTAGTTGGTGGCACACTGCCAGGCTGTCTCCCAGGCTGATCTGGAATGGTCACGTTGCATTCAGCATATCTATATTTGGCATATTTATATTAGATCTCCTAATAGCTTGGTGTAGCTACAGTTACTTCAACCATGTGCCAGCGTGGCCAACAAGGTCATTTATACATGCAGATCACAGATGCTCTCTCTGATGGATACTTGTCCCCTAAGGCTAGGGCAACCCAGACTCTCACAGTCTGTGCAAGACAACACACAAGTGCTTCAACATCAGACAGAGCTTGAGGCTTGGCTCTCTACTAATCAGCACACTTGAAACAACAGACGAAGCTTGCGTCAGGGCTCCCCACCACTTAACATGTTTTACTCTGCAGTACATTTGGTCACTGTAGCTTCTCTCAGGCTTAGACACAACATCACAGTCCCTTGTGGTTTTGTGGCATTTGCAGCTCCAACTTGGACTCTCAGAACTTTCACTGGCCTCCCAGGCACTGTCAGGAAAGTTCCATGTGGCTGGGAAACCTCCCTTCATGTCCTGTAGGTAATTCACACAGTCACAATCAATATTTTTACAGACTACTGGACCGCTCTCTGATCACTTGCTCAGATATCCACACATTTCTTCAGCGCTGGTTAAACTCAGGGTGCAGACAAATGTTAGGCACTTCAGGGCCTTCTGGGCTTCCTGGCCCCAAACAGATTTCCTAACAGCTTAACTTTGCAAGTAGGCGTTTACTCACTCAGCAGGATTCATGAGACTTTCTTTTTCTGGAGGTTTCTTCAGCACTGTCACTGCCAAGGCAGAAGCATTTCTTGCAGCTCTCTCACAAATGTGGGCGGATGCTGACTTCTTTTCCACATTTTCCTAATGTGGCAAAGAACTGCTAGCACTGAAGGGCAATTTCTGGCAACCCTAGGCCAGGGAATCTGTTACCTGCAGCCACTTTTTCTCTCAGGCAGAAGACAGAAGATCCCTTCCTGTGGAGGGGCCTTTGCTAAACACACTTGGCCCATTCTCTTAGCTGGGGGTCTGATCCCCCCCTCCCTGTGGAGGGGCTCCCACTCAAACTGAGCTTAGCCTGAAAATCCCTTGGTTTTATGAAGCCCTACTGGTGCTCCCAACTGGCTGAGTCCACTTGTGTGTCCCAAGATGACTGGCTACATCCACTTGTCAGTCTTAAAAATGAATATTCATTAGCCTCCTTCGATGCTTGATAGACCCCCTGTTTTGGCACCTGAATTAGGTCCCTGCATTCCCCTACAAGCCTTTTGCAATATCCCAAGAGTCTCTGGCTCTGTCCCAACAATCCTTGCATTGAAATCCTGGCCTATCTATTGACTGCTGCTTTGCAGTTATGGCTGCCAGTATCCACAGTTCCTTTGCAGTCCAGTACAGTCCCACAAATAAAGTTCTGGTGCAGCCAGTAAACACATATTTACTCAGTCATTGCCCCACTGTTCAATAGCTACTACTGTGCCCTCTCAAATGCTGCTCATATTTAGCTTGTCTCTGCTGCCTACCGCCTGATGCTGCTGCCGAAATATGCAGTCCCTAGGCAGCTGACAGACAGCTTAGAGGAGTCCCAACATTATTATCTAGCGCAGCCAGTACAAATATTTTCTTTTTCTACTTAGCCCCTTTATTTGGTAGCTCCCTTCACTCCCTCTGAAGCGCTCAAACATGTTTACATTTGTCTACCCTTCTATGCCTGTCACTAGCGCTAATATTTAAAGAGCCTTCTTAAGCTAGGACAGATAGCTCATGAATATTAATGTTGCCTCATTAATATTCATGAGTGGGAAGCACACAGTGCACAATACGCTCTTTATTTATAAAATTTTGCTGCTTCTCCAGTCCTGCCCAGGTCAGCAGCCCCCGCCCAGTGCCCTGTGGGGACCTGGACCACTGGAGAAACCACTTGTTGGACCAGCACTGCAGTCAGAAAAAGAAGGGGTGCTCTTTGCCACAAGCGCAGTCGCCAACTGCTCCAAGGAGCACAGTGTGAGCAGCAACCAGTGATCCAGGTTCAACACCCATTGTTGGCCATGATTAAGTGAAGGGGACTGCTGGGGGGCTTCCAGAGGTACAGCTGGACCCAGAGTCATGACGGTGAGATCGGGGGATGCTGAGGGAACCTGCAGGCACGAGGAGGCAACAGGAGGAATGGGCAATTAGGTAAGCACCCATCTGGGGTGGGCGTTACACTGAGAATCAGGGAAAATGGGGGGAAAAGTGTAGGAAATCTGCTTGTCCCATTTAGGGACAGGGGATCCACTGGTACTGAGCAAGTGCCAGAGGCCTATAACAGCTCAGGGAAATCTGATGATTGTGTTTGGGAGGCAAACAGATCCATCTCTGGATTGCCTCACATTTTTAAGATAGTAAACAACTCTTTCTCATTTAGGGACTTGTCATGGTGACCCAGACTGATGGGGCTGAAGGTGTCTGTCAGCATATTGTCCTTGCATGGTAGCTGAATGGCAGCCAGATGCAGGTCCAGGGAATAGGCCAGTGACCAGATCCTCATGGTCTCTGTGCAGACCTTTGGGGATTCTGTGCCCCCTTGCTTATTGATGTATGTGCACGTGGGGTTGTCCAATAAAGTCCAGAGAGCAGTCAGGATCCGATATTTCAAAATTTATTAGAAGCAGAAAAAAATAAAATGGACTTAAAGCAGAACTTGTACATAACTTTCAAAAAAAAAAACATAAGGCACAGGAAATCATATCTTTAACAAGAAAGAAAATTCCTGCCAAAAAGGCACCTAGAATCTGGCTAGACATCTGGTAGGTTTGCCTTCCTACCACACACTGACTCAACATTTCACATTCACCTCCTTTTATACCAGTGGAGGAGCACATGACTTAGTTAGCTCCTCCCCCAACTTGCCTCATAAGAGTGGGTCAACCAGGGCCGCTCAGTCCTATAAAGAGATTGGACTGAGAGGAGCTGGAAGCACTTTACAAGAGAGTTGTAAGTCTAAGGCATTTCTGCATCACATTAGGAGACTTTAGTCCTTTTAAGTTAAACAGTTTTATCTCTCTCCTTTTAACAGTGGCATGCATTGCCTTCTCCCTTTTAAAAGTACTAGTTTAACCTTTTTATTTAAGGAATAAACAAACACCACTTTTCAAATGATTTCTCAGTTATAATTCTGAGGTATAACATAACTCTGAACTTCTCACACTAAAACTAGCACAAAGGCTGTTAATTTGTTCAGAATTCACCAGATAATGAAAACGCCATAACAAACTCTTTTTGGCGTCTTACTTGCGTTCTGCATTGCACAGTCGCTTACGATCGCTTTGTCGCACGATCGACGTCGCGACAGTCGAACTCTCTGTTGCAGGAAAATTAATCAAACAGCTTGTACTGCAAGCACAGAACATTCTAAACATTGGGACTTTATTATTTAGAGAAAATGAGCTGGAAATAAGGAAAGGGACAGAAAGACTGCTCAAAGCTGGTCAAGCATGAGTAGGGGAATGACAGAGAAGGAGCAATAGTAGAAGGAATAGATTAGAAGAGCAGGAGACTGTTGCAACAGATTTTTTTAATATTTTAGCCCACAATGTTCTCAGATTACCTCCAAAACATAGGCAGGTAATTACACATGCTCTGCATCCATGAGAGCATATCCAAGTTCGGTGGGGGGGGAGTCACCGACCCTACCACAATGTAGAACATGGCAATGGTGTTGTCTGCCCTGATTTGGGCATACTGGCATTTTAGCTGGGGTGTAAAGACTTAAGACAGCCAGGTATCCAGCTCTGGGCTCTACAAGATTATGTGACACCTGGACTCCCTGGAAGACTACACTCCAATTATGGAGTGATCCTTGAGATGCACTCCTCATCCCAGGAGGTAGGTGACTATAATGAGGACTGTGGAGGGTTCCTTCTATTAAAGGGGGTTCCCTCCCTGTGGTTGTCCCTGTTCCTGTAGAAGTACAGAGCTTGAAAAGTGTTCTGCTTTGATAGGAAGTCCCTCTTTTAGAGTCAGTGGCTCAACCAAATCCTGACACCTGGGACTGCGAGAGTTGCAGATGCCATGTGGGTCAGAAGTCTGAGGAAGTGCCTGACTGGCCTTGGTTGGCCGGGGACAGACGAGTGTGCCAGGGCATGAAGTTCCTCCACCTTGTCTAGTAGGAGCAGGGTTTGCTGAAGCATTTTATGTGAGGCTGAGGAAGTCTCTGATGCTTTGGGTAAACTTGTCTATTAACCAGCAGACTTCCCAATAGGGGAAGACAGAGGCCTCCTGTCTTCTGAGATGGGCTGGCACTACTACCAGGCACTGCTGTAGAACTGAAGAAAACCTAGTTGTCAAGCTGCAAACTGATAGTGGCCAAAGGGCAGCCTGAGCCCAATATACTTTGAGAGAGGAAAAGAGAGAGAGAGAGAGAGAGAGAGGGCGTGATAGGGAAGTGAAAATCAACATCTCTGAGACCTAGGGAGGCTTGCCAGTCTCCCTTGCCAGGAGGGTGTCACTCCTGAGAGGGTGACCCTCTTGAATTTGGGGTAGACCAGGCCCATTTTTCCTTTTGGAGACAAAGTATCTGAAGTAGAGGCTTTTTTTTTCATTGTGAGAGGGGAAGTCTTTCTACTGCATTTGTTGATAGGGAGATTTTACTTCAAACTGTAACAGAACCTTTTCTGTGTGAGTTAGAAGCTTGAGACTCCTGTGACCCTGCTGTGAGAAAAACATCTTGAACTGCAGGGTAAGATAATGACCCACCACCTCCAGAAGTTACGTGCCATTGATAGAGGTTGTGGACTGCCATCCCCCCTAGCAGCGGGACTCACAAGAATTGCTGAGGGATTGGGTCAGCAAATTTTTGAGCCCTCCTACCTCTTTCTGTGAAGAATCCTCTCATCTGAGAGTAATCCAAAGGCATGGGTATTGTAAGGGTAGAAGACTGAAGGATAGAAGCCTCTACTTGTGTCCTCTCCTCCCTGGGGCTTGTGGGGAGAAGGGGCTTTCTCTTAAGCTGTACTACTGTGAAAGGTGGTTTAAAATTCCTCCAGCTTTTTTCCTACAAGCCTGAATTTTGTCCTCTAAAGGGAATTGCTCTACAGGGGACCCAACAATTTAGTTTGGGTGCCCTGGGAGGGATTGGTGGTTCCCTACTAGTCAGACTCTCTGGGAGAGATGCCCTGAGCCCTAGATCTGAGGCAGAGTCAATGGCATCTATAGCAATATGAAATTGGTATTCTGTAGCTTTAAGGGCAGTTTTAACAGTTTCTGCCCTGTCATGAACAATATTGCATGGAGGTTTTTGGCTGATAGCCACAACAGAGTCCCACAGTGCCTTCTGAAAATGAGCTGCGTACTCTAGGGGTGCATGAGTAACAAATGCAATTTTCCGAATACCACAAATAATGCGCTATTTGTTATTCGGATCCCGAATAACAAATAGTAACGCTATTCATGCCCTGCTATTCAGAAAATGCCATTTACAAAAAAAGAAAGAAAGAAACAGTCCCCCACACTCCTCCCTAGCCCAAATCACTAAATCCAAGCCACCCAGTCATAAAATCCCAACCTTAGTCGTTGGTGGAAGTACAGTGGCCCCCCACCCCCCTCCCCTGTACCCGATCGCCTGACTGCCCACCCACTATGACAGTAATTTATTTCCAGTGTAGTGGTCCCACCCAGGACCCCGACTGCCCAATTACCAACCCGTTATGATAGTAATTTTTTCCATAGTGTAGTGGTCCCACCCCAGTCCCCAATTGTCCAATCATCACCCACCCATTATGACAGCAATTTATTTCCACAGTGTAGTGGTCCCACTCAGGTCCTCGACTGTCCGATTACCCACCCATTATGACAGTAATTTTTTCCGTAGGGTAGTGGTCCCACCCTGTTCCCCAATCACCCAATCATCAACCACCTGTTATAACAGTAATTTATTTTCATAGTGTAGTGGTCCCAACCCGGTCCCCGTTCACCTGACTATCCACTCAAAAGGACAGTAATTTTTTCCATACTGTAGTGGTCCCACCCTGGTCCCTGACTGCCTGATTACCCACCCATAATGACAGTAATGTTTTTTAGTAGTGTAGTGATCCCACTCCGGTCCCCGATAATCACCAACCCGTTACGACAGTAATTTATTTCCATAGTGTAATGGTCCCACCTTGGTCCCCGATCGACCGATCACCCACCCGTTATGAGAGTAATTCTTTCCATAGTGTAGTGGTTCCACCCCAGTTCCCAATCACCTGATCACCCACCTGTAAATGAAAGACACAGTCCTAAAGTGAAGAGTTCCACCTGATAGTAAAGTTATCATTTTTCAATAGTGTAGTGGTCCCCCCAACCCACCACCCACACCCACACCGGTAAGCATATACCACCCCACTTCCCCTGCCCCAGCACAGCCACTTGTTGGTGAGCAGCACAGCCCTCCTCACACCTCCATGGCAGCCCGTCAACTGAACTGTGAATGACAACTTACAGTATACACTACAATCCCATTGGAGTGTCAACCAGTGAGATTGTAGTGTATACTGTAAGCTGTCATTCACAGTTCAGTCGGCACCCATGGAGGTGTGAGGAGGCCTGTGCTGCTTACTGACTGGTGGCCATGCTGGAGTGGGTGGAGAAGGGTGGCATGTGCTTACCATCACACTAGGACCACTGATTCTGATCCCTGTATAATTTTTGTTGTAAATATAAGAAATTAATGTATGATGACTGTGGCAGAGGAAAAGGCTGTCTTACTGGAACTGACACATCAAGACCCCCTAGGGATAGTTCAAAGGACAGGAGGTGGTTTGAGTCTGCAGCTATTTAAAAGGCAATTCCTTTGTTCAATTTTCTTTGAAGGCAGGAACCAAAGTATCCACTTTATAATGCCCTCAGGGAGATCCTTTACTTGCATAGTTGCCAGGAAGGACTTGTGGGGAGGGGTGTCGGAGAGGGGCCAGAATGGACATTGAAGAGGTTTGATGTCTGAGCCAGGGAGGACCCAGATGAATTTGGAAGGTCAAATACACATTCCCAGGAAGCCTTGGGAGGACATCACAGAACCTGTTTATGTGTGTGTGTGTATGTGGCAGAACAAAACCCAGTTCTGACCAGTTACCCTGAGGAGAGGAAATTGAGTATGTCACTTATTTTTTTTTAAATCTTGTTGGGACATCCTGGGTGGTGACATATAACTTTTAATACACCAAGGCAAAGTTTAATGATCTCAGAGAAGAGGCCAGCTCAGAACTCTTTTATCCAACTGAGCAAGCCTTAGAGACACACAAGACAATATTATCTGACTGAGGGAGAATCATCACAGCACTGAAACAGAGTAAGATTAGACCAGTCTGAATGAATGTATGTATTGTAGAAACTTGCACTTTAAACCTATTTGTTTTAAGGCTGTATGTGTTGGGATATATTTTGTTCTGTAATTACTGTTCTGTTTTGATATTTTTAAAGTATAGAGATATTTTTACAATGGAACTGTCTGGAGTGCCTTGACATTTCTTTTTATTTTAGTGGAGCTTTTAAAGGTTATAAGTAACACTGTGTATGGGCTAATTGTATACCAAACTGGGAAATGGACAGAGTTCTCTAAAGTCTTGCATAGAGTTCTAAGGGTTCATTTGAAAGACCTGGTCGGGTGCCCGTAGGCAGATATCTGGCCCCCCAAAGATAGAATTATCTGAGTCTGGTAATTGGGTATGCTAACAAGAGGTTATCAGTTTGAATCCCTCCAGGGCTTGAGACTAAGGTGACTTGAACCCACAAAACAGACAAGAGGGCTACCTTGTTCTGTTCACTGTACACAAATCATATGCCCAGAGGTTGGCACTTTGGGAGTAGAGGGCTGACTGGCTGAGCGAGTTTGTGATAGACTGGTTGGCAGCGGTGGCATAAAATATTTGGTGGTATAAGCTTCATTGTTCAGTGTGTTAGCTTGAAACCGTTCAGCTCACTTGGAAAAAATAAAGGCAGTGTTTTATTTCAAAAGGAAACAAAACTATATCCCTTGACTTACAGTTAAGTTCCCACCCATTTTATTTTTTTTTCTCTGAAGTGCCAGTCAGAATAGTATTAGTAGTGAGGGAAGAAGAAAATGACTTCCGACTACAGCAGGCACACTGTAGATTTCTTAAAGCAGTTGTGCGGGAACAGGGGTGTCCCATTTGGGGTGAAAGCCAGTAAGCAGAACCTCATAGATGGTAGCAGATACCCAGAGCAGTGAGTCACCAACCATGACTGAAAGGGACCACACCTCGAGTGTGGCAGAACTAGTGGCCAATGAGGGGTCCTGAGCCAATGAGGCAGACAGAAGGGCCACTGTCAGTGAAGGGCCACAGCAGCAGGGACAAGTCACCAGTATCCTGAATCTGGAAGTTCTCAGGTTGCAACTTGAGTTTCGCAGGATGGAGCTGGAGTCCCAGGAGAGGAGAGAAAGGGAACAGCGAGAGGCAGATCGTGAGGCAGAGCGACAACAGAGGGAGGTGGACTGTGAGGAACGTGAGAGGCAGAGGAGAAGAGAAAGCGAGAATACAGAGAGGCAGAGAAGAGGAGAGAGGAGCACCAGTGGCAACGCGAACTGGAGAAGCTAAGACTCCAACCAGCTGCACCAGGGCAGGTAAGTAGCTTGGGTTTAACTGGGACTGCAGGACTGGGTTACAAACTGAACTCCAAATTAATAGCAGAGCTTAAGGACGGGGAGGACATGGATGCCTTTTTAAATTCTTTTGAAAAAGTTTGTATTCAGACTAAAATTCCTAGAGAGTCCTGGAGCTTCCAGCTATCAATGCTACTTACCAGAAAAGCTCGGGATGCATTTGGTCAAATGGACAATGAAAATAGCAATGATTACAGCAAGTTAAAAGTTGCAATGTTAAAAAAGTTTGACTTGACTGCTGAATCATACAGAGCTAAATTCCGTAAGCTCAGGAGAAGCCCTGATGTGAGCTACGAGGAGCTAGCCACAAAACAACATCAGTTTTTAAAACATTGGTGGGAAGAAACTGAGGAAAACACTGTTGATAAAACTGAAAATGTGATTTTATTAGAACAGTTTTATTGGGCATATCCAGCGGAGTTAAAAACCTAACTAGAGGACCGAGATCCAAAAACAGTGCAAGAGGCTGCTGAACTCTCGGACTGCTATGCCAAGAGCAGACCTGCTCTGAGAGTGAATGGGGCGAGTGTGGCAGTGCAGAAAGGGAAAAGCGTGCCTTCAGGGCAGCTAAAACCCTCACTGCCTCCACCGAAACCAGTTAGCCCCAGTTTTCAAAGAAAAGATTTCTCTGAAGTAAGAAATGTTTGTTGGTTATGTAAAGAAACTGGGCACATTGCCAGACAGTATCCAAGAAGGGCAAGCAATAATACGCAAAGTGGTACCAGAAAGGAAGAGGGTTGTTTGTGTGTCCCTGGAAGCATGCCAGTGAACATGAGGGAACACATGCACCCAGTCATGGTAAATGGCGTACAGACGCAGGTGTTAAGGGACACAGGGCATCCCTGACATTGGTAAAAGGGGATCTGGTACAGCCTGGTCAGCTTATACCCAACAAATACATAACTGTACAAGGGTTTAATGCCACTGGCCAGTGTTCTCCTGCACTGGGGTGAAACAGGGGGAACTGTGCAATAGGTGGCTGTAGCTAACACATTAGCAGTGGATGTGATCCTGGGTAACAATCTCCAGCAGGGGGTGGTATGTGCAGTTACCTGGAGTCAAGCGGCCAGGGAAAATTGTAGTTCTCTGAGCCCCCCAAAAGCCATTGGGGAAGATACTGAGAGGCTGGTTCCCCAGCCTGTGTCTCCAGAGGGGCAGACTGATAAAAAGGGGGTAGAAATTTCCACAGTAGCAAGTAACCACATAGCTACAGAGGGTTACTCTGAAGAGGGAGGGGTGACCTCTTGTAAGAGGGTTGGGATTGACAGTGATCCTGAGGGCCCTGACGCTAGTGCTGGGGACCCTAGTTTAGCGACTGAAGGGGACCTGTCCTATGCCTTGAAAAGGTGTGAGGGGTTCGCAGCTGCTCAGAGAAGTGACCCTAGTTTAGAGAAGCTGAGGGCTTGGGCAGACTCGGACAGTGCACAGGGAGGTGACGGCAGACATAAGATTTATTGGGAAAATGGGCTTATGTATACACAGGCAGTACAGACGGGGGGGATGCTAGGCAGGCAGCTTGTCATTCCCCAGGGATATCGTGAGCAGTTGCTCAAGGTTGCCCGTGTTATTCCCTTGTCTGGTCATCTGGGAATCACACGCACAATGCAGCAGTTGGCCCAGAATTTCTTCTGGCCTAATTTCACCCAGCAGGTGAAGGAGTATTGCAGGTCTTGTCACTGGTGCCAAGAAATAGGGAAGGCGGGCAAGAAAACCCAAGTTGCCCTGATCCCCTTGCCCATAGTGGAGGAGTCAATCTAGAGGGTGGGAATGGATATTGTGGGGTCTTTAAATACCCACAGCTCCTCAGGGAAAAGGTTCACCCTGACTGTGGTGGATTATGCCACCCGGTATCCAGAGGCAGTCGCCCTATCCTCTCTGAGGACAGACAAAGTGGAAGATGCCTTGCTTGGGATTTTCTCCTGTGTTGGGTTTCCACAGGAGGTAATCACTGATCAAGGGGGTTCCTTCAAGTTGGACCTAATGAAATGTTTATGGAAGAAGTGTGGAGTGGTGCAGAGATGCATGACACCGTATCACCCAGAAGCCAATGGGCTTGTGGAACGCTTCAATGGTACCCATAAGTCAATGCTCCGGGTGTTTGCTGAACAGCATGGGTGGGACTGGGAGAAATACCTTCCCCACCTGTTGTTCGCATACAGGGAGGTGCCCCAAGAGTCAACAGGATTTTCCCCCTTCGAACTCCAGTGTGGACGCCGGGTACGTGGGCCACTAGACTTGATCCGGGAGGACTGGGAAGGCAAGTACGCCATCCAGGGAACTCCCATTGTGGACTACATCCTAAGGTTTAGGGACAGGCTGAAGGAGCTTGTGGGGACAGCCCAGAGCAACCTGGCAGCTGCCCAACAGAAACAAAAAGTATGGTACGACCGCAGAGCCAGAGCTCACTCGGACATGGTGGGTCAGGAAGTCATGGTCCTTATTCCGGTCTGGAAAAACAAGCTGCAAGCTGAGTGGGCAGGACCGTACAGAATGGTTAGGAAGGTAAATGACGTAAACTACATTGTGGAGTTACCTGACTGTAGACAGACAGAAAGGATGTACCATGTCAACGTGATGAAGCCATATGCAAATAGGGCTGACATGGTGTTCGCAGTGTGTAGTCATGGGAAGGGGACGGACAAAGGAGACCCCCTTCTGGATTTGCTGGAAGAGAGTAAGCGGGAATCCTCTGTGAAGGCAGTAAAACTGTCTCCCCAGCTGACCCCGGGACAGATCCAGAAAGTGAGGGAGGTTTTAGCAGACTTTGCCCCCTTGTTTAGCGCCAAGCCTGGACTAACCCCCTTAGCAAAACACAATGTGGAGACAGGGACACAGACGCCCATACGGCGGACAGCATATCAGGTGTCAGAGGCTGTCCAAAAGGACATTAGGAGGAAAGTGGAGGAGATGCTGGATTTAGGGGTAATCCAGAGATCCCACAGTCCCTGGGCCTCACCCGTAGTCCTTGTACCCAAGCCAGATAGCTCAACTCATTTCTGTGTAGACTATCGTGGACTGAATGCAGTCACGAAGTCAGATGCCCACCCGATGCCCTGGACGGACGAACTCCCGGACAAGTTGGGGGGGGCGACCTACGTTATGACCATTAACCTGACAAAGGGGTATTGGCAGGTAGAGTTGACGGACAGAGCTAGGGAGAGGTCGGCCTTCATCACTCCGATAGGCTTATTTGAGTTCAAAGTAATGCCTTTCCGAATAAAGAACACCCCGGCCACTTTCCAAAGGTTGGTGAACCAGGTGTTAAATTGTGCTAAGGAGTACGCCATGGTGTACCTCGATGACACTGCCATCTTCAGTACCAGCTGGGAGGAACACCTGTCACACCTTAGGGAAGTACTAGGCAGAATACAGAGAGTCGGGCTCACTGTCAAAGCTGAGAAGTGCCAGTTGGCCATGGGAGTAGTGGCATACCTCGGGTATGTGGTAGGCCATAGACAGCTCTGTCCTAACCAGATAAAAATAGAGGTAATACAGGCATGGCCCAGACCAGAAACTCAGAAGCAGGTCAGGAGTTTTCTCGGGACAGCAGTGTACTACAGAAAGTTTGTACCTAATTACAGTGCCCTGGCTGTTCCCCGATCTGACCTGACAAAGAAACGGATGCCCAAGAAAATTACCTGGGGTCCAGCCTGTGAGGATGCCTTTACCAAACTGAAGAAGGCACTGTGCAGTGCTCCTGTTTTGACAAGTCTGGACTATAGCAAAACTTTTATAGTTCAGACGGACGCCTCAGACATGGGTATTGGGGCAGTATTAAGCCAGACATCCAGCAAAGGGAGGGACCACCCCATGGCCTACCTGAGCCGAAAGCTGCTCCCCAGGGAACAAGCATACTTCACTGTGGAATGGGAGTGTCTTGCCCTAGTGTGGGCCCTAAAGAAACTGGAGCCATACTTGTATGGGCAGCCTTTTGTGGTGCAGACTGACCACAACCCCCTGGTCTGGTTGACACAGATGGGGAAAAACAATGGCAGACTGCTCAGATGGAGTCTTGCTTTACAACGGTATGATTTTAAAAACATACATAGGGTCAGAGCCAAGAATAAGAACTCAGATGGGTTGTCCCGTGTGTATGAGGGATGAACTGATTTGGGAAGCTCATCCCATGTAGGGGATAGATCCCCCAAATTCAGTCTAGGTGGGGAGGAATTGTCACACTTGGACCACTGATTCTGATCCCTGTATAATTTTTGTTGTAAATATAAGAAATTAATGTATGATGACTATGGCAGAGGAAAAGGCTGTCTTACTGGAACCGACACATCAAGACCCCCCAGGGATAGTTCAAAGGACAAGAGGTGGTTTGAGTCTGCAGCTATTTAAAAGGCAATTCCTTTGTTCAATTTTCTTTGAAGGCAGAAACCAACGTATCCACTTAATAATACCCTCAGGTTGATCCCTTGACTTGCATAGTTGCCAGGAAGGACTTGTGGGGAGGGGTGTCAGAGAGGGGCCAGAATGGACATTGAAGAGGTTTGATGACTGAGCCAGGGAGTACCCAGACAAATTTGGAAGGTCAAATACACATTCCCAGGAAGCCTTGGGAGGACATCACAGAACCTATTCATATGTGTGTGTGTGTGTGTGTGGCAGAACAAAAAACAGTTCTGATCAGTTACCCTGAGGAGAGGAAATTGAGTATGTCACTTATTTTTTTTTTAAATCTTGTTGGGACATCCTGGGTGGTGACATATAACTTTTAATACACCAAGGTGGAGTTTAATGATCTCAGAGAGGAGGCCGGCTCAGAACTCTTTTATCCAACTGAGCAAGCCTTAGAGACACACAAGACAATATTATCTGACTGAGGGAGAATCATCACAGCACTGAAACAGAGTAAGATTAGACCAGTCTGAATGTATGTATTGTAGAAACTTGCACTTTAAACCTATTTGTTTTAAGGCTGTATGTGTTGGGATATATTTTGTTCTGTAATTATTGTTCTGTTTTGATATTTTTAAAGTAAAGAGATGTTTTTACAACGGAACTGTCTGGAGTGCCTTGACATTTCTTTTTATTTAAGTGGAGCTTTTAAAGGTTCTAAGTAAAACTGTGTATGGGCTTATTGTATACCAAACTGGGAAATGGATAGAGGTCTCTAAAGTCTTGCATAGAGTTCTAAGGGTTCATTTGAAAGACCTGGTTGGGTGCCAGTAGGCAAAGATATCTGGCCCCCTGAAGACAGAATTATCTCAGCCTGATAATTGAGTATGCTAACAAGAGGTTATCAGTTTGAATCCCTCCAGGGCTTGAGACGAAGGTTACTTGAACCCACAAAACAGACAAGAGGGCTACCTTGTTCTGTTCACTGTACACAAATCATACACTCAGAGGTTGCCACTTTGGGAGTAGAGGGCTGGCCAGCTCAGCGAGTTTGTGACACTTACCAGTGTGGGTGGGAGGTTGGGGGGACCACTACACTACGGAAAAATTATAACTTTGCTGTCGGGTGGGAGATCGGGCTATGAAGTGGGACTCTTCACTACAGGACTGTGTCTTTCATTTACAGGTGGATGATCGGGCAATCAGGGACCAGGGTGGGACCACTACACTACAGAAAAAATTATTGTCACAACAGGTGGGTGCTTGGATGATCAGGGACCAGGGTGGGACAACTACACAAAGGAAAAAATTACTGTCATAACGGGTGGGTAGTCAGGTGAACGGGGACCGGGTTGGGATCACTACACTATGGAAACAGATTACTGTCATAATGGTGGGTAATTGGCCGATTGGGGACCGGGGCTGGGGCCACTACACTACGGAAAAAAGTACTGTCATAACAGGTGGGTAACGAATAGTAACACTATTCATGCCCTGCTATTCAGAAAATATGATTTACAAATAAAGAAACAGTCCTCCACACTCCTCCCTAGCCCAAATCACTAAATCCAAGCCCCCCAAGTCATAAAATCCCAAACCCTAGTGGTTGGTGGAGGTACTGCTGCCCCACCCCCTTCCCTCTACCTGATTGCCTGATTGCCCACCCATTATGACAGTAATTTATTTCCAGTGTAGTGGTCCCACCCAGGACCCCGACTGCCCAATTACCCACCCGTTATGACAGTAATTTTTTCCATAGTGTAGTGGTTCCATCCTGGTCCCCAACTGCCCGATCATCACCCACCCATTATGACAGCAATTTATTTCCACAGTGTAGTGGTCCCACTCAGGTCCTCGACTGCCTGATTATCCACCCATAATGACAGTAATTTATTTCCAATATAGTGGTCCCACCCAGGACCCCGACTGCCCGATTACCCACCCGATATGACAGTACTTTTTTCCATAGTGTAGTGGTTCCACCCCAGTCCCCAATTGCCCGATCATCACCCACCCACTGTGACAGCAATTTATTTCCACAGTGTAGTGGTCCCACTCTGGTCCCTGATCGCCGATTACCCACCCATTATGACAGTAATTTTTTCCATAAGGTAGTGGTCCCACCCTGTTCCCCAATCACCCGACCATCAACCACCTGTTTTAACAGTAATTTATTTTCGTAGTGTAGTGGTCCCGACCCGGTCCCCATTCACCCGACTACCCACCCGTTATGACAGTAATTTTTTCCACAGTGTAGTGGTCCCACCCTAGTCCCTGACTGCCTGATTACCCACCTATTATGACAGTAATTTTTTTCCATAGTGTAGTGATCCCTCTCCAGTCTCCAATAATCACCAACCCGTTATGACAGTAATTTATTTCCACAGTGTTGTGGTCCCACCCTGGTCCCTGATCACCTGATCACCCACCTGTTATGAGAGTAATTTTTTCCATAGTGTAGTGGTTCCACCCCAGTCCCCAATCACCTGATCACCCACCTGTAAATGAAAGACACAGTCCTAAAGTGAAGAGTTCCACCTGATAGTAAAGTTATCATTTTTCAATAGTGTAGTGGTCCCCCAACCCACCACCCACACCCACACCAGTAAGCCTGTGCTGCTTACTGACTGGTGCCCGTGCTGGAGTGGGTGGAGAAGGGTGGTATGTGCTTACCAGTGTGGGTGGGGGGTTGGGGGGACCACTACACTATGGAAAAATGATAACTTTACTGTCGGGTGGGAGATCAGGCTATCGGGTGGGACTCTTCACTACTGGATTGTGTCTTTCATTTACAGGTGGATGATTGGGCAATCGGGGACCAGGATGGGACCACTACACTATAGAAAAAATTACTGTCACAACGGGTGGGTGATCGGATGATCAGGGACCAGGGTGGGACAACTACACAATGGAAAAAGATTACTGTCATAATGGGTGGGTAATCAGGCAATCAGGGACCAGGATGGGACCCCTACACTATGGAAATAGATTACTGTCACAATGGTGGGTAACTGGGTGATTGGGAACCAGGGGGTGGGGCCACTACACTATGGAAAAAAGTACTGTCATAACAGGTGGGTAATGAATAGTAACACTATTCATGCCCTGCTATTCAGAAAATGTAATTTACAAAAAAAAAAAAAGAAACAGTCCTCCACACTCCTCCCTAGACCAAATCACTAAATCCAAGCCCCCCCCCAAGTCATAAAATCCCAACCCTAGTGGTTGGTGGAGGTACTGCGACCCCCACCCCCTTCCCTGTACCCGATCACCTGATTGCCCACCCATTATGACAGTAATTTATTTCCAGTGTAGTGGTCCCACCCAGGACCTCAACTGCCCGATTACGCACCTGTTATGATAGTAATTTTTTCCATGGTGTAGTGGTCCCACCCCGGTCCCCAATTGTCCGATCATCACCCACCCATTATGACAGCAATTTATTTCCACAGTGTAGTAGTCCCACTCAGGTTCTCGACTGCCCGATTACCCACCCATTATGACAGTAATTTTTTCCGTAAGGTAGTGGTCCCACCCTGTTCCCCAATCACCCGATCATCAACCACCTGTTATAATAGTAATTTATTTTCATAGTCTAGTGGTCCCAACCCAGTCCCCGTTCACCCGACTACCCACCCGTTATGACAGTAATTTTTTCCACAGTGTAGTGGTCCCACCTGCTACCCGACTGCCTGATTACCCATCCGTTATGACACTAATTTGTTTCCGTAGTGTAGTGATCCCACTCCAGTCCCCAATAATCACCAACCTGTTATGACAGTAATTTATTTCCATAGTGTAGTGGTCCCACCCCGGTCCCTGATCACCCGATCACCCACTCGTTATGAGAGTAATTTTTTCCATAGTGTAGTGGTTCCACCCCAGTCCCCAATCTCCTGATCACCCACCTGTAAATGAAAGACACAGTCCTAAAGTGAAGAGTTCCACCTGATAGTAAAGTTATCATTTTTCAATAGTGTAGTGGTCCCCCAACCCAAGACCCACACCCACACCAGTAAGCATATACCACCCTGCTTCCCCTGCCCCAGCACTGCCGCTGGTCAGTGAGCAACACAGCCCTCCTCACACCTCCACGGCAGCCCGTCGACTGAACTGTGAATGACAGCCTACAGTATACACTACAATCCCATTGTGGTGTCAACCAGTGAGATTGTTGTGTATACTATAAGCTGTCACTCACAGTTCAGTCGGCACCCATGGAGGTGTGAGGAGGCCTGTGCTGCTTACTGACTGGGGGCCATGCTAGAGTGGGTGGAGAAGGGTGGTATGTGCTTACCAGTGTGGGTGGGGGGCAGGGATCGACAAATCCCATAGCCCGACATCCCGGGCTACCATGTAATGCTCCCGGACGAGCACTTTGAGTGGCATAGGTTGTCCACGGACAACCAAATTAGAACTGGCTACCTGGCTTTTTTTTTTGTTTGTTTTTAAACTGCTGTGTGTGGTTTCTGCCACTAGATGTCCTCAGACTGAGTCAGCTCGTTCCTCTGAGTGGGGTGACGGTCGCATGATCACGAGTCCAGTGTCCCACGTGGTGTATGTTGCCAGCACAAGGAACTCCGTGTTCACGAAGAAGAAGGAGGAGGGAGCCAAGGGGTCCACAATGCTGTTCCCCCCATCCAGCCCCTCGTCACCAGCGACTATACCAGCCACCCTCCCTTCTCTAGTCCCCTGGAAAATGTCCCCTACAATATGAATTAGGTGACTGAATGATTGAGCACGTGCTTGTACAAGCACACGCTCATTCATCATCACCAGCTCAGTCGGGCTGCCGGCCATGGAGGTCTGAGCCTGTGGCTTGCTCAGGGCCGGGGCTGGGGGAGCAGGGTGTTGTGGGATTGCCTGATGAGGTGCTGCGGTGGGGGGTCCACTAGACACCAAAAGGGAAAATTATAATTTTTTTTTTTTAGATTGGGACCGCAGTTATCTGGTGGGGAGGGGGACCACTAGACACCAGGGATTTATGACTTGGGCGGGAGGGGTGCTTGGATTTAGTGATTTGGGCTGGGGAGGAGGATGACTGTTAATTTTCCTTTTTTTTTAATTACATCTCCTCCTTTAACGAATACCTGAATATTTGGGCCCCCAAACAGAATATTCAACTGAATATTTGAAATAAGGTATCTGCACACCTCTAGTGTACGCCCTATGAGTAGAAAGGTGGTGGTGTAAGATATCTTACCCCTAGCATCCAGTATCCTATACTCTTTTTCTGGATGCTGGAGAAAAAGGGCACCTTAGCCCTGTCATAGGTTGCAGCCTGCATGACTCCTTCATGGTCTAAAAGTATGAAAAAGTACCCAGCATTTGTCTTATCTAGCTAGTACTTCATATATATATATATATATATATATATATACATATATATATATATATATATATATATATACAGTATATATATATATACATATACATATACAAGTATATAAGTAAACAGTATGAGTTTATGTGGAAACAGGCGCCTCACTCATTGTGCCAAGCTCACTTCTAAATTTTGGTTAGAAGAACTTCCCTCCTACCTGTCATGCTCGCTCTCTTCCCCACCTACCCCCTCCCACTCCCTCAGATCCTCTGACACTCACATTTTGTTGGTCCCCCGTTGTACCACTCTCATCAGTCAGTCAGGCTTTACCCTTCATTTCCTGCTAATCTGGAACTCCCCTACCCCCAAATATGGCACTCCTCCTCCTCCTCCTCCCACTCCCTTGCCTCTGCCTTACATAACTTTCTCTCATCTAACTGCTCCTGCTTTAACCCTCGTTAACTGTCCTCCTATGCCTCTGCTCCTCTCCATGACGCACATCACCTATTAAACCTTCCATCCCCCCCAGCCTGTGCCTCAGCACGCTCTCTTCTCCCTTCATCGCTATGTACTATGTTCCTCCGATATGCCACTTGTAATTAAATACATATTTTACAGGTATGATATAGTTTACTGTCTGTTATGTCACAAATGCGACTGTATGATTATTTATGATATTTTTAACTGTATGACTTGTTACAAATGTAATTGAATGCTTAATTTCTTGTATATTTTAAATGTTAAACTGTATGTCTAATTCTTCATCCAATTGTATCCCCCAGGACGCACAGGAGAGAAAACTTGTTGTTCAGTGTGCCTTCCTGGTCAAACATTTCAATAAATAAACAAATAATATATATATAGATAGTGTGTAATGTATAATGTATATATATATATATATATATATATAGAGAGAGAGAGAGAGAGAGATCTACCCCAGGGATGGAAGTGGGATTCTGGAGAAACTTAAGAAAGCCCTACACAGGGAATTATGAACTGGAAGAAGTAGCCCTTTTTTTTCTTTTTTGTTGGAGAAGGGAGACCCATCATATCCAAAGGTCTGTCTCCTCATCTTCTTCAGTGGCTTTCTGAATATGGAGATCACAAGAGTTGGACACATGTGTAATGAAAGGAAAAATCCTTCTGGCCAGGGGAAGGAAAGACAAAATTTTGTCAGGGGATACTTGGGCTCTGAGGGTTTCCCTCCTCTTCATAAACATCTCTCAAGAAAAGACCCTGCCAGAATCAGAGTCAGAGGAAATAGGTGAGGAGGATTAGCTGGGGAATCAGGGACTACCCACAGCTTGAATGGATATTATATAGTTGCCAAGCCTTTGTAATGCCCTCCGCAGAGGACATATTTTATTGTAACACTGGCGAGACGCCAGACCACTGGCGAGACGCCAGACACACCACTGCCCCTTCCACTGAGAAGCAAAGGGAGGCCCTTTACTTCTCAGCGGGAGGGGCAGTGGTATGTCTTTCTTTCTTTTTTTTGATACGGCAGGCACTGGATCAGGAACTTGCTGTGAATGTCTTTTTCTTTTTGGCTTGGTCATTATTATTTTTAACAGACTTATTTTCTATGGGGTTCTTGGAGGACCTGTCTTTATTATTATGATGAGAAGAGGAACCCCTCTTCTGAATTTTTAATAAGGTGGAGAGGCAGACTGAAAAGCCATTATTTTCAGTCCTGAGGCTGCTTTCTACTGAGCAATTTAAAGTGTGAAAAGTCATAGAGAAAAAGAGTAACTGGTCCCAAGTACCTAAATGAGGACTGTGGCAGTCTGCCTTGCCACAATGTAATGCTTAGACAATTTTAAGAAAAAGGGGGACCAGTCTGACTATGGATCTACCTGACCTGACAATTTGTCAGGAGACCCAGAGAATTTGTTCCACAAAAAGAAAACTATAGCAGGTTCCCAGCGCTCTGGAACCATGGAATACATGGCTTCCAGCCGAGAAAAATAAAGAAATATGGAAGAATATCGCAGAATACCCTAAAAATGGGTATCCACAGATAAAATAATGTTAAAATATAAACTCTGCATTATTTTTTACCTCAGACACAATATTTTTCAGTCAGACAAAAGCGCAGGAATGTGAAAAAAGAGGCGATTTTCCGTGGCTCCTGGGAACTAAAGAGCCACAGAAAACACACTAAACAAGCATTTGTCAATGCCGAATGTTTCCTTGCTGTTATTAGCATTGGACGTGCAGGAGTTAGACAGATGCAGAATAGGAATGGCAGTACTGAACTCATGCCAACCGCACCTACACCCTGCAGAGATGGACAGGCATTGGGTTGTGCCTTTGGGTCGTCACCCATAATGCTCACGGCATTTCACCTCACCCTATCCTGCAGACCGACAAGTGTTGAGGTGTGCCTTGGGGTGTTTAGCTTTACAGTCACCCCATTTCATAAGGACATATGCTGAAATGGGTGCAGTATAGGAGAATGGGGTGAACTCCGGGGCTGAAGAGTCCAAGGCACACCTCAATGCCTGTCGCTGGCTTCAAGGTGGGGAATGGGGGTGGAATAGCTTGAGCATTACAGACGGCAATCCAAAGGCACACCCCTGACACCTGTCAGTCTGTACAGGGTGGGACATTATGGTTAGAAACCCTAACGCCCCAGGAGTTTGTTGGTATTTGCACTACAAATTTTCAACATGGCCTTGAAACACGGTGATTTATTGGAATTATTTCACCACATTTTCAACATAGGCATTTTGTGACCTCTGCTCATGAACACTGTCACTATGATTTTCTTAATCTGTCCCGAACATTGATTTCCCACAGTGACCGCGCCATCGTGCGCCAGATGTGTAAAAACACATTTTGGGCAGGATGTGAAAAATGGCAGCTGCACTGTTCATAAGGATGTGTGCAGAATTGACAATGTTGAAAATCTTGAGTGAAAATATTACAAATTCTCGAAGTTACGAGTATGCGTTGAAACAGCACAATGCACACTCCTAACAATCATTTTATGAACTTTTTTCACCAAATTTTCAACATAGGGATTTTGGGACCTCTGCTCATGAACAGTGTCACTATGATTTTCTTAATCTGTCCTGAACACTGATTTCCCACAGTGACCGCGTTATTCTGCGCCGGAAGTGCGACAACACATTTTGGCCAGGATGTGAAAAATGACAGCTGTACTGTTCATAAGGAGGTGTAAAAAAATGCCAATGTTGAAAATCTGGAGTGAAAATATTACAAATTTGCGAAGTTACGAGTGTGTGTGGAAACTGTGAATTGCATGCTCGTAACACAGTAATTTTTAAATTTTTCACCAAATTTGCAACATAGGATTTTTGGGAGCCTACCTCATGAACAGTGACACTATTGTTTCATTAACTGGTCCCAAGAGGTGATTCCACGCAGTGACTGCGAAATCACCTTTCAGGAAAAAATAACCAGATGACAATCACTGAATTCATGAGATGGGGTCCCAAGAACCCCATGCTGAAAATTTGGTGCCAAAAGTCGTGAGAATGGTTGAGATATCCACATAAGTTGAAATGCCATTATACAGCTTACCGGCATTTCTTCAGTTCGCGGTCGACTTTGAAGAGTGCAGACGTGTTCCCGGTTCACCAAAGATCGTCGAGCCGGGCTCCAGAGGTAAGTATGGGGGGAGGGGTGTGGGGAGCTGGGGTGCATGAAGGGTAGTGTGGGTTGGGGGGGGCACCTCTGACAGCAGAAGGAGCATTTTCTTTTACAGGTTGTAAAAAATAAATAAAACAACATGGGAAGGTTTTCTTTTTATACAAGTACTTTGGCATGCTGGGGTGGGCTCCCAGCGTGCCACCTGGGTGTTTGTTGGGGGAGGCTGTAGCCGACGGGGATTGGGCACCACATCAACACAAAGTGTTTGGAGGGGCGCATGAGCTGAGGGGGATTGGGCACCCCCTTCAGCACACAACAAATGGGGGGGGACATTATGCAAAGGAGAATTGGGCTCCCCCATTGGCAAATGAACTTGGGAGGGGCATGCCGACAGGGTGCTTGGGCATCCCTGTCGGCTTTCATGGGGACTGTGAGAGGTGGATGGTGATAGCCGCTGCCATGTTAATTTAAAACAAATATAGGGACATTATGCTGACGGGGATTGGGCTACCCCATCAGCAAATTAACTGGGGAGGGGGCATGCCAACAGGGGGATTGGGCACCCCCATTGGCTTTCATGAGGACTGTGAGAGGCAGTGGCTGTCTGTTGGCTTCCGTGGGGATTGTGAGAGGTGGATGGTGATAGCCGCCACCGTGTTTATTGAAATGGGACACCAGACAAGGCAAGCTGTAATTCGTTGCTGTAATAAGGGACCACCCCAGCAGCAAAAACAGCTGATTGTTAATGATGGGGCGCTCCCTGATTGCAGCAGCGAGTTTCTTTCAAGTTGATGGCACGCTACAATACTGTTGTCATTGATGGCATGCTCCTCTATTGGCGCCACAGAGACCAGCCCCAAAATGAACTACTGACATTGGCTACAACACTGCCGCATCTCCACAACTCGCTACTACAGCGAGCTGCTGCAGTATATTTCTTGTGCATGTGCACAAGCAAACATGAAAACACATCTCACCAGAAGACTCTAGGCCCTGGAGCAAGTGAACAAAAATGTGGCAGTTTTGTGTTGTGTAGGAATACAAAAAGATACAACTCTGGGTGACCCTATATTGTGAAAAGGTCTTCCATTACTGTGGTCAGCAGTTCCCATTCATGCACACTGAACTGTGACCTGCTTAATTTGTCCACTAAGACATTTTGGACACCTGGAAGATGGATGGCTGACAGTTCTAGGCCATGTTCCAGAGCCCAATACCATAATCTCATTGCTTCTCTGTATATTGGGTAAGAATGAGTCCCCCCTTGTTTGCTGATATAATGCATGACATAGACATTGTCCCTCTGTATTAAGAGAAGATTTGGAGTCAGGTGCTCCTGAAATGGCTGGAGACTGTATAAGACAGTTCTTATCTCCAGGACATTTATATGCAATCTTGCTTCCACCTGGGTCCAGGTACCGTGTATCTGATGCGGGACCAGGTGTGCGCCACACCAGGAGCCCGAGGCATCTGTGGCAAGAATCTATGTTGGGGTCAAAAGCAGGAATGGAACCTCTTGTAGTAAGTTGTTGTGATCCACCCACCACATTACTGCTTTTCTCAAGGAAGAGGTAACTAGCACTTGCTGGTCTACAACAGGTCATCATTCTGCTGGTCCCAGTGGACTCTCAAGGTCCATTGAGGAATCCATGTATGCAAGCATGCCAGTGCCACAGTAACAATGCCTGCTGCCATTAGTCCCAGCAACACCATCTGGGCTTGGCTATGAGGCATTTAGCCCTGACCACAGGCTGGAATGCACAACCCCAAACTGTGTCCATTGCCCCTATCTACCGCAGTCTTTGACAGGGGGTTAGTACTGATTTCGGCAGATTGACTGTCACTCCTAGGTTGTTGAACAGTTTCCTGGTTTGAGCCATGGTGTGAAGTAGTTGGGCAATGGAATGGGCCATTAAAGGAAACTACACCCTTGTACCTTGTAAATTTTGTTTCCATATCAGCAGACAACATATTTCCTGCAGCTGTTGGGGATACACATGTTTGAAACATAGAAACATAGAAGTTGTTGGCGGATAAGGACCACTTGGCCCACCTAGTCTGCCTAAATTCTCTACCTATAGTGCCTCCGGAGACCCTACTTGGACTCCCCCATACCCCCCCTTGCCTCTCCGATTCCCTTGTGTCTATCCCATGCAGTCTTAAATCCTGTGACTGTTCTAGCCCCCACCACTGCCACTGGGAGGCTGTTCCAAACGTCCACCACCCTCTCCACGAAGAAGTACTCCCTCACATTTCCTCGGAACCCCCACCCATCTTCACATTGTGACCCCTTGTTTGCTTAAGTTTGGTCTCACTGTTCATGCTAATCTCCAGTAACTATCCTGGAGGTCTCTATTTCATGGCTTTTGAAATCTCATTGTCCATGAGAGCTGCATTAGCATCTGAGAACATGATGTCACAGTACCCATTTATATCATGCATTTCTATGCTGAAAGTACAAATATACTGAAACAACTCTCTGGAAACACACACATTGAATGCATTTTAATGGTAAAATCCTACATTACAGCTCAGACAATTTGCAAGACTTACTGAAGGTAAATGTGGCACTTCACACTTTACTGTAACTTGTCGTGTTCTACTCTAATTAAGCAGTCACACTGTTGAGACTAAAGGTTGCCAACACATCATGTTCTCATATGCTAATGCAGCTGTCAGGGACAATGATATTTCAACACCCAAAAAATGGAGACCCACAGGACAGTTACAGGAACTAGTATGAACAGTTAAAATAAACTGAAGCAATCACATATATCCCTGACGGCTACACGAAAAGAGTTATCAGTTGACATGGAAACAAATAAAATTTACAAGACATAAGGGCATAGTTTTCCTTTAAGAGCCAATTGTCCAGGTAGGGAAACAGATACAGGCCTTCTCTGTGAGGGCTGCTGCTACTACTGCCAAGCTTTTCGTATACACTGTGGCACATAAGATAAGCCAAAGGGCAATACTCTGAACCAGTTATGCTCCACTTCTGGCATGGATCTCAGGTATTTTCTGAGATGCGTCCTAATTTTTATATGAAGAAAAGCACCCTTCATATCTAGGGAGCATATCCTGTCCCCTGTTTGCAATAGGGGAATCAGAGTCTGCAGAAAGACCATATGGAACTTCTTGTACTCTCTGCAGACGTTGAGGTCTCTCAGGTCTAGAACAGGCCTCATTTTCTCTCCACGCTGGGACTAGGATGTATCTGAAGTAGAAGCCTCTGTTCCTTTGCCTGACAGAGACTGATTCTATGGTACGTTTTTGGAATAAGGACTGTACTTCCTCCCTCAACAGGGACATGTGTCCCAGGGATAAGATGAGACAGGTGGGGGGTGATATGGATGGGTGTCTAGAAGCTCCACAGCAAGACCTATCACAATAATGTCCAGCACTCATTCATCTGTGGTGATGTCCCTCCACTGATTCAGGTCAAGGGAGAGCTGACCCTTCCCACAACCACCCCGGGGGCAATGGTGATTGGGGAGTATACATGTACAAGTCAGGCTGAACCAGTGGGGACAACTCCACTGGCTCCACCTCCTTTAGGTACTTTTAAATGGGAACCTGTGGGGGGGGGACTGAGAAGGCTCCAACACCCTTACTTCTCTCCTGTTGTCTATAGACCTTCTGCCCCCTCTAGCAGTGTGCTGATGAAACTGACCCCTACTCTTTCCTCTGCCTGGGGTAGGGTACAGAGTCCACTGATCTCAAGGTCATCCTGGAGGACCGAAGGCCTCTTAAAGCCTTCTCAACATCATATGCAAACAGTTTACTGCCTCCGAAAGAGGCATTTAACACTGCTTGTGGAATGTCATTAGCAAAACCTGCTACTCTAAGATGAAAATAGCATCTGAGGCAAATACTCGATGCAGCCGCCCTGGCAGATGCATCTGAGAAATCACAGGCTGACCGGATTAAGTGTTTACCCACTTCAGTCCCTGCAGTCAGGGTTTTGAGTAACTCAGTTTTAGCACTACCTTCAGGTAAGGTCTGTGCTGCAGCCGTGGCACGTCTCCACAAAGTAGTCTGGTATTTGATCACATGGACCTGGCAGTTTGCAATACATAAGCCCATGAGGCAGAGGCATAAGTGAGTTTGCCCATGAGATCCATCCTCCTGGATTCCTTCTCAGGAAGAAGGAAACCCATATGTTTAGGTGCCTTGGATCTATCATGGGCAGCTGCGATCAACACAGAATCGGTCTCTGGCTGACTGGCATAGTAAGACTTGTCAGATGATGCAGGGTACATCTTGTCAGCCTTTCTAGGACAGGTGGTAAGGCATTTGATCTATACCAGACTGCATAGGTGACATCCTACAGTGCTGGATATAATGGAAGAATAACAATGGGGGGGGGTTTCTAGCACCTCCAAAAACTCCATTAAATTCTTCTTTGTAGATCCTCCAAAGTAAAGCCCACTGCAGCCTACATTTTCCGCATCATGGACTGGAGAGAGGGATTGTGGGGTGTTCACCACAGAGTCCTCACCTCATGATGATAAGGTGGAGCTGGTACCAGGTAAATGCCGGTCTTCAGCGTACCCCACTTCCTCATAATCCTCTTCAAATATGAGGTCTGGATTATATTCAACCTTGTAGTCATCTCCCTTAACGATGGGAATGGAATACCACGCCAGTGACACTGGTGACAGCTGAGGAGGTCTCTTTTGCAAAAAGGAAAACCAGCATAAAATGCTGGAAATGAGGTCAGCACAACACACACACTAACTGTAGCTTAGTAAAAATACAAAAAAGCTTTATTCCAAAACTGCATCAAATACATAAAGTGCAGCTCACCACCTTGCAGTCTCAGCTGTACAGATGTTTAACAAACTTCACGACAAATATATGCTAACGTTGCTGAGGTCTCAAACACAGAAAAGCAGCACGTTGGCATCTTGTGGTGCCGAAATATAATATACACGAAGAATGGCCAAAAAATGACCAAAAAATCCCAGAATGGGATAAGCATGTATAATCAGCAGCAACACAATAAAAAACAGCCAAATAGCAGAACTATTAAAGCATTTAAATATACAAGACCCGCTAAAGCACACTGTGGAAAAAAGCACACCGACTCCTTATAGTACTTCTCTTTTGCAGTATGCTGGTTTGAGGCATCAACAGGGTCTGGGAGTTAGCAATGCCCATTGATGTTAGAATAGTCTGTTCAGGTAAGCCTGATAGTAAGCATTGTATCATTTGTGAAAACGACACCAACACTGCTTGTGCATCAATGACACCTGTATTAGTGGTCGTGGCTGTGATTGTCGACGGTGGGTCAAGATCCGGTGATGACAGCAATGTATCACCCATAATAGGCCTGGTAACACTCTTAAAACCAAGCCCCCAACCTTTGTGTCTGGTCGGGGCTGTTGTCATAACCAATTCAGAGCAAACAATGCCAAGTTTGAAGTGTTACAACATGGCCTCAACGGCAACCTAGATCTCATTAGGGAGGCCTTTTAGGAAGCAGTATAGCATAGTGGTTAGGGACACTGAGCTACAAACCTGGAAACCTGGGTTTGAATCCCACAGCTCCCACTTGCACACTGTGTGACCCTGAGCAAGTCACTTAACCTCCTTGTGCTCCCACCTGGAAACAAGCTTCAGCCTAATGTGCCTTTCCTGATTAAACAATTTCCCCTTTCCCTTTCCTTTATCTCTATGCTTATGCCTGTGGCTGCCTGATGATAATTTTTCTTTGGATTTCGATGACCGTGATTCAGTTGATGGGGCATTCAATATCAATTTTTCCTGTATCTGTTTTTCCATCCCCACAAAAGTTTTCTTTAAAAGGAACTTTTCTAGCGCTCCTTTCTAACATTGCCTGGTAGCAGAGTTAATGACCCTGCAAATCTCACAAGCTTTTACAGGGGCCTAAACAGCAGACACACACTTCACTCTCCCCTTCCCCCGTTCCCCTTTTGTTGGCAAGGGTCGAGGTGGTTACTCTACCCCCCCCCATTATGGACTTATGACCCCCATAGGGGCACTCTCTGATATTTTTGACTGTGTAATTCTACTATAACCACTTAACAATAGTAATTCACCCACCTCACTTTGGTGCATATACCTGATTTATATCGATATATCCTAACAGGATCTGTTTATGTGTACTCTTCCTTAGTTTTGAAAGGTAGTAGTTTGCATTGTATGTACCCTATGCTTTAAGGATATACTGTATTTCAGTGATCATTGCTGGAAAATAAGAAAACAATAAAATCTTTCATGTTAAAATAAAATGCATAATGTATTGGGCTTCATACCTTAATATCTTATGCCAGCGTGAGCTAATTGGTGCCAAAAGAAAACATCTTTACTCACTCTTTGAAGTAAATGAAGGGATCATATCTGGCTCCATAGCCACTGCCAGCTGATCCCTTCCAGCTGCTTAGTACGTCCGCTCCGCCCCTGTGCTCAGTGTTTTTGTGACATGTGAGCAGGGAGAGCGTGGGGGCGAGACCTACACAAGTGTACAGGGCATCTTTTAAAAACAGTTCTATGAAGATTTAAGCAGTCTGGGAGGGCAATGAAAGCCACCGCTCTACTATTAGGGTCCATATTAGTAGAGTGGTGGCTTTCATTGCCCTCTCAGACTGCTTAAATCTTCATAGAACTGTTTTTAAAAGAGGCCCCATACACTTTTATAGGGCTCTGGGGGGAGCGGCCATAATAGAAAGCTGGAAGGGATGGCTGGCAGTGGCTAAGGAGCCAGCTACGATCCCATTGTTTATTTAAAAAAATGAGTAAACGATGTTTATTTGTTACAGATTACCTCATGCTGCCATAAGGTATTGGGCTATGAAGCCCAATGCCTTATGCCAGAAACTTCCTTTAAACAGAAATACCACCACCTACCCTTGCCTTCTTGCAGACTAGCAGTTTTGTGCTATTTTGATGATTGCTGACTGTGCTGTTCACACTCTACTGGACTGGTAGAAGATAAAGAACCACTGGCCCGGTGACTTCAGACACAGCCAGTAATCTGCCTTGCAAACTGCAGCAGGCTTCTTTTCCCAGGTGCTCCCTGACCCTGAGTAGTGCCAAATCAAATGGCCAATACTAATCTATGTATAATGTGGCCCATGCCAGCTTAGCACCGCCCTTTGTGCAAACTGCATTTCCCAATTTCCCTCCCACGTCCTACAACCTTCTCTGCTTGTTTTTTTTTTATTTTGTTTGGCACTGCAGGCACTGTGCTATCTGCTGTGCCCCAACCCCCATCATTCATAACTCAATCATGAACCACCACCCGCCCACCACACTGCAACACCACCAGCAATGAATCGATTCACAGATACACCGGTCATCCATCCTCCTGCCTCCCAGTACCCCCCATCATAATAACTAAAACACCACCCCCACCCACCACAGTGCAGCACCACCAGCAATGAATCGATTTACAGATACACCGGTCATCCGTCCTCCTGCCTCCCAGTACCCCCCCATCATAATAACTAAAACACCACCCCACCCACTGCACTGCAGCACCAGCAGCAATGAATCGATTCACAGATACACCAGTCATCCATCCTCCTGCCTCCCAGTACCCCTCCCCCATCATAATAACTAAAACACCCCCCCACCCACCACACTGCAGCACCACCAGCAATGAATCGATTCACAGATACACGGTCATCTGTCCTCCTGCCTCCCAGTACCCCCATCATAATAACTAAACACCACCCCACCCACCGCACTGCAGCACCACCAGCAATGAATCGATTCACAGATACACCCATCATCCATCCTCCTGCCTCCCAGTAACCCCCAATCATAACAACTAAAACACCACCCCCACCCACGCACTGCAGCGCCAAGCAAATGAATCGATTCACAGATACACCGGTCATCCGTCCTCCTGCCTCCCAGTAACCCCCATCATAAATAATAACTAAACACCACCCCCACCCACCGCACTGCAGCACCACCAGCAGTCACAGACAGACCAGTCATCAGTCCTTCTACTTCCCAGTCCCCTCCCAGTTCCCCCAAAATAACTCAACCACCACCACCCACTGCACTGCCACTGCAGCACCACCAGCAGTCACAGACAGACCGTCATCAGTCCTCCTGCCTCCTACCAGTCCCCTCCCAGTTCCCCAACTTCATAACTCAACCACCACCACCACCCACTGCACTGCAGCACCACCAGCAGTCACAGACAGACCGTCATCAGTCCTCCTGCCTCCTACCAGTCCACTCCCAGTCCCCCCTAACATTCATAAATAACTCAGCCACCCCCGCCCACTGCACTGCAGAACTACCACACCAGCAGTTAGACAGACCAGTGAGTCATCAATCCTCCTGCCTCCCAGTCTTCCCGACCCATCATTCAAAATAAGTAAACCACTCCCACCCACCACACTGCAGCACCACAGACAGACCTGTCATTAGTCCTCCTGCCTCCCAGTCCCCTCCCAGTTCCCTACCATCATAACTCAACCATCCCTGACCCCCCACCCACTGCACTGCCACTACAGCACCACCAGCAGTCATAGACAGACTGTCATCAGTCCTCCTGCCTCCCAGTTCACTCCCAGTTCCCCCATCATTCATAATAACTCCACCACCACCACCCACCGTACTGCAGCAGCAGCACCACACCAGCAGTCAGACAGACCAGTGAGTCCTCCTGCATCCCAGCCCCCAGTTCCCCGCCCCATCATTCAAAATAAGTCAACCACCCCCACCCACCATACTACAGCACCATTAGCAGCAGTCACATCACAGACACAGATGAGACCATTCAGTTCTCCCCAGCCTCCCTCTTAGTCGTCCCCTCCCCTCCCAGTTTAACTTTCAGGAGCAGCAGCAGAATCAGATCATGTATGTATGGAGTAGTACACACTTACTTGCTTCTCAGATGCAGCAATGCCACCAGCAACCAGCAGCTTCCAAGTTCCTCTCCTGAAGTTAGCTTGTTAGAGGCTAGTGCTCAAGTTTGGATCTGGCAGTTCTGGACTGATTTTCTTTCAGGTCGGTCACACGGTTCACCCGACACTGTAACCCTGGCCTGAACCCTCCCTTACAAACACGCTGCCGCACCAACCCCCCCAGAGGCATGAAGTTTTGAACTGTCTTCCTCCCAATCCCGACTCCTCCCAGTCACTAGTGCTGCTAGCCTAAGCCTCCCATGTGTAAAAGTTGCCAGAGGAGCCAGGCCCAGACAGCAGAGAAGAAAAATGGACTTACTTCACTGGATGGTTGAGAAGATGCACGCAGCAGCAGTTGGACTGGCGACCGACATGCTGACAGGGAGGGACACTCCATCCCGGTGCAAATCAAATGAAGCAGCAGGCTGAGGCAGCACCACCAGCACGATGAGTCAACAACTCGAGTTCCTAGGCACTGGGCCTGGCAGACACTACAGACAGAATGACAGCTCACTGCTCAATGATGGGAGATACGGAAATTTCAAAATCATGGGTGGCTCTCGATACTGCACTACTAGTACTCCACTTGCTCGCTCTTCTCCCCACACTCACTACTAGTGCACACACGCCGCAGTCAGTCTCCCGCCCACTCCTCCTCGGACCTCACAATTGGTAGTTAACTGTATACTAGGCGGGTGGGTGATGGTGGCACGCTACTTCCAGACTGGCGCAAGCCTAGGCTAGGACAGGTTGGCACAGTGTGTTACTCCCTTCCAGCAGCACCAGAACAGAACTGCTGCGCTCCTTCAGTCCTCCTCATTCCGCCACTCCTCCGGCTCCGACCAATTTAAATAATCCATTAGGCCAGCAGCAGCAGATAGAGATTCATGTGGGCAAGTGATGCTGCATGTTGGTGCTAGGGCTGAAATCAAAGGCTGGAACTTGAGGGGGACAAATGTGGCAATGGAGAAAGTTGGGGGGACTTGTGCCCCTCATCGCCCTCTATCATTATGCCCCTGCGCTCTCCCCAATTGCTTACAAAGTTTTGGTGAAAATATAACACAGTAAAAGTCTCCCCCCGTGGACTCCTTTTCTTGCAATTCCATTTACTAAACCCCTGGTTAAAGTAGTGACTATCATGTTCCAGAATGAAGGAGTTCACGTAGAAGATATTGTGTACTGACTTTCACAAAGCTGCGAGGTCTTAAGCTTTCCTGAGGCCATCTTGGACTCAGAACAGTTTTGGACAGGGGGCTGGAGGTTAAAAGTAAAACTTAAACAGAGGAAGGGATCCAACATATCCCTAATACATTCCTGTTGGGCAAAGGCAGAGGGGTTTGCTTCTACCCTGGTCAACCCAGGGCTTGTTACAAATGTGGATCCAGAGCTCATTTAGCCAATGTACTGTATGTGATCAACCTAAATGCAATATATGCAGAGATTTGCAGCACATTAGCCATCAGTGTACTGCAAGACCAAAATGCAACATCTGTGAAGACTCTGACCATACTTTTCAAAATTGCCCTTCAGCAGCTTATAATAAATCAGAGAAACTTAATCAAGATGAACTTATACAAAAAGCACAGCAGTCAGTGGATTTGTAAGAAAACTTAGCCCCACCCCAGGCCCTGGAAAAAGGTGCACCACAAGAACAAGAGCAATGCGCAGCAGATAGAGACAAGTTTTTACAGACAGAAGTTACCAGGGAAAAACCTGTCCACTCTGCTACAGAAGATGCAGAGGAGCTTAACCCTCTCCTTTATCCTGGACAATATTCAGATGATACCATGATGGAGGGCCCTTCACATATGCTTCCACATAAAACTTGGAAAACTGTACAGTCTAGACGGAGATCGTCCCGGTTGTTATTAGAAAAAGTGGACACTAAACTTGAGTTAGAAAACCCCTATAAATCCCTGGCACCAAAAAACTGGAGTGACCTGGCGTCTGAAGAAATTGAATCTGATGCATCATCTACTGTGCCAGATGCTCCTAAACCAGATAATAAAGGAATAGGGACAAAGAAATAGAAAAGGCTGAAAAAATGAAGAACATTACTGGAGCTATGAAAGGCCAATATGGCATCTTGTGGCTACACATAGCCATGGCCATGGCCATAGCCATAGAATGGAGCCAAGAGGAAAAGTTTGTTTCACCTTTTTAGAACCCTCGCCTTGGATATCATTTCTGCACAGGAAACATGGATTAAATCTTCGGGTGAAATCAAACAGTGCCAGAAAGATTGGATTTGGGGTCCGTCTTTCTGATCTTACAGCCAGGAGATGGCAGATGAGGTGGGCATATTATTCACTGGTATCAGGTTTCAATTATATCAATTAATTGATTTAGTTCCAGGACGTGTCCTTATTCTAGATGGGACATGGGACATATGTCCCATTTGTCTCATCATCATTTATCATCCCAAAACCAAAGCAGAAAGGATAAAAACATTGGAGTTGATATAACCTTATTTAGCTACGGCTAGAATAGTGATATTTGGAGGGGATTTTAATTGTAGTTTTAATCTAGGAAAGAAGAAAGGGTTGGAAAAAAATTATTGTGATGAATCTGCTTTACAGAACTGTATTCTTACAGTGGAATTAACTATTTTTCTTCCCAGCAAACAGGCCCAGACTTTACCTTTCAAAAGGCAACATTATTTACACAAACTTGATTACCTTTTTTTGCTCCCAGTTGCACAACCAGGGTACAGAAGCGATCCCTATGGAATTCTCGGACCACTTATTGGTTAAAACTATATTAAAAATAGATGCCTCAAGAGTAACTAAAACAAACAGATAGAAACTTACTAAAAACAATCTCTGCAGACTTTAACAGTAGTAAAAGACCTAAAATATCTTCTTAAAATTCAGTTGTCAGTTTTGGAGTTATATGAGGATTTGGGGTCATGGTGGGAGGATACTAAAAAAGATATATCTGATTGGTTAAAAAAGCAGGGCAAGCTCATATCAAAACAGCTGTTTTTTAAATATATTAAACTGCGACAACAATTATTGCACCTCCAAACAACAGCATATTCCACTTGATTGAATCTGTCTGACCACATATCTAAAATAAAATAAGAGATGAAAACCATACAATATAACAGAGCAGATACATTATATGCAGAGCTCTCATATGGGACTCAGAAAACTCCATTTTCTGACCCCTGTGAGGCATGTAAAAACAGAAAAAATGCTTCAATCTTTTCTCAATTAAAAGATGCCAGAGGTGTTTGCAGTTCTTCTCCAAACCATATTAAACTGGTAGGAGAGGATTTCTTACAGCAATTTAGTAGAAATAAAAATACCTGTCCGGAGGATGTACAAAGATATTTGTCTGACTTTTTTAACAACACAGACAGCCCATAGGCTATTTTTCAACCCATCTCTCCTAGTACACCTGAAGAGATACAACATGTAATTGGTAAACTGAAGCGCAATTTGGCACCCGGTAGAGACAGGATAACTAATGAATTTTATAAATGTTTAAATACAGAATTTCCACCAATTCTTAGTATGGTGTTCAATGATATGTTACAAAAACAAAATCTATCAACAACCTTTGCAGAAGGCATCATTATTAAAACATAGGACAGGGAATAGCACCCTTCTTGACCTAATTCTAACTACACCCCCCTCAAAGACTTATAAACACCATAGTTCCATCTGACTCCATGAGTGATCACTCCCCTGTCATAAGTCACTGGACTAACAAATCCCCAAAGCCCCCAGCTAAGGTAATTTATCAGCACACTCTAAAGTCAGGGTGACTTGATCAATTCCGAGCATACCTTGCTCAATGTGACTGGTCATTGCTGGGCACATCTAGCTGTGTTGCTCGTGCACTTAGCTATCTTATTGCACAGTTTAATTGAGCCTGTGATAGTTTTGCCCCACTTCATAAAATTAAGGCATGGGGTGTTACAAACCCCTGGATCACAGCAGAACTGTTATGTACAATGAAACACAGGGATAACCTTTGGTCTATTGCACGAGTCACCAGAAAGCCTGTTGATGTGCAGCATTATAGAGTCGCCAGAAATGCATGCACCCAGGAAATCAGTAGGGCCAAGATTGCCCACTTTCAAAATGAGCTTACAAGCTCCTGGGGAGACAGCTGAAAATTCTGGCAAAAACTCAAAAACCTCACAGGCAGACCAAGTAAGGCATCATCCAACATGTTAATGGTGAATGATGTCCCAATACAGGACCCTAAATTAATAGCTGATGTTTTTAACGTAGCTTTCACGGACCTCAGTCTGGTACTTCCCCCCAACTTATTTGATGAGTCCAACACTAGGGGCCTCTTTGCTGCTGATGCCCATCTCCCAACTGTCCCCCCTTTCTATTTTAGGCAAGTCACTGCAGCCGAGGCCAAAAAGTACCTTCTTAGGGTGCTAGGAAAAACCAGGTACAGTAGTGACACCCTGGATTTGAAACTTCTCTGTCTCTCACTGGATGCGCTGCTAAAACCCCTGATCACTATTCTCAATCTGCCCCTGTCATTAAGGCAGTTCCCACAACAGTGGAAGGCCGCTGTTGTCATGCCAGTGCATAAAAATGGTGACAGAACACTGTACTCCAACTATTGCCCTATCTCGATTCTTCTGCCCCATCCAAAGTCCTAGAGCGAACTGTCACTGACCAGCTGACTGAGTTCCTAGTCAAATACAATTTACAATGTCCTCAGCAACACGGTTTCAGGAAGGCACACAGTACCGCTACAGCCCTTCTGGAATACAGAGATTACATACACAAAGCCTTTGACCATGGACACTTAGGAGGGTCAATCTACATCGACCTTACCAAGGCATTCAATACTGTTAATCACTTCCTCCTTCTGCGCTCCCTCTCTACCCTCGGCCTGTCATCTGCCGTGACCAGTTGGTTCAGTAGCTACCTTGAAAACAGGCCACAGCAGGTTAAGATGAATGACTCCCTCTTGTGCAGTCTCCCTGTCAGATCAGGAGTCCCACAAGGCTCCATCCTTGGACCTCTGCTGTTCAGCCTATTCCTTAGCAACCTTCCTAAAGCACGTGACAGTAATATGGTACTCTACGTAGATGATGCCATTCTTTTCATCAGCCACACTGACCCCATTCCCTCTCTAATAAACTCCAACTTAGCTTCACAAAGGTTGAATCCTGGTTTGCCTGCCACAAACTTCTTATGATTTACAAAAAACCGAAGTCGATGTTCTTCAATAGCTATCATAATAAATTTTAATCAGCCTACCTTACCATCTGTAATAACCAGAATTAGCCTTCGGAGATGGTTTGCAATTTTAAATATCTTGGCATCACACTGGATAGCTCACTCGCATACACCCTACATACAGTATTCACCATATCTCCAAGATGATAAAGTTCAGACTTGGTTTCCTGTACTGGCATAGGTGCTGTCTTACACCTGCAGCTCTAAGACTTGCTGTTACCACCCCGATCCTATCCATACTTGATTATGGATTAATCATCTACAGTGCAGGCACAGATACATCCCTCAGTGACTGACAATCACACTCATTAAGGCATGCAGGCTTGTAACTGGGGCTGACAAACGCACTCATACTTGTGACCTTCATGAGCAATCTGAATGGCTCCACTTAAAGGGTAGGATCTCCTATCAGACCTGTCTACTTGACAAAAAAATATGCCTCTCCCTAACTCTGCCAGCCACTCAGGCCCTGCTAGTGACACAGACCAACCAGCACCACACACGCAGAGCAGTCAAACAGTCTTTCCTAGTCGCTTTCTGTAGGACAACAAAAGCTCAACAAACTTTCAGCTATAGGGCACCAACCCTGCTAAATGGTCTGCCTTATGAAATAATCTCACAAACCAAATGAGGCACTTTTAAATCCATGCTCTGCAAACACCTAACTACACTTGGTAAATGCAACTCTGTGCACTAGGTTCTTCAGTGCCACTCCCCTGGCCTTTTGCTCTTATACATTATACACTGCTCAACCCTCTGCCCCGCCTTTCAACTCAGTCCTCCCTGATGCTCACCTTTATTTCCCATCCCCCCCTCCTCACCCCTCGTTCCCACTTCCATATCACCCGCTCCCCTTGCCTGCACCCCTTCACCCAGCTCTTGATCAGTCTCTAGGTTAACCTGCAACAACCACTTAGGCACTAAGTCTAACTCGGGACTGCTTTCTTGGACTATGTGTGTTTACAACATGTATCTAAGCATTCTCTCTGTACCTCAATGCTGTACTACACTGGATTTCTCTTTGTTGTCATGTATTTAACCTGTTGTACCCTGTTTGGCTTCTTGACAGTTCAAAGGTATTTTGTAATCCTAGTTATCAATAAATAAAAAAATAATACATTTTTCTTTATAAAAAAGGAGATCAAACTCTTCCACAAAACTGGAGGCCTATCTGTTTACTTAATACAGACTTTAAGATATTATCCTTATTATTACATGCTAGGCTACAGAAATTTGCAGACACTAAGCTCCATATCTCCCAAACTTGTGCCTTATCAAATAAAAAAAAATACAGCACAGTCTCTTTTTGATAAGGGACATTATGAAATACTGTAAGAAACAGCAAATAAAAGGATATATAGTGTCTTTAGATCAAAATAAAGCTTTTGACAAGGTTAAGCATTTTTATTTGTTCCAGGTATTACAGACCTATGGAGTACACCCGAGGCTTATACAGTGGATAACAACTCTACATCAGGTGGCTAATATCACCTATGAGGTACTGTAGCTGGTCTCCCTCAAATAAAACTACCTGCACATTCAGGAGTTAGATAAGGATGCTCACTGAGTCCTATATTTTATACTTTTGCAATTGACCCTCTGATTAGGAAAGTTTACTTAAATAACCTCATTCTTGATTTTACAGGTGACTCCCTAGAAGTGTCTTGTAAAATGTGCGCTTACACAGATGATTTGCGTATTCTAACTTCCACTAATCAGAGCATTACAGAATCCCTTCAAGAAATGGATAAATTCACTCTAATTTCTGGGGCATCTTTGAATCTTGGTAAAAGTAGAATTCTTCCGATTGGAAGATTATACATCCATTACCACATAGTGTTGCAGTTATTCAGGTCGCTACGATTTCAATGAAAATGACAGGTATTACTTTTGGCATAGTCAACTTAGAAATCTATAATTGGGATTTGGTCTTACAAAATTGTAAGAAAAAAGTAGAAATATGAAAAACTGGAAACTATCTAAATTCAAAAGGATCCACATTATCAAACAGTTCATTATTCCCTGTCTCTTATTTGTTAGCATGATTTTCCCACTGCCTCTGCAGCAT
Organism: Neoceratodus forsteri; assembly: GCA_016271365.2. Classification (NCBI taxonomy): domain Eukaryota; kingdom Metazoa; phylum Chordata; order Ceratodontiformes; family Ceratodontidae; genus Neoceratodus; species Neoceratodus forsteri. The sequence continues at coordinate 23,272,739 of CM057451.1, forward strand.
GAAACAAAACATTTCAGTAACTTTTTTAGAATGCTGTGGGGCAGCAGGTTAAATCCAATTAAACGGGAATTTACCTATTTGGATAAACAAAAGGGAGGGTTAGGTATGACCAGTCTGGTAGTTTTTTTTCATACAATGTTTATATCTAACAATATTAGTCTCATTTTATAACCATCCTCTAGTTTAATGAAATACTGGATGTCTACTGTGACAAAATCTGGCTTACTAAATGGACAGAATAACCTGTAAAATATAACAAGAATTTAGCTTCCCCAGAATTTATGAAATATACAATTCAAAAAATATAGAAATGGAATTTGCTAAAGTCAGTTATTATGTTCACAAAGAGAAAGCAACTGTGTATTACAATATTACAAGAAGCTGGACCTCAGAACAGAGTTTTAAGGATTGTCCTGTACATAAAACCCAAACAGCTATACAACAGCTTCAAAATATAAGAGTACCAAGAAAAGTATGGGATACTGTCTGGTTATGCACTTATGGGAGAGTCCCAGTAAAAGAGAACAACAAACATAAATCTATGAATGAAAGATACTGTCCCTGTATGGAGTGTGGGCAAGCTGAAGAAACAATGATTAATTTCTCGTTAGAGAGTGCATCTGTAAAACAAATGTGGTCTTTTGTTGCTCTTAGGTGGAAACTTCCTTGGCTGATGCGATGCACCTATGGTATGATAGTCCTAGGAGACTTTCCTAAGTCTTTAAGGAAGTAACAATGAGACATTAACTGCATTTTTCACCTGCATTAAATATTATTTGTGGCAGGTAAGATATCAGTTTTTTCTTACATCAACAGAGAACAACCTATATGGTCCTAGCTCAACAATGTGAAACCCTGTTAACAGATGTTTACATTAAGGATCTGCAAGCACACCCAAGAGACTTAGTGACAATGTAGTGGAAATGCTTGTCTTTCACAATTAGATACAAGTTAAAAAAAAACGGTGATATAGGATCCTCTATAGAAAGTGCAAAGTAATGCACCTGGGAAACAAAAACCCAGGAGAAGAGTACACAATAGCAGGGGAGGTACTAACAATGACAGAAATGGAAAGGGACTTGGGGGTAGTCATATCAGATGACCTAAAGGTGGGTAAGCAATGTGAAAAGTCAGTAAGGAGAGCCAGGGGGATACCGGGATGCATAGGAAGGGGCATCACAAGTAGAAAAAGGGAAGTGGTTATCCCTCTGTACAGACAGTTGGTGAGACCCTATCTGGAATACTGTGTGCAGTTTTGGAGACCCCATCTATGTAAGGACATAGACAGGATGGAAGCAGTCCAGAGGAGGGCAACTAAAATGGTGCAGGGTCTGCATCAGACACCATATGAAGAGAGACTGAGAGAGCTTAATATGTATACCCTTGATGAAAGGAGGGACGTGGGGACATGATAGAAACTTTTAAGTACCTCAAGGGAATCAACAAAGTCCAGGAGGGTAGCATCTTTCAGAAAAAGAGATGTGTAAGAACAAGGGGGCACAATTTAAAAATAGAGGGGGGACGGCTCAGGGGTAATGTGAGGAAATTTATTTTCACAGAGAGAGTGGTGGATGCATGGAACCGCCTTTCTGAGGAGGTTGTTGGGTCTAAAACAGTGGGGCAATTCAAACATGCATGGGACAGACATAAGGCAACTGTAGTGGGGGGTTGCAGGAAGTAGGCTGTTGGTTAACTAGAATCTGAAGCTTATCCAATAGGAAGAGAAATGAGCAGACTGGGTGGGCCAAGTGGTCCTTATCTGCCATCAAAGTCTATGTTTCTATGGTTCTATGTTAAGTAGTTATAAGAATTCCTTGTTGTATATGATGGATTTAATGTAAGTCTTGTATCACTGATATGTCTGAAATAAAAAATAAAAAACCACACTTTGCGAAAAGTGCCTTGGGTTCATTTACTTCCACCAGGACACCCACCAGGAAAGCACCAGGATGGGTAGAAGGGATCTCAATTTAACATCTCATCCGAGAGGACAGCACACCCCAACAGTACAGCACCCCCCAATACTGCACTCAGGTGCCAGCATTTAGGTATGAGCTCAATCCCGGTGTGGGACTAGAACCCATGATCTTCTGGCCCAGAGGCGCAGATGTGCTACCAACTGAGCCATGCTGACACCTGTCAGTGTAAATGAGATCACCCTTACAGCTTTTTCTTGATGCTAAAGAAAGTAAATGTGTGCCTAATTGTTTGGCACCATCTGGGCTCTGACTCAAAATAAATTATTTGGTATCTACATTAATTCTTTTGTAAATCTGTCTTGATAGTGACATGAAAGCATGATTGCAGGGAACAGAGTCAGAGTTGACATATAATGCTGGAAAAACTAAGAAAAAGTCAAAACTTATCAGGAAGTCAGGCTAATAGATCACATGTGCTCCAATAAAGAAGTTATAGCCTTAGTTTTGTCCTCCGCAATTAGGCTGAAGTGGACATGGAATGGGTTCTATTCAGCACAGTGATAGACTGCAGTTTATTCAGATAGCAGACTTAAACCAAAGTGATATTTCCTGGTAAACATTTGTCAGTGGTGGTTAAAAGGTTATTAGACCTTCTAAAAGATCTGAACCTTGTTGCTAAAATACAAAAAAATTACTTTCTTCTTACCATTTAGAATGATAAACAGAAGCTGACAAATGCCCTTAAAGGTGATGGGAAACAGTTTTTACACCACTAGATGCCCCTTTTAGTGTCTATCCTATATTCTGATGTGTTTACTTTTTTTGTTAAATTAACAATCTAATGTTTTTGCTTAGTAACTACTCTGAATCTCTCCCTCCTCAGCAGTTGCTACTCTCTCTTTTCATACTGCCAAAACATTCCATGACACAGTAAACACCCATCCAGGCCATTCAGATAAATAGGATGAAACACTCTAACTGATGTAATGAAATATCTTAGAACTATGACAAGAAAGAGCAGTAGCTGCTGAGGAGAATAGAACTCCATGTAGATCTGAGGGCACCACAAAGCTAGATTAATTGTTTATCAAAAATCGATCAAATCATATCAGAATATACGGCATGGAAATGATAATGGGAGGGCAGTTAACTATGTTAAACTCATTTACAATCACCTTTAAACAGCACCTTTTCTGGTGCTCCCCCCCAAAACACATACCCTTACCTGGTCTCAAGCTGAGTGCTGTAGAGCGCAGGGGTGCACTTACTAGACCATATACAGGCGAAACAATGAAATTCAGACAATGAAAACCATTACAGCAACAACTCTGAATGATTTCTATGTAACTGTAATGGTTCCTGTTCTGAATTGTTGCTGTTTCACCATGTTTGCCCCATTTCGAACAAACTACAACTCACAGTTTGTTATATATAGAAATGGAGGAAGAAGCACCCTGAAAAAACACTGAATGTCTGACATAGGCAAAACTTCGCCTGTTGACACTGTGGATTTTGCCAAGCCGCATTTTGACAACTTTGTTGTCGATGCAGCTTGGTGAAACCCTCCATAGACTACAATTTTTTAAAGTGCTGTTTTGTATACTTTAGAGATCCGATTCTGGCAAATGAAGACCACTGCTCAACTAACAAGGATGTCATTATTTGATCCAGTGGTCTTGATTTGTCTGAAATGGAACTCTAAAGCATACAAAACAGCACTTTAAAAAAGTTCCAATTATAGTCTAGGGAGCACATCCCATGCAGCACTCAACAAGGGGCCAGGCAAAGGTCCTTATGTGTTTTGTGGGGCAGTTCTGAAAAGAGCCATAAAGGTGCTCTTTAAAAAATAAGAAGCTGAACTGAGGATTCTGTTCTATGTACTATACAATGATTTAACCCCAATATCCATTTGTTTTAATTTTCCTTTTAGGGTTATGTCATTACCCAGTGTCAAAACTTCAAGTACATCACATGAACCAGAAATAATCTGTATCACAAACAATGTTAAAAATGCACTGCTCTCTCTTCCGTGAGTTCTCAAGGTCACAACATAACCAGCAAAAGCAATAAGCTGTCATTTTAGTCATAGCACGACTGTTCTCTTACTAAAAAGAACTTCTCACATTAAAGGAAATTCTCTCACTACAGATTAATGGCTCTTTCAAAAATGACCTAGGGACTGGAAGATAGAAATAATTGGCAACTAATGACTAAAATTGCATCATCAGAATGCCGTGGATCTGAGATCACAAAAAAGGCAAAAGGTAAATTGGCACAACCCCATGGTGAGTCTAATCTATTTTTTATGAACAGTATTTTACTACTAAAAAAAATATATATTTTAAATTGGCAGCCTGGAAACTTTGTCACAGATCTATAATCACACTATTATGGGACGGGGGAAGAGACAGACAGACAGACAGACAGACAGAGAGGGAGAGGGAGAGGGAGAGGAAGAGATAAGACAGAGATAGAAAATTGAGCAACTTTTTAAAGCCACTTATAAAATGGATGCTAAGGATCCTGCTTTCTAATTTGCTGAAACTGGTTTGTATCAACTGTATTGAGACAGCACAACCAACTGGTTGGACAAAGCCCAGACACCAAGGTTGTCCAATTACTACAAATATCAGTGTGCCACTTCTCAGTGTTACAGTCTTTAATCCTGGTTTCACTTTCATGCACATTACCACCTTGCTGGTCCGAGTTGCTGGACCACTCAGTTGCTAAGTAAAAACACCAGAAGCCGATTATTTTCAAACCAAATAAATACACAAAGTAAAACTATATCATTTTTTTCCCTAATTTAGAGAAAGGAAAAATGGGAAAAAGACAGGGCAGGGGTGCTGACTTTAAGAGACAGTTTACACAAAAAGCATACACAATAGTGGCTCACACAGTGTAACTCTGACTAGCACCCACAGGCGGGGAAAAGGGGCAGACAAGGTGGACCAAGCAGGAGGCAGCCTGGTGGCACTGAGGGTTGAGGCGCTGGATGCCACAACTCACGCCATGCCAGCGACCTGGGTTTGGGAGCGAGCTCAAATCGTCGGGGGTCAGATGGGGAGGAGATGAGGATGACTTTCCTCTCCTGGGAGGGAGGGGAGTCTCGACCCATGGTGTTGGCGGCACCTAGTGCCGGCCAGGAGCCCAACTACCAGGGCCGCTTACTGTCGGGAAGTATTGGCAGATATCTTCCTGGTGGGTGCAGGAGCATGATCATAGTGGGCAGGACGTCATTGTACATCCAAGCTTCAAGGTGGTGGGGACACAGAAAAAGGAAAAACCTCTGTTCATGAGAGGATGACAGTGGACCTTGAGGGACTAGGCCACACACACAAAACCGGACTCTCCCTGATCAGCTCTCCTGCACCCTCCCTTCTCTCCTGGTCCCCAGTAGTCTGGACTTCGAGATAGGGCACCCAGGTAAGGAGTTGCGGGGTGTCCCCGCCCTGGGGTGTGTGGAAGCTGGGGGGTCGGTTGGGAGCTCGGTGGGTTGGAGTGGAGGAATCTTGTCCCCGATTCCCTGGTCAGGGGGTTCTCAGACTGTGCAGTAGGTCCTGGCTGAGTGGGGTCATGCCTGAGGGAGAGCAAGTGAGCTGGCGACTGGAAGAAAACAATTGGAAAAAAAAAAAATGGGCCAAGCGGTCCTTATCTACTGTCAAATTCTATGTAAATTCTGTGTTTCTATATTTCACCCTCTAGTGAAAGCCCATCTACTCAGGAACTATTTCACACAAAACTAAAGATCTTTAAACATTTTTTAGTTTCTATCCTCACTGCATTATAAAGATATCTCTGTTCTTAAAGAGACTTCAGTGGGGCCTTAGCACCAATAATGTGCACCTGAGATACTGCCCATTATTTTTCCCTGCCTTGACCTACCTCCTGTCTGCTGGTGATGTTTAGTTAAATCCAGACCCAGTGTCGGATCGTTTGCCTTCTCCCACCCCTCTCACTGGCAAAATATCAAACGCCTAAAAATAGCACATTTAAATATTAGGAGTCTGATCCCTAAACTAGATGAACTCAATGGACAGAGACAGGGTGGAAACAATCCAGAGGAGGGCAACTAAAATGGTGTAGGGGTTTCAGGAGAAGCTCTACAAGGAGAGACTGAGGGATCTCAACATGTACAACCTGGAAGAGAGAGGAGAGGGAGAGGGAGAGGGAGAGGGGACATAACAGAGACCTGCTATAAATGTATGTCACAGGGGTGAACAGGGTGCAGGAGGGGAGTCTCTTAAAATAAGAAAGAGCACCAGAACCAGGGGGCATGTGATGTAGCTGAAGGGAAGGAAGTTTAAGAGGAATGTGAGGAAGTACTACCTTTACAGGAAGAGTGGCAGAAGCCCAGAACAGACTGCCTGCCAAAGCGGTGGAGGTAAATACAGTTGGGGACTTCAAGCATGGCTAGGATAGACCTAGGGGAATATTAATAAACAACCTGGGAGTGGGGAGGGTCACCGGAGACCAGTTAGGGTCTGCAAAGACTGATTAGGCAACAGTGTTCCCATTCATGTAGAGATGTACACGAACATGCAAGGAATTAGAAGTGCAAGTGCATTGCCAAGCCTCTGGTGATACATGCCTACAAGAAAATTATTGGCTCCACCATACTTAACACAAGAGAGATGGCTAAAATCACAAACTGTACCCTCCAAAGCAGCCATGGAGAGTACAGAGTACCCCCAAACAGCAGGACATCATGGGAACTCTATTAGGCAGGGAACTTCTGAGCAGACTAGGTGGGCCAGGTTGTCCTTTTCTGCTGACAAATGTTATGTTTCTACGAACTAGCAGCTTGGATTAATTATTATCAACTAGATGTACAAGGGATAGCAGAAACATGGCCATTCCACATTACAATCTTATTCACTGTGATCGTATGGTGACCTTAAAAGGGGTGACACACTGATCTACTATAGGTCAAACCTTAACATCACAACTTTAAGCCCCACTATATCCCCTGACCCCCACTTGAATGTTGCCATGGTGTGCTTACACTGCATAATGCAAAAAAACTGCATCTCTGGGGGGTGAAGCCAACTGCTGAACTGAACACACTCATGTGTTTGCAGCTCTGTCATGGGGTTGTGTGCCTGAGAAACCTTTCTTTTTCTCTCTAAATAAAAGTCTGTTGCATCAGCACCTCTTTATTCTCTACTGCCCTTTTTCCTGACTCACGGGCTGGCCACCTGTGGGTTTCTTTATGCTTTAAAATCTCTCTTTTCTATTCTGCAGTTTTCAGGCACAGCCTTTTTGGACCCCCACCCAGCCGTTCTTGCAACTTGCAAGTGCAAGCTCCAGTCACAAAGCGTGACTCAGAAAACCCTATTTGGAATTGGGCTATTCTGTATTTATTAAGTGTTTTTGTGCAAATGCACCGTGAAGTGCGGTTTGTTTTATATAGTGCAAAACGCACTTACTACTTGCAACCTGCGACATGCAGAGATAGGCATTATGTGGCAGAACGCAACTGCAGGGTGCATTCTGCATATTCCTAAAATAAATGAAAGCCCTGTTTTGTTTGTTGTTCCGGTAGGAAGCTGTTTCTTTGGGGAAAAAGACGCCCTCAGAAAGGGAGAATAAAGCTGGCACTAGTATGAAAGCTGAACTAAGAAACTGAATGCAATAAATAAATAGAGATTTAACCTGCAAGGTTAAGCTGGCTGGCGTTTTGCGAGTTGCACTCCTATCTCTGCCTGAAGCTGTCAGAGACATCCGCAATGCGGTAAATGGGACAGCACCGCACTGGATAGGGAATGCCCCACGTTAAGCAGCCTAGCACTTTAGGCTCATTTGTTTCTCTGGTTTTACTATATTAGCAAAGAGATAACAAGCATTTGTCAATGCCGAATGTTTGCTTGCTGGCATTGGCAGTGGTAATGTAGAAGTTACAGAGCTGCGTAATAGGAATGGCAGTGAAGTACTGAACTGAAGCCAACCCCACCACCACCCTGCAGAGAGTGACAGGCATTGGGCTGTGCATTTGGGTCATCAGGCATAACGGCCTCGCCATTTCACCACACCCCACCCTGCAGACACAGACAAGTGTCACTGTGTTCCTTGGGGTCTTTGGCCCTTATGCGCACCCCATTTCATTAGAAAATGCAGTGAGATGGGTGCGATATAGGAGAATGGGGTGAACTTTGGGGCTGAAGAGTCCAAGGCATACCTCGATGCCTCTCACTGGCTGCAGGGTGTGGAATGGTATGAGCATTACAGGCAGGAATCCCAAGTCACACCCCTGATGCCTGTCATTCTCACAGTGTTGGGCATTGTGTTGGAAACCCTAATACCTCAGGCATTCGTTGGTATTTTCACCCAAATTTTCAACATGTTTTTTTGTGACCCCACCTCATGAACAGGGGAATATCAGTTTGTTAGCTGAAAGCTGCTTATGCACAGCGATTCGGCATTTAGCACCACAGGTGCAAAAACATTCGAACAGAATGTAAAAATGACAGCTGTACTGTTCATGGGGAGGTGTAAAAAATGGCAATGTTGCAAATCTCCAGTAAAAATATTTAAAAATGGTGAAGTCATGAGTACATAGAACTGTGCAGCACACACCGTAATATAATTAGGTTGGGGATATTTTACAGCAGATTGTCAACTCAGGCATTTTGGTGCCTCCGATCATGAACAGTGTCACTGTGATTTTCTCTATCTGTGCCGAACAATGATTTCCCAGGCGACCATGCATCTCAGCGCTGAAAGTATGAAAACACACTTCAGCCATGTTGTGAAAATGACAGCTGTACTGTTCATAAGGAAGTGTGAAAAATGCCACTGGTGAAAATCTGGACTGAAAATATTACAAAGTCATGAACTTACGAAGGTGCGTGGAAACTGTGCATTGCTCACTCGTAACACAGTCATTTTATGGACTTTTGTCACCAAATTTTCAACATAGCCATTTTAAGACCTCTGCTCATGAACAGTGTAACTGTGATTTTCTTAATCTGTCCTAAACATTGCTTTTGCACACCAACAGCACCATTGTGCGCTACATGTGCAAAAACACATTTTGGGTGACATATGAAAAATGGCAGCTGTACTGTTCATAAGGAAGTGTAATAAAATGGCAATGTTGAAAATCTGGAGTGAAAATATTAAATTTGCAAACTTACGAGCATGCATAGGAACTGCAAACGCACGCTCGTAAAACAGTCATTTTTAGGAATTTTTTCACCAAATTTTCAACTTAGCCATTTTAAGACCTCTGCTCATGAACAGTGTCACTGTGATTTTCTTAATGTGTCCCATACATTGATTTTGCATATACTGCGCCATTGTGCACTACATGGGTGGAAACACATTTTGGGCAAGATGTGAAAAATGACAGCTATACTGCTCATAAGGAGGTGTGGTAAAATGGCAATGTTGAAAATCTGGAGTGAAAATATTGAAAATTCACGAACTTACGAAAGTGTGCGAGAACTGCACAATGCACCTCGTAAAACAGTCATTTTTAGGAATTTTTCACCAAATTTTCAACGTAGCCATTTTAAGACCTTTGCTCATGAACAGTGTCACTGTGACTTTCTTAATTTGTCCCTGCATTGATTTGCAAGACACCGACTGTGCCACTGTGCACTACATGGCGGAAACATGCTTTTGGTGAGATGTGAAAATGACAGCTATACTACTCATAAGAAGGTGTGGTAAAGGGCAATGTTGGAAATCTGGAGTGAAAATATTGAAAATTCGTGAACTTACGGAGTGCATAGGAGCTGTGCAACGCACACTCGAAAAACAGTCATTTTCAGGAATTTTTTCCACACATTTTCAACATAGCCATTTTAACACCTGAGCTCATGAACAGTGTCACTGTGATTTTCTTAATTTGTCCGGTACATTGATCTCGCACACCGACTGCGCCATTGTGTGCTACATGGGCAGAAACACGTTTTGGGTGACATGTGAAAAATGACAGCTATACTGCTCATAAGAAGGTGTGATAAAATGGCAATGTTGGAAATCTGGAGTGAAAATATTGAAAATTCGCGACCTTATGAGTGTGCGTAGGAACTGCGCAATGCACCCTCGTAAAACAGTCATTTTTAGGAATTTTTTCACCAAATTTTCAACATAGCCATTTTAAGACCTCTGCTCATGAACAGTGTCACTGTGATTTTCTTAATTTGTCCCGTACATTGATTTCACACACCGACTGCGCCATTCTGCGCTACATGGGTGGAAACACATTTTGGGTGAGATGTGAAAAATGACAGCTGTACTACTCATAAGAAGGTGTGGTAAAATGGCAATGTTGAAAATCTGGAGTGAAAATATTGAAATTCGCGAACTTACGAGCCTGCGTAGGAACTGCGCAGCCACCCTTGTAAAAAGTCCTTTTGGAATTTGGCACCAAATTTTCAACATGGGGTTTTGGGACCCCTTCTCATGAATGATGTCACTGTCATGGTGGTATTCATGCCGAATGGTGATTTGCAGTCACTGCGCGAAATCACCCTTCAGGCGAATAACGCCATGACAGTGATATCATGAGAAGGGGTCCAACACCCATGTTTGAAATTTTATGCAAAATTCAAAACTGCCGAGATATGCAATAAAGTTGAAACCCCTATGTAACCCATTATACAGCTTACCGGCATTTCCTCAGTTAGCGGTTGGCTTTGAAGAGTGCAGACGTGTTCCCGGTCCACCGAAGATCGTCAGCGCCGGAGTCCGAGAAGTATGGGGTGGGGGTGTGGAGAGGCTGGAGTGCGCAGTGGGTGGTTGCGGGTTGTGGGAGGGGTTGGGAGACATGCCGCGGGACATTTTTATTTTGGGGAAAAACAAAAAAGAGATGTGGTGGGGCGTTTGCGCTGGGGTGGGCTCCCAGCGTGGCACAAGGACTTGTGGGGCGTTCAGCCAACGGGGATTGGGCACCCCGCCGCCAAAGGAGCACAGTGCTTGCCACGCTGGGGTGGGCTCCCAGCGTGGCACCTAACTGGGGGTGGGGGCGCAGCTCAGCCAACAGGGATTGGTACCCGTCGGCTGCATCAGTGCGGGGCGCACACGCCTGTTCAGGCGTGGGGAGTTGCATGAGCAGCCAATATCTTATCGGTGCTCACTCAAGCGTAGCTCCCCCTTTCAACTGTATGCCACTGCATTTTGGAGCGTGTCATACACAGCTACAAAATGCATTGGCTTACAGGGGCCGCGCCTGCCAGCCCACTGACTGAATTGGAGGAGGAGGTGACACACCTCCGAAATCTCCGATGAAGGCACTATGTTTCTTGCACATGCGTACAAGCAAACATAAAAATGTATCTAGGATTGTGCACAATGTTACTCAGCTATTAAAGTTGCAAGAAGAATTGTTGAAGTTGCATTTGATTTTACCTTGTGTTTGCTTGACGGTGCTCTCTCTCTCTCTCTCTCTCTCTGGGACCTAGTGTTATAGAGCCAGCTGGCCCTTCATAATCCTAACTTATAGGACAGGTACTAGAGGGGTGGAGCTACCAGGGAGGAAAAGGCAAATAAAGTACAACATAGCAAGAAATATGCATGTGCAACACTTGGGAACTATGGAAACGGTGTATATATTGTACAGAAATTATGTAGCTTAGTTTTTTGTGTAGATTTATTCCTGAAAGAAAAGAAACATAAAAAGGGGGTTGAGCTAACATGGTCACCTGATTGGAGAAGGTATAAAGGAAAGCCTCCTTGATGTCTAGTTAAGTTCCTTGTTGGGCTCAGGGGAGTGCTGACCCAGACCTACCCTAGCATTTTCTAGTGGTATTTATGTTGAGAAAGATAACGGTCTTCAATTTGCTTATTGTCTTTGCTTTATTTTGTCGTCAGTACGCTTTTATTTACATCCTTTTTGTTAATAAACTTACGTTTTGTTGTGACCTGCATAATGGTGTTGGTGTCCATCATTTCCCACGCCCTCACCAGCTCCAGATCAAAGCAACATTATTCTATAAAACATAGCTATTTATAAAGCACATTGCCAGTTTTATTTGGTAGACTTAGGTGTCTTGATTGTAGATGAACAATTTCATACTAAATTCAACACCATGAGAAGAAATACACATGGCAGCCCACTGCCCAACCAAAAACAGACAAGGCCCATTGCAGCTCTGCACCACTGACCTCTTCCCCAATGGCTGACACTGTACAACCTATAAATGCAGCTTTACTTCAAGCGATACAATCTATGGATGCCAAGTCGGGAACCCTGGTAGGCACAATTACTACCTTAGATGGTACAGTGATCAGGATCTAAGGTGTAGTTAAGACTGCTTCCGACTCTGCTGCTAACACCCTTAGGACAGCAGTAGGCCTTGTTAAGGAAAATTCAGAGCTCAGGCTGTGTCTTAAGCATTTGGAAAATCTGGCTAGGGCTACACATGTCCAAATGGTGGGCATGCCAGAGGATGCCAGTGAAGAAGATTTCAAAGCATTTGTTACTCAGTGGCCTATTGATCATCTGCATTTTCTACAGAATCATTCCTCGAGGGGCCCTGGGAGATGATCCCCCAACTCGGACAGTGATGACTGTTCTTGTGGACAAACTTGAACGTGATGCAATGTTACAAGCTGCCAGATGTGCCGAAGCCACGGAGTGGCATGATAAAGCCATTAACCTTTTCCCAGAATTCAGTATCTCCAACCAGTCCAGATGGAAGGTGATCGACAGAGTACAACAGTTATGGGCATTGGGAGTTCAACATGTCCCGATGCTACCTGCCAGAGTGAAGATTCTGCATGGAGGCAGAGCCTAAGTCTATACTGAACTGAAGGATGCTGGTAAAGCTGTTGCCTACACTGGCCAAGAATTTGCTGCCCGATGGACTGACTTTGAGTCAGAGGACAATTCCTAAGGAGTTGTGCTTGAAGTTTTCCCCTATGGATGCTACTAGATCGGGAGTCGGGTTTGGTTCAGGAAGGGCCAGGTAACTTTAATCAGACTCATAATCCTTAGTACTGCTGAGATCTACCATTCGATAAATGTTTAGTCATTTATTTTAAATGCAGTGAACAGTTTTCTAAGTCAGGAACAGTCTAGTATCTCAGTATGCACTTCTTCTTTTACTTAAAATGGTGCCTTCCCGCCACTGTTCCCAAAACGGTGACCTCCACTTTGGCACGTTCATCATTGCTACTATGTTCTTTCCGAACTGCAAGCTTCGTCCTCTTGCTGAACCTATGGACTCTGTTTGAAACTGAAGTTTTCTAACATTTCTTACTATTGTGTTTGCCAGTAGAATCAGCTAATTTACTTTTTACAATGCTGTATTGCTCCATTTCTACACACTGATGTTAGAGCTGTGCATTAGGGATGGATGGACCGACCCGCCTAAAATCATAACCCCCGGATCCAAAGTGGCCCGGCAGACCTGGTTAAATAAGAACTCATATGGTAAGTGTACCGAGTCCGGGTCCGCCGGCCATGTATAGCTAGATGATTAAAAGTTTGTCCTGCCCACGGCTGGAGCTGGCATTTTTTTTTTGTTTCCCTTTTTTGTTTTTTTTCCCCCAGATGCCACACTTTGGGGCCCCAGCTCAAAAGCTCAAGAAATTCCTCTCCTGGTAAAGTATTCAACCATGGACACTGGACCACTGACAGACAGGCAGTCAGTCACTGACTCAGTGTGATTGTGTAGACTCCTCCTCCTGTGCTAGTGTGTGTGGGCGGCCAGTGCGTGTGACAGTTTCCATGGCATCCCACTCTGCTTTATCGGAGATGACCCCAGAAGAGAGTGAGACAGTAGCCAGAGACTAGAGTCAGTCAGATGGAGTTTGGACTGGAGCAGACCATTGGCCCCCTAGGTTTGACTGCCAGTGCCCATCCGAACCAAATATGTACCACCCCCAACAGTTTATCGTTTCCACGGTAACCAACAGTGCTACCCTCACCCACCGCTGAACTGACTGAGAAATTATTTCAATGGACCACATTGTAGAGACCCTGTGCCGTGGCCGCATAGTGCTATTGGTTGATGCCCTGAATGCCTGATGTGGTGGAAATTTGGAATACAATTAAGAGGCATTGTTTCCAGTTTTTCTACAGTCTTCTGCGGTTGTACTCTGCTTAGAATGACCTTCCCCCAACCTGCAACCAGTGTTACCCTGCCATGTCTTGTCTCGCTCTCATTGCATCATCAAAGTCTTATTGTTTCTGCACAGTGCATTGCACACACTCTTTAGTCTAATTAGATTTTGCCCAATACAAAATCAAGCACAATAATGCATGAGTTATGATATGGTCCTCGACAGTCATGAACCTATGTATACAACAGCAGGTCCTGCAAAATTATTGCACAAATCTAATTAGAGTCTAGACTAAAGTGTGCGTGCAGTGCTGTGCAGAAACAATAATACTTTGATTCAGCTGGTCAACATGTTGCCATATCAACTCGAGTACACTCGCGAAATAAATAACTTTTTTAATTTTGTGGATTTGTTCGCTGAGATGCTGATATACATACATTACCATTCTCCTAAGTGATTGTGCTTGCGCCGCACACAGCAGACACACATGACAGTGACATACCTCTGCCAGACTGCCACCACTTGACTAGCTGTATGTCGGTCAGGTGGCATAGATAGATGGGTATATAAAAGGCTGTGTGTGGCGGGAATTTCTCAGTCCATGGCTGACTGCAGTGCCTATGAGAGAGATACAGACTGACGGAGCTTTGAGTACTTAATTTACTACTTTAGTTGTATTATCTGTGATTCTGATCACAGTTTACCTTCGGCAAAAATATCCACCAACTGAATTACTTCTTTTTACTGAACTATATTACACAACTAAAAAGAACAAAAAAGGGGTGATAAAAGAATCGATCGTATGGTGGGGTGGGGAGATGGAGCTTTGAGTGCTCGTCACTCACAGTGGACGCCGACGGCCTATCTCCTTGTGTTTATCAGATCTCATCTCATCGCTCTTCCTTTTCTGTGATTATTAAACATAAAGCCTGCCAGAACTGTATTAAAAAACAAAAGCAAGCAGAGCCTTGTAGGCGTAGAATATTTTATTTACTAGAAAAGAATAAAAGGGGAACAGAGAGAGAGAGAGAGAGAGAGAAAGCAATCACCATCAGTCATCAGCCTGACAGGTTGCAAGCTTTGAGCACTCCCTGCTCTCTCAGTGCCTGAATCTATCTTTCCTGCTTTTTCTTTTTCAAGTTAGCTGAGCTTTTTATTGCCTCATTTAAAATTTTCTAAATAAATAAGAAAACATCAGTGAGTTAGTTTTATTCCCCACTCCCTCCAACCCCGTGTCTCAAGTGAAGTGAATCTCTGAAGTAGGGAGGAGATTGCTGCAAGATTCTACTTTGCTTTTACTGCAGTGCAGTACTTGGTCTTGTCTGGAAGGCACTAATTAAAAATGTATATTTTCTGACTTTCTGTATACTGTAATTTCACTTGCAAGTTTGCCTGTGTGTAACAACTGACTGTGTGTTTGTTTACCCGCTGCTGTTATACATGGCTATATCATTCTTGCATGCTCCCTGCTAAAAAAAAAAAAAAAACTACATAAAGGAAAAAACATTTTTTGTCTTACTCAAAACAAAATAAACCTAGCTACATTGGCGGAAGGGGGACGGTGGCTGTGAGGTCGAGCCTGTCCATTCCTGAGAGGACAGACAAACTTGAGAACAAGTGAGAGGAGTGAAAACAAAGAAAAGTCCTACTGTAAAAAGCATTATTTGTTTCATTCAAAAAATAGCTACAAGTGTGGAAGGAGGAGGGTGTCTCTGAGATCGAGCATTTCAGGAGAAAACAGAGTTACTTACGTAAGCAATAAGACACGACAGGGTGTGCATGGAACATATTTTACCACATGGCCAGGGGCATAATAAGGCACAAGGCCTTGGCCGAGTGCCTTTAGCTCCTGGCGTGCGGTAAAATATGTTTCATGCACACACCTGGAGTATCTTATTGCGCTTATAAAATGAATACATTTTAAAAAATATTTTTCTCACCCTAAAAAACTATATTTAAATATCTAAAAACAGAAATCTTTGTGATAATTTGAGATAAAATAGTCCTTCCACCTGCTACCTGATGATGCTATTGTATTTTGCCACTAGGCATTTCTGTCCTTCTGTGGCATCGATACTTCTGAAAAAGTTCACCCTCCCCCACACACACTTTATTATTTATTTTTTTTACTAGTGGGTCTGTTATTTACTAAGCAATTTTATCTTTTTTTTTATTTTCTATCTTAATTTCTTTGTTTGATTCACTTGATCAAGCGTCCTGTTTTTCCCCAGTTCCTACATCGTGACTACATGCCGCTCTTCAATTATCTGCACTGTACAGGTAAAATTAGAAACTGATGGGCAGCTCGTGGAAAGTTTTTTTTTTTTTTTTTTAACTCATCAGCATTGCTCTGTTCGTGTCTTTCCCTCCTGCTGTCCACCCAACCATCCGCTACTTTACCAGCAGAGGCATGCTTTGGAAGGGGCAACAGGACTGTAACAAATAAGACCACAGGATAAATCAGTAGATTGTTTTTTAAATTGTCATCTGGGACTGTCAAACAGCCTGTGAAGTGGGAGAGCGAGTTGCAACAGAGGTTACCCGATCAGTTGGTGAAACCATGGGACAAATCTAAAAGTCAGTAGATTTTTTTTAAACTGTTATCAGGGATGTTCATTTTAACATGTGAAGCATGAGTGAGAGGCACCAGAGTTTCCCCGATCAGCTGGCAAGCGTTTGATGAGCTGCATTATGGAGCGTATAAAAAAAAAGGCAGCATTTGCATAAGGAACATTTAAACGGCTTATTGATTTCTTTCTTTTTTTTCACACTACATCTTACTTTTTGTTACAATAATCCAAGTACGGTAGCTTTTTGTCCTGCTTGGCAAATATAAAGATGGCAGACAGTAAAAATGCCAATGTTCCATGGCTTATGGATAGTGGCCTTTTTACTGCCAGTCTCTTTTTTTACTCATGCATGGAACATATTTCATGCATGGGTAACTAGCCAATCATATTGTTGCATTTAGCCTACCCATTTTATAATTGAGAACAAGTGAGAGGACTAAATAAAAAGAAAATTCAGGACAAAGGCATTGTGTGTACCACAAAAAAAAACTGATGGAAGGGGGAGCGTGGCTGTGAGGCTAAGCCTGTACTGAGTGGGCAGGGAAACTTGGAAACAACTGAGAAGATTAAATAAAAAGAAAACACATACAGGAAAAAGCATTTTTGTGTGTAATACAAAAAAAAAAGCTGAAAATGTGCACCAGAGAGGGCGAGGACGAGGCAAAAATGGGGAAAACTATGGGGAAACATATGTCACAAACAACACTGCATAGTCGGACTGGTAAAAGACCAGTTGCTGGTGCTACATCTGGTAGCAGTAGTGGTTCTTCCACAATGCTGTCCAAACAGACAGGAAAGGTCAAAACTACCTTAATTAAAATTAAAGGAGTAGTTGGCACCTCAAGGAGTGGCAAGCCAAGATATGGTACCTATGTGTACCGTAGTAACAGTACAGATTTAAATGAGGGGGGAAAAATCGAGCTCTGATGAGAGTAATGATTATGAAATGGAGGATGTAAACAAGGAGGGAAAAAAACAGAAACAAATGGAAAGCCAGAATGAGGCAGAGGTGGCAGTTGCACAGACGCAGGATGAATGTGATGATATGTACGTGGATGAGATGGGCAGTTTGGGCACAAACAGTGTGGTGCAGGTGCAGGAGAAACCAGATGAGGGGGCAGTGCATTCAGATTTAGGTTCTGTCACTGGCCTGGAGGAGCTGATGGATGACGATGATGATGGTGAAACAGAAAAAGATGATGAGCAGCATCCCAGTGTTGAGAAAGAACAACACAGTGGAAGTGACAAAGGATAGTATAGTATGCCTGGTACTAAAACAAAAAAGGTGACATCTTATGTGTGGTCTTACTTTTCTCTGGCTGCCAATAATGAGTTACGAGCTGTGTGCTCTATATGTAAAAAGACCATCAGCAGAGGGAGCAAAAAAAGTGCTTTGGGTACCTCAGCATTAAAAAGACATTTAGAGAGATGTCACCCATTACGTCTCAGGCGTGATTTTTTGGTCAGAGAGAAAGAAGACAACATGCAGGCAGAATTAAGTCAGACTACACTTGCACCTCTTATATCAAGTGATAGCAGCAGCCCTGCTGCTTCAGTTGTACTACCAACTCTTTCTCAGTCTTCTTCTAGAATAAGTACTACAAACAGTCCCCTTTTGCCCTTATCATCCAGCACTCCTAATGTTGGCCATCTGAAAACTTCAACTGCTAGAAGACAGCTCACGATTTCAGAAACAATTGAACATAAAGCTAAGTACCAGCGTACTCATCCTGAGGCAATTGCTATAACAACACTAATTTCAAAGATGATAGCACTGGACTTACAGCCTTACAGAATTGTGGGGCATGTAGGATTCAAAAGGCTTTTGAATCACCTGTCACCAAGATACAGTATTCCATCCAGGAAATATTTCTCGACTGTTGCAATACCACAGATGTATGATTTAGTAAGTGCTAAACTGAAAAATGCTTTAAAAGATGCAGTTGCTGGGGTTGTCCATCTGACTACTGACATATGGACAAGCTGCCAGCCAGAACTATTTATGTCACTGACTGCGCATTGGGTATCATTTACTCCCTGTAGTGACACTGACAATTCCCCTCTGAAACTGGCTTCCCTTCGCATCCAGTATATCTTGTAGGATCACACAGCTTCAAACATCCTGGATGAGCTCAATAGAGAGATACAGTACTGGCTGACATCACAAGGGCTTTCTGTAGTTTTTATTGTGTCTGACAATGGTTCAAACATAAAGAAAGCATTGTCTGATGGGGGCTTTTGTCCACATTCGACGTTTTGCACACTGCCTAAATTTGATTGTGCATGCATTTCTGGAAGAGGGCAGAGATATAAAGGCTCTCCTAAATGTGGCAAAAAGAATATGCACACATTAGAGCCATTCCTGCAAAGCACGGCAACGTCTTTGGGCCATACAAGAACAGCATGGACTGCCTCCTAATACACTCATCCAGGATGATGCAACAAGGTGAAACTCTACCTTTTACATGTTCCAATGACTGCTGGAGCAAAAAAAGGCTGTAAGACAGTATACACTAGAGAACAGCATAGGGGATGCTGATGTGTACATTAATCCTCAGCAGTGGGCTGCTTTAGAACTTCTCATCAAGATCCTGCAACCCTTTGAGGAAATTACTAGGGAAGTGAATTCCAACATTGCCGCACTCAGCCAAATAATCCCATTGATCAAGATTCTTAGATTTCAGCTGAATGCAATCAGGGATGAGTTGGAAGGTGCAAAAAGCCAGTTTCAGATGGGAGAGTCTAGTGCAAGTGAAAGGGACTTGCTACCCAGAATTAAAAAAGACATAGTACATAGAATGCTTAAAAAAGTCAGAGATGATGAAAAACTTAATGAAATGCTCGTGGCAGAACATTACATTATTGCAACAACACTAGACCCATGTTACAAGATGAAACACCTCTCACAGTCTGACCCAAATGTGTTCCGAAACTGCAGAGAGAAAATCATTCAAGAAGTAGATCTGCTTTTGAAAAAAACCATGACAACAGAAGCAGCTCCCTCATCCATTCCTCCTGCACCTTCACAGCTCTCTCTTCTCAGTCAGGCTACAAAACAGTCAGCAGCTGCCATTCGTTCTAGACCCAGCAGTCATCTTTGAGGTCACTTGGATGCTGTCATCCTGGAAAAATCAGCCCTTCCTTCTCCATATGTCACTGCTTCTGCCCAGGCCATGGTTGATTGTTACTTAGCAGAAAAAGGTATTGAATGGAATGAAGATCCCATTAAGTACTGGCAAAGCAAGGAGCCTGTATGGCCTGCACTTGTGCAGGTAGCCTTGAAGTATATGGTCTGTCCCCCAACCAGTGTATTTTCAGAGCGACTCTTTAGCTGTGCAGGAAATGTGGTAACAGATACACGATCTAGGCTACTACCAGAAAATGTTGAGAAGTTAACATTCTGAAAAGTAAACCTTCCATTGACTGGTTACAGCTATGACCCAGAGGCAGCAAATACATTTTGCAGTGACCTTAAAGATAACTACTTGGAAGAGTAGAAAGATCACCGGTTCTTCAGAAAAATAAACTATTACTCAAGTAAGCCCATATGTGGCCTGCACAATTTTTGAACCTGATGGCACAATGTTTTCAGCGTGTCCTAACAGACTTTGCTAATTTTTGGATTGCCTGAACCCGATGGCACACATTTCACATTTTGAATAGACTTCTTTAATTTTTGGATCGCCTGAAGTTGGGACTTATGGCACAATGTTTTCAGCATGTCTTCCTCACGTGCTTTGCTAATTACTGGGTTGCCTGAACCTGATGGCACACGTTTTGCAGCATTTCCTCATGGACTTGTATAATTTTTGGACTGCCTGAACTAGATGGCACACGTTTCGCAGCATGTCCTCATGGACTTGTGTAATTTCTGGACTGCCTGTAGTTGAGACTGATGGCAGAATGTTTTCAGTACGTCCTAATTTCTGGATTGCCTGAACATTATGGCACACGTTTTTCAGTATGTCCTAATGGACTTGTCTAATTTTTGCATTTTTGGATTACCTGAGTGTAGGTCTCTGCCCACTCAGTACAGGCTCGACCTCACAGCCACACTCCCCCTTCCAACACAGTAGCTAGGTCTCTGGATTCCTTAGGACATGCAGTTATTTTTTTGGTAGGGGTTCCCTAAATGTGCCATCAATTTGGGGTGGGTGGGCTGAGGGACCCATGCCATAGAAAATAACTGCATGACTCTCAGTGGAGCAAAGAAGGAACTGGAACAACAATACCAAACTGATATCTGTTAGGAGGAAGTAGGCTGCTGGTTAGCTAAAACCTGCAGCTTATCCAATAAGTAGGGAAATAGGCAGATTGGGTGGGCCAAGCGGTCCTTATCAGCCGTCAAATTCTATGTTTCTTTGCTTCTATGATATGTCCATTATATAGTGTGTGCTACTAAATGGGAATGGGATTACTCTTCTGAGGCCAGACAGGTCAGTTTCAGTTTATAGTTGCAGCACTAGTACTACGGACTCTGAGACAGGGAACAGACAGAGGTCAACTGCATGACTGCCATATTCAACTGACCAGCGCATCAGTGCAAAAACTCACAGTTTTCATATCCTGAAATGCTGACTACAATTCTATGTGTGTGCCACAAATGTCACTGTTGTTTTATGCAATTATATAGCAGAGTTGCAGTTTTCATCATATTTTACAGAAGGTTCTGATTCGAATCAGAACTAATCAGAACTTATCAGGACTTTGGCCTGGATCCTCATCCTGATAGCAAGGGTCAGGACCTTTTCGGGTCCGCCCAACCCTACTGTGCATGCTGCTTAAGATAACATATTGGGACTTTCACTTTAAATTTTCACCTGGTCCCAGTTAGGAGCACAAAATCCAACAGCTTTTTTGACTGAAGGAATTAAATTTATACTGACACACAATGTTTTTGAATACAATAATGAGTTTTATTTGCAGATATTGGGAACAGCAATGGTGACCTGTTTGGCCCCATTTTATGCTAATTTGACACTTGGATTATGGGAATCACACACAGTGTTCTCAGAGGCCTTTCCATTAGCAGATGACGTCATCATGTGGTATTATTTTATTGATGATGTCATCTGCGTATGGAAAGGCCCCGAGGAGCAAATACCAGAATTTATTGAAAGGTTGAATACCAACAGTTTGGGATTAACGTTAACATATACAACGAATGAAGAGAACATTTTGTTTTTGGATTTGAAGCTTATGGGTGTAGTGGGGGAGCAAGTCGCAACTAAAACCCACAAAAAAGAAACTGCATGCAATTCTTATCTGCATTACACAAGTGCACGTCCTGCTATGTTGAAACAATCGTTACCATATAGTCAGATGTTACGTGTAAAGCGCAATTGTAGCAGGGAGAGTGAGTTTGATGTTGAAACAAACGCTATGATTCAGGATTTTGTTAATAGAGGTTATAATTATGATTTTTTCACAAGGTTGAAACAAAGGGTTACATGCAAGGATCGAGGGGATCTTTTGAATAATGTTAAAATAGGTAAAAAGGAAGAGATGGTTACATTTTGTACTGAGTTTAACTCAACTGTAGGCAAAATAGGAAGCATTATTTTTCGTTATTGTCCAGTCCTGACAAATAATGTAAAGTTAGCAGAAGGTTTAGGCAATAAAACAAGAATTTCATTTAAACGAGCAAGAAATATCAAAAACAGAATTGTACATAGTAGCCGGCCCCGGTGGCGCTGAGGGTTGAGGTGCTGGATGCCACACCTCACTCCACGCTGGTGATCTGGGTTCAGGAGTGGACTCGGGTCACTCGTGGGTCAGCCAGGGGGAGTTAGGCTTGACCGTCCCATGACAGCTCGCCTACTCGGGGAGGGTTGAGGCCATAGCCCGAACACTTGTCTGACCCCAAGCAGAGGCTCGGAATACTACAAGCCCCTAATGTTAGGGGGAGGGCAGCTGCTACACAGCGTGATGTTGGCGCTCTGCACCTTGATGTCAGGGATCCTACGCTGTAGCGGTGAGAGAAAAAAAAAAGAGAAAATACCTGCCATGGCTGGGAAGACGGAGCCCCCGGAGACGTGCCTGTGATGTGCCTTCGCTCGCCCGATGGCCCCTGGACCAACGAAAGTTGATTGATGGGTAAGGGGGGCTCTGCCCCATCCCAGCTCAGGGGTAAACCAAAGCTCCACGGTGATCCAGGGGTAGGTCATTCGGGCAGGGTGGAAGGTAGAGGGATGTCTACCTTGGGGCTCCTGAAGGGTTGGGGATGGCAGGCTGGAAGGCAGATAAAACAGAAATTTAAAAAAAACCTGAATTTTACATAGTAGGTATGAGCCTAAAGAAATGATAGCTGCGACTTGGATGCCCCCAACCCCAAAAGGCTTTAAAAAGTGTAAGAATTGCAATATTTGCCAATTTGGTTTCGAAGGGTTAAAGTTTATCCATCCAGTTACAACACAAAAATGCAGAATCAATGAATGTATTACATGTAGTACCACCCATGTAGTGAATGTTTGAACATGTCTGTGTGATATGTTATATGTGGGTATGACAGAACGAAAATTAAAAATATAGATACAGGAGCATATTACCAATATCAGAAATCGGAATCCCAACAGCCCTGTAGCAGTGCATTTCAATTTGAAACATAGTGCAAATCCAATAGACATGAAAGTTATGGGGCTGGAATGTGTGAGAAAAAAGTCAAATAACAGTAAAGTGTCATTAAAAATGAGGCTCCAACAACAAGAGAGCTTTTGGATATGGAAGCTGAATAGTTTAAAACCGAAGGGCTTAAACAGTGTACTGGATCTTAAACCATATTTGTAATGAAACTTGGAACTTTAGGATTGTTGATTATGATTCTGTTTGTTTGATTTTATAAACGTAATATTCATTATTGGTGTCTATGTCTTGCCCCTTAGAACTGAATGATTTTCAGATCTAGAATACAGATGTTTGAAAGAATGACAACATGGATCAAAAGCCAAAAGAAAATGATAAGAAATGAAGTATTAACACCGTACAAGCTTATAGAAAATTAATAAAGGACTTGGCAACATTTTAAATAGTCTAGCTATATAGGTTTGTGTTAGCATTTTCTTGTATATGAATGATGTTGTTTTATACAAAGATATACATACCATTGTATACTAAAGTAAATAGCAAGATTTATTTTTACAATGGGTTAAAAAGTATGTGAAATGTATGAGTAATTCTTTGCTGATTTGCTGTTCAGCATAAATATATATACATATATATATATATATATATATATATATTCTTGTGTATTAAAGTGAATAGCAAGAATCACCCTTGTATTTAAGCAACTGGCATTTATTTGAAATTCAAACACTTTTTAACCAGGCACACACCCACCACCATTAAAAACACTAATGCTACAGTATGATAATAAAAATAATTTATTTAAAATACAAGACTGCCTGACGCGTTTCTGGTCGCCATGACCCTTTCTCAAATGCATACTGGATTGTTCTGATTATTGTTGTTGGATGCCCACTCAATAAATTAATTATATATTGTTTAAGAAGAATTGGCTCTAAATGATATTTAATTTTTATACACAAGTCAAAATAGTAACTTTAAAATTTATTGAATGCTCTTTTTTTATATTGAGTGGACATCCATACTTTGATGTCATGTTTGACGATATTTATGCAAGTCATGGTTGTCATTTGTTAATTTATGGGGGGGAAATATTTAAGTTTAAAAAGTTATTGTTTGCTTAGATCATCAAATTATGTATACATTGTACATGTTTTGTGTACATAATAATAGTAAATTATTAGTTAAAAAGTATGATTTATAAATTGAACATCAAATGAAATGCTTTAGATTAAAGATTGCTGTTAGAATATCTGATTGATTATAATTAAGTAGCACGTGAACTTTGGGAGTATATAGATGCAAGGGGTATTGAAACTGCACCCCCTAAGGAAGCCATACTGGCAAAGTGCAGAGGTTTGTAGTGGCTGGGGCACTGGACTGGGGTAGGTCTTGTTAATTTATGTGATAGAAAACACTTTTGTTTGGTTCTTATTATAAGAATGTGATGAGCGAAAGGTTGTGGAGCACTTTATTGCAAACGTCTAGCTGTAAAATAAACATTTTTGTATTTTTGCATATTTAAAGTGTTTTAGTGCATTTTTTCTATCACAAGATCACCCATAATATGCTCACAATTTTGTTCTTGGATCCTTGTGATTATTTAAATAAGAGTGGTTAAAACTAGCCTCTCTTTTGGTAGAGAAGTCCTGTTTTTTAGTAAGCACACTTCCCTTTTTTGTTTAAGAGTACCCAGTTAGGAGTTTGCCTACATGCTATACAGTATATGTTTCTTCTCCTAACACAGTTAATAGAGGAATTCCAGTCTAGTGCATGGACGGTACACTACTTCGTGCAGTTCTCAGTCATGGAATGGCGATGTTAGCTCATTATGAAAGATTTACTGTTAGTTTCCTAAAATGGTATTACCCCTCATATGTTGTAATAATATCTGGAATTTTATCAAATTTTATCACTGCATTATAGCTATGTCCTTTTTATGTACACAATTCTGGATGTACATGCTTGTTTTTATTTGTGAATCTCTTCTGCATTTGTATCCCACCAGCTGGTAGTGTAAATCTACTTCCCTCACTAGTGAAGTAAGTAGGCTCTCTTGTCAAAAATAATGAATTCATCCTGTTTGGTGATTTCAACATACAGTAAATTAACTAAGCAGTGGTAACAGAAGTGTGGAACTAGTTTTTAGCAAACTCCATCTGTAACAAATTATTGCTGAACCTACCTAACGCTCAAACAATGGGAGTAGCCAAACCAAGGTCAATTGGATCCGTACTCCTAGAGTAGACAAAATCAGATGCTCTCTAGTGCTTTAAGAACCTATAAGTGATCATTCACCAGTATTCTGTGTGTGTTAGGATAAGCTATAAAAATCCCCTCCGAGAATTATTCAGTTTGGAGAGTTTTCTAACCCTGATCCCAAACTCTTCAGGGCTAGAGGTGTCCCATACTGATTGGTGCTACTTGGATCATTCCACTTACGTTAATGATGTTAATTCAGATGTGACCCTTTTTTACCTTTTTTTTAAATTTACTCTTTATTCACCCCGGCCATGGCTTTGCCCCCAGATAACTCCAGATGCCAGAGCACATGGCAACCATGGGACATCAACCCCGCGCGTTTCACCCCTCATGGTGGTACTGTCCCAAGAAATGCTTCTGACTGCCATAGCGTGTCTACGGCGGCTATGGCAGGAGTTAAGAAGAAGAATCAGCATTTATATAGCACTTTTCATACACAGTGTCCCAAAGCACTTTACAAGCAATGCTAGACTGGTAGTGAAGTGACTGAATGTGTGGTGGCAGCCATATCGCACATCATCACCCACACACAGCCTGGATAATTGCATGAACCAGCTTATGGGAAGGGGAATGTTGGCCAGGACACCAGGAATGCTCCCTGCTCTTTTATGAAGAGTGCCCTGGGTTCTTTAACTTCCACCTGGACACCCACCAGGACAACACCAGGATGGGCAGAAGGGACCTCGGTTTAACGTCTCATCCGAAGGACGGCACACCCCAGCAGTACAGCACCCCACAATACTGCACTTGGATGCCAGTGATTTTTAGGTGCAAGTTCAATCCCAGTGTCGGACGAGAACCCATGACCTTCTGGTTCAGAGGCAGATGTGCTACCAACTGAGCCATGCTGACACCTAAGTTAAGTAGACTACCAATCCAGGAAGTCCTAATGCTCAGGGTTTTTTTTACTGCTTCCTGTTGCTTCCCACTCCCCGAGGGCGGTGGCATAGGAGGAAGCCCTAGGAGACATGCGCATGCAAAGACGTGACACCACTCCGGATTCCAGCCATCACCTTCCCCTCCCAAATGATGCCCCTCACTGCACTGCCACCCGTAGTCACCAGGTGGCAGTAAAACAGCAGGTATGGCAACCCTTCCTCCCTAGAGGAGAGTGTCCCTTAGGTTACTCAATCCTCCTCCACCTGGCAGGCCCTCTGGCAACTCAGGCTCATTCCTGAACCCAGGCCGCCAGCATCATGAGTGGTAGCACTACCGCTGAGCCGGTGGGCCAGTCCAAATTTTTTTACCTTAATATCTTTAGGGCTGCAGAATAAATCTGACACTGTCACTAGGAGAAGGGTACATGGACCTGTCACAAAATGGCTGGATCATTCTCTCGCAACCATGATCAGAGCAAGAGACAAAAGATGGCTGGCGTTCAAGGCCTCATTATTGGCAGCTGACTGGACTGATTACAGGGCACTCAAGAATGAGTGTAAAAGAGCAATCAGGTGTGATAAGAGGCTGTACTGTACGAAGAGGAATTAGTGTAAAAGAGCAATCAGGTGCGATAAGTGTCTGTACTGTACGAAGAGGAATTAGTGTAAAAGAGCAATCAGGTGCAATAAGCGTCTGTACTGTACGAAGAGGAATGAGTGTAAAAGAGCAATCGCGTGCAATAAGAGTCTGTACTGTACGAAGTTTTCTGACTAAACAGCCCAAAATCCTAGGCTATTTGGAAGTGTGTCAGACAGACACTGGGCCTTAAAGGTGATGATTTCCCCTCAGACATGGACTTGGATGGAGTCAACGGCAGTAATAACTCCACCATATTGAATGCTTTTGACTGCAACTTCTCAGATCTTACCTCTTACATCAAGGCCTTCCCTGTCTTCCCTCTGCCCCTGTCTAGTGTGAACTCCCAGCCTGGAGCCTCCCCTCTTCTGTGCATTCCCCTTTTTATTTTAAATGTGCCCAACTTGCTGACATTCATAGACTCCTCAAGCAAGTACCAGAATCTAAATCTGCTGGCACAGATGGTACTGAAGCAGAAGTGGGGAGTGGGGTGCAAAAACAATCTTGCAGCAGATTTTTCAAAGCTTTTATCTGTGTGTCATTGTTAAAACGTTGGCCCATTTTGACCATTGAACGTAACATACTGCATTTTAATGTTTGTTTCATTTGAAATTTTTGTAATTATTGTACCTGAGTCTGGTCGTATATTTGTGATTCTTTATTGGTAGTTTATTGTATTTGATCATATGTTGTTTTGTATTTTGTATGTGGTGCGAGATGATGTGTTTATACAATTTCCCACTTGTAAATTTACAGTGAACTTTTATTCTTGTGACATCTAACAGGACTTGTCTTGTAAACAGGGATCTATCCCTAATGACATTTGTTATCCTGTATAAAAATAAAAATGTTACCTACCTACCTAATATATTTTTCACAGCAATATCAACCCCAATATTTCACCCTGGATTATGGGCTTCTTCAGAAGTTCACTTAGTGTAAGCTTTTGTCTGAAACATTGAATTTGTGGGCACATATAGACCACTTGCCCCCCTCTTCCCCTGTCTGTCCATTTTTCACTGCCTACAGTATCACCGCAGATCCCTCCCCCGCTAAGAGAAAAGCTATTCACGAGGGTTTTCTAACAGTATAACATAACTTGAAAACATACTGTAAGAAAATGCAAGAAATAGTATCACTGCAGATCCTACATGATCTCTGGTCTGTTATCCCTCCCCCTTCCTTTCCCCTAAGATTCCCTTGTGCCTATCCCATGCATTCTTGAACACTACCACTTTTCACCCCCACCACCTCTGCTGGAAGGCTGTTCCAGAAATCCACTACTCTTTCTGTCATATCATGTCCCCGTGCTCTTGAGCGCCTTTCTTCCTGAAAAAATACTTCACTCTTGTACCTTATTTATCCTCTTTAGGTATTTAAAGCAGCAGTGCAACAAAAATGGGCAAACAACTTGACCTTATCTTTTTTTTTTCATTATGAAAGATTCCAGACATCCTCCTGTTTTATTTGGTGGTACAATTGTGTAGCTCCAGCAAAATTTGGGTATGTTATAAATGTTTTAATGTAGTTTTTTCTCCAGAAAAAAAAAGATACCTGACACATTTTACATGAAAATATCATCTTAGACCTGATAAAGGTTAGCATTGAGAACATACAGTGAAAAAAAAACTCATGGGGTGTAGCACAGAAGGTACATAGAAAAGTAGATTTAACAGGTATGCTAATATATTTATTAACTTTATCTGAAACTAGCTTTCTAGAAACACATTTTTCATTGCACTGCTGCTTTAAAGGTGTAACTCCCCTACAAATGGGGGTTCACAAAAGTCTTCCTTGGGTGTGCCTAAATGCCCACTGCCAGGCTGGTATCCTGTGTCTTAGTGCTATAAAAGTGTTTGTGTGAAGAGTGCCTTATTGCCTCTGTGCGCTGTCTCTTTAAGAGCTTCCAATAACTTGGTGCTTATTTAATCTGGGAGGGGGCTGAGTGTTTCTATGCTCAAGTCCCGCCTGGGCTTCCAGATAATCGCTCTGTTCTGCCACCGCTAGTTGCGCAGAGGGAGCTCTGTTAGAAGCTGTACTTATTTGCTGATTATCTATTAGAATAGTAATGATATTGTAGTCTGTCTAACCTGCCTTCTTTGCAGCATGGACAGTTCTGTTTACCACCACCATCTTGGTCCTGGACTGCCAGAATGGGCCAATCAATACCTTTGGGGACTCTAAAATGGAGCCTGTCCCCAGGGGTCTTGTGGGAGCAAATTTCTGTAGGAATTGTAGTTTTTACATTTTGGCACCAAAACAGACCTGGAGGGGGAGCCCTTGCTTTAACAGACAGATGGATCAACCAACCAGAACCTTTTGGACCGAAGGGAAATTCCTAAGCTGCCTGCTGCAGTCAGTCAGTCTGGAGTTAGAGTTTGCAGAGTAAACAGCTCAAGTGATTTGAGCAGCAGCTCCTGCGTTGTTTGTGCAGGAGATTGGTAGGAAGGCTGAGTCTGGCCTATCTGCCTGCAGTCCCTCGAGAGGGAATCCTTTGAAAGGCTTAATAATCCGGACTGTATCCGAACTGAGTGAGAGAAAAGCCACTGAAGCATGACCAGGCTTAAACCTGAAGAAGAATGAAGATTTGCTGTATGCAATCAGCCTGTCAGGACATCCATTCACCATAGAACTCCCGGTTTTGCTCAGAGACACTGATACTGCTGCCAGACTACTACCTGCTTTGTGGTATGGTGAGTGCTTTACTATAAATGTGCTGTGTGCTGTTAGTGGGTTGCAATTTTGTTCCCCACTGTTTAATTGTGCCACGCTTGCTGGAAGCTGCATCCAGCCTTCCCGGACTGATTTCTGAACTGTTTTATCCAGCCTGGGCCCTGCCTCACTGGTCCAGCCAGCTACTTCAGGCAAAGAGAACACCATCGACGAGAGACTTGCCCGGGGATCAGCCTCCTGCTCAACATCTCGAACAGGAATGACTCCTCGGTGATTCGTGTGGGCTCTGATTCTCCTGGCATACCAGTTGTCAACCTGCAGTCTCCATTTCGCCCCTCCTGTGTCTCGACTCGTATTGGATAGCGTGAGTAACAAACAGGGTAGCTCCCTACAACAACAGCTAAATCTCAAATGTTGTCATCTGATTGCATTGTTGTTTTTCCTTTCACAAACTGAGCCTTCAAGCTCTGGATTATAAATTGTGTGTGGTTGTGCAAGCCTTTTCTTTTCATCACAGGGCCCCAACCAGCTGCGATCCCGGCCTACCCCGGGCAACGTTCCAGGCTAGCCTACCTTGCTTCTAACTGGGTACCCAGAGTGTGTGACTGTGTAGGGACTAAAAGTGCATGCATAATTGCCTGACTAGATCCGTTTTCTAATCAATCAACCTGATTACGCCCCTTCCTTGTTTAATTCCCCTGAATAAATCAGATCTAACTCTTTTTGCATTTAATCTGACTGTGGTTCCAGTTTGTACCAAAAGCACTGTACTGTTGTGATTTGCTGTGCCTAACCTTGTTTTACAGGGGGTCTCCAGGGTTGAACTGGTGGAACCAGCCCTGGTGGCAAGTTCAAACAGTGTGGGGAATTGTATGCTGAATAGGGGCTACTGTGAAAGTGTTTGTTACATATTGTTGTAACCCCCCTGCAAATGGGGGGTCCCAAAAGACTTCCAGGAGCTTGCTTGAATGCTCCAAGCCTGAATGGTGTTTGGCGTTTAAGCCATTTATCAGTGAGTGTTTTTAGAGCCTCTGGTACTGTCTCTTTAAGAGCTGTCTGCTTGCAGACATAATTAGTTTGTATGGGGGGACTGTGTGCTTCTCTGCTTGAGTACCACTCGAACTGCTGCCAATTCACTCCATTTTTGCAGTCACTAGGAGTGCAAAGGGAACCTATCTGAAAGGTGTAACTGTTTGCCAGAAATCATTTAGAGTAATAATGAAAATACATTTTGTCTAACCTGCTTTCTTTGCAGTCAGAACTGTGTTTGCCTAGTTCCCCATTCTGGTTTTGAACTGCTGAACTGGACCAATCAGTGTGGGAAGCTAGCTCTAAAATGGTGCCTTGGACGAATCAGAACTTGGACTCATAATCTGAGCCAGCCACAAGAGGATTGTATGAGCAGTGACTCTGGGAGATGTAGTTTAGACTTCCGCCTTTTGGACCAACAGGAGCAGTCTATTGTGAGTGACAGCCAATCCAGTCAAGAACTGGGAGGAACTCAAAGGAAGTGCCCGGTTTTGTCTGTTGGAGTTTCAGTTGAACTCTGGCAGTGAAGAGGAAGGAGCCCTGTGCTTTTCAGTGTGCAGTTTTAGTCGGGAAACGTGTGTAAGGCCCAGAGTTCCAGTCTGCAGCTTGTGTAACTGCTTGTTAGGACTGAACTGTCCTGTGAAGAGAATCAAAGGATATCTGAAGAGTAGAAACCAGGCTCACCCTGTAGAAGACTGGAGAAATTGCTGAGTTGCACTTCGGTCTGTCAGGAACTGAATCTGCTGTGTGTTCTCTCGCATTGTGCAGTAATTGCGATCGGGATAGAGAAGCAGCCTGCCTGTTTGCCATATAAATGTGTGAGGAGTATCGTGAAGCTCAAGAGTAGCCCTGCTGACATTGAAGGACCCTATCTTGTTTGGAGGTCGTGAGTACTAATTCAGGGTCGCTCCTGTTGAATTGCCACATTAAATCCAAATGGAATCACTGTACTGCTGACTGTTTAAACTAATTTTTCTTTCTCTGTGGGAAAGGGCCCTACCAGCTGCCACGGTTTGACTAGCCACTAGGGCTTGGGTACCCAGGGACAGTAACTGGTAGGGATAGGCCTGTGCACAGAGCCATAGGTAGATGAGTAAAGTGATAAGCTAATTAACCTGATTTCCCCCTGTCCTTGTTATATTCCCCCTAAATAAATCAGAGCTGCTTGTTTCAGCAAAGTTATACTGCCTGAGGTATTTGTCTATGTTAAAGTATTGTACTGTGATTGTTGCACTGTATCTTATTTTACAGGAGGTCCCAGTGCCTGAACCAACCCTGGGGGTAAGTGTATACTGTGAAGGTAATTCTGATATATTGTGTGGGCCACTAGTGGGAAGAAAGGGGGGTTGCAGTGTCCCAGAGGGCTGTGACCAAGTAAGTTTAACTATTGCAAACCCTGACCTCTGGGTGGAGGCACCCGCCATTGGATCCAGGCCCCTCAACCTGTTAGTGGCAAATCAGGCAGGGGTAGTATCCCCTGGGATAGCGCCATCTAGGGGTTACATTGTCTAGGCCACTAGAGGGGAAAGAGGGGGGTTACAGTGTCCCAGCAGGCTGTACCCAGGTTAGCCTTGTTACTAACAACCCTGTCCTCCAGGTGGAGCACCCGTTTCAGTACCCAGGCCCCTTAACCTGCAACTAGCCAAGCAGGCAGGGGTAGTAGCCCTTCGGATAGCGCCACCTAGGGGTTACATCTTGGAGGCACCAACACTGGGATTAGCGAGATTGCCTGACCAGCCAGCAATTTAAAACTGCACTCAAGACTTATTTGTTTGAATCTGCATATGGTTATTTTACTGAGTATTAATTTATAGTGAATGTATATATAAGGATTTATTTAAATCAGAAATTATGTTTGTATGTCTGTATTAATTATGGTATGTACAGGCGCCTTGGTTGAAGAAAGATGCCTTTTACAAATAAATTATGATTGATTGATTGATTGATTGATAGTGGTCAGACATTAGAATCATTGTTGCCGGAATATGACCACACCAGTAGAAGTCGCTGTGCACCAGTTAGTGGGATGGTGTATGGGGCAGGAGGTTGACTCCCATCATGCTGTGCTTATACTAGACATTCCCTTGAGTATTAGTAAGGACACCATAGAAGGGGTTCTCTCCAAAGTTGAAGGTTTGAAAAACACTGTGGTGGTGGGTCAGCAGGCTGATTTAACGACCCAAACCCTCATGGCCTTGGTGGAGTGTAGTGACCCTGGGGACGGCACTAAGGTGCCAACGACTATTACCCCCGAAGGGTCCCCAACTGCTTGGAGGGTAATAACTAAAGATATTAAGGGTCCTTTAGAGGATGAGCCCCCCACCATTATCTGAGATTTTTGAGGAGAAATTTGCTAAGCTGTTGCTGGATGAAGGTAAAACCGTTGAGGACTTTAAGCAATTATTCCTGCCACCTGGAGGTGTACCTTCCCCCGCACCCCCACCCCTTCCAGTACCGGCTCCAGTGCCTGCACCTACATTGGTGCCTGCAGTTAGTCATGACATGTACCACAAGTTGAGGATGTTCTCAGGTATCCTCCCCATCCCACAGGGGGAGGATGACTGGAAGACCTAGACTGACTATGTTGCCTCCTTGGTACCTGAGTGGCAGTGTGCAGAGGCTGAGAAGCAAAAAAGGATCATGGAAAGTTTGAGAGATCCGGCCCTGGAAGCCATTAGATTTCTGAGGTCCACAAATCCTGAGACATCTGCTCAAAAGTACCTGTCTGCCCTGTAAGGTAATTTCGGAAGCACTGAGTCAGGGGAGTGGAGAGGGGAAAGTCTGTCTGCGTATGCTACTTGACTAGAGAGGGACCTGCAGAGAGCTTATCGAAAGGGTGGCGTAGCCACCAGTGACTTGAACCGTGTGAGGCTGGGGCACGTACTACAGCATGCCAAGCACTCTAAATTGCAGATTGTCCAGTTAAAGCTCCATGATAGGAGAGATAACCCACCTGACTACAGTGACCTGATAAAAGAACTTAGGGAAGTTGAAAGTGAAGAAAGAGATTGTGATTATGGGGTGGGTGCAGCCCGGGTGACCACAGTACAGGAAGACCTCTCTGAAATGGAGACTGCCATGGGCTGAGTGGTGGAGAGACGAGCTGCTGAAGGAAGTCAGAAAAGTACCAGCGGGTGCCTTTATGGAGGCCTCCACTGCAGACAAAGACCCTGGTCCCTCTCAGGATGTGACTGCCATGGGGGTGGGAGTGCACCCTCAGGCATCTTGTACCAAAAGTGACCCCCAGGCTGAGATCAAAGAATTGACTACCACCCTAAAGGAACTGATAAGACACGTTGCATCACCTTCGCCGCCGCAAACAGATATCAGACCCCAATCCCTTGCTCCTGCTTCAGTCCGTCATGCAATGTCCTCTTCAAGGATAACCCTGGAGTATGTCATTTGTTACAACTGTGGAAATGATGGCCATGTGAAGAGAGAATGCCAGTCTCAGAAAGACTTAGATGAAGTTGTATACAGACTTCAAGGGGAGCTCGGAAAGCGAGACCTTGGCCGAGGGGCGCTGGCAACAACCACAGTGAAGAATCAAGAAATCCTAATTCAAACTTTTCTGTGGCTAAATCATCTGTCCAGGCCCCTGCTACTGTCTCTCCAGACTGGTCCAAAATAGTAGGCCCTTCAATGGAAACTACTGTGACTGTCAATGGTATCCATGCTCGGGCTGTGCTTGTTAGTGGGTCGCTAGTGACCATTGTATTCCAGGACTGGTATGACAAAGATTTATCTGATGTGCCATTACAGTCTCTGGATGGCCTACATGTGTGGGGCCTGAGCAACAAGTCTTATCCCTACTACTAGGATATGTCCAACTCTGGCTCTCTTTTCCTGTGACTGTAACTGGTGTAGATGAACAAGTAGAGACACTAGCCCTGGTGTGCCCTCCTACCAGACTGTATGATGGGGTTCCCCTGTTAATTAGAACAAACGTCCACATGTTTGGGAGACTGGCACAACTCTGCCAGAGAAACAAGGGCAACGGACTGGATGGGCCCTAAGAATTACAGCATTAATCAAAAGGGCTTATGACTTGCAACAGAAACCTGATAAAGTGGACTGGGATGAGCCAGTGGGGGTAGTGTGGAAAAAGGATCCTGACTCTTTGGTGTTGGCCTCAAACACCCAGAGTACAATCCATGGAGAAGTCTGTCTAAGGAGAGGTATAAAGAACAAAATATTGATGATAGATGCCCCTGGTGAAGGGAAGCTGCCAGAGGGGTTGATGGTTAAGCCCAGTATACTTCAACTTCAACTTCTACTTTTATTGGATAACAAATTAAGATAACAATATCTCATTTACAATTGCATCCAACACTTAAAACATTTTACATACAACAAACAACAAGCAGTTACACACAACAACAAACAACTAGATAAGTCTTCATTACAGTGTAAAAATTACATCAGGTTATTAAATTATCCATAACAATTACAGTGTTTATTATAAAGACCAACTAAATGCAGCCTAAAATGTTCCAATGATATTAATTCCTGTACCTTCAGTTTCTTGGATATACAATTTCATGTCCTAGACACAGATGAGGACAATGTTTTCTCACCAAATCCTGAACTACATCTTGGAACACAAACTGTGATCCAAGATGTAGATCTAAGAGAATAATTTGGATCCAACCACATTTTCAATAAATCCATAAAAATACTGGTAATAAACGTAGAACAAATTTATATACAAAAAAATTTCAATGGGTATCACGACGATCCTGCAAGGACGTAAATCCTGATTCCTTATACAGGATACAACTGTGTGTTCTATACGGTAAATCTGTAATGAACCTAACTGCACTTTTATAAAGCAGTTCTAATGATCCCAATACTGATTTTTTAGCATTTTTATAAATGCAATCTCCGTAATCCAAAACTGGCAAAAATAAAGACGTAAACATCAATTTCTTTATTTTATATGTAAACATAGTTTTATTCCTGTAAAAAAAATCCAACCAACTTTTTTAACTTATTTGAGATGCTGATTATATGCAAATCAAAAGACAAATGACAGTCAATCGTCAGTCCTAGGTACCTATAAGAGGTAACCTATCCCAGCGCAACACCAGATAATGTATGGATATTCCCTTTGGAAATCTTTTTGCTGTTCTTTTTTTGAAATATCATCCAGAGTGAAAAAGAAGAAGAAAAATCGGCATTTATATAGTGCTTTTCATACACAGTGTATCCCAAAGTGCTTTACAAGCGATGCTAGACTGGTAGTGAAGTGACTGAATGTGTGGTGGTGGCCATATCGCACATCATCACCCACACACAGCCTGGATAATTGCATGAACCGGTTTATGGGAAGGGGAATGTTGGCCAGGACACCAGGAATGTTCCCTATTCTTTGTGAAGAGTGCCCTTGGTTCTTTTACTTCCACCTGGACAACACCAGGATGTGCAGAAGGGACCTCGGTTTAACGTCTCATCCGAAGGACGGCACACCCCAACAGTACAGCACCCCCCAATACTGCACTCAGATGCCGTCGATTTTTAGGTGCAAGTCCAATCCCAGTGTGGGACGAGAACCCATGACCTTCTGGTCCAGAGGCAGATGTGCTACCAACTGAGCCATGCTGACACCTATCATTCTTCTTACCATTTAACAAGAGCCTCAAATCATGAAGCATACCCTGAACTTTTAAGAAGTCCCTCTGTAACACCTCAATTGCTTCATCCGTATCTCTCCCTGCAGTGTACATAATGGTGTCATCAGTATAAAGATGCATACTAGTGTCAGGTGAACAGCATTCAGGAAGTTTATTCACGTACAACAGAAATAATAGGGGACCCAAGACAGAGCCTTGTGGTACCCCTGATGTTATACCAATAAGTTCCGAACAAATGCTGTTCACTCTGACACACTGTTGTCTATTATGCAAATATGAATAAAACCAGCTCAGGGCAGATATGCCCAAACCAGTTGATTTTAGACAATTTAACAAAATTGTATGATGAACTGTGTCGAATGCCTTTGACAGATCCAAAAACACAGCTGGTACACAGTAATTTCTGTCGAAGGCATTCATCACATCATCAACTACCTTAGCTATCACATTACTGGTATTATATACTACCTGCATATGCCCATGCCTATGCCCGCCGAGTGATGGTGCAAGTGAGAAACATGTTGGACAGGGATGTTCGTGTGAACCAGGGATGTACGCGGGCTACAGTACACTGCACAGACACTGCAGTATTACCCAGTAACAAGTACTCTGGCAAAAAGGAGAAAGTGGCTATGGAATTATTTGACTTTGGTGATTCCCCTTTGTCTGCCGAATGGAAGACCCGAGTTAGCAGGAAACTTGCTCAGACAGACCAAGTGTTCTCACTAAAAGAGTGGGATGTGGGGTGTGTCCAAGGTACCGAGCATAACATACTGCATGATGACAGACCATTTCGAGAGAGGTCCCGACGCCTTGCCCCAGCTGACACAGACGATGTTAGGAGGCACCTACAGGAAATGCTTGCTGCTGGCATTATTCAAGAATCAAGAAGCCCATATGCATCCCTCATCATAGTGGTGCGTAAAAAGAATGGATCCGTGAGGATGTGTGTGGAATGTCAGACCCTCAACCGATGGACTATCCCAGATCAATACACCATGCCACGCATACAGGGTGCCCTGGACTGCCTGAATGGGGGTCAGTGGTTCTCAGTACTGGATCTCCGCAGCGGATATTATCAGATTCCGATGGCCCCGGAAGACGGTGAAAAAACAGCTTTCATCTGTCCTTTGGGGTTCTACGAATTCCTGAGGATGCCACAGAGGATTTCGGGTGCTCCAGCCACTTTCCAGAGATTGATGGAATCTGCAGTGGGAGACATGAACTTGCTGGAATGTGTAGTGTACTTGGATGATGTCATTGTTTTCGGATGCACGCTAGAGGAACATGAGACCAGACTGTTCAAAGACCTCGATCGTTTGGAAGAATTCAGCCTCAAGTTATCCATAGACAAGTGCCAGTTTTTTCAAACATCTGTGAAATATGTGGGACACATATTGTCTGTGGAAGGGATACAGACAGATCCCAGTAAAGCTGAACCTTTGACCACTTGGCCCCAGCCCAATAACCAAAAAGAGCTACAGCGTTTCCTGGGGTTCTGTGGCTACTACCACAGGTTCATCAAAGACTAGTCAAAGGTGATTTGACCGCTCCTCAACCTTACCTAAGACTACTCCCCTACCAACCGCAAATACAAAACGGGGGCTATCAAAGAACAACAGAAAATGTGTTTTTGAACAGGTGAGCCTTTTGGGACTTGGTGGACACCCAAATGTGAAGCAGCTTTCTTTGAAGTCATATACCAGCTCACCCACACCCCAGTCCTTGCCTATGTTGATCCTACCAAGCCCTATGTTCTGCATACAGACGCTAGTTTGCAGGGCATTGGGGCTGTGCTATAGCAAGACTATGAAGATGGTTTGAGACCTGTAGCTTTTGCCATTAGGAGCTTGACCCCATCAAAGCGGAACTATCCAGTCCACAAGTTGGAATTCCTCACCCTAAAATGGGCCACAGTTGACCATTTTCGTGAGTACCTCTATGGGGCAAAGATATTAGTAAAGACTGACAATAACCCACTGACCTATGTGCAGACTTCAGCTAAATTGGACACCTCTGGGCGCCATTGGCTTTCTGCCTTATCAACTTATGATTATGTTGTTGAATACAGACCGGGACTAAACCACATTGATGCTGATGCTCTGTGAAGAAGGCGATCTGCCAAGGACAATTGGGTCAGATTGTCTGAACCTGACATCAAAGCATTATGCCAAAAGTTTCATACAGATGAGCAAATGTCTGCGGACACAGTGGACCGCCTAGTAGATTGCTTGGGCCCTCCTGATACCTGCATACCAGCTGCCTATTGCCATTTCTCTGCTTTAGATATTAGTGCACTACCTCAGTTCGATAATGACAGTATTCAGTGGGCTCAATCCCAAGATCCCATGATTCAACCAGCACTTGACGCCCTGCGCGCGGGGAAAGATGTGTCCAAGTTGCATTCCCCTGACTTGCTAACTGCTCTTTTCTTCAAGGAAGGCCCCCGGTTAAAGTTGCATGATCAATTGTTATACAGAGAGACAGTGGATCGTTGTGGTCAAGTAGAGAAGCAACAGTTGGTCCTACCCACAGCCTTTAAGCAGCTGGTACTGAGGTCCCTCCACAATCACATGGGGCACCTCGGTATTGACAGAACTCTTGACCTGGTAGGATCCTGATTCTACTGGCCAAAGATCGGGGCAGATATTGAGAATCATGTCAAAACTTGCAGTCGCTGCCTCCAGTGGAAAGCTTTGCCCCAGGAAGCTGCCCCATTTGTCAACATCACTTCCAGTGCCCCCATGGAACTGGTCTACATGGACTTCTTGTGCTTAGAACCCGACCAAAAGAACATTGGCAATGTGTTGGTAGTTACTGATCATTTTACACGGTACACACAAACCTTCCCAACTAAAGATCAAAAGGCCTCTACCATGGCCAAGGTGCTAGTGGAAAAATTCTTTGTCCACTATGGTGCCCCCCAGCAGATCCATTCTGACCAAGGCAGAGACTTTGAAAGTAGGCTAATCAAAGAAATGCTCTCTTTGTGGGGGGGTGCGGAAGTCAAGAACCACCCCCTATCACCCACAGGGGGACCCTCAATCAGAACACTTTAACCGCACCCTTCTGGACATGCTGGGCACCCTCCATCCAAACGACAAGCATAAGTGGAGCCAGCAGATCAGCAGCTTGGTACATACGTACAATTGCACCAAAAGTGATGCTACTGGGTTCTCCCCCTACCGTCTCATGTTCGGGAGGGAGGCCCGACTGCTAGTTGATGTCTGCTTTGGGGTCTCTCCAGATGGGGTCCGAGCCGAAAACTACTTGCAGTACATACAAAAATTGAAAGATCAGTTGAATCATGCCTATCAACTAGCTCAAACTATGGCTGCTAAGTGAAATCTCGCCAATAAAGAAAGACATGATCGACAAGTAAAAGCCCAGGAGTTGTTGCCCAGAGATAGGGTGCTACTACACAATTTGGGACTGCATGCAAAACACAAAATTGCTGATAGATGCACCATCTTCCCCATATAGTAGTTGATAAATTGGATGATCTGCCGGTGTACAAGGTGCACCCAGAACATATTTCCAAAGCTGTGAAGACCATGCACCGTAATCACTTACTGCCCATTGGCCAAGTTGTTATTGATGCTGAACCAACCCCTGACACTTCTCCTGGGCCAGTGACTCGTGCTGCTGCAAAGAGGAAACGGAGCCAACCTGTCCGTGTTGTTCCAGAACTAAGGCTTTCCCCTCAGCAGGCCCAGAGTGATAGTGATGACTGTTCATCTGTCTCCGATGAAAGTGACTGTGATAATGCCTATTATCCCTCATATGAACTGAGTCAGTTGTTTCGAGGCAATCTTCTGCAGAATCGTGGGGATGAAGCTGGGCCTTCAGAACTGCCTAACCCTCCAGCTTCTTCCCTGGACCCAATGCCCTCTGAAAGTGAGGTGCAAAGTATCACGTCTGAGGTTGCAGACTCTCTGTGTCTTGTAGAACTGTTTGATTTGCCCGAAGAAGGAGCTGATGGTCTGAGTCTCCCTGGTGATATATCAGAACTTGGAGAACAATATGAAAGTGCTGACAGCACCCCTTCAGTGCTGCAAAGCCTAACTGTGCCAGAGTCTTCCTAGAATGAGCAACCTGGGCCCTCTTCAGAAAATAATAATGAGCAAAATATTGTGGAAACAGAGTCTGCAGAGCAAGGAGCTGATAGTGTTCCCAATCTGGACATTCCAACCAGTGCAGAGGCATCCCTCACTACAGGAGGAGAAATCAATGCCAGTGTTAACCACCCAGAGCCTGTGTCTGTTCCCCCCAGAAAATCTGGGTGACCCGTTAAGCCAGTACTACATTTTAGTTATGATTCCCCTGGGAGGCCTGTGGACTTGCCTCTCAATGTGGTCCATAAAGGTGTTTACGTTTCCAAGAGCTCACTCCCCAAACTGAGCTTGTCTGCCACCTCCCGATTAATTGTTCTTCCTTCAGACCACGGTGTCCCTGTCCCATCTAGACCCAAGTTAGTTGATAGGGAAGGGACCCCTTCTGCAGTGTTTACTGTACAAGAAGTTATAAAGTGATGTCATAGGTAACTGTTCGTAGTATGTTAATCACAATAAATTAATAAATAATAGAATCAGTATAGAGTGTATGAAACATGCATAAGTATAGTCAATGAAGATATGGTATAGTGAAAAGTATAGTAATGTGATAAGTTTACGTTAACTGATGCATCAGATAGTATTTCCATAGTATGCTAATGTCATGTATGTGTTGTATATATTGATTCTTCAATATTGTGATGGTGTAGACTTGAGTTTTTCCAGGCAGGGAAGGGTGTAACTCCCCTACAAATGGGGGTTCCCAAAAGTCTTCCTTGGGTGTGCATAAATGCCCACTGCCAGGTTGGTATCCTGTGTCTTAGCGCTTTAAAAGTGTTTGTGTGAAGAGTGCCTTAATGCCTCTGTGCTCTGTCTCTTTAAGAGCTGTCAATAACATGGTGCTTATTTAATCTGGGAGGGGGCTGAGTGTTTCTATGCTTGAGTCCCGCCCGGGCTGCCAGATAATCGCTGTGTTCTACCATCGCTAGTTGCGCAGAGGGAGCTCTGTTAGAAGCTGTACTTATTTGCTGATTATCTATTAGAATAGTAATGATATTGTAGTTTGTCTAACCTGCCTTCTTTGCAGCATGGACAGTTCTGTTTATCACCACCATCTTGGTCCTGGACTGCCAGAATGGGCAAATCAGTACCTTTGGGAACTCTAAAATGCAGCCTGTCCCCAGGGGTCTTGTGGGAGCAAATTTCTGTAGGAATTGTAGTTTTTACATTTTGGTGCCAAAACAGACCTGGAGGGGGAGCCCTTGCTATGACAGACAGATTGATCAACCAATCAGAACCTTTTGGACCGAAGGGAAATTCCTAAGCTACCTGCTGCAGTCAGTCAGTCTGGAGTTAGAGTTTGCAGAGTAAACAGCTCAAGTGATTTGAGCAGCAGCTCCTGCATAGTTCGCGCAGGAGATTGGTGGAAAGGATGAGTCTGGCCTGTCTGCCTGCAGTCCCTTGAGAGGGAATCCTTTGAAGGCTTAATAATCCGGACTGTATCCGAATTGAGTGAGAGAAAAGCCACTGAAGTGTGACCAGGTTTAAACCTGAAGAAGAATGAAGATTTTCTGTATCTGATCGGCCTGTTAGAACATCCATTCACCATAGAACTCCCAGTTTTGCTCAGAGACACTGATATTGCTGCCAGACTGCTATCCGCTTTGTGGTATGGTGATTGCTTTACTATAAATGTGCTGTGTGCTGTTAGTGGGTAGTGATTTGGTTCCCCACTGTTTAATTGTGCCACACTTGCTGGAAGCTGCATCCAGCCTTCCCAGACTGATTTCCAAACTGTTTTACCCAGCCTGGGCCCTGCCACACTGGCCCAGCCAGCT
Organism: Neoceratodus forsteri; assembly: GCA_016271365.2. Taxonomy (NCBI): domain Eukaryota; kingdom Metazoa; phylum Chordata; order Ceratodontiformes; family Ceratodontidae; genus Neoceratodus; species Neoceratodus forsteri. The sequence goes on from CM057451.1 coordinate 23,314,827, forward strand.
ACTTCAGGCGCAGAGAACACCATCGATGAGAGACTTGCCTGGGATCAGCCCCCTACTCAACATCTCGAACAGGAACGACACCTCGGTGGTTTGTGTGGGACCTGCTTCTCCTGGCATACCAGTTGTCAACCTGCAGTCTCCATTTCGCCCCTCCTGTGTCTTGCATTGTGTAGCATGAGTAACAATCAGGGTAGCTCCCTGCAACAACAGCTAAATCTCAAGTGTCATCTGATTGCATTGTTGTTTTTCCTTTCACAAACTGAGCCTTCAGGCTCTGGATTACAAATTGTGTGTGGTTGTGCATGCCTTTTCTTTTCATCACAGGGCCCCAGCCAGTTGCGATGCTGACCTATCTCGGGCAACGTTCCAGGCTAGCCCAACTTACTTCCAACTGGGTACCCAGAGCGTGTGACTGTGTAGGGACTAAAAGTGCATGCATAATTGCCTGACTAGCTCAGTTGTCAAATCAATCAACCTGATTACACCCCTCCCTTGTTCAGGTCCCCTGAATAAATCAGATCTAACTCTTTTTGCATTTAATCTGACTGTGGTTCCAGTTTGTACCAAAAGCACTGTACTGTTGTGATTTGCTATGCCTAACCTTGTTTTACAGGGGGTCTCCAGGGTTGAACTGGTGGAACCAGCCCTGGAGGCAAGTGCAAACAGTGTGGGGAAGTGTATGCTGAATAGTGGCTACTGTGAAAGTGTTTGCTGCATATTGTCTAGGCCACTAGAGGGGAAAGAGGGGGGTTACAGTGTCCTGGAGGGCTGTACCCAGGTTAGCCTTGTTACTAAAAACCCTGTCCTCTGGATGGAGGCACCCGTTTCAGTACCCAGGCCCCTTAACCTGCAACTAGCCAAGCAGGCAGGGGTAGCAGCCCTTCGGATAGCGCTACCTAGGGGTTACAAAGGTCTCTGTCTTATTCCCCTCTCCCTCCTCTCTTCCAGTGTATACATATTCAGGTCCTTGTGTCTCTCCTCATAGGGCTTCTCATGCAGCTCCTGCACCATTTTAGATGCCCTCCTCTAGACAACCTCCACTCTGTCTATGTCCTTCCAGACATGTGGTTTCCAGAACTTGACAGAGTACTCTAGGTGGGGTCTTACCAGCGATCTATACAGATGCAATATCACTTCCCTCTTTCTGCTAATAATACCCCTCACTATGCACTCCAGCATCCCACTAGCCCTCCCAATTTATTTATTTATTTATTTAGCTTTTGTTGACCGGGTAAGTGCACTAGACAAATCCTGCCTATTTTCAGGCACGACTCGGGGGAAGGGGATACAGATGAATGCCAACTGACCTTGAACCAGATTAAGCTGTTGGTGGTATTTTTACTGAATGAGGGAAATTTGGCCAGGACACCGGGGAAATTCCCCTACTCTTTTCGATAAGTGCCATGGGATCTTTAACATCCACCTGAACTACCACCAATCCAGGCAGATGGGACCTCGGTTTAACGTCTCATCCGAAAGACGTCACCTCAGAAGTGCAGCACCCCTCTCATGCTGCACTACAGTGTCAGTACTGGGATATTAACCCAAGTGCCAGATGTGGGAACTGAACCCACAGCCCTCTGATCTCCCGGCTTCAGAGGCGAGTGTGCTGCCTACTGAGCCACTGACACTGCAATTGTCTCGTTGCACTGCATAGCCACCTTCAGATCATCCAATATGATTACCCCCAGGTCTCCTTCCTGTTTGGTGGACATTAGTACCACCCCCACCCATTTTGTACTCCGTCCCTGGGTTTCTATGCTCAAGTGCATTATTTTGCACTTTTTCACATTGAAACCCAGTTGCCGGATATTCATACAGTGTGTGGGTGGAAAAATTAAGCGTTGAACTGGAGACCAATTGTAGTTCTTTTTATTATGCTGCCCCTTTCTTGGTGACTTTAAAGGGGGAGCTTTGCTCTGTTTTTTCTAGAAGGTTCCATGCACCTGCTGTATGAAGCGGACCCACAAATACTGCCAAGGGTTAAGATCGACCTAGGCAGGATAGTAAAGGGAATTTACTCCATCCCCTCTTTCTGTTAGATATAATGGGCCCGATTCGAGAAGCAGTTCCATCGGACACAAGGCGCTTGCACCAAACAGCAAAGATGCAAGTCATACCTTTAGTCACCCTTTGCGGCATTCCCTATTCCAGAACGTGGACTGCGTTGGACAGGGAAGCCACTGTGCCAAATGTGCACTGTACCACCCTTGCAACCTGCATCTGGGTATGCCAGGTCGCAAGCGGGCTTGCACCATGGCGGCGTTACTTCCTGTACCAAAAGCCTCACCATGGCCGCCACAAGGGACTCCACTTAGACCTGCCAGGAGGTGGTCTAAGCCCCTTGCGACTGACTGGGACACTGCTTTAGGTGGATTACAAGTGGTGTCCATGGGCAGAAGGGGCACAGGGAGGGTTGGTGTGGCAGCCAGGATGCATTGGATTGCTTTGGCACCCGAGGGGGTGCATATGCCTCCGTACAGATATAACATTGGCATTTGCACTCTGCCGGGTGCTGAACCAATACACAACCACCCTGCTGGCACACCAACCCTCCCTATGTCCTCACCCACCCCCTCACCATCACCACCAGTGCTGCCCGTCCTGTGTTGCACAGGCAGAAGGGATGCCAAGTCCTTGTGGCATGTGCTGCAGCTGCACCGCTGGTCAGGCACTGTCCCACACTTGCAGCAGTCCCTGGGAGTTTGGTGCAGTAACCCTGCTTTTTCTTGGAATGTGGTGCAGGGTTCCTGGTGCACCCAGTGTTGCCGTAGCCCTTGGAGCAGCACAACTTGAGTCGTTCCAAGGGCTCCTTTCGGAATCGGGCCCAGTGTCTTTTCTGGTTAATGTATCACCCCACCCCCCCACCAAAATTACTTAATTACAATACTAAAAACAAAAAACCCTGGGGCCTGCAGCATTGTACCTTTTAGTCTCACCACATACTCGTATCTCCACACATCCTTATTTCTCAGCCTGGAAAGTGACGGTGGTAAACTGTTTCTTTTTAGAAACAGACTTGTAGTTCTTCAAGGTTAGCAGGGTGAGGAGAGGGGGGCGCTTTTCATTCAGTGAATGGTAATGATATTACAGGAGAGTTGGTCTACTTCAGCAACCTATCATTCTTCTGAGAGCCCAAAACAATTTAGTTGGGCTCCAAAAGAGGGCCTCTCATTATGATGCACACACACCTCTTTTGACCCACCCCAGTATATACAGTACCAACATACCTAGATGGAGGTGGGATTAGAGGTCTGGACCAGCAGACCTTCAGCCTTGGAGGTACTAATTTTATGTGTGTCATAGTTGCCCAGTTGGCACCAAATAATGTTGCTGTTAGTTATAAATCTGTTTTTGCTGTAACCTATTTATTGCACTCACACTTGATTGTGCCACTGTATGGAATCTTCTATTTGATTTGTGGTGCTGTGAATGTAAGAATGAAATTCATTAACTTACACAATGGCTAGGATAGATACCACCTTTATCTCTTATAATGCGTATGGCCTCACCAACCCGATCAAACAGAGCAAGGTACTTACTTCAATAAAGAAAACAGGGGTAGACTTTGTATTATTACAAGAAACACATCTATCAGAATTGGAACACGAAAAAAAATTAGCAAAATTTGGATATACAATTGTGGTTGCCTCCTTTTATAAACAAACTGTAGCAAGAGCCAATATGGACGCAAAATAATGGTATTGTGGGCAGTGAGAAATGTGTAAACCAGCAATGTTTGCACTAGCCACTGAGCCATCTAACTGCACTTTCTAATTGTTGTGATACACACACACACTGACTAATACATATACATATACATATACATATACATATACATATACATATACATATATATGCATATACATACCAGTGTAACATAGCAGTGCACTGTCTACACACATTTTTACAGATTTAAAAAAAAGACATCGCAGGACCGTTTTCTTCTTTTCAGGCTCCAAGGGACATCGGAGGGTGGGGAGTTGCCACTAGACACCTCATTTAAGTCAGCAATGACATGCACAAGGCTGAAACTGATCTAGATAGCAGAGGAATGTAGACTAGCAATTTTTGCACTAACCACTGAGCAACCTAACTGCACTTTCTAATTGTTGTGATACACACACACTGGCTAATACATATAACATATATGCATATTTATTCCAGTATAACACAGCAGTGCACTGTCTACACACATATTTACAGATAAAAAAAGACATCTAGGGATTATTTTCTTCTTTTCAGGCTCCAAAGTACATCGGAGGGTGGGGGGTTGGGGGTGCCACTAGACACCTCATTTAAATCAGCAATGACATGCTTAAGGCTGAAACTGATCTAGATAGCAAGGGAATCTAGACTAGCATGTTTTGCACTAACCACTGAGGCAGGGGTCGGTGTTGGGGCCGGTTCTCTTCAATGTCTTTATTGGGTTCATTGCAGAGGGATTGGAAGGGAAGGTATGCCTCTCCGAAGACAATACAAAGGTATGCAATAGGGTGGACATGCCAGGGGGTGTTGAAAGAATGAGGGAAGACCTAAAAAACTGAAGAAATGCTCTGAAGAATGGCAGCTGGGATTCAATGCAAAGAAGTGCAGGATCATGCACATAGGGCAGAAGAGCTCGGGGGCAAAGTATGAACTATGTGGGGAGGTACTGACAGTCACAAAGCAGGAAAGGGACCTGGAAGTTATCATCTCGGAGGACCTAAGAGAAACTAGGCAGTGCAATAAGGTGGCTGGAAAGGCTAGCCAGATGCTTGGATGCATAGGGAGAGGTATCATGAGTAGAAAGAGGGAGGTCATCTTGCCTTTGTATATGACACTCATGAGACCGCACCTGGAATACTGTGTCCAGTTCTGAAGGCCCCATCTGAGAAAGAATATAGACAGGGTGGAGGCAGTGCAGTTGAGGGCAACTAAAATGGTGCGGGGTCTCTAGTATAAGACCAATGAGGAAAGACTAAAGGAGTTAAATATGTATTCATGGAGGAAAGGAGAAGGGGGGGCATGATTGAGACATACAAATACATCACTGGTATAAACAGAGTAGAGGCAGGAAGCATCTTCCAAAGTAAGAGATGCTCCAAGTCAAGGAGCACATAATGAAGCTAGAGGGGGGAAGGCTCAGGGGAAACGTGAGACGATATTTGTTCAGGAAGAGGGTGGTGGATGCCTGGAATAGCCTACCACAGGGGGTGGTAGGGGCAAAAATGGTCACAGAATTAAAGAAGGAGTGGGATAGACACAACGGTATCCTGGAGGCAAGGGGAGGCTCCAGAGTTCAGTTTGGGCATGGGGCCTCACACTAGATAGGGATTAATATGGAAAATTGGGTGGCGATGTGACTCCCACCTCCCCAACCGACCTCCCACTGAGCACCCACTGCCCTGCAGCCCCAGACCCCCACACACACTCACTCACCTAAACAGGTCCCAGTGTGAAGATCCACTCCCCCATCGAAGACACGTCTTGCTGCTGGAACTGGGGACTGCTATATGAGAAATAAAGTAAGTGTGGTTCAGTGTATTTCAATGGGTTTTCAACTGCAATTACCTTCTTTCTTATACAGCAGTCGCTGGTTCCAGCAGCAAGACGTGTCTTCCATGGGACAGTATATCTTCACACTGGGATCTGTTCAGATGAGTGAGGGTGTGTGGGGAGGTCTGGGGCATGCGGGGTGACGGTCGCTCAGTGGGAGGTCGGGCTGGGGGTGCAGGGTTACATCAGCGACTGACCTTTTTTTACAGATTAAAAAAAGACATCGAGGGACGGTGTTCTTCTTTTCAGGCTCTGAGAGACATTGGGGGGAGTTTCCACTAGACACCGCATTTAAATCAGCAATGACATGCATAAGGCTGAAACTGATCTAGATAGCGGGGAAATGTAGACAAGCAATTTTTGCATTAACCACTGAGCCACCTAACTGTACTTTCTAATTGTTGTGATATACACACACACTGACTAATACATATACACATATATGCATATATATTCCAGTATAACATAGCAATGCACTGTCTACACACACACACACAGCATTGCCACAGACACACTAGCACACATACACTACTTAATATGGCATTTATTAACTTATACATTTAACCCTAACTTTTACTGTAGTTATGATCAGCACTGTGTTTTTCATTAACAAATTGTACTAATCTACAGCATGACTGGGTAACTAAGGTAGAAGACCAGGGAGTTGTGGTGGATGTGGCCTACCTGGACTTCAGAAAGGCCTTCAACACTGTCCCCCATAGAATGCTGATTAACAAACTGTGCAACCTATGGGTAGATCCTAAAATAGTTCTGTGGGTGAGAACTGGCTGAATGACAGGAGTCAGAGGGTTGTCGTAAACAGGGAGTACTCTGGAGAGGGAGAGGTGATGAGCAGGGTGTCACAGGGGTCGGTTTTGGGCTGGTCCTCTTCAATGGCTTTATTGGGGACATTGCAGAGGGATTGGAGGGGAAGGTATGCCTCTCCGCAGACAATACAAAGGTATGCAATAGCGTGGACATGCCAGGGGTGTTGAAAGAATGAGGGAATACCTTAAAATACTGGAGAAATGGTGTGAAGAATGGCAGCTGGGATTCAATGGAAAGAAGTGCAGGATCATGCACATAGGGCACAAGAACCCAGGTGTAAAGTATGAACTAGGTGGGGAGGTACTGACAGTCACAAAGCAGGAAAGGGACCATGGAGTTATCATCTTGTTGGACCTAAGAGAAACTAGACCATGCGATAAGGCAGCTGGAAAGGCTAGCCAGTTGCTTGGATGCATAGGGAGGGGTATCATAAGTAGAAAGAGGGAGGACATCTTACCGGTGTATAAGACACTCATGAGACCACACCTGGAATACTGCGTCCAGTTCTGGAGGCCACATCTGAGAAAGAACATAGACAAGGTGGAGGCAGCGCAGTGGAGGGTAACTAAAATGGTGCAGGGCCTGCTGGATAAGACTTATGAGGAAAGACTAAAGGAGTTAAATATGTATTTCCTGGAGGAAAAGAGGGAGGGGGGGGTGACATGATTGAGACATACAAATACCCCACCAGTATAAACAAGTGCAGGAAGGAAGCAGCTTCCAAAGTAAGAGGTGCTCCAAGTCAAGGGGGCATTAAATGAAGTTAGAGGGGGGGAAGGCTCAGGGGAAATGTGAGAAAATACTTTTTCACGGAGAGGGTGGTGGACGCCTGGAATAGCCTACAGAGGGGGAGGTTGGGGCTAATACAGACACCAGAACAGAACCCATCTGACTGGGGCAGAGACCATGACCAGCTAGTCGAGGTTGTCTGTGTGTGTGAATGGTGAGGGACTGTCTATGCTCATTTAATTGCTATATGAGAAATAACACATACACTGCCTTATATGGCATTTATTTACTTATACATCTAACCCTAACTTTTATTGTATTTAGGATAAGCACACTAATACACGCACTGCTTCATGTTCTACTACAGTATAGCATTACAGCCATTTGCTAACTGACTAGGAAAAGGTTAATATACCAAGAAAGGGTTAACAGAGTACCACACAGGCGCACACAGGCACACTCGCACGCGCGTGCGCAAACACACACATAGTTACAGACAGAAGCATGTTTACATAGTGCCAGCTTTGAAAATATGTGTAAACAAATCATGTGTAGGCTTATTTCCTGCTAGTGCAGCGAGTCTGCATTTTCACTGAGTGCTCAGCACATAGACAGTTTCTCGTTATGCTTCCTGGGTTTATAAGGCTGATTTTAACTAAAAAAAAGGGTGGTGTGTGTGTGTGGGGGGTTAATCTCTTAGACTTAAGTTTTACACATGTAAAACTGCTGTTATAAATACTTAGAAAACCACATACACACACACGCACAAAATCTCCAAATATCCACAGATATGTGTTTTACATATTTCTTTTTTTTTTTATTCACATTTTATGCCCCCTGAGCCCTGGCAGGCAGCTTCAGTCCTCCACATGGGTGAACTCTTTCTCTCCGGTCCTGTCAGCTCCCACACTTGCCGATACTGGCAATTCCCCCGCGGATTACCCCCCACGGGTCCAGGAGGGAGGCGGCGTGCTACACTTTCCCCCCAGAGACCCAATTCAAGCCAGTGTCAGTCGGGAGCAGCGTCCATCATTGAGAGCTGCTGGGCTCATTTTCCTCTGTTTTCTTCCCATCCCCTTCCTCCCTACCGACGTCAGCACATCAGAGCATGCTTCCCAACCTGTACAGCCCTCTGGCCACCACCAGAGGGCAGTCAACGAGCAGAATGACAAGTCTCCCTCCCCCCAAGAGAGGAGAGCAGTCCTCTGGATGCTCGATCTCTCTTCCCCCTGCTGACCCCAGCAGCCCATGCTCATTTCCAAACCTGGGTCGCCGGCGTGGCACGAGGTGTAGCGACCAGCGCCTCAACCTCCAGCGCCACCGGGCTGGTCATTTTACATATTTCTATTTTTTTGTAAATATAATCTTTATTAAGCATTTTTCCATTTACAACAGGGTACAAGCAGTCACAAATTCATCAGTGAAGGATCAGTTTATATGTACAGGGGAACAGGACATAGTTAGTGCAGGCACAGAGTTCATAGACAAATACATGCGGAAACATGCTAGCAATGCAGTATTGCAGGGAGCAGCCCATTGTACATGAGCATTCAGGCTTCTGATTCTGAATGTCCCCTATCCTGGGTCTTCTCACATCTGCCCACTCTCCCAAGGAGCCCCCCCCCCCCCGATCCAGACATGCAGTTTGATTCTTTAGGGAACAAAGGTTGGATCCTTGGACATAACACATAAAATTCATTTATTCCACCTCAATGGGCAGAGTTCTGGTCTATCATTCAGAAAAAAGGAGATTTTTTCATTTCTGTATATGCAGTTCACCATGTCCCTCCAATCTGGGACTGTAGGAATTAGGGCTGTGAGCCAGTGGCGTGTTATGGCATTCTTGGCCACCAGAAGAACAACTCCCAAAAGGTAACGAGTGCAGGGGTCTTTGAACTCCTGGGGAAATATATGCAAAATGAAAAATTCCCCAGAAAGAGAGATAGGCTGGCCAAACAGGGTCCCCAACTCTCGCTCCAGGGAAGTCAGGAAAGGTTTTAACTCGGTGCACAGCCAAAAGACATGAGAGCAATGCACTGCAGGGTTACTACACTGGCACCAGCAGTGTGAAGAGCCATTGGTGAGGTAATAAGAAGTAATGGCCGGTGTGCGGAAATACCTAATAAGGAGTTGCCAGGAGAAGAGACACCAGGTGTGGGAAAATGTGAGCTTAGACATGGCCAGACAGCTGATTTCCCATTGTTTGGGCGTGATGCCTGCTCCTAGTTCCTCATTCCATTTGTCAAATATCCTCCACGTGGAGTTCCCCGCCAAGCTTGATAGGGTCTTGTATATCACAGAAATTGCGTGTGGCAGCCCAGTGGAGAATAGGAGACCCTGGAGGAGTGTTATCAGAGGGGGGTATCCATCAGGATGATGGTCTGGGGTGGGATGGGAATGAAAATAGTTCCTCAGCTGGAGATACCTAAAGAAATCTGCTTGACGGAGCTCATGGGAGTGGAACATCTCCTGAAATGTCTTAAAGATGGGACCATTCAGGAATTGGAAGAGAAAGGAGAGACCCAAGCGGCTCCAGCTATGATATGTATGGTCCAACTGGGCCGGGAGGAAGTTCTCCAGCAGAGAGATTGGGCAGAGTAGCATCAGGAATGGAGAAAGAGAAAGTTGCCTGTGGATTACATTCCAGGTATCAATCTGGTGCTGAATCCAGGGGCTGTGGGGGGGCTTGGCTCGAATGGGAAGTAGACTGATGTAGAGTGGTTCTAATCAGCTAGTCATAGGGGAATAGCCCCTTCTCTATCTCCCTCCAGATTGTGGCGGAGGCCCTCATGTATCTAGTGACAATGAAGGATAGGTGGGATGCCCATTTATAAAGCCACAGGTTGGGAAGGGAAAGGCCGCCCAGTTTTTTAAGAAGAGAGAGAGTGGTGAACTTCACTCTTGGGTGCCTAACGGACCAGATAAATTCTTGTTCCAAGTACGGAATAATTTGGTAGGTAAGTGCAGTGGTACATTTTGAAAAAGGTATGGGGCCCTAGGCAATACCACCATCCGGACGACCTCTATTCTCTGGTATAAGTTCAGGGGAAGGACACTCCACCTGGCCAGGTCCTGTTGAAGCTGGGTGTAAAAGGGGTCATAATTGTTTCGCATTGCATTCTGTGCGTTATGAGATAGATAGATGCCCAGGTACTTCAATCTAGCCAGATCCCACTGAAATGGGTAGTCCTGCTGGAGGGTCGGGGTAGGGGCATAGTGAAACACTAGGACTTCAGTTTTAGAGGTGTTAAGCTTTTATCCTGAACATGTGCAAAAAGCTTCGAGGATGTGCAACACTGTGGGGATAGACTGGAATGGGTCTGAGAGGAAGAGTAGGACATCATCCGCATACAATGCAATGCAATGCGATGTTCCATCCCTCCCCCCAGCCTAATACCAGATATTTGGGGACAGAGTCTTATTGCCTGAGCCAAAGGTTCGATGAAGATGGCAAAGAGTCCAGGGGAGAGGGAGCAGCCCTGTCTTGTTCCTCTAAAGAGGGTGAAGTAACTAGAGTGATGTCCCGAGACCTTGACACAAGCCTGCCGGGAGGCGTATAATGCCTTAATTATGGCAATAAAGGGGGAAGAGAAATTCATCTTCACCATGGTGGAGAAAAGAAAAGGCCAGGAGACCCTATCGAAAGCCTTTTCAGCGTCTAGGCTGAGAAGGACAGAGGGAGCTTTTTGGTTTTGCATTTCATGGACCAAGTGGAGAGCCCTTCGAGTATTGTCTGTTGTGGATCTGGAACTCACAAAGCCCATCTGGTCGAGATTGATCAGGGAGGGGAGGACTGAATCAAGACGACAGGCCAGAATGGACATAAAATATTTGTAGTCCATGTTGAGGACCGAGATCAGTCTATATGAGCTGCATGATAGGGGATCCTTTCCCTGTTTAAGGATAAGGGAGACCGCAGCATATGACCAGCTTGGGAGGGGACTGGAATTCCCCTGCATGACTTCATTGTATACCCACAGGAGGAGTGGGTTGACTGTAGGGGCGGTGAATTTGAAAAACTCCGCTCCATGGCCATCAGAGCCTGGGGCCCTTCATGGTTTTGGATCTGGAAAAGGCTGCAGCCAGTCACAGCAGTGTGATGGGGGTCATCAGAGTCTGCTGTTGGTCCTGACTCAGACCCGGGAGATGTAGAGTAGACAGGAAGGTGTCAATAGCAGCCAGGGTGAATATCTGTTCAGGGGTATATAGGGTTTTATAATAGTAACTGAATGCCTGCATAATGTTACTGAGTTTTGTATGAAGAGTACCGGTAACAGAGTCTTTTATGGCAGCTATGGTTGAGAATTCACATTGCCTGCATAAACGATAGGCTAACAGGCGAGAGGCTCATGGCCCGATTTCCCCGTATCTCTGCCTCAAAAAAGTGAGTGCTATTTCTGTTTGCTGGGTACAGAGGGCATCCAAGTCCCGCCAAACCTGTGCAAGCTGTGCTGCCACTCAGTGGTCCCCCTGTTGGTGTGCAGACTGCAGGAAATGTAAAGACTGTTCTAGATGTGTGTGCCTCTCCTTTCGGATCCTCACAAGGGTGGCTGTATGCTGAATTAAGTGTCCCGTCAGGACTACCTTCAGGGTATCCCATATAATGGAAGGGGAGATTTCTGGGTCGGTGTTGTCCTCCAAGATTTCCTCAAGTTTGTCACTCAGAAACTCCCTAAAGGATTCATTCTTGAGGTGGATTGGGTTAAAACGCCAAAAGGTATTACGTCTCTCCATCCCCAGGTCCCAAGAAGTATGTAAAGGTGCATGGTCAGCGTGAGCAATATCCCCTAGTAAAGCATCTACCACTGCTCCCAGGCTCTCATTCTCAGTATAGCAGTGGTCAATGCAGGTGTAAGTACCATGTACTGCTGAGTAATAAGTATATCCCCTGCCCCTGGAGTGAAGGGATCGCCATAAGTCCTGCCAGCCCACCTCCTGTACAAAGCGCTTAAAGAATTTGTGAGGGGCAGGTTGTTTACCCCTGGAGAGGTTCATGGAATCCTGACTAGGGCTTGGGGCTATATTAAAATCTCCTGCCAAGATCAACGTCCCTTTGGATAATTCCACTACCTTGTTAAGGAGGTGTCGGATGGTCGGGATGCTAGCGCCCGGTGGGGAGATATATATCAGCCAGGGTCACCTCCCAGTCCTGTAACAGCCCCTGTATAATGACCAGATGGCCCTCTGGGTCAACCCACTCTGTTGTAGACTGAAAGTGTGTGTGGCTGGGAATCAATATGGTGACCCCTCCTCCTCCTCCTCCACCTCCTCCCGAACGCGGAAGAGAAGATCTGGGTGAAACCCCTGCCAACCAGTTTCTTATGTTCATCAGCTGACAAGTGAGTCTCTTGAATATATACAATCTCAGCTTGTCTCTTTTCTAATAATGAGATTATCCTAGAGCGTTTTATAGGGCTGCTCAATCCATTAACGTTCAAAGAATAAAGTTGTACGTTCCTACTAGCCATATTTATGCCTACTAAGAAACAAGAGATACTTACTTGATTTAAATATCATAACATTCTGACCCAAATTTCCAGGCTTAGAATAGTGACTGCTTGTAGGGAAGTGAGATAACAAACCCTCCAACATGAACCCTTGAGGGGAAATATCCAACATAAGGATTCTAAAAAGTGAGGGAAGAACGACTGAGCAAACATTTGCCAGTAAGAGTAAGAAGTAAACAGTAACTATGCAGGCGTTTGCCAGCTTGGCACAGCCTGTCGAACTGGGGGTGGCTTCCATTTAGGCTAGGTGCTGAGGACACCCAGCATCCAAGTTGTGCCAAGTTGGCCTGTCCCTACCAGAGGGCACTGGACGTAAACATCCAGAAAAAAAAGGGGGAGGGGGTGTAGTCATGCCTTGGCTCCTCCAAAGCGGTGGGATTTAAACCAGTTTAATTATTTCAAACTCTCTTTCATGGTTTGCATTAGCAGCCAGAACAGTGGCTGCCATGGAATTATTTGCCGGGTGCTGAGCCTCGGTGGGCTCATGGACCCCAGGGGAGCACCTGAGGGGAAGGGGGGAAGGACCGACCCCCCAACCCACCCCATGAGTAACATCCGTGGGGCCAAAAAGGCCTCTGGAACAGAGGAAATATATTTCTAGGAAAATCGACGGCAGTAGAGGCTGAAATCTGGACTCCGGGGCATCTGCTTCAGAGCCTGCCAAGATGTCCAGCGCTGAGGTGCTCTAACTGATTAGTGCACCCCCCCAGGGACACAGGACCGGGACCCCCATGGGGCATGTCCCTGACCAGTGAGGCCACTTGGCCATGGCTCAGTGTCTGAGAGGCGGCAGTAGCGAGATCAGTGGCCATTAGGGCCTTCCTTGACCTGGGAACTGCAATAAATGGCAGGTGCCACCGACCTGTCTCAGGCCCAGTCATCAAGGCAACCGGGGCCTAGCTAAGAGCCAGTCCCACCCTCTCCCAAGCGGCAGTGCCTATCCCACCACCCAGACCCCGGCCTCCCCCAAACCATCTGGAAATCCCAGCGTCACACTGGCTGCCATCCGCCCTGTCCATGACCGCGTTGGTCGGGGGCTGAGGGGGACCAATGGAACCTCAGACTGGTGTACATGGGAAGAAGGGGGGGGAATTTGGGGAACCAGGCCACTGCAAGCACAAGGCAACTCAGAGGGGGGTAAGTAAGAACTAACTCGCCTGTAGGGAGGCAAAAAAGTGTAGGTTAGGAAGCGTCCATTCATTTGTCAGGCTGATGTGCTTCTAGTCTTCAGGGTGAGCTCATAGTCTGCTTCTTCAGGCCTGCCACTATTTGCTGGATTGCTAAAGCGGCATCTCTGCGGTGCTCCTCCCTAGATGGTACCCGATTCCAGACCTGCCGAACCAGCTTGGATGCCAGAGATGGGTTGGACTGCCTCGGGGCCAATGACACTTCCATGCCACGGTTGTACAGTTCTTGGGTGGCCTCTTCATCTGTTTCAAATGTTCTGGTGCCCTCCAGGAAATGAGCTGTCAGTTTGGAGGGATATGAGGTCTGGAATTTTATTTTGGCCTCCTGAAGCTTCCGGCGAATAGGGGCATAGGCCCTGCGGGAGCTGCAATCATGGGGGTAGTCATTGTTAACATAGATGTGCCGTTCCTGGAATGTAAGGTCCCCTTGCTGTCAAGATTAATGTAGAATAAGCTCCTTCTCCTGGAAGCACAGAAAACGGAGAACCATGGAGCGTGGGCGGTTGGATGGGCTGATTTGCAGACCTAAGGCACAGTGAGCATGGTCGATCTCCATGGTACAGCTTTGGGGGAGATCCAGCTTCAATTTAAAAAATTTCTGGAGGAATTGGATAGGGTTATTACCCTCACATCCTTCAGGAAAGCCTGAAACCCTGAGATTGTTCCTGCGGTTCTGGGCCTCTGCGTCTTCTGCACTCTCTTGCAGTTCCCAAACTGCTTAGTGCAATTGCACTATTGTCTGCTCAGTGTAGTCTACGTGGGCATCCACTTGGGTGGCCTGCTCCTCCAGTGAGAGACGCTGCTCCATTTTTCCTATGTCCGTCCGGAGTGCAACAAATGTTGAGAGGGTCTCCTTTCGGAATTCGTAGAACTCCTGGAGCACAATGTCCATTTGTTTGGTGAAATTAGGAGCAGTTGGTATGTCGGCCCTTGCGGGGCCATCGCAGCCTGAGATCTTTGTGCTGTAACTGTCAGTGACCCATCCATCGGGATCTGCCGAGTCCGACGGCGTTTTCGGCACGTCAGTTTTTTTCTGGGCATCTTGGAGTCAAGTGAGATAGTTTGCCCTGACTTTGAGTTGTTAAATTTAGAGTTTGGAGTTTTTATTGCCTTGGAGGAGATGGAGATGAGCACTCAAGATGTTGCCATGGGCATGATGTCACCAGAAGTCCCATTTTACATATTTCTAATAAACACACACACACACACACACACACACAGACACACACACACACACACACATTTTATTTAACTTATCTTCAGTGAGACTTGTAACATCAGATGATTTACTACATAAACATTCCACATTCCATTCTGTGACATTTGACTTACTCACTGCTATGATGCCAGGGTTGTCTGCTTATCTCTATTTGAAAGGCTGACTGAATTGACATGTTTATGAGGAGATAATTCTACCCAGATTGAAGCTCAGCACACAAAATAGTGCATTGCAGCACTGCTCAGCTGAATGAGACACTGCTTCAATTAATTAGCGGAATGATACCACAAAACCTCCAATTTTACCTAGTCTGTTAGGAATCTAAAGAGCTCCCTTTTTCTACTATGATACCAAAATCTCTGCAAGGCTCTGCCCACTACAGTCATAAAAAGGTAGATGCAGAGGTACAGCGATATTAATTCCTAATAGAGTCACTTTTGAGGCTAAAGACACCTTGACTAATAAAGATAATTGCTATGCCTTACTTAAAGGGTCCTATAATGGATCTATGATTACAATAGCCTCGATCTATGCCCCACCTGGTTCAGATTATATTTTTTTCCATAATCTATTTACTAAGATTACTGAATGGGCGAAAGGTATATTCCATTTTTTGGGGTGACCGTTACTTAACATTTAATCCTTATCTGGATTCTACTTCAAGTATCCCTAGAAGAGATCATTAGAGTGGCACAGAATGTTTCTAAGCTTTTGTCTGAACCATGCTACATAGATACCAGGCGACAGATGTATGGTCATAGAAAAGATTTTACATTCTACTAGACAATTTCCTAATACCTAAAGAAATGGTAGAGCATCTTAGTGAAGTGTGCATAGGAGATATAACTACAGTATATTGGACCATGCTCCAATCTACTTAAAACAAAAATTGGGACAGGTCAAGAAAACTACCTTTTGGGAGCTTAAAGGGACACTGTCAACCTGTTTTGTATCATATTATTTCTAGTTAAAACCCACATTTTATGATTACGTACCTTCTCTAAAATCCATTGATGCTGCTGTTTGTTTTGTCTTTCTCCTTGTTTAGTAGAACTGAAATGCATGCTAATGTACAGTATATTTATAAACAACCTTGTTTTGTTTATAATCCTGGATCTGTTCTTACTGCACACTTCCTGAGCATTAGAAACACACCCAGACAGTGCAGTCACTCATGAGGCAGTAGCCCCTTAAACTCCCACTGCATCATGAGGGGCTAGACTGTGTTGGAGGTGTTCCCAAGTCCAGGAAAGATCAGTGGGAGCTGATCAAGGAATGTAAACAACCCTGTTTTTGTGTAGTAATACCAGTATTGTGGGCAGTCTGTTTTTCACTTTTTAAAAGAACAAAAAAAGAATCAGAATTAAACTACTAGCTACATCAGCAATCTTTACAGAATGTTGGCAATCATAAAATGTGTTTTCTTAAACATGGAACACTTTGAGGCCTAAGGAGGTTGACAGTGTCCCTTCAATGTCTCTTTGTTGCAGGATAGGGAGACACAGAAAGCAATTTCAGAGTGTATAGAGAGGACGGTGTAGGAGAATGATGCCCCTGACTTACCCCCAACAATACTATGGGATACCATTAAGGCTATAATGCAGGGAAAATTTATAGAGCTTTTGTCCTGGAAAAAAAGACAGAGGGAAGAACAGAAACGTCAACTACAAAATCAAATAAAACACTTAGAAATGCAACAGAAAGAGAGAATACATAAACAAAGAGAAACACAGTTTCTCCATCTTAAGGAAGAGCTTAACTCTTTGTTAGACTACCATGTTGAGCAGAAACTGTTATATTTGAGACAATGGTATTATGAAGGAGGGCCTAGAGCACTAAGATTATTAGCGAGTAGATTACATCAGCAAAGATCTTGAGCGATCATAACTAACATTATACACCCAATAACAAAAAAATCTCATTACTCAATCCTGGACATAGCTAATGCTTTCAGAGATTACTACCCAGAATTATATAAGGCGGCATCCCCTCCAGATCAGAATGCCTTGTCAGCCTTTTATATCCAGCTACAACTCCGTAAGGTTTCCAGAACTTGCAACCAGGTTTTAACTGTTCCAATCTCCCATTCGGAGATACTATCTGAAATTAAGCATTTGAAAACCAGTAAGTGTCCAGGAATGGACAGTCTCCCTGGAGACTTTTATAAGCATTTCACAGAACCAGTAGTTCCCTTGCTGCACCTAGCATATACTTTTACCCTAGATGCAGTTGGCAGTCTGGCACCATTGTGGATACAGACCGTAGTGTCTGTGATTCCAAAGCTGACCAAGGACCCAGCAAACTGTGCATCATACAGATCCATTTCCATTCTTAATACAGACTACAAAATATTAACAGGGATACTGACATGAAGGCTAGAATAGATCATACCACAACTCATACATATTGACCAAACTGGATTTGTTCTTGGGTGCCAGGCACAGGATAATATCCATCAGGCGGTGCACATAATTGACCATTTAAATCGAACCAAGCAACCTGCCCTCTTGATGAGTTTAGATACAGTAAAGGCCTTTGATGAGGTCTCTTGGGCCTTTCTGTTGCAGGTCTTGGCAAGCTTTGGTTTTGCAGATACATTTCTACAACTTATATTCAAAATGTACACAACCCCTTCAGGGTGTATATGAGCTAATGGCCATGTCACAAACTCTTTTGGCCTGGGGAGGGGAACACGCCAAGTCTGCCCCCTACCCCACCCTTGTTTGCAGTATGCATTGAGAGTTTGGCTTAAAGCAGTCAGATAAACTGGAATATCAAGGGGGTAGCACTGAGAGGGGTGGAACATAAACTGGCATTATACACAGACGATGTTCTACTCTTTCTTGGACAACCGGACCAATCACTCCTAGAGGTGTTTAAACAAATTCAAGTATTCGCAGACTTATCAGGGTACTCGCTTAATACAAACAAAATGGAAGTACTGTTTTTTTTTTCGTATCCTGCCCCCAAAGATTTACAGGAGCAATATCCAATGAGGTGGGACTTGTCCACCATGAAATATTTGGGGGTGCTGTGCACCTTGGCCTTTCTACCTCATCTCTTTTTGCAGATAATTGTCATCCATTACTGTCTTCCCTCAAGTCAGATTACAAACGCTGGTCATTGCTCCCACTTCCATTACATGCAAGGGTACAAACGATTAAGATGAATGTACTCCTGCATTTTTTTATAGCTCCTTCAATGCCTTCCATGTTTAATCCCTATACAGGAATTTCAAAATTGGCAGAGACAGATATTGTCCTTTCCCTGGGTCAGAGGATGACCAAGGGTTAGTCAGCAGACCCTTTATTTACTTAAAATACAAGGAGGTATAGCTCTCCCTCTCCTACTTGGATACCCGATCACAGTTCAAATGAAAATTGCCTTATTGAGGGGCAATCAGAAATCTCACTGAAAGCAAATTGACTTATCAGAACCCAGTGACCCACCTCTTCCAGCCTTACTATTCACTAGTAAACAACTGCAAACCTTCTCTAGGCCCTCTCTTATAGGCATCCAAGTGGCCCTTGAGGGATAGAGTCAGGGTGTAATTAGGGGAGTCACGACACATTTTCTGTGGAAGTACAGATGGTGGATTTGGCATGAATCCTTCCTTCCCACTACATTAGAGTCATGGTTTAAATTTCAGGCACATTTAGGGCTGCATTCTCCATGGCAACTTCTACAAGTAAATACAGTTCTTCCCTTTAAAACTGTGGCCCAAAGATATAATATACACCCAGGAGACAGATTACGATATTATCAGATTCGAGATTATATTAACACCCACATGCACAGAGCCACCACCCGTGCTGAGGAGCATCCTTATCCTCCTCCATTTGAGTGAATTTGAAGCACTCGGCATGGTAAAGAAGCAGTAACTCTACTTTATGCAAATTATATTAGGGATCAGGGTGCATCCATAGAGAAGGTCAAAACAAGGTGGGAAGGAGAACTTGGCCTAAGATTGGAGCCCAAAGATTGGACCAAGGTGTGGACTGCTGCTTGGTGTACATCTTCATCCCCTAATTGGTGAGAATTTGCCTGGAAATTATGAACAAGGTACTTTTGATACCAAAAATGCAGGCACAATGGGACTCATCGATAAAACCAGAGTGTTGGAGGCAATGTGAAGAATTATAGGCCGCTCATGCCCATATGTTTTTTGGCAATGCCCAAACTTGAAGGATTACTGGGAATCAATAGGGGAACATCTCATCTTAGATTTATCTCCCCCCACCCTCCTTGGGCCACAAACATATACAGTGAATAGTATTCCACCAAACTCCCTATAGGGAAAGGAGGCCAAATATTTATGGGGTATCCTGATTATTGCGGCAAGTAAAGCTACAACAAGGCAGTGGCTGCACCCTGATCCACCTACAGTTGCAGAATGGGTAACGATTGTTAAGCATATACAAGAAATGGAAAGAATCACAGTTGCACTGCAACACAGACTTCTGGCCTACACCAAAAGGTGGACTAGATGGGCACTTGATCAGTGGGACCTACCCTCTATTGACACTGTTCCAGTATGATATCTTTGGTAAGGATATTTATTAAATGGTAGATAATATAAGTGATTTTTAATTTGATAGGTGTAACTTAGTCATCAAAAAAACCCTTTTGAAGTAATTGCAAATATGCACATACAGGTCTATCCAGTTGTAATTTTATAAATAAGTTAGGCCAATCAATTTGGTGACTGCACCATTTTATATGCTGTTTTCTTTTTTCTTTTTAGCACAATTTGAAACATTGGTTGTACTAGAGTTTTAGTAATATGCTGGAGAATGCCTTTATTGATCTGCTTTAAAATGATAAGTGTGATATATTCTCATTACTCAATGTAGTGTATAATTGCAACTTTCCAATAAACAAGTGAAAAAAAAAGAAACCCAGCTGCCATACTCTTGACCACTCCTCAAGTTTTCTCAGATCACTGCTCATCCTTTCCACCCCCTCACAGCAGTGTCCACCCTACTGCAGATTTTGGTATGATCTGCAATGAGGCAGACCTTCCCTTCCAGCTCCTCTGCAATGCCACATATAGAGACATTAAAGAGGACTGGTTCCAGCACTGATCCCTGAGGAATCCCACTGGTCACCCTCCCTTCCTCAAAGTGAACTCTGTTTACCACCATTCTCTGCCACCTATCCCCTAATCAGCTTCTTACCCAGTTAACCACCTTTTGACCCACCAGCAAGCTACCCACCTTGCTTACAACTCTGCTATGAGGAACACTGTTGAAAACCTTACTAAAATCTAGGTAGGCTACATTCACCACTCTATCCTGACTTAGTTCCTTTGTCACTCAGTCAAAGAAATCCATCAGATTATTTTGACATAACCTCCTACCCGTGAATCCATGCTGCCTCGGGTCCTATAACCCACTGGATTCAAGATATTCCACAATTCTTTCCTTCAGCAGTGATTCCTATGAACTTTCCCAAGACCAATGTTAGGCCAACTGGCCTACAATTGCCAGTACCTTCTCTGTGAGCATGTTTGTGTAATGGAAGTACATCTACCCTCCTCCAGTCCTCTGGTACCACTCCAGTTTCCAATGAGCTCTTAAACAGGACTGTCAGACATGCAGTCAATACCCCCTGAGCTCCAATACGCATGGATGCACCCTGTCTGGCCCCATCGCTTTGCCCACTTTCAGATTAATGAGTTCCTTCGGGATTCTCTCCTCCGAGAATGGGTTGGTGTCCACCTCCCTTCCTCCAATGCTCCTATTACTTTTTTTTCATCCCCTTCCCTTCTCTTTCATCTGTGGATACTGAACAGAAGTGCTTGTTCAGGATGTCTGTCTTTTTCTGGCCACCCTCTGCACAGTGCTCCCCTTCTTTTTTTAACCATACAATGCCACCCCTGGTCTTCCTCTTTTCACTTACATACCTAAAAAAATGTCTTGTCCCCTATGTGCTGGAATATTTTAAACCTTGCAGTTACTTCTAGTTTTCTGACTTGTTTTCTCTGTACAAACACTTTATTCGGCAGCTGTAAAACAGGCAGGAAAACATGGCATCCTTTTACTTTCTGACTCCCTACCAGCAAGGCTGTGGTTGTAGTTTTGTTTCTTTTTCTTTCCGGAAAGCAGGTTCAAATGATGATTAATTTGAGTTAATTGGATTTGAGTTTATTGATTTTTGTTTAGTTTTTTGTTTGAGTTATTTTAGTTATCTGGATTTGAATTTGATTTTATACTAGTCACCACTGCTAGAGTAGAAGCTTATTGTTTTTTTGCACCATGTTGGAGGATTGGGATATGCATCACTGTCCCACCCACCCAGGTCATGCACTATTCATCCCCCACTCTCCATGCCCTCTGCCCCTTTTTTCCCCCACCATTGCTTTTTTCCATCTATCAATGCTGTAGGGCTTTAGGGATAGCCCCAGGTGGATGGGGGCGAGGGGGCATGAACGGGAGGATGGATGAAAGGGGTGTTCGCATCGGGGTGGTTAAGCCCAGAAGATGCTCTGGGGTGAAATGGAGTACAGAACGTGGGCCTCCTTGTCTGGTCTCCATACCCAAGGGCACCACCACTATAAATGGTGGGCAGGTGGCTGGGGCATCCCTGGAGTTCTGTCCAACTCTGGCGGTGTTATGCAATGCCAGATCCATTGTGAACAAGATTGCTATTGTTGCAGACTTGGTGGGTACAGCAGATCTGGCTTGCATCACCGAAACCTGGCTGGATGGTAATGCTGGCCCTGTACTCGAGGTGGCAGTTCCGGCCGGGTATTCAGTGATACACCATCCAAGATTGGATCGCAGGGGTGGGGGGGTTGTGGTCTGTTTTAAGGCCGAATTGGATCTCACTAGTGTCCCAGTTGAGGAGACCAGATCATTCGAATGTGTCGTAGTAGCAGGTGAGGGCTATAGGCTGGCTCTCCTCCATCGTCCACCCGGAGACGAGAAGCTATTCCTTAAGGAAGTGGTGGACTTCGTGGTCGACCTGGTGTTTCAGTCACCCAGGTTGATGGTGCTGGGTGACTTTAATGCCTGGATCGATGACAAACTCTCGCAATTTGGACAGCACTTCCTCCAATTGATGAACTCCTTGGGCCTCTCACAGGTGGTTACCTCTGCTACTCACAAACATGGCCATTCCCTTGACCTGGTCTTCCTCCTGGGGATGGAAGCCTCTGATGTGGGGGTGGAACCTGTCGGATGGTCCGACCATTACACTGTGAGATTCAATTGTTGCACCCCTCTGCGTAGGCCAACCCCTGTGGAGATGGTCAAGTACCGCCCTTATGGGATGTGACTCCCGATGGCCTAACTGTGGTGCTTGATCTATCAAAATTTCCTGTGGCGAGCCTGGATCCAGAAGTTTTGGTTCTGGCTTATAATAAGGCCATTACCTCCGCTCTGGATTCCATTGCTCCAATCCGTGTGCGTCCCCTCTCCCTTCACCCTCAGTCACCATGGTTTGATGGGGACTTGAGGGAGATGCGGCAACTAGGACGCAGGTTAGAGAGGAGCTGGCAGAAATCCGGCTTAGAGGCCAACCATCTTAGACTGCTAGAGCACTACCGACTCTATCAGTCAGCAATTGCCCATAAGAAGGCAGTATTCCTGTCTGGAGAAATTGCTGCTGCTCAGAACCGACCAGCCCAGCTCTTTCGAACCATAGACAGGCTGTGCAAACCAGCCTGTCTACAGGTTTGTAGAGCTTTTTCACAATTGCAGTGTGAGGAGCTTGTTTGGTTCTTTGCAGATAAGGTGGACGACATCAGGGCGGAGACCCGCGCAGCACTCTCTATGGGAATGGCCGTAGACCAGCCCCCGGTCGCAATCCCTCTTTTTTCCTGGAGTTCCTTCAAAAGGCCGGAAATCAAGGATGTTATGAGGATTGTCCAGGGTATGCGCACTACATGCTGTAGTTTAGACCCGGGTCCTACAGCCCTGATTATGGGCCGTGGGGAGGCTATCATTGCGGTTCTGGCGCAGATAGTCTGGTGCTCCCTAGACTCTGATGAGTACCCCTGCTCCCTGAAGGAGGCAGTGGTGACACCAGTCTTGAAGAAGGCTTCTTTGGACCCAGACTCCCTCGCCAACTTTAGGCCTATCTCGAACCTTCCCTTTGTGGGGAAGGTAATTGAGAAAGTAGTGGCTGTTCAGTTGGACAACCATTTGGCCATTCATAGCATCTACGACCCTCTTCAACTGGGTTTTCGAAAGAGGCACAGCACTGACACTGCACTGGTTCAGGTGCTCAATGATCTTCTGATGGCGAGAGACCAGAAAAAATGGTCCATTTTGGTTCAGTTGGATCTGTCATCAGCATTTGACACCGTAGACCATGGGGGTGCTGCTTGAGCGCCTGAGATGCATCTGTGGGCTTTCAGGTCTGGTTCACAGATGGTTCACTTCTTTCCTCACTGGTAGAACTCAGAGGGTGGTGTTGGGGGTGTTTTCCTCTGATCCTACCTCTCTGTCATGTGGGGTGCCTCAGGGCTCAGTGCTGTCCCCCATGTTGTTTGCGGTGTACATGCTTCCCCTCGGAGACATTGTAAGATGGTATGGGCTGGAGTTTCACTGTTATGCTGATGATACCCAGCTCAACCTGTCTTTTGCACCAGACCAGAATGGAGCACTCTCGGTGTTTAATAACTGCCTTGGCGAGATCCAAGGTTGGATGAGGTCCAGCTAGCTGAAGTTTAAGGGGAAGACAGAGGTGATGGTCGTGGATCCTGGTCGCCGGATAGGGGGGTGGGGAGCAAATCATCCCACAGGTCTATTCCTTGGGGATGTTGAGCTCCCTATCTCCGAACAGGTGTGCGACCTAGGGGTGATTCTTGACGATCGGCTGACATTACGTTCTCAGACGTCGGCCGTCGTTAAGTTATCTTTTTACCATCTGAGGAACATCGCTAGGATCAAGCACCTTGTTCCATCTGGGGACTTGCCTACACTGATCCACGCCTTTGTGACCTCACATTTGGATTATTGCAGTTCCCTTTACTTTGGGCTTCCAGGGGTTGATATCCACCACTTGCAGCTGGTGCAGAACTCCGCAGCCCAGTTGTTAATAGAGTTCCTCGTTCCTCCACATTACGCGGTGCTGCGGGAACTGCTGGCTGCGGTTCAGTGTGGGATCACCTTTAAGTCCGGTTTACACTTATAAAGCCCTACACGATTTGGGCCCTGACTACCTGAAATAGCTTCTGGTTCCTTATCTTCCGGAGCGACCGCTTCCACTCGACCAACGAGGGGTTGCTGGAGATTCCGAGGGTAGTTTTAAAATCTTCTGGGGCCCGGGCTTTTATGTTCGTGGCACCGACCCTCTGGAATTCTCTGCCCCATTGGATTAGAGAGTGCATGATTATGGGGGGCATTAAACAAGCACTGAAGTCTTTTTTATGGAATAAGGCATATGGGGATGGTGCCGACATGGATTGATTGAACTTGTTTTAGTTATTTTATCATGATGTTTTATTGTGAATTTATTTTAAATATGTACTACACCTTGATTTTGAAAGGCGCATTATAAATAAAGATTATTATTATATTATTATGAAGGCTCTGGCTGCATTACATGTTGCTCTAAATGAAAGTACTTCTACACAGAAATTTAAGTGAAGTTTCTATGCATTTGGCACACAGCCCACGGTGGCCATAGCATATCTTAAAAGGCAATGTTGTAATTCACGAAAACAAAGAGCTGCTCTTGGTATGGCTGAGCAACAGTTAAAAAACTATCCAGTCGACCTATGACTAAGGTCAGGCCCCACCAGTAAAACATGAAATAGACAGGAATACCAAAAAAGTAATCTTTATTATATAAATGAGTAAAAGCAACTTACAGACATTTTGTATGGCAGCATGTACCCCAACACCCGCTTCTGACATTTCATGATGGAACAAGTGTGTCTTCCAAGACTTGAACCCCCCGGCCCCCACTTCTGCTTTAAGTTACAGTACTGACATGTAAAGGGCTGGCTGCACCCAAGATACCTTCTTAACCAAAACATCAATTCCTGTGTTTTTTCCTTATATTTTAAGTACTTTGTGTTCAGATGGTATTGAGCCAAAGCTTCTCAGGATGGCTGCCCACAAGCTGACCTACCCAGCCATTGCCAGTTTCTTTATCCCTATCTACAGGTGTAGTGCCAGAATTATGGAAACCCTGTCATACTGTCCCTGTGCTTAAGAAGGGCAATCACATACTTACAAGTATTTATAGGCCCATTGCCATCCTTTCTGTTGCAAACAAACCGCTTGAAAAAAATTGTTGCCTCTCAGCACACCAGTTTTCTCTCTTCCTATGACATTCTGTCTTTCATGCAGCATGGGTTCAGAATGGACACAGCACTAGCACTCCCCTTCTCACACTCACAAATAGTATTTTATCTGCCACAGATAAGGGCACCCTCACTGGTGCTGTCTTTATGAACCTACAGAAAGTCTTGGACCTGGTGGATCACTCATTGCTATGCTCCAGACTTGCAAGTCTGAGTATTTCATCCACTGCACTTCCATTGTTCAGTAGCTACCTTCCTAACAGATATCTGAGGTCAAACGTGGGTCTTCCCTGTGAACCTGCTCCTACTCTGGCAGGTGTTCCCCAAGGGTCCATATAAAGTCCTTTTCTGTTTGTCCTGCACACAAACTCTAGCAACCAATGCCTTTCCATTGCTACTCCATCCTAAATGCAGATCATCCTAGTCCTTTATGCTAGCTCCAACAATATTAAAATTATCAATCAGCATCTGTCCAACAAACTACAGCTAGTTCATAACTGGCTGACAGTAAATAAATTGCTTTTGAGCACAACAGAAACACAATCTATGCTCTTCAGAACATTGTCTAGATCAAAGCTCTGCCATCCCCCCTTTCTACTTCTTATCACGATGGAGCTTTATTCCCCACTGTCACCTCCTTCACCTACCTTGGTGTCGCCCTTGACCCCTTGCTTGACTTTCCGTCCCATGTGATGGGTGTCTGTAAAGCTGTTAATTCCATGCTGGGGGTTTCATACAAAGTTAGTTATAACCTTACTTCTCAAGCTTGTCTGGTCATTGCACGTGAGATGCTACTCCATAAGCTTCTTCATGGGGCCCCTGTATTCCTGGCTGGTTCTAAATCTAACTGTCATAGATGAGTTGTCACTTATAATTGCCACCAGTAAGATATCACTCATAATAGCCACACCAATAAGTCAACAAGATCTGGTTAGAGCAATATGACTGAAAAATGATATTTTACAGGGATTAGGAGCCATCTCCTCGAGCATCGTCTCAGACCAGCTCACAGAATACCTGGATACGTACAACATCCTGTGCAAGCAACAACACGGGTTCTGCAAAGGTCACAGCACCTCCACAGCCCTACTTGAATTCACCGGCGCAATCCACAACGGACTTGACTCCGGTGAACTACTAGGCTCAATCTACATTGACTTAATTAAAGCCTTCAATACCGTCAATCACTGCCTCCTGCTTGTCCAGCTTCAGAACACTGGGCTGTCAACCGACTCCATTGGCTGGTTTAAGAGCTACCTTGAAGAACGGTCCCAAACAGTAAGAATCGCTGATACACTCTCGGACCCTAGACCGGTCTGCTCGGGAGTTCCCCAGGGCTCCATTCTGGGCCCCCTCCTCTTCAGCCTATTCTTAAACTCACTACCGGACAGCTGCCCAGAACAAATAATTCTCTACGCCGACGATGCTGTGATCCTCATTTCGGACCCTGATCCAATCCAATTACAAAATAAACTTCAGCGGGCCTTCTCCTCCATCAAATCCTGGTTCCTAAACCATAAACTGCTTCTCAAACAGAAAGAAAAAAGTCTATAGCCTTCTGCAGCCCCCACAACAAAAACAAACAACTCCACCTCTCCACTGCAACAGAACAAGGAGCCATCCTAGAGCAAACACAATAGTTCAAGTACCTCGGCATCACCCTTGATCCCCACCTCTCATACGCTGTTCATATCAGCAATGTTGCAAAGTCTGCCAATGCGAGGTTAGGCATATTATTCCGGCACAGAAAACACCTAACCCCCCAGCAGCACTATCAGTGGCCATCCAAAGCTCCATCGACAGCATCATAGACTGTGGTCTTATCATATATGGGTCTGCAACTACCACTGCTCTCAAACGTATTGCAACCTCCCTGAATAAGGCCTGTCGTCTCATCACTGGCTCACATCGCCGTACCCACACATGTGACCTTTATTCCCAATCTGGATGGCTTCAACTGGACAAATGCATAAAATACCAAACCTGCATCACGGCCAAGAAAATTAAATGGGCTTGCCCTACCTAGTGTCTGTGCCCTCCTTAAGCCTAAACATAGGAACGCTACTACAAGGAGATCCAATTCCCATCTACTACATATCCCATGATGTCGCACAACCCAAGGACAAAGATCATTCGCCTATCGGGCATCCAGCTGGCTCAACTCTCTTGGCAGCGACATAGCGACCGCTCCAACACTCGGCCTCTTCAAGTCCAAGCTGCGCCTCTCATTGTTTGTATCCTGCGATTGCCATTCTTAACATTTCCACCGTTCCAGCTGCACATGCCCCAGCACCCAGCACTTACAATCAGTCTTTGCACCCCTAGCACCTTACCTGTCATATTCCCTTGACAAGACCCCCTGGCTGCACTGTCTCCTGTCCTCACCTACCTCCCCCCCATATCTCCACTCCTGCCCCAACCATCTCTCCCCCTTACCCCTGCACCTCCTTCCCCTCGATCTCCTACCTCACTTCCCCCACCCACCCCCTTCCCTTGTCTTGCTCATAGCTCAAGTCTTTGTACTGGTTATTACATGTCTGTAAGTCAATGATTATATGTTTGTGACTAAAAATGATGACTGCTGCACGTGATGATGTGAAACCTTTGTAAAAGAGCCTCGGCTCAAAGGTATTGTAATCCTAGATTGAAATAAATAAAATAAATAAATAAACATCTGGCAATATTATGACTGTGGCACATCAGGAGCCAGAGACCAATTGCAACCAATGATGTCATTGGTCAATCTCCAATAGTTCCGTAATAGTGAAGTTAGATACAAAGCTGGTTTTAAAGACATGGGGTGCAGAAAAACAAAAGCTCAAGGTCACACTGTATGCATGTGGAGGTTGTGGGATTCAAACCCAAGTTTGCTGGGTCTCCAGATTCACAACCTGGTACTCTAACGGTATCCAGGATACCACCCTGGGAGTGGGTCCCAGGGTGGTAGCCTGGGTAACAAATTGGCTGGACAACAGGATGCAGAGGGTAACAGTAAACAGAGCACACTCTGGAGAAAGGGGAGTTACTAGTGGGGTGCTGCAGGATTCAGTACTGGGACCGGTACTCATTAATGTCATTATAGGTGACACTGCGGAGGGGCTGGAAGGAAAAGTATGCCTCTTTGCAGATGACACAAAGATCTGCAACAGTGTTGATACACAAGGAGGGGCGGAACGGATGAGAAGGGCCTTGGCAAGTTTGGAGCAATGGCCAAGTGTATGGCAGCTTAGTTTCAATGCAAAGAAGTGCAAAGTAATGCACCTGGGAAACAAAAACCCAAGAGAAGAGTACACAATGGGGGGGGCGGGGAATACTAACAACAACAAAAATGGAAAGGGACCTGGGTGTATTCATATCAGACAACCTTAAGGTAGGCAAACAATGTGAAAAGGCAGTAAGGAGGGCTGGGGGGATTCTGGGATCCATAGGGAGAGGCATCACCAGTAGAAAGCAGGAAGTTGTTATCACTCTGTACAGACAGTTGGTGAGACCCCATCTGTAGTACTGTGTGCAATTCTGGAGACCCCATTTCTGCAAGGACATAGACAGGGTGGAGGCAGTCCAGAGGAGGGCAACCAAAATGGTGCAGGGTCTGCACGAGAAGCCATACAAAGAGACTAAAGAGGTTAATATGTATACCCTTGAGCAGCGGAGGAGAGTGGGGACATGATAGAAACTTTCAAGTACCTCAAGGGAATCAGCAAAGTCCAAGAGGGTAGCATATTTCAGAAAAGAGATGTGCAACAACAAGGGGGCACAGTTTGAAGATGGGGGGGGGGATGGCTCAGGGACAACGTGAGGAAGTATTTTTTCACAGAGTGGCTGGTGGATGCATGGACCAGCCTTCCTGAGGAGGTCATGGGGTCAAAAACAGTGGGGGAATTCAAGAATGCATG
Organism: Neoceratodus forsteri; assembly: GCA_016271365.2. NCBI lineage: Eukaryota > Metazoa > Chordata > Ceratodontiformes > Ceratodontidae > Neoceratodus > Neoceratodus forsteri. The sequence goes on from CM057451.1 coordinate 23,343,989, forward strand.
AGACTGACATAAAGCAATTATAGTGGGGGGTGGAGGAAGTAGGCTGCTGGTAGAAACATAGAAACATAGAATTTGATGGCAGATAAGGACCGCTTGGCCCACCTAGTCTGCCCATTTTCCTACCTAACAGATAAGCTGCAGATCCTAGTTAACCAACAGCCTACTTCCTCCTACCCCCCACTAGGACTGCCTTATGTCTGTCCCATGCATTCTTGAATTCCCCCACTGTTCTTGACTCCACAACCTCCTCAGGGAGGCTGTTCCATGCATCCACAACCCTCTCTGTGAAAAATACTTCCTCACATTACCTCTGAGCCATCCCCCTCTATCTTCAAATTGTGCCCCCTTGTTCTTGCACATCTCTTTTTCTGAAAGATGCTACCCTCTTGGACTTTGTTGATTTCCTTGAGGTACTTGAAAGTTTCTATCATGTCCCTCTCTCCTTCTTTCCTCAAGGGTATACATATTAAGCTCCTTTAGTCTTTCTTCAGATGTCTTCTGGTGCAGACCCTGCACTATTTTGCTGTCCTCCTCTGGACAGCCTCCACTCTGTCTATGTCTCATGGAGATGGGGGGTCTCCAGAACTGCACACAGTACTCCAGATGGGGTCTCACCAACTGTCTGTACAGAGGGATACCAACTTCCTGTTTTCTACTATTGATGCCTCTCCCTATGCATCTCAGTATCCCCCCAGCCTTCCTTACTGCCTTCTCACACCAGCCTTCCTTACTGCCTTCTCTGGTTAACTAGGATCTGCAGCTTATTCAATAGGTAAGGAAACAGGCAGACTAGGTGGGCCAAGTGGTTCTTATCTGCCATCAAAGTCTATGTTTCTATAGCGACTGAAAATGGGCGACTGTAAAAACAGCGACTCATTTTCAGCGATGTCATGTTCGGCTACCCTGCAAGGGTAGCGTAAAGAACAGCAAGGACAGTGACTGGAAGGGGAGGGATAGGGAGAAGAAGGGGAAGGACAGGGAAGAGGGTTTTGACAGGGGATTTTGCCTGCCAAAGCCAAGCCAGCTGTGTGGTGTGGTGATGAGGATGGCTGGCTCCAGTGTAGTAGGGGCTGGACCAGGGAGATATTTCTGCCACTCTTTGCGGCTATTGTGTTTTTTTTTTGCTGCATTCTCAAGTGTTGCCCCCTTCCCGACATGCACCCCCCTGGAGTTGCTAATCCAAAATCAAGGGGGGGAGCGGGGGCAAAGCCCCCTGCAAGGGAGGGTGTGGAGAGGCACAGCCTCCCAACCACATTAACACTGCATATATTTGCTGGATGTGAGTTCGCCCGCATGTGTATTTCACTGATTTGCTTTTTGGCAAGATACACTCACCATAATCGCTATTATGACATGGAACCTACTCTAACCTCTAGACTACACTGCCTCCCTGACTTGCGGGATTCTGCTATATTTCCCTTCCATTTTAAAGGGAACATAAACCTTGCATTATCCTTTTTTAATATAAATGACAATTTGTTATGTGTGTACCCTCCTTTATCTCCCTACTGTGCTTTTTTCTGTTCATATTCAAATAATTATTTTTCACTTTTACAGAGTCCCTTGTTAATGCCGCCTTTTTCTCCCACCTGATATTCATTTTTATAAGTACTGATCAAGTAAGCTTGTGCCATGAGCTTCTGCATAGTAACTCACAGTAGATGAGGACCGCTAAGCCCACCTAGTCTGGCCGTATTCCCCTGCCTGCATCAGCAGCCGCTGACCCTGCTTGGTCATTGGCTTTCATCTCTCTTTCTTACCTCTAGTGCTCCCTTATGCCTATCTCATGCATGTTTGAAACCCACACTATGCTGGCCCCTACCACTTCCTGGGGTAGGTTATTTCATGCATTCACCACCTTTTCCATAAAGAAAAACTTACTCACATTCCCCTTTATCCTGCCCCCCCATCTCATATTGTGCCCCCTTGTCCTTGTAAACTTCTATAATGAAAGAAGTCACCCACCTACACTTTATTCAAGTCCTTAAGACACAGTACTTGAAGGTTTCAATCATATCGCCCTGTTCCCGCCTCTCCTCCAGTGTATACAGATTGAGGTCTTTTAACCTCTTCTCATATGTCTTCTGGTGCAAGTCCCGCATCATTTTAGTTGCCCTTCTCTGGACCACCTCCATCCTGTCTATGTCCTTGCGAAGGTGTGGCCTCCAGAACTGTACACCACACTCCAGATGAGGCCTCACCAGCGTTTTGTACAGTGGCATCACCACCACCCTTCTTCTGCTAGTGATACCCCGTCCTAAGCACCCCAACATCCCACTGGCCCTCCACACAGCCTTGTTACATTGTTTTCCACCTTTAGGTCATCTGAGATGATTATCCCTAAGTCCATTTCTTCTCTGGTAATCGTCAGCAACCCCCCCCCCCCATCCTATAACTCTCTGCAGGGCTTCTGTGCCCCAGGTGCATGACTTTGCACTTCTTTGCGTTAAATTTTAATTGCCACACTTTGGACCATTTTTCCAGCTTTCCTAGGTCCCTCCTAATTTCTTTTACCCCTTCTGGAGTGTATACCCTGTTGCAGATCTTTGTGTCATCTGCAGATAGGCAAACCTTTCCTTCCAGCCCTTCAGCAATGTCACTAGTAAAGACATTAAAAAGGACTGGCCCCAGGACGATCCTTGAGGCACACCACTGGACACCCCCTTTCCTCGGATGTGATCCCATTTACTACCACCCTCTGCTTTCTGTCCCTGCACCAATTTCTAACTCTGTTCTCCACTATGTGGCCAACCGCCAGGCTACCCAACTTGTCAACCAGCCTTCTGTGCGGAATGGTGTCGAAGGCCTTGCTGAAATCAAGGTAGGCGACATCCACTGCTTCCCCCGATCTACCTCCTTCATCACCCAGTCAAAAAAGTCTATCAGGTTTGTTTGACATGACCCTCCTGCTATGAATCCATACTGCCTCGGATCCTGTGCTCCACTGGATTCCAAGTGTTCCACAATCCTTTCCTTGAGCAGTGCCTCCATAATTCTGCCTACTACTGAGGTGAGGCTGACTGGCCTATAGTTACCCACTTCCTCCGTGCCTCCACTCTTGTGAAAAGGGACTACAAGTGCACACTTCCAGTCCTCTGGAACCACTGCTGTATTGAGTGATTCACTAAACAGGGCTACCAGTGGTGCTGCCAGCTCCTTCCAAAGCTCCTGTAGTACCCTGGGGTGTATACCATCTGGTCCCATCACTTTGTCCACCTTGTTTTGTGAGTTCCTCCAGGACTCTCCCTTCTATAAATGGACTGGTGTTTAACTCCCTCCTTCCCTTCAATGTTTCTGTTGTGTACTTGTGGTCCCTGCCCCTCCTCCTCCTCTTCAGTGAATACTGAACAGAAGTATTCATTCAGTCTGGTGTTTTATCTAGGTCTCCCTCAATACATACCCTCCCTCTCCTCTAAGCCGTACAATTCCTCCCCGGCCTTCCTTCTCTCATTAATGTACCTATTAGACTTTTCCCCATTCTTTATCGTCTTTGCTAATCTTTCCTCTGTTTGCACCTTCACGCTCCTTACTGCCTTCCCTGCCTCCTTGTGACTCTCTAGGTACACTGCCCTATCCTCATCCTTTTGCGTCTCCTTGTATTTTCTGAAAGTCACCTTCTAGTCACTAACTTTCCCTGCCACCTCCCTTGAGAACCATAGTGGCTCCTTCTTTTGTTGTTCTTTCTCAGCTAAATGCACTGATTTGTCACATCCACTATGGCTCCTTTTAGGTGTGCCCAGTGCTCTTCAACCCCCCCCCCCCATTGCCTCCTTCCTCACCAGGGCTTCTTTGATCCCTCACCCCATCCTTGCAAAATCCACCCTCCTGAAATTCAGGACCCTTACCTTTGTGTGGCTTGCCTCTGACACTGTACCAATATTTAACCACATTGTATGGTGTTTACTTGACCCTAGGTGACCATCCACCTGGACTTCCATGATCCTGTCCCCATTGGTCAGTACAAGGTCCAGAATCGACTTGTTCCTGGTGGGCTTCAGCACCAACTGCCTGAGGCCTGCCCCCTGCAGGGAATCCAAGATGTCCCTGCTCCTGGCTGAGGCTGCTGCCGGGATGGTCCAGTTCACATCTGGCATGTTAAAATCTCCCAGCAGCAGACCCTCCCCCTTTGCTGCCATCCCATGTATTTCCTCCACTACTGACATATCTACCTCCTCCCCCTGAGCCGGAGGTCTGTAGATCACTCCTGTGCAGATTTCTGTACCACTGCCTGGATCAAGGATGACTCACAGTGCCTCCCCCCCACCCCATCCACCTTGTATCTCCATAGCTTTCGACTTCAAACTTCAAAGTTTATTGCAGGAAATAATTCCATTGAGCAAGCTTATTAACAAGGAGGTCCTGGTTTACATAGACAATATTGACAAATATATACATACTTATACCGGCAGTTATAGTATCGTTAATACATAAACATGTTAGGAAAAGGTGAGTAGAGTACATGAAGTTTAGGTTCAGTAGATAACGACCATAACTAATACAAAGAGGAGCAACTATCTATATGGGGTAAGACAGACTGAACAGTGTTCACTAAACATATAGTTCTGGGCAGCAACTTGTCATCTACAATAGATACAGATAACAGTGCAAGGATTTTAAGTGCAGTAGAAATTTAAAGCAAGGCATATGCAGGGATCTATTCCTGGATATGTGTAACAGTGTTATACTGTGCTAGTGCTAGTGCTAGTGTGTAGCATAAAGAGGGGTGAAGTAATTTGTCCATGATGAAGGAGAGGTGGGGTCCCTGGCAGCTGGGGCACTGCTTTAATACCCTCCCTGGAATAAAGGGCCAGACCCCTCCCTTTTTTACCATCTCTATCCCTCCTGAATAGAGCAACATCCAGTACCTTCATCTCCCAATCATGATTTCCTGTGTACCACGTCTCGGTAATTGCCACTAAGTACAGGTTTGACTCTGCCATCAAGGTCATCAGGTCTGCGATTTTATTTCCCAGACTGCTGGCATTTGTATACATGGCTGTCCATGTTTCACTGCCTGTCCCCCTTGTAGTTCCACTATTGCCTTCCTGTAATGTCTTGCCAATTTATTTATTTTTTTGCTGTCTCCCTTCCTCTTTCAGATGCTCCCGATCCACCCTGTTAGCTTCTCTGACCTGCGGGGTGGGCCGCTTAAGTCTCACTGCTCCCAACTGCCCCCCCCCCCCAGCAAGTTTAAAAGCTTGCCAAGGAAGCATTTAAACTTTTCACTGAGGACCACAGTCCCCTCCCTGGACAGATGCAGGCCGCCCCCCTTGTATAGGACCACATCACTTCAGGTGGGTCCCCAATGAATCCAAAACCAATTTCCCTGCACCACGAGTTGAATTTCGGTTCCAACCATTCAGGGCACTGGTGGCAGTGCACCCGGTAATTCAGGCGCCAAGTCCCAAAGTTGCCGACCCCTCTCTTTGTGGAGGGCTGTGCCCCCTATGCCCCCCCCCTTTCAAAATATACCAACTCCGGGGAGGGGTGGACCTCGGGGATGGGGTGGTGAATTTCACTATTTGGTGCGCTAATGACAAGGGCACTGCAGCTGGCATCCTGAACAGGTACAGTTCTGAACTTGGAATATGGAGATTCCTAGCCTTCCCCCTGCCATGGACTGGCTGGCAGAACCTCTGAGAATGTTAGTTTCAGTTTGTTTGTTTTTTCAGTTTTTTTATTATACTGGAAAGGCATGTGAGCAATGTTGCCTGTTTTCACAAGCGTCCAGTTTTGGTTAAATACAAAAAGAGGTTACATAATTAAGCCAAACAGTAAAAGGCACAGAAGTTGGGGAAAAAGGGGACAAGATTTGGGACATTACATAGAAACATAGATTTTGACGGCAGATAAGGACCACTTGGCCCACCCAGTCTGCCCATTTCCCTACCTACTGGATAAGCTGCAGATTCTAGTTAACCAACAGCCTGCTTCCTGCAACCCCCCACTATAATTGCTTTGTGTCTGTCCCATGCATGTTTGAATTCCCCCACTGTTTTAGACCCAACGACCTCCTCAGGAAGGCTGTTCCATGTATCCACCACTCTCTCCATGAAAAGAATTTCTCACATTACCCCGAGCCACCCTCTATCTTTAAACTGTGCCCCTTGTTCTTACACATCTCTTTTTCTGAAAGATGCTACCCTCCTGACTTTGTTGATTCCCTTGAGGTACTTGAACGTTTCTATCATGTCCCCCTGTCCCTCCTTTCATCAAGGGTATACATATTAAGCTTCTCTCAGTCTCTTCATATGGTTTCTGATGTAGACCCTGCACCATTTTAGTAGCCCTCCTCTGGACTGCTTCCATCCTGTCTATGTCCTTAGTAGATGAGGTCTCCAAAACTGCACACAGTACTCAGATGGGGTCTCACCAACTGTCTGTATAGAGGGATAACCACTTCTTTTCTACTTGTGATGCCCTTCCTATGCATCCCAGCATCCCCTGGCTCTCCTTACTGACTTTTCACATTGCTTACCCACCTTTAGGTCATCTGATATGACTACTCCCAAGTCCCTTTCCATTTTTGTTGTTGTTAGTACCTCCCTGCTATTGTGTACTCTTCTCCTGGGTTTTTGTTTCCAGGTGCATTACTTTGCACTTCTTTGCATTGAATCTAAGTTGCCATATGTCTGACCATTCCTCCAACCTTGCCAAGTCCCTTCTCATCTTTTCTACCCCCTCTTGTGTATCAACTCTGTTACAGATCTTTGTGTCATCTGCAAAGAGGCATACCTTTCACTCCAGACCCTCTGCAATGTCACTTATAAAGATGTTAAAGAGGATTGGACCCAGTACTGAGCCCTGAGGTACTCCACTAGTAACACCCCTTTCTTCGGAATGTCTCTATTCACTATTACCTTCTGTGTCCTGTTGTGCAGCCAGTTCACATTTCAGGCTACCACCCTGTGACCCACTCCCAGGCTGGTTAACTTGATTATTAATCTTTTGTGTGGGACTGTGTCAAATGCCTTGCTAAAGTCTAGGTAGGTCATATCCACAGCCCCTCCCTGGTCTATTACTTTGGTCACCCAGTCAAAGAAATCAATTAGATTTGTCTGACATGACCTTCTTGCTGTAAATCCATGTTGCTTTGGGTCCTGTGCCCCGCTGGCCTCTAGGTACTCAACAATTCTTTCTTTCAGAAGTGATTCCATCATTTTCCCTACCACTGAGGTCAAACTTACAGGTCTGTAGTTTCCTGCTTCTGCCTTGCTCCCACTTTTGTAAAGGGAATCACATCTGCCCTCCTCCAGTCCTCAGGTACCACCCCATCCTGCCATGATTTGTTAAAAAGTGTGGTCAGTGGTGTCACTAGGTCCCCCTTAGTTCTTTTAGGATTCTGGGGTGAATCCCGTCAGGCCCCATTGCTTTGTCCACCTTGAGTTTTAGGAGTTCTTTCAGGACTCTTTTTCTGTGAATGGACTGGTATCAACCCCCCTACCCAGAGTGCTTCTATTGTCTGGTTTAGGTAACTGCTCCTCATCTTTTTGTGAATACTGAGCAAAAGTATTCATTCAGTATCTCTGCCTTTTCACTGTCTCCCTCTGCCCACCTCCCTCTCCTTTATTAATCTTCACTATCCCTCCCTTAACCTTCTATGCTCCCTAATGTACCTATAAAAGGTTTTATCCTTTTTGACCGAGTTGACTATTTTTTCCTCGGTTTGTGCCTTTGCTATTCTGACTGCCTTTCCTACTTCTTTCTGCTTTAATTGATACAGTTCCCTGTCGTGCTCCTCTGTGATTCCTTATACTTTTGAATGCAGCCTTTTCTCTTAACCTTCCTGCCACCTCTTTTGAGAACCTATAGTGTTACTCCGCTTTGTTTTCTTTATTTGTTTTACACAAAGACTTGTTGCCTCTATGATGGCAGTTTTGATTTTTCTCCATTGTTCTTCCACCCTCCTATTTGGTCATTTGCTAGTGCATTCTTGGTGTTCACCCATTTTGCCAAAGTCAGCCCTTCTAAAGTCCAGTATCCTTGTTTTGTATGGCTTATCTCCATGGTTGTGCTCATTGTGAAGCACACTGTGCAGTGGTCGCTGTTCCCAGATGTCTACTGACTTCTAAATTTGCGATCCTCTCTCCATTTGAGAGTACCAGGTCTCAGTATCGCCTCCTCCTGAGTGGGTTCCAGCACCAGCTGTCTGGTTGTCTGCTCGCAGGGCATCGAGAATGACCTGCTCTTGGATGTGGCTGCAGTACATGTCCTCCAGTTAACATCTGGCATATTCAGGTCCCCATCAACAGTATCTCCCCTTTTTCAGCCATTTTGAGAATGTCCTCTATCATTTTCTTGTCCATTTCCTCCCTTGAGACGGGGTCTGTATACAACCCGGTGCGGATTAGATGCCATTCCCATCTCCAAGGTAACCCAGAGTGCCTCTTGTCCTCCCCTTTACTTTTTAGTTCTGTAGCTTTGATCCTTCCTTATGTATAGAGCTACTCCACCTCCTCTTTACCTTCCCTGTCCCTTCTGTAGATTGTGTACCCTGGTATGTTGACATCCCATTCATGGTTCCGTGTACCATGTTTCTGTGACTGCCACAATATCCAATTGTTCATCTTCCATCAAAGCTACTAGCTCAGAAAGCTTGTTTCCCAGACTACGGGCATTAGTAGTCATTGCCCTCCATTTAATGTTGGCTTGATCCTTTTTTCCCCCATCCCTGCTCTTATTGCTCTTATCTATTTTACCATTTACCCCCGTCCTGCCCTGTGTTGAGCTCTGTACCTCAGTGTTTACCCTACTACCTGCCATGTTTTGTGGGGGGAGGCTTGACTTTTCCTGCCTTTTATCAGTACCTCCCCCCTTATCTAGTTTAAAAGCTTGCCAAGGAAGCATTTAAACCTGTCACCTAGGAGCTTGGTCTGCTCTGTGGACAAATGCAGACCCTCATACCAGTATAGACCTTTATCTCTCCAGGTGGACCCCCAGTCCACAATGAAGCCAAAGCCCTGTGCTCTGCACCAGTTTTGCAACCATTCATTAAACTGCATGGTGTGCAGTACCCTAGCCTCACTCCTGCCATGGACTGGTAGCACCTCTGAGAAGGTTACTGTGCTTGCTACCCATCTGAGGCCCCTCCCCAACTCCACAAATTCATTCTGCACTGCACTGATCCCATGCCTAGCTAGGTCATTTGTCCCAAGGTGGACAATGATATCTTGTTTTCTCTCCTGTGATGCTGCTTCTACAATTGTGAGGATTCGCTTCTTGTCCCTCCAAGCCATGGCACCAGGCAGGCAGCTTACTTCCTTCTCTCCCTTCCCCAGTTCTACCCCCCTATTGAGTACAGATATGTTACAAAACAGTTTAAAATTGACATTTACAAGTCAAATGGTGGAGACAGCGCTTTACAAGAATTCAGGACAATTGAGCATAGTTGTGTATCTAAACAGTACAAAATAAACATTTACAAGTGCAATTGGTAGTAAAAGTGCTTAGTACTATCAGACCTGTAGATCCTGCCTCCATTATTATCAAGGTAAGATTTACTTGTTAGGTGGGGTAGCCTGTGTGACTATTACTTAGTGGGACACTTGCAGATGGAGGCCTGAGCAAGGTGGGAACTTTAAGTTATGCTTGAAGGAGGCCAAAGAGGAGCACTCAGTGATAGCAGGGGGAAGACTGTTGTACAGTTTGGTGCCCTTGTATGCAAGGTTTTTTTTTGGCCTTGGGTGCTCCGTCAAAACGGGATGCAGAAGGAGAGGGAGAAAGACCTTCTGGTGATCCGACGGTGGGCTGACTTAGTAGTAGTCAAGGAGGGGCACAAAAATTGATTTTGGTGGTAGGCAGCACCTAATTCTTGGTGGATTTTCATCACAGTGTTGCTGATGTGTTCGTTGAAAGTAAGGGAGGAATCTAGGGTGACACCTAGATATTTAAAGGCAGGAACAGTTTGGAGTGGAGAGTCGGCAGGGGGTGGCGGTCAAGAGTGGGACATTTGACCTGGCTACCTTTGCTAGGAATGGCTTAGAGCCAAAGAGCATGGCCTTTGTCTTTTTCTCATTAACAAGTTTTCTGGAGAGGAACCAGCTCTGTGCGGCCCCAAAGTTTGCTGTGAGGGTGGTGGACATGGACTCTATGGAATTATCACTGTGGTATATGACTAGGTCATCTGCATAGAGGAGAGCCTTGCAATTGATGCTTTCAGTAGGGAGGTCATTAATAAACAGAAAAAAGTAGAGACCCCAGTATTGAGCCCTGAGGTACACCGGTGTGGGCAGGTAGCAGAGCAGAGGAATTTTTTACCAATCAAGACGGACTGAGACCAGACTGAGAGGTAACTACAGAACCATGTGACCATGTGTGGTGAGCGGCCAAAGTTTAGCAGGGCGGAGTAGAGGAGATGATGGTCTATGAGGTCAAAAGCCTTCAACAGATCCACAAACACTGTGACTGTGGCCCTGCCTGCATCCATATTTCTAAGGATATGGTTAGAAAAAAGTGTCAAGGCAGAGGAGGTACTATGGTGTTTGCGGAAGCCGTGCTGGACAGGACACAGGAGGTGGTATTTTTCTAGATGATCAGATAGTTGGTGGTGAATTATTTTCTCAAGTAATTTACTCAGGTGAGGAAGGAGGGAGATAGGTCTATAATTTTCGGGGGCGAGGGGATCCCCAGCCTTAAATATGGGTATGACATGAACATGCTTCCAAGAGTCAGGGACTGTTGCAGATGACAGGGCGAGGTTGTATATGTAGGTTAGGGGCTTTACAATAACTAGGGAGAGCAGTTTCAGGAAGGTACGGTATAGCCCATCACTACCTGGGCTACCTCAGGTAGGAAGTGTCTTTAAGAATTTGGCAGTGGTTTTTACGCTAATGACCCTAAAGGAGGAGCATGTGCAGTACTAGGGGAGGGCTGGGAGCATTGAGGTTTGCCATGTAGATCAGAGGCAGACTGAGTAGCGAGCTTGTTAAGATAGGGAGAGAGGTCCATAAACATTCTATTGAAAGTGTCTGCAATTGCACGAAGTTCAGTGATGGGACCTGAGGGTGAGTTTAGCTGTGTTGTCAGCTTGTTACACTTAGGATTTAGGAGGGACCCTATTGAGACCCAGAAACTGCGTGGGTTACCAAGCGTGTCTTTTTGAAAGCTGGTATAGTATTTGCACTTTAGCAACTTAACAGCCTGCTTGCAGGAATTGCGCAGTTGTCTGTATGCATTCCAGAGCTGGGGGGAGGGAGACGACTTATAGGCTTTACAAGGTTTGTCCATAATTTTCATCTGGGCCAGTAATTCCTTGGATAGTCAGCAGATGATGCCACCTCTGACCCTTCTGGTGGTGACTGGGAAATGTTTGTCCTGATGTTTCTGTAGGACGTCGGTAAAGTATGTGACCGCAGTTGAGACATCCCTGCACGAGTAGAATATGGACCAGTTTACAGTCCTGGAATCGGTTAGGACGGAGTCAAGGTCCTGACAGCAGGAAAAAAAAAGCAAGTTTAAATAAATAAAAAAGGCCGTGGACTGCACACTCGAACCAAAGTGGACCGGGGCGCACAGGAGTCAGGGACGTAGTTTCTATTTTTATTTTATATAATTGCTATGGCTAAAAATGAAGGCCCAGCAATTACATAAAATAAAATTCGGAGTGTTGTGTGTAAACTCGAAGTTTACACACACCATTGGGTTTAGATGCTTTTTAAAATTATGTAGCATCTAACCCCTTGGGTGTGTATAAACTTCTCATTACACACACCGCCCCATACTTTATTCTATATGTACAGTAATGTATTGGAAAATCAATATATTTCAATATATTTTAAAATTTGCAAATATATTGCAATGTATTGTAAATATATACATTATGGCCACTTTATCATATTCCGTATATTGCAAAAAATATTGATAAAATTCTAGCTATATTGAAATAAGGATGGTAAATATGTATTACTGGTATATTGTCAATATATGTATAAATGTATTTTGTTTTATATTTCAAACATTGTTTCCTATATTTACAAATATATAATATGCATGTTAATAGATATTAATATAACTATTAACTTACCCAGACAAAAACAAAAGGAATTATTTATACATACTTCTATCTGTACAATTGGAGTTTATCTTGTTATTAATCATGGAGATATTTATGTTGAATTATCATTTTACTGTGCAGTATTAACTCAAACATACTTTTTACACATTTATACTTATACATATGACTTCCCTGACAAGCTCATGCTTGTTAAAAGCTCAGACTGGTATTTATACCACCCCATTTTGTTTTACTTTTAGGTCAGGGTGAGATACTACATGTACTTGCTTTATAATGTGCACCTCACTTTTCAGTCTGTAAGCTAGTATTGTAAATTTGAAAGTATTGTAAAACTACAAATTATCATGATTTTGGTTGCTAAACTACGTTTTTGAAGTATGCAAATTAGTTATGCAAATGTACACATTGGACAAAACTAAGCATTTACAAAAAATACATGTAAAATATATAAATAATATATGTAACTTGGTATTACTTGGTTTAACGGACAAAAGAAGGCCATGGCCCATCGAGAATGTCCCCCACATTTTGTGGGTCATTTCAGAACTCAATACAAGTTCTCCCTTATCCAAATGTCCAAATTATTTTTAAAAGCATTAAGGCTACATGTAGTGATCAGTTCCTGTGGCAAGGTGTTCCATAGCCTTGGTGCCCTTATGGAGAAAAAGTTTCCCCTTTTATTAGTTTTAAAGGATTGGACTTCTAACTGATTATTATGTAGTCTTGGGACTATCTTTCTAGTTGAATGAACAAGTCCACATTGAGTCATAAGGGTGGGTGATTGAAGTAATTTATAAGTCATTAGCAAGTCACCTCTTTTCCTCCTAGTTTCTAGTGAATGTAGTCCAGTAAGTTTTAGTCTTGTTGTATAATCAAGATGTGCAAGTCTTGGTACCATTTTGGTGGCCCTTCTCTGCGTTTGTTCTAGGCAAAGTATGTCTCCTTTGAGATAGGGGTTCCAGAACGGGGAACCATAACCAATATAAGGTCTTATGAAAGTTCTGTACAGAGGAATGATACACTGTTCAGTACGGGTAATGAAGGTGCGTTTAATTTGTTTTAGGAGACCATTGGTCATTTTAGCTGTTTTTATACGATGTTCCCTAGATGTAAGTTTGTTGAATATAAGTATCCCCAGATCTTTTTCACAACTTGATGTTTTAAGTTTTATATTGTTCAGATAGTAATCATGTTTTGGTTGTTTCTTCCAAAGTGAAGAACGATACATTTATAGTGGTTGAAGAACATCTTGTTCTCGGTAGCCCAGTGTTCTATTTTCCTTAGATCAGTAACAAGTGATGCCAAATTGTTAGGGTCATTGACTCTAACCCCCAGTTTAGTATCATCAGAAAAATTTGGAAAGATAATTATTTGATCCTGCTTGCATATCACTAATGAATAAATTGAACAGTGTGGGCCCCAGCACTGATCCCTGGGGAACCCCACTCGTGACCATGCCCACATCAGATAAGATGTTATTAATTTTGACTTTTTGAGTCCTACATGTAAGCTAGTCAGTTATTCAATCAACAAGGTACATTGGAATGCCAAGTTTTTTTATTTCTGTAGAAGCTTGGTATGTGGTACCTTATCAAATGTCCGACTAAAGTCAAGTTGTATTACATCTGTGGGAACTCCATTATCAAGATGTGTACTGATGATATTATAAAAAGTTATTAGATTTGTAGTACATGAATGACCTGGCATAAAGCCATGTTGGGTTAGGTCTGCAATATTTCGGGTTTTAACCTCATCCTCTAACTTTGTTTTAATAATCCTTTCCATAAGTTTCCCTACAATGGAAGTTAGACTAATGGGGCGATAATTTTCAACATTTCCCTTCTTAAATATAGGTGTAACAATGGCCATGCACCAATCATCAGGTATTAAACTTTCTTGTAGTGATTTATTGAAAATGCTTGACAATGGAAGGGAAATAATTTGGGAGGTTGCCTTAAGGAGTTTGAGGTGGATATTATCAGGGCCTGGCCTTGTGGTCGGTTTCAATTTGTTAAATGCCTGCATAATGTCAGAAGTAGTGATTACATAAGTGCTTGGGTGTGATAAAGAGTGAGATGTTCTATTAACATGTTTATCAGATGGAGAAAAAACTGAACAAAAATATTTATTAAAGAGGTTTGCAGTGTTTATATCTGAGTCACATTTAATTATCTTGTTAAATATTGGCCCCATTTCCCTAGAATTTCCTTTTTTATTATTTAAATAAGAGTAAAGTGACTTAAAAGAGTCCTTAGTATAGGCTAATTTGAATTCCAGATTGGTTTTAGCCTTCTTTATCATATTTTTTAATGTTTTTACTGCTGTTCTATATTTGGCTAAAAATAAATTTTTATCGGGTTGTGAACTGGTTTTCAATTTTCTAAACAGTTCAGTTTTTAGTCTAATCTGGGATCTGATAGCCTTGTTGAGCCATATTGGGATCTTCCCTTTGTTATTGTAAATTCTTTTGGTTGGTATATATTGATTTTCTATATTACTTACTATATGTTGGAATGAGTTCCAGGCCTCTTCAGTTGATAATTTAGACAGCAATGCTTCCCAATTAATATTTGCAATTTCTTTGTTAATAACATGAAAATCGGCGTTATTATAGTCTTTCACAAATGGGCGCCCTCTAGGGGGTGTAAAATTGTAGGGGATTTCAAACAGAATGGAGAGGTGATCGCTATTTCCAAGGGGGTCCCTAATTTGAAGATTATTAATTTTATGTTCAATATTAGCAAGACGGTCTAGAAAGTTTTGACCCCTCGTTGGTTCCTTTACAAGTTGGTCAAGCCTGCTTCCATTATGATATTTATTAAATGTTTTTCCATATTGGTATGCCCCACAAGAGTACTCCAGTCAATCTGTGGCATGTTGAAATCTCCCAAGATAATCACATCTCCCTTGTCTGAAGATTTGGGAATTTCTTCAAGGAGATTGGATGTATATTCCATATTGGCTGATGGGGGTCTATAACAATTTCCTATAGTAATATGTGATTGTTTTTTAGCTGAATATTGACCCAGAGATTCTCAGTAGTAGAGGGGAGATGGAGTTCATAGGAGGGAATGTCATCTCTGACATAAATACATACTCCTCCACCTTGCTTATTAAGCCGATTTTTATAATAAAGTTTATAGTTAGGAATATTTCTGGACCATATGGATGCTGAGTCCCACCAGGTTTCAGTAATTGCAATAACTCTCAGGTTCATTGTCCTACATTTAGCTTCATGTTCCCCCAATTTAAGTAAGTTAAGTGACCCTGTGTTCAAAGTGAGGAATCTGCATATTTTATCAAGTGGGGTTGCTAGATTTTGTTTCAGAGACTTAGGCAGCATCCCATTCTCCCCCTTAGTTTTTAGTTTAAATACTGGTTTATGATAGTAATGATACTTTTACCCAGCAAAGAACTACCCCTACGACTAAGGTGCAAACCGTCCCAACAAAAAAGGGAATTTCTATTGTAAGAATTCTCCCAATGTGTTATACATGGAATGTTCTGTGCAAGGCATCATTTCCTAAGCCATTCATTTGTGGATTTGATTTTTTGTGTAACAGTGGGTGTAGCTCTGGGTACTGGTAATATTTAGAAAAACATACCGTACATTCAGCTTCAGTTAGTAAATTAGTTAATGCTACAAAGTCCTGCTGGAGGTGTAATAAGTTAGAACGATTAATGTCGTCTGTGCCAGCAAGAATTATGACAAGAGGGTTTCTTCCTGCTTGTTTTAGAATATCTGGTACCATTTTGGTAATGTCTGCTACCTTTGCACCTCTAAAACTTGAGCATGTATGATTTAGTTTATCAGAATTGCATATAGCTCTGTCTATGTGCTTAATTATAGAATCCCCTAGTACAAATACCTGTCTAGGGGGAATAATGGTAAGTGGGGGACAAGTTGGTGCATGACAGGATGAATTGGCATGCTGAAGGTGGACATTAGGGCCCTGTAAGGTAGGATGTTTAGGTAAAACCTTAATCTGGGCTGGCATAGTATCCTTCTGTGCTGTATTTATGGATGAAGGCTGAATGGAACTGTTTGAAGAGGGTTTAAAGAGAGAGGTGTGGCTAGATGTACTTGGTTCAATATGTGTTTTCTGTATTCCTAAAGTGGGGCTAGTAACAAGAATTAAATCAGATGGGGCTTCTGAATCAGACAGATGTTCATATCTGTTATAAAGTGCGATATGAGCGCTATTAAAGACCTGACCACCTCTCTTTTTCTTGTGATGTTTGGATACAAAGACCCAATCATCATTGTCAGTGATGGGTGGTTTGTAATCCTTAGTGGGTGGGAAGGTGGAATCACAAGAGGAGGGGATATGCTGAGGGATCTCAAGTTGCTCAGCCATTTGGTCAATGAAGCCTTCCAATTCCTCAATGTCTTCTGACACATGTGTTTTGTTTAATAACCTTGCTATTTCTTTTTGAAGGGTTTTAAGAAGCAGGCATTTATCATGAATGAAGTTGTCCCCTAAAATACCCTCGCAATACATACGGCATTCCATGCATTTGGTATATTTATCATCCATTTTATTTAATAAGGAGTCGATTATTATTTACTCAGCAATATTGAATACTGTGCATATATTAGTGCCCAGTTCCCCAGCCTCCCCGCACGCTGTGCCATGGCACCCTGCTCTATGCTCGCCCCGCTCGCTAGGAGCATCAGCTATGTAGGAGATGAGCAGGAAGTCTCTCTAGGTCACTTCCTGGCTCCCTCACTCAAGCGCTAGTCCACACTGTACTGTAACCTTTAAAATAATCAAATTAATGCCACCTCATGAGGTGGTCTTCTAAATCAAGGAGCTACACCCTTGCCCTTGTACTTCTAGGACTAAGTTACAAGCACAAATGGGATGGCTCTTGCCGTGGCCGTGGAGCAAGGTAAGCCTCACTATCCCACAATTCCATTTTATAGGAAGTGTTTGCTTTGGTTGCTGTGATAACGGCCCATAGCCTACCCTCTCACCAGAGGGATGCAAAATACAGTTTAGAAATAACATAAATCCTAAGTGTTGTCGTACGTGCTGCTATGTGGATAAATTGCAGCAATCATGCATAAAATATATGTAACATATATAAAAAATATACATAACACACAAAAAATACAGTATATATTTTGAAATATGCTAATAATATATTTCAGACAATGTATTACTAAATAGATTGATATGCTTTCAAGCAATGCATGAGGCAGAATGTGTGGTTTCATTATATGCTGAAATACACTGTGTATTATATTTCATTGAGTCAATGTATTTCTCAATATAGTGATATTTTTGCATACTATGGATTAGAAATATATCATGTCAGTATATTTAAAAATGCATTTC
The DNA here is from genome assembly GCA_016271365.2 of Neoceratodus forsteri. NCBI lineage: Eukaryota > Metazoa > Chordata > Ceratodontiformes > Ceratodontidae > Neoceratodus > Neoceratodus forsteri. The sequence goes on from CM057451.1 coordinate 23,361,344, forward strand.
ATAATATATGTATTTCTCATTGTATTGACATACATTAACGCATATTTTTCAATATATTGCAATATATTCTATTTTCATAAAGGAAGGTGCCATAGTCGAAGAGCGAGAACAGGAAGCTACGGATCCTGCTATGTTCCCAAGGTGTCTGCCCAACTCCCTGAAATCTTCCTGCACCTGCTCTATGCTCACCTCTTCCCAGGCTAGGTTATTTGTCCCCAGATGGACCATGATTTCCACCCCCCTCCTTGCAACTGCTGTGACGATCTTCTGGATTCACCCCCTTCCCTCCAAGCTGTGCCTAATGAAAGGAACTTGACCTCACTCTCCACCCCACTTCCTGTACCTAGATCCAGTCCCTGGACTATTGAGTCCCCCACCAGTAGCAGATTCCTCTTCCTTGGGGTACTTTACCTCCCGCCCCTGGGTCTCCCTCCTGGAGGACCTGCTCATCTTCCCTGGTCACAACCTTGGGTTCCCCTCTGGGGTATGCCCACCTCTCCAGAACAGCATAGGAGTTTCTGAGTTGGACCGGATGGGGGTTATGCCTCTGCCCCCTCACCATCCCCGAGCCTACTGTAGTCCAGCCAGCCCTCTGCCCAGGCATCTATTTTGGTAGTGGCTACGGACAAGGTGGCCTTTGAGTGGGGACAGAGGCTGCCAGTACTCTAGCCAGCTTGGCCCAGAGACTGACAACCTCTGCCCTCATCCCAGAAAGGTGCCTGCATATGGGGCAGCACCGCAGTATCCAGAACATTCTCCTGAAGTCTGCTGCCCTGCATTCACTGCACTAACAGATGTCACCGGAGTCTGGGACCATTCAGTAATTTATAGATATCATAGGCTAAGAGTGGATTCCTTTCAAGATCTTCAGCATTCTGACACATCATGTAGATTTTCATTCATTTGGGTCCTTGTCTGTCTCTGTATTAAACTGGTTTCCCCTCAAGATCTCTTCCTGTAGTTATGTCTCTCCATGTCAGTAATAATAATACAAAATGTGTGCAAGCAAGACTCGGTACAACAGCAATACAAGCAGCGAATTGTTCATAGCCTCACTCACCAGACCTTAAATAAATAAATAAGAACATTCAGCTCTAACAAATGCTTGTTGCTGCAGCTGTATAGTAGCAGACAGGCAAACAGAGATCAGATTTCAGTCAGCTCCAACAGTGTGGCTGTGATCTGTAAATTAACCCTTTAGTGCTCATCTTTCTCTCACAGTAGGTACCTAGTGGGTTTCACTAAAAATACAACCAACAGCTTAATTTGGTTCTGGTTCAGTTTCAGTTGGTTACCATCTGCAGACCTCGAAATAAGGTTTTGTAAATAGGAAGCCAAGAGTAGCTTCTGGTCATGGGCAATTTTCCACCGAGCAGGAGCTACTCCTGCCAACCCAGGGGATAATACCATATATGTGTGGAAAAAATACATGTATGAAAAAAATGCTGGCACTAAGTAATTGATTTTTTTTAATTTTTTAGACATGGAAGACAGCTGAGACACAACTCAGATATAGGAAGACAAGGCTGAGTGAGAGGAGAGGCCAGAAAGAGACTACAGAGACATTCAGGCAGCCTGCGGGAAATAGAAGCTGGATCTTGTCAGCAAACAAGAGATTTTACTACAGAATATTTAAGAACTGCAATTATTTTTAGTCAGAAGGACTCTAGCTGCAGCTGCAGAAATTAAAAATCAGTGTGCTACAGACTGTTTAAACTGAATGTACTGAAATAAATATATGTAACAGGCAGCACTAAAAAACAGCTGAGCACCTTATCAGAAGCAAGCTAGCACTATGTTTGGCAGTCATAATCTCAATGTTTTACTCTTCAACTTCTGAATCTTGGTCTGCACCCTGAGGACTCAGGGCAGGTTTTGGATCCTCAGTCTCACTTTCAGTTGTTATCTAAATGTCCTCCAACCCTGGCACATGTGGAATTTGTGATCTCTAGGGTTTAGTTTCCAGCCTGCATTTTGTTTTTAAGAACCAGTATTTCACTGCTGGTGTGCTACAAAAATCTTAAGGTTCCAGACCTTCCGTAGAGATCAGAAGTAAGTCGTCTAGGGTGCTAGTTTTCAAGCTAGCTCTCCAATCAGACAAAATTATTTTCATTGCTGAAAAAACTCTTTCAAGAGTTGCATTTGATATGGGGTAAACAAGAAGTATAGCAATAAGATGCAGAATGTTTTTGAGGTACTGAACTTTTCTTTGAAAGACCGCTCGCCATACTTTATGAAAGGAGAGCTGCCTGTGATACTTGTTGATGTTTTGCTTTAACATCATCCACTCTGTTATTGCATTGTCTAGATCACAGCGATTCTGTAACAGGCCAGGTGAAAAATGGTTCAGAAGAAAATGCACTTCCTCATTTCCAAATTGTGCAAGATCTTGTTCATTGTGAGGCCAATTAGCTGTGTCAATAACATATGTTTTTACTATGAGGGTGTCTTCTTTGAGGCCTGCCGAGTGCTGGTTTAGACACTCCATAACGCTGTTAACAATTTGTTCATGTTCGTTTGTCAGTACTTCATTAGTGTCCCCTAAACCTTTTAGCTCATAACCTTTGAAAGAAGCTGTATCAGCTTCCAGATCTGTGACTGTCTCTCTTTTGAACTGCTCAAGTCTGGGACCATCTCTTTCTACAAGATGTTCTAATTCAGCTAATACAGTCGTGACAATGTCCTTGACCATTGGAAGAGAAAGATGAGCATCTTAAAAAGCATGAGAAACTGATGACAGGCCTGTTAGAATGTCGAGATAAAAATGTGAAAACAGCAAGAATTTCACATTAGTCTTTTTTTTCTTCAACCTTTAATCTTAGCTTTATCAGCTTGTGGGAAGTACCGCCTAGTATCACAGACAAGTTCATCCCAGTGATACAAAAGAGCAGAGTAGTTTTGCAGTACAGCAAGCAGAGAATCTTTTTTATGCATCACCCATCTCGTTCCATGAGCCTTTTTAAACTTGATGAATGTGGACCGCTGTACTTCCGCAACTTTGTTTAGTTTGCGGTACCACTTGGGTAGTTCTCGTAAAATTAAAATATAGAAATCAGGATATTGTCAATATATTGAGCAAAATATGTATTTCTGAATGCATCTTTTTCTCCCAGTTCCAGCCTGTGCACAACACAGTGAACCGTGATAAGCCAAGGGCAATCCTCTTTAGCATTGCCATCATTCCTTTGTTTCTACCAAAATTCATAAGAGGCACCATCAGCTCCTGCACCAATGCAGGACAGTTCTTTTAAATCGACGTTATCGTGACCCAAAACCTGTTTGTATGCCGATATCAGGGCTGACTTTAGCCCATTTGCATCAGCAGACTCTACATCCATTAATGCCAGGAATTTCATTTTTGGCAGACCATCTTCAAGAATTTTAATGTAAACTATTTCTTTTTCCGTGACTGTTCTGTTTGTTGTGCCATCCATAAATACAGAATGGTATTTGTAAGTTGTTGTGTCTCCCTGCAAATGACTGAAAATGGGTTGCCTTAAATGGCCTGCAATAAAAGAAATAAATCAAAATGGTTATATTAAACGCACGCTGAAAATAGAAAACAAAGTTAAAAATCTACGTTTCAACCTTAGGTCTTCTTCAGGAAATATCTAAAAGAGAAAAAAACAAAGTTAGTGTAGAGGGGAGGTAAAATAAGGGATATATAAGTGGGGAAAGAAAAAATGGGAGGCTCAGGGAGAAGAAGTGATAAATGGCAAGATTAAGAGAGAATCTGTGAAGTAAAAAGGTGATGATGGGAAAGACAAACCATAATAGGAATGAAAGAGCAACAGAAGTCCCCAGGTGGGGACTAATTAACAGGGCCTAGTAAGAAGGCTGAAAGGTGACAAATGTGGGGGAAGGAGACAGAGATGGAGACTTATGGTGAAAATGAAAAAGAAATGAAATGTGTACAGATACAAACAGACTTTAATGAAAACAAGGGGTGGCTGAAATATGTTAGTAGTAAATAAGTCTATCATTTAAACCGGAGGGCTGCTGGGAGCCAAGGTGGATGATCAGCTTGGTTTCCATGTTTTTTCTATAATCAGAATCCCAGAAGCCCTGCTGAAGGACACAAACAGAAAGGTAATTGACACTGTGGTCCCTGGAGATAAAGTGGGATACAATGGGTTTAGCAGTGTCTCCATTCGTGACTACTCTGTAATGTTCCCTGAAGCAGTCAGCAAGGCATCTACCAGTCTCCCCAATGTAAATTGCTGTACACTTCCTGCAAAGAATACAATATACCACACTAGTGGAGGTGCATGAGAACTCCTTGGTGATGTGAAAAATACCTGTAGACCCCTGAATTTCAGTCACACTAGAAACAAATTTGCAGCTGTTGCAGTGAGTTTTGTTGCAAGGTTTGGTACCTGGTAGGGAGGAACTGTTAGGAGTAGGTAGGCTGCTTTTAATCAGGAGATTCTGCAGGTTGGGTGGCCAGAGGTAGGAGGCAAAAGGTGGTTCTGTAAAGGAAGCACCAATGTTGGGGTCAGTTTGCAAAATAGGAAAGTTACTGGTGATGATCATGTGAAGAGAAGGTGTACTCTGATGGAAAGGAAGCACTAGTGGAATTCGCCATTGTTCTTGCATGACGGTATCCTTCCTGCGGGGGTCACGGTTACGGGGCATGTTACTGACCCAGGAGAGTGCTCTGTCCACTGTGCTTTTAGGGTATCCCCTGTTGATAAAAAAACTATGCATTATTTGGGCCTGCTCAGCAAAATCAACCTCTTCACTGCATAACCTGCGAAGTCTAAGAAACTGTGAATAAGCAGGCCATTCTTGACATGTTTAGGATGGAAGGAGCTGTGGAGGAGGAAACTATGAGAGTCAGTGGGTTTGTAATAAACTGATTATCTTCAGACCAGTGTTCTGTACTGACAGTTGAATATCCAGAAAAGGCAGTGTAGAGGAGGATACTTCCACAGTGTATTGAAGGGAAGGATGGGCCATGGTAAACTTGTCGAGGAAGACTTGGAGGATCTCCCTGGAGCAGGAGATGGCCCCCACACAGTCATCTATGTAGCGTTTGTAGAGTTCAGGCACAGTCCCTGTGAATGAGAGAAAAAACTGTTCCTCCACCCAACCCACAAACAGATTAGCAAAGCTGGGACCCATCTTGGTACCCATGGCAACTCCACTGACCTGCTGGAAAAAACTGTTATTGAAAGAAAAAGCATTGAGTGTAAGAACAAGTTCTGCCAGACGAGTTAGTGTGTGTGTAGGTGGCTGCTGGACTTCCTGCTTATTCCGGAAATGCTGCAAAGCTGTCAGACCATCATCATGGGGGATCACTGAGTAAAGAGATTTGATGTCCATGGTGAAGATGAGCTGATGACAGCCACTGAATCTGAACCTGTCAAATAACAGGAGATCATGGTTAGTATCTTTAACATAGGAGGGCTGGGATTCAACGAGGGGTCTCATGAGGTTGTCCAAAAATGCGTAGATGTGGGATGTGGGGCAGGAGCAGGCAGACACTATGGGATGACCCGGGTTACCTGTTTTGTGGATTTGGGGAAGTAGATAAAACCTGGATGTCTGGGGATGCTGAACTATGAGTCTCTTAGCAGAAGCAGGGAGCTCTTTGTTTTCAATAGCAGAGGTGATGGTGGTGGTAACCTCAGTCTGATAGTCAGCAGTGGGGTCCTGAGGAAGAGAAGAATAAAACCTGGTGTTGTAGAGTTACTGTGTGGCTTCAGTGATATATAGCTCCTTTTGGCTGACCACAACAGCACTTCCCTTATTAGCTGGTTTAATAACAATGTCATTCCTGCATTGCAGAGATCTGAGGGCTGTAAGCTCACCAGTTGTCAGGTTAGAGTGGTTTTGCCTGCAATAAAGAATGAAGTTAGTGGTGTTTTCCATGCATTGATTAACAAAATAATCAACAGCAGCAAAATGTCCTGGAGGGGGTGTTCATTCACTTCGCTGGAGATTGATATCATTGATTGTTCTGGTGATACTGTCATCATCTGCGGGAAGAGGAGTCTCATTAGAAAAATGAGCTGTAAGGCGTATTCTGTGATAGAAGCACTGCAGATCAACTTGAACTTGGGGTGCCTCAAGATATCTGGGTGTGGGCACAAAAGAGAGGCACTTGTTAAGAAGAGATTGCTCATCTTGTGTCAGGGGGAGGTCTGGAGGAATACAAAATACCAAATTGTTAGGTCGTGTCTGACGTTTTGCTGCTGTTGATTATTTTGTTAACCAATGCATGGAAAATATCACTAACTTCAATTTTCATTGCAGGCACAACCACTCCAGCCTGACACCTGGTGAGCTTGCAGCCCTCAGATCTCTGCAATTTAGGAATGACATTGTTATTAAACCAGCTGATAAGGGAGGTGCTGTTGTGGTCTGGCAAAAGGAGCTATACATCACTGAAGCCACACAGTAACTCTCCAACACCAGGTTTTATTCTTCTCTTCCACAGGACCCCACTGCTGACTATCAGACTGAGGTCACCACCACCATCACCTCTGCTATTGAAAACAAAGAGCTCCCTGCTTCTGCTAAGAGACTCACAGTTCAGCATCCCCAGACATTCAGATTTTATCTCCTTCCCAAAATCCACAAAACAGGTAACCCTGGTTGTCCTATTGTCCTATTGTGTCTGCCTGCTCCTGCCCCACATCCCACATCTCTGCATTTTTGGAAAGTCTCATGGGACCCCTCATTGAGTCCCTGCCCTCCTATGCTAAAGACACTAACCATGCTCTCCAGTTATTTGACAGATTCAGAGTCAGTGGCGCTCATCAGCTCATCTTCACCATGGACATCAAATCTCTTTACACAGTGATCCCCCACGATGATGGTTTGACAGCTTTGCAGCATTTCCTGAATAAGCGGGAAGTCCAGAAGCCACCCACACACACTAACTCATCTGGCAGAACTTGTTTTTACACTCAATGCTTTTTCTTTCAGTAACAGATTTTTCAGCAGGTCAGTGGAGTTGCCATGGGTGCCAAGATGGGTCCCAGCTTTGCTAATCTGTTTGTGGGTTGGGTGGAGGAACAGTTTTTTCTCTCATTCACAGGGACTGTGCCTGAACACTACAAACGCTACATAGACGACTGTGTGGGGGCCACCTACTGCTCCAGGGAGACCCTCCAAGTCTTCCACAACAAGTTTACCACAGCCCATCCTTCCCTTCAATACACTGTTGAAGTATTCTCCTCTACACTGCCTTTTTTGGATATCCAACTGTCAGTACAGAACACTGGTCTGAAGATATCAGTTTATTATAAGCCCACTGACTATCACAGTTTCCTCCTCCACAGCTCCTTCCATCCTAAACATGTCAAGAATGGCCTGCCTTATTCAGTTTCTTAGACTTCGCAGGTTATGCAGTGAAGAGGATGATTTTGCTGAGCAGACCCAAATAATGCATAGTTTTTTTTTTTTTATCAACATGGGATACCTTAAAAGCACAGTGGACAGAGCACTCTCCTGGGTCAGTAACATGCCCCGTAACCTTGACCCCCACAGAAAAGATACTGTCATGCAAGAACAATGGCGAATTCCACTAGTGCTTCCTTTCCATCAGAGTACACTTTCTCTTCACAGGATCATCATCAGTAACTTTCCTATTTTGCAAACTGACCCCAACAATGGTGCTTCCTTTACAGAACCACCTCTTGTTTCTTACCGCCTGCCACCCAAACTGCAGAATCTTCTGGTTAAAAGCAGTCTACCTACTCCTAACAGTTCCTCCCTACCAGGTACCAAACCTTGCAACAGAACTCACTGCTACACCTGCAAATTTGTTTCTAGTGTGACTGAAATTCGGGGGCCTACAGGTATTTTTTCATATCACCAAGGAGTTCTCATGCACCTCCACTAATGTGGTATATTGTATTGTTTGCAGGAAGTGTACAGCTATTTACATTGGAGAGACTGGTAGATGCCTTGCTGACCTCTTCAAGGAACATTACAGAGTAGCCAGGAATGGAGACACTGCTAAACCCATTTTATCTCACTTTATCTCCAGGGACCACAGTGTCAATGATCTTTCTGTTTGTGTCCTTCAGCAGGGCTTCTGGGATTCTGACCATAGAAAAAACATGGAAACCAAGCTGATCATCCACCGTGGCTACCAGCAGCCCTCCAGTTTAAATGATAGACTTATTTTCTACTAACATCTTTCAGCCACCCCTTGTTTTTGTTAAAGTCTGTTTGTATCTGTACACATTTCATTTATTTTTTATTTTCACCATAAGTCTCCATCTCTGTCTCCTCCCCCCACATTTGTCACCTTTCAGCCTTCTTACTATGCCCTGTTAATTAGTCCCTCCTGGGGACTTCTCTAGCTCTTTCACTCCTATTATGTTTTGCCTTTCCCATCATCACCTTTTTGTTTCATAGATTCTTTCTTAGTCTTGCCATTTATCACTTCTTCTCCCTGAGCCTCCCCTTTTTTTTCTTTCCCCACATATATATCTCTTCTTTTACCTCCCCTCTACACTAACTTTGTTTTTTTCTCTTTTAGATATTTCCTGAAGAAGACCTAAGGTTGAAACGTAGATTTTTAACTCTGTTTTCAGCGTGCATTTAATATAACTATTTTGTTTTGCTTTCAGACCACATGCTGACGCAGCACCTTGTTTTTGTTTTTACAAAAGAAATACATGTTGAGCAAGCTTTCTTGTTGGCATATGCCTCTGCAAGGTTAACTCCATGTCTTTTCTCAAGTGCTACAAGCTTCCCAAATTTATTAAAAGGGTCCTCTTCTTTTAGCCAGAAGTATCAGCAGAATGCTCCAACAGTTTTCCATTTTATGAAGAGATTTTTTATTCATTTTAAAATGCATTTCTCTGTCTCTCCCCTCCTCCCCGATGGCCTACTCTCTGCTAGAATGCTTTCTTTTGCCTGTTGATGCCTTTGGACAATGCGTGTCTTTAACAATTTGTTTTTTTTTTACATTGTTTGTGCCTGAGATATAAGAATCCACATTAGCCATTTTCCCTACTTTAGTGGCCCACCTATGAAAGATGTCTGGTTTGGCTTTGAAAAACTTTCACCAAATTTTGGTCACACTACCATTTACTGAGTCAAACTGTACCCAAGATAAATCTGTGTTGGACAGCTGGCACTGCCACGATCTTACAGTGGAAACATGGCAAGAATGTGCCTGTTTTTTTCTTTGGCTTAGGTGAATTTGTTGTATCAGGCTGGGCAGAAGATGTGGATGCACTATTTTCCTCTGGGGTGGGATTTACAGTCACAGCGTGTGTACGTTTTGTACTAAATCCAAATTTAGCAATGACATATTCAGTATCTTGCAAGAAAGGAACAGGAATTACAAGGTAGTGTTTCAACCCAGCTGTTGTACAGCCCTTGGCAGTCTCTGGAGTTTTTACTGAATGAAATTACAATAAAAGAATAAACATACGACTGAGACTTGTCTGTCGTTATTTAGAACAGAGAGGATGATTTTGTCAGAACTTAAGACTCAGGTAAACACCACAGGCTCAGGGAAAAAAATTGAAGAATAGGCTGACTCAGTGTCAGCTGAGTCATAACTGAGCAGTCTAGTGACGGCTTTTATATTAAGAATTTCTCTGCCAAACACAGGCACAAGATTAGTCTCAAAAGCTTTGTCTCTAAATAAAATTGTGCTTAGTGCAGTCACACAGTATTATTTGGCTCTTTGCACTTAAATGAGCAGGAAGGGATGCTTATGAAGAAATTGTGTATAAGTTCTGCCAATAGGGTGGAGAAAAGTGATGTGACGTGATTCAAAGGTTTTATCATTTCTTTTGTATTATATAAAAATATTGTGCTTGATGGGTACAAGTAAAATGGCCCTTGCACTTCCTGAGCAGTGATAAGCAAAATAACTGTTGTGGTTCTTGCAAACTGTCAGAACAGAGAATGTGAAGTCTCAATTTTGTGCTTGGTGGTTAGGGTACACACACACACACACACACACAGACACACACACACACACACACACACACACACACACTCTCTCTCTTTCTCTCTCTGGTCCTTTACACTTAGTACACTGAGCAGTCAGTATAGCGTATAAACTGCAGTTATGCCAAACAAGGCAGAGTAGAATGAAATGTATGTGAAGCCGGCCCGGTGGTACAGAGAGTTGAGGCACTGGACACCACACCTTGTGCCATGCCGGTGACCTGGGTTGGGGAATGAGCCTGGGCCATTGGGCATTGGCAGGGGGGAGGTAGGGAGAGGACATTAAGTAGGCTACTGGCAGGCAGCTCTCCTCCTCGGGAAGGTGTAAGAGGGCATTTCAGTGCTTGGCTGACACCCAGTGGAGGCTGGGTGACAGCGTCGCCTCCAAAAAGCTTGGTGCTAAACCATGGGAGGGTAGATGGGGCTGGTCTGGAGCTGTGGTGTGCATGTGCACCACCACATGCATGTAACACTACTTCCAGGGCCCTGGGTAGAACCGAGAGGGGGGAGAAAAACACAGGTGGAAAAATCGGGGGGTCGCCGCATGATGAAGCCTCTGGGGCTGCTTGGGAGTTCTGCTGGGATGTCATAGCATATGGAAGATCCCGAAAGACCCCGAGATGGGTAAGGGTGGCAGACGATAGCAGCGACATGCTGTGAAGGATAAAGAAAGTCGCAAAAAAAAAAACTGAATGTGAAAAGTCTAATTTATTATTAATAAAATAAATTGTTTGGTGGAACAGTCATTTATTTGGTACTTTGAACTTGGTACACTGAGCAGTCAGTTAACTGCAGTTCTGCCAAACAGGGCAGGGTAAAATTAAATATATGTGAAAAGTCTCACTTATTTATTTTTCATTAATAAAATAATTCTGGTGGTAGGTAGTCACCTTGGTCCTTTCCACTTAGTATAAGTTGACTGAGCAGTAGCAACTATAAACTGCAGTTCTGCTAAGCAGGGCAGAGAAAAAGAAAAGTCTCACTGACTTATTTATGTTTTATTAAGAAAATAATTGCTGGTTACAGTCAAGTCCATTGCACTGAAGTATACAGTCAGTAATGAGCAACTATGAACTGCAGTTCTGCCAAACAGGGCAGAGATTTTTATGTGAAAAGTCTCAAAAAGTTACATAAAATTTTATTAAAAAAAATAAAATGTCCCTCTCAGTATTAGCCCCTTCTTTGCACTCTGGATTGGATTTGATGCTTATGTAAATCAATAAACCTGCTGTATCTGCCAAATGGCTGAAGTCTCAAAAATAAATTATTGGTACAGTTATTTTCACCTGTGCACTAATCAAAATAAAGAGCTTGTAATTAGTCTGCCAACCAGCCTCAATATAAGCAAATGAAGTCTCAATCTATCTCAAATAAATTCTGTGCTGGCTTATTTGTCCCTTTGCACTATTAAAATCAAAGAATACTGACTAGTTTCTGCCAAACGCAGGCAGAGTATGTAAAGGCTCCCCCCAAAAAAACTTGTTTCACTGCTTGCTATATATAAGTTGAACTTGGCTTGGCTGGTCTTTAAAACAAAGTCTGATTAATGAAATAAATCACTCTGCAAACAGTCTCCAGGCAGAGAAAAGTCAGATTTTAGTATAAAATAATTGAGCAACCTACGCTCAAAAAGTAAACAGCAATTTCTGCCTTGCCAAAGTGTGATGGTCTAGTACAGGAGGCAGAACAATCATTTAAATCGAAAAAGTTTGACTGCTCTTTGTTAAAATAATAGACCTCTTAGCCACAGCAGGCACAGAAAAGGCTGAAATCCGCCCAAGAATTTTCCAGCAAGGTCTCAGACCATTGAGTGTCCCCTACCAAATAAAATGTCCTTCAACCTAGTTTTTTCCCCCTTCACACACACACACACACACACACACACACACACAGAGTCACTCACACACATGCACACAAAAAAAGAAAAAAAATGTTTTTCTTATTCAGGAATTAAAAAGTGAGTGTTTTTTTTTCAGATGCAACTAAGCACAGATCCTCCTCTCTCAACTGCTGAAAGTGCACCACAAGTCTGTTGTCTCCTGAGATTACCTCCACAACTCCCACCCTCAGAAGGCTCTCATTGGCTGGAAGACAGTGTGTGACACTATTATTCTCCAATTGGATTGCACACACTGTCTTCAGCCACAGTACTGACTCCTGATTCGCCGATACAGTCCGCAGGTCATGTGACCCGTCCTTCATGCTCCCCACCCCATCTTGAATATTAAATTAAATGGGCCAATAGTATGGAGCCCTGGCTTCTCCTCTAACCCCCCAAGAATGACTCACACCCAGCAGCTCCTCTTCCCCCGCCTTCTCACATTTCCCCATGTCCATGATCCCTCCCACTGCAGCTGGATCCTCCTCTCATGAAGCACACACTGGCACGGCGTGGCTGGGCATGTTTCAAACTACCGCTCCGCCCCCACGTAGCACTGATTGACAGCCACCTGATCCCTGCTGACACAGCGCTACTCTGAGTGCCCATGCATTGTGCTGGCCAGTCTAGGCAGGTGCTATTTCAATACTGAGGGCCACAAATTGATGCCCAGCACCCCCTTATTTTGAGCCTTGTATCTGTATCTCCCCCCCGGGCACCCCAGAAAAAGGGACTACTAGTCTCAGTGGGCCTACCTGGTCAACAAAATTCAGTAAATAAATCTAGCCATGGGAAGGTGGTGTGCAGTGCAGGACTGAACGAGTTAATAGAAATTACAAAAAAAAAAAGAGACTGCAAGCACTTTCTCTTAGTTGAATGGAGAGGACACGGAGAGATATTTCAGGATATTCAACTCTGTTGGAAGGATATACCTGTCCACAGCTGTGGTGTGTTCACAGTCGCTTGCTACCAAATCCCCATTTTCAATTAGTGCATTCGTAAACATTACAAACACTCTAGAGCTCCTTTTTCTACTTCTGCTTCTACTACGTAATAGCAATATGTCTGCCTAGCCCTACTATGTAGCCATAATAAAGGGAGAAAATTAAGACTGTGGGTAGTTTACAGACCACCTTCGTATGATGAGGACTTAGACAAGGTACTGGGGTCCCAGATCATGGAAACAGCAGTCAAGGGGAGGCAGTAATTGTGGGGGAATTCAGTCTACCTGGGGTGGATTGGAAAGTCCCGGCTACACCCAGAATCAGGGAGCAGGAATTGCTTGACACATTCCAGAGTGGGTAGGGTGTCATGGAGTCCACCAGGGAGAGGGTCACATTGGACCCGGTCCTGTCCAACTGTGGACATGTCCAGATTGCAAAAGTGGATGCGCCCCTTTCAGAGAGTGACCACCACGTGGTGTGGTTCCACCTAGACACCAGCAGAGGGATGGTCAGGACCAAGACAAGAGCTTTGGATTTCAGGAAGGCTGACTTTAATAAGAAAGGAGAAATTCCAGTAGGGCACCTTGCTGGGAACAGTAAGGAGATGGAGGTGGAACAGAAAAGGGCCATAATAAAGGAAGGACTGATGGAGGCCACTAGTGATTGTGCTAAAATTAAATACAAGAAATCCAAGGCCAAAAAGCCCAGCTGGTTCAGAAAGAAGTGGCAAATACAATAAGGGAAAAGAAGGCAGCCTTCTGGAAGTGCAAACATACTCAGAATGAGGGGCGAGTGCTGGTTATGGCCACTCTGGGCACAGCATGGTGATTTAACATTAAAAGCTTGGAACTTTACTTTTTAGCGTGTGTGCCTTATTTATGGTATAGTGGAGTGCAGTCTTCCTTGGTTTTGTGAATGAGGAGGATAGGCTGGCCTGGTGGTACTGAGGTTTGAGGCACTGGATGCCACACCTCACTCCATGCTGGTGACCCATGTTCGGAATTGAGCACAGGTTGCTGGGGGTTGGCCACAGGGAGGGAGAGAGATGGAATGAGCATCCGAGGGACTGCTCTCCTCTCCCAGTTGGGTGGGTTGCCACTCCCCCACCGAACGACTGCCTCAAGGTGGAGGTCTGAAGGGTAGTGCGGGACAGGGGAATGACACAAAGGGAGGGCATTGCGGGCAGCAGCATGTGCGTGCCTCCACATACGTGCATGCCTGCAGCAAGGGGAGACAGAAAAAGTGGAAAATGGAGCTGGCAGGCTCCATGATGGCCCAGACATGCCCCTTGTACCAGCCTCCCTGACTTCTGGATTGTGCTCTGGGGGGGGGGAGCTGGCACTCCTCTCTCTGGCCCGGCCACGGGGGGTAATCTGTGGGGGAACTACCAAGGGCAAGGCTGGACTGGGGGCCGCCGTGCTCACAAGACATTCTCTCTTAGAGGGCCAGAGCCACCTGACAGCTCTGCGGAGGTGGAGAAAATAGAATTAAAAAAAAAAGAATGAGGAGGATAAGGAGGTCTATAAAGATAAATCAAGGGTGGCTTTGGAGAGTGATTGGAGAGGCAAAGGCTGCTATGGAGTGTAGCTGGCACAGGGAGTCAAATAAGCCAGGAAGGCCTTCTACAAATATATAAGGGACAAAGAGTGATATTAAAAATGAAACTGTCAGGTTAGAAAGGAGGGGGTTCGGAAGAAAGAACTGAAGAGTACTTCTGCTCTGTTTTCACTAGAGAGAAGAAAGGAAGACAAGGCAAATTTTGTTTTTCTGGCGCCCAATCCTGGAGGCTCTGGGCACTGAACAATAAAAGCACACTGTTAATACAGTAATACAAATCAATGTAAAAAACAGTAAAACATCAGCATAAATAAATATAAATATCTCTATTAAAACTGAAACTCAAACAGAGAAGCAGGGCACCCAGGGATGACTTATACCTGAGGTCCGGGAAGGCCTGATTAAACAGGAAGGCTTTGAGGCAGGACTTAAAAACCTCAACTGAAGGGGCCTCCCGAATTGATGGAGGAAGCGAATTCCACAGGACGTGGCCGGCAACAGTAAATGCTCTCTCGACGGCAGTTTTAAGCCTCGTCCTGGGAATCACCAGGAGGCCCCTAGAGGAGGACCGGAAGAAGTGGATTGAGACAGCATGTGTAAGAAGGTCTGACAGGTAGCCAGGACCCTGCCATGTAGGGCCTTAAAGATGAGCAAGCCCACCTTAAACAAGATCCCCCACCTCACTGGCAGCCAGTGCAGATCGCGCAAAACCGGGGTGATATGACAGAATTTTGGCTGCCGAGTTAGCAGCCTAGCAGCCGCATTCTGCATTAACTGTAGCCAATGGAGGTTAACCCCCAAGACCCCGAGGTACAGCGCATTACAACAATCAAGTCTGGATGCTATGAAGGCATGCACTAAGCTGGGGAGGTCCATAGACGGAACTAGGGGCTTAACCCTGGCGATATTCCTAAGGCGGTAAAAGCTGGTCCAAACAATGGATGACACCTGAAAATCAAATGACAATCCACTGCCAAAGATCGTGCCAAGGTTTTGCACTCTAGAGGAAGTCCTCAATGGCACAGATCCCAGGAATAAACCGATTTCAGTGCCAGAGGGCAACCTGTTCCATCTTCTGTTAGACTCCACCACCAGTACCTCCATCTTGTTGGGGTTCAGCTGCAACCAGCTGGAGGCCATCCAGTCATTTATCCCCACAAGGCAGCTGTTTAGTACTTCCACCACACCAAAAGTTCCCGGGGTAAAGGAAAAATACAGCTGGGTATCTTCAGCGTAGCAATGAAAGACCAAGCCGTACTTCCTAGTCAGCTCACCCCGAGGCAGCACATACACGGCAAACAACATTATAGACAAGACCGATCCCTGAGATACTCCACATGACAGGAGGTTGGAGGAGGAGGAGGAGAAATTACACATCACTACTCGATGCCTCCTCTTCGTGAGGTATGACTCAAACCAGCAGATGACAGAGCCGGTGAGCCGACAAAATTCCCTCAGACAGTCAAGCAACACACAATGGTCTACCGTGTCAAAGGCTGAAGAGAGATTGAGAAGCATTAGAATTGTCCCCTTCCCCAATCTCTAGCCCTGAGGAGGTCATTATGCACCCGAAGTAATGCGGTTTCTGTACTATGCCTCGCATGGAAACCAGACTGGAATGGCTCATAGAGATCAAAGGCCATGAGGTGCTCCTCAAGTTGCTGTGCTACAACCTTCTCAACAACTTTTCCCAAAAATGGGAAGTTGGAGATTGGATGGTAGTTCACCTTGACGTCAGGGTCTAGTGATGTTTTTTTCAGGAGAGGATGAACCAGCGCCTCCTTCAAGGCATCTGGAAAAATCCACACCTGTCAAAGAGCACTGGACAATTAAGGTGAACACCTGGACAACAGTGTCGACACATCTCATCAAGAAATACATCGGCACAGGGTCCAGTTCACAGTATGTGTGCTTCAACCCGGAAGCAACCTCAATGACCTCCAACACCTCCACTGGTTTAAACTCCCCCCAGCTAGGTGGAGCACTCTCTGGACGATCCAGACGATCACTGCAGGCTGCTGTAAGGCTCACTGGTGGCACGTCCTGCTGGATGGTGGACACCCTGTACAAGAAGAATTGAGCAAACTCTTCACACAAGGCATCAAAAAAAGTATTTTTTGGCTGGAAACAGACTGGGTTTAGCAGCCTGTCCACAGTCCAAAAAAGCACAGTCAGTTGATACTTCCCAGCAGCAATCTCTCTGGACAGGAACTCTGCCTTCTTACAAGTTATTGCCCCCTGATACTCACGATAATGTGAGCTCAGGGCCAATCTATCCACCTCCAGTCAAGACTTTTGCCAGTAGTGCTCCAGCCACCGACCCACAATCTTAATGGCCTTGAGCTCCCCGACAAACCAAGGAGACCTCAAGTGAGAAGATCTTGGTCATACACTGGCTGGTGCGAGGGAGTCGACCGCTGCCATCATCACCCTATTATACATGGCAACCACAATGCCCGAACCCCCAACACATGCACTGTCCACACTAGATAGATCAGCCACTGCCAGGAATCCCTCCAGGGTCAAACCCCTCAACGGGCGGTAGCTGACCATCTCAGCATGGGGAGGGCTCTCGGGGAGCCCTAAGCGAGAACCCCATTGTGCAGTGATCAGACCAAATGACCCGGTCAATCTTGAGGTTACTAACCTCAAGCCCCAGTGAGAAGACCAGGTCCAACATATGGCCATCCTGGTCGGTTGTGGAGGAAACTTCCTGCAACAGGCCCAGAGATGACATAGTCTGGAGGAGGTTATAACCGAGCCTAGATTCCTTGTCATCGGCCCAGGCATTGAAGTCCCCCAGGACCAAACACCGGGGGGACTCTAATGTCTCGCTGGTGACGAGGTTGGCTACCTCCTGCAGGAATATCCCTGTGGGGCTGTAAATCAGGAGAATCCTGTAACTTCCACGTATTGCCACACAAATGAACCCGGTCTTCCCACTGAGTGCACAGAGAAGCCAAACTCAGATCTAAAACAGATGGCTACTCCCCCACCCCTGCATTCCACTCTGGAGCAGTGTACCATCGAGTACCGGGGGACGGTGGCCTCTAAAATCAGGCCAGCATTGTCACCCACCCAGGTCTTGGTAATGCATGCCAGATCGACCAAGGAAATCAAGTCCGCGATAATGGCGGTCTTGTTCCTAATCGATCTGGCATCACATAACACTGCCCTCAGGGGCTTGATGGACTGTGTAGTCCTTCTGGCTACCTGACCACTTGGTCTGGTGGGAGCCCTGGAAATGGGAACAGATACCTTTCACCTCTCACAGGGACCCACTGATATCCAGGGTGCCTTCTGCACCTGACCACCCTGATCCTACCCCCTCCCACAGTGCATGGGGTGCCATGCCATAAGTGATTAGTGCACCTTCTCTTAATCCCGACCTCCCGACAGCGACCTGCTGTAGTGGTGTAGAGTCTCAGAGGTCGGTGAAAGGCTGCAGATCAAGCAGCTGGAATGTCCTGTACACTATCCAGGCCTGCCCCAGGCCACCCAGTCCTCCCAGACACACAGAGTCCAATCACAAGGGGCCCCTAACAACTAATTTATCCACTCACTCAAACTCAATCACACCACTGGTACAAATGGCAATCTTAACCACTCACACATCATTCACACAACATAAAATAATAAACCCAGTGCCCAATCCCACCCCACCCAACCAGCAAAGAGAAGGGAAAAGAAAGGATGAACCGGTGCCTGGTGGGTGGGGCAGGGAAGGGAGTGTCATTGATGGCATAATAGAGGTGGATAGGGTACTAAAGAGCCCTGAAGGTGTGCTGGCAGTATAGCCTAGAGGTTAGAGTAACAAGCTGTGAATGAGCTTGGTACATCCAGCAGACCTGGGTTTGATTCCCACCACCTCTATTTGCATACTGTGCGAATCTGAGCAAGTCACAACCACCCAGTGCTCCCGGGTCACCCCCTGAAAACAGGCACTTGTGCCTAGAGGGCCTTACCTGGTTACCAAAGAATAATTAAAAAAAAAAAGAGGTGGGAAAATTCCCAGAACCAGAGAGTGTGCACACAAGAGCCCTAAGGGAATGGGTGGAGGTGCTGGCAGGCCCTCTGGCAGACCTGTTTAACACCTCTCTGGAGTCTGGGAGTGTACCTAAGGACTGGAGAACTGCCCATGTCGTGTCTCTCCATAAAGGGGGTCTAAGGGGGTGAACCAGGAAATTACAGGCCAGTCAGTCTGATCTCAATAGTGGGGAAACTGATGGAGACTATCCTGAAGGAGAGATTGGTGGGCTTTCTCAAAGAAAATGGGCTGCAAGATGAGAGGCAGCAAGCGTTTGAGGGAAGGCAGTGTGTGCCACCCTGCTTCTTCCGAAAGAATATGATTGTGCTGTTTTCCATCTGGACTTGCATGATCTGACCCCTGACTAAAGGAGCAAATTCCATCAGAGCTAGCCGCACTGCATGGAGCTCCAGAAGGCTGATATGGTGATGGGACTCTCTGGGGGACCTGAATCCATGGGCCCTGTGGTCTCCCAGGTGCACTCCCCATCCCACTAGAAATAAGCCCGTTGAGAGAGAAACTGTCAGTTTTGGGTGGACAAATGGGACTCCTTCCTCCAGATGTTCTCAGATTAGCCACCACTGGATGGCATTCTCCATTGGCTGGGTCATTGTGATGGGCTGGTCCAGGTGTCCTAAGTGCTGGGACCACTGATGGCCCAACTCCCACTACATCTACCAGCAGGTTGACTAGACCAGGCTGGTGCAGGACACCATGTACCCTAGCAGCCGTAGAAAGTCCCGGGAAGGGCGCAAGCACCCAACTTGAAATCATTGGTCAAAGGAGGTAAGGTACAGTGCTCGGTCTACAGGGAGGTTGGCCTTTCCCCAGAGGGAGCCTACCTCTGCCCCGATGAACTGAATCTCCTGCAAGGGGATCAATTTGGACTTGGCTGAGTTGACCAAGAGGCCCAAGTCTCTGAAGGTCTGGAGGGCCAGACCCCCGGACCACTCCATTGCCTCCTTGGACAGCCCAGCTACCAGCCAGATGTCCAAGTAGGGAAAACCATGATGCCCTTCCACCACAGGAAGGTAGCCACCACTACCATGCACCTGGTGAAGACTGCAGATATGTACAAGAGGCCCAAGGGCTTGACCTGGAACTGACAGAGCACTCCTTCTGCATAGAACCAGAGGTACCACCAGTAGGAAAGATGGACTTGGATGTGGAAGAACACATTCTGGAGATTCAGGGAGTAGTACCAAATGCCCTGCTCCAGGAATGATATAATCTGGTTTAGATGACCATCCAGAACTTGTGCTTTCACATGAACTGGTTTAGATCATGCAGATCCAGCCCTTACAGCTCTCTGAGCACCGGCATTACAGCACCGGGCAGTCATGGTGCCAAATGCAGGAGTCACCTTCCCCTCCCTGAGGTCTTCCCCCCAGGAGTAGGAATCCTTAAGTAGGGGGTGTCAGAGAAGTTCCTCATAGCACTATCACATATGCCAGCATAGCCTCTCATCATCTGAAGATAAGGAATGCAAGGAATGGCAATGGCAATGCCTCCCAGTTGAGCAGGACCAAGGTCATGACAAGTGCCTCGACCCCGATCATCGACCCAGGGGCCAATGTCAAAGAGACACCATCAGAGGTGCTGTATAGATTACGTGCTCCAGCTTTGGCAGAATTACTGCTGATGGAGACTGTTCCCAAGTAGCAGCAGTTGGAGACACTGACTGCTCCACATCTTCCTGGAAGAGGATCAGAAACACCAGGGTCTTGGAGATTAACTACTTGTCAACCTCCTCTGACAACAGATCAAACGAGCTGAGGAAAATCTCGACTGCCTGGTTGACCAGTGTTGAGGTCGTCACGCCTTACGGGGTTGCCATGGAGCTAGTGACCTGGCCCTCAACCAGTTTTGGCTTGGCCAAAGCTGGGCACTCAACAGACTTTGAGCAGTTGGAAAGAGGAGGGATCCAAAGGAGCATGATCTCTCCTGGTCCCATGACCGACGGCAGTGCTTTTTTACCATAGTGGACAGGGCTGTCTACAAAGGTCTGGAGCATCAGACATATCTCTTTGAACGCTCCAGTGAAGGATGCTCCTACACTGGCCACAGCCAGGAGCAGCACCAAGGCCAACAAGGTGCTCACCATGGCCTTTGCCACCGCTTCTTCTACGGCTGCAAGTAGAGCCATGGATCCTACCACAGCAGTGTCCACCTTGCGACCCTCTGGCCGCAGTTTAGGATCTCGATTGGCTGGCTGAGAAGAAGACAAGCCATGTGATTCTCGAGGGAGGAAGGGAGCATTGTCTGGTACAGGCCACAGTTCATGACACTATGTGCCATCCCCAGGTAGTAGGGGCACAACACATATGAGTCTGTCCATGACATCTTCTATTGGCACATGACACACTGCTTGAAGCCAGAAGCTGGCTTCACTTCTTTGTGTTCCATCTTCCATCACCCAAGGCTGGAGGAGAACCTCGGAATACAGCGCAATATCAATTTACTGAGAAAAAAAATTTATTTGCCAATGGCAGACTTTAGCCCCTACAACACACAGAGCTATGGAGAAGGAAAAAGTACAGTTATGTAAGAACTTACCGTAACAGCAGATCTTCGAGAGAGGCTCTTGCAGTGGGTAATAATCATAAGGACTAAGACACTAGGACCACATGGAAAACTCTAGCTAGCAGTCTCTGCCGGGGGACCGCCCACCCGACATCACGTGACCGACAGCAGCGTGACACCATGTAGTGAGTGGTCCCCTTGCCCACCGTCATGTTCTCTCACTGGAGACCTAGAAAGGTGCAACAGGAGAGAGGAGTGGGCTCCAGGAGCTATATAAAAGCTATATGAAAAGACGTAGCAGAAGAAACACACGGGGAAGGAGGGAGGGAAAGCAGCACCTACTGCAACAGCCTCTCAAAGATCTACTGTTACGGTAAATTCTTACGTAATTATACTATTTTACTTCAAGAGTGCTCTTGCAGCAGGTAATAACCATTAGGACTGAATCTCAAGCAGTCAAAGTCAGACAAGTCTGAAACATGGGAGGCAGGAAAGGGTCTGCAGTAGGTAGGGGCCTAAGATAATAGCCCTTGAAGGATGGCTTCATCAAAGCCAGTTCTGTGCCAAGAAGCAATGTCCAGACTGTAATGCTTAGTGAAGGTGTGGACAGAATTCCAAATAGCTGCCTCACAGAGATCCACGGCAGAGACACTTCTGAAACAAGTAGTAGATGCAGCCATGCCTCTGGTTGAATCCCCTTTAACTTCCCCAAGAAGTGGCTTATTGTACTTCTGATAACAACATAATGCAGTTTGACAACCATTTGGACAAACACTGTTTAGAAACAACAGCGCCCTCATTTTGATTTAAGGGGACTCAAGTTTTCATTTTCTTCTTTCTAGTGACTCCATATAACTGTGACTGTAAATAAGTTTGGGGATGTATATAGTTTCCACGTCCAGTTTAAGGATGTGGGCCCAGGCTCCCACCCTGGGATGTATGTATGTATGTATGTCTTACTGCTGAAATTATAAAACTCCAATAAAGAAGTTAAAAAAAAAAAAAAAAGAAACAACAGCGCCCTCTCTTTTGGGCATGAAGGAAACGAACAACTGGTCTATTTTGCAGACAGATTTCGTCCAGTTAGTGTAGTACAGTAACACAAAATTCTATGTACATCTAAGGTATGTAGGATTGCTTCCCCCGATTAGAATGTTCAGGGTAATACACTGGTAAGTGTATGGTCTGATTTAAAGTAAACTCAGAAACCACTTTTGGCAAAAACATAGGGTTTATACGAAGAACCATCCAGTCTCTGTGAAAAAATTAAATAAGGCTCCTTACACATCAGGGCCTGAAGCTCAGAAATCCTTTGAGAGGAAGCAATAGCAATTAAAAAGAACACCTTCCAGGAAAGGTAACGCAAGTCACAACTGGCCGCCGGATCATAGGGAGGCAGTGTGAGGTTCTCGAAAATGAAATTCAGGTCCCAGGGAGGAGCAGGGCTCTTGACTGGTGGTTTTAGATGGAGAATCCCTTTCAGAAAGGTTTTTGATACATCCAACTGAGCTACAGTTTTGCCATCCACCGGAATGTGGTAGGCAGAAATGGCTGACAAGTGGACCTTCAGAATAGAGTACCTGAGGCCCACGTCAGATAGATGCAGCATGTACTCCGGAACCTGTGGAACGGGGTATGAGAAGGGGTCCCAGCCCTTTGATGTGACCCAGATGGAGAACCTCTTCCATTTCATAGCATAAGTAGATCTTGTGGATGATTTCCTGGCCTCCACGAGAACCTGAGCCACTTTGGAAGATACCGCGAAGCTGCTATGTCAACAGGTGCCATGCATGAAGGTGAAGAGACTTGAGTCCTGGATGGACAAGGGTGCCCTGCCCCTGAGTAAGAAGATCCTGGCAGATGGGCAGGGGGGTCGGAGGTTCCACCATCACCTGCTGAAGCAGAGAGAACCAAATTTGTCAAGGCCAATAAGGGGCGATCAGGATCATGTGTGCCCCTTCCACCTGCAGTTTCAGCAGCACACTCTGCAACAGTGGAAAGGGAAGGAACACATATAAGAACCTCCCTGTACCACACCCTGGAATGAGCGAGCAGAAACTGAGTAGTTTTGCATTGGATGGTGTAGTGAACAGATTGACGTCTGGTCTGCCTCAAAGGTTGAAAATTTCTTCTAATGTTGACTGTCTCAGTTCCCACTTGTGAGCTCTGGCTTGGGTGTGGCTGATACTGTCTGTTAAGACATTCTGAATGCCCAGGATGTGCACTGCCATGAGGTGAAGGTTGTGTTGGACTGCCCAGGACCATACATGCATCGCCTCCTGACAAAGGGGATATGAGCGCATCCCTCCCTGTTTGTTCAGGTACCAGACAACACACATATTGTCTGTCTGGATCAGGAGGGATTTTGGTCTGAGGAGGGGCTGAAAAGCCTACAAGGCAAACAGCACTGCTCTCATCTCCAGCACATGATGTGTAGAGGATGTTCTCTCTGAGATCAGGACCCCTGAGTCCTGTGAGCTCCCAAACCCAGACCCAAAGCATCTGTTGTAAGGGTCTGGGTTGGGGAAAGAGGCTGAAAAAGAACACCTCTAGTGAGGTTGCCCAGGTTTTTGCCACCATAGGAGATCTCGGGCCATCGGAATGGTGACCAAGATCATATGGTCTAGATCGTCCAACCCCTGATCCCACTTAACCTGAAGTATCCACTGGGTGATCTGCATGTGGAGTCTGGCCAGGTAAATGGTTGGGATGGCAACTGCCATAAGACCCAGAAGACATAGGACTGATCTTGCCGATGTCTGGCGCTGGGAGGCCACTAGGGTGGCCTGACTTTGCAGAGTCTTCACTCTGTCTGGAGGAAGGAAGGCTTGACCCTGGACTGTATTCAGCACTGCCCTGATGAACAGCAGGCGCTGAGATAGGGATCTAACAGAGTGGAATAGGACCCTGTCCCAGTTGTCATGGAGAATTTGAATGCAAGGATCTGTTCTGTTCTGTTCCTTTCCTGTCTCTTGTCTATCTGGTTGTACAACCAAATTTTCCTTTGGGACCTAGGATTTGATCACCCCGACAGTCTCACAATTCTCTGCCTCTCACTGTCCCTCAGTTTCCCTTGCTGTCTGTCTTTTTCTCCCTTGCATATTTGCTGGTATAAAAATATATGCAAATTATTATGTGTAAATGTAACTGATATTGGGATCCCTCTATATAGAAATTATATAGTGTTAATTTTTGAAGTGTATATAATTATAGTTTGAGATGATTGCAAAAACTCAAGAGGTTACCTGAGCGCAATTGTTTAAGCCTTTTGCAGATGAGCTGTGGAAAAGAGGCCTCAGCTCTGGGACACTGTGTTTTTGCAGCACCTGCCTGAAACATACAAGAACACTTTGGAAGAAACAGGATGCTTGTTAAGAATGGGGGTTGGAAGGACTTATAAGAGAGCTGGTCTGCAATTGCATGTAAGATGGATACACAGAGATTGAAGGAAAACTCTGATGAATCTGCTGTTTAGTCTTCCTTTGTAAATAGTTATTCTGAGCAAGTTTATTTTTTTATGTTACTGCTAGTGTAAATAAATATTTTTTGCAAATTTTATAACTGTTTCTGGTTTTTCCTATGCTTCCTGACCTGTGCCTCAATGACAGATGGTGTCAGCCTAAGTGGTATTTACGCAGTGCATACTCTAAGCCAGGAGTTTTGTGTGTGGGTACTGGGCCTAGTACCAGAGAAGCATAGAGAAAGGTATGGATTCTGCAGCAGCAAGTCCAGTAGAATGGCAGCCAAACTAGCAGAGACAGAAGTTTAAGCTGAGATTGTACAGCCAGCACAAGTTATGGAAAAAGAACAGGCAGTGACAGAACCTGAAAGTCTGATAGACTTTTTCAAATGGTGGGCTATAAAACAAAAAGAGACAGCGAAGCAGAGGAGAGAAGAGATGCAGCAACAGGAGCAGCAGATGAGAGAAGAGATGCAGTGACAAGAGCAGCAATGGCTGGATGTCTTGCAACCTATCAAAGGCAAAGGATCTGGCACAGATCAAGATGAGCAACAAAACACAAGCAACTTAAAAGCCATTAAACTTACAAAGTTGTGTCCCTCAGATGATATTGAGGCATACCTGACAACTTTTGAAAGAGTTGCCACAGCCTGCCAATGGCCAAAGCACCAATGGACAATCAGACTGGTACCCTACCTGACAGGGAAAGCCCAACTTGCCTACAGCAATATGGACACAGCACAGTCAGAAAACTATGACCTGGTGAAAAGTGAAACCCTGAAAACGTATGACATCTCAGGAGAGACCTACAGATAGAGATTTCGATCTCTGAAATACAACTCAGTCGACAATCCTCAACCTTAATATTTGTAGTAATATTTATTACATATGTCACAATTGTGTGTTAGTCTTATTAATTGTATGACTTATAATGTATGTCTTTTGAGTTTATTGTAATCTGTGGAAACCTGAAATTTGTACAAATGTTTGTTGCACAGGTGCACCTTGTAAATAGGGCATAAAGAGTCCTAATGGTGACATACTATATAAATAACATTTTTACTACTACTACTACTACTACTACTCAGGAAGCCTTCACCTGACTCAGAGAACTCCTGATAAAATGGCTCCAACCAGAGGGCAATACAGTCCCACAGATCATCGACACATTTGCCATGGAGCAATTTATCAAATTCTTGCCTACAGATGTGCAGCTCTGCGTAAAGGAACACCGAACAGAGAGTGGGGAAAAGACTGTTTATTTGGCTGAGGACTACCAAATGGCCAGACAGACACCACACTGGCAAGGTAACAGCCAAGCACCGGTAAGACACTCTTTTTCCCATCTAAACTCCAAGTCTAATAAGAACTCTGGTGGCTGTAACAAATCTGTGACCAAACACGTTATCTGCTATAACTGTAATAAGCCAGAACATATTGCAAGAAATTGCCTAAGGAGAGTAGCACTGGAACAGATTTGTCCTTGGCAAATTGGGGTAAATACTTAACAGATGTGATGGTGGGAGATAAGACTGTAAAGTGACTCATTGATTCGGGAAGCAGACAGACCCTAGTGAATGTTGAAGTGCTAGGAAAACACTGTGCAAAAGGACAACGTACTGGTGTCATCTGCATCCACAGGGACACTCAATACTATCCCACCAGCCAAGTGACTCTGGCCATTAAGAGTGTGTCGCACCAAATGAAAGTGGGGGTAGTATCTAAGTTACCTGTACCCATGATTATTGGAAATGACTTTCCAGGATTTACTGAGTTAATCAAGGAGGGAGTAAATCCTGATGTTTCAGCAGCTATGGTGACAAGAGCTCAGGTAAAGAAAATTTCAGATGGTGGGGACACTTTTCCTTTCAGTGATTTTGATTCGGACTTGTTTGAGCACAGCTCCAAGATCTGTAAATCCAGGAAAGAAAGACAATGCCTGAAGAAATTGTGGCAACAAATGACTGATGGACATAAAGGGTTAACATATGAAAATGCTAAAACTAAGCTGATTACTGGTTGTGATTTTCTTTCAGAACAAGCTAGCAATGTTTCTCTCCAGGGTTATTTCAAGCAGCTGGGGTTGAAACCAAAACAGGGTGGACCAATGTTTACAAAATGTAATGGGTTACTGTACAGAGTTTGGGTTAAACCTCAGACACAGGAACAGACAGAACAATTGGTTATACCACAGAAGTATAGAACAGAGTTGTTACAGATAGCACGATAGTCCTATGGCTGGTTACCCAGGGAGGGACTGCATCCTTGACAGATTGCTGTACAGATTTTACTGGCCTGCAATTCATGAAGATGTTGCTACCTATTGTAATTCCTGTGCTGAGTGTCAGAAAGTAGCCCCAGTCACTAGAAAAGACACGGTGCCCCTGGTGCCCCTACCCTTGATAGATGTGCCTTTTGAGAGAATTGCAATGGATGTGGTTGGTCATTTAGACAAAAGTGAAAAAGGTAATAGATTTATCCTGGCAGTATGTGTGATGCTCTGCCTATCTACTTCTCATTATATTGTATCATATTTGTGATATAAATGTATGTTTATTTGAATGTCTGCTTGGAAAAATATGGCTGACAGCAGAGCAGCCATCTGGGAGATGGAATTTCAAAAGTGTGGTGAGGAGAGATGACCTCTATATGACCCAGCAGAAACTTCAAGTAAAGACTTGCTTCAAAGGCCAGGTTATAACACATTATAAACTATCCCTTTACTTTGAAACGCAGGGATAAAGTATGCATTTTACGACCTCTGAGGAAGAGGCAGTTTTTAACTGATTCCTGTTAGATTTCACAAATAGATGAACACAGTTCCTCAGGAAGTTTCTGAAGACATCAAAGGGGTAATTCTGTCTGTCATAAGGCCTCACTAATTAAGAAGAAGATATATTTTTTAATTGGAATGTTTGAGCAATGGGCTGAGACATGTCACTGATAAATTAATTCAAGTACTCAGGTATGAGTGACCTCACAGCCAGCATCTGTGAGCTGTGTCATCAGGGAGGAGGAGTTTGTAACAAACATATTACCAGCAGCTGGGAGAAAAACTTTCTATTTTACCTTTGGTTTTGAAGTGGGACTCCTGACAAACTCTCACAGCACTTTAGGTAAATTCAACCACCTATTTATTACTTGAAACTTAGGGTAGTCAGATAATTCAGTTATCAGGCGAGTTTTTTTTGTAATTTCCTTTTCTTTTGACTGTAAGTATTAATGTATATAGGTTTTGTGTTTTGTATGTATTTACTATTTTTAATTTCAGTAAACTTTTTGGTTTCCTTAATCCTGCTCAAGTCTTTTCTCATTTTTTTGCATGTGAATGTTGGGACAGTATTTGATAAAGCTGACATAACTTCTGAAGGGCTTATAGTGTTACCATTTTGCACAAAAGGTAAGAACATACCTGGGTCTCAACTGGGTCCAAAAAGGGTAGAATTGTGAACCAGGCTGAGTGCCCACTGGGTTAAGTATTGCACGCATTTCCCTGAAAATGGTGCGATATTTGATCCTGTTAAATGGATGTGCTAGCAAAAAGGGGTTCATATTTGACCTCAGGACTCAAGACAAGTAGGTGTTTTTGGACCCCAAACAGGCAGGAGGGTTACCCCATTTGTCTCCTGTTCACATATTGCACTTTGAGGTTTGGCACTGTGGGAACAGAGGGCCTGATCTGCGGAGTGCATTTGTGACAGTATACAACTATGCTACTCGATATCTGGAGGCAGTTCCAATGCGTACTGTCACAGATTCAAATGTGGCAGCAGAGCTTGCAAAATTTTCAGCAGAGTGGGCATACCTAAATAAATTATTACTGATCAGGGTAGTAATTTTGGTGCTGCATTACTTAAGAAGCTGTACAGCCTACTAGGTATCGCTGCCATAAGAACATCCCCCTATCACCCTCAGACAGATGGTCTTCTTGAGCATTTTAATCAATCCCTAAAATGCACGTTAAAAGGTTTGTAAAAGGGGAAGAGAAAGATTGGGACCAATACTTGCCTTACCTACTTTTTGCTTACAGAGAAGTGCCACATGCATTAACAGGGTTTTCACCATTTGAAATGCTGTATAGTAGGCAGCCAAGAGGGCCACTAGATGTGATAAAAGAAACGTGGGACGATAACCCCACTCAGAAACAATCTATAACGTCTTATATGTGTGCCCTAAGAAAGAAGCTGGCAAAATATGTTGAAATTGCCCATAGTAATCAGGAAAAGGCCCCAAATCAGCAGAAGGTATATTATGACCATGGGGTAAAAGAAAAAGTTCCTGAGCCAGGTGAAAAGGTTTTGCTACTGTTACCCACAACAGAAAATAAACTGTTAATGAAGTGGCAAGGGCCTTATAGAGTGCTTAGACATACTGGCACCGTTAACTATGAGACTGAGACC
This sequence comes from Neoceratodus forsteri, assembly GCA_016271365.2. Lineage (NCBI taxonomy): Eukaryota > Metazoa > Chordata > Ceratodontiformes > Ceratodontidae > Neoceratodus > Neoceratodus forsteri. The sequence goes on from CM057451.1 coordinate 23,390,061, forward strand.
TCTGATAGGAAAAATCCTACTAAGTTATACCATGCTAACCTCCTCAAGAAAGGGTTGAAAAAATGCAAAAAGCTGCTTTGCTAGTTTTACAAGAAACCGATAAGGAAGATATTGATGTAGCTTGTGATAGACTGGAACAAACTATAAATGCTGATGCTGTAAAGGTGAATGTTTCCTTAACCTCGGAACAAACTGCAGATATTGGTAATGTGCTAAAGACATTTAACAGTACTTTTACCACAGTACCAGGCCAAGCAAAAGGGGTTGAGCATGTTACAGTGACAAGGAATGCTAGTCCTGTTAGGCAAAAGACATACAGGTTACCAGAGTGGCTAAGAGCTTACGTGGTTAAGGAAATACAAAAAAATGAAATAACTGGGTATCATAGAAGAGTCGAGGAGCGCTTGGTCATCTCCAATGGTAATTGATACAAAAAAGAAGGGGGTGTTAGAGTCTACCTTGATTTTAGGAAACAATCAAGTGACAGAATTTGACAGTTATCCAATGCCCAGAATAAATGATTTGGTGGACAGACTGGGGAGTGCAAAGTACATCAGTACCCTCAATCTCACCAAGAGTTACTGGCAAATACCTTTAGCTAAAGAATCCAAAGACAAAACTGCATTTGCCACCCCCATAGGATTCTATCAGTTCACAACCATGTCATTTGGTTTACATGATGCACCAGCTACATTCCAGTGGAACATGGATATAATTTTATCACCTTACACTGGTTATTGTGCTGCATACCTGGATGATGTCGTGGTGTACAGTCCAGACTGGAAAAGCCACCTGGAACACCTACGAGCAGTTGTCCAAGCTATCAAAAATGTAGTTCTGACTATTAATCCTACTAAATATGCATTGGGCATGCAGGAAACCAGATATTTGGGCTATGTGTTGGGAAATGGAGAAGTTAAGCCAGAGGTTTCTAAAATAGAAGCTGTAGCTAACAGCCCTGTTTCTAAAACAAAGACACATGTCAGATCATTTTTAGGGCTAGCTGGTTATTATCGGAGATTTGTACCCAACTTTGCTGAGTTAGCTACTCCCCTCACTGAACTCATGAAAAAACAGTACCCAAATAATGTGAAATGGACCTCAGAGTGTGATGAAGCTTTTCAAGCCATTAAGGCTGCACTATGTTCAGCCTCTGTTTTAAGAAGCCCACACTTTGAGAAACCATTTTTGTTACAAACAAATGCATCAGAGGTAGGCCTAGGTGCAGTCCTGAGTCAAAATATAGATGGGATGGAACATCCTATTCTGTACATAAGTAGGAATTTGCATGACAGAGAGAAAAGGTACTCTTCCATTGAAAAGGAATGTTTAGCAGCAAAGTGGGCCACGGAGTCCCTTAAGTTTTATTTACTGGGAACTGATTTTGTACTTATAACAGAACAAAATCCTCTCTGTTGACTTAACCAAATGAAAGATAAAAATTCCAGAATCACAAGGTGGTACCTGGCACTACAGCCATTTAAATTCAATGTGATACACAAATCTGGTAAAGAGAATAGCAATGCTGATTTTCTGTTAAGATATAGATAAGGAATTGAGGGTTCTGTAGGTTGAAAAACCGATGCATGGATTTTAACTTTACTGTTTGCTGTACTGTTATAGAAAAAATGGATAATGCACATGTGCTTAATTCCTGAAAATTAGAAGCTTATATTATTAGAGAATTAATAGAAAGTTTTAGAAACCTGTTTGATAAAACAGGTCCCCTCTTGGGGGGGGGGTGTATGTGATTGGGTGTAATAGGACCCTGTCCCAGTTGTTCTGGAGAGTTTGAATGCAAGGATATGTTCTGTTCTATTCCTTTCCTGTCTCATGTCTATCTGGTTGTGCAATCAAATTTTCCTGTGGGACCTAGGATTTGATCACCCTGACTGTCTCGCAGTTCTCTGCCTCTTACTGTCCCTCAGTCTCCCTTGCTGTCTGTCTTTTTCTCCCTTGCATATTTGGTGGCATAAAAATATATGCAAATCATTATGTGGAAATGTAACTGTTATTGAGATCCTTCTGTATAGAAATTATGTAATGTTGATTTTTGAAATGTATATAATTATAGTTTGAGATGATTGCAAAAACTCAAGAGGGTACCTGGGTGCAACTGTTTAAGCCTTTTGCAGAAGAGCTGTGGAAAAGGGGCCTCAGCTCTGGGATGCTGTGTTCTTGCAGCACCTGCCTGAAACGTACAAGAACACTGAAAGAAACAGGATGCTTGTTAAGAATGGGGGTTGGAAGGATTTATAAGAGAGCTGAGCTGCAATTGCATGTAAGATGGACACACAGAGATTGAAGGAAAACTCTGATGAATCTGCTGTTTATTTTTCCTTTGTAAATAGTTATTCTGAACATGTTTATTTTGTTATGTTACTGCTAGTGTAAATAAATGTTTTTTGTGAATTTTACAACTGCTTCTTGTTTTTCCTATGCTTCCTGATCTGTGCCTCGACAACAGGGGACACGTGGGACTTGGGGGTGGTTCACCGTGATGCCCATTTGGTTGAAGAGGTCCAGGGTAGTGGACAGGGAAGAAACTAGACAGTTTCTGGATGGGGCTGACAAAAGCCAGTCGTCGAGGTATGGGAACACATGGATGTCCTGATGGTGTAAAGCTGCAGCCACCACCGCTAGGCACTTCGTGAACACCCTGGATGCCAATGAGAGTCCAAAGGCGAGAACTTTGAACTGGAAGTGCTCTCCCTGGAACATGAAATGTAGGAAGTGGCAGTGGGATGAGAAAATAGGGATCCTGCATATCCAGGGCACAGAGTCAGTGTCCCTGCTGTAGTAAGGGAAGGAGATCTGGGACAGTCAGCATACAGAACCTCTTGTATTCTATGTAGAGGTTCAGATTGCTTAAGTCCAATATCAGATGGAGGTCGCCTGTCTTTTTTGGGCACCAGGAAGAAGTGGGAGTAGTATCTCCTGCCTGCCTGGGTCTGAGGAATAGGTTTTAATGCAGCTTTTCTTAGGATAGATTCAATCTCCTCCCGCACAAGGGGAAGATGCCCCTGAGGGTAGTGAGAGAGACCTGGAGGGTTTTCTGGAGGTCTCTAGAAATTCTGTTGTGTGGCCTTGAGCTATGAGTTGAAGTACCCACATGTCTGAGGTGATGGCCTTCCAGCCCAGTAGGTGGGTTTCAAACCTGCCCCCCTACTGGTTCCTCCTGAATTGTAGGAGGAGGCAAGAGGACCTGACTTGAGTCAGGAAGCAGAAGGAAGGGTAGGAGTCACTCGGAGGCTCTCTGGGACTTGGCTGGGCTGGCTGAACCCACCGTGGGAGCTCGACGTTTGGCCTAATGTCGTCGGAGTTGTTGTTTTTGCTGGTGCCTGTGCTGCTGATGAAATGGCTGCTTAGGCTTGTCAGGAGGTTTGTACATAAACTGAACCGAGCGAAAGGTCTTTCCCTTGTCTTGCAGGTCAGTTATAATGTCCTTGACATCACCGCCAAAGAGGAAGAGTCCCCAGAAAGGGGCACCCTGAATGGTGGACTGCACTTCAGGTGCCAATCCAGAGATTTTCAGCCATGAGTACCAGCACAGGCTGAGTGCGGTAGCTGTGCCGCAAGACAAAGCATTCACCAGATCGTAGGTGGCTGTCAGGGCATGACGGCCGGCTGATCTGGCTGTTCTGTTCATTTGGACAACGTCTGATTTCAGTTTAGAATCAGGCAGAGCCTCAACTTCTGACTCCAACTGGCCAAAGATGGATTTCTGATAAACTACCACATAAGCCACATGGTAAAGGGCTCTAATGGCCAAGGTAGAGGACAAATAAAACTTTTATCTAAATTGGTCCAGGACTCCAGATTCCTTATCTGGAGGAGAGGTGCTCAGGTGTTTAGGTTTGGCTGAGTGGTCATGGACCATGCTGATGACCACCGAGTCAGCTTTAGGGTGGACACAAAAGTGTTTTTTTCCCTCAGGAGTATGATAAAGATGGTCAGCCTTTCTGGACATAGTGGCCAGAGGATAAGGCTGTTTTCAAATAGTGGAGGCCAAGTCTTAGTGGGTACCTATCCACAGTGGAATGAGAGTAGGAGAATGGTCCATTAAATCAAGGTGCTCAGTGAGCCTCTGACGTTGGGGATCTAGATCCCCCAATTTCCAGTTGTATGTCTCCTGAATTTTCCTGAGAATCTCTATTAGGGAAGGGTCCTCTGGAGGAGATCTGGGAGATTCCTTCGGTTTAGGGTCCTCTGGGATGGGGAACATGTAACTCGAATCCGAAGGGGATGAATCTGACTCTGACTCTGACATTGGGCTCTTGTCAGATGTCCTACCCCTAGGAAGGGGGATCTCAATGGCAGTCCAGAGTCCCCTGAAACAGTCTGGTAGAGTGAAGGTCTCGTGAGACCTACCAGAGGCCAAAGGATGAGACTCTACTGATGAGAAAGACCGTCCTGTAGGTTCTGAGTGGACAGTTGAAGGTGTGATGACCTGTTGATGCTTGTCAAGTTCTGAGGTAAATTAAGTCTTAGTTTCATCCCACCAAGAGTGCAACATGGCCTGCAAGTCCACTTGAAGCTGGGGTGGTGGAGATGGAGAAGGAGGCAGCTGAAACACTATGGTACACCTCTGTTGGCGGGAAGGCCAGAGTAGGGTATTAAGGCATTGGGCATCCTGGCATCAGGTACCCTGGTGAAGGATACCCCGGCGTTGGGTAGTTAGAAAAATAGCCCAGCGTCTGGTACCCAGGCATCAGGTAGCCTGGCATTGGGAACCCTAGTGATGGGTACCCTGGAGTGGGATAATACGGTGCCAGGTAGCCTAGCGTCAGATAGCTCCACAGACGGCTCATTGGAGGAGCAGAGGAACCTGGCTGAGGGCCCAATGGAGGGGCAGAAGGGCCTGGTGGAGGGCCCAAAGGTGAAGTCAAGAGACCTGATAGTGGTCCAATGGCTCAGGCAAAGAAAGGTCTGGCATCAGACCTCCAGGAGGAGGATCCAGTGTCTGCCCCGAAGGGCTGGGAGGTCCCGGCAGAGTCTGGGGGTCAAGGGGCTCAGATGGGGGAATGTCAGGTATCGGCAGTGATCCTGAAGGAGGCTCCAGCATCAGGCAATCTGGTGCTGGCAGCAGAATGGTGCTGACGGGTGGTCGCTCTCTCTCCCCTCAGGATCAGGGTGTGCAGGGGAAACCAGAGAGTCTACCTCGAGGGGTAGAGAGGGAGTGTTCCTGGGGGGAGAACCCTAAGAGGGAGACTGCGGCACAGGTGCCAGCAGATCTGGAGACTCGATGTCAGGCCTGTTGTCGGGGCCTGACAGAAGTACTAGGGCTGGGTGTTCACCGGCGGAACCAGTGTCTGACTTATCAGCTGTGGCTGGGCATTCGCCAGCAGAGCCAGCATCCAACTTATGAGCCGTGGCTGAGCAGTCATCAGAGGAGCCGATGAGCAACTTATCAGCCTTGCTACCCACCATAGGCCCAGAGGTTTTAATGGGCCAAAGGGTAGCAATGATTCACACCAGAAACTAGCTCCAGTGGGGGCACCAATGGCAGCTCTGCGGAGGCAGTAGCAGTCTTGACTGGAGGGACGCTTCCCCTTGGGGAAGGCTGCTTGGTGTCTGCGGTCCCCAGGTGGAGTCACGGGCATGATGGAGACCGATCCCAGTTCCAGTGTCTCTCCTTATCCTTCTTCTACTTGCGATGTCCATCCAGAGAAGATGAGCAACTCCTGAGTTTCTGCAGCTCCTTCTCCATGGATGCCATTTTTTGTTTTAGAATATGGGCTTCCAGGGCCTGTTGATAGCATTTCCGTGTGGCCTGACTGAAGCTTTGGCAGGCCTCACAATCCTTGGACTTGTGCTCTGGTCCCAGGCAGAAGAGGGAATGGCCGACTTTATGACGGAGCTGTGATCCACAGGAGTCGCACTTGTTTTTTGCGATTCGGAAGGCGTCGAAGATGACAAAAATGAATCTTAGAATAAACACTAACACAATTTTAAAAGGGAAAAACCAATAGATACTCATCCAAAATGACATCGACAGTAGCAGCATTCTCCGCAAGGTCCAAAGTGCGCAGGTCAATGGCAGGAAAGAACTGGAGGGCGGGCGAGGGGACAGCGCACTATATAGCGTCACACAGTTGTCGGTCACATGACATTGGGTGGGCAGTCCCCCACCAGACACTGCTAGCTAAAGTTTTCCATTTGGTCCTAGCACCTGGCAGCTTAGTACTAATGGTTATTACCTACTGCAAGAGCCCTCTTGAAGTAAGATTAAACTCTTCCATTGGAAAGGAAGATCTGACATCACAGGGTGGAGTCGGGGGGATATACCACCTGGGTGGTAGGAGAAGCATAGCTTAAAGATGTTCCAGTGAATCAGCACTGATCGTGTGGTTAAGAAAACCATATCCATGCCAATAGAAGTATAACGTTATGCACTAAGGGGCAAGGAGTCCAGAGACCAACTACTGGTTGGGTGGTGTGCAGGTCACCAAGTCTGATGAAGAAAAGGACCCTGGGGGTTATCATCAAGAGTAAAATAAAGTACTTAGCACACTACAGGAGAGCTGTGGCAAAAGCAAATCGGATGCTGGGATGCATAGCCAAGGGGATTATCAGCAGGAAGGCAAAGGTCATACTACCTCTGTACAGGTAACTGGTAAGACCACACCTACAGTACAGTATGCAGTATTGGTGCACTTATCATAATAAAGGAATCAACTGGAGACAGTCCAGAGAAGGGTGACCAAGATGTTCCAGGGCCAGCAGGGCAACATCTATAAGGAGAGGCTCAAGAGGTTCAACACATACTCCCTTGAGGACAGAAGGGAGGGAGGGGATATAATTGAGACTTTCATATACCTTAAAAGTATTAATAAGGTGAATACAGAGGGGCTCTTCAGTCTTAGTGGGAACAAGTCTACTAGGGGGCATAGCCTATAGCTGGTGGGGGAAGATTCAGGCGGGAGGTCAGGAGGCACTTTTTCACCGAGAGAGTGGTGGTCAAGTGGAACGAGTTGCCAGAGGTGGTCTCCCTGAAAATGATGGATGGGACAGAATGAAGGGGGAAAGTTGCTGAGGGTGAAGGGGAAGGCAACTGAGAGGGGTCAGAGGGATTGGGAGCAGGTCCCAGTGTAGAAAAAGGAGGGACTTGCACAATCGAGCAGACAAGACAGACCACAAGACCTTTATATCCTGCCATCTTCGTATGTTCGTATAACAACATTTGCTGATTCGCATTGTCATGCCACTGACTTTTTTTTTAAATTTATTATGTTTTTCCCCACTGTGCCCAGCCTGCCCCATTATACCTCTCCTCCAGCCCCATCACCATACCATCTCTGGAACTTACCGGAGTGGTCTACAGTGCCCCATGGTTTGTCCCCCATGGCGGAGCTCCCGGGACTCCCACTTTATCGTGGGAGGAGTTTAATTTGGATGTGAACAGAGAGCCAAGTAGGCAGGGGCAAGGCCTACCAGGATGAAAGGCGTTATCTTGCAGGTTGGGAAATTTTCTATATTTTCTCCGCAGGAAGGTGGGCCTTGCGTTGATGTAAGCGACATGTATGCTGACATCCGGCATGCCTCCTAGTCAGAAACTACCCCGGAAGTTGGACCTCAGTCCTCCGCAAGGGGTCAGTACCATGTTGACTGCATCCCTTTCCTCCCCCCAGAGGAGGAGAATGTAATGCTTGGCCAGCTGGTTGTGATTGTTCTATGATATTTGTAATATAAAAATGTAGTGTGTGATTGTCTCACAGAGCCCAGCTGGGCTATGGGTGCTCCCCCCACCCCAACACCACCAGGTTTCAGTTACAGTCAAGGGACCTAAAACCAGGAGGTAATTAAAAGACTAGAGAGACTTAATTAAGGGTCTCCTGTTTTTCTGTTTTAATTAGAACTGACCCAGCTGCCAGGATATAGGGCTCATAAACTTTTAAGACGTCTTACAGGAAAAACATGTTATCTCACCATGGTGCTAAAAGGTTATAAAATCTTTTAATTCCTTGGGAAAACAGGAACTGCTCAAGATCAAAGAGGAAAGGCTTGATTAAAGATGGTCATCAATTGGGAAATTAGTTTTTGCTGAAGTCACAGTATTGAAAATATCTTCTGGCAGGAAGATCATTGTTTGTAATTATATTTTTTATATTCTGAAAGGAGGAGCTAGATGACATCATAGAAGAGGTGTGTGAAAGAGAGACAGTTTAAACTGAATACTATTGCTGAACTTAGTGACATATCTTTTTGGGCTCTTAAGAAACAAGATCTACTGTAACTATAAGCACTATAGAGGTAATACATTAAATAGAAAAGATCTAACTGTATTATGGTAGGAATTTTTGTTTGTACGTTTCCTTTTTTTCTTTTAAGTGATTATATGCTCTTTGATATATTGTTCTGTGTTTACATTTTTCATGTTTTTATCATCTTTAAGTAAAGTACCTTTTATTTTGAAAAACTGCCTGGGTCTGCCAGTTCTCTTTTTGCATGTGACGTATAGAGGGTTAAGACTGACAAAAACTGTTCAGAAGCTTGATGGTGTTATTGAACTGGCAAAATGTAAGAATGTACCTAAGGTCTTTTATAGAGTTTTAAGGGTTCATTTTGGATACCTGGTTACGTGCCCTTAGGCGAAAGATATCTGGCATCCCCCCGAAGAGCAGATTATCTGAGCCTGTACATTTGGGTATGCTAGCATAAGGTTCACAGTTTGAATCCCCCCAGAACTTGAGACCAAAGGTGATTTAGACCCACAAGCAGACAGGAGGGTTACCCTGTCTGTTACCTGTTCACAATACTGCACTCTGAGGTTGGCACTGTGGGAGCAGAGGGCCTGAACTGCTGAGTGCATTTGTGACAGAGAGCAGTCCTTGGGATGCTCGATCCTCCTCCCCCCAGCTGCCCTTCCAACTCCCAAGATCACTTCCGTCATGCCACTGACTTAAACATCACTGCTACCTATATGTCAGGCATGTTTGGTTCCCCCCATTATCTTTGCATGACTATATATTTGTTGGTGTAATTTAGAGTATGTTACACAATCATCTGCCCTTTTACCTGCCCTCACTCCTCAAACCAGCTTGTAGTGCATACCCCCCCCACCACCCCAGGTCTGGTAAGCACGGCCTCTTGACTGTCCCGAAACTTAATACAAAGATACTGTAGGAGAAACTTCATTTTCTTATGCTGCCTGAAGATTATGGAACTCAGTTCCTTCTGTACTTCATCAATGCTCCTCCGTTGCCTCATTCCACATTAGGTACCATGAACATCTGCTTAATGTAGGAAACAAATCTTGCCCTTAGGTCTTGTTGGTACCATCTTGTAGACAACTAAGGTTACATAAATATCCCTGTATTTATGTTTTCCTGTAACCTTTGTGAAATGTATTTATTTTGTACTTTCTTTCCTGGTACTGTTTTTGAGACCGTCATACTGCCACATATCTACCTACATTTTGCACAGTAAATCACATTGCAGGTATTGCAAGTAGCAAAATCCCTGATCAGAATAATATTATTCATGGAAGGATGGATAATCTCTGTGCCATCCTTAATATTTTTACAAAAAGAGCAGAAGTTACATTTGTGTGTCCCTGCTGGCAAATGTCTGGTAGCCCTTCTTTCTGATGCATGTTTTTCCCCATGTATTGTGTTTACTAGCCTATTCCTCAAATTCATGCCCCTTTTAAAAATCGCCTTAGGCATATTGCTAGCACAAATGTAAACAGTGCCCACCATTTTACATGTGGAAAACGGAACAGAAATTAAATGAGCAGGTGGAACACGTTAGGAGTATGGACAAAAAAGATGGCACTAGTGCATTATCTCAACATCTAGAATCACAGGGGATGGGACATTCATTTTTATACCAGATAATTGAATGAGTCTTTGAAAACATACGAGGTGGGGATATAGATACAGTTTTACTACAAAGAGAAACTTTTGGCAATATTGTCTTAGAGCGTATCACCCCAGGATCAATGATCCTGTTCAAGTTCAAGTTTATTGCAGGAAAACTCCATTGAGCAAGCTCATTCACAAGGAGGTCCTGTGACATAAACACTTACAGTACAAACACAGATAGGTAATACCAGTATATACATGAAATGCACGTTACATGATACAGGCTGGATATACATACAAGGGTACCACATAGGGTGACCACAGGTGGTAAACATTGATGCGAGACAGGGAAGCGACTTACAGGTTGCATACTGATAAATGAAACATGATAACTGGTGTGTGCAATACATATATTTTGGCAGCTAGAACAAACAACAGACTACAACTGATATGGGGGGGAGGAGTGATTTAATAGAGTAGCAGTGGAGCGTAAGCATAGATAAAGCCAGGAGTAGAAGGGGAATGGAAATCAGTTAATATGACAAATCAATTATACCTTACCAGTGGATAAATACGGCACACATGGGGAAGGAAGAGACTTAATGACAGTTACAGGTGTCTTTTATTTTGGCTGAACTTAGCGATTTGTAGAAGTTTATTGAAACTGCGCTAGTTAGTTTCAGTACGGTTTGTAATTGGTTCCAGATGGAGGGAAGGGCATATGCAATAGCACGTTTACCAAAGGAAGTCCGCGTCCTTGGTATGTCAAGCATAATAAAGTCAGATTTTCTTATTGAGTATGCACTATGTGAGATACTAATAAGGGAAGAGAAATAGCTGGGCAATTTCTGCAGGAGCAGGTTAAGAGTCCATAGCCCAGCATGGAGCAGGCGTCTAGTAGTAAGGGATGTCCAACCAACAGCTGCATATAAGTCACAGTGGTGCGAACGGTAAGGGGAGTTGGTAATGAACCGTAACGCACGGTGATAAAGGATGTCCAGTTTACTTAGATTTGCAAGAGTGGTGGAGGAATAGATTACATCGCCATAGTCGAGTAGGGGGAGAAAAGTGGCCTGTACAAGCTTGTTTCGAGTTTCAAGGGGAAAAGGGGCCTATTTCTGTAGAAGAAACCTAACCTTGCTTTTAACCTTCTAGAGACATCTTCAACGTGGTCATTGAAAGATAATTTATTGTCGATCCAGATACCCAGATATTTAAATTTGGTTACAACTTCCAGAGGCTCGTTTAGCGTGGTGACAATGAAGTCTTGGGCAAGGGTATTGGGGGGGCCTGTGACAGCACTGCGGGAGAATATCATCGCTTTAGTCTTCTTAGCATTGAGCAGAAGCTTTACCTTTATTAGATTATGCTCAAGTTGTGCGAAGTCCACTTGAAGCACTCCCTTAACTTCAGATAACGATGAGCCAGAAGTATACTACACAGTATCATCTGCAAAAAAGTGCAGATTGGACGTAGATGTGTTAGCATCTAAGTCATTAATGTACAAAGAAAACAAGATAGGGCCTAAGATGGATCCTTGGGAGACTCCTCTGGCAACTGGCAAAGAGCAGAAAAAAAGCCTGCCGCCTTTACTTTTTGGAATCTTCCAGTTAGGTAGCTAGAGAGCCACTGGGTGGTATGGTATGTGGCACCCAACTTTGCAAGGCAATTGACTAATAGTTTGTGATCACCAGTATCAAAAGCTCTGCTGAGGTCCAAAAAGACTGCACCAGTTACCTTCTTAGCATCTATAGCAGAGATCCAATCATTGGTTACTTTTACTAGTGCAGTGATTGTGTTATGATTAGCCCGGAAGCCAGATTGAGCTGGGTTAATGAGAAGAAGGTTTCAAGTGAGATTTTAACTGAATATGGATCAGTTTTTGAGAACTTTAGAAAGGATAGGCAATATGGAGATAGGCCTATAGTTGTTTACATCGCATGGGTCACCAGATTTAAATAGAGGGAGGATATGTGCTGACTTCCAGCAGGACGGCACAGTAGCAGATGTAATGGAAAGATTGAAGATGTGGAGAATTGGGGCAGTGAGATGGGCATAGCCTGACCTTAGGAAAAAGGGTTCCAAGCCATCGTCCCCTGCGCTTTTTTTGGTGTTCACTTCCAACTGTCACCCTTTTTTATGAACTGTGTACATGTAATCGCAGATCTGTTGCACTATGTATTAGGAATCTAATCATATTTGGAAAGATGTATACTGGGCTAATACTGTATTTCATTTTGATGTAAATAGAGGACCCCTTGTCTATTTCTCACCCCTCCTTTTTCCTTCCACCCCACCCCACCCCCGCTTCCTCATGTCCTCATTTTAGGAACCATACTAATATTTATGCATATATTCTTTGTATAGGATGGTGATGAATTTGAATGGGCATTGTATTTTTATCATTGCTGTAGTGTGTTTTTTATTATATTTCAGGTGTGGTGTATTGAGGTGCAGTATGTACTTGGAGATGTTGTATTCTGTCACAGTTTGGATGGATATCCCTTTAACATCTCCCTATTTAAGGGTACTAATCTCTAACATCTGTATCCTTGAGAAAGGCCAAGAACTGGGTGAAAATATTTGGCCGCACTAGTAGGGTGTGCTTAGTAACTGACTTGCTGCTTTTTTTATTTTCAAAATATAAATAATGTTTTATCCTGCAACACAATAAGTGTGTCCTTGCAATATGGACACTGTGTAGACAAGCTGTTTGTGGTCTTATTGTACCCACAATGCCTTGCTATGTATATCTACACAGTAGGTACTATACAGCAGTCACTACTACTAACATAAGAGGTTGCACTTCTGAATAAGGAACATTTAAGTCAACATTATAATTTACCCAGAATTCCTTGTTGCTGTATGTAAAACATTGACAGCTCCCTTGCATGACATCATTCTGGAGGTGTGGCCACACACAGAAAACTGGAGGGCAGGCAGAAACAAAGCGCTGATAAAACATCCCAAAAAATGACTATGACAGATTTTTTTACAAAATAAATTGCAGCTTCAACATCTGAAACATGACTGGCAGTGGCATACTATGCGAAAAAGGCATTTGAGGAACATGAATAAATCTCTTTAATATTATATCTGCAAAAACTGAATAAAATTTGATGGGTAATCATCCTTCACCACTCTCTTCTTCTTACTGGTAAGCTAATTTGCTATTCATCTCCCATACAGCATACATATAAATACATTTTTACATCTCATATTGGGATACGTTCTCCATGAAATTTCCATGCAGTACACTGTTGAAGGCCTTTTTATGTGATCAGTTTATGGAAAACTCAAAAAATGTAAATACATAAAAAGGGGGTTACCTGAATACTGGTGAAAGACTGCAGCACCATCTGCAACATTAAAAAGAGTTCGCTTAAGTCCAGTTTTTACAACTCATCTTTATTCAAAACAGTGCCAAATGTACACTGACAATTAACAGAAGTCATTTTTTTCTTTAAATCAAGAAAGGAATACTTTAAGACAGAATTCATTGGATCAGATAATGAATATCAGTTTTCTTAATTACTTTAAAATGTATTCTTTCACACTTCAAACACACGTGTTTTGACCCAAATCTATCTGTTGATGTCAGTTTCCTAAATACTGCTTTTTCTATAACATTCAAATGCTAATAAAGAAATAGAAATTGTGGCGCTATTCTTCACAAAGTGAATACTGTATTCTACTTGTCATTTTAATTGATACATTCTATATTCTTTTACATCCAACCTCCCATGGATGTACGAATGGGCACAGGGATAAACGAAACAGACCTTGCAAAGTCATTGACACTGTGAAACACAGCCCGCTCTTACTTAAGTTTGCCTCCTTGGATGTCTCATATTGGATCCACAACACACCTCACCGAAGCTGAAGTGAAACCTAATAGGAAAGGGGGAGCAAGCAAAACCAGTCCAGCTCATTAGAGGAAGTCAATCAACTGATGCCTTCCATGGTGTGGGCTTAGCAGAGGAATCCTGCCCAAAAGAGCATCTTGGTGGGAGCAGAATGGTGGCAATATCTGCTGCCCAGGAGAAATGTGGCTTACCATACAGCTCCTCAGTAGTAGCAGCGCTGAGAATCAGGGGTTGTCATCATCAGGGTCCTGTGGTATGTGTAGCAGGACCTGATGTAGATTTGAGTGCACTGGCAGGCCCAAAGTGTTCTCCGAGGACACAGGAGAGAGTGAATCTGCGCTACAACTTTTGAAGCAAGCTGGTGGGGATATTAGATCCTTCTGCCCATTCGAGTAGTTATGACAGCAGATTCAACTGTGGTGGGGTAAAGAACACCCTTCCTCTGGTGCTCTGAGCACTGGCCCTGGAGATTCATGGTGGATCAGGTGCTGGCTTGGGGGTTTTGGTGGATTCAAATCTATGGGTTGTGCTAATGGTCCCTTATCCCCTCCTGATTAGGCTGAGGGTAGACCACTCCTCCTCTGACACTGCAGGTACTGGAGATTACTGGCTGGTCAGGTGCTGGCTCAGGAGTTTGGGTTGATTCACGTCCACAGGTTGTATTGATGGTCCTGGTACGGGGTCATTACTGCGCACAACACTATGCCGCATGGCAAAATCATGCTGCCGATAAAGTGCAATTCCTGCCATGTGGCATACTGTATCTCTTTTTTCTGTGTGGGAGGTCTGGCCCCACACCCCGTTATGGGGGGCTGCCCAAACCCCCAATATAGATTTTCAACTCGGGGGTTCAAGTCAGGAGCACAAAGATTGCAAAAATAACATTTTTGGGACCAGGAATCAAACCCGGTCCCAGAAGCACTGCCTGTGTTCCCTACTGCTGTGGCTCACTCCGTTGAGCCACAGCAGCTGGTCAGTGGAATCCATTCCCAGCAGAGTTCTTATCCTCTGCCTGGGAATGTGAGAATGGTGCAATACCGTGTATAGCAGTATAGGCGGTATTGCACCATTTGCTCACTAGTGCAGCACTGTACCGGGTTAGCCATAATGTCGAACGCTATTAAGCGTGCAACATTATGACCCAGTACGGATGGTCCCTTACCCACTGCTGATCAGGTCGAGGGCTGCTGGAAAACAGGTTGGTGCAGGAAGGTCTCCACTGCCTTGGGGAGAAGAGCTGTGGGACCCCACTGATCATGACCCAGAGGGAAGCAGGATATCAAAGTAAGAACTGCAGGCCCAACAATGCCAGTGTTTTGTGTACTGCTTTGTACGCTCAGCAATGGTTAGACAAGTCAACCATGTAATCTTGAAAGAGGTGCACAGAGTGCCTTTTCCACTCTAAGGGATCTCCTCTCCTGGCTATCTGAATAATGTTTTCTTTGACTTGCTATGAGAGTAAGGGAGCAAGAATTGGGTGAGGCTGCTCTCCTGGTCCATGCCTGAGTCAAAGAGCGGTGGGCATGCTCTGTTTCAGCCTCAGGACAGTTCAGAGCTATCAACACTTCTGGGATCAGTTGCCCTATTTCAGCCTCAAGACACTTCGGAGCTATCAAGACTTCAGGGATCAGGGTTTGCAAAAAGGCAATCACACATGCCCCCTCGGCCACTTTGGGAACCTGACAACGTGGATGTTATTCTGCCTGGTTTTCAAAGTCATCTGCCTTGTTCAGAAGATAATTGATTTTGTCATTGTGCTCCCACAGGATCCCTTGCTGGCTGCTGGAGAGGGCTCCACTGTGATGAGCCACATTTAGACTAACTCCAGTCAAGCTCCAATAGCCGACAAATCACAGGACATCTGCATCACTGCAAGTTGATAGGGTGAAATAAAACCCAGTCCCATTTGATATGAAGAGAGTTAAAAGCAATGATCTATTTTGTCCTCTCCTATTTTTGCCAGTTGTCTGTCTCTTGTCTGTCTTATTACACAATCAAATTTTTTTGTGGCACCTAGGAACTGGCCACTATCATGGTCCCACAATTTCCCGCTCTCTCCCTTTCTTCACCAGTTTCTATTATTTCTTTCTTTCTCCCCTTGCTTATCTGAGGTTAAAAACAAAATGTACATGAATCTTTATGTGAAACTGGGATCTCTTAGTTTGCAAATGTATGTAAGTATAATGTTGAAATGAAATGAACACTAGGAAAAAATCTCAGTCCCTAAAATAATCTTGTTTACAAAATTGTCAACAGGAGACCACCCTGGGACACAAATAAGCATTAATCCCTGAGAAAGGAGGCATTTACTAAGAATTAATGCATGGTTGAGGGGTGCACAAGGCATAAGGCCGAGTGCTTCCCACCACCCAACCATGCATTAATTTCTAGTAAATGCCTCCTTTCTCGGAGATTAATGTACTTGTAATATGAATAATATCTGTTAAATAAAATACAGAGATGGATTTTAACTACTGAATGTTTCTATTGTTTACAGGAAAGTGGTTATATTGAAAGAAGAATAAGCTCGATTTTGGAACCACCCTTATTTATATAGAAACATAGAAACATAGAGTTTGATGGCAGATAAGGACCACTTGGCCCACCCAGTCTGCCCATTTCCCTACCTATTGGATAAGCTACAGATTCTAGTTAACCAACAGCCTACTTCCTGCAACTCCCCGCTATAATTGCCTTATGTCTGTCCCATGCATGTTTGAATTCCCCACTGTTTTAGACCCCACAACCTCCCAGGAAGGTGGTTCCATGCGTCCACCACTCTCTCCGTGAAAAAGAATTTCCTCACATTACCCCTGAGTCGTCCCCCCTCTATCTTTAAACTGTGCCCCCTTGTTCTTGCACATCTCTTTTTCTGAAAGATGCTACCCTCCTGGACTTTGTTGATTCCCTTGAGGTACTTGAAAGTTTCTACCCTGTCCCTCCTTTCATCAATGGTACACATATTAAGCTCTCTCAGTCTCTCTTCATATGGTTTCCGATGCAGACCCTGCACCATTTTAATTGCCCTCCTCTGGACTGCTTCCATCCTGTCTATGTCCTTGCGTAGATGGGGTCTCCAAAACTGCATGCAGTACTCCACATGGGGTCTCATCAACTGTCTGTACGGAGGGATAACCACTTCCCTTTTTCTACTTGTGATGCCCCTCCCTATGCATCCCAGTATCCCCCTGGCTCTCCTTACTGACTTTTCACATTGCTTACCCACCTTTAGGTCATCTGATATGACTACTTCCAGGTCCCTTTCCATTATTGTTGTTGTTAGTACCTCCCCTACCATTGTGTACTCTTCTGGGTTTTTGTTTCCCAGGTGCATTACTTTGTACTTCTTTGCATTGAATCTAAGTTGCCATACGTCTGACCATTCCTCCAACTTTGCCAAGTCCCTTCTATTGCTATTACCAATATCATTACTTTTTAAAAACACAGTGTTTTTATTTCTTACACTTTTAATAACTGCTGCATAACTTTATACTTTGTAGAATATTATCTGGAACTGTGCACTTCACTCATTCATTATTAGACAATATGTGCTGTATATTGTGGGAAACAGTATCTCATTTGTATACTATTCTCTTCGCTGCAAAAAACATGCATTTTACAGTCTTTTACTGCAGTTTTATAAGTCTTATTCTCAAATTAACTTTTTAACATGTACAACTCTTTCAAAACTCATGTTTTGCATTTATAACTAACATTGCCAATTTCGGTATTGCAATCTCAGACCGGAAATACTGAGGCAGAAATTACTTGTCAGGGGAACTATTATTATTTCAATTAAGATGCCTATTTCTGGTAAACCTCGATAGATTGAACACATTTTTGCCATGCTTTTCTACACAGATATTATTTCCACACATTGTAGGACTATGGTCATCGGTATTTTTCTCACTGATTCTCGTGTATCGGGAACTGTTTTGCGTTTCACACTATATTGGACTGCTGACTGTTTGTGCAGGTACACATTTCTGAAAGTCCAGAATTTCTCTTTCTACTGCTGTTCTCCTACTAGAATATTTTCTTTTCTTGGGTGGTCTGCTTAATGAACTTATCAATTTGGTGTTTAATTGCAAATACACGAGTCGCTAGGACATACAGTGTCCACTGGGTAGGTGGGTGGGACATTCATATTTTAGTTTAGACATGTGGCAAGTACTGGTATTACACAGCAGAACATATCTAGAGAATTAATGCACGGTTGAAACTGGGTCAGCTGCTGTGTTTCAACCAACGCATGAGTGTTTCTACAATAAATAATTACTGCCATGTTACAATGTTCTATTTTGCTGCACTGCAGGCTGACCTCGGAAAAGAAGCTGACAAAGTTCTGAGACATTTTGTGAGAAACAGGAGACTGATTTACACAAACAGGATGCAGAATTTAAACTGTCAGGATGAGACATAAAAAAGAGAGCAGTGTTTTTGTAGGGAGATGGAAAGAGGGAGATTTTAAAGAGAGACTCTCAGATGTAGAACTTTGTTTGAACTGCTTGTATGAAGAGCTATCATGTACAATTTTTATTTTTATTTTATTTTATTGTTGTTAATAATAAAATGCTACTTGCGAATTTCATAACTTTTCCTGGTCTGCCTATGCTTTCTGACCTATACCTCTGCCACAGTGGTGTCCTGGAGAATTCAGGAAAGCATCTCTGAGATTTGGCCTGTGCTGGACAACATCACTGGCTCGATCCCCTGGCCGGGAACACAACAGACTGGCATGTAGGCCCCAAAACTTTGTACTTAGTTTATGGGTTTGCAGGAACACCACACCTGTCTTCAATCAGATCGGGTAATACTATTCAGCATCAGAAAGGCATGCCTGACAAGCTTGCCAAGAAAAGAGAAGGCTACAAAGGTGGATGGTGCTGGATGTGTAGCAGGGGTGAGGTAGGTGAAATCTTAAGCAGCCATCGTTTCACCGGGATAGTCTGTAATACGCAATTCCTGATTTGTGTAATACAGTATACTGCTGCTTTCCTTATCTAAACTCATACCATCATTTCACAATTAACGTAAAACCCTGAGACTCACAATTAACTCAGTTAATAGAAACACTAACAGCAGATAATTATGTGCTACAAGAATATGCAAATAATTTTTTTACAGCCAGCTGACATCAACTCATGTTCCCACTCCGAAAAAAGGTTCCACAAAGTTTTCCTGTCAAAAAGTTTTCCTGACAGGACCATTTCAGGTTTATTTTATTTGGTGGGAAAAATTAAAAATACAACCATTTGAACCAAGGCTCATTTACAAATGGGTCCCACGTAGTGCAGTTTATGAATCCATTTAGTCAACACAGCTGAAATCAGAACCCACCCGCCCAAACCACAAGACTCTAAATCACTCCCTGCTTGACTGGGCACTCACCTCCCACCCTCACAGAGTAATCAAATCTGGTATCCTTCCTGATGCTCTTAGCGACCATAACCCAATCTTTATTAGTCAGGACAGTCCACTGGCAAAAGTCCCTGTATAAAACCTTGCAACTCCACTCATTTAACTCCCTTGATTTAAAACCACTACTGCGCAACCTTACCCTCGCTGACTGGTCACCCTTAGCTTCCTTTTCTTCGGTTGGCCTGGCCCTTACTTATTTTAAAGATATATCCCTAGATGACAAAAAAGTAAAAGGTTGCTACTGGAATCAAATGGTGCTCAGACATATAGTTACATACTAACAGAGAAGGAGTCTGGCAACACAAAGGACCATGTCCACTTATGTTTAAAGTGAAATATCAAAATTTATTATAAAGTACATAATTATAGTAGTAGCAGCAAAAATATTACCACTGTGCAAACAACACCAAAAAAGACACACACCAACGTTTCACGTCTTCCAATGCTTTGTCAAGGTATAATGCTGACCCTACTATTCACACTTTCATATGCCAGAAAGGTCATGTGCTCTATTTAAATTGACCAATCTCAGATGATCCAATTATAAAATCAATTTTAGGTGCAATACCAGCATCAACCAACAGGAGTCAGTATCTGTCATCTATTAAATGCAAATAAATGGATAGAGGTCCTGCATTAAATAACATCATATACATGTGCCAAGGAAAATATAATAATTTCATACATAATATTTTCATACAAAAAATAATTTTAAAATGACGAGAGAGATACAGATTATGTATTTCCACATTAATACCCCTAAGAATGTATTTACATACATGTTATAGGCACCATCGTTTATATGCCTTTTTGTTTCAAATATGGAACTAAGCTAAAATATTCGTTTAGACCACCATTCAAATGTGCTCCTAACATATATTGCCATTTACTTTCCTGTCATAATAACAAATTGTCCAGATCACCCCCCCCAGAACCCAATTTTACTTTTTCTAATCCTTGAAAACTGAAAGTATGATGCATTCCTCAATATTTTACATGTACAGCAAGAGCATTAGACAAGTCTGACTTTTCAATACTGCAAAGATGTTCAGCAATTCTTAATTTAAAACTTCTTTTAGTTTTGCCGATATAGAATTGTTTGCACTTACTACAGGTTGTTACATATACAACATGAGTTGTACTGCAGTTAATAAAAGATTTAAGTTCGTATATGTAGCCAGTCCCTGGATAGATAAAGGAAGTCCCAGTCTTAATATGTTTGCAGAAACTGCAAGTGCCACAACGAAATGTTCCTTTTTGCAAAGTAGATTCAGGACTTTTTTCCTTTTTCTCCAAGAAATGGCTGCAAGTCACCATGTCCCCGATGTTTTTCCCTCTCCTGTACACCATCCTGGGAAATGTCTGAGTAACCTCATTAAAATTTGACTCCGTTTTCAATATGTTCCAATTTTTTTTTATTTTATAATAAATTTTGATATTTCACTTTAAGCATAAGTGGACGTGGTCCTTTGAGTTGCCGGACTCCTCCTCTGTTAGTATATACTCCTAGATGCCTGGGATGGTAACACATCAAGTGAGTGCGAGCAACTGAGCGCAAGCAAAACTGTGCATAACATTAACGCATGTAGCACATTACAGCACGGTACAATTTCAACACAAAATCCCTTGTAACTTCAGACAGATCAAATGGTTGAATGACGTTTAAATGTCACAGCATTCTGCAAATAGGATTGTAGCATGTAGTGTGGCTCAATGTCTGTGACATCCAATGGGCACAACATTAACAAATGTAGATGCTGCCCCTTATCTTTTTTGTTGCAGTTAAAAAGTTGTATTTTTATTTCTATATTTATTATTAAACTTGAAGCTGAAAGCAGTGTGCAGTTCCACATAGGTAGCTATTGCTGTCACAGGTGCCATATCCGTGAACTACAGTGGTGATTCGCTTCGATGTATCCCTATATTTCTTGCATTGGGCCAGTGGTGGAACGCCAGAGAGGTATTGTTCTAATTTCAATTCGTTCATATTTTGTTCAGTTTGTATTGCACGTAAGAACTTCCTTTATTGTTCTCAGGATACCATCTGTAACAGCACTGTAACAATTCCAAAAAGTCGGTGGGAACAGTGGTTTTCATCTTCCTCGTCTCCCGACTGGCTGTCCCAAATATGTGTCTTCAAAATAGTCTAGTAATAGTGCGAGAAAGCTCATCATGCTCGGTAACAGATTCTGCAGCCCTGAGAGTTTCAAATGCAGGGAGCACATCATCAGCTGGGACATACGCTAATGCTGGTATCATTCTCACATTTAGAGCAAATTCTTCATCGACTATATAGGATTTGTGCACCTCTGGCAGACCTTGAATTTTACGCCAAATAGCTTGTCAGAGGTGGAAGAAGCAACCTCTTGTTTCTGCCCCAGGAAATTCAGTACAGAATGATTTTATAGCAGCCAATTCTAAATCTGTCATTACAGACTGTGGACTAAGGTTGCTGCATAATCCTTTTAAAGCTGACAGAACTCAGACATAACTTGCATTAGATCTGCTGCACATCAGTATAAACACACTTGGCAGCACTGCAGTGTACTGCACACCGTGGATTGTGTACAGTTGGGAGAACAGTGGGGGAGTTGATTTAAATGTCCCATCAGCAAACCAATGTTTGCTTTCCTTCATATATTGAAGTTTTTTTCTTGTAGCAAAAATCAAGAAACGTTCAGCGTCCTCATTGCCACTATCAAATAGTAGAAAGTCCTCTCCGTGGTCAGTAATACTGTATTCGTGGGGGATTTTCAGCTGTGCAACAGAGGTCGGCTGTACTGGTAAGATTGATGCAATTTGCCTTGCATGCTGAGTGGTGCATTTTAAACATGGGAAAGACGGAAGTTTTTCCACAGTGGCAGGGTCCAGTTGGCTAGTTGCCCCAGTCACAATTTGCTGAGTGGCCTCCTGAGAAGACTGTGCCGTAGTTTTAATTTCCTGTACCACCTTACACACAGCTACTGCACCAGCATCAGGTACATGACAGTGCTCAGACAGAAACTTGCAAATCATGTCATTCTTTGTGTGCACTCTAGCTGGACATCATGCACTATCATACAGGCAGCACTTTCAGTATGTTTTGCTGCCATATGTGCATTCCTTGCAGTACAAAAAACCTTCATGTGATAAGAGCTGCTGCCCACGCTGGCTGCTCACATATTCTAGTGGCATCCTGACTCCTCCGTTAATCAGCAATCCAGTACTGCAAAGAAAACAGTAGTCCTAAATAGCAACACTTTGACTGGTAGCCACTAGGCTATAGCTTGTGTGCAGTCGCATTGTGGTGTAATTACAGAGCACGTATTTGACTTGCGTCGGAAAGCTTTTGATTATATTGACCGCGCGGTTTTGTTTTGAGCGATTTTGACATGGAACCCCTGGGATACCTTTGCCCCATTCAAAACAATCAGAGTCAGGGGCAGTCATCTCCCCTGGATTACTGCATAACTATTGGCCTGCCCCAGGGCCCAAGATCGAGCTTGGAAGCGACATAAATCAACCCAGCTTCCTAGAGACTTCGTCACATATCGCATGTTCCAAAATGCATGTACCAAGGCAACTAGACTAGCAAAGTCTGACTACTTTAAAACAGCCTTTCTCACAAACATAAACACTCCATCAAAATTCTGGAAGTTGATCCAAGCCTTCTTCACACCCCAATCCCACCCCTCCCCCAGTCCTTAAAATAAACAACATTCCTGTTGTTGACCCAAGTGTGGTGGCCACGGAATTTTAACTCCTACTACACCTCATGTGCCACTAAACTTCTAAGTCCTTCCCATCATACCCCCTCCAACTGCCTTCAATACACATAACCCCTCCCCACCCTCTCTCCCCTCTTCTCCTTCTCCTCCATCACCACTGACGAAGCGTTAAATGTCCTGCTCATATCAACTCCTCAAAACGTTTCTCCCCTGATGACCTAGACCCTAAACTCCTCTCTCTCTCCACCCCTGCCATCTCTTACCCCCTCTCTCTCATTCTAAACCTCTCCTTCTCTACTGGCACAGTCCTCACCTCATGGAAGCATGCCATGGTCTTCCCCTTACCTAAAGGTGAGGACTCCTTTTCCCCTAGCAACTATCGCCCCATCTCTTTCCTCTCTACTCTCGCTAAACTCCAAGAACACGTGGTTCTCACCCAACTCACCACCTATCTATCTAACTCCTCCTTTTTCACCCCTTTCCAATCTGAATTCAGGAAAAACCACTCCACTACTCCCTCCCTGTTCAGGCTCACTGACTCCATCTTCACAGGGATGGACAATGGCCTTATCACCTTAGCCATTTTACTTAGCCCTTACCTCGTGCACTCCCATGTTCTTCATGTTTTGTGCATGTTTATGTTTTTTTTTATATATCCAACTCTAAGAGGTCCCACTGACTGTATGTTCCCGCACCACCTATCTGACTGTAACCCTATGGAATCCTTCACTGTCAAACAATATGTCATTTATCAACTTGTACTGTTCTGTTACCTGTATGTTATTTTTTTTACCCCCGGGTCTCCCCTGAAAAAGGGACCTCCGGTTAACAAAATTCAATAAATAAATAAATACATTTTTGTCGAGCTTGCTAAGGCATTTGACACCATCTCTTACTCCCTTCTACTGGACTCTCTCTCATCAGCTGGCCTATCTTCTTCAGCCACTAACTGGTTCAGGCGCCACCTCATTGGTAGAACTCAATTAGTTAGGATCTCTGGAGTCACCCCCCCCCCCACAGGGCTCAGTGTTTGGTCCCTTGTTATTTTCAATCTTCCTCAATGATCTGCCATCAGTCTACTCCCCTTCCTCCTCCATCCACATGTATGCCAATGATATGGTCTTATATACTTCTGGCCCAAGTCCAGCTGAGGTTACATCTGACTGGCAGCAAGATTTCAACCAAATTCAGCTCTGGTTTGCTAACCATCATCTCTTCCTCAATGCCAAGAAGACTGTCTCTATGACCTTTGACACCAGGCAGAGATTCTCTAGGCTTCCCAGTCTGCCCTGGATAGGACTATTCTCTATGCTCTATACCTAGGGTTAGAGGGGGTGGATCTCTGTCGCCTGCAGCTGGTACAGAATGATGCAGCCAGGTTGTCAAGAACTTGCCATGTCACACCTGTGCTGGGCAAACTGCACTGGCTGCCGGTGCAATGGAGGATCACTTTCAAGGTCACGTTGCTGACCTATAAGACTCTACACGGACAGGGACCAGGTTACTTGCAAGACCTCCTTCAGTCCTACCACCCCCTCTGTCCACTCCGCTCCACCGACGAGGGATTGCAAGAGGTTCCCAGGGTCCGTCTTCAGTCATCAGGGGCCAGGGCGTTTTCTTTTGTTGCCCCGACCCTGTGGAACTCTCTACCTCATCGGATTAGAGAGTGCTTGTCCATTGAGACTTTTAAAGCCTCGTTGAAAACGTATTTATTTAATCTGGCTTTTGGAGACAATGTTTAGTTTTTATTTTTGCTGCCTTTTTATCCTTTTATATGTTTATATTAATGGAATGTTCGTAGTTCTGTCTATAATGTATTCATGCTTTGGTTTCTGAAAAGCGTGTTACAAATATATATATTGATTGATAGAGGACACATCCTCCTTCAGATACCTTGGGGTTTGGCTGGATCAACACCTCAACTTTTCTGGACATATTGATGCCACCCTGAAGAAACTGTGCCCCAAGCTTGGCGCCCTGTTCAGGAACCATAGTTGCATCCCTCCTGCGGCTAGGTGAGAACTTGTCCAAAAGATGATCCTCCCCATTTCCAAGTACTGCAATGTAGTCTATGGTGCTGCTCCTAAATTCTCCCCGTCCAGACTGGACACCCTTTTCCACTTTTTCTGCCGTTTTGCCCTTGATGCTCCCTCTCACACTCACCATTGCGATCTCTATCATGCGCTGTCCTTCCCCTCTCTCTCAAAAAAACGCCTCTCACTGCACTAAGTTTACCTCTAAACACTGGCTGGGTGAACTCCCAACCTACCTCTCCTTCTCTTTTATCACTCCTCCCCCTCCTTCTCATTCCTTCAGATCTACTGACTTTTGCACCCTGGTGATCCCTCAGCACTCCACCCTCATTGATCAGTCTAACTACTCATACTGTGTCCCTAACATTTGGAATTCCCTCCCTCCTCAAGTGCGTCACTCCTCCTCCTACTACTCCATCAGCTCAGCCTTTCACAACTACCTAGCTGCTTCTGCCACAACCTCCCTAATACCCACGTCCTCACATATGTCTTGTCTCACCCTAACCTATATCTACTCTTAGCCCAACCTTTCTTCCTCCCTATCTTTTTTAGCCTCCCCTGCCCCCTTGCAGAGATCCAGCATTCTGAAGGAGCCCCTTGGGCTCAGCTCTTCTTCCTCCCCTACTCCTTGCCTAACCTTTCCTCGCCCCTATCTTTCCTAGCCTCCCTTACCCTCTTGCAGGGCTCTCAGCATCCTGAAATGGTCCTTTGGGCTTGGCTCTCCTTCCCCTTCTACATCTTTTCTCACCCCCTTTTTACCTGTAGCACTTGTTACCTACTTGCTCTCTCTCCTCTTGGCACTCCTACAAATTCCCCATTCCTCCCAACCCTCCCTACCCCTTGCAGGGTTCTCAGCATCCTGGGGGCCTCTGGGTTCAGCTCCCCCACCCGTTCTCCCAGCATCCTGACTGGTACCCTTAGGGTGCAGCTCTCCTTTCCCCTCCTCCCCTCTCACCCTTTGCACTTGTCTACCTTAGCTGCCCAAATCTCTTTTCTCCTGGCACTCGCCAAAATCCCTCCCTCCTCGTCTATCAGTCCCCACCCCTTGCAGGGTTCTACACATCCCAGAGGGGTCCCTGGGCTCGGCTCTCACTCCCCTCCTCCCTCTGCTCTTCCTTGTACTAATTACCTACTTGCCCAACCCCCCCTCTCCACTTGGCACTTTAATAATCGCCTTTACCACATGCACTTGCTATTACCTTTGCACTTCTCCACAACTGTGTCCTTGCTGTATCTGTTCTGTCTATACCAAAGCAACCCCTACTACTTGTACTCTTTTTTAGAATGAGGTTCATGCCTGCGATGTCCTCTTGTTCCCCTCCTTCCTACACTAATTGTCTTCTGTAAATTGCCAACTGTATGTACATTGTGTGTTACTTTGTCTTATGCACCTTGAATGTATTTCTCTTCAATTGCCAACTGTATGATCATTGTTTGCAGCTGCTGTTTTATGCACCTTGAATGTATTTCTGTTATCCTCTGTACCCCTTTCCCCCAGGTCGCACCAGGAGACGAGCAACGTGTTGCTCAGTGTGCTTTCCTGATGAAACATTTCAATAAATAAACAAGTTCCAATAATAACATTACTTTCAAAATACAAGTTCCAATAATAACATTACATTCAAAATATACACAAAATACAATAAAACTCAACAATTTACTCTCTGCACAAACTGCTGCTCACAACTGCATTTGTTTGCTATAAATGTCTTCCAACTCTATGCCACCATGAATTCCCACTCAAGTGAAACTTAAATGAAAATTTTGAAAAAAAAAAACAATACACACAAGTAAGTTACTGTAAGGATTCAAGCCCTACAAAGTGCCAAAAGTACAAAAAGCATACACGCATGAATGTTGAATACAGCATTGACACCTATGTACACAGAAGAAAATATCCCAGGGCACCAGTTTAGCACAATTCTTAACATACAAAGTGAAAATCAATATATGATCCAGAGGAAAATGTACACTGCTAACTATTTAGGAGGGAGGTCAGAGACTGGCTAGCCACAACAGCAGGGTTGGGAGAAGTAAGACAGCAGGAGCAGTTTGCAAGAGAAGGGAAGGTGACAGTTCAGTTGGGAGAAGGAAGTTACTCCAGAGGGTTTACAGGCAGACACAAAAAACAGACTGGCTGGCAGAGGTTTTGCAGTGTAGTGAGATTTGTGAAAAGAGTGAGTTTCAGAGGAGCGAAGGGGACAGGATGAAAGGATGGAAGAAAAAAGAAAGAAAGAAAGAAAGAAAGAAAGAAAGAAAGAAAGAAAGGGGGAAGGAAATGTAAGGAAGGAGGGAAGCAAGCCAGAATTTAGCCAAGTATGAGGAGCAGTGAGAGAGATGGTGGGCCTCAAGGGTAGGAAGATAAAGGTCAGGACACAGGGAGGGAGCAGCGAGAGGTAAGAGGCAAAAATTACTCTCTGTAATAATGTTCTTTCTTTTATGGGATCCAACAATAAGCCAATGCAAGTAGCATCATGTTGCCTCTCAGCAGTGCCCCGGAGAATAGAACTTATGTAAATGATTAGAGTTTGGATTGAAGTTCAGATTCTGCAGTACAGTCATGCTCTTCCTACTGGCTTAATGCCAGATCTATTTCTATAAGCCAGGGGAGCAGCAGTGACCACCAGTACCTACCTAATGACTACTAAATATTTCAAATTTTGAAAAAAAAAAAAAAAAAATTAGAAAAAACAGCAGACAGAACTAGTAATACAATGACCACCACTTAAAAAAATTTGACAACTGTAAGAAAGTTAATGTTCAAGCACGTAGAAAAAAACAAACTGATTCTCATGATAACTTATTTTTAGGTTCTAGAAGGGGAGGAAGGGTCAGGGTTTGTATAGACATGTTGGATCCCATAGAAGAAACAAAATTACTACAGGGAGTAATTTCTTCTTCTAACAACTGGAATCCAAAAGAATGCTTAATACAATCATCAGGCTCACTAGCAGTACCTTGGGAGGACGGTTCTAGAACCTAATTAAGAAAAAGGTTCTGCAAGACCGAAGTCCCAAGCTGGCATCCCTCCTGGCCTGTAGGGCTTAGCAAAAGTGTGAACTGTTTTCTAGGTAGCTGCTTTGCAAACCTCTTGGAGGGGATGCCTCTTGTAACTGCACAGAGGCATATGTGCCCCTTGTGGAGTGTGCCCTTGGGCCTCTGGGAGGGTGCCTGACAGTTTTCTTACAGCAGAACTGGATACAGGAGACTATCCAATGAAAAACAGTCTTCCTAGCAGCTGGTTTACCCTTGCCAACCTCTCTGTAAGTGAAAAAAAGAGCTGTGTGCTCTCAGTCCTGAGACCTTTGTCTGGTCCATATAGCAGCCCAGTGTCCTTTCAATATCAAGGTAGTGGAGCTTTTGCACACCTGTGCATGAGTGCTCAGGGAAGAGGAAAGGTAGAGCCACTGACTGGTTAAAGTGAAATTTTGACACCAATTTAGGTAGCAATTTTCTATTTGTCCTAAGGACTACCTTGTCTCTGTGGAAGATTATGTAGTATAGGTCTGTGCTAAGAGCTTGCATTTCGCTTACCCTCTGGACAGATGTCATGGCTACTAGGAAAACTGTTTCCCAGGTGATTCAAAGTCTGCTCTAGGCTTTAAGGAAGATAGCATCAGCTGTGTCAGACAGATATTTAAATCCCATTGGATACTTGTTCTCTCACAGAGGAGGTGAAGGTGATTGAGACCCTTGAAAACCCTTATAAAAACAGGTTGTGATGCCGAGGACTTGTTCTTCACTACTGATGTATAAGCTGAGAAAGCTGCCAGGTGCATTTTCAGGGTTGAGGGCTTCAGGTCTACAGACTATACATGTACCAATGTAGTCCAGACCTGTGGACAGTTTAGGATGCATTGAGATTATCTTTGTGGGAGCACACCAGTATGAGAATCTTTTCCACTTTGAGGCACATGCCTTTCTTGTAGCTGGTTTCCTAGAAACCCTCAGGACTTGTAATGCCACTTGTGACACATTCAAAAGAGAAAACTGTAGCTCCTTATGAACCTTGCACTCAGGCATAATGTTCTGAGGTCTGAAAAGGTTATCCTGCCCTAGAAGGTTGTGACTCAGTGGAAGGATGATTAATGATTTGCAGGACAGGGTCAGCAACACTTAGCATCATGCCTACCAGGACCAGTATGTGAAAGGCAGGATCATTGTTGCTGGTTTCCTCCTGAGCTCCATAAGTACCCTCTGGATGAGGAGAAACTGAGGGAAGGCATACAGAACCTCCCTGTCAATGTCAACGACAGGACATCCTCTGGAAATGTGCCCCAGGCTGGGGTCTGCAACGCAAGTTTGGGAGCTGGTTGTTGTCTCACAAGGCAAACAGATCTATCTCTAGAGTGCCCTATCATCTGAAAATTGAAGTCAACACTTAGAAACATAGAATTTGACGGCAGATAAGGACCGCTTGGCCCACCCAGTCTGCCCATTTCCCTACCTAATGGATAAGCTGCAGATCCTAGTTAACCAGCAGCCTACTTCTTCCTACCCCCATCCCCTAGAATTGCCTTATGACTGTCCCATGCATGCTTGAACTCCATCACTGTTTTTGACTCCACAACCTCCTCCGGAAGGCCGTTCCATGCATCCACAACCCTCTCTGTGAAAAAATACTTCCTTATACGTGATGGTTCAAAGTCCACTCTTGGTTTTCTTGACCTATTCTGCTTAGGGAGCCAGCCAGTACCTTGTCCATGCCTGGTACAGAAGATGAACAGCAGACATTTTGGCAACCAGAGAACATGCTAGCTCCCAGATCTGCATTGTCTCCATACAGTTTTGAGGATCTTGTTCCTCCCTGTTTATTTACGTGGTACATGGCTGTGGTGCAGTCTGTCCAAATCTGGACTGACTGACCCTGTAGCTGGGAGGAAAAAGACTACTGATAGGAGCATAGCCCGCAGCTTAAAGAGCTGCTGACACCTCAAGGAAAACTGAAAAATATAATAATTAGGCACAATTCAGCTTGCATTCTGTATATATTCTATAGATTTCTCCTCCCAGTTATTTCTAAATGAGGAAATTTGCATGAACACATAATCTTTGACCCTTAGGGTTCATCTGCTTCTACAGCTTACTCTCTACTTCAAGTCATAATCCTGTGTTGTAACATCATAATCTTTTGCCATGGAAGTAACTGTGATGTCACAAGTAGTGCATTATGACCTATGGTAGGAGAAAGCAGCAGGAATAGATAAACTTTTCAGGAGCAAAGACCCTGTTTTCATGCAAATTACCTCAGTAATAAATAATAGGCAGGAGAAATACAGAACTAATGTGAAATACAAGCTGAACTGTGTATAAATATTATGTTTTGTTAAAGTTCTCCTGAAGACATCAGCTGCTCTTTAAGGAGGTTTATGTGCTCCTGTGACTCCAGTTTAGCCCAGATGCCACATACTGTGAGGTCCTCCAGGTGACCACCCAATCCTAGGAATTAGGCTTCTGTTGTTATACTCTTGGTGGGGGGGTTGCCGGAGGAAGGAAATACCCTCTCCGAGGTTGCCTTCTTGCCATCACTGCAGTACTTGGACAAAGGTCTGCGTAACTGGCACTGGGTAGGACTAAGGGATCTGACATTTGGGACCAGTACACTCTCAGGTGGTATGGTTTATCCCTCATCTGGAGGCAGGCCTATGGCACTACTTTTGCTGCTGAAGCCATGTGCCCCAGCAGTTGCAGGATGTCCCCTGCAGGCCTTGACCTGCCTGAATGAGTTTGCATTAGCAATCAGGTTTGTCACCCTTTCTTGCGGAAGGAATGCTCTTCCCTGCAGGGTATCCAGCTCTGCTCTGATAAAGTCCAGGATCTGAACAGGTTCTGTCTGGGACATCTGTAGGTTTTATTAGGAAACCCATGTTTTTCAAGGTGCTAAGCTGGATGAAGCACATTGCTTCTTCCTTTGTTTTCTCTGGGATGGGATGAGCCAGTCATCCAGGAGAAAACCACTACATCTTGCTTTCTCAGATGAGCTGCCACCACAGCTAAGCACTTCATGAACACTCTTGGTGCTGACGTGAGGCCACAGGGTAGTTGCAAACTGATACTGGCAGTTTCCTTGCCTGAACCTAAGACTATGGGCCAGATTTTCAAAATGAAGTGGGATTAAATCCCACTCCACAACTGCAATTGCAGTCCAAAATCTCTGCAATTGTGGAGATCTGTATTTTCAGTCTGCAGCAGCTGCGGGAGATGTTATGCCTGGTCCCACTGGGCATAACATTGTCCCACAGCTGCGGGGAAAAAACAGCCACAAGCTGCTGGAAATTGTAAAGCCGGCCATAAACTGGCTCCACCTTTGAAAATATTGCAGCTGCAGGAAAAACTGCAGCTACGCAGGTGGCAATCCACTTGTACCAGTTTTTTTCTGCAGCTGTGGGAAATTCAAGGACCCTGAAAATACAGTCTAGTCTTTGTGGCTGGCTCTGACTAGGATGTGGAAGTAGGCACCCTTCAGACCCAATGACCCCAACCAATCTCCTGACTGTACAGATGGGATTACTGTGCCCACTGTAACCATCCCGAAGCTTACCTTTTCGATATACATGCTCAGGTACCTTAAATCCAGAATTGGTCACCATTCTCCATTCATTTTGTGGGTTAGCAAGTACCTTGAGAAAAGGTACTTTCTCCAGTGTTATACAGGGACATTTTTTACTGTGTTTGCTTGCAGTAATTTCTTTATTTCCAGCTCTAGCACAATTGTTTGACTGGGTGTGAGCTAGCAGGACTTTTGGCCTCTACAACTCTGGGAATTCTTGGAACTGCAGGGACACGCTCTGACTCACTACTTCCAGGATCCAAGTTGTCTGTGGTGATTTTTCCCAGTGCTGGAAGTAGTGAGTCACATTCTCGCCCCCCCCCCCCCGGCAATGGCTGATTAGTGACATTGGCAAACTTGTCAGGGCTTTTGTTTTGGCCCTGGCTTAGGGGCTGGTGCTGCAGGAACTTCCTGTTTGGGAGCAGGAAGGGAGTGATCACAGAGGCACAAAAGACTCACCATCCTAGAAGGAAGAGAGTAGCTCTCCATCCCCCACCCCAGCTGCCGAAGGTCTGACTCTGAGCAAGTAAGGAGACTACTGAGGAATATAGGAACTTGCTGTCCCAGAACAGGAAGAGCAGGAGCTTTAAGGGCACAGAGGCAGTAGGAAAGATAGGGAGAAAGAACAGGTTACTCACCTGTAACAGTAGTTCTAGGAGTGGTATATGTTTATTCATCCACACTCTTTGGCATGTCCCTTTCCCCTTTAAGGATCACTGGAGGTCTTCAAGCTGGCTCCTCCCACCCACACGGGTGGTATATACCTTGGCTCTGCCCCATGACGCCAGATCTTCCTTTCCACTGGAAGATTCAGGTTGCCTCCCTCGTGCTCATGCATTTTGTAGGCCTTGGCTTTCAAAAGTTCGGTTTTACCAAAATTAAAAATCGTTCGAGTTAGTGATTGCATTTTTGACTCTTCAGTCATGGAAGAAAAATCTTCCTCCCGGATTTTGCCGGTGCCCTTACGGCCAGAAAATGTCATGTACTGATCTCGACCTCACGTGCATCTACAGCCTAGGTGTCGGCTAGGACACCTCATCCTGCAGCTTTTGCTTGGCCTTCCATCCCAACGTTCTGGACGACCACCTTGCATGTTTGAAACTGGAGAGACCGTAGAAAAGGAACCCTCCGGTGAAGTCCAAAGAGGCTAGGTGGGCAGTTTCCATGGCTGCGGGCTCCGCTGAGCAATTGGAACACATGCAGGCATTCGAGGAAGAAGCGGCTCATGCTGCCGAATCTCAGGGCTTCTTCCTTCCGCTCAACCTGGGCTCCACCTTCTCGGGCTCCTTCTGGGAGTTGTGCCAGTCTCTTCCCACCAGGGAAGAAGCACCTGCAGGCTCACACTCCTCCCGATCCCATAAGTGGGAGAAGGAAGCGAGTAAGTCTTTGTCTCGATGAAGGAGCTCTTGGGACTGAGAGAGCTCCTAGTCCCAGGAGCATGCGGTCTCAACCATGGTCGAGATTGCTTCTTCGGCCGCCGGCTTCTCGGACCTTCTGTCGGGCCAGCCAACCAAAGATGCAGTCGACAAGGTCAAAATTGTTATTGACCACATTAACCCGCTGTTGCCAACTCTGTTCACCGACTCCTTAGAGTGGACTCCGGTCCTTGTCTTCCCTGATAAGGATACCCAGCCCACTGGTGTCCTCATCGAGGATCTGGTTCGGGATCCCCGGAAGTCACCGGTCCCGCCGGTGTCTCCAGAGCAACAGAGTTGGCCTGTCTGATCCCGGTCGAGGTCTAGAGCCCCCTTGACCAAAAGGATGAGGAAGAGCCATAAGCGCTCTAAAAAGAGGCAAGGCCATCGGTCGCCCTCATCCTCCTTCGATGAGGAGAAGCTCCCGGTGGAAACTCTGTCGGCGCTATGAGGACCTCATGTGGCAACAGCTGATCTTGTCCGGGCACAAGCCTACTCTGACTCTTACCCCGGCCATTACTTGGCTTTCACCTCCTAGGCCAAAGCTGACTCCTCTGGAGCCAAAATTTTCAGTTCCCCCGCCCGCGGGTCTGGCGAGACCACCTCTTTAGCCTAAACTGGTCTCTCCATTGATTGTGGTGGAACCACCACCTAAGCAGCCTGTGGGAGGGGCTCCTTCCAAAGAAGACAGACCAGACACCGAGCTCCCCCGGTATTTATCAGTCACGGTCACCCCAGACCACCCCCGGCATGTCAAAGGTGATTTGGGTAGCAGCCACTGTATCTGGACTCGTATTCGGACATCACCGGGCTTCACTCTCATCCTAGGGATGATGAGTCATCTGTTGGCCTAGGGATGGAGAAAGGTCCTTCCTCCTTCCAAGGGATCCTTCGCCTCATCTCTGAGTCTACAGGGATGCCCCTGGAACCTATCCAGAAAAAGGCGGAGTACCCTCTTACAGACATCCTTAAAAGAGGGGATACTCCAACAGAGGCCTTTCCTTTGGCCGAGGCCATTATTGGTCCAGCACTTGAACTCTGGAAGCATCCTGCCTCTTGTCCAGCTCCATCTGCCCGCATGGCCCGCAAGTATGCGGTGCCCATGGGGTCCCTAGCGGGGTTCACAGAGCACCCTTTGGCCGAGAGCCTGGTGACCACCTCTGTGTTCAGGCATACTGGCAATTCTGCCGATACGGATCAACCTCCTGACAAAGAGTCCAAGCTCTTGGACCATTTGGCGAGGAAGGTCTATGCGGCTTCCTCCTTGGGCCTTCGTCAGGCAAGTTCAGCCGTCATCATGGCGCACTTTTCTCATGCCCTCCTCGGGTCATTGGATGAAATCCTCCCACATCTTCCCATAGACATGCAGACTACGGTCAAGCAGGTCCGAGACCAGGGCTGGGCTGTTGCAAATAGCAGCTCCAGACAGTCCTGGACATAGGGGATTCTTGCCCTCGCTTGATGGCCGCTGCAGTTGCCTCCCATCACAAGGCTTGGCTGAGGCTCTCCTCCTTCCCGGAAGGACACTCAGCACAAATTAGCTGACGTGCCCTTCCTCGGGACTGACTTGTTCAGCCCAGGAGTGGCCAGTCACCTTCAGCGCATTGAGCAGTCCAACGCCACCTTGGACGCTACTTCTGCCAAGGGTTCTTCGGGCAAGAACTAGCAGAAAAAGAAGAAGAAGCCCTTTCGGCATGCTTCCCCTGCAGCTCGGCAGCCCTCCTTCCAAGGGGGACAGCAACATCAGCAGCAGGCTCAGGCTTGTCCCCCCCTTGTCCCAAGCTCAGACCCCAACAGGCCAGTAAAGGAGGCGGAGGTTCAGGTCCTGGTGCCTCTTCCTCCTCCAAGCCTGGATGGGGTGGGGGTTGCCACCCATACTCCCATCACGATAGCTATGGGTCCTCCCATGGTAGGCCAGCTCCACCACTTCCTTTCCACCTGGTCTGCTGTCACTTTGGACAGGTGGGTTCTTGAAGTGGTTGGTCAGGGACTGCCTCTAGAATTCGAGCAGTACCCTCCCAGCCGAGCCCATGCTCCCTCAGGAGGAACGGATTTCCCCTCACACCCAGTTGGCTCTTTGAGACGACATTGCTCAGCTCCTCCTCAAGGAGGCAATAGCTCCTGTGGCAGATCCTCCAGCAGACACAGGCTTTGTCTCCAGGTACTTCCTGGTGCCCAAGCGGATGGGGGGCTGGTTCCCCTTTCTAAATTTCCATGACCTGAATCAATATCTCAGGTCTCACATCTTTTGGATGGTCACTCTGTCTCAGATCATTCCATCTTTGGAGCGAAACATGTGGTTTTGTTCACTGGATGTGCAGGACATGTTATTTCTTGTCCCAATCTGTCCGTCTCATCAGTGGTTCTTTCACTTCAGGGTCAAAAGGACCCTGTACGAGTTCCGAGCCATGCCGTTCGGCCTGTCATCAGCTCCATGGGTCTTCACCAAATGCACTGCAGTGGTGGCGGCCCATCTACGGCATCGGGGGATCAGAATTTACCCCTACCTCAACGACTGGCTTCTGGCAGGTCACACCCTACAGGAGGTGGAGAGGTCCAGGGATCTGGCCCTCCAGACCTGCTCCCAACTCGGCCTCCTAATCAACGAGGCCAAGTCAGAACTCGTGCCTTCTCGAGTGATGGACTTCATTGGGGCAGAGCTCGACTCTTGTCAAGCCAGAGCTCGGCTCCCAGTGGACAGTGCAGAGGTACTTTCCTCCTTTTCCCAATCATTTATGATTAGGCAGTTGCGCCCTGCCTGGGACTTTCTCCGCCTTCTGAGTTACGTGGTGGTGTGCACCTCGGTGGTCCATTGGGCCCGGTGGCACATGTGCCCCCTCCAGTGGGAGCTGGCCTCCTAGTGGATTCAGCGCCATGGTCATTTCGATCAGCTGATCACTGTAACCCAGAAGATGTGGGATGCTCTCCAATGGTGGACCGCCCCAGACCGGTTGCAGGAAGGGATCCCATTTGTTTGCCCCAAGCTGACAGTCATTCTCACAACCAATGCCTCTCTCATGGGCTGGGAAGCCCACATGGGGGACAAAAGGGCCCACGGGCTCTGGACCCCCGAGGAATCCCGATGCCACGTCAATCTGTTGGAGCTCAGGGCAGTCAGACGGGCACTGTCAGCTTTCACTCCTCAGCTCTGGGGTCAAGCGGTTCAAGTCCAGATGGACAACACCACGACCATGTACTACCTCAACAAACAGGGCAGCACGCACTCCCATTTGCTGCGCAAAGGAGATGCTTCACATCTGGACCCTCATAAGCTGATTGGAGGCGGATCTCCTAGTCATCCATGTGGCAGAAGCCTCGAACCATCTGGCGGATGCTCTCAGCTGCTTGGGCCAGACATCCCAAGAGTGGTCTCTCCGTTCAGAGGTAGCTTACAGCCTGTTCTCCCACTGGGGCCAACTGATGGTGGATTTGTTTGCCTCCAGGGAAAACACCAAGCTGAGGCTGTTGCATGCCCGCCCCCCTCAGCAGGGCTCGCTGCAGGGGATGCCTTCTCGAGGCCATGGACCCCAGGCCTCTTCTATGCCTTCCCTCCATTTCCCTTGATCCTCAAGGTGAGGAGGGACAAGGTGAAGGTGATCCTGGTAGCCCCAGATTGACTGCGCCAGTTCTGGTATCTAGATCTCCTCAGCCTCAGCTGCAGGCTCCCGGAGTGGCTTTGCACACGCCCGGACCTGATCTCTCTCAATCAGGGAAAGGTATTCCATCTGGACCTTCAATCCCTGCACCTCATAGCCTAGTACCTGAGCGGCTAGAGTTCCAGGCTTTGGGTCTTTCCGAAAATGTCTACACCATGGTGGAGGCATCCAGAAAGACCAAGAAATGTTATGCCTTCAAATGGAAAAGGTTTTCCATTTGGTGTCAGGGCAAGGGCCTGGACCCTTTGTTCTGTCCAGTGGCTAACATTCTCTACTACCTTTGGTCTCTCTACAAAGGGGGTCTACGGTCATTGACCCTTAGGGTGCACCTGGCAGCCATCTCTGCTTACCGGGCGTGGGCCGATCAGCCGATGTTAGCACAGGAGACAGTGGTTGGGTGCTTTTTCAAAGGCTTGGATCACATATCCCCTCTGGTGCGTGAACCTCCACCTCCATGGGATCTACTGCTGGTACTGGCAAACCTCATGGGTAAGCCATTTGAACCCATGCACAAGTGTGAGCTGTCACACTTGTCATGGAAGACGGCCTTCCTGGTGGCTATCATGTCAGCCAGAAGGACAGGGGAGCTCCAGGAGTTTTCGGAGGACTCCCCTTATCTGGTCTTCCACAGGGACAAGGCTGTCTTGTGCCCCCACACGAAATTCCTTCCAAAGGTGGTGTCAGAGTTTCACCGTAACCAGGTGTTAACCCTGCCAGTATACTACCCAACTTACACCTCAGAGGCCGAGTACAGGCTCCATACTTTGGATCTGAGACATGCTCTCTCCTATTATAAGGAAAGGATGGTGGAAATTCAGGGAGAGGTTCACCAGCTGTTTGTCACCTACGCTGAAGCCATTTCTGGCAGACCTGCAGCGAAGCAGACCATTGCAAGATGGATTACATCATGCATAGGTCTGTGTTATGAGTTGGCAGGCAAAGAGCCTCCCACAATCCTAGAAAAAAGAATTATACAAAAGAATAAATAAATAAGTAAACTAAAGAGAGAGAGGAGAGTAAGTATACAAAACAACAGTTAAGGGGCCACAAATAAGACATGATGGGAGTGGTGCAGTGTAGTGGCTGTGGAGTTGCAGTCTTCCGGGAGACGTTCTGGAGGATGCAGTGTTGTCCCATCTGCAGGCATCTCACTGGGCTGAGGGGGGAGGTTGCTCATCTCCAGGGTGAGTTGGCCAAGATTCGTGGGACCTCCTTTCCCACCCAGGTACCACCAGGGCCACCACCACTGCCTCAGAGGTTGCCAAGAAAGAGGAGCCATTGGACCACAGTGGGCTCAGGGAGGGTGAGGGAGGTGGAACAGAGATGCATCCCTCCAGTTGTACCTCTCCACAATTCATATGCCATTCTGAGAGTGTGTGGTTCCTCTATGGAGGCATACACAGTGGAGACCAAGGAGGATGCTTGGAACCTCCACAAAGGAGACCCACAGGAGGGTGGCATGGGACCACGGGAAGGAACAACTCCTGGTGGGGACTCCATTGTTAGAAGAGTAGAACTGGGGGAAGGAGGGGAGATGGAGATAAGGTGCCTGCCTGGCACCATGACTTGGAGGGACAGGGAGCGAATCCTCAGGATCGAGGGAGAAAGTTGCACGGGGGAGGGAGCTGGATGTTACTGTCCACCTAAGGACAAATGACCTGGCTGGGAAAGGGATCAGAGCAGTGCAAGAGGAGTTTGTGGAGTTGGGGAGGGGACTTAGACAATTAGCACACACAGTAACCTTCTTGGAGGTGCTGCCTGTCTATGGTATGGGTGAGGCTAGGGTGTTCTGCACCATGGGATTCAATCAGTGGTTGAAAAACTGGTGCAGAGCTCAGGTTTTTGGTTTCACTGGGGACTGGGTGTCCACCTGGAGGGATGCAGGCCAATACTGGCATGATGGTCTGCATCTGTCCAGAAGGGAAACCAGGATACTAGATGATATGTTTAAATGCTTCATTGGCAAGCATTTAAACTAGCCAAGGGGGGAGGCAGTGAAAAGGAGAAGGGAAATCCTAGCCCCCCCAAAGTCAGGGTAGTTAGTGAGGTAAACACCAAGATAGAGAAGTTGATAAAAGAGAATGGCAGGGGTAAATGGAGAAAAAGACAAAGGCAGTAAGGCAGGGATGGGGCAAAAAGGGGTAAGGACATCAAAAAATGGAGGGTAATGAGTACCATTGCCCATAGTCTAGATAACAAGCTCCCTGAACTGGTGGCCTTGATGGAAGAGGATGCCTGACATCATGGCAGTCACAGAAACATGGTACACAGAGAACCATGACTGGGATGTCAACATACCAGGGTACACAATCTGCAGGAGGACGAGGAGGGTAGAAGAGGAGGAGGAATAGCCTCTATGTAAGGAAGGATCAAAGCAATGGAACTAAAGGGTAAACTGGGAGGAGAAGGCACTGTGGGTCACCCTGGAGACTGGAAATGGCACCACAATCCGCTTAGGGGTTGTATACAGACCCCTGTCTCAGGGAGGAAATGGACAAGGAAATGATAGAAGGCATCCTTAGGGTGGCAGAGAAAGGGGAGATATTGCTGATGGGGGACCTGAATATGCCATATGTTAACTGGAGCACCTTTGCTGCAGCCACATCCAAGAGCAGGGCCATTCTTGATACCCTACAGGGGGCATGGCTCAGACAGCTAGTGTTGGAACCCACTCGGGAGGGAGCAATCGTAGACCTGGTACTCTCAAATGGGGATGGAGAGAGGATCTCACATCTAGAAGTGGGTAGCCATCTGGGAACAAGTGACCACCAAACAGTGTGGCTCACGATAAACTCAGCTGTAGAGTTAAGCCACTGGACTTCAGGAGGGCTGATTTTGTCAAAATGGGAGAGTGCCTCAGAAAAGCACTAGCAAACTGTCAAGAAAGAGGGGAAGAGCAACAATGGGAAAACATCAAAACTGCCATCACAGAGGCAACAAGCCTTTGTGTGAAGCAAATAAACAGATCAAAATGAAAGAAAAAAACACTATGGTTCTTAAAAGAGGTGGCAGAGAAGGTTAGGGAGAAAAAGACAGCATTCAGGAAGTATGAGGAACACACAGAAGATGAGGACAGAGAACTGTACCAGTTAAAGCAGAAGTAAGCGGGAAGGCAGTCAGAATAGCAAAGGCCCAAACCGAGGAAAAGATAGCCAACTCAGTTAAAAGAGGATAAAACCTTTTATAGGTACATTAGGGAGTGAAGAAAGACAAAGGGAGGGATACTGAGGCTGAATAAAGGAGGGTGGGTGGGCAGAGAGGGACAGTGAAAAAGCAGGGATACTGGATGAATACTTCTGCTCAGTATTTACAAAGGAAGAGGAGGGAGGTACCTAATCCAGTCAATAGAAGCACTCTGGATAGGGAGGTCGATATCAGTCCTTTCACAGAAGAAAGGGTTCTGAAAGAACTCCTAAAACTGAAGGTGGACTAGCAATGGGGCCTGATGGGATTCACCTCACAATTCTAAAAGGACTAAGGGAAGAACTAGTAACACCATTGACTACCCTTTTTAACAAATCATGGGAGGATGGTGTGGTACCTGAAGACTGGAGGAGGGTGGATGTGATTCCCCTTCACAAAGGTGGGAGCAAGACAGAGGCAGAAAACTACAGACCTGTTAGTTTGACCTCAGAGGTAGGGAAAATGATGGAATCACTTCCGAAGGAAAGAATTGTTGAGTACCTAGATGCCAGTGGGGCACAGGACCCAAGGCAGCATGGATTCACAGCGGGAAGGTCATGTCAGACAAATCTAATTAATTTCTTTGACTAGGTGATCAAAGTAGTAGACCAGGGACAGGCTGTGGACATAGCCTACCTAGACTTTAGCAAGGCATTTGACACAGTCCCGCACAAAAGATTAATAAACAAATTAGCCAGCCTGGGAGGGGGTCCCAGGGTGGTAGCCTTGCTATAACATTGGCTGGACAACAGGACACAGAGGGTAATAGTAAACAGAGTCCACAGTGAAGAAAGGGGGGTTACTAGTGGGGTACCACAGGGTTCAGTACTGGGTCCGGTCCTTTTAATGTCTTTGTAAGTGACATTGCAGAGGACTGGAAGGAAAAGTATGTCTCTTTGCAGATGACACAAAGATCTGCAACAGGATTGATACACAAGGTGGGGTGGAAAGGATAAAAAGGGACTTGGCAAGGTTGGAGGAATGGTCAAATGTATGGCAGCTTAGATTCAATGCAAAGAAGTGCAAAGTAATGCACCTGGGAAACAAAACCCCAGGGGAAGAGTACACAATGGGGGGTGAGATACTGACAACAACAAAAATGGAAAGGGACCTTAAGGTAGTTATATCAAATGACCCAAAGGTGGGCAAGCAATGTGAGAAGGCAGTAAGAAGGGCTGGGGGGATACTGGGATGCATAAGGAGAGGCATCACCAGTAGAAAATAGAAAGTTGTTATTCCTCTGTACAGACAGTTGGTGAGACCCCATCTGGAGTAC
This sequence comes from Neoceratodus forsteri, assembly GCA_016271365.2. NCBI lineage: Eukaryota > Metazoa > Chordata > Ceratodontiformes > Ceratodontidae > Neoceratodus > Neoceratodus forsteri. The sequence goes on from CM057451.1 coordinate 23,430,974, forward strand.
TGCATGCAGTTCTGGAGACCCTATCTCCACAAAGACATAGACAGGATGGAGGCTGTCCAGAGGAGGGCAACTAAAATGGTGCAAGGTCTGCACAAGAAGACATACAAAGAGAGACTAAAGGAGCGTAATATGTATACCCTCGAGGAAAGGAGGGAGAGGGAGACATGATAGAAACTTTCAAGTACCTCAAGGGAATCAACAAAGTCCAAGAGGGTAGCATATTTCAGAAAAAGAGATGTGCAAGAACAAGGGGTGCACAATTTAAAGATAGAGGGGGGATGGCTCATAGGTAAAATGAGGAAGTATTTTTTCACAGAGAGGGTTGTGGTTGCATGGAATAGCCTTTCTGAGGAGGTCATGGAGTCAAAAACAGTGGAGGAATTCAAGAATGCATGGGACAGACATAAGGCAATTCTAGTGGGGGGTAGGGGGAAGTAGGCTGTTGGTTAACTAGGATCCGCAGCTTATCCATTAGATAGGGAAATGGGCAAACTAGGTGGGCCAAGCGGTCCTTATCTACCATCAAATTCTATGTTTATATGCAGCATTCCTGGTGCCACTTTTGCCCCTACACCCTACAGTACTCTCTATGTAGCTGGTATTCATAACCAGTGTAGGGTCTGGGTAGTTCTCTCTGCCTCCCCCTTCTGTAAAGCCTGTAGGAGGTAGAGGCCTTTTCTTTCTCAGTCAGACATTTATATGAGGATTTGTGCTCATCCACTCTTTCTGTGTATGCCTCAATTTTTTCACCAAATAATGAGCTTCCCCCAAATGATGGCTTTTGCCTGGGTGTCAGGCAAGGCAAGGCAAATTTTATTTTTAGGCGCCCAATCCTGGAGGCTCTGGGTGCCATACATAAAAAAGGTACAAGTAAACAAGAAGATGAAATCAGACACAGTAATAAATAAACACAACAATGCCACTGCCCTTCTGGAATTCTCCCACCACATTCACTCAGCACTTGACAAAGGTCATCTCGCAGGGGCAGTCTTTATAGACCTGTCCAAGGCCTTCGACACGGTGTGCCACCCCCTGCTACTAAACTCCCTTAGCATACTGGGTCTCGCAGCCGGCCCCCTGAAGTGGTTCACAAGCTACCTACACAACAGGTCCCAAAGAGTCAAGCTAAATGGGACCCTCTCCCCCTACCTTCCTGTACACTCGGGGGTCCCCCAAGGCTCCATCCTTGGCCCGACCCTTTTCAGCCTATTCCTGAACACCCTCTCCAGCTCCTGTTCCAGTAAAATTTTACTCTATGCTGATGATGCTGTTATCCTTGCATCACACCCTGACCCACTCCCACTCCAAGTCATGCTGCAAAGCGCCTTCCTCCAAACCGAAAAGTGGTTCAATAATCACCGCTTAGTCCTGAACCTAAAGAAAACTAAGTCCATGCTATTCTCTCATCGGCAAAACAATGCCAGGGACTTTCCCCTCCACATCACCACCAGCATGCCCCTCCCTCTGGAGCAGGTCTCGTCCTACAAGTACCTGGGCATCACCTTTGACACCGGCCTTACTTTCCACGCCCACCTTAAAGCTTTGGCATCTGCAATGAACTCCAGGATCGGTCTTCTCTACCGCCACAAAGACTGTCTCCCCGAACCCGCCTTAAAACTTGCCATCACCTCATCGGTAGTATCACTGGCTGACTACGGACTCCCGGTTTACGCAGCTGCTGATGCCTCTGCCTTATCCAAAGTCCAGACCTCCATCAACAAAGCCTGTAGGCTCCTTACCGGTGCCCACAGCAGAACCCACACCTGTCTGCTATACTCCGCCACAAAAATACTCACTCTTGAGGAAAGACTGAAATATCAAACCTGCCTACTGGCCAAAAAATCCATGTCAGGTCTCTGCCCTCCTGGGGTCTCTGGACCTCTGCAGCGGGCTGCTAGATCCCTGCCAACCCGGTACGCCGCCGCAGCCACCTTCAACGTTCCCAGAGCAAGGACCTCCCGCTGCCAAAGATCTTTCCATCACCTAGCCCGTCCCTGGTTTAACTCCTTCCTGAAACCATCTCCAAGATCCCAGGCATTGGCCATTTCAAAATTGCCCTCCGCCAGCATAATTGTTGACAACCGATGCTGTAAATGCTTGTAGCTGCCCTCTCTAACCTTTTCAAGCACCTGCGTCCAGTCGTCCTCTTTTAACTCTACATATTAGTTGTGACATGTTGTTAATTGAATAACGTATCTCCTGTTGTTTTTACCAATGTTAGCACCTTACGCGAGTTTGCTCCAGTACAGCTTCGCTGTCTGCACTCTCAAATGTATATTTTATGTATCTAACCTGTCTGTCATCCCAGTCCTAACACCACTCTATTTGTCGTCTCCCCCACCTTTCTTGACGAGGTACCTTTGTAAACGAGTCTTTGACTCAAAGGTTGTAAAACTGATCTTACAATAAAATAAAAAAAAAATAAAATAAAAACAGGCCACAGCAGAGTAAAACAAAATAGCCTACAACTGAAAAAAAAAGTTTCTAAACAGGGCTATCTCCAAACTTAATTTCTAAAAGAAAGTATCTAAAAGACAGTGTCTGGGAAAGCCTGATTGAACAGAAAGACCTTGAGGCGGGTTTTGAATACCTCATCTGATGGGGTCTCCCTTATAGCTGGTGGAAGCGAGTTGCACAGGACTGGGCCGGCGACACTAAAAACTCTGTTGCTGGCAGTTTTTAACCTCAACCTGGGAACCGCAAGGAGGCCCTCAGAGGAGGAATGGAGGGAGTGGACCAAAGCAGCAGGTGTTAGAAGGTTTGACAGGGAGCCAGGGCCCAGCCAATGTAGGGCCTTAAAGGTGAGCAAGCCCTCCTTAGAGAGGATCCTCCACCTGACTGGCAGCCAGTGCAGTTCCCGCAGCACCGGGGTGACATGGCAGTACTTAGCCTGCCCCATCAACAACCTGGCAGCTGCGTTCTGCACTAGCTGAAGCCAGCAGAGGGTACCTCTCAAGACCCCGAGGTGGAGCACATTACAGTAATCAAGCCTTGATGTTATGAAGGCATGCACTAAGGTGGGGAGGTACATGGGTGGAACTAGGGGTTTGATTCTGGTGATATCCCTCAGATGGTAAAAACTGGTGTGGACAAATGGACGATACCTGGGATTCCAGTGTCAGTCCGCTGTCAAGGATAATGCCAAGACTGCACACCCCAGAGGAGGCCATCAATGGCAAAGATCCCAGGAATAGTCATGTAGCTGCACCAGAGGCCATCCTATCACACCTTCTGTTTGACTCCACCACCAGTACCTCCATTTTATTGGGGTTCAGTCTCAACCAGCTGGAGGCCATCCAGTCAATGATCTCAGCAAGGCAATTATTTAGCACTTCTACTGTGTTGGAAGTCCCTGGGGCAAAGGAAAGATACAGCTGAGTATCATCAGCATAGCAATGAAAATCCAAACTGTACTTCCTAATGAGCTCACCTAGAGGCAGCATATGCATGGTAAACAACATTGGTGACAAGACCAAACCCTGAGGTACTCCACAAAACAGGAGGCTAGGGGAGGGGGAAAATTCCCCATCACTACCCGTTGCCTCCTGTTCATGAGATAGGACTCAAACCAGACAATGACATTGCCGGCAAGTCCACAATATTCCCTCAGGTGGTCAAGCAACACACAATGGTCCGCTGTGTCAAAGGCTGAGGAGAGACTGAGGAGAATGGGAATTGTCCCCTCCCTTCCCCTTGGTCTCGCGCCCTGAGGAGGTCATTATGCACCCAAACTAATGCAGTTTCTGAGCTATGCCTCGCACAAAACCCAGACTGGAGAGGCTCAAATAGACCATACGCCACAAGGTGTTCCTCAAACTACTGCACCACAGTCTTCTCAACAAACTTTCCTAAAAATGGGAGGTTGGAGATAGGATGGTAATTTGCCTTGACGTCAGGGTCTAATGATGGTTTCTTCAGAAGGGGTCTCACCAGTGCCTCCTTCAAGGCATCTGGGAAAATCCCCTCTGACAAAGGACACTGGACAATCAAGCTAACACTGGGCCAATGGAGTCGACACGTCCCATCAAGAAATGTGTCGGCACCGGGTCCAGTTCGCAATATGTGTGCTTCAACTTGGAAGCAACCTCAATGACCTCGGCCACCTCTACCAGTTTAAATTCTCCCCAACTAGATGGAATGCCCCCCAGACACCCAAGGCAACCACTGTTGACCACATTTTGGCTCACTGGTGGAATTCCCTGCCCGATAGTGGACACCTTGTCTGAGAAAAATTGAACAAACTCTTTGCATAATGCATCAGAAAAGGCTTTTTTCAGCTTCAGACAGACAGGATGTAAAAGCCTGTCTACAGTCAGAAAGAGCACAGTTAGTCGATTCTTCCTGGCAGCAATCTCCTGGGACAGGATCTCTGCCTTCTTATGGTTGATTGCCCCCTAGTACTCACCAATGTGGGTATGCAGGGCCAGTTTGTCAGCCTCCAGCCAGCCTTCCGCCAGCAGCGCTCTAACTTCCGACCCATAATCTTCACCACCTTGAGCTCTCCGTCGAACCAAGGGGACCTCAAGTGAGAGTATTTGAGTCATACACAGACCGGTGGGAGGGAGCTGAGCATGTTGGACATCACCTTGTTATAGGCAGCAACCGCCTCACCTGTACCCTCTACACATGCACAACCCACATTAGATAGGTTGACTACTGCCAGAAAACCTTCCAGGGTCAATTCCCTCAAAGGGCAGTAGCTTACAATGTCTGCAGGGGGAGGGTTCGTGGGGGCCGAATGAGAACTCCACTGTGCAATGATCAGACCACATGACCCGATCAGTCTTGAGGTTGTTAATCTCAAGCCTCAATGAAAAAAACAGGTCCAACATGTGGCCACCTTGGTGAGTTGCAGAAGAAATCTCTTGTGACAGGCCTAGAGATTACATCATCTGGAGGAGGTTGTAACCTAGCCTGGAAGATTCGTCGTCGGCCCAAACATTGAAGTCCCCCAGAACTAAACATCTGGGGACTAAGGGCTTGGTAAAGAGTGTAGTCCTTAGGCAGGCAAACCTTCTCAAGGACACGGAATGTATCAGGATTCTTGAGGCTGAGTCATTAGTATTTACAGCAATGTGGAATTAGTATTTTGTGGCATCTAGGGATGATTCTGTAGTTGCCGCCAGATCCTGTGCCATCTCAACATCCACCTTCTCGCTCAGTACCAGCACAGCATTCCAAAGGACATTCTGATACTGAGCTGTATGGGACAGATAAGCAGCCTACCTTAGTTGCAATGAAGCTGTAGTATAAACTGTTTTGACCATAGTGTCCAGTTTTCTGGAGTCCTTCTCAGGAGGCTGGGTAGAGAGGATCACCTTAACTTTCTCACACGTTGCAACCTGTACCACCCATTTATGATCAGGGTGGGCATACAGCTACTCTTCCCCCTGCTTATCCACCTCATACTGTTTTTCTTTGTTATCAGTGACAGCTACTGAATTTGGTAATGACAAGATTTTGGAGGTGGCCTTCTTGACAAACTTATATATTGGGAACAATAACTTCCTTCAGGGAGTTAGAATCAACATATTAATGAATTCTGTTTCCTCCTCATCCTGCTCTGTTTCCTCAGAGGGAATCTCAGAGGGGTTGTTAGGGTGTCCACCATGTGCCTCATGAATGAGGAGTGAGAGAAATGGTTCTCATTAACCCCAGAGAGATGAATGAAAAGTACAGTTATGTAAGAACTTACTGTAACAGTAGATGTTCAAGAGGAGCTCTTGCAGTAGGCAACACTGTTAGAACTTAGCCACCAGGCACTAGGACCACACAGAAAAATTCTAGCTAACAGCCTACAGCAGGGGATCACCCAAGTTGGCACGCTGAATTCTCCCCTATGGTATAAATGGGGCGGTCCCCCAGCCACACCTAAGTTCCCTTGCCAGAGACCTATAAAATGGTGTGACAGGAGAAAGAGGGGGCTCCCAGAGCCATAGAAATGGCCAAAAAGAGAGCAGGGATATCAGGGTTTTAAATAATTGATTAGCAGTTTTTTTTCCTGGGACGATACTAACTGTACAGAAAGTATTTATATAGGTTTTCTAGAAGTGTTATGTTTGTTAAACACAATGAGGCAAGTGCTATGCATTTTTACAATGTTTTAGCACTTTTATGAGCAAAACGCTAATCAATTTTTAGAGTTAAATAAAACCCTGGGTATGGAGGGAAAAACATGCCTACTGCAAGACCTCCTCTCAAAGATTTACTGTTAAAGTAAGTTCTTACATAACTGTACTATATTACTTCAAGGGGGCTCTTGCAGTAGGCAACACCGTTAGAACTGAGTCCCAAGCCATGCCAATAGGATGAGACAAGTCTCGGGAGGAAGAGAAAGGTCTGCTGCAAATGAGAAAAAACAGGAGGCCTTAAGGGACAGTAACTTCAAGGCCAGCTCTGCCTCCAGAGGGAATACTCAGTCAGAACGAAGCAGCATTAGGTGCACAATATTGTTTGAGATTGGTATATATCCAGAACCACTACATTGGTTCAAATCATATTTATCTAACAGGAAAAAATGTGTTGTGAATGGCACCAGTGTGACTCAAATGAAATAGGTAATCCGAGGTGTGCCACAGGTTCCATCCTGGGTCCCTTGCTTTTTAATATTTATGTTAATGGATTAGAAAAGAAAATTAAAAATATCGGGGTGCAGCTGTACGTGGATGACACTGTCTTAGTGGCATCCGCATGCAGCCATTCCTCACTGGAACAAAAACTTCAGGAAGACCTAAACAGTCTGGAGGTCTGATTTAAAATGTCAGGCCTGTTGCTGAATAAGAAAAAAACACAGTTGTTTACATTTTCAATCCGGCACTAAAAAAACTCAACATAACATACAGGATTTAAAATATAGCGATGGACTTGGGGTGGAAAACATTAAAAAAACTACAAATACCTGGGGGTACCTGTAGATAATAAATTGAATTTTAAAGAACACATAAATCAAACTGTCCAAAAAACTAACCAAAAACTGGGGGCCCTTTGGAGGGTAGCTAATTGTTTAACAACAGAAACTAGGATGAAAATTGTAAAACAACTGATATTACCTGTGATGGAATATGATCTAATTATATATAGGAATGCTAACAAAACTGAACTAAATAAACTCAATCAACTTTATTACAGATTGGCAAGATTTATAACAAAGAGTTAAAGAGCTAGTAGAACCAAAAATGACAGACAGGAACATTACACACATTTTTAGAAGTAGTCAGTTGTAACTTTTTATTTCTGAAGTATTTTTCCTTTTTCCTTTGCTCATTAGAAAGATTTCTATGTGATAATTTTGTGCTGGATGTGTGGAATAGGTCTCAGCCTGGCAGCTAACATATTTATCTCTGTTCCCCCAACTACATCACCAGCATTATGATCTCACTGATAGTGACATCACAGGTGACTGAACTGACAGCTACTGAGTGGCTGTTCCTAAGCAACAGTGATGTCACTGTCAGTGACTTCACAATGCTGATGATGTAACAGGGCAACAGAGCTAGATATGTCAGCTGCCAGACAGAGTGCTTTTTCCACACCACACACCTACTGACATCAAGTAAACAATCTTCTAATTAACCAAAGGAAAAATAAAATATACCTCAGATATAGAAGGTAATAATGGTTAATTGCTTTTAAAAACTAATATTAGTTTTAGGCAGTACACTAGCTCTTTAACACGGGATACATCACTGTAATCTGTTTAACTATATAGACTGGCTACATCCTAAGGAAAAAAGAAGTTATATTTGGTTAAATTGGTGTCATAAACTAATCTACCCTCAGAAAAATTTGCAGTTCAATTATGCTAAAAATAATAGCCACATGGAAGATAAGGGACAGAATTTGAGATTCAACAATTTGAATATTCCAACAAGTAGAACACATAATAGATATGGAGATGCCATGCTATAGAAATGCACTGCAGAAGCACCTGTACCATACCTGCGTTTGTTTTATAAAATAATACTCAAATGTGATATTGATTTGTATGAAATTGAAGTTTTATGTAAAATGTATGTATATGTTTTTATGTTTTATACGTTTTGTACAGAAAATTGTTGTAAATAGTGTTTCATCCTAACAATTCACTTAACCTGTATAAAAATAAATGTTATGCATTTAATTCATTTCACAATACTACCCGTGGCAGGCAAAGTCCTGAGAAAAGCCACAGAATGGGGTCAGCCACCCAAGGGGACGCCCCGGCCAACCCCAAAAGGGGGGAGGGCAAGAAGATAGCTGACAGACGGGGTGGGAAATGTGACCCCCTTCGACTAACTGCATAAAATGTCGAAGCCCCCTGTCTACAAGGGAGCAACACGAATAAAGCACAAACAGCTGGATGGCTGGATAAACCATAACGCCTACATCCTGTGAAGAAGGCTGACAGCAGACAGCACACAATCAGGAGGAGGAAGGAACCCCACCTGATAGCATGAAGTGGGACCATGCACTTCAGGATGCTGAACCCAATCTACAGAAGGAAACTCCCCTGATAGTATAAGGAGAAATGAGGAGAGGCAATCCCTCTCCCTATGCAAGAGGGTTCTCTAAGCACTACAGTCCCAAGGGATTCAGGTAGCCTTCTGTATCGGGATACAGTCCCAATAGTTGGCGCATGCGCAGTAGGGTCCTGAACTAGCCCGCTGCATACTAATATAATTCCTTTGTTTCCCTTCCTTTATAGGCCCTGCAGCACCCCTCTCCATTCACTACTCTGCCCAGCAGCGGAGCCTGAACTCGGGGATTGCCAGAGCCTGTAAGAGGTAAAGTGTCCTGCACTACAGCCTGACTGTTGTGTGGCACTTCCCACCCGCTCCAACCAGGGTTGGCACTTCATTTATTGCTGCTGGCAGGTCACGTGTCACATCACATGACCTACCCTTCTTTTTACTAAAGTGTCCACTTTCCCATTTGCAGCTTATAGACACCAACCACAAGAGGTTGCTGCACTCTCCACTCTAGCTAGCAGCTCTTTCAACTCTCCACCCCTTCCTAGCAACTGTTTGCAAACCCTACCCACTAGATGTCCCTGCAGTTCCCTTTGAATCCATTCTGCTATCTATTTTCCTCACTCCTCCCATCAGCCTACCACTAAGCATCTGGCAGCCTCAAACCTGGTACCCTTTCTTCCAAAGTCTACTGCCTAACCACTAAGCCAACGAACCAGACCAACAGCTTCCTCTACTTTTAAACTCTTAACCCTTCCTCCCTCCTTCTCTGAATTAAAAAACTTTCTACACTCTGTCCCTTAGCTGTACTCAAACCCAGTACCCTTGCCATCAGAGTCAACAGCTCTACCTCTTAACCACTGTCTAGCTATTTTATTCCTACTTTCTAGGACTTTTAGTCTTTTACCCCCCCCCACAACCTGCCAAAATATAAAGTTTTAACACTTCTGTCTTGCTGCCTTTGAACCCTGCACCCTCACTGTTTTAGTCAGCAGTTCCACCACTCAGCTAGCACACCTGTCTATTATTTGTGCTGGATTTCAAACTCTAAAAAACCCTCTAACACTGCTAAATTGTTGTCTGATTGTTTCTGCAGACCTTGAGCCCAGCTCCCTGCTGCTACAGCCACTGTCTGGGGTCCTTCCTGCTATCCTGGGCAAGTCTTGAACCTAATGCCTTGTGCACCTCAGGTACCAGCTCTACCACTGTACCAAAGTAGCAACTACACTTAGAAGTGACCTCTCACTACTATCTCCCCTCTATCATCCTAGTTCCCCCATCTTTCTTCACTTCAGCTCTCTCACCATTACCAATTATGCATGTGCACCTCCTGCCCACCTGCCTCTCTCTTCTCCTCCTCCTCCTCCTCCTTTTGCCTTCCACCAACCCTATTGTCCCTGTTAACCCTCAGCCTCGCTACTCTAGTGCTCCTACCTACCCTCCTGCCCTTCCCTCCTCCTATACCACTGCTCCTCCCCCTCCCTCCTCCTCCACACACCCCATATGCTCCTCTCCACCTCACCCCCCATCCAGACATTACCTTTCCTCCCCCCCGCTCCCTTGGGCATCTGATCACTCAAGCCTTCTCTGCCTGTGCTGCCCTACCCACCCCCTGTGCTACAAAACCCCCTTTCTCTTCCTCTCGCTCCCGGCGTAAACTCTCCTTCTGCCACCCTCTGACCAGAGCAGTTCTCCTCCTTCTGCTCCTGATGGGAAACATACATCCCAACCCAGGCCCTGCCCCCTCCCACCCACCTACTTGGCCCACTGGTCTCCAAATAGCCTCCATGAATATATGCAGCCTGCTGAAATAATTTGATGCCCTACAGTGCTGGGCCATGGCTCATCAACCAGACATCATAGCCCTGGTTGAAACCTGGCTGTCCAAATCCACCCTGACTCATTTGTCTCCCTCCCAGGCTATAACTTATACTGGGAGGACCGAGTAAGGCAAACGAGGGGAGGCTGTGCATCTCACACTAGGGACACAATATTTGGACACGTGCTCCCACCCCTGCCCTTGTAAATGGGGCCCAGGCTCTTACCTCAAACCACCCCGACCCTCTAGGGGCCTCTCTATCTCACCACTGCCTACGTTCCCCTAAAGAACCAGCACCCGGCCCTGGTATCTTTAACTGACTATCTGGCCTCCCTCCACCATAAAGTAGAACAAATCCTAGTTGGGGACCTTAATGTAAATTGGCTCAGCACCTCCTCTTCCATGATCAGAGACTCATTTGCCATACAAGACCTGACGCCATCTGTCACCCAGCCCACTAGAATAAACCTAAGAGAGGAACCAGCACCCTTCTGGATGTAATTATCACCAACCGACCCCAAAAATCCAAAACATCCAGGTCCTACCAGATTCCCTAAGTGACCACTCCCTATCCTATTTCATTGGGCAGTCCCAATCCCAACCCAAAGCCCAGACCACCTCATGAGCGCCTCCGCCTGGTGGGCTACAAAAACTTTAAACTATTCTTCACCCAGATAAACTGGTCCCCATTCATCGATGCAAGCAACGACATTGACACTGCCCTCTCTTCTCTCACACACCTTCAACATGGCCTGTGATCTCTTTGCACCCTTCACCAAATCCGATCCAAAAGCAGAATGCACCCTGGGTTAGCCCTGCCCTTCTACAATTACTAAGAAATCGGGATAACCTCTGGCACCTTGCCACTGAAACGGGTCGGCTGTCTGATAGGCAGGCTTACAATGCAGCCCGGAATAAGTGCTCTTGGGCCATCCGGAAAGCCAAGGCCGACCATTACCAGGCCACCCTTACCTCCTCCTGGGGTTCGGCCCGGACTTTCTGGGATAATATTAAACAACTAAATGGAAAATCACGCTCCCCTGCCCCATCCCAGCTCACTAGCAATGGCACTACCTCCACCGAGCCTGCCACCATAGCTAACTGGCTCAACACCGCTTTCACTGACCTTAGCTCAGTCCTCCCTAGTAATTTCTTTGACCCTCCCCCCAACCAACCTCCCCCTGTCCTCCAGCACCCCAGCTTCCACCTGTGCAAGATTTCTGCCCGGGAAGCCAGACCCATCCTATTCAAAGCTTTGAATAGCAACAGTCCCGGCAGTGACTCACTGGACCCCAGTATCCTCAGACTGGTGCTGGATGAAGTCCTTGCCCCACTCACCAGCCTAATTAACCGATCGTTCTGCCTGGGACTATTTCCCACGGCTTGGAAAACAGCCATAATCATGCCCATTCATAAAGGGGGCGACAGGTCGTCGGCCAACAACTACCGGCCAATCTCCATCCTCCCCCAAAGCCCTGGAGAAAGTGGTGGCCATTCAAATCACTGAATATCTGGCTAAGCATAACATCTTATGCCCAGAGCAACATGACTTCCGTGCTGGTCACAGTACCAGCACTGCACTAATTGAATTCTCCAACTTCCTACACTCCTTCCTGGATACCAGCTCCCTAGCTGGTGCAGTGTTCATCGACCTCTGAAAGGCTTTTGACACCGTCTCCCACCCTCTTCTGCTAAATGCTCTCTGCCACACTGGTCTCTCAGCTGGTCCCCTAGCATGGTGCATGAGCTATCTAGCCGCTCGATCACAGTGTGTTAAAATCAATGGGATACTCTCTGATACCCGTCCCATTCACTCTGGGGTCACCCAAGGCTCCATCCTGGGCCCCCTTTTCTTCTCACTCTATCTGAATGCCCTGCCCAGTGCATGCCCTGGCAAAATTCTCCTGTATGCAGATGACGCTGTCCTTTTTGCCACCCACACGCAATCCCTGTCTCCTTCAGGACACCCTACAGCAGTCTTTCAATAATGCTGAAGCCTGGTTTAAGGAGCGCAGACTCGTCATCAATCTTAAAAAAACCAAAGCTGTGCTCTTTTCCCACCCCCAAAACAAAGCTAGCAACTACCCACTCTATATCCTTCCTAGTACCAAACAGCCACTGGAACAAGTCTGCTCCTACAAATACTTTGGGGTTACCTTTGACTCAGCCCTCACATTTCACAACCACATTGATGCCCTAACATCCGCCACTAACACATGGCTTGGCATCCTCTTCTGCCATAGAACCTGCCTTTCCCCAAATGCGCTCCGGCTCACTGTTACGTCTTCCGTATTGTCCCTTGTAGACTATGGTCTACCAGTCTATGGTGCTGCCGACACGACTGCACTCAAAAAAATTCACTTAACCCTGAATAAAGCCTGCAGATTGATTACTGGTGCCCTAGGCTCACACACACCCTGTCAGCTGTATGACGAGGCTAAACTCTACCCTGGATGAACGGCTCCAATATCAAACCTGCCTCCTCACAAAAATCCCTACGGGCTCTCCCTCCCTGGGGTGACGGCATCCATCCACCAGATCCCACCCACTGTTGCAACACGGTCATCCAACAAGACCACTCTAATGGTCCCCAGATCAAGAACCAGCCATGGCCAGAGGTCCTTCTGCTACAGAGCCCCATCCCGGTTTAACTCTCTCCCTGCCCCCATCACCAATGCCACCACCATCTCCAAGTTCAAAACCACCCTTCAAAACCAACTCTTCAACACTCGTAGCTGCTCCTGTCTCTGAAGGCAGCCTCCACTTTGACTTCTCATGACAATGCCCACTGGGCGGCTCTCCACCTAGCCCTCCCCTCACCTCTTCCTGGTACAACGTACCTATGTCTAACCTGGCCAGTGCCAGCTGTTTCATTGTATGCCTATTAGACTGCTCAATTTTTGATACCAACTTGTGTAACACCTGTTCTCAATTACTTGTACCCTGTAACCTAAATGTATTTTGTCTGACCTCAGTGTGACGTGGTGCCTCTGATGAACGCCTATTTTTAGCAAACCTGTGCTATGTAACCTAAAACTCTATGTATGTCTTTAATGTGATGAGGTAGCTTTGGAAACAAGCCTCTGGCTCAAAGGTTGTAAACTGATTTCACAAATAAATAAATAAATTCATGACTTAGAAGCAGTTAGAGAAGGAAAAGAAGGCAATCCCAATAGGTAGGTTAGGACATGGGAAATGTCCACCCCCCCATACCCCTCCTCCTCGAGGAGGGGTGGGGAACTCACCGAAGGAACTGAGGCAAACCTCCCCTCTGGAACAGACAAGTGGGAAGACAGAAAGGACGCCCTAGTGACTGGAGGGAACCCAGACACGAGCCCAATTGGAGAAGAAAATCCATCCTGGAGCCAAGGAACTGCTCAGCCCCTGGATGTCGGGTAAACTGACGGAGGCCTGCCTCGTGGAGAGTACATGAGCCTGAGAGGGCAGTATACAGACCCCTAAAGTAACCCCAGAAATCTCCCCTAAAGCAAGAAAAGGCTGCTGCATGGGTGGGGGGGGGGCAGTCAGAAGGGGGAAGGAGAGGAACTTGAGCAAGCAGTGTGCAAGTCTTCCCAGGTCAGGAAGAGTGAGGCAAAGACAAGGGGAAGCGGAATGTAAGGATCCCCTGGCCAAAAGTGAAGCAGAGGGTATCATGCCGGACTCCACCAGCATGGCACCATAAAACATTCCCACCCCCTTTCAACTGTAGGTGAAGGGAGAACCCCTGAATGAAGCAGGACAGAAAGGAAAAACCGACCTGTCCCATGAGGAAACCACAGTTCCTGGTGAGAAGTATGCAGAAAACGAGCAGGCTGAAGATAGATGGTGGTCAGACCAGAAAGAGGAGGTTGACCCCCAGCCCATCCGAGACACGGTCGAGCGCAGACATACCCGACAAGACAGGGCCTGAGTACTGCCGATAATGGTCTCTGGGAAAAGCAGAGTGCTCGGAGCCGCCTCCGTCGGAATTTTTGGGGTCAGGCTACAGGATATACCCCCGCAGCCCCCCCCAACCTCCCAAGGGTGAGTGAGTGGCAAGCAACACGCCTTTCATCCCCAATGTCAAACGGGACCAGAAGGCCTGACTCTGAACCTCGACACCCTTTGGAACCCCAGGGTGTGCCATGAGAAACTAGCAGGCATGGGTTCAGGGAACCGTAAAGGCTGTTGCTGCCCAAAGACTCAGCGGCCACCCAAAAACGGGAGGTAGCAAGGGGCTAGCAAAAGGCAGCAACCCTGGCAACATGTCCCATGGGGAATGCTGTTCTACCCAAGAAAAGAGGGGGAAAAAGGATGGCCCCTGCTGAACCCTCCCAACATCTAAAATTGGCTGCAGCAGCAACAAAAGGGCAAAGGGACAGGGTACAGGCCGTGACCCTCCCAGGAGGAAGGAATGGCCAGCAAGAAAGGTGGAATCCCCCAAGGAGAGGCCTACATTAATGACTGTTCAGGTCAAAAGACTCAAAAACCCATGTTGGCTTCAGGCCCCGGGCTCTCTGTGCAGCCAACAGAAGAGATGTAGGCGGGGGTTCAAAATGTAGACACCCTACCAACAGTAGGGTCAGGGGAAAACGGTGGTAGGCAGGAATAAAAAAGGGACGTGAGAAGGTGCCCCGACGAAAAGGGAGCACAAAACCCAACTCCAAGGAGGATCCATACCTGGGGACTCCAGGAGTGTCTCGCCACTGACAGGGTGGCACTCGGGGGCTGTCAGAATGACACAGGCCCCAGAACAACAGGAAAACACTTAAAACACCCTCTCCCCACAGCCTCCAAAGGGGTGGGAGAGGAAATTATACTCATTCTGCCCCACAGAAAGGGGCTTCGGATGTACTTATACAAAAGGGAAAAGTGAGTACCTACAACTGGGAAGCCACGTGAAAGAAAAGGCAAAAAAAAGGCTATGGGGAGCCCGAAGGGTGCTTCCCTCAAAGGAGAAAATTATCCACCATCTGAAAAAAGGCTGACCTCCATTCATTAGGGTGAAGGATAATGTAACCCACTAATCTTTTTTTTATTTATTGAAATGTTTCACCAGGAAGGCACACTGAACAACAAGTTGCTCGTCTCATGGTGCAACCGGGTTGGGGGGGTTACAATGAGGATATGCAATGAGGAAATTACAGGTACAAAGAGCAGGTACAATATGTAGCATTTGCTCAAAGTAGTACATAATGAACAAAAGTGAGCAGATCAGACAGTACAGCAAGAGACAATTGAATACATCAGTGGGTGGACTCAAATACATGAACACAGTAAACCTGTCAGATAGTAATGCAACAATACAATCATAGTGCCATGATGTTTACAGTGCTGTGCACAGAGATAGAGAAAGAAGTGCTAGGTGCAAGAAGGGCAGGAGGCAGCAATTGCCCAAGATAAAGAAGTGAGGGAGGTGGCTAAGGGAGCTGGAAAAGGAGGAGGGGTAGATTTAGGAGAGGAAGAGGAGAGGAGGAGGAGAGAGGGAGGGAGCCAAGCGTGTACCCTCCAGGGTGTAGAGAACCCTGCAAAGGGCAGGATCGGAGGGACAGAGATAGGACAATAGGTGCTAGGTGTAACAAGGGCAGGCTGCAAAGACCATGTACACCTCCAGGGTGTAGAGAACCCAGCAAGGGGTGGGATCTGAGGGACAGAGATAGGCAAATAAGTGCTAGGTGAAACAAGGGAAGGAGGCAGTAATGGCCCATGATAGAGAAGTGAGGGACGAGGCTAAGGGGAGCTGGAAAAGGAGGAGGGAGTAGATTTAGAAGAGGACAATGAGAGGGGAGGGAAGGCTGCCAAAACCATGTACACCTCTAGGTGTAGTGAACCCTGTAAGGGGTGGGATTTGACAGCAGACAGGAATAGTGAAGTTAAAACGGAGGGAAGGAAAGACTGCCAAGACCAAAAGTACCCCTCCAGGGTGTAGAGAACCCAGCAAGGGGGTGGGATCAGACAGCAGAGGGATGGGGAGGTGTAGCAAGGGAAGATTGGAGGCAGACAAGGACAGAGAAGTTAGGAAGGCTGGAGGTAAGCCACAAGAAATGTTTCCCCTTCAGGATGTATGAACCCTGCAAGGGGGTATAGGTGAGTAGGACAGGGTATTGAGGGGTTCAGGGGGGATTGAACCAGGTAGAGTTGGAAGAGAAGAAGTTGTGAAGAGTAGTACCAAGGGAGCAAGGGAGTAGGTGGAGGAGGAGTGACGTATTTGTGAGGGGAGAGCATTCCATGATTTGGGTAAATGGTGGGAAAATCCCGACTGGCCAACGAGGGTAGATCTGCAGGGTACTAACAGGGTGTGAGTGTCAGTGGATCTCAGGGAGTGAGAGGGATGGGAGGTAGCAAGGAATATTGGGAGGTAAGAAGAGAGTTCACCAAGCCAGAATTTGGAGGTCAAATTGACACAGTGGGTAAGCCTCCAGTTGGACAGTGGTGGCAAGCAAGTGCATGATAAAGTCACAGTGGTGAGTATGAGAGGGAGCATCAAGGGCAAAGTAGGCAGAAGGAGTTAGAGAGTTCAATTTGGTCAGGGAAGATTTGGGAGCAGCATCATAGACTACATCGCAGTATTTGAAAATGGGGAGTATCATCTTCCGGACAAGTCTGCGCCTCACAGTCAGTGGCATGCAACTGCGGTTCCTGTATAGAGTGCCAAGCTTGGGGCACAGATTTTTCAAGATGGCATCGATATGAACAGAGAAGTTGAGGTGTTGGTCAAGCCAAACCCCAAGGTATCTAAATTAGGAAGTGTCCTCAAGGATTTTCCCATCTAGGGTGTGGAAGGAGGGCATACCGGAAAGCCTAGAGAGTCTCTGCCTGGTGCTGAAGGTCATAGAGATGGTCTTCTTGGCATTGAGGGGGAGATGGTGTGTGGCAAACCAGAGCTGAACCTGGTTAAAGTCATGCTGTAAGCTGGTTTCCACAGCTGTACGGTTATTGCCGGAGCTGTATAAAACAGTGTCATTGATGTACATATGGATGGAGGAGGTAGAGCAGGCTGTAGGAAGGTCATTTATGAAGATGGAAAAAGCAGAGGACCTAGCACTGAGCTTTGGGGGACGCCAGTGTCGATAGGGAGAGGAGGAAGAAATAGAATCTGAGATTCTTACTGATTGAGTCCTACCGGAGATGTAAGATTTAAACCAGTTTGTAGCAGAAGAGGCCAGGCCTACAGCAGATAGGGAGCCAAGGAGCAGGGTGTGGGAAACAGTGTCTAACACTTTGGCTAAGTCAACAAAAATGGCTGATATGATCAGGCCATCGTCCATCCCAGTTAGGATGGTGTTGGTGAGCCTGAGAAGGGAGAAGGTAGTAGTAGAATGGTCCTTCCAAAAACCAGACTGGAACGGGGTGACAAAGGAGGTATCTGAGAGAAAGGAGGAAAGTTAGGAGAGAGCAAGGTGTTCTTGAAGTTTAGCAAGGAGGAGAGAGATGGGGTGATAGTTGCCAGGAGCAGAAGAGTCACTGCCTTAGGGAGAGGAATAACTACAGCTTGCTTCCAGGAGGTGGGGACTGCACTATCGTAAAGGAAAGGTTTAGGATTAGGGAGAGAGGGTAGGCAATAGCAGGGGCAGAGAGGAAAAGAAGTTTAGGATCAAGGTCATCAAGAGAGGAACCTTTTGATGGATTCAGGGACAGTAGGGCATTTAGAGCATCGGTGGGAGAGATGAGGGAGAAGGAGGAGTGGTAATCAAGTGAGGGATTGGGAGAAGAGGAAAGGGAAGGTGGAGGGTGGTGAGGGAAGGGGCTCAGAAGAGATTTAGCACAGGATGTGTAGTAGGAATTAAATTCGCTGGCCACCAAGCATGGATCCATCACCAGGGAGCTGTTGATTTTGAGAACGGGGGGAAGGGAGAAAAGAGCATGGACCACCCGCCAGAATTTGGAGGAGGGAACTGATGTTTGTATAGAAAGTGGACTTAAAATACTTGGACTTGGCCAGTCTGGTAGCTTTAGTACATGAATTGCGGAGAACACGGTACATGGTAAAGTCGCTGGGGTGCTTAGATGTTTTGTGCTTTTTCCAGGTGCGATCATGCTCACATAAGCAGGACAATAATTCAGGGGTTATCCAGGGAAGGTGTAAGCCTCAAACTCTGGTCCACCTGAAGGGAGCAAAAGTGTTCCAGGTGGTGATGAATTTGTCTTTGAATAAGGCGACAGCATGGTCAACAGAGGGGGCAGAAGATAGAGGGGTCCAGTCCATGGAGGAAAATTCAGCCTGAAGTGGGGCAAGACCAAGGGATTTAAAGGAGCGAAGCTGAATCTTTTTATGAGGGGGTTTGGGACGGTGTACCTTGCGAACCAAGAAGATAGGATTGTGGTCACTAAGGGCATCAGGGAGGATACCTGATTTTATGACATGGTGGGGATGAATGGCTAGAGCCCAGTTAAGTAGGATGTTGTTATGAGTTTTTTGGTTTGGACGTGTTGGTTCCTGGATAAGTTGGGTGAAGTTGAGTGCATCGATATCATTCTGGATCTTGCTTGGGTTTTGTGACAACCAATTTATATTCAAGTCACCCAAAATGAACAGCTCACCTGAATATGAGATGGAGGTTATGGAAGGTATAAATTCAGCAACGACAGTGGTGGAGGTGCTAGGACGGCAATAGATGCCAGCTATGAAAAGAGGGACAGTAAATGGGAGAGTAATATATGTGACTAGGGCTTCATAGGTTGCAGGGACTGAAGACGAAAGCATAGTTGTAGATTGCATTGCAGACTGGATGTACATGGCCATGCCCCCATCCCGTCCTGCCCTGTCTTGCCTGAAGAGGGAGTAACCAGGAATTGCAATAGCATTGTCATGAATTTTGCCTGTGAGTCATGTCTCAGATATAATTAAAATATTAGGAGAGTAGGAGACCACCAGGGTTTGAATTAGGTCAATTTTGAGTAGCATACTGCAGATGTTCAGGTGGATAAGTTTTAGCCCATTAGGTATAGCTGAGAGGCCTTAGGGCTGGTCCAGTAGAGTTGGGGGTAGCAGCGGCAGAGGATAACGATGAGGGCCCGGGGTTAGGGTGAATATTTCCAGAAAAGAGAAGGAGGATGGCAAGGATGAGGTCATGTAATTTAGGGCATTTGTAATGTAGCTTGGAGACAGAGGGGGATGGGAGAGATGGAGATGGGCAACATAGCTAGAATGAGGAAAGAGAGAGGCAGGGGGAGAAGGGAAAGTAAGACCAGGATACAAAAGGGGCAGTGAGAGTACTTGCAAGGATGAGTGAGGTAGAGTGGGGAGAAGGGGGACTGAGAGGAAGAGAGGGGGTGTTGGGGGAGGTAGGGATGAGGATCAGGATGAGGAGAGAGGGAAAGAAGAGTGGGGAGGGGAGGGAGGAAGGAAGTGAACACCATTTTGGAGGAGGGAGCTACAGGCTTCATTGTGCAATAAAAATAAAAATTGGGTACTTGACAGTATTGTTTGAAGGTTATGAAAATGGAGCTTGCTGAGGGAGAAATATGCAAGTATTTTCAATGGCTCAGCTACAAGACGGATGCTGAGGTGCATGGAAAAGTGAATACTCTTTGGTAGGAATCGCAGTGTAGGGAGGCACTAATTTAAAATAGGAGCCTTGGAGTAGCTATGGCAGAGTGGCCCTCTGGTGGCCAGGGCATATAAGCTGCAAATGGAACTTTAGGGACTTAGTCTATAACAACTTCTAGTCATGTGACCTCACAGGGGATATATATATATATATATATATATATATATAAATATACAGATAGGGAAGAGAGGGTGGGGGTGGGTGGGTGCTGGCACAAAGTGCGGCAGGGAATGCTCCTCTACGAGAGATGGGTTCAGTAAAAGCTGCTGATTTCTGTTGAAGTGCTGCTGTAAGCTCAAAGACTGAAGCAGGTGAGCTGCGCTCGCTAGGGTAGATTTGTAAGTCACGATTTAGCAGTGAGTTTGTAGGTGCCCCAATATGCAGGCAGATGGCTAGCATGCTGAGTGGGAAAACAAGCCGAAAGCTGTCCAGTTTCCCTAGTAGATACCTCGGGCCAGAGCCGGTATCTTAGGTACAGTCAGGAAGCCAATCAGGAGAGGACAGAGAGTCAGGGTCCATCAATCAGGGCTCAAGGCACTTGGTGCCAGGGAAGCTTTGGAAATCTCTTCACCTTCAAGCCGGTGGCAACTGCCATGGAGGTGGCAGCAGTCGTTCAGGACCCACTGCACTGCACTGGAGAGTCTCTTGAGCTGGGGGGCGCCCATGGACGGGGCTCCGCTCCTGAGAAGGGAAAGACAGAAACAAGGGTTAGATGAAGAGGATACAATTAGGTGGGCAGGTTCTTGCTAGTTAACAAAAAGAGCATGGGGCTGGGGGAAGCTTAGCAGAAAGAGACAGAGACAATTAGTTGGGGGTAGCAGACTGGGAAGAAAAAGAAAAATTATCAAGTCTAAAGGGCCTGTTGCAGGAGCCAGCTGCAAATGGCATCTGGAGGGATGGCAGCAGTTTAGGCAGAGAATTCGAATCAAAGTAGCCCAGATAGAGATTAAAATAAGGGGGAAGGGGCTGAAATCATAAAGGACTTTGCTACCAGGCGCAGCTACAAATCTAACTGGCACAGTCCACAGAAGTTACTAAAAAGAGCTGAAACATTAAAACCTGATGCTTGCAATCTGGGATGTAACAGACTTTTTGCAGGAACAATTTAAACAGTCTTTGTAAAGTAGGACTTACTTAAAAGAGCTGAATCACAAACAACATGCCAGCTAACTGAATGCATCCAGCTTTAGGCTGAACAATTAAATAGGCTTTAAAAAGTACAATATTTACAGACTGCAGTAGGATTTGGGGATGAGAGAGAGAAAAAAAACAAGCAATTAAAACAGTTTGCAGGCTGCAATAAAACAGTTTGCAGGCTGCCCTTACGAGAGATGGGTTCAGTAAAAGCTGCTGATTTCTGTTGAAGCACTGCTGCGAGCTCAAAGACTGAAGCAGGTGGGAGCTGCACTCGCTAGGGTCAATTTGTAAGTCACGATTTAGCAGTGAGTTTGTAGGCGCCCCAATATGCAGGGAGATGGCTAGCGTACTGAGCGGGGAAACAAGCTGAAAGCTGTCCGGTTTCCCTAGCAGATACCTCGGGCCAGAGCTAGTATCTTAGGTAGAGTGCAGGAAGCCAGTCAGGAGAGAACAGAGAGTCAGGGCCCACCAATCAGGGCTCAAGGCACTTGGTGCCAGGAAAGCTTTGGAAATCTCTTTACCTTCAAGCCCGGTGGTGATTGCTGTGGAGGGGCAGTGGCCATTCAGGACCCGCTGCACCGCACTGGAGAGTGTCTTCAGCTGGGGGGGGCAAGAGAGCCCGTGGTTGGGGCTCTGCTCTTTCAAGCCAGTGGGGACTGCCATGGAGGCAGTGGTGGCCATTCAGGACCTGTTGCACCGCACTGGAGAGTCTCTTCAGCTGGGGGGGTGGGAGCACCCATGGACGGGACTCTGCTCCTTCAAGCCAATGGCAATTGCCATGGAAACAGCGGCAGCCATTCAGGACCTGCTGCACTGCACTGGAGAGTCTCTTTAGCTGGAAAGGGGGGGGCACCGCTGGATGGGCTCCGCCCCTGAGAAGGGAAATCTCTCCAGTAAAAGCCAGGACAGAGAGAAGGGGAGCATCAGAATATAAACTAGGGGACATCTGAGGGTGCAGGGGGACTCCATGCAAGCCTTAAAGGTAAGGGCATGCGAGGTTGAGGGGGGGCCCAATGTTTGCCCTTAAACCGGGGAGGCCGGTGGCAGGTAAGATGCTCTCCTGGGTGGTGAGGAAAGGACGAGTGCACCCCACTCTGGTGGGTGCAGAAGAGGGAAGGCCCTAAACACAAGGTTCTGCCTGAATCCTGCAAGGAGGAGGATAGCATATCCTGGACCTCTCCCCCCAAAAAAGATGAAGCCTTGAAAAGGAGCACCCAAAATGGAGTACTGGATGCTTGGAGTAAAGTCTGACAGACAAAGTCAAGCATGATGGTGGAGACTGTTAGGCTTGGTCCCCTCACCCATACTGGCTACCCACTGTGCACCACTGATAACCTATCTATACACATATTATAGTGATATTATGTATCAGGGATATATTCTTATTATTGACAATATTATTGCGATGCTAAGTAATGCAAATTGCAATCCAACAGTACATCTCTGTATTCTTTATATAATCTTCTGAGAAGTCAATGTATAGCCTGCACTGCCAGCATGTGGATTTTTGTAACACCACACTTATACCATGTTTTGTATGCCTTCTTTGTTTCTGTTTTAGCTGACATTACAAGTTTGTATATCTGTAGATAACATGGTGGAGCCACATAACTTTTGGCCAAAAGGGCTTGTTTCATGTATCTAGTTAGACTGCAAATGTGAGGGTTGCTATGATGATTATCCCCATATATAAGTTACTGCATTACATATTCTCTCTGAGACCACAGCATACCCTGGGGTATTTTGGGAAACTCTTGGCTCCCAGTGTCTATTGGTAAGACCTGTTTTAGGGCAAATGCTTAGTTTCTGTAACAAACAAGTTTATTACTATACTTTCCAGTCTGTGATTCTACGGCTAGCTTATTACCGAAAAGATCCTGCTGAGTGTGGATGTATTTTTCACACACCATAACATTTTGGTGCCCATGCGCAGGTGGTCTAAGCTGGTGGAGATTCACTGTTTGCTGGCATTTTCCCTTCCTTGCAGGTTGTAAGCAGGTGTACACACCCGTATCACCTCACCCGTGTTTTTCAACACCATAGCATCTTGTGAGGTCTGTCTGCTTATTGAATACGGTTGATGCCGTCTCACCCTGTTCAATGGCAGTTTTGACTTGCAGGATTGTGAGAGTGTAGCCGCCCGATCGTCTGTTTAGTTCAATCACTGTGGACTGATACACAGCAAGGTAATCACTGAAAGGTTCATTTTGGGTTTCCCGGAACCTTTTTTTTTACTATGTCCAATATCTGCACAGATCTGAGACTCGACGTCTCTAACTTTCTTGCTTCCCATGGAGGCTGGACCGATTTTGCACTGGAAACAAGTCATTCTGATATCCCCATACTGGGGATTTCAACCCAGTACTCTGAGACGAGACAAACAGCCAAATAGTGTGATGGCAAAGGGTTGTTAGTCATGGTTCTTTATGATGCTTTGGAAGCCTCCGAGGCGAGGTTTCATTCCCTCGAACTGCAAATCTCAACTCTTAAGAAAAAGATGGGCTTGCAGGCATCAGAATGTCTTAGGAAAGAGCAGCAGCTGGAAGAGGAACTTCAGCCACTGCACAGTAAGAACAAGACTCGTTTGCACTGTTCTGTAGAAAATAATGATCGAGAGTTATGCATGTTGAGAAAGGAATGTGATAGGTTGAAGCAGGATAAGAAGCAGGTGTTGCAGATGAATAATTTGTTGACTGATATGAATGAGTCATTGTGAAATGAGAATGAGGAGTTGCAGGACGATATGAGATGGGTAAGTACTGAGTTGGATAGGCAGCTTAGGGACAATTGCAAATTGAGCGCCGCGTACAGTGTTACAGAAAGAGGTTGTGAAAGGTATGGGTCAGAGCAATGCAAAAGTTAGTCACATTCAGTGTAGCACTAAGATGGCGAAACTTCATCATCAGCGAGAGGTGCTGGCTGCTCATGACAAAGCAATGGGTGGTTTCCATTACACGCCAATTGATCTTACGTAATCCGGCGATCACGATTCTGGTGATGACAGCATCCAAGATGGCGCCCAGCCACGCCTCTACTCTGATGATTCCCAACCCCGCCATTCCCAAGATGGCGCTTCCCTGTGCTTTCCCAGCATAACCCTCCATCATCAACGTGATGACGATTATCATGTGCGATGGCGAACCCCCATGATAGGGGAGGAGGTCGAGGCCGAGGAGCCCCTCTGATTGCCGACCTGAATAAAGGGGACAAACAGGAGATTGATCAGATGATCAAGACCACCCTCACTCAGACAGAGATGACTGAGGAACAAAGGCAGGTCTTCAGGAAGCACTTAGATGCCATGTTAAAGGAAGCCACCACCCAGACATCGCTCATCTGCTCTGTGGCCGATGCCACAGCGGAGGTTGCCCTTCGTGGTACACACAACCAAAACCCCTTCCATGATACAGTGTTGGCTGATAATTCCTGGTTATTAATTCATGTTGATGTTATTTATATTATGGGATATTGATTTTAATCTGATTTTATGGAATGTATCGGTGTAATTTACTAAGATTCATACTAAGATAACATAGATGTACAGAAGGCTTGAAGGCCCATATACATACATCTCCTACCATAGCAGGATTATTTCCTTTCCCCAGAGTAAAATAGGAAATCATCAAGTTTAGTCTTGAAATTATTGAAGGAGTCAACTTCTACAATATCGTTTGGTAGATTATTCCACAAGAGAATAATTCTTTGATTGAAAAAGTTTCTTCTCATCTGACTTTTGGGGTTAGTAAGTCTAAGTTGAAAACTATGGCTTCTAAGGAAGATATCCCTTTGGACAGGGACTAGGCCTAGATCTGCTAATAAGGATTGATCCCTGTTAATTTATACATAAGCAGAAGGTCTACTCTTTGTCTCCTGAGTTCTAGGGGGTAAAGATTAAGAGAACGTAATCTAGTATTATAATCAACTTTGTGAAGGCCATCAACCATTTTAGTAATTCTCCTTTGGACTCCCTCAATTTTTGTAATATCTTTGCATAAGAAGGGGCTCCACTATGGGGAACAATAGTCCAAGACTGGCCGTATATATGCTTTATATAACAGGATTAAACAAGCCCTATTTCTTGAAGTAACTGATCGTCTAATGCAACCGATAAGTTTATTTGCCTTTTAAATTAGTTCTGTACAATGTGTGCTGAACTTAAAGTCAGTAGATATGATCACTCCCAAATCCCTTTCGTTATCAACGAATTTGTATGTGTTTTAACTTTTATGTTCAGCGCCTTGGTCTTTTTGGAAAGGAGCTTTATAAATAAAGTTATTATTACATTATTATTATTATACGCGACCAATGGTTCAGAATAATCCCCTTCAGATGGTCCACTCTGTACAACAGATCACTGACAGCATAGGCTGCATGAACCCCAATGATAATCTCAGCAGTCATTTGGAAAAGGTTTGTTCCAAATGCAAGATGCTCAGTCTACCGACAGGTTACCAGGTACAGATCATTTGGCAGACTGTTGACCCTAGTCTCTGGTCGAAACTCCCAGAGATAGTTCACCAATCCACAGATGCGACCTTTGATGATGTTCACCCGGAACTTATTGCTGCACACTCCCCAGGCGTGGTTGGTGTTATGTTGGCCTAGCCTGTGAAACAGGCTGCTAAAGACAGTCCAGCATCATACCACCAAAAGTTATTGCTGGCCTACAGTACCATAAACATGCTCTCATAAGAGGAGTGGGATAGTGACAAAACTAAGTACAAGACGTTGTTTATTTGGAACATGATTCCGGCTGTCCATGACAAGGTTGAGCCTGTGGTTTTCCCCAGAAAGGACAAATTTGCAGATATTCTCAGGAAGACAGAGCGCATCTATCAGCTCTATCTCCGAGACCTGAATTTTGGCTCAAAAGCCAAGGTGGCCGCGGTGCAATATACCAGCGAGCCCACAACCCACTACACTGTGGAGGGCAAGGACACTAACCCTCAGCAATGAGAACAGAACTAAGGGGGCAGAACCACAACAAAAATAGGAATCGATGGAGAAACTGGAATGACCCCAATTCCAATCAGAATGAAAATAGGGCCAATCAAAATTATTGACAAGGCCCTTCCTATTGAGATATAGTGGTGGAGAACAACAACCTCCATACATTCCTGGGCAAGGTCCAGTCAGTGGCCAATGCCATCCCAAAGCAGACCATTGCAGCTCTAGCTCTGGTAACCCAGTCCCTGCTAGACCAGGGAGATACTGGAACATCCTCAAGCCAGGCTGCACCAGGCCCAAATCCTGAGGCTTTGTCCACTGCAGCAACTACCACAACCCAGACCTCCTTGTATCCTATGCAGGACCTGGAACAGGCCAGGCAAGATCCTGCTGGCCTATGTTTCCAGGAGCCTCCTGGAGAAGATAGTAGTAGTTCAGATTGACAATTACAGGCCCCAATCCATATTGTGAACAATATTTTTATTGACACAAACAGAAGGCCTTGTACTAAGGCCATAATCAGGGTCGCCAAATTGTTCTATTGCTTGATACAGGCGAGGCTGTGTCTGTATTACATGATGAGGATACAGCTAATTTCTCTTGGTCCACTGGATGGAGGACCAATGCACAAGGTGTGGATGGCACTAGACTGCCTACCTACCGTTCTAATGTATTGTCCATGTTGTTGTGCACCCTTGACATGAATCATACCTTTGCTCTCATGGTATTGCGTCAACACTCCAGTACTCTAGGAACTGATTTCCTAGTGCTACAGGGCTGTGTAGTAGACTTAGCCAACCAACTTCTAATCCAAATCATTGGGCAATACCATACGGTCATGATTCCTGATTCTCAGGTGGTTGCCACCATTTCTGTCAATGACAAGGAATATGACATCATAGCTCTGTTCCAGTCACATGAGTTTTTCAAAGAACTGTTGCACATCCTGCAGAAGCATCTTGATATTTTTGCAACACACAAACATGATTGTGGAAAAATGCACACTATCATTGAAATCCCAGACCCGGACTATGACAGGCAAATGCAATATCCTTTTCCTGCAGAGACCTTACCATCAATCAGAGAAACCATCCAGGTGCTCCTTCAGCATTGTGTCTCGACCACCAACTCCCCTATTTGGCCTGTGAAAAAGCACAATTATTGGAGACTCACTATTGATTACAGGAGAATGAATCAAGTTACTCGTAGCTACTCCCCTACAGTAGCCTCAGCACCTGATGTGCTCAGATTGCATACCCTGAATCGAAAGCAGTTTAGTGCCCTTGACATTTCCAGTGGAGTTTGGTCTGTGCCATTGGCCCCTGTAAGCCAATACAAGTTTGCTTTCACCTTTGAGGGTTGATAGTACACATGGACCTGCCTCCCACAGGGCTTCCACAACAGCCCTTCTCTTCCATCTGCATATGATGGACGTCTTTTAGGGTTTCCCTGCTCCACAATCCCTTCTGCAGTACGTGGATGACTTACTCCTGGCAACCGCCATTAAGGAGCAACACTTTGACCTCCTTGATGAACTACTGACTCTCTCACAGAGAGCAGGCCTCCAGCGCAACCCCACAAAAGCACAATTGTGCCAGGAAGAGGTTATCTTCCTTGGTCTGTGAATCACAGAACATGGCAGGAGCCCGACCTGGAAGAAGATCCAGTGCCTACAAGATTTGTCACTTCCTACATGTGTGGCAACCCTCAGACATTTTCTGGAGATGGTCAACTACTCCAGGGACTTTATTTGTGACTTTGCACAGAAGGCTGCTCCTCTGTATGAGCTCCTTAAAAAGGACATTCACTGGACTTGGGGTCCCATGCACACTAATGTTATGACCCTACTGAAACAGGCCTTGTCCTCTGCTCCAGCACCGGTTAATCCCAATCTAGCCTTAGCTTTCCATCTTGAAACAGACACTTCAAACATAGCTATGTCTGCAGTACTCACTCAGAAAGTTAATGGCATCCAGAGACCAACTGCCTAGGCTTCCTAGATGTTATCTCCAGTGGAACAGAAGTACAAACTTTGTGTAAGGCACTGTCTGGCTACATACTGGGCTGCGAAACATTTTCTGTACATCATTGGGTAGTCACCCATCATTCTGCACACTAATCACACCCCTACAAAATTTCTGTTGTCAGACAGGGTGAAGGATGGTTCAGTATCTAATACCAGACTGACTCACTGGTCCCTCCTCCAGGACCGTGACATTCAGGTCCACACTGCCAAAACGCCCTCAATAATGGCCCATGGCCTCCTATACCAAGGAGAGCCCCATGATTGTTCACTCCAACCTCCTGAGTTGCCTGATCCAGGACCCTTTCTTCCGGCTACCCCAAAGCTCCTTGCTGATACCTCTCTGTGTCATGTTTTTACTGATGGCTCTGCCTCATATCATCAAGGAGAACAGATAGCAGGTCTTGGAGTGCTCATCATTTACCCTAATGGTAACACTGTTCATGCCTCTAAGTGCTGCAGTGTTACATATTCTCAGTATGCAGAACTGGCAGCTGAGGCCTTTGCTCTTGAATTGATACACCATGGTACTACAGATACCATCATTTTTACAGACTCCAATAGGGTCTGCTGTTCACTAACATAATTTCTACCATTTTGGGAGAAGAACTCCGTCATATCTTCTGATGGCACACCTGTCAAATACAGGCCACATTTTGTGTACATCCACACTCTGACTCAAGAATTCAAGCACAGTTTGTGTACAAGGTGAGGGCCCATTCCAAGTCTGACCCATACCACTGTTTCAATGATCAAGCAGACACTCTTGCCAAAGAGCGTGCTCAAGGTGGGGACCTGTTGGATATTGGTCACCCCATAGCACTAGCAGATGTGCAAGCAGCTGCTGTAAAAAGAAGAAACCTGAACCCTTTGTGCCCTTGTACTTGTCCACAGCACAAAAGTCAGACCCTCAGCTGAAAGAAGTTTTCAGATTCCTGGACAAAGGAACTGAACAGGAATTGCCAACCAACAGTTCCTACAAAAAACATGCTAACAAATTGCACCTATCGAGTGACAACAAGTTGATATGGTACCAACCTGATGACCTGAACTACAAATTATGGGTAGTTCTGGAGTCAGTGCAATTGGAATTCATTCGACACCCCAACTGGTAGACACTAGGGTGTAGAGAATACAGTTCAGAGACTGAGGTCAGTGGGCTGGTGGTCTGGCATTACTAAAGATGTAAGACATTACATTTACAACTGCCTGATCTGTGTACAAAACAATACAGCTCCAGCCAAGAGACATGAAAAATTACTTCCTCAGAGACAATTAGGGCCCAGGCATGTCATCCAGATCAATTTTATTGGCCTTTGACCACAACTAGCAGGAATATCAAGTACACCCTTGTTGTTACCAACCTATTCTCCAAATGGGTCGAGGTTTTTCTTACTCGAAATTATACAACAAAGGCAGCTGCAAAAGTCCTGGTAGAATAATTGTTCTCTAGATGGGGCCTACCTCTTAAGGTAGACTCTCAAATCAAATCAAATCACTCTATTTATATAAGGTGCCTTTCTTAAAACCAAGGTGCCTGTACAATATAACATAAAACAATAAATAATTAAAACAACATTAAAATATTCAAAATTCATTATAGGCTTTACTAAAAAGATAGGTTTTCAAAGCTCCTTTAAAACTTTGGACAGTCGGGCAATTTCACACCTGATGAGGTAGAGAATTCCACAGGGTTGGGGCCATAAAACTAAAAGATCTGGCCCCTGAAGTTTTTAAGCAAACCCTGGGAATCTCTAGCAATCCCTCGTCAGTGGATCAGAGAGAGCGGGGGGACAGTAGGGACAAAGGAGATCTTTCAGGTAAGCAGGTCCCTGATCATGTAGGGCCTTATAGGTCAGCAAACCAACCATGAAGGTGATTTGCCAGCAAACTGGTAGCCAGTGCAGTCCATGGAGCACAGGCGTTATATGACTGGACCTAGAAGAACCAGTCAACAGCCTGGCTGCCGCATTCTGCACTAGCTGCAGGCGGCGAATCTCAACCCCCGGTAGCCCAAGGTAAAGGGCATTGCAGTAGTCAAGGCGGGAGGTAATGAAAGCGTGGACCAAAGTAGGAAGATTGTCTGGAGGAACCAGGTGCTTCACCCAGGCGATGTTCCTCAGATGGTAGAAAGAGGTTTTGACAACCGCTGACACCTGAGATTTAAATGTCAGACAGTCATCAAAGACAATGCCCAGGTTCCGCACCTGGTTTGAGGTAGTCAGCTGGACACCCCCAAGCCATAAACCCAAGGGCGATCCAGCTAACAAACCCACCTCCCAGTGACCCTGGTCCACAACCAACACCTCAGTTTTTCCGGGTTCAACTGCAGCCAACTCACATTCAACCAGTCTTGGATTTCTGCAAGACAGTTGTTAAAGACCGAAAAGGCAGCATCTTGGCCGGGCACAAAGGACATGTACAGCTGAGTATCATCTGCATAGCAGTGAAAACCCAGACCGTACTACCTAATAATCGCTCTAACGGCAGCATGTACACTGCAAACAACATGGGCACCAAAATGGAACCCTGCAGTACCCTGCAGGATAGGGAGACTGAAGCCGAGGAGAAAATCCCGGACACCACCCTCTGAGTCCTACCCTCGAGGTAAGATCGAAACCAGCTGAGGACTGTACCAGACAATCCACAGATAGATTGCAAACGTTCCAATAGCACACCATGGTCCACAGTGTCAAATGCTGCAGAGAGATCAAGAAGGACCAAGATGGAACAGGTCCTTCGATCTCTCGCTATTAGGAGGTCATTTAGTACCCGAACCAGAGCTGTCTCGGTACTATGCCTTTTCCTAAATCCAGACTGCAGAGAATCATAGACATTGTGGCTGGTCAAATGTTCATCCAACTGCGATGCGACCACCTTCTCAATAACTTTACCCAGATTCTGACCAAGGAACCCACTGTACAGGTGAGTTAATGCGGGCGGGGAAACACAAATTTCTCAGTGTACACCAGAAGTTCCATATTCCTTACCACCCTCAATCTTCAGATCAAGTAGAAACAGCCAACAGGTGGATAAAGCAGATGCTTTCCAAATTCACTTGAGGACAATTCCAAGGATCGGGATTCCCTTTTGCCTTTACTCCTTATGACAATTAGGGGCACTTCTTCAGCCCCTACCCAGTTGACACTCTTTGAGGTGATGACTAGCAGAACTATGAGATTACCTGAACACCTGTTTTTTTACCTGAACACGCCCACTGCAGACCGAGTGTCTGTGGATAAGTATGTCGCAAAATTCAGAGATGACATAATCAAGACCCATTTGTATGCTGCACACCATATGGGCAAGGCCCAGCAGCAATCAAAAGTTAATTTTGCCAAGCACGTACAAGAAGTGGTCTGGCAAGTTGGAGATCCGGTAATGGTCCTCAGATTTGCAAATCCTGTCCATCCCTTCTCCAATAAGTGGGAAGGACTCTACCCCATCATCAACAAACTCAGTCCAGCAGTCTACCAAGTTAGACTCTTCCAACAAAAGAAACTTACTAAAAAGTGATTTCATGCAAACCAGGTAAAGCTATATAAAGAAGAATAATTACTTTTCCTAACCCCATTGTGTGGAATAGTACCTAATGACATTTTTCTTTCTTCCTTACAGGTTGCCATGCGAGATGGCTATCTTGCACTTCATCCTCCTACTAGGAGTACTCCCCTATGAACACTATATCCAATACCAACAAACATCTCCGGCAACTCCTTCCCCTCCTTGATCATCCTCCTGAAGGAAGAACCTGACCCCACAATCCAAACACACCACTATTCCTGAAGGAGTCAGCATAGATGTTCCCAATAAACTGATCACTTTTCCTACCTGACTGCCATGGTTGTGGCACCTGATAAATCGTCCCTCCAAATTGAATGGGAAACTGACAGTCATGGACAGATCCTTCCTGTTGCCCACCTCTACAAAGGCACTTTCCAAGGTTGGCCCAATACCAGGATCATCCCAAATGGTACCCTGTCTATCTGCTAAGCTAATTATAGACATTCTGGTTTATACAACCGTACTGTTTGATAGATCCCACCTTCTGTGAGAAATATCCAGAAGACGCTGCAAAAGATTTCTGCCTTTTATAACTATATGGCTACAAAAGCTATTCTTTGTCTATAGTACCCCCTACTGAAGCAGAACTTACTGAATATCCCTACAGGAACCTGGTCCACCAACTGGTTTAACCACCACCTCACTTCCAGGTACACTTGTCAACAACATGCAGTTTAAGCACGTCCCTGTTATTTTTAATCTTATCCATTGGAATATGGCAGAATTTGGTACAGTATGTGTTCTAAAACTAACACTACTAAGTTTAGTACTATGCTACGAGATAGTTTTGCTGCACAACAGACACGCACACAGGATCCCATGGCTGGCTCACAGACTATTGAACGTTTAGGTTTATTCAGGCCCAGACCTGACTCCAAAAGCAAGAGAAATTCCGCATCAAGCAGGAGAAGTGCCACTGCTCATCTTACTGGTGCAACAGGCATTATCTCCAGACTCTCTGGATCCAACATGTCCATCTGGAACATGGCAGACATTGCTGCCATTAAAAGTCAAACAGTTTAATTCCAGACTTGCATGAAGAATGATGTTTTATGTTTTTATGTGAAAAACTGCAATCGCGGAAGGGCGATCGCCTTTTGGGCGAGTGTGCATTGCCGAAAATTAATTACGGCAGTGTACAGTCACAGTGACTATGAAACTAGCACCCCCAGCTACCTCCCCTACTCAAGGATTCTCAACTCCAGAGGGGTGCATAGAAAATCTGACCTGACGCAAAAAGCGATGCGCCCCAGAAATCAAACCTGGCACCCTCCCAACCCCAGCCTGCCACCACGCCACATGGCAGCTCGGCAGCCAACCACTGCACTACACCCCACATACCCTCCCTCCCCTTCTGCCCATTGCACAGCGTGGTCCCTCCTTCCCCGCATGCATGTATATATAGCGACATCCTGTCACTGTAGTCGCCTACCCCTGCATCTGGTTGCTACCCTTCCAGGTAGCCCAGAACACAGGCGCCGTGACTGAGTCACCCTTTTTGTAAGCGCTCAATTACAGTTGCCGTGTTTACTGGATACCATATTTTATCACCCCTATTGCATGACGTACATGGCCTTAGTCAGGAAGAGAGGTACACTGTGTACAACATGCATTACACTGCTAAAAGCGTTAACAACACTAAGCACAAGCATTTGTCAATGCCGAATGTTTGCTTGCTGGCATTGGCACTGAAAGTGCAGGAGTTAAGACAGATGCAGAATAGGAATGGCAGTGAATTACTGAACTGACATTAACCCCACCCTGCAGAGAGTTTGGGGGCTTTTCTTGAAGATAAAAATACACTTTGCTACATTTAACCTACCCCTGATCCCATGGGAAAAATCTTTGTTTTTTCCATTGAGTCAGGGGTGTGGGAGACTACAGCTTGTTGTAATAGCTGCAACTGTGGTGGGCATCTGGCTGACCAACAATGCCAGTCACCCATCTACCCCAAGCACCATGAAAGATTTTATATCGGCCCCCAAAAGCTCTGGCTGTTTAGATGAAAACACACTTTTGTTACATCTTACCTCACTCTGATTCCAGGGGGAAAAAGTGTTTTCCCACGAAAGCAGAGGTGTATGACACTATAGCTGGCCTAAAGTCTGCAGCTGCAACTGTGGTGGGCAGGGCAGCTTGCTGACTGACAATGCCATTAGCCACCCACTCCGTGCACAGTATTCATGTATCCAAATCCTCCGCCTACCCCCCCAACACACACACACCTTGATTTTTTCCAGTTAGTGACTACTGGGTAGACTACCCGGTCCACAATCACACACAGCACAGGTAATTTAGACCCCCTTATCTAACAGTTGTATTCATGTATCCACCCTGTCTACCCTCCCACACACACACACCTCAAATTAATCAATGTCTGGCTGCTGGATGGACTCCCCTGTCCATGATCCCACACAGCGCAGGTAATTTAGATCCCCTTACCTAACAATTTTATTCATGTATCAAATTCCACCCTGCCTAGCCCCAACACACACACACACACACACACACACACACACACACTAGACTAGCACCATTCCTCATGGTAAAGCAATACACATGGAGTCATTCTTAAAACTCTCCCTGCGGGGAAAACTACAACTGCTTACACAATGGTCTTACACTTTTTAAAAAAGTCAGGATAACCAGTTGAGATGCAACATCTTGTTTCCAATGGGTCCTGCTTCTACCCATTTCACAGCTGGGTGGACTGGAGCACTGACAGGTATAAGACTTGCCCAAAGTTATACAAGTAATAAAGGACAGTGTGCTATCAGCTGTCTTTGTTAAGAATGTTGTTTCCTTAAACTCAACATACAAATTAAAAAGCCTCTGTAATAACTTTATTTGTAAAGTTAAGAGCTTGTTTTATATAGATATACTTTTAAGTTAATTTTAAAACACTAACATTTCTTTTATTTAATTTCTCACACCACTTTGGCAATATTGAATTTTCTGTAGAATAATGAGGTGAGGTCACAGTGAAGGTGGTAACTGTGTCTGTTACATCTTTGTATGCTAAAAGGTAATGAAAAGTATATGCAAGCTATACTAACAACGGTGCTTTATGCTCTGCAATACCTTCCTAAAGGATGGCAAAAAGGCAGGCATACTTGGAAGAAGAAACCATGTCTCCACAAATATTTTTGGAAACCTCTGGGGCAAAAGCAAAGTAAAAATCAAAATAGCAGTAAATGGTTGGTTTACAACTACTTTCAGGCTTCGGTTGAACTTCTACTCTCCAGTCTTTTTTTCACTGAATTTCTCTGGGAAACACCCACACACATGCACAAAACCCACCCTCTCCTTTTGGCACAGAGCCGGAATAAACTCATTAGTGCAATGAACAGCAGGAATAAATGTAGAGAGAATAAAAAAAATACAATTGTCCCCTGGTCTCCAGTGTGCACACAGCAACCAACCTACACAAAATGCTGTACAGCCCAATGACTTTTGTGGTACTTACTCTCCGCTGACATACCTACCTTATTAACCATGTTCTGTTTCCCCAGTAAGGATTGCCTCTGCTGCTGGGTTACGATGCTTCAGAGTCAAGTCAAAAGTTGTTGCAAGAATATGAATATCCCCTTCCGGACAGCCACAGCACTTGACCACATTCTTGTTCTCCCACAGCCCTAGCCACACAGTAGCACTAGCCCCACACATTGAGATCATTAGACACCCTCCAGCTCGCTCTGTGCCCTTTTGGAGAAAAACCCGCCCATTTTGGATAGCCAGAAAATGCCAAAGCAGCAAACAAAAGTGGAGCCAGGAAGTGGATCAGCACACGTACCGCTAAACCTCTTGTTGTTACTGAAACAAATGTGGAATACAGATACCCAAAATGACTTGGGACAGCAGTGCAGAAGTTGAACAGTTACCAAAATGAAAGCTAAAACCTAAAACAAAACAACGACAAAAACGAAATAAATTAAATCCAAGCTCAGATAACTGAATATACCAGCACTGTGGTCATAGTCTAGTGTTGCTTTAGTCACCAGGAAGTGACCCGCTGCTTCTCCCCACTCCCCACCCCACTTCTCCCTACTCCAGGGTTCCATTCAGGCCCTCAACCACACACTCACCACTGGCACTGTCTGGCAGGCTGCTCTCTCTTATGCTTCCTAGTCCCTCATCTGTACTGCCCAGTTGTGGTTCCTCAATTCACCTGCGGCTGCTGCTCACTGATGATGGCTGCCTCCCGTTCTGCTCCACTCTGCTGCCCCGGGTCCCGGTGATGATCTCTTCCACCTCTCCATATGAATAAAGTAAATTAAGATGCTTCTGCTCTCCGCTCCACTGGAAATATTGAAAAAAGGATATTGCTGTTGTCTGGGATGGGGGAGGCATTTAAACACACCACCCCTACCCTACTCTGGCATCCCACAGGGAACACCAATTACTGTGAGTAGAATGAGGCAGTTCAATCACCTCTGGCTCTGTGTAGGGAAGTTGTTTAGTCTGTTGTCCTGTCGGGGGAGGGGTGGTCAGATGACACAGGCCAGGAGAAGGGAAGGTGGCGGAGGACTGGAAAAAAAAATGAAAAAAAAAAACAAACAACAGCCAGCAAGCCACATTTTGTATTAGTTTATTTTTAATCCCGCTCCCTTAAGTACCGGATATGTCCAATGCATCTTGACTCACGTTTTCAAAATGAGCTGTCTATGACAGCAGTTTGGATGCAGTGATGATGTATAGGCAATGCCTGCCGATGGCAGTATGCAAATTGCCTACACGTTACCACCGCTGATTGTAGCGGTTGTTTACTTTCAACTGTATGCCACTGCATCTGAACTGCTGTCATAGACAGCTCAGACATTCAAAGTTAGAGGAATGGTCAAATGTATGGCAGCTTAGATTCAATGCTAAGAAGTTCAAGGTAATGCACCTGGGAAACAAAAACCCAGGGGAAGAGTACACAATGGGGGGTGAGATACTAACAACAACAAAAATGGAAAGGGACCTGGGGGTAGTCATATCAGATGACCTAAAGGTGGGCAAGCAATGTGAGAGGGCAGCAAGGAGGGCTGGAGGGATACTGGGATGCATAGAAGAGGCATCACCAGTAGAAAACAGGAAGTTATTATCCCACTGTACAGGCGGTGAGACCCCATCTGAGTACTGTGTGCAGTTCTGGAGACCCAATCTCTGCAAAGACATAGACAGGATGGAAGCTGTCCAGAGGAGGGCAACTAAAATGGTGCAGAGTCTGCACGGAAGACATATGAAGAGAGACTTAAGGAGCTAAATATGTATAGCCTCGAGAAAGGAGGAGAGGGGACATGATAGAAACTTTCAAGTACCTCAAGGAATCAACAAAGTCCAAGAGGGTAGCATCTTTCAAAAAAGAGGTGTGCAAGAACAAGGGGGCACAATTTGAAGATAGAAGGGAAGCTCAGAGGTAATTTAAGAAGTATTTTTTCACAGAGGGTTGTGGATGCATGGGCAGCCTTCGGAGGAGGTTGTGGAGTCAAAACAGTGGTGGAATTCAAGCATGCATGGGACAGTCATGAGGCAATTCTAGGGGTGGGGTAGAAGAAGTAGGCTGCTGGTTAACTAGGATCTGCAGCTTATCCATTGGGTAGGGAAATGGGCAGACTGGGTGGGCCAAGCGGTCCTTATCTGCCATCAAAATCTATGTTTCTATGTTTCTATGGTGCAGTGCGGCCGTGCCTGCAAAAAGGAGCAGGGCATTGGAAGCGAGGGTGGCACACCTACGAAAACTTGTATGGTGGCACTATGTTTCTTGCACATGCGTGCAAGCAAACATAATAAAATTATTGAACTTGTTTTCCAGAATAACAAGGAGGCAGACAAACAATATATTGCCATGGACTTTTATGCTCTGCTTATGGCTCTTATGTCATAACCACTATGAATAATCTTTTCCAGGATCTGGAATCAGGACGTATTCCTGACATTATTCATGATAGACACCTTGTTAAATGGTATTGCCCACACTGTAGATCTACTGCTCGTATTCCAATGTGTACAGTTAGGTCTGTGAACTTCCCTATTCCACTGCTAGAAATTTAGGATATGTTACACGTCATCCTAACAGGGGCCCGTGTTACAATTCTAATCGCTGCGCCATCCATGACACCATGTTTGTTACATTCACTGTTTCCTTGCCATGCTTTGATCCAGACTGCAATTTTTGACAGACTGGCCTCCATTCACTCCACTGGGCATCTCAATGAGGACAGCTATCATGAGAGGATCGACCTTCCACCTCTTCTGGTCTTTCGTCCCACCCTTGAAGTATGGATGGCTCCTCATACAGATTGTTGTGCCAAAAATGGATACCACTACGTGTGTCGCTGTGATGTGTTCAACATAATCAATCCAGTGTGTGGTTATTCACTGGACTGCATTGACTGGTCATTTACTTTGGACTCTGATATTGCATTAAATGAAACTGGTACCCCCTGGGCAACAGCATTATCATCTACATCATCATCAGTGGGCCAAACACGACGTCTCTATGAAGATTATGCAGAAGAGGTGCATTGCTTCCCTACAAGACTCATGAATCAATCTTTCACCTGTCCAGTTCATCTACAAAATCAAATAAACAAAGGCTGCAAGAGGAAGCTGCTAGGTCTTTGGGGGCCACAGACAGCTGCTGTGGGGGCCGTTTGTGGCCCCCGGCCATATGTTATGCATCACTGGTCTATAGAAATGTAGGGTTCCTACAGTGAGGGTGTCATACAATTCTGATGGGCAGTACAGCATGGTAACCAATCATATATTATTTACCTATGGGTCCAAATTCTATCAAGTACAGTATCCTAATTCTGTTTTATACCTCATCAAACTACTGTTATAGGTCATACACTCATTACTCCAGTTCCCATCCTGGAACCTGACATGATTGACACAGACCCTGAATATTTGCTTGCTCTGTCTCAATATTTGCCAACTTTCAGTGAACATAGAGATCCCTTGACTTTGTCTCTTAAGACACTTTTAGATAGAAAGGATACCCTTCTTATCTACATCAGCAATAATATCTCCAAAGCTGGAGATGCCCTTCATACACTTATCCATGATGGTGATTTAAGTACAGCACTCTCTAATACATGGTTAGAGTTGACATTTAAAAGTTTTGTTATTATACAGCTGATTTTGATTATCTTTCTGACACTAACTTTTTGCGGTCTACGGCGCATGCTCACACATCATGAGCAATTCAAGTTCCTCTACAAGGCTTGCGCATCGTGTCTGTAAACGATGGAGATTGCTCCCACTACTTTCCCATAGTGTTGTTGCCTTTTCAGTTAGGCACTGGGGTGTGGGGTATTAGGCTTGGTCCCCCTCAACCATATTGGCTACCCACTGTGCACTGCTGACAATCTATCTAACATATTAACATACTAATTGTCAGCAGATTAGGCCTTACGGTCTATCGAGTCTGCTCGAACCTCAGATCCCTAGTTGGGTGCCGAGGCCCTCCCCCCCTTGTGTTCCAGAAACCCCTATCATCCATCCCCACCCCCCTAGGCCAGGCCATCATCTGATACATCCGCTTTCTGTGTCTGTCCCACCCTCTCTTGAAGCCCTCCACTGTGGATCTCTGAACCAGCTCGCCAGGCAGCACATTCCAAGGGTCCACCACCCTCTTAGTGAAAAACCTCCTCCTCTTTTCCCCCCCCCTCACCCTTCCACCTTCAATCTATGCACATATTATAATGATATCACTAATACTTAGGGCATTGGTACTTACCATACAAGTGTAAGTATCAGGGATATAGTCTTATTATTGGCAATAATATTGCATTGCTGAGTAATGCAAACAGCAATCCACGAGTACATCTCCGTATTCTTTGCATAATCTTCTAAGAAGTCATTGTATAGCTTGCACTGCCATTATGCAGATTTATGTAACACCGCACTTATACCTATGTTTTGTATGCCTTCTTTGTTTCTGTTTTAACTAACATTACAAGTTTGTATATCTGTATATAACACTGAGGAGCTACATAACTTTTGGCCAATAGGGCATGTTTTATGTATCTAGTTAGCCTGCAAATGTGAGGGTTGCTATGGTGATTATCCCCATATATAATTTACTACATTACGTATTCCCTCCCAGACCACGGCATATCCTGGGGTATTTTGGGAAACTCTTGGCTCCCAGTGTCTATTAGTAAGACCTGTTTTAGGGCGATTACTTATTTTCTTTAATAAACAAGTTTATTATTGTACTTGCCACTTGTCGGTGATTCTTTCGCTAGCTTATTACTGAAAAGATCCTGCTGAGTGTGGATGTATTTTTCCCACACCCATAACAAGACAAACCACCGGAGCCACACTCCTTGCCAAGGTGTCCACCGTATTGTAGGTAGCACGGAGAATGTGGAAACTCACTTTGGAGGCAGAATGTATGAATTGCCCCAGGTGAGCCTTAGAAGAGGAGTCCGAGAAGGCATCCAAAACACTTGTGGCTTGGTCCAGCAAGGACTGTGGATGGATCACCATGTGCGCTAGATAATTCTGGCCATGTAAGGCCAGCATGGAGGAGGCACATATCCTCCTACTGAAGTGGTCCAACTGTTTGGGTTCTTTACCAGGGGAAAGTCACACCGACATTTCGGTTTAATGGAGCCGATGTGGGTTCCCACCAGTACGGCAGGGCCAGCCTTAGGATTTGACTCATAATGGGGGTGACCTTCTGGGGCGAGGTACCGCCTGTCCACCTTTGTAGGCAGCAGAGGGACCGACGCCAGCTGTTGCCATATGGTGGACATAACATCATCATAAGAAGTCACCAGGGGTGGGGTAATTACCGAAGTAAGTTCCGGGAGGCGGAGATGCTCTGTTAAATGGCGACATTGAGGGTCTTGCTCCACAGCCTGCCAACCCTGAGATGCTTGAATAAGCCACATCATTTCCAAAACAGAACGATTCTCTGGAGGGGATTTGGGGTCTCCCTTATTCACATCTCCTCAGGAGAGGAGTGAGGGGGGAGTCTGGTGGCTCGACAGAGTCAGATTCTGAATCCTCTATATAGTCAGAGCCTGGCGCCAGGTGTTGGGTCAGGCCTGTGACTGCACTGACGCCTGCTCAAGCGACAGACTGTGTATTCTGCACCAGAAGAGGAATCCTAGGGGGTAGGCTGAGGAAGGTCCCGAATTGGTGCAGAGGCCGATGGCAGTGCCGCCGGGGCCGGTGTCAGGTGTTGGACATATGCCCACCAAGAGCTAAATAGCTCATTTAGACCTGTCAATGATGGCTGAGGAGATGTCGGCAGAAATGAAGGACCCGGCTCGGCTGACCATGAAAGGGATCCGATGGTGGCTTCACAGGGCCAGGCGATGGTCATAAGGGTGTTGTCAGATGGCCCAAAATAGTCCCAGAAGGAGGTGAGGGTCAGGCTGTGGACCCGAAGGCAGTGCCTGAAGCCCTGAAGGGGGTCCAGAGTTGGCCACACCAGAGGTGCGGGGGTCCATAAGTGAAGGACCAGAGGATCCCAATGTCTGGTGGCCGGGCACCGGGTCTTGTGGTAAAGGACTGGTGGGAGGCGGCCTAGCTGGCTCAGGGTGGGAGGATCCCGGAAGGGGGCCCACCGGTAGTGGCTGAGAGGAAGGAGGCATCTGAGGAGGGGGACCTCTTAGGCACAAGCTGAGACCACAATGGAGTAGGTGACAGTGGGCACTGGTCTGAAGGACCATCGTCAGACCCCAAAAAAGGGTCTGGTGAAGGCACCGGGGCTGGTAGGCATAGGTGGAAGTGCAAACGTCCTGAGAACTGGTCAAGCTCCCTGGCTGAGAACACTGTGGAGTGAAGGGCCTGAGCGACAGGTTCAGCGGGACGAAGGAAGAATCCCTCGAACCCACAGAGGCGCTGCCCGACACAGTAATTAGAGCAGATGGCAGGGGCCAGTGGCAGCCCAGAGGGAGAGTGGGCTGGTGTGGCTGTAGGGGCTGACCCCCCAAGGAGAAGACTGGCCCCCAGGTGCAACTGCGGCCTAGAAGCAGACCTTTCCTAGTCCCGGTGCTTGTCCCGCTTCTACTGCTTTTTGTGGCTGCTGGAGGAGCCTACTGCCACTTTGGCATGTCTTGCCTTTAAATGGCCGATAATGGCACCTTCCATTGGACTTTTGGAAGTATCTTTCTGAAAGTTCAACAGAGCTTCAAACACTCCACCACGATCGGCCACTACGGAGTAACAGCCGCACTATATCGGCTGTTACTTCTGCATTCCGGGGCAAGAACTGCACATATGTGACTCACACACATGCACAGTTCTGTTGGCACTGCCATCTTGTGAATGGCACAATGCCATTCATCGCAACTACACATGTGCGAGTGCCGCACATGCGCAGTTGCATCACCACTGTCATCTTTTGGATGGCATTCCTCCCGCACCCTCCACTGCTCCTATCCTCCTTGCTCCCTCCCAGCACAGGCGGCAAATAAAACCCTCCTACTACCTTCCAGTGCTGCTGTCCTCCCCGCTCCCTCTGTTACCCATCCCCACGCCAACATCAGGGTTCCCAATCCCCGTGTCGGCATCATGTACCTCCCAACTCATGTGGCACACTGTTAGCCTACCCCAGTGTGTCCAATTTTTTTTCCTTTTTTTCCGTGCTGTCATCAGGGTGCCCAATCCCCGTGTCAGCATCATATACCTCCCCCAACTCATGTGGCACACTGGGAGCCCACCCCAGTGTGCCCAAATTTATGTATTTTTTTCTTTTTTCTCCTGTGAATAAAGAAAACCGTCCTCCAACTTTGTTTTTTTTTTTTACCTGTAAAAAAGAAAACAGCCCCTCATCATTGCTGCAGTCCCCATCCCTTATCCCCACCATCTCACTGAGCGCCCACCTCCCCACACCCCCCCCTACCCCATACACACCTCCAGAGGTCGGCGCTGCCATCTTCTCGGGACAAGGACACGTCTGCACTCTTCAAATCCGAACCACAAACTGAAGAATCAAAAGTAAGCGTAGTATAATGCCTGTCAATGGGGTTTTCAATTTATGTTATATCAGCCATTTTTAAGAATTTTGGCCCCAAATTTTCAACATGGGGTTCTTGGGAACCCACCTCATGAACACTATCACTATCATTTCATTACATTACTCGGTCCCAAAAGGTGATTTTGCAGTCGCTGCCCATAATCACCTTTCGGGATTGATTAATGAAACGGCAGTGCCACTGTTCATGAAGTGGGGTCCCAAAATGCCCATTTTGCAATTTTGGTGAAAAAATTTCTAAAAATGACTGTGCTACATAGAAACATAGAAACACAGAAGTTGACGGCAGATAAGGACTGCAAGGCCCATCCAGTCTGCCCATTTCATTTTCTACCTTATAAATGTGCCATTGTCCTTTGCTGTCAGTGGCCTATCTATTCATACTCATCTGTATTGTTCCCTTATGCCTATCCCACGCCTGTTTGAAGCCATGCACTGTATTCATAGCCACCACTTCCTGAGGTAGGCCATTCCATGCATCCACCACCCTTTCTGTGAAAAAGAACTTCCTCACATTACCCCTTAATCGGCCTCCCTCTAATCTCATGCTGTGTCCTCTTGTCCTGCTATTTTTATTATAGTGAAACATGTTAGGCTCTTTCACCTTGTTAATGCCCTTAAGGTGTTTGAATGTTTTGATCATATCACCTCTCTCCCTCCTTTGCTCTAGGCAGGGTATACATATTGAGCTCCATTAATCTGTTCTCATATGTCGTCTGATGCAGTCCCTGCACCATTTTGGTTGCCCTTCTCTGGACTCCCTCAATTTGGTTAATGTCCTTGTGAAGGTGTGGCCTCCAGTACTGCACGGAGTACTCCAGATGGGAACTAACCAGTGTCTTGTAAAGAGGGATTATTACCTCCCTCTTGCAACTTGTGATACCCTTACTAATACACCCTAACATCCCCCTAGCCTTACCTATTGCTTTAGAGGTCTGCTTGGATGATTTCAGGTCATCAGTGATGATGATGCCCACGTCTCTTTCTTCCTTTGTGACTGCCAGCAACTCCCCTCCCAGCCTACAGGTGACTTCAGAGTTTCTCTTCCCTATGTGCATGATCTTGCACTTCTTTGCATTAAATCCCAGTTGCCACTCTTCTGACCATTTTGCTAGTTTATCCAGATCTCTTCTCATTCTGCCCACCCCATCTGGATCATCTACTCTCTTGCAGATCTTGATATCATCTGCAAACAGACACACCTTACCCTCTAGTCCATCTGCAATGTCACTGATGAAGATATTGAAGAGGACTGGCCCCAGGAATGATCCCTGAGGTACCCCTTGTGACTTGCATCTCTTCTGACTGCATACCATTTACCACCACTCTCTGTTTTCTGCCCGTCAACCAGTTTGCCACCCAGTTGACCAACTTCTGACCTCACTCCAGTCTACGCAGCTTATTTATCAATCTTCTATGTGGAACAGTGTCGAAAGCTTTGCTGAAGTCAAGGTAGGTGACATCAACTGCTCCCCCTTGGTCCACCACTCTGGTTACCCAGCCAAAGAAATCTATGAGATTAGTTTGACATGATCTTCCTTTTGTAAACCCATGCTGTTTTG
This sequence comes from Neoceratodus forsteri, assembly GCA_016271365.2. Classification (NCBI taxonomy): domain Eukaryota; kingdom Metazoa; phylum Chordata; order Ceratodontiformes; family Ceratodontidae; genus Neoceratodus; species Neoceratodus forsteri. Next base: position 23,474,984 of record CM057451.1, read on the forward strand.
GATCCTGTTCCCCTATGGATTTCAGGTGTTGCACTGTCCTTTCCTTAAGGAGTGCCTTCATAATCTTGCCCACTACTGAGGTAAAACTGACTGGTCTGTAGTTCCCTGCCTCCTCCCTGCTACCACTCTTGTTGAACGGGATCACATGAGCCCTTCTCCAGTCTTCTGTGACCTCTCCTGTGCTCAGAGGCTCACTAAACAGTTCTGCTAATGGCTCTGCTAGTTCCATCCTTAGCTCCTTTAGTACCCTGGGATGTATGCCATCAGGTCCCATTGCCTTGTCCACCCTCAGCTTAGTGAGCTCTTGTAGGACCCTTTCTTTTGTGAAGGGAGTAGTGCTCACCTCCCTCCCCCCTGTTTCCATGGTGCTGAGCTGTGGGCCCTGCCCTACCTTCTCTTCAGTAAATACTGAGCAAAAGTATCTATTTAGGATAGATGTTTTTACAAGGTCCTCCTCCTCACATGCCCCCTTTTCTCCTTTGAGCTTAGCAATACTCCCTCTGGACTTTCTCCTTTCACTAATGTATCTATAGAAAGTCTTGTCACCTTCTTTTACTGTATGTGCTAGTGTTTCCTCAGTTTGGGACTTTGCCTGCCTTACTGCCTTCCTTGCTTCCCTTAGGGCACTTTGGTATGCATCCCTATCCTTATCCCGCTGTGTTCCCTTATATTTTCTGACCTTTTCTGCTACTGTATTTGAGAACCAAAGTGGTTTCCTTCTTCTTTTGAACTTCCTTTTCTGTCTAACACAATGGGATGTTGCTTCAAGTATTGCATCCTTAATGCTTGCCCACTTTGCCTGTACCCCCTCACCTGTGTTTCTTTTTGCCAGGGCTAGCTTAACTCTGTTGGCCATCTTATGAAAGTCAGCTCCTCTGAAGTCCCATATTTTTGCATTGGAATGGGATGATTTAGTTGTAGTGGCCAAACTGAACCATACCATGTGATGGTCTCTGGCCCCCAGGTGACCTTCTACCTGGAGATCTGTGATCCCTTCCTTGTTAGTCAGTACTAGATCTAGGATAGCCCTGTCTCTTGTGGGTTGTTGTACCAGTTGTTTGAGGCCCTCCCCCTGTAGGGAATCCACCATGTGTCTAGTTCTGGCAGATGTTCCTGCTGTTATTGACCAATCTGTATCCGGCATGTTGAAGTCTACCATTATCAGAACCTCCCCTTTAGCTGTCATGTTTTGTATATCTTCAAGCAGGAATGTGTCTATGTCCTCCCCTTGGTCTGGGGGCCTGTAGACAAGCCCAGTTCTTATGGCTGTCCCAGTTCCTGTTTTCAGGGTGACCCACAGTTCTTCTGGCTCCTTATGTGTATTCTGAATTTCTGTAGCTTTGATATTTTCATTGACATACAGGGCCACTCCACCCCCTCCCCTTTTTGCACCTCGGTCTCTTCTGAACAGTACATAGCCAGGTACTGAAGTCTCCCAAGTGTAGTTACTAGTAAACCACGTCTCACTAATTGCTACTATGTCCAGTTTAGCCTCTGACATTATTGCCTGCAGGTCTGGGATCTTATTTCGCAGGCTGTGAGCATTTGTGTACATGATTTTCCATTGGCCAGATTTTGGCGTGCTAGTTGTTGGATGAGGTCTGGCATTTCCCCTGTGCATCGTACAGGGAGACAGACCTTTTTTCTTACCTGGTGATGCAAATGAACTGCAAACATGCTGAATCCCTGTTTGACCACTAGCTGAGGGGGGAGGGGTGTTCTTCCCATTTGACATATGGGCTGCTGCACCCCTCTCCCCATTTGCTAGTTTAAATGTTCTGCAAAGCCGTCAAACTTCTGCCCCAATACACTGACTCCCTCCTTAGTCAGATGCAGTCCATCAAATTTAAGGAACTTTTGCTCCCAAAACTATTACCAGTTCCCTACAAATCTGTGTCCTTTTTCCTGGCACCAGCCCTTGAGCCACATGTTTGCCTCTCCTATCTCCCCTCTCTGACCTTCCGTCCATCTGCCCACCTCTCCCAGACTGGCAGGATCTCAGAGAAGGAGATGCCGGACGAAATGGATGATAGTTTGTCACCCAGCCTGGTCAGGTGTTCCTTGGTCTCCACAACTGACCGGCTGGTGAGATCATTAGTCCCCATGTGTACCAGGACGTCAATGTTTTCTCCTGCTTCCTGAACAATTTTAGCAATGCAGTCAGTGTCTCTCCACACTGATGTATCTGGGAGACATCTGACCATTACCCCTGGCTGGAGATAGGTATCAACTCCCCGAATCATGGAGTCTCCTATGATCAGAAGTTTTTTGGATTTCCTTTTTTGCTTTTTTTGTTTTGGTTCCTGATTTGGGCGAGTTTTGTTGTGCTACATCCTGTGCTGCAGTGTCCTGCTCCACAGTGTCCTCTGCCCCTTTGTTTGATTTCGGAGACAGAAGCAGATACCTGTTTGTAGTGTTTATATGGTTTTTGGAGGTAATATGTTGGAGAGCACCAAGTGATGGGGCACCCGATTTGCCCCTCCTAACCACCTGCCAACCTCCCAGACTAACTACCCTCTGAGGTTGAGGTTCTTCTGTTGGATGTTGGGGAAATGGCGGGTGGTTCTTATAATGTATTTCCTCTTGAATATGAAATTTGAGGTGCGCAATCTCTGCCCATGCTGCCCGGAGCTGAGCCCTAAGATCTCCAATGGCCCAGCATGTAGGACAGTGTCCTAAATCCTGTAAGACTGTCCTTCTGAAAAGTGTTCCACAGTACCTTCAGTTAATGATATCCATTCCAGCTAAGTTGCTGGGTTTATAACCTGGTCTGAGTAATTAGAAGGAAGAAAATGCAAGTAATGGTTTGATTTTGTGTTTTGTTTTCGCATAACTTGTTATAACAAGTTAAATTACTAGTGCCCCTGTAAATGAGCTCACCTTGTGGGCCCCACTGATCCGCCCCTTCCTGCTTTGCCATAGGAAATGTTACGACTGTGGTACCCTATAAAAGGAGTGTAGTGTGGGGTGGTTGGGGATGGGGGTGGGTGGCTGGGCCCTTCCTCTGCCAAAAAAGAAGAACCATGGACAAAAGAACAAGGAGGTAAGAGCAGAAACAATCAGTCAACAACAAATGCAGTAACCCTGAAAGCTTATCCTAATGTCAGATAAAACTGTAAAACCTGTAAAGCACCACCTGTAATAATTTCAGAGAAGATATACCCTGTAAGAAACACTTTGCTACAGAGAAAAATAAAGCAGTAACAGAAGATATACCTTGCAAAAGACAATCTGAATCAGAAGATTACAGCAGTAATCTGTTAACACACACCTGTAGGCATACCTTGTAATAATGCAAAAGAAGGTATACCAGCAACAACAATTTGAATCAGAGAAAAATAAAGCAATGAAAAGTTAGCAACAAACAGTAGCAATCCCTGCGAGTACAAAATAAAAATAACAACACACAGTAAATCTGCTTAGCCAAAAGAAGTCTTACCCTTTCCCTTGCTCTGGTAAGGTTATCTACTCTGTCCTTTCAAGCAATCTAGAAGGAAAGAGCTGAGGTGAAGATAGGTGCTTTGGCCAGCAAACTAAGTCTTCTACGAGCGTGCGTTGCACAGTTTCTATGCGCGCTCCTAATTTCACCAGTTTTGTAATATTTTCACTCCAGATTTTGAACATTGCCATTTTTTGCACACCTCCTTGTTAACAATACAGCTGTCATTTTTCACATCCTGCCTGAAACGTGTTTTCGCACCTGTGGCACAGAATGGTGCATTCGCCCTGTGAAATCACCTTTTGGGACAAGTGAACGAAATGACAGTGGCACTGTTCATGAGGTGGGGTCCCAAAAAGGCCACGTTGGAAATTTGGTGAAACAACTCCAAAAAATGACAGAGTTACACCCAGGCATTCAAAATGTTCTACACACATGTATAACTTTGGTCATTTGGCAGCTCTCCACAGCGGTATCGGCTCAGGCTAGAACTTGTTAGAAGGAGCAGAGGTCTCAGACGAGTCCCCCAGGGAGGAAGAAGCCTGCAGCTTTTTCTCCATGGTGGCCAGCTTCTTTTGAAGGAGATATGTTTCCAAGATCCTCTAGCATCATCTCTGCATCGCCTGGTTAAACTTCCAGCAACCTGGCAGGATTCAGGGTCGTGATCCGGGCCTAGACAAATAACACAAAAGGAATGGTCATCTTTATCTGGAATCTGTTTGCCGAAGGCACATTTACGTTTGCGGGACTCAGCTAAGGAATTTGGAGATGACAAGGAGACAGCTGACTAAGGAGCTAGAACTTTACTACTAGAACACTTCTGACTTAGCAAGAGAGTCAGGGAGCCTGTTGGGATTGAGCAAACATATACTTTATTAGAAGTGTAGGGTCTCAATTAGGGTTAAAAAAAAGAGTTAGTGTGCTTCTCTGAGTTGGGGGAAGGGAACTTTATCAGCTTGGCAGTTTGCTAAGTCAGGAAGAAAGCTGTTAATTGGAGGAGTGGCTTAGGCTGAAGAAAACTAGGTATCTGCAGTTAGACTTCCCTGTTGCTAGCTTTTGGCAGAGAGCAATCTTGCTAATGCTATCAGAGCAAGGTGGCAGCTGACTAAGGAGCTAGAACTCTACTGCTAGAACACTTCTGACTCATCAAGAGAGCCTGTTACATGTCGGTATTGCCCTTCTACCCTCCCATCCTTAGCCAGTTCCACTTTTATAGGCTCTAGATTTGGCTGACAACAGGAACTTCCTGTTTGGGGTCAGGAAGGGAAGGATCACTGAGACACACAAGATTTGCCATCCTTGAAGGACAAGAGTAGCTCCCCCTCCCTTCCTCCGCCCCCCACCAGCTGCTAGCTGCTGCAGGTCTGACTATGAGCAAGGAAGGAAGAAGAAGACTACCAATGAATACAGGAAGTTCCTGTCCCAGAACAGGAAGGGCAGGAGCTGTAAGGGCACAAAGGTAGTAGGAAAGTAAGGAGAAAAAAAAAATAAACAGAGGGAGGCGAGAGTAAGCATACAAAGTGACAGGATAGGGGCCACAAATAAGACATAATTAGAGTGGTGCAGTGCAGTGGCTGTGGGGCAGCAGTCTTACGGGAGATGTTCTGGAGGACATGGTGCTGTCCCATCTGCAGACACCTCTCCTGGCTGAGGGAGGAGGTTGCTCATCTTCTCGCTGTGTTGGCCAGGATTCGGGGGACTTCATCCTTCTCCCATGGACCCCCAAGTCCACCCCCAATGCCTCAAAGGTTGACTGGGTGGAGGAGTGGCTGAACTACGGTGGGCTCAGGAAGGATGAGGGTGGTGGGGCAGAGGCACATCCCTCCTACATTTAAACTCCACAACTCCTATGTTGCAGGGTGGGACTGTCCCAAGGAGGCACCTGCAGTGGAGATCAAGGAGGATGTGGGTGTCCTCCATGGTGGAGATCCAAAGGGGAGGCAGAGGACCCCAGAGAAGGAGGAAGCAACTCCTGGTGGGGGATTCTATTGTTAGGGGGTAGGACTTGGGGGTGGATGAAGTGGGAAAGAGGGATGTTAAGTGCCTACGCAGTGCCACGGCTTGGAGGGATGGAAAGCGCATCCAGAGGATCGCTGGGGCAGCAGGACAGGAGAGAGAGCTAGACATTATTTTCAACCTGGGGACAAATTATCTGGCAGGTGATGAGGTAAGGATAGTGCAGAAGGACTTCAGGGAGCTGGGCAGGGGTCTCAGACAAGTGGCATGCACTGTAACTTTTTCAGAGGTGCTACCAGTCAATGATAAGGGGAAAGGCAGGACACTCTGCACCATGAGATTCAATGCACGATTGAAGGACTGGTGCATTGCAGAGGGCTTCAGTTTCATTGGGGACTGGGGTCCCACCTGGAGGGATGCAGGCCTATACAAGTTGAATGGACTGCAACTATCCAGGGGGGACCAACATCCTTAGTGAGAGGTTTAAACGCTTCATTGGCAAGCATTTAAACTAGCCAAGGGGGAAGCAATAATAGGCATGAAGAAGCTAATTGGCCCCCTCCTACAGGATGAAGCAGTCAATAGGGAGGACCCTAGGGTTGGGAAATTGACACAAAAACCTAAAACCAAGATACGTAGAATGGCGGAGAAAAGGATGAATGGGAGTAAAAACAGGAGAGGGAGGGAAGGAAGATATGGGGATAGGAGGGGAACTACTAGAAGGGGAGGTTGCAAAACTTGGAAGACCATGTGCACAAATGCCCGCAGCCTGGGAAATAAAATCCCAGACCTAGTGGCCTTGATGGCAGAGGCAGACCTGGACATTGTTGCTGTTACCGAGAGATGGTCCATGGGGAACCATGAATGGGATATAGCTATACCAGGTTACAGTCTATTTAGAAAATACAGGGTGGAAAAAAAGGGTGGAGGGGTGGCTATGTACATCAAGGAGGGAATTAAAGCTACTGAAGTTCAACAAATGCAGGAGGGAGTGGAAGCACCATGGGTCAGAGAGGAAATAGCACTGCCATTCGCACTGGCGTGATCTACAGACCTCCAGCACAAGGGGGAGGAGACGGATGGGGTACTAGTAGAAGCCATCCATAAAATAACAGCCAAAGGTGAAGTGCTGCTGGTGGGAGACTTCAATATTCTCTGATGTGGATTGGAGCATCCAGACTACAGCCAGAGCCAGGAGCAGAGGCATCCTGGATGCCCTGCAGGGGGCATGTCTCAAGCAGCTTGTGGCAGAACCCACCAGATAAGGAGCAATGTTGGACCTGGTACTCAACGATGGGACAGAGTCACTGATGTAATGGTGGGTAGCCACCTGGGGTCCAGTGATCATCATACTTTGTGGTTCAATGTCAGAACAGTGGAGGACTCAAACCACACAAAAGCACGGGTCCTGGATTTCAGACAGGTTGACTTTGTAAAAATGGGGGAGTGTCTCAAGGAAGCCATGGAAGGAGAAAAAGAAGGGGGGATGTCATGTAGAGAAACAATGGGCTGACCTTAAAGAAGCCATAGTAGAGGCAACAAGCCTTTGTGTTAGGCAAGTAAGCACAACAAACAGAAAGAAAAAAACACTACGGTTCTCAAAGGACATGGCTGGGAAGGTAAGAGAGAAAAGACTAGCTTTCAGGAAGCACAGGGAAACAGAGAGAGAGAGAGACAGGAAGCTGTATCTGGAAAAGCAGAAGGAGGCGGGGAAAGCAGTCTGGAGTGCAAAGGCGCAAACTGAGGAAAAAACAACCACGCAGTTAAGAAAGGAGACAAGACCTTTTTTCAGGCACATTAGTGATAGAAAGAAGATTAGGGGTGGGAATGTGAAGCTAAAAAGGGAAGGGGCTGCAAAGGGGGACCTAGAAAAAGGAACAATCCTGAACAAATATTTTTGTTCAGTATTCACAGAAGAAGGGGAAGGAGAAGGACCACTATTGGGAGACAGGAGCACCAGTGGGAGAGAGGTGGACACTAGCCTGTTTATGGAAGAAAGAGTCCTAAAGGAACTCGAGAATCTGAAAGGGGAAAAGGCTATGGGGCTGGATGGGATACATCCCAGAATAATAAAAGAATTTAGAGACGTGCTGACAGCACCACAAACAGCCCTATTCAACAAATCAGTAGAGACGGGGTGGTTCCAGGGGACTAGAGGAAGGCAAATGTAGTCCCTCTCCGCAATCGTGGAAAAAGGGAGGAGGCTAGCAACTACAGGCCAGTCAGCCTGACCTCAGTGGTGGGGAAATTAATGGAGTCACTGCTAAAGGAAAGGATTGTGATATTTCTTGAATCCAGTGGAGAATGGGATCCAAGACAGCATGGCTTCACAGCAGGAAGGTCATGAAAAGCAAATCTGATAGATTTCTTTGACTGGGTGACAAGGGAGGTAGATAGGGAGGGCGGTGGATGTGGCCTGCCTAGATTTCAGCAAGGCCTTCAACAACACCCCACATAGGAGGTTGATAAATAAATTGGGCAGTCTGGGAGTGGGCCCTAAGGTGGTAAACTGGGTCAGAAACTGGTTGAGTGACAGGACACAAAGGGTGGTGATAAATGGCATTCAATCAGAGGAGAGGGGGGTGACCAGCGGGGTGCCACATGGATCAATGCTGGGGCCAGTCCTCTTTATTGTCTTCATAAGGGACATTGCAGAGGGACTGGAGGGGAAGGTATGCCTCTTTGCAGATGACACTATGATCTGCAACAGGGTCGACACTCCATGGGTGCTGGATAAAATGAGAAAAGACCTTAACATACTTGAGGAGAGGTCGAGAGTGTGGCAGCTAAGATTCAATGCAAAGAAGTGCAAAATCATACACTTGGGGCACAGAAATCCAAGGGAGGAGTGCAAGATGGGGGGGGGGAGTACTGATGGCCACCAGTCAAGAAATGGACCTGGGGGTAATCACATGTGATGACCTAAAGATAGCAAAACATTGTGAGAAGGCTGTGGGACGACCAGTGGGATGCTAGGGTGCATAGGGAGACATATCACCAGCAGAAAAAAGGAGGTGGTTATACCACTGTACAGATCACTAGTGAGACCTCATCTAGAGTACTGTGCCCAGTTCTGGAGGCCGCATCTCTAGAAAGACAGACAAAATAGAGGCAGTCCAGAGAAGGGCAAAAAAATTGGTACAAGGACTGCACCAAAAGTCATATGAGGAAAAACTAGAGGACCTCAATATGTATTACCTGGAAGAGAAATGGGGTCAGAATAAAGACATTCAAGTACATCAGAGGTATAAACAATGTACAGGAGGTAGCATCTTTCGGAAAAAAAGTGTACAAGAACAAGAAGGCATGATATGAGGCTAGAGGGGTAGGCTCAGATTCAACATGAGGAAGTACTTTTTCACAGAAAGAGTAGTGGATGCTAGGAACAGCCTCCCTGCAGAGGTGGTGGGGGCAAAAACAGTAGGTAAATTCAAGAATGCATGGGATAGACATATGAGTACTCTAGCAGTAGAGAAGGGAGGGTAAGAGGCAGATCAACTAGGGTCTGTGGTAATGCATTAGGTAGGGGAAAAGGGTCAGACTAGGTGGGCCACATGGTCCTTGTCTGCCATCACCTTCTGTGTATCTGTGACACGTAGCTGACAGTAAACTAATGACAAAAACCATTGAAAGAAAATTAAAAAATAACAAAAAGAAAGCAAACGCTCAAAAAAGGAAGGCGATTGACTGAAGCAACATTCTGTAAGATCTGATGTACGCAGATCAATGGCAGGAAAAGAACTGAGGTGTGGCTGGGGGATGCCACCCTTTATAGCATGGGGGGACATCGGCATGCCAATGTTGGGGCAGTCCCCCACTGTAGACTACTAGCTAGAATTTTTCCATGGGGTCCTAGCTGGTAAGTTCTAACCATGCTGCCTACTGCAAGAGCCCCCTCAATGTAAGATCTCCTGTTCAGGAGCACCAATAGCTTCTATAGATTCGTCCTGTTTATAATAAATTACCTCCTTCCAGGCAGCCTGCTGGACTAGAACCAGAACCTGGGGAGTGGGGCAGGTATGCTCATAAGGTTTCCCATTGCCTGAAAGGCCTAGAAAAACTGCCACGTTTTTGCCATGTCCACCGCTGAGGGCATTCTCTTCTGTTCCACTACCTGCTCCTTATCCTTCTCAGGAAGAGTGGCAGGGACGTGTTTTTCTGTTTATTTGTTCTTTGCAGACACTGACTCCAGTGTCTGCTCTGAGGCTCCTTTTTGTACATATTTGCCATCACTGGTATCAGGGTTCCCACTTTTGGGCATCCTGGTATCTTTGCCATATTTGCCATGCCTTTCTGATGGCTGAGAGGCTTTTTCTTTTCTATCTGTCCCTTTTGACAGGGTCTGCTGCTTATCAGGAGAAGAAACTCTCTGGTGCATGTTCTCCACCATCACTGGGAGATCCCTTTATTTGTGAGCCTCTTGTATGTATAGATGATATACAGGCAGACTGTGAAGACAAAAGTGCTTCTCTTTTTCAACCCTTTTATACTGGGTACTTATACTGGGACTAGAATGGAAGAATGCAAATTGCCCATTTATTACCGTTCCCCACATTAGCGAGTCCGTATTAACCCCTTGTTTAGTATCATATTATTTATCTATTTTTTATAGATGTTTAGTGAACTACTAGCTACTACATGATTTGACAATTTATTCCATAATCTGCCTGTCTTATTCATATAGAAGTTGCACCTATTATTTTTATTATCATTATCTGTTTTAATTTGTCTCTTGTGTTCCCTTAGTCCTTCTGGTTTGGCCATAATGGAAATACCCAATTCCTCCATCATTTCCTCATCATTCATTATTTTATACATCAATAAAAGGTCCCCACTCATTCTTCTTTGCCCAAAGACAATAGACCTTTTGTATCTTAGGGCAAAACTTCACAGTTTACAATTTTTAAAATCGTGATCTGGGCCCAGGCACTTTAATCAGAGCTCTTAACCGTCTGACTTGGCCAGTAGCTTAAAACAGGACCTACAATTTTAAAATCCTGTAGGCCCAGTTTTCTTTTCAGGCCTATCAGTCGTACCAAATGTACTGACAGAGCCTCATTTTTTACTATTTGGTTCCTTATCTGAAGAACAATAAACACGCTACTTAGGATAAAAACAGAGAAAAAGATTTACGTTTTCTACTCAAAAAGAGGTCCATTTCTGATGAAGGACCAGCGAAACCACAACTTTCTTAAATTTTTTATAAATAAACATCCTAACTAATGCCGATCAGAACAGACTAAAATACCAAAATAACAAACAAGTTTTTATCAAATAAGTAATAAAGAAGACTGGAAGGCTGGAGACATCTTTGGGGTTACTGCTGTCTTCAAGAGGAGAAAAACATCTGGGGTTCGATTCTCAAAAAGTCGGTGCAAGCTGCATCAAAGGTGGCTTGCACCAGTTGCCAATGTGCTGGCAACCCTGCGCCCGATTCTCTATTGGATAGCATCCCAGCAGCAAAGTCCAGCAGCTTGTGGTGACCTTGGCCCTGTGCCAGATGGCGCATTGTGCAAGTGTGCCACAAGCCGTGGGGTGGCCATGCAGCAAGAGTACCATGGACAACAGTCCATCATAGTACCCATTCCGATCTCCCATTAAGTGCATTTACATTTCCCTGGTGGGCTAGCGGACCCCCTCCAAGCCCCAATCTCCCATTGTATTTATTTAAATTCCCCTGTTGGGCTAGCAGCCCACCACGGTAAATTATATTCCCAACATCCTGGTAATCTAGTGGACCCCCCACCCAGCAGTGCACTACCACCATGCTCCCCCCCAACTCGTAACCCAGATGGCAACAGGCACAGCCCAACTCTCACCACTGTGGCCAGCCACCAACTGAGCTATGAAGGAGCGGGTACTGTAAATAGTGCGTGTTCAGACTGACAGGAGCTCAGTCGGCAGCTGGCTGCGGTGGTGAGAGGTGGGCTGTGCCAGTCTCCTGCTGGGTTACAGATTGGAGGGAATGGGTGGTAGGGCTCTGCTGGGTGGAGGGTCCACTAGACCACCGGGATGTTGAGAATATCATTTACTGGGGGATCAGGGCCCGGGTGGGCTGCTAGCCCACCAGAGGAATTTAAATAAATACAATGGGAGTTCGGGGCCTGGGGGGGGGGTTCGCTAGCCCACCAGGGTAATTTACATAAATATAATGGAAGATCAAGGCTTGAGGGGGTCTACTAGCCCACCAGGGTACTTTACATAAATATAATGGGAGATCAGTGCTTGAGGGGCACATTGGCACAACCTCCAGGGGGATTGCTAAGTACTTAGACCATTGCCCTCTGGGTGGGTTTGTTGAATTGGAAATGTGGGGATATGGCAGCTTGTATCTGCCGCAAGCCCCCATCCCATCCCATAGCCCATTTTGTGGGGCAAGGGTGGCGCCAGCCCCCTCTGATACAGGCAGCCTACATTTAATGCAGGCTGCTTTACAGAAAAGCAACAGGTGCATATTTTGACACAAAGTGCCACTTCCATCAGAAATGTTTGACACAGGCACCTTGTGTTCCTCTAAGGGCTTTCAGAATTGGCCCCCTGGTGTATAGCCAGCAGAGGGAATGTGACCACACTGCAGAGTTTGAACTTCATTCCAAATTTTACTAATTTGCATAAATTCTATTCTCCAAGGCATCACTCAAGAGGCAAGATGATGCTACTTGTATTAGGCACTACTGATGGATTCCAGTTGTTAGAATGCGTGTTTAAAGCAAAGTGACTGAAGGAGAGAATTGCTGTGGTACAGTGTGCCATGCTTACAGTGTGTTGATGTTTTTGTGTATGGCATCACTGTATGGAGAAAAGCAGTGGGTCTGATCCAACCACTTACCAAGATAGCAGAAAGAAAAGGGCTGCTGCCTTGAGACACCTGGTGCCAAACACTGGGCTGAGAAAAAACAAATGCTTTGGATCAGATCTCAACAGTAGAATACTGTGCCATCACAGGCGAGCTAAAAACACTAGTACTGTTGCTTACTTCTGATGGCACAATAAACCTCTTGTCAGCAGCTATAGTGCTGGTGCATCTACTGTATCTGTATGTGTTTTTTTTTTCCTTTTCCTCCACTTACCAAGATACTTAAAAGGATACTATAGAGAGTCCTGAAGACTGGGGTAAACTGGAGCTCTCTACTCTCTGCTTAGTGCCAAACATCAGGGAGACCATCTTTAACATTAAGTGAAAGTTGGCTAAAATGGAACCAGTTTTAGATATTGTCAATGGGAAGGTCTGCCTCCTTGCTGAGGACACCAAAATCTTCAACAGGGTGGATACTCTGGGGGGAGGGGGGGTTGGAAAGAATGTTGAGAGACCTGAGAAAACTCAAAGAATTGTTAAGGGCATGGAAGTTGGGTTTCAATGCAAAAAAGTGTAAAATTGTGCACTTAGGGCACAGAAACCCAGATATGGAGTACAAAATTGGAGGACAGGTACTGACGGTCACCAAACAGGTAACAGACCTGGGCGTAATCATATCAGATGACCTCAAGGTGACAAGGCAGTGGGTAGGGTCAGTGTGATATTAGGGTGCATAGGGAGGGGAATCACCAACAGAAGGAGGGAGATGGTGTTGCTGCTGTATGGATCACTGGTGAGATCCCACCTGAAGTACTGTGTCTAGTTCTGGAGACCACAACTCACGAAGGACATAGACAGAGTAGAGGCTGCCCAGAGGAGGGGAATTAAAATGGTGCAGGGTCTGCATCAGAAATCCTATGAGAAGAGACTAAATAACCTCAATATGTACACCTTATAAGAGAGGAGTGAGAGGGGGGATATGACAGAGACCTATAAATACCTCACAGTGGTAAATAAGGTATTGGAAGGGAAAGTTTTTCAGAAGAAGAGATGCACGAGAACAAGGAGACATGCAATGAAGCTGGAAGGGGGTAAATTCAGGAGAGATGTGAGGAAGTGCTTCTTCATGGAAAGAGTGGTGGATGCCTGGAACAGTCTTCCAGTGAAGTTGGCGGGGTTAAAAACAGTAGTGGGATTCAAAAATGCATGGGATAGACATAAGGCAATCTTAGTGGAAAGTGGAGGGGGAGCAGGAGATCAAGTAGGGTCAACAGTGACACTATAGGCAGGGAAAAAAACTGGTCAGACTGGGTGGGGCCAAGCGGTCCTTATCTGCCATCAAATTCTATGTTTCTAAATTGCTGCTACAGTGACAGTTCCTTCTTAGGGACAGTAGCCCCAGAAGTAGAGTACAGTCAGTGCCAGACGCAACACTTTGAATGTGAGAAGAGACACAGACTGAGGGGCAATCATTCACAAAGACAGAGTAGAGAATAGGGCTTAGGATGGAGCCCTGAGGAACACCAGAGGTGGTGGGCAGGTCTGAGGATAAGGTATTGCCATCCTGAATTGACTGGTACTGGTCAGAAAGGCAGAAGTGCAGCCAACTGACTGTCAGGTCAGATAGTCCTCTCACCCTTTACTTATCCAGAAGCAAGGGTGAGCCACAATGTCAAACATTTTTGCCAGATTGATGAAATGGCAGTGGTGATGTAGCCCTGATCCATCCCTTAAAGGACAGAGTCAGTGACCATAAAGAGGGAGGAGAAAGTTGAGCGATGTTTGCGGGAACCGCACAGGAAAGGAGAGTAAAAAAGAAGACTCAAGGATGGAGGAGAGCTGAGAGATGGCAAGTTTTTCCTGCACCTTGCTGGGTGGACGGAAGTGGGTTGGCAGCTCACAGTGGAAGATTCTTGTGAATGCCACATTTAAATTACAACTGATATGCCCATACCTCTTTTGAAATTAGGCACCAATAATATGAAAACAGATCACATAAAAAAATCTTCTTCTGCATTACAAAAAAAAAATGAAAGAATAGTAACAGTTACCTTTCTATTATAAACGGCTAGAGTTCCAAGCAGAGTACTTGCTATGATTAGGTTGTGCTTTGGCATCTTTGCAATACACTGCACAACATCTCGCCCTTTCTGATTTCCTGTTGGCAGAAACATTTTTTTAATTTGTAAATTTATACACTACTGCAATACTTGGCAAGTAAACACTTGAATGTTTTAACAAGATGAATTAATTATAACTGTTCAAACAGGTCAGCCTACAGAAATAAAAACATTTCATTCAGAGATACTGTGCTGATTACCTCACACAAGTTTCAAGATTTAAAAAAATCATCATTTATTTAACATTTCTGCGATGCAATACCATCATTTAGGTGCAGCACTTTGTCTGCAAAGCCCTAAGGCTCAAGGGTGGGATCAGAACAGCAGTTGCATTTCCACAGTTATTATGTTACTACAAGGTTATAGTTAACAGATTTGTTCAGGTTAACATTACAAGTGTGCACAAGATTGTTACATAACTGGGTGGGGAGCCAGTAAAAATTTGCATTAAGGCATGACAAGGGGTTGAGTTACCTTCTAACACGGGGGTCATGTGAGACACATGGTGTAGCCAAGTGTCTTATAACCCCTAGGATTGCCCTCACAAAGGTCACCCAATCACTGGTGTGTCTTAATGCTCTTATTAAATAAAAATATTTAATAACATGGAATAGGTATATGGGAATCTTAGTTCAGCTATCTGCTAACATTTTATTTTTAAGTTCGCCTTGTGCACAAGTGCAGCAAACATCTTGCTATAACTTTTGAGGGGTGTGACACTGTCTGTCCAATGTAGAGTGCTCTGTTAAGGAGCTCAAAAGTGCCACACCAATCATCAGGCAGGCTAATTGTGAAATATTTTTTTCAAGGGCAGAAACGTCCTCTACTTGTGAAGAAAAAGCCGCACCAATAAATATGGGCATTTTTTTCTTTGATGTGCAGGACGAAGACCGCCCAGCAAACAGCTGATCTTTGATGTCCAAATGCTCAGCTTGCTTGCTTTTGCGCTGCCCCCGCCACCACCACTCACCATTATACAGCCATCAGGGCTCATCTGCAGCTGTGGTGCGACTCCTCAGTCATTTCTCCCCACGGGGAGTGCTCTGCCCTTGCTTGCGAATTAAACCCAACAACAGGGGGCCCAATCCCTGTGTTGGTGCTAGAAGCCCCCTTTCCAGTACTGTGGGACACTGGGAAGCCCACTCCCAGTGTCCCAAAATATTCCAGTAATCTGTCTCTGTATAAAAAAAGAAAATGGTCCCTAGACTATGAACGGGTGTGGGAAATGGATAACTCAGACAACAAGAAGTAGGTTTTAAACCACACAAGACTTCTGTGTGAATTTTATTTTTTTTATTCAAAATAAAAATAATAGACTAAAATAAAAAATATCAGAAAATACCAAGATCTTCCCGAGCTTCAGTACTACCATTCTTAGTAGTACTGCCACAGAGTGGAATACTTAACAGTCAGTTTCCACCATTTTCTGTGCCTTTACCAGCTAGCTATACATCCTTACAGTACAGCTCCCAAGGCTGATCTGCTGTACCCGGATAAAGGAGGGCTTTATGTACAGACCCAGGAGGTCACCTGATCCGCCCCTAAACTAATACACAAGAATAACTGCACTAATACATACAATAGGGAACTGGGATGACACATAATACCTTAAATGTAACATAATGCAATGTATTAGATAGATCAAGAATCATCTGTCTGTACAAGCAGTTTTAAGGCTTGCGTGCCTACAGTAATTGCTACTTACTGGGTCTAAGCCCCCCCACTTTACAGTGACTGACAGTTTGGGACTCTGATAAATAAGTCTCAGTATGGGGCCGCTGGCTCCTAAGGAGGTATAGTACTATGAAGGAGAGCAACAGGTTAGAGTGAGGCCTCCAACCTCCTAGACTTATTACTACCTGCTAGTCACATTGTTTCTCTTTAGTCTTGCTTTATGCTATAACCTCTGCACTTCAAATAAGTCAGACCTATGAGCCCTCATGGCTCAACACAGGGTCGCGAGGACTTCTGTGCTTACAGTCCTCCCCTCGCAGACACCACCACTACACTCGGATCAAGCCCGCAAGCAGCAGGGTCATGAGGACTTCTGAACTTACAGTCCTCCCCTCACAGACACACCACTGCACTCGGATCAAGCCCGCAAGCAGCAGGGTCACGAGGACTTCTGAGCTTACAGTCCTCCCCTCGCAGACACCGCCACTGCACTCAGATCAAGCCCGAAAGCAGCAGGGTCGCGAGGACTTCTGAGCTTACAGTCCTCCCCTCGCAGACACCGCCACTGCACTCGGATCAAGCCCGCAAGCAGCAGGGTCGCGAGGACTTCTGAGCTTACAGTCCTTTCCTCGCAGACACCGCCACTGCACTCGGATCAAGCCCCCAAGCAACAGGGTCATGAGGACTTCTGAACTTACAGTCCTCCCCTCACAGACACGCCACTGCACTCAGATCAAGCCCACAAGTAGCAGGGTCACGGGGACTTCTGAGCTTACAGTCCTCCCCTCGCAGACACCGCCACTGCACTCAGATCAAGCTCGTAAGCAGCAGGTATGGAGGACAAGCTCCGTGTGTGGTTTTGAATCTGGTGCCTTCCTGAGCATTCTCGCTCTTCATTTTATTTGCTTTATTTAAAGTAAATTTAATTTCTGTGCTTGATCGTTCCCTAACTAGCCCCCATTATTTTGTTTTTCTGCTCCCTTTCTTTACTGTTCTACATTTCTTCTCCTTAGCCTCCTGCTGTGCTGTCCCCACCCCTTCTGTTGCTCCTTTTGTCTTCTGCCCCGTTCCTGTAGCTATTTCAAGTTCACTACCTCCCCCCAAGCCCTCTCAGACCTATGAACCATCGTGGCTCAACACAGGTACTAACCTCCTCCTTCTCTCTATTTTTCCAGGGTCACAAGGACTTCTGAGCTTACAGTCTTCCCCTCACAGACACCGCCACTGCACTCGGATCAAGCCTGCAAGCAGCAGATACGGAGGACAAGCTCCTTGTGTGCTTTTGAATTTGGCGCCTTCCTGAGCAGCATCGCTCTTCATTTTATTTGCTGCTGAATTACAAGCAATTTTTTGGCCCTCCCGCACCCCACCCCCTCTCTCTAATAAATACATCTTTTCTCCACCCCAATTAATTCTGATTGGACACTGCAATGGGAGGGGCTTCTCAACTACCCTTCAGGTCTCAATTTAACTCTTAGGAGTTTCTCCACATTCCCCTCCTACTCCTGCTATAAATTAGTTTCCCACCTTACTATACCCCCTCAGTTTCTTCACCAACACATTCCTACACCAACAGTGAAATTTGCCTCACTGGCACCCTTGATCTCCACTTTACTTGGCTGAGCTGCATTTGCCTGGTCCCTCTCACTTTCTGGCAGTCCTTGACCCTAACTAACCATCTCCCCCACTAACTCAAAATGCTGAAGCTACATCAAGCAAAAGGATTACTAGCCTATTACTCCATCTTATGGTGCACTTTGCTGGATGCATCCTACCCTGGCAGAACAACAACCCCTCCTCAGCCTCTTGGCGTGTCCGTACCACACACTGCTTACTACTCGGCCAATCTCTGGCTCATATTGGGCACTACACCAGGGGCACTAACCATGGGCCAGCGTAACAAAACTATCCTACTCTCACCACAATGTAAGAAGTTCTCGAAGACACCTTTCCTCCCTCCTCCCACCTTTCACTCACTCACATGCCTATTACTCCTATCTGGTAACATCGAAGTAAACCCAGGTCCCAGAAAGGGGACATCTACTCCCTCTCTCACAACAAGCCCTGCATGGTCCTGTATAAAAGGTCTTAAGGTTGCCCATATGAATATACAGAGTATCAGGAACAAAATGGCCAAACTTGACTCCTTGATCAATTATTATAGGCCTGACATTCTTTGTATTACTGAATCTTGGCTGAAGCCCTCCATTCTGTCTCCCAAAACTGCCCTCCCTGGCTTCTCCTCCTTCCGATGTGATTGTGTTTCCAAAAAGGGAGGAGGAGGAGTACTCATCTATGTCAGGGCAGCTCTGATAGCCTGTGAACTAACTGGAATAAACTTCAGTGCTGCAATTGAGCATCTGTTTATTTAAATTTCCTTTGGACATGTCAAAAAGGTGATAACTGGTTGTGCCTATCTACCCCCCCCACCACCGCTTCCTCGTCCTACTCTGAACTCTTCTCAAAATTAGATACCCTTCCTCATAGGGATATCGTAATCTGTGGTGACTTCAATCTTGATTGGTTTGATTCAAGCAATTCCCACTATCAAGCTGCTCTCTCAGATGTCAGCCTACAGCATGTCCTTGAACAATCCACCCGACTCAATATGAAAATGGGTAATCATAGTTTACTGGACTGGATGTTGACCAACAACAAACACTACATCAAAGCTGCAGAGATCTTCTCCGATGCTCAAAGTGACCACTCCCCCATCTACTGTGTCTGGAAGAATACCTCCCCTCCCCCCAAAATTATTAAGTCTAGGGACCTAACTCATTTTAACACAGCTGCTTTTCTGAGTAGTCTGTACTCCGACTGGACCCCCATCACCTCCCTGACATAAACCAAGCCATAGACTACTTTGCAAACATCTTCTCCTCCATTCTTGACTCTCTCACCCCCTTTAAATTAAGAAGCACTAAGGGCACCCACTCCCCTTGGCTTTCTCAGAATATATGGCAAATGATGTGCTCCCGTGATAGAGCCTGGAAGACCTTCAAAACATCTGGTTTCATCTCCGACTGACATACCTACCATCAACTGCGGAATGAATGTAAGGTTAGAACTACTAAGTCCAAGTGTAGCTATATCCAAACCCTACAATTCAAACATCTCACCAACCCCAAAAACTTGTGGTCCCAAATTAATGCCCTGCTCAAGGGTAAGGAACGTTTCAACCACCTGCCCATGCTCAGCAATGGTGTAGCCCTGTCTACTCCTTCAGAAATAGCAGCAGGGATAAACCAATTCTTCACTGCACTAGATAGCTACAAAATAGGCTTACTGAACGGAACACTCCCTCCTGATACAGACAGACCCACGGTACCTCCCACACCCTTCCAACTTGAGACTCACCTCACGCGCTAAGGTTCTTAGGCAGCTAAATATGCTTAATGCTGATAGCTCCCCAGGTTTTGATTCTCTTCCTCCCAAATTCCTTAAAATATGTGCCCCTGCTATTGCTCTTCCAATTGTGCTTTTAATCAATAGATCCTTCTTCACACACGCTATTCCTGATAAGTGGAAGATAGCAATTGTGGTCCCAGTACACAAGAGTGGCCTAGTTAAACTTACCAAAAACTACAGACCTATCTTTATTCTATGTTCCCTGGCAAAAATTCAGGAAAGGATACTTCATAATCAGCTTTACTCATTCTTAGAGCAGGTGAATGCCCTCTCCATCTCATAGCATGGTTTCCAAAAACTGCACGGGACTGAATCAGCTCTGATAAGGGTCACTGCGGATATTTTTCATGCTATGGATCAGAGGTGTGCTACCAGAGCTGCCTTTATAGATCTTACAAAAGCATTTGATCTTGTTGATCATCAACTCCTATGCACCAAGCTTAACAAATTCGTTCTTGACTCTAACACCCTCTCATTGTTCTCCAACTACCTCTCTAATTCGACTTCAATGCATCAAATGGGGCGGAGTTACCTCTCCCCTCGCTCACATTATGGATGGGGTCCCCCAGGGATCTATTCTGGGATGTCTCTTATTCTTTGTATTTATCAACAACCTCCCCAACAACTGTGGAGGTGTGTCAGTACAACTCTATGCCAATGACGCTATCCTATACAGAACAGATAGAAGTATCTCCTCTATCAAGTCGTGCCTCACGGGGTACTTTCCACTTCTTGAAGAATGGTTCAGGCAAAACCTATTGGTACTTAATACCAAAAAAACTAAAACAAAGTTGTTTCATCACACCTCCTTTGACCTGACCACCCAACAACCCCTTGTCATCAACACCTTTACTGGCATGGCCCTAGAAGAAGTGGACTCCTTCAAATACCTAGGGGTAACCCTGGATATAAATCTATCTTTCGATTCACATGTTCTAAGGGTGGCCAAGTCCACCCATCAAAAACTGCGCCTACTATACCGAATAGCCCCATACCTGACATCCCATTCCTGGAGAGCAATTGTCTCGTCAGTGTTTCTCCCAGGTCTATTTTATGGAGCCCCTCTACTTCTATCTGCTTGATCTACTGTCCTACTCAAACTAAAGCAAGCCTATCATAGGATTGCATGTTTTGCTGCAATAAAACCTGCTCAGAGACACCACTGTGATGTACTAAAAGACCTAGGCTGGCCATCATTTGAGGCAAAGCTAGACTTTCCCCTCCTATGTACAACATTTAAACTTATCCACCTCCCCTTCCCACCCAGCCTTAATAACTTGCTAACTGTGAAACCAATCCCTAGGCCCCTACACTCCTCGCACTTCCCTTTGTTAAGTCTTCCTAAAACACGGTTAGCCATTGGCTTGAAGTCCTTCTCCTACCTAGCCCCACAAAAATGGAATACTCTTCCCCAGAGATTACTCTCCAGTTCGCCCCTTCCCTAATTCAAAAAGCATTTCAAAGATATCTTCTTCACCCCGCCTACCTGTATCTGCTTTTAGTCCCCTCTGCCTAGTTTGCGCCCTCCACCATAATCTGCCTCTATAAATCCTCCCCTTCTCTTCCTCTCACATTTTACCTCTCTTTTTTACACTTTTCACTCTTTCAACAGGCAACTCTTAGCTCAACATTTACAACGTCTTCCCCGCAAGACATACTCCCTGTCTACTGCCCAATCTTGTATGATGCTACTTGCATGTATTATGACTGAATTGTAACTATGATTATTGTACATTACTCTCATCCCTTGTCTATGTTTTTAGACTCTATTTACCAGAACTAAGCACTTAGGACCCCTTGTTTGAAATTGTTATTACCTAGTTGAACTCTCTGTAACTTCTCTATTGAACTGTATTCACTAGAAATGCATTTTTCTTGCTGAACTCTCTGTAACATCCCTATTGAACTATAATTACTGGAAATGTATTTTTTTTCCCCGGGTCGCCCTGAAAAAGGGACATGTTTGTATCAGTGGGCCCACCCGGTCAACAAAATTCAAATAAATAAATAAATAAACCATAAATGGGGGTACTATATAATACTGTATACATTGTATTCCCTTTTTCCTTTTAAACATATTTGCATTTCTTGCATTCTCATGTAAGAAATAAATAAATAAACATTCCCCCATAAAACCACTCATGTTGCAATGGGTTTCATACAACAAACACAGCTAGCAGTGGAACCAGTGAACTGGAGGAGTGGATAGCTCTACAAAGCAGTGTGCAAAAAATGGAGATAAGCACCCAAGAGATGGATAGGCAGAAAAGG
The DNA here is from genome assembly GCA_016271365.2 of Neoceratodus forsteri. Classification (NCBI taxonomy): domain Eukaryota; kingdom Metazoa; phylum Chordata; order Ceratodontiformes; family Ceratodontidae; genus Neoceratodus; species Neoceratodus forsteri. The sequence continues at coordinate 23,496,648 of CM057451.1, forward strand.
GACAAAATTCAACAGAAGGGCAGACAGCAAGGAGAACCAGGGATAAATGACAACCAGGGAAGAGGCTGGAGTAGAACAGCTAAACAGTCTAGGGAGGTCAAATCATGGAAAGCCATGTGTGCCAATGCCAGGAGCCTTAGCAACAAGATGGAGGATCTGGAGGCTGTCATGGTGCAGTCAGACCTAGACATTGTGGCCATCACAGAAACCTGGCGTAATGATAACCACGACTAGGAGATGGCCATACCTGGCTACAACATATTCAGAAGAGACAGGGGAGGTAGGAAGGGAGGAGGTATGGCACTGTATGTGAAAAATGACATAAGGGCCACAGAGATCCAGGAGGAACAAAATTGGGGAGAGATACCGTGGGTTAAGGTGGAACGGAAAATGGGGCCAGCCATCTGCACAAGTGTGGTCTATAGACCACCAGCCCAGGAGGAAGAAACAGATAGGGAGCTGATGCTAGCCATCCAAAGGATGGCAGACAAGAGTGAGGTAGTGCTGGTTGGAGACCTCAATATTCCAGATGTGGACTGGAGCATCCCAGCAGCAGCATCAACTAAGAGCAGATTTATCCTGGACTCCCTTCAGGGTGCCTTCCTCAAGCAACTGGTCATGGAACCAACTCGGCAGAAGGCAATAGTGGACCTTGTGCTCACAAACAGGGACAGTGTGATGGGGGTAACAGTGGGGGAGCACCTGGGGAACAGTGACCACCAGTCATTGTGGTTTGAAATCACAGAAGGAGCAGAACCAAACCACACAAAAACACGTATCCTGGATTTTAGGGGGGCAGACTTTGAGAAAATGGGGAGATGCTTGAAAGAGGCATTAAGGGGAATGGGGCAGGAATCAGGGGTTGAGGAACAGTGGGCAGTATTTAAAATGGGGATTACGGGGGCGCAAATGTGCGGCTGAGAGAATAGACGTGCCTTTGCATCACTCTGTCTCAGCGGGCAATTAAAATTCATTAAAAAATCGACCTGTTCTGGGAAATTTCACAGGTGCAGCACGTGTTGGAAGGAAGAATGGAGGAGTATCTGGTAGCGGGAGGTGGAAAAAGTCAGAGGCAAGCTGGAAAGGCTGGCAAGAAAGTGGCGACCCCTGCGGCCTCCGTCGCGGGTGAAAGCATGGGAGTAATCTCACTGTCAGCAGCTGAAATCGGAGCCTTGGGCCATGAGGTAACGGGCCAAGTGATAGCAGCCTTAGAACCCAGATTGCTTAAGCTTGAGGGCAAGATAGATCTTAAGCTGAGGAGAGAATATCACGATTGGAGGATGACACAGGGGAAGTACCGAGTCAAGTAATGCGTTTACAAAAGGAGTTGGAAGAGCTACAGGATGCGATGGATTACCAAGAAAATTATTATAGAAGATTAAATCTAAGGCTCAGAGGGCTGCCAGAAGGAGAAGAAAAGGGTGATGTGCTGAGTTTTTATGCAAAGACTTTGCCAGAGCTGTTGGGGCTACAGTCAAAAAACAGGAAATTCAAGCTGGAAAGGGTGCATCGCGCTGTAATGCCCAGGCCTCCGGGGGGGGGTGCCCCCGCAACAAGTTATTATTCCCTTTCACTCATATCAAGATAGGGAGGCAACACTCAGAGCATATCGAGAAGCAGAAACATTGGAATATCAAGTGCACTATATATTTCCCAGGATTACTCAAGGAGGTTGCTGCAGAGGAGGAAGGCCTTTAATGGACTGATGGCCCAGCTAAGGAATCTTAAAATTGAGAACTTTATGGTGTACCCAGCAGTACTGAAAATAAAGCATGAAGGAGCGACTTATTCTTTTTGGGAACTGTGCAAAGCTGAGCAATTCGTCGCGGAGATGCAGAAGAAGATGAATGGGTGAAGCTGAGACCAGTGAGGTGCATGGGACTATAAGAATGACGCACAGTGCTGGACAAACCAGGGATATTATGAGACTCCCAGGGACATAAGGATGCATTGGGGGGGGCAGGGGAAATGTGTTTTGCCTTTTCTCTACTTCATCCTCCTTTTAGTAATGTGGGAGAGATGGCGACTGTGGCAACGACCGAGTGAACTAGGAGGCTATGTTTGGTGGAGGATGGAGGAGGGGAAATGGTGTGAAACACTGAGTGACGGCCAGGCCTCATGGGGAAGGTTGCACTGGGGGGAATATGTGAAATGGACAATTAGAATTTTGGGGATATGATGGTTAGTACTGGGAGGACTGAGGGGATAAGAGAGAGAGGTCTGATGGCGCAGGTGAGAATGTACAAGTTCTGTACCAGTGGCGTATTTACAGTAATAATGAATATGAATGTGAACTTGGGGGGGGTCTCATTGGTGGCCTCGGGGGGATGTTTTGGTGAACACTGGGAGGCGAAGACGCCTGAAGGTGGGGTAATACCTGCTTGCTGATCTACTCTTGTTCGGCCTCCTTCATGTTCTTCAGCTGTTCTCCATTGTAAGATGACATGGTTTCACAATGCTGAGATTGAATGAAGCAGATCAATGAGATGGGAGTTGCTCGTGGACAGGGCGGGGGGCACGTGTCTATGTTTGTGGCTACTGGTGGACACTTATGTGGATTTTGCAATTAGTGTAAAAAAGGGGGGGAAGACATTTGGTATAGAGAGGAGTGTTTTAAAGGGAGGCTAAAGATGGGAAAGGAGGGAGGGCAACAGGGTGGGAAAAGAAGGTGTCAGAAGAGACCTTACAGAGTGAATACTGTTCTTGTTCTTATGTATATAGTTGAATTGTTTAACTGTTTTTTATACTGTTTGTTGACAGATGTACTTCATACAAAATGGGGGTTAACAGAGGACTGTGGATGGAAAGGCAATGGTGGGGCAGGGGGAGTTGGGGGCCAGGGAGAAAATGTGGGGGAAAGTAAAGGGACAGACGTGGGGAACATATAGTATAATCAGATGAATAACAAGCAGGAACTGGTGGTAGTCTCCTGGAATGTGAAGGGGATTGCAAACCCGATTAAACGCACCATGCTGCTGACTGAGCTATGAAAAAAGGGGGCGCAGATTGCGTTATTGCAAGAAACGCACCTGACAGATGCGAAGCATGCAAAGCTGGCGCGGGATTGGGTGGGCAGATGTTTTGTGTCCTCTTACTCATCCCGTAAGAGAGGGGTAGCCATTCTCATGAATAAGAACCTGCCACTAGAGATTCACCTAATTGTAAAGGATAGTCGGGAGGGTAGATACATATTCCTGATAGGGAAACTTTATGGGGAGTTAATTACATTGGGGAATGTGTATGCCCCGGCCCAATATGATCCGCAATTCTTCCCGAAGATATTGGATTTGATTACTAGAGAGCAATTCCCAAGCTTAATCCTGGGAGGAGACTTCAATAGTACCTTAGATCCTGTGTTGGATCATTCAGAGGGTAAAGGGCGAACACCGGAAGCAGTGGTTCAGTGGAGGGTTGGGATGTCATAGTTGGATCTAGTAGACAGCTGGCAAATGGTATATCCGGGGGCTTGGGAATATACGTGTTATTCCAACCCACATAGAACATGGACAAGGTTAGATTATATACTGATACCTAGGACATGGCATGGAAGGGTCATAGACATCTCACACAGTCCCATTCACATATCGGATCATGCCATGGTGGTGGGTAGATTCTATATGTGGGAGGAAAGAGATATAAGGCCGCAATGGAAGTTCCCTACATATATGCTCCAACATAAGGACTTTCGGGAATACTTAAAAATGCAGTGGGAACTATACAGGGAAACTAATGGGGGTACGGAAGTGAAAGGGGCGGTTTACTGGGATGCAGGAAAAGCTTTTATTAGAGGCTCTATAATAGCATACATGACCAGAATAAAGAAGGGGAGATGAGACAAAAGGCAAGGACTGGAGAGGCAGCTGAAGGAGTTGGAAAGGCGGGTTGCTGGGGGGGAGAGAGGGCAGGTGGAACATTTGTTGATGGTCACAAGAGAAGCATTAAACTCCCTGGTAAGGGGGGAGGCTCGAGCCTCTTGGTTCTACTGCAAGAGACAAGTGTTTGAATGGGCCAATAAACCAGGCCCATTGCTGGTAAGCTTAATGAAGGGGGGGAGGTGCCCAGTTAAGATAACAGGGATTAAGGATAAGGAGGGCAGGGTACAGCGAGGGGAGAAGCAGATGAGAGAGCGGTTTTGGGAATTTTATGCTCACCTGTATAGGGCGGAGGGGGCCGGGGAGAAACAGAGTATGCAGGGTTTTCTGGATAAGGTTATTACCCTAGTCTCACAGAGAACAAAGAAATGCTTGGGCCCAACCCTGACAAGGGAGAAATACTTAAAGCGATTGGGCAGCTCCAGGTGGGGAAAGTGAGTGGGCGGACGGATATCCCATAGAATTTATAGAAGGCGCTAGCAGCTGGCGGCAGAGACGCTAAGTGAAGTTTTAAGATGGAAGAGGGGCAGGAGGTACCGATCTCCCAGAAACATGTTATGATGCCACGATATGCCTGGTTCCAAGGGGGGTAGGATCCCTTGGATTGTGCTTCGTATAGGCCAATTGCCCTGCTGAATTGTGATCTTAAGATTCTGGCCAAGGCGCTGGCACTGAGGTTGGAGGAATATCTGCCGTTGTTGGTTCACCCAGACCAGACCAGGTTTATTAAGGGAAGGTTTTCATATCATAATGTGCGTAGACTGCTTAATGTGATCTGGAAGGCGGGTCAGGATATGGGGAAAACGTATGTTATATCAATGGATGCTGAAAAGGCCTTTGACAGGGTAGAATGGGAGTACCTCTTTGAGGTTTTAGACCGGTTTGGTCTGGGTGACCTATACCTACGGTGGATTAGAGCAATGTACCACTCCCCATGGGCTGGTGTCTTGGTTAATGGAACCCCTATGGCTCCCTTTAAACTGGAGAGGGGGACCAGACAGGGATGCCCGCTTTCACCGCTATTATTTGCCTTGGTGTCGGAACCAATGGCAGCAGTGATTAGGCAGTGTTGAGGGGTTCAGGGGGTGAGGGGGTCAGACAACACTGAACACAAGGTTACATTATACGCAGACAATATGTTGGTGTTTTTGAGGGAGCTGGGGGTTTCCATGACGTCACTCTTGCAATTGGTGGAGTGCTTCTCTGAGTTCTCCGGTTATAAAATAAATTTGAGCAAATCAGAAATGTTATGCTTCCCCAAACAGGAAATAGATGATGAAAGATGGGGTATACAATGTAAAACTACAAGCATTAAGTACCTGGGTATTAATGTGGGAAGAACAATAGGCTCTTTGTATGACCTGAACTATGCCCCATTGATCAAAACAATAGAATCGGACCTTAGAAGGTGGATGCAGTTGCCAATATCTTGGTTGGGAAGGATAAACGTATTAAAAATGAATGTACTACCTAGAGTAATGTACCCTATGCAGATGCTACCCATGCGAATCACGAGGAGGGATATAGATAGGTTGGAAAAGGTGTTTGCTCAGTTTATATGGAGAAGGAAAAGGCCAAGAATGCGGCTCCAAAAGCTTAAGGCAGAGGTGGCTAAGGGAGGTCTCAGTTTCCCGGACCTGCTAAACTACTACCTATCCATCCAGCAGAGCTATATAGTGGATTGGGTATTCAGACCAGAGGTAGCAAGTTGGGTGACGCTGGAGCAGGAGGGATGCATGGGGCGGTTGTCAGGCTACCTGCACAGTAAGGGACCACTGACATATAGAAGTCAGGGGGGAAGGAACCCGTTGGTGGGAATGACCTTGGATGCTTGGGAGATGTTAAAGAAGGAGAGAGGGATAATTAAAGGAAACTATACTTATGCCGGTGGCGAGGAATCCGTTTTTACCGGGGTTAGAGGATAGGGGATTCAGGAGTGGAGAAGAGGGGATAAAATGTGTGGGTAGTATGATTGGAAGTGGGATGTTGCTTCCATTAGAGGACATTAAAAGAATCTGAGTTTGCAGGGGCAGGTGTTTCGATACCTCCAGGTGAGCGTTTATGGGTAGGATGGAGAGAGGGAGCCAGGGGACAGGGTGGGACTCGGTAGAACTAGTGATACTGGGAGCACAGAGGGACCCAAGGGTTTATTGGGAAAGCTGCAAAGATTGGGAAGCAGAGATGGCTGGACTATACTCAGAAGGTAAAACAGTGGAGTAGAGATCTGGGAGGGAAATTTCTCACGGAGAATTGGCAAAAGTTATTGTCGGGACATATGGGCTTGTTGATCTGTAACAAGTTTAAAGAATCGTATTTTAAGTTTCTGCACAGGTTATATTATCCTCCAGCAGTGGTGCACAGGGCCTATTCGTCTGTTTCCCCGTTGTGTGGGAGGTGTAAGAGAGAGATGGGGACATATATGCACTGTTTTTGGGGTTGTCCGGTTCTGAAATCTTTTTGGGCAAAGGTATTTAAAGAGGTGGAGCTGATGGCGGAAACTCCCATCCAGTTGGACCCTATCAAAGGGCTATTTGGTTTGAATGGGGAGGAGGTGGAGGATTGGGAGGCAATGCCGCGTTGGATCAGGATTCTTATGGTGATGGCCAGGCATTGTATTCAGAATATGTGGGTTAACAACGTTGTACCCACCACCCAGCAGTGGCGTCAGCTAATACTGCAAAATTTGGCACTGGAACGGCTATCTTTGGTACTGGCGAACAGATCAGAGGCATTTTATGGGAAATGGGTGCCATTTCTTTCTACACTTGAAATGCAAGAGATGACCACCCTGTGTGAGGGACTGGTCTAGGCAGATTTGGGCTGACTGGATGGGTGTCCGCCTCCCCTCTCCCCCCCGACGCGTGTGAGGATGGGTATATTTGAGAAAAATGGGTGCTGGTGACTGTAGTATATAGATCTGACAATTAATTTAGAAGTTTGCTTGTCTCGCCCTCCCCTTCAACTTTCTAAATGAGCTCCTGGGAATTAATTGTATGGAGTAGGATTGTTGGATGTAGGAATAATTGTATGAAAGTGAATCTATTTATATTTGTGTGTTTGTTATTGTTGTATGACTGCTGTAACTATTAATCGCAACATACATGTATGATTGTCTGTTTGTGTACTGTGTCTGTTGACACATAAGAGGAAATAATAAAAAGATTATACAAAAAAAATGGGGATTAGAAGAGCAACAGAATTATGCACTAAGCAGGTTAGCAAGGGGAACAGGAAGAGGAGGCCATTATGGTTTTTCAAGGAGGTAGCGGAGAAAGTGAAAGCCAAAAAGAATGCATTCAGGCAACACAAAAAGACACAGGCAGAATGGGATAGGGAGAAGTACCAGGAGAAGAAAAGGGAGGTATGGAGGTCAGTAAGGGAAGCCAAAGCTCGGACAGAAGAGCACATTGCAAAATCAGTGGGTAGAAGGGACAAAACCTTTTACAGGTACATAAGTGAAAAAAGAAAGGCAAAGGGAGGGATAGTGAGACTGAAGGGGGAGGATGGGGGCCGTGTGGAGGATGACAACAATAAAGCTGACATAGTGAACAGGTATTTCTGCTCAATCTTTACTGAGGAAGAGGATGGTAATGGGTCTGAAGGAAGTACAAGGGGTGGGAATGGTGCAGAAATGGACACAAGTCCCTTTACACGAGAAAGGGTCCTGAAGCAACTGGAAGTAATAAGAGTTGATAAAGCAATGGGCCAGATGGGTGCACCCAGGGTCTTAAAGAACTAAGAGGTGGTGACTCAACCTCGGCAATCCTGTTGCCAAACACTGGAAACAGGGAGGTACCCAAAGACTGGAGGATAGCAGATGTAGTCCCTTATACAAAGTGGGAACAAAGAGAGCCGGGAACTACAGACCAGTCAGCCTCACCTCGGTAGTGGGAAGATCATGGAAGCACTACTGAAGGAGAGATTGGTGGAACATTTGGTTGTCAATGGACTACTGGATCCAAGGCAGCATGGTTTCACCAGGGGGAGGTCATGTCAGACCAACCTCATTGAATTTTTTGACTGGGTGACTAGGGAGGTGGATCAGGGGAGGGCAGTGGACATGGCCTATCTGGACTTCAGCAAGGCCTTTGACACGGTGCCATATAGAAGACTATTACACAAACTGTGGAATATGGGTGTGGGCAGGACAGTAGTGTGGTGGGTAGGTAACTGGCTGGGCGGCAGGACACAGAGGGTGGTGGTAAATGGCTGTCACTCCACAGAGGGAAGAGTGACCAGTGGGGTACCACAGGGATCAGTGCTGGGACGGTTCTATTCAACATCTTCATCAGTGACATTGCGCAGGACCTAGAAGGCAGAATTTCCCTGTTCACTGATGAGACAAAGATCTGTAACAGAGTAGACACACCAGAGGGTGTAGACAGAATAAGAAGGGACCTGCAGAAACTTGAAGAATGGTCAGGGGTTTGGCAGTTGAAATTCAATGCAAAGAAGTGCAAGATAATGCATATGGGGCACAAAAACCCTGGCACAACATATCAGTTGGGGGGTGAGGATATAGCATGTACCAAGCAGGAAAGGGATCTTAGGGTTATCATCTCTGATGACCTCAAGGTAGGAAACAGTGTGACAAGGCAGCAGGTAAAGCAAATAGGATGCTGGGATGCATAGGCAGGGGCATCACCAGCAGGAAAGGAGGTCATAATTCCACAATACAAGACACTAGTGAGGCCCCACCTGAGTACAGTGTACAGTGTACAGTTCTGGAGACCTTACTTACGTAGGGACATCGACAGGGTAGGAAGGTTCAGAGGAGGGCAACAAAGATGGTACACAGATTGCATCACAAGTCCTATGAGGACAGGTTGAAGGAATTGAATATGTACTCCCTGGAGGAGAGGAGGGAGAGGGATATGATAGAGACATACAAGTATCTTACAGGGAGGAACAAGGTGCAGAAATACACTATTTTAAGTGAAAAAGATGTTCCAGGACTAGAGGCATGGATGAAGTTGGGGAGCGATTCAGAAGAAATGTGAGGAAGAATTTCTTCACAGAACGGGTGGTGGACAAGTGGAATACCCTGCCAGAGGAAGTGGTGGGAGCTGAAACAATCACGGGATTTAAGAATACATGGGATAGACATAAAGAAATTCTGGAGGTCAAGGTTAAGGGACAACAGACTTCTAGGAAAACATAAAGTGAACTTACAAGCTTAAATGAGCAGAATGGGTGGGTCGTAGGCCCTTATCTGCCGACACGGTCTATGTATCTATGTATAAAAAGCAATTTGTTAAAATTAAAACTGCAGCCTCTTAACCTGCAATCTCTGAACCTCTTCCACTAACTTGGTGTTCCCCAGGGATCAATACTAGGGCCCTTACTTTTCTCACTCTTTATTAACAACCTCCCATCTCTGCCCTGCTCCCTTCTATGATCCTATACGCAGATGACATGGTGCTCTACTCAAGTGCTAAAGACCTGCTCTGCATAAATGCAAATCTGCAAACTGACTTTGATGAACTACACTCCTGGTTGCTACAAACAAGCTGTTGCTCAACACTAAAAAAACTGTGGCCCTGCTCTTTGGCTCCTCCCCTAGACTCAAATCTTGTACTTCCCCCCTTTCAAGTCACGGTCCTGATGGCCCCCCACTGGAGATGATCGCCTCTTTCAAGTATCTTGGGATAACCCTCAACCCATATCTTGACTTCAACTTGCATATAGCTACCACCTGTAAGATGGTGAACAACAAATTAGGTCTGGCTTACAAAGTCAGGTCCTCCCTGAACTATGAGTCCAGACTGGCTATTGGTCAAGGATACCTCTGCCCCTGTCCAACATATGGATCTCTGGCCTATCTAAATGCTAGCAATAATGCCTTACAAAAATGAAACACTTGCTAGCACCACATTTGTCAATTTGCTCTCTCAGCACATGACTAACCTACCGTTGTCAGCTCTACTCTCGACTTGGCTGGCTCTCTCCATCCTCACATCAACTTTTTGCTGCTGGCTGTCTAATTGAAAAAATAGTTAGAACTGGATCCCCAGGGCACTTCACAGTCATGCTAGTCCACCCGGACCCAAATTATCCCCTCAGCTCCTCTGATAAAACCTTTCTTGTAATTCCCAGATGCTCCACAAACATAGGTAGTCTCTTCTTTGCAGTAACAGCCCCAAAATCTGGAACTCCCTCCCTCCCTCATCATGTCAAAATCTCAGTGTAACCCCTAGGTGGCGCTATACCTAGGGCTACTACCCCCCCCCGCACGGCTAGTAGCAGGTTAAGGGGCCTGAGTTCTGAAACGGGTGGTTGGTAGTGGTAAAACTAACCTGGGCACAGCCCTCCAGGACACTGTAACCCCCCTCTTTCCCTTCTAGTGGCCTGAGCAACATACAATAATCACTTTCACAGTACCCCTTGTACACCATACCAGTACCCACACTGTTTGCACTTATCACCAGGGCTGGTTCCTCTGGCTCCACCCTGGGGACCCCCTGTAAAACAAGGTTATGCACAGTAAATAGCAACAGTACAGTACCCTTGGCACAAACTGGAACCATAGTCAGGTTAAATGCAGATCTGATGACAACACTTTAGATTTAACTGTTGTTGCAGGGAGGTACCCAGATGTTTACTCACAATACCCAATACTGGACACAGGCAGGACAAAATTGAGACTGCAGGTTGTTGAGCTGGAGTGCCCAGACAATAGGGCCCACACGAATCACCAAGGCATCATTCCTGTTCAAGTGTTGAGCAGGGGCTGATCTCCAGGCAGGTCTCTCATCAAGGTTTTCACTGTGCAGTGAGGCTGGGCCAGTGTGGTAAGGCCCAGGCCCAATGAAGATGATTTTGGATTCAATCCATGGGGCTGGATGCAGATTCCAGCAAGCAGAATACAGTTCAAACCACAGTGGGGAACCAAATCGCGACCCACAAGCAGCACACGGCACATTTACACATAAGGAAATTCTAATGCAGCTTCAAGCAAGCAGAATACAATTCAAACCACAGTGGGGAACCAAATCATGACCCACTATAAGCAAACAATACATTCACATGTAAGAAAATTCCACTGTACCAGGCAAAAGGCTCTCCAGTCATTACAGAGTCTCTGCATGATCCAGGAGTTCAGAGGTGGCGGGAAGTCCAGACAGGCCGACTGCATTCAGCAAATCTTGGTCTTCTTCAGGTAGGAGACTGGTCACAATTCAGTGGCTTACTTCACCCTCCGAGTTTGGATTCAGTCCGAAAAAGACACAAATTCCCTCTCAGGGACAGTAGGCAGGCATACAGGTCAAAAGTCAGGCCTTGCCACAGCTCTCCCATGCAAATCTACACAGGGGCTGCTGCTTGAATCATTCAAGCTGTTATCTCTTCACTTCCCAACTCAGAACTAAAACTAGCTGCAAGCAGCTTGGGAATTTCCCCAAGATCCAAAAGGCTCGGTTGGCTGATCTGTCTGTCAGTCACAACAAGAGCTCCCCCTCCAGGTTATTTTAGGCGCCAAAATGCAAAAAACTACAATTCCTACAAGTTTTGACCCCACCAAGCACCTGTAGGCAGGCTCCATTTTAGAGTCCCAAATGAATTGATTGGCCCATTTCATCAGTCCAGAACCAAGATGATGGAAACAAACAGAATTGTCCATACTGTAAATAAGGCAAGTTAGAACAAACTGCAATATTATTACTACTCTAACAAATGATCAGCAAACAAGCACATCTTCTGACAGAGCTCCCTTTTAGATTGATTATGGCTGCAATCCAGGCAGCTCTTAAAGAGACAGTACACAGAGGCTGTATAGGCACTCTCGGCAATCACATTTAAACTGCAAAAACACAGGACACCAGCCTGGCAGTGAGCATTTAGACAAGCTCAAGGAAGATTCTTGGGAACCCCCATTTGTAGGGGTTACACTCTTCCCTGCCTGGAGAAAACTTGGTGTCCGTGATCAAGTCTGTACCATCACAATATCAAAAAAGCAATATAAACGAGGTATATATATATATATATATATATATATATGTAACCCCCTACAAGGGATTCCTAGAAGCCTTCCCGGAGCTTGCATAAGTTCTCCCTGCCTAGCGGGTGTTCGGCATAATGCCACTTAAATGTGTGCACTGCAAGTGCTTTTAGAGCCTCTGGTACTGTCTCTTTAAGAGCTGCCTGCTCGCAGGCTTAATTAGTTTGAAAGGTGGGGACTATGTGTTTAATGCTCAAATCCCGGCCCAGCTGCTGTCTAATCACTCTGTTTCTGCAGTCACTAAGAGCGCAGAGGGAGCCTAATTGAAGGATGTAATTGTTTGTTAGAAAACATTTAGAGTAATAGTGAAATGCAGTTTGTCTAACCTGCCATTATTGCAGCTGGGACTCTGTGGGTTTGGCCCATCCATTTTGGACCTGAACTGCTGAGCTGGGCCAATTGGGTTAGGGAAGCCCTAAAATGGAGACTGCTTTAGCGAACCAGAACTTGGACTCTTACCTGGAGCCTGCTACAAAGGGGGATGTATGGCAGGTGCTTCTGGGAATTGTAGTTTGGACCTTGGTGCCTTTTTGCACCAACAGAGGGAACCCTACTGTGACTGACAGCCAAACCAACCAACTGAACTTGTGTGAATCCAAAGGAAATGCCCTGAACTGTTGCTGGAAAGGCAGATGCGAGGTGACTGAGTAAGGAGAAGGAGCTCTGTGCTGTTGCAGCGTGTAGTTCACGCGGAAAGTGCGTGGGAGGCCCTGAAGTCGGCCTGCAGCCGTTGGAGTGTGTGAATCGGGCTGGACGAATTCAGAAGAGAAAGAAGAAGTGTACAGAACCAGGCTTGCCCTGTAGAAGACCGAAAATTTGTTGAAGTGCGATCGGCCTGTCGGGGACTGCTGATGCTGCGCGTGCTCCTGGGTAATTTGCAGTGTTTGCGATTGGGATCGAGAAGCAGCTGCCTGGTATAGTAATTTCCTTTACATATGAATGTGTCTAGTGCTTTTGGGGGATCACAATTTTATTTCCCCTTTCACTTTAAGTCGGACTGAATCCGCCTGTTATCCAAAGCAGTTGGGCCCTGTCTCGAGGGTCTAGACTCCATGCCCTGCTCTTCTGGCAATCCAGAATAACCACTTCCGTCAGGTTCTCTGCTTGGGGTATGGTGAGTACAAATCGGGATAGCTAATTGTACCCTTCATTTAATCAAAGTGTGTCAACTGATTTCTTTGTATTTTCTTTCTACGGACTGAGCCATCCGGCTCCGGATTACAAGTGTGTTGTGCATATATTTTCTTCCTATAGGGCCCCATCCATCTGCACCAGTCAGCCAACCCCAGGCAATGGACCTGGCTAGCCTTCCCCCCATCCTGGGTACCCAGAGAAGTGAAGTTTTGGACCCTATATGTATGCACAGTACTGTGATTTGAACTTTGCCAAACCAAATCAACCTGATTGCCCCCTCCTGTGTTAATGTCCCCTAAATAAATCAGTTTTGTTGTTATTGAACTATATACTGTCTGTGGTGTCAGTACATATAGAATCAGTATTGCATTGTGTCTGTGTATATTGCTTAACCTTGTTTTACAGGGGGTCCTCAGAGACGTGCTGCAGAATCAGTCTCGAGGGTAAGTGGTATCTATATGTGTAAAAAGTGTGCATATGTGTGGTATTGGGAAGGTAACTCCCGTGTACTGTGTGAGCCACTGGTGGGAACAAAGGGGGGGTCACAGTGTCCCAGAAGGCTGTGCCCAAGCTAGTTTAACCACTACCAACCCTGACCTCTGGGTGGAGGCACCCGACACTGGACCTAGGCCCCTTAACATGTCACTAGCCATACAGGCAGAGGTAGTAGCCCTTAGGATAGCACCACCTAGGGGTTACATCTTGAGGCACCACTGGGATTAGTGTCCTCTAGTGGCCATGTGAGAGAATTACCCTCAATATGTTCAATTTAGGAGAAAATGGAGGGCTTAAATATTAAGCTAAAAATTGCCCCCATAAGCTAATGGTGCACAAATTGATGGGGTGCAGTGAAGCTGAGGAGATAGACCCCCAAAAGGCTATCCTGTTGCTGGATGTCCCTTAGGGACTAACGATGCTGACATTGTGTCCACTGTAGAACATGTTAAGTCGTGGGCAAAGTTGAAGTAGGGACGAGATGCTGATTTATTTGAACAAACTATGCTAGTACTGCTCTTGTGTAGTTCCCCAATAAATCCTGAGAAGGTACTCCTATGATTCTGCCCGAAGGTGCCAGAAGGATGGAGGGTCATTCACTTACATAGTGGCCTGGCCACCCAATTGGAGTCCCCTAGTACCGATGGGTTTAAAGAGAAGCTGCTCAAGCTGTTAGCATCCGAAGGGAAAACTGCCCAAGAGCTGGAAAAGTGTTAGACCTGTCAGGGGACCACACACCCTTGCATTCCCCGACCACCTCTCCTGTGTCGCCCAAGAGCTCCCCAATAGCTGCCTCCCCCATCATAATTCCCCCGATACAGCTGGACTCCTATAGAAGGCTCAGACTTTTCTCCGGTACTGTCCCAGTGCCTTCGGGGGAGGATGATTTAGAGACCTGGGTGGACTAAGCTACCCCTTTAGTGCAGGAATGGCAATGTTCAGAGGGGGAAAAGAGGAAGCGCTTGATGGAGAGCTTGACATGCCCTGCTCTGGAAGCCATCCATTTTCTACGTGCCACTAATTTGGAGGCTACTGCAGCAGAAAACCTCTCTGCCTTGGAGGGGGTGTTTGGCAGCACAGGATCAGGGGATGATTTATTGTGGAAATTCAAGTCAGCTAAAAAGTGGAAAAATGAAAAGTTGTCTGTCTTTGTCACTAGGATAGAGAGGGCTCTGCAGAGGGCCCACAGAAAAGGGGGAGTGTCTGCCCAAGAGTTGAACCAGGTCAGATTAGACCACATCATGAAGTCAGCTAGATTTTAAAGTGTAATGATACTGAAGCTCAAATTGCAAGACAGGAGGGCAAGCCCTCTAGAGCACTGTCATTTGATGAAGAAATTTGTGAGATTGAAACTGATGAAGAGGCTGGGAGCCCTGTGCTGGGGCTGTGAACACTTGTCAGAGCCCTGAAAGGAGTGATTCAGATGAGGCCCAACAGTTGAGGGAATTGATTAAAGAATTGACTGAGGTAGCTAGAGAACCAGAGCTGTATCAGGCTCCCTCTGAGCCCAAAAGTGGAATGGGAGTGCATGTTGTTTCCCCTGAGACCCGGATCGAGGGTAACCTGCTTGCAGAGATACAAGAGTTGAGAGCGATGGCGGTGGAGCTGCAAAGAACTGCCCTAACCCCCAACTGTAGTGGAGATTCAGAAGCTCAAAGATGTAGTTCTCCAGTCCAAGAAGAGCCTCATCGAGCCCCCGAGGTGCCTCAACCGAGAAGGGACTCCCCAACCTCCAAATACTCTAGAGAAACTAAGTTTGTTACTACTGTGGGAGGATGGGTACATCCAGTCTGCCTGTCATTCAGCCTGAAAACTTGAGGAGGGTTACTGCTTGGTTGATAGCCTGGGATCGGCAGAACAATACCCGGCCACCAGGGGAGCTGCTCAGAAAAGTTATGCCACCAGGGCCAATGCCCGATCGACATCAAGTCAGCGCGCCAGAATAGTCTGAAGTGGTGGCTCCTTCCATGGAGACCACTGTAAAGGTGACTGGAGTATCTACAAGAGCTGTTTTAGACAGTGGCTCCCAAGTGACAATCATGTTCCAGGATTGGTATCAGAAACATTTGTCTGATGTGCCTGCAACCATTGGAAAGACTGCATGTCTGGGGTTTAAGTGAGAAGGCCTACCTACTCGGGCTATATCCGAATTTGGTTGTCTTCCCACCTCTGTGGCTGGAGTGGCAGAGCAAGTGGAGGCTGGCCTAGTGTGTCCCCTACTGGACTGTATGATGGGGTTCCTCTACTAATTGGGATGAATGCACATATGCTTGGATGGTTGGTGCAGTTGTGTTATGAAAAACAGGGGTCAAGGAGTGCTAGAGCTTTACAAATTCCAGCCTTGATCAAGAAGGCCTATGAGGCACAGAGAGATGCTGAAAAAGTGGAACCAAAGGAACCCGTTGGAATTGTCTGGAAGAAGGATCCTGAGTCTCTGATCCTGGCACCAAATGCCCAGTGTACCTTACAGGGTGAGGTCCATATCAGAAAGGATGTCAAGAATAAAATACTCATGCTGGATGCACCAGGCAACGGAAAATTGCTGGAAGGACTGCTGGTCAAGCCTAGTATTTTGCCTGCCAGAGCCCATGCTTATGCCAGAAGGGTAATGGTTCAAGTTCATAATGTGTCTGATAGAGAGATTTGGGTAAATAGAGGTTGCACCCTGGCTAATGTGCATTGTGCAGATACTGCAGTGTTACCCAGTAACAAGTGTTTGGGGAAAAGAGACAGAGTAACGCCTGACTTGTTCGATTTCGGTGACTCCCCATTGCCAGCTAAATGGAAAATGAGGATCAGTGAGAAGCTTGCCCAGAGAGACACCAGGTGTTTTCTTTAAAGGAATGGGACGTAGGATGTGTGCAAGGAGCTGAGTACCATATCCGGCTGCATGATGAAAGGCTATTTCATGAGAGGTCTCGATGCCTGGCCCCTGCTGACATAGATGATGTGAGTCAGCATCTGCAAGAGATGCTTGCTGCTGGTGCAATACAAGAACCAGAAGCCATATGCTTCACCTGTCGCGGGCAGTGAGAAAAAGAATGGGACAGTAAGGATGTGCGTGGATTATCGCACCTTGAACCGACGGACTGTCCCTGATCAGTATACAATGCCCCGCATTCAGGATGCTTTAGACTGCCTGAACGGTAGCAAGTGGTTCTCCGTGCTGGATCTTTGCAGTGGGTACCACCAGATCCCGATGGCCCCAGGAGACCGTGAGAAGACAGCTTTTATCTGTCCACTTGGTTTCTATGAGTTCATGAGGATGTCGCAAGGGATTTCAGGTGCCCCAGCCACTTTTCAACGACTGATGGAGTGTGCAGTGGGGGACATGAACCTATTAGAGTGCCCGGTATACTTGGATGATGTTATTGTGTTTGGCAGCTCACTGGAGGAACATAAGGGCAAATTGTTCAAGGTGTTAAACTGATTGGAAGACTTTGGCCTTAAACTATCCATCGATAAATGTCAGTTCTTCTAAACCTCTGTCAAGTATGTGGGACACATAGTGCCCACCGAGGAATAGAAACAGACCCGAGTAAAGCTGAGATCTTGACCACCTGGCCACAGCCCCAATCTAAAGAACTGCAAAGATTCCTGGGATTCTGTGGCTACTATCGCCGGTTCATCAAGGACTATTCGAGAGTGATTCGTCCTCTACTTAATCTTACTCAAGGGTACCCTCCTACCAACGAAAAATACAAGAGGTCGGCTTCCCCTGAGGCTGAGAGAGTGTATTTCTGTCCGAATGAAATTTTTGGAGCACAATGGACACCTGATTGTGAAGCTGCTTTTCACGAGATTATATATCAGCTTACCCACGCTCCTGTCCTTGCATATGCAGATCCAGCAAAACCTTATGTCCTACACACTGATGCTAGCTTGCAAGGTTTGGGGGCTGTGTTGTAGCAGGAGCACAAGAATGGCCTGAGACCAGTGGCCTTTGCCAGCAGAAGTCTGACCCCATCTGAAAAGAACTATTCTGTGCATAAATTAGAATTTCTAGCTTTGAGGTGGGCCATTGTTGACCAATTCCACGAGTACTTGTATGGGGCTAAGATACTGGTAAAAACTGATAACAATCCTTTGACTTATGTGCAGACTTCAGCTAAGTTGGATGCTACTGGCCATACGTGGCTTTCTGCATTATCTACATGCGACTATGCTGTTGAATACAGAGCAGGCCTGAACCACATAGATGCTGATGCTCTCTCCCAGAGGCCTGCTTCCCGGAATGACTGGGCCAGACTGTCAGAACCTAATATTCGAGCACTCTGTCAGAAGTTTGACAGGGAGGAACAAATGTCCACGGATGCAGTGGACTGTATGGTGGATTGTTTGGGGCCCTCTGATAATTGCATACCTGCTGCTTATTGCCACTTTTGTGCATTAGACATTGGTGCACTGCCTCAGCTAGACAATGACAGTCTTCAGTGGGCTCAATCCTGAGATCTTATGATCAAATCAGCTTTAGAGGCCCTCTACGCAGGGAAAGATGTGTCCAAGTTACGCTCCACTGATTTAAGAACTGCATTGTTATACAAGGAAGGTCCTAAGTTGAAACTGATTAATCGACTGTTGTACAGAGAAACAGTAGACAGAGGGGGACAAATAAACGAACAACAGCTAGTTTTGCCCACTGCCTTCGAGACTTGGTGCTGAGGTCCCTACACAACCACATGGGGCACCTTGGTATAGACAGAACTCTTGACTTGGTGAGATCCAGATTCTATTGGCCTAAGATGGGAGATGATGTTGAGCAACACATTTGAACCTGTAGTAACTGTTTACAGGGGAAAGCCTTGCCCCAGAGGGCTGCCCCCCTTGTTAGCATCACCACCAGCGCCCCCATGGAGCTGGTTTGTATTGACTTTCTGAGTTTGGAGCCAGACCAAAGAAATATTAGTAATGTGCTAGTGATCACTGACCATTTTATGAGGTATGCTCAAGCTTTTCCCACCAAGGACCAGAAGGCCTCCACTGTGGCAAAGGTGCTAGTAGAAAACTTTTTTGTTCACTATGGGGCTCCACAAAGAATCCATTCTGATCAAGGAGAGACTTTGAGAGTCATTTGATCAAGAGATGCTTTCTCTGTGGGGGTGTGAAAGTTCAGAACCACCCTTACCACCCCAGGGGACTCACAGCCTGAACATTTTAACCACACCCTGCTGGACATGCTGGGCACCCTCCACCCAAAAGACAAGCCCAGATGGAGCCAACAAATTAGCACCTTGGTACATGCCTACAACTGCACCAAAAGTGATGCCACTGGGTTATATTATATTATATTATATTATATTATATTATATTATATTATATTATATTAATCACCACTCCATAACAGGGATAATTTCACACAGAGACAGGGCCCAACTGCTTTGGATAACAGGCGGATTCCGTTGGAGAGTAAAATCAGGCCGGCATGGTGTCACAAAATAAGGGTAAGCGAGGTAGCAAATCTAAAAGGGTTTGCATTAATTGCCAAATGTTTACTGAGGAACCAGCCTGCAAGTAGTTTGTGTGCAAGAACTGCATTTTAATTGCGAATCTAAGGAAGGAAATTGATAGTTTACTACAGCGGTTAGAGACTCAAAATGAAATCACTTGCCTAGAAAGATTTATAGATCAAGCTGCCCAGGGTATTACAGCATTCAAAACCTAAATTTCAACTGTTAAAGCTAAAATATTACAGCATTCGAAACCTAAATTTCAACTGTTAAAGCTAAAAGCATGTTGGAAGAGGAACACCTAAATTATTTGGGGGTGGAGGTGCCTGTAATGCCTGTGATTAGCACTTGATGGGCAAAACCCAAAAATCATACAAAGATGCATTGTACTAGCCGCAACAAGAATATCTTGTCAGTTCAAAACATGTTTGATTGTTTGCAAGACAATGTAGACCTTAAGGACAGTTCTATGCAAAATCCCCAAAGTATTCAACAAGAGTTTGACCCTGAAAATAACCAAGACACATTGCTAACCAATAAAATCCTGACCAAGGACATATTAGTCATAGGTGATTCAATAATCAGGGGAGTGGATACTGTGGTATGTGAAGACAGTAAGATCAGCACTACTGTCAGTACCCTTCCTGGAGCTAAAGCAGGAGATGTGTCTGATTTATTGAGGGGCTCATGGAGAACACAGAGAACCCCTTAGTTATTGTTCATATTGGCCTAATGATGTCAACAAAACTAGCCCAAATGTATTTCATGCTAAAATAACTGATATTACAAAAAGAATTAAACAAAAGGTGGGGATATTATATTTTTGGGTGTATTACCAACACAAGTATCTTGAATATAAAATGGTGCAATTAAGTCAATCAATAACTGGCTAAGAACCTTTGCAAAAACAATAACCTTGGTTTTATGGATAATTCCATTACATTTTGCAACAAATCCCTATTTAAACCAGATAGTCTGCATGTTAGCTTGGCAGGATCTAGGATTCTGGGCAGGGAATTGAATAAAGTTATTGATTTCCATTTAAATTGGTGCGGGGGGGGGGTAGCCCACGTCAGAAATTAATTAAAACACAAACATGGCAAACGATTATAATATTGTCAACGACTGGAGAATGGTACTCATAAATTCCAGAAGCCTCACGAATAAATATGATGAGCTTAAAGACTTTTTGGTATCACATGATATACAAATAGCTTGCATCACAAAAACCTGGTGGGATATCAATAATTCTTGGGAGAAATCAATCCCAGGTTATAATCTTTATAGATTATATAGGAAAGGTGGAGCATAGCAATATATGTCCATAATTCCATAAACAGTCTACAGTTACCTTATGATGACCTCAACTTAGAAACTACTTGGATTAAGTTAATACCATCAAGTGGCCCCAAAATTATAATTGGGCTTTTTTATAGACCACCATCTAATACACATGAAAAGGATGTTATCTTTTTGGATTTACTTAATAACTTAAATCCAGCTGACAATTTAATAGTGTTGGGAGATTTCAATCTCCCTAACATAGATTGGAAGCTAACAAAGGCGGATAACAAAACTGAACAACTCTATTTGGATGCATTTGACCAGCTGGGTTTAAGTACAAATGGTACATGAAAATACAGAGGAAACAAAACCTGGATCGTGTATTAACCAATATGAGTGATTTAATAAATGGGTACAGATTCTGCCCCCTTAGGTAACAGTGATCACCCAAGGTTCTATTTACACTAATTGGGATGGAGTTAGCTCATAATTTAGATTTATTCTCTAAATCCAAGGAGAAACTAAATTAAATTTGCTAAAGCAAACTTCTCCCGATTTAGGCAAGATCTGGCATTGTGGATTGACTAAGGCTTTAATGGGAATAATACTGAGGATATGTGGAATACACTTCTAACAAGCTTAATAATTTAATTAACTTGTATATTCCAACATATAAATTAAACATATGGGAGGCAAAAATCTAATCCAAATTGGCTAAATAAACAAATTAAACATTTAATCAATAGCAAAGTTAGACTATTCAAAAATACAAGAGGAAAAGACCCAGAAGAACTATCTAGCATATAATAAATGTGCTAAATTGGTTAAGTTAACTATAAAAAGAGTGAAGGCTCAGCAGGAGCTTACTTTATCCAATAAGATTAAAGACAATGAAAAATCTTTTTTTTCTTATATTAACAGTATGAAGAACCATTCTCCAACAATAGGACCTTTTAAAGACTCTAACGGTGAATTGGTTAATGAGGAAGAGACAGTAAATATTCAAAATAATTACTTTTGTTCAGTCTTCAACCCTGGAAATACACCTTCTATTTCTGATTAACTAGTATTTATACCAGGGAATGTTAAAATAACACCTGCGGAAGTTAGGAGTAGACTAAAAAAATTAGACATCAATAAATCTACAGGCCCCAATAACATTCACCCTAGAATCCTTCAAGAACTTGACGATTCCTTAGCAGTTCCACTCAGTTTTTTATATCAGACATCCCTGGATAGAGGTGAGGTCCCTCAAGCTTGGAGGAATGCTTTGGTGGTCCCTCTCCATAAAAAGGGATCTAGATCTGAGCCAGCCAATTTCAGGCCCATTAGTCTGACATCATTAATGGGTAAAGTTATGGAGGGGATTTTAAAGGATATCACTGTTGATTATATAGCAGCAAATAATCTGTCTGACCCTGTACAACACAATTTTATTAAGTCTAGATCATGTCAGACTAACTTGTTATCCTTTTATGAAAATGTTAATACTGAGTTGGATAATGGTAAAGCAGTGGATGTAGTTTTTATGGACTTCGCCAAAGCATTCGACAAGTTACCTCATGAGGAATTAATACAATTATTGACTAGGGTGGAATAGACAGCAACATCATAAAATGGATAGCGGAGTGGTTGACTGGGAGGAAGCAGAGAGTGGTGGTTAAGGGTGTGATGTCAGATTGATCGTCAGTCACCAGCGTGTGTACCTCAGGGTTCAGTATTGGGACCTTGTCTTTTAATGTCTATATTCTGACCTTACAACTTAGTAATCCTATATATGGATTTCTATGTTCGCAGATGATTGCAGACTAGGTACAATTGTAACTACTACAATTGAGGCCCTTTCTCTATAGCAGGCCATAAATGAAATCTATAGGTGGACTAAATCCAGCAAATTAGAACTCAACATCTCTAAATGTAAAATCATGCATCTGGGCCAGAACAATAATAAACATATGTATTATATTGGGGACAACAGTCTTGTATCAACATGCGAAGACAGCGACTTGGCATAAAAATTAGCGAGACTTAAAGTTAGCTCACATTGCAAACAACAGGTTAAAAGAGCAAACCAGAACCTAAACTGCATTCTGAGGCATATTTCTAGCAGAAACGAGCGTCATTATGCCACTGTGGAGCCTAGGAGACCACACCTGGAATATTGTGTCCAGGTGTGGTCTCCCCAAAAAAGGGAGGATATTGCTAGAGTTGAGAGTGTACAGCGCAGGGCTACCACATCAGTGACTGGACTGAAAAATGTATCTTATGAGGAGAGATTGACTAAACTCAAAATGTATTCATTACATTATAGAAGATTAAGGGGAGACCTATGTATGATGTTTAGAATATCTAAAGATACTGCATTAAGAGAAGATCTTAAACTATCCTACAAACCTGGTTGGACTAGCGCTAGAAAGCACAGCATGCAACTGGATTTGCCGAAGTGGAATACAAACCTAAGGAAACATTGGTTTAAAGTCAGGGTGGTGACTGCATGGGATAGTCTACCAACAAATGTGGTGGAGAGTACTAATATGGACACATTTTAAAACTAGACTCAACAACTTTCTCTATGATTTAACTACTATGTTTTGACAAATAGCAATGGCAAGCATCATGGACGCAAGTCCCATAGCTTGAATCGACTTATGAAACTTATGAAACCCCAGTAAAACATTGTAATTCTTTCAAATTATGGGGATGGGGCCAAGTAGTCAGTGATTCAACCTTACTGGGATCAGTCTCTATCCCTTCTGCAGATACTATGTGCCCTACATACTTCACAGAGGTTTGAAAAAACTGGCACTTGTCAATGGACAGCTTGAGGCCGAAGTCTTCCAATCAGTCTAGGACTTTAAACAGTTGTCTCATGCTCCTCTAATGTGCTTAAACACAATGACATTGTCTAGGTATACTAGACATTCTAGCAAGTTCATATCTCCACCGCATGTTCCATCAGTTGCTGAAGGTGGCCAGGGCACCTGAAATCCCATGACATTCTCAGGAATTCGTAGAACCCCAAAGGACAGATGAAGGCTGTTTTCTCACGGTCCTCCGAGGCCATCGGGATCTGATAGTATCCGCTGTGAAGATCCAATACTGAAAACCATTTGCTCCCATTCAAACAATCCAGGGCATCTTGTATACGGGGCATGGTGTATTGATCGGGGATGGTCCGCAGGTTCAGGGTTTGATAATCAACACACATCCTTACTGATCCATTCTTCTTCTTACGCACAACCACAATGGGAGAGGCATATGGGCTTCTTGATTCTTGTATCACACCAGCAGTAAGCATTTCCTGCAGGTGTCTCCTCATATCATCTATGTCTGCTGGGGTGAGATGTCAGGATCTCTCTCAAAATGGCCAGTCATCATGCAGACATATGAGATGCTCTGCACCCTGGACACACCCCACGTCCCATTCTTTTAATGAAAACACTTGGTCCCTCTGAGTGAGTTTCTTACTAATTCTAGCCTTCCATTCAGCTGGCAACAGGGAGTCACCAAAGTCAAATAAGTCTGGGGTCACTCTCTCCTTCTCACTGTAGCACTTGTTGCTGGGCATATGGCAGTGTTGGCGCAGTGTACTGTAGCTAGGTGCACCTCTGTTTACCCGAATCTCCCGATCTGACACACTGTGAATCTGGACCATCACTCATCATGCATAGGCATGGGCATGAGCAGGTAAGATGCTGGGTTTGACCAATAATCCCTCTGGCAACTTTCCATCCCCTGGTGCATCCAACATTAATACTTTGTTCTTTACGTTTCTCTTTAGGCGGACTTCTCAATGGATTGTGCACTGGGCATTGGGGCCAATACCAAGGAATCAGGTTCCTTTTCCACACTATCCCACTGGCTCATCTGGGTCCACTTCATTGGGTCTCTGTTGCCAGTCATAAGAGCTTTTTACTAAGGCTGGAATTCTTAGGGCCCATCCAGTCAGCTTCCCTTGTTTCTCATGGCAGAGTTGTGCTAGTCTCCCAAACACGTGGGAGTCTGTTCCAATTAACAGGGCAACCCCATCATACAGTCCAGTGGGGGGGACACACTAGGGCCAGTGTCTCTACTTGCTCCTCTACGCCAGTGACAGTTGCAGGAAAAGACAACCAGAGGCAGGCATATCCTAGATATGGAGAAGACTTGTTCCTCAGCCACCACACATGTAGGCCTTCCAGGGATTGTAAGGGCACATCAGATAAGTGTTGTCATACCAGTCCTGAAACACAATGGTCACTTGCGACCCACTATCAAGCACAGCCTGAGTAGGAATACCATTCATAACCACATTAGTCTCCATTGAAGGGCCCACTATCTTGGACCAGTCTGGAGGGACAGTAGCCGGCGCCGGTACAGATGACTTAGCCACAAAGAAGTTGGAGTTGGGATTTTCTGAGCCTTCACTGTGATCATTTCCAGCACCCATCAGCCATGGTTTCACTTTCCAGAGCTCCCCTTGAAGTCTGTATACACTACAACCTTATCTAAGTCTTCTGGGGACTGGCATTGTTTCTTCATATGCCCCTCCTTTCCACAATTATGACAAAATATGCTTTCTAGAGTCTGGCGTGGCCAAGGCATCAAACTGGTGGCTGAGGCAGGGGTACCACCAACAGAAAATCATGATTCAACCTCTGTCTGGTGTGTGGTAAACATGGGGAGAAGCCTCAGTAATTCCCTCACTTCCATAGTCAATTCATCAATTTTTGAGCTGCTGTCAACAGGGGATGCCTAGGAGTGCACCCCTACCCCCATAGCAGACATGCTCTGAGAGGGGGTTTGGGCCCATTGTATCTCTGAAATGGGCTTGTAGGGAAATGGTAGCCCTCATTTCTCTGACCTCTTGCAGTATCTCACCCCAGGGTGGAGCATCCTTGCTAGGGCGAAGTGTCCTTGCTAGCCTCCCAATGTTCAGCTGGCACTGTATGTCGCCCCTGAGCATCACTCACATGTGCATCTTCGGTCATCTGGGCAGCAGCAACAGCAGATACAGGAGGGCCCCCCCGCCACGTGGCTGCCTCCTCTCAATCCTCCGAATTTTCTTCATCAGTCCATCATAGGTAGGAGGTGCATCCAACCGAGCAGCAAGGTGTAGTTGGAGAAGCAATAATTCAGAGAATGGGGCTGACTTGAGAAGTTGGTCCAACCTATTCTGATCTAACTTAGCTGGGGCCACGCCCACCTTTCTAGGTATTCCTGTAGCACCGCTTCGAGTCAAGGCACATACACGGATAAGGGCTCCTGGTATTGCTGGAGTGGTTTTGACCTACCCACAGGTCCTCATCCGAATCGGACTCCACACACATTTTCCGATGCATTAAAAATCTTGAGCAGTTGCTTCTGCATTACTAGCCTGTGTAGCATGGATAGTAAGTTGGGCAGGGCCTCTGAGGCTTTCAACCACTCTTCTCCTCTTCTCTGGTTCAGGGCATTGCCATTCTTGAATTTGAGGGGCAACGT
The DNA here is from genome assembly GCA_016271365.2 of Neoceratodus forsteri. Classification (NCBI taxonomy): domain Eukaryota; kingdom Metazoa; phylum Chordata; order Ceratodontiformes; family Ceratodontidae; genus Neoceratodus; species Neoceratodus forsteri. The sequence continues at coordinate 23,522,339 of CM057451.1, forward strand.
AGTCTATCCAAGTCTGCAATTGTCCTCCCTCTGGGGTGTGGGAGGTGCCTGAAATTCCTCAGCTGGCAATATGAGTCGTGACTAATGGTGGGTACAGGTATGGGTTCAGCATTGGCATGGGCACAGAAGGTGGGGCAGTAACAGGTGCTGGAGTGGGAGGGGTGTTAGGGAAGGAACACCCCAGGTAGCAGGAATAGTTTCTTAAAGTGCTCTACAGTTTTCCCTTCCTCCAGCAACAACTTAGCAAATTTCTCCTCAAAAGTCTCAGATAATGGTGGGAGCTCATCCTTCCCAGGGTCTTTACTGTCTTTTGTTATCACTCTCCAGGTGGCTAGGAGCCCTTCTGAGGCAATAGTCTGTGGCACTTTACAGCTGTCCATGAGGTCACTACGCTCTACCAAGACTATGAAAGTTTGGGCGATCAAATCAGCCTGTCGACCCACCACCACAGGGTTTTTAAACATTCAACTTTGGAGAGTGCTTCCTCTACAGAGTCCTTACTGGTACCCAGGGGAATATCCACTATAAGCAGAGGATTTAGGGATCGATCTCCTGCCCAGTACACCACCCCACCAACTAGTGTACAGCCATTTCTACCTGGGTAGCCATTAATCTTTAACAATAATTCATCATTTTTGGCCACCAGAAGGCACAAAATCCCAGCGGTGAGCCTCCAAGATGTAACTGCTAGATGGCACTATCTCAAGGGCTACTATCCCTGCCTGCACGGCTAGTAGCAGGTTAAGGGGCCTGAGTTCTGAACGGGTGCCTCCACCCGGAGGTCAGGGTTGGTAGTGGTCAAACTAACCTGGGCACAGCCCTCCGGGACACTGTAACCCCCCTGTTTCCCTTCTAGTGGCCTGAGCAATATACAATAATCACTTTCACAGTACCCCTTGTATACCATACCAGTACCCACACTGTTTGTTACCACCAGGGTTGGTTCCTTTGGCTCTAATTCTGGGACCCCCCCTTAAACTAGGTTATGCACAGTAAATAGCAACAGTACAGTACCCTTGGCACAAACTGGAACCAAAGTCAGGTTAAATGCAGCAAAAGAAAAGTCAAATCTGATTTATTCAGGGGGACTTGAACAAGGAAGGGGTGTAATCAGGTTTATTGGCTTAAAGGCTATATTAATAGAAAAGTTATGCATGCACTTTAAGTCCCCACACAGTCACACACACTCTAGGTACCCAGTAGGAAAATGGTGGGCTAGCCAGGAACGTTGCAGCTGGTTGGGGCCCCTGTGATGGAAGAAAGCAACATGCACAACACACACTACTTGTAATCCGGGCAGGAGGCTCAGTTCATGAAAGAAAAGCAACAAAACAATCAATGACAACACTTTAGATTTAGCTGTTGTTGCAGGGAGCTACCCTGATGTTTATTCACGAAACCCAATACAGAACACAGGCAGGACAAAATTGAGACTGCAGGTTGTTAAGGTGGAGTGCCAGGAGAAGCAGGGCCCACACGAGTCACCGCAGCATCGTCCCTGTTCAAGCGTTGAACAGGGGGCTGATCCCCAGGCAGGTCTCTCGTCGATGGCTTTCTCCATGCAACTTGTAGTCCGACTGGGCCAGTGTGGCAAGGCCCAGGCAAAATGGCAATGAATTCGGATTCAGTCCATTGTAGCTGGATGCAGCCTCCAGCGAGCAGAACACAGTTTAACACACAGTGTGGAACCAAATCACAACCCACTAACAGCACTCAGCACATTTACATGTAAGAATTTCCACTATACCAGGCAGATTGCTATCTATCATTCCAGCAGCAAGCAGAACACAGTTCAACACACAGTGGGGAACCAAATCACGACCCACTAGCAGCACACAGCACATTTACATGTAAGAAATTCCACTATACTATACCAGGCAGATTGCTATCCAGATGCAATTACAGAGTCTCTGCACAAAGCGGGAGTTCAGAGGTGGCTAGAAATCCTGACCGGCCGATCGCGTTCAGCAAATCATCTGTCTTTTTCAGGTTAAAGCCTGGTCACAGTCCAGTGGCTTAAACAGTCCTCACAACTCAGATTCAGTCTGAATAAACTATATGTTCCCTCTCAGGGACAGCAGGCAGACAGGCAGGCTAAAACCCAGCCCTTTCACAGTTCTCCCATGCAAAACTACACAGAACTGCTGCTCAAATCACTTGAGCTGTTACTCATTTCATTTCCCAACTCAGAACTAACTGAAAACTGCAAGCAGTCTGGGAATTTCCCCAAGATACAAAAGGTTCGGTTGGCTGATCTGTATGTCAGTCACAACAAGGGCTCCCCCTTCAGGTTCATTTAGGCGTAAAAATGCAAAAACAATTCCTACAAGTTTTGACCCCACCAAGCCCCTGTAGGCAGGCTCCATTTTAGTGTCCCAACAGTACTGATTGGCCCATTCTGACAGTCCCGGGGCAAGTTGGTGGAGATAAACAGAACAGTCCTTGCTACAAAGAAACAGGTTAGAACAAACTACAATATTATTATCACTCTAATAGATATTCAGCAAATAAGCACATTTTATAACAGAGGTTCCGCTGCGCAAATAGCGATGGCAGAATGCAGCAATTATCTGGCAGCCCGGGCGGGGCTCGAGTATAGAAACACTCAGCCCCCTCCCAAATTAATTATAACTGCAATCCAGGTGGCTCTTAAAGAGACAGTACACAGAGGCTATACAGACAATCTCTAGCAATACATTTAAACTGCTAAAACACAGAACACCAGCCTGGCAGTGAGCATTTAGGCAAGCTCAAGGAAGACATTTCAGGAACCCCCATTTGTATGGGGGTTACATCAGCTTCACAAAAGGATTTTAAAAAGTGTCTTCATGCCTACCTAACTGGCACTATCATCTGCTCTTGCTCTGACACTCCGAAGTCTCTCTCCTAGCAGCCCTACTGGCACCTGCAGCACTTCCCTCTCTTTCTGCTCTTGTACTCTCTGACTGCTGTACTTGTCTCCACATTTATATCCTATAAATGTGTCTATTTGTTTCTCCACATTACTGACCCCTTCAGGGTTCTCCACATCCTTTATTTCTACTGGCCCCTTATCACTGTATCTGATGATCTCCCCAGTGTATTTTTGAGATGTCCAGCTAGCAGCTTGTATGTCCAGCACTTAATTCACTATTAACCTGTCATTGCTCTATTGTTCCAGTCATCCGATTTTGTATTCTTTTTTTATTTATTTGTATCTCACATTACCACCTTTGAGCTAAAAGCTTGTTTACAAAGGTTCCATGTCACAGAGTTCAATACACACACAAAGAGAGTAATAGACAACTCAATGTTATTACAACAGAGTTGAGAAAATCTGACATTGTAGAGCTAACAGATTTTGTTGGGATTGAGTACAAGTCACATATATTGAGAGTAATACAGTAACACAGTGATTTATTTATTGAGAAATCAGAGTTACAACCTTTGAGCTAAGAGCTCGTTTACAAAGGATCCTCGTCAATAGCATGGAAAGATACATTACGTTGCAGCAGAACAGTTTTAACAAAGTAGTAACATCATTTAACAATGAGTCTAAGCAGGCTAGGGCAAGAGATACAAGTTATGAATTTACATGTCAGAAATACATGAAGCTGCCTGAGGCACTGACACATCCCTAGTAGTGGGAAAACATGAACCTACCAAGGCATTGCCAAGTCCCCAGTAGTGGGAAAACATGAAGCTGCATGAAGCATTGTCAAATCCCCAGTAGTGTGGTAAAGTGGACACTGAGAAGTTAAGTGCAGAGACCCAAGAAGAGGGAGGGAGGTTGGTGCAGGTGCCAATGGGAGGGAGAGAGAGCAGCTAAGCTTGGGCGGGGGGCAGGGTGGGAGTGTGGGGGAGGTGGTAAACTGACCCAGGCAGCTAGATAGTGTAATGTGTACAGACAGGGGGAAAGGGCAAGTTGCTGGGTGGGGCACAGGAGACGAGGAAGGGGGAAAAGTGGAGGAACAGGTACTCCTGAATAAGCAGGGTGCAACAGTTAAGTGGTGTGCTGGAATGCCAGTGGAATTAAGTTTGACATTATTCACTATTCTGTTAGTTGTAAACCTTATGTAACACGCCTTATGTAACTTTATGTAATATGCAAATTGTTAATCCTTTTTGTACATTTATTTCCCATGTTATGTTATTTAACTCTCCCGTTCGTGCCTGAAAATGGGCAACACTCTTGTCTAGTGCATTATTGGCTAACAAAAACAAAATAAATAAAGAAATAAAGAAATAAGTTCTCTTTTCTAGAGCTTTTCTATCTCATTTTATTTATTCCCTGTCTTGGCAGCTGAAATTTCAAGCCGTCAGGGTAACTTTTCATTTGGACCGTCTGTGAATTACTAGGCCATCAACCACCCTTTTTATTTAATTCCCAGCCCGTTTTCACGTACTTCAAAGGCCGTTTTGAGCCCTCTTTTATTTAGGGCATTATAAAATAACAAGAGAGAACTACGGGATGTCTGTTTCCCCATGTCCCCATTTGGCTCTGCTCGCAAAGCCGCACCATGCTTTCCTTCGCACACTTTTTATTTTGGAGCATTGCTCCAGTAGCAAGCGTTTTGCCTTAAACGCCTGGTTAAACACACACCCTGTACTCATCTGGACTGCTACTTTTACTCTACAGGAATGGCACAGGAACTGAAAAGGGTGGCATGCGCTAGAGCAACACAGTTTCTGTGTGATCAGCTTGAAAACAGAGTTTCTTCACCTGAAACAGAACGGTGGCCATTCATAAATCTGGCAGGTACCTTTTACATTCTTTACTTTCTCTAACACTAGGGAAATATTCCCCATGGGCCTTTTCATCTCTGTTTTTACCAGAACATATAAACCATAACCAGGAGGCACTCAGGGTGCCTAAGAGCACCACCAGGGATGGGAAAAGAAACAAAGAGGGGAAGAATAGTGGTAAGATACTTCGGTTGGTGGCCACCATACCAAAGTAGAAATGGGGAAAATTACAGAATAGAGAGAATGCTGCTGCAGTACACTAAAAGAAGGGGAAAGATATAAGATGGGAGTCCCAAGGTACACATGGGATTCGGGGTCTTCTGCCACACCAATGTCTTTTTTTTCTGCAAAAAAGAAAACAGTCCCTTGTCATCTCCCCATCCCCCTCCCACATCCCGACCCTCCCACTGAGCAACCCACCACCCCACTCCACCCCTTGCCCTATACTTACCATTCAAGGTTAGTGGCTGTCATCTTCTGTGGACAGGGACACGCCTGCACTCTTCAAAGCTGAACCGCGAACTGAAGAATCAAGGTAAATGATGTCTTATGGCTGTCAATGGAGTTTGCAACTTATGTTGATATATCGCCATTTTTCAATATTTATACACCAAATTTTCAACATGGAGTTTTGGGTCTCTCTTCATGAACACTGGCACTGTCATTTCATTGTTCAGTCCTAAAAGGTGATTTCGCAGTCACTGCATGAATCACCTTTCAGGACCAAGTAAAAAACCAACAGAGCCAGTATTCATGAGAAGAGGTCTCAAAAAGCCCATGCTGAAAATCTGGTGTAAAAACACCACAAAACGCCTGAGTTATGCGTGGTCATTGAAAATTTTCTATGCACACTTGTAACTTAAGCAATTTTTTATATTTTCATTCCAAATTCACAACATTGCCATTTTTTCACATACCCTCATGAACAGTACCTCAAGAACAGTACAGCTGTCATTTTTCACATCCTGCTGAAAACCTGTTTTTGTACCTTGGAGCGGGATGCCATTTTCACATGGACTGGAAAATTTTCACCTACAGGATTCATGAGGTGGGGTGATAAGAAGACTATGTTTAAAGTAAAGTTGCAAGATTCCCTAAATGCTGTTTACACATAGTATGCCATTGCCAGACATGCTTCAGATGTTGAAAATGCAATTTGTTTTGTAAAAAAAACCTGTCATAGTCATTTTTTATGTTTTATCAGCATTTTGTTCTCCAGTTTTCTGTGTTTGGCCACGTTCCAAAATGATGATGTCATACCAGGGAGCTGTTAATGATTTACACAGCAACAAGGAATTCTATGTAATTTATGATGTTGACTTAAATGTACCTACTCAGAAGTACAGTCCCATATGTTGGTAGTGGTGAGCACTAATCTGTAAATGTCATTAGCAAGGCATTTCTGCAAGAACATAGACGGGTGGAGGCTGTCCAGAGAGGGCAAATAAAATGGTGCAGGGTTTGCACCAGAAGCCATATGAAGAGAGACTAAAGGAGCTTAATATGTATACCCTCAAGGAAAGGACAGAAGAAGGACATGATAGAATCTTTCAAGTGCCTCAAGGAAATCAAAAAGTCCAAGAGGGTAGCATCTTTCAGAAAAGAGATGCAATAACTAGGGGGCACAATTTGGAAGACAGATGGGGATGCTCAGAGGTAATGTGAGGAAGTATTTTTCATGAAGAGGATTGTGAATGCATATAATGGCCTCTGAGGAGGTTGTGGAGTCAAAAACAGTGGGGGAATTCAAGAATGCATGGGACAGACATAAGGCAATTCTAGTTGGGGGTAGGAGGAAGTAGGCTGTTGGTTAACTAGGATCTGCAACTTATCCATTCGGTAGGGAAATGGGCAGACTAGGTGGGCCTAGCTGTCCTTATCTGCCATCAGATTCTTGTTTCTTTGTAAAATAAGAACCTATTTTCCAATTTCCTTACTGTGAGATGCTGTCCTATATTTCATGGTGTCAACAATATAAACTTTTGCATGTTTATGTTCACAATAATGCACTGTGCATACCATATCTAGCTACAAGACTTCTATACTAAGAGATCTTGTCTCTGGTTTCTGCAGTGAGCACAGAAATATAATAGCCTGTATACTAATTAATGTAGTGAGGCATTGTGGATACAGTACATAGCTGATTTAGCTATCTTAAACTAAAACTGACACTGTCCCTTTAATAACTTTGTTTCCTGGTCTGATGTCACAGTTGGTGCTGCAGCACTGATAAAACAGGAGTGGGTTATGCAAATGAAGCAGAGCACCGCAACAAAATGATTTTTTCATGGAAAACAGCATGATTTGGCAGTTTGAATGGTTAAGAGTCTGATTCCCAACACGTACAGGTTACCACTCCCATTTGCTATGGCAACCTTGCACCTTTACTTTAACATTTGGGGTCAAAATATGAAAACATGACAAAGTTATGCTCATGCATTGGAATTTTGGTACACACAATCATAACTGAGGAAATCCTAAATATTTTCACCCCAGATTTTCAACACAGGCATCTTATTACATGAGCTGCTGTATGTCACAGCTGTCATTTTTCTAATGCTGTCCAAAACCTGTGTTTGCACCTGTGGCACATTCTACTTTGTATGACAAATTTAACAGTCCCAGAAATCCCAAATGAAAGTTTCTTTTCCTAGCTTCAGTGTGCCTGAGTGTACAATGCAAGGGCAGGCTGGCAAAACAAATCTTTGACTTGTGCCATCCAGAGGAGAGAGACAGAGAGAGATAGAGAGAGAGAGAGTTTGTCGGGGGCCCAAGAGAAATTTAACAGTCCCCAGAAATCCCAAATAAAAGTTTATTTTTTCTTCTGGCTTCAGTGTGCCTGTGTGTACAGGGTAAGGGCAGCCTGGCAAAATAAATATTTGACTTCTGCCATTCAGAGGACAGAGAAAGAGAGAGAGAGAGTTTGCCGGGGGTGGGCCCAAGAGAAATTTAATAGTCCCATAAATCCCAAATAAAAGTTTATTTTTTTTTTCCTGGCTTTAAAGTGGCTGTGTATACAGGAAAGGACAGGCTGGTAAAATAAATCTTCACTTATGCCATCCAGAGAGAGAGAGAGAGATTGTGTTAACAGTCCCAGAAATCCAAAATAAGAGTTTTTTTTTTTTTCTTGGCTTTAGTCTGTCTATGTGTACAGGGCAAGAGCAGACTGGCAAAATAAATCTTTGACATGTGCCATCTAGTGGGGAGAGAAACATAGAAACATAGAATTTGACAGCAGATAAGGACTGCTTGGCCCACCCAGTCTGCCCATTTCCCTACCTGATGGATAAGCTGCAGGTCCTAGTTAACCAGCAGCCTACTTCTTCCTACCCCCACCCCCTAGAATTGCCTTATGACTGTCCCATGCATGCTTGAATTCCACCACTGTTTTTGACTCCACAACCTCCTCTGGAAGGCCGTTCCATACATCCACAACCCTCTCTGTGAAAAAATACTTCCTTAAATTACCTCTGAGCTGCCCCCCTTCTATCTTCAAATTGAGCCTCCTTGTTCTTGCACACCTCTTTTTTTGAAAGATGCTACCTTCTTGGACTTTGTTGATTCCCTTGAGGTACTTGAAAGTTTCTATCATGTCTCCCCTCTCCCTCCTTTCCTCGAGGCTATACATATTAAGCTCCTTAAGTCTCTCTTCATATGTCTTCCGGTGCAGACCCTGCACCATTTTAGTTGCCCTCCACTGGACAGCTTCCATCCTGTCTATGTCTTTGATGAGATTGGGTCTCCAGAACTGCACGCAGTACTCCAGATGGGGTCTCACTAGCTGTGTGTACAGAGGGATATTAACTTCCTGTTTTCACTGGTGATGCCTCTTCCTATGCATCCCAGTATCCCCCAGCCTCCTTGCTGCCCTCTCACATTGCTTGCCCACCTTTAGGTCATCTGATATGACTACCCCCAGGTCCCTTTCCATTTTTGTTGTTGTTAGTAGCTCACCCCATTGTGTACTCTTCCCTGGGTTTTTGTTTCCAGGTGCATTACCTTGCACTTCTTAGCATTGAATCTAAGCTGCCATACATTTGACCATTCCTCTAACTTGCCAAGTCCCTCTCATCCTTTCCACTCCACCTTGTGCATCAACTCTGTTGCAGATCTTTGTGTCATCTGCAAAGAGACATACTTTTCCTTCCAGTCCCTCTGCAATGTCGCTTATAAAGACATTGAAGAGGACCGTCCTAGTACTGAACCCTCATGCGGTACCCCACTATAACCCCTTTTTCAGAGTGGACTCCATTTACTATTACTCTCTGTGTCCTATTCTCCAGCCAATTCTTTACCCAGGCTGTCATCTTGGGACCCACTACCAGGCTGGCTAACTTGTATATTCATCTTTGTGTGGGACTGTGTCAAATGCCTTGCTAAAGTCTAGGTAGGCCATGTCCACAGCCCCTCCCTGATCAACTACTTTGGTCACCCAGTCAAAGAAATCTATCGATTTGTCTGGCATGACCTTCCGCTGTGAATCCATGCTGCCTTGGGTCCTGTGACCCTCTGGCCTCTAGATACTCAACAATTCTTTCCTTCAGAAGTGATTCCATCATTTTCCCTACCACTGAGGTTCAACTAACAGGTCTGTAGTTTCCTGCTTCTGCCTTGCTCCCACTTTTGTGAAGGGAATCACATCTGCCCTCCTCCAGTCCTCGGGTACCACCCCATCCTCCCATGATTTGTTAAACAGGGTAGTCAGTGGTGTCACTAGTTCTACCCTTAGTTCTTTTAGAATTCTGGGATGAATCCCATCAGGCCCCATTGCTTTGTCCACCTTCAGTTTTAAGAGTCCTTTCAGAACCCTTTCTTCTGTAAATGGGCTGGTATCAACTTCTGTATCCAGAGTGTTTCTACTGTTTGTTTTAGGTACCTCCCCCTCTTCCTTTGTAAATACTGAGCAAAATATTTGTTTAGTATCTCTGCCTTTCACAGTCACCCTCTGCCCACCCTCCCTCCCTTTATTAAGCCTCACTATCCCTCCCTTGGTCTTCCTTCGCCCCTGATGTACCTATAAAGGTTTTATCCCCTTCTTAACTGAGTTGGCTATCTTTCCTCGGTTTGGCCTTTGCTGTTCTGACTGCCTTCCCAGCTTCCTTTGCTTTAACTGATATAGTTCTCTGTCCTGTTCCTTCTGTGATTCCTTGTACTTCCTGAATGCTTTCTTTTCTCTTGAACCTTCACTGCCACTTCCTTTGAGAACCATAGTGGTTTCTTACCTCGTTCATTTTGTTTATTTGCTTTACAAAGGCTTGTTACCTCTGTGATGGCAGTTTTATTATTCCCATTGTTCTTCCACCCTCCTTCCTGCCCATTTGCTAGTGCATTCCTTAGGCACTCACCCATTTTGACAAAGTCAGCCCTCCTAAAATCCAGTACCTTTGTCTTTGTATGGCTTGACTCTATTGCTGTGTTTATTGTGAACCATACTGTTCGATGGTCGCTAGTTCCCAGATGGCTACCCACTTTACATCTTGATCCCTCTTCATCTCCATTTGAGAGAACCAGGTCTAAGATTGTTCCTCTCGAGTGGGCTCCAATACTAGTTGTCTAAGGCATGCCCCTGTAGGGCATCTAGAATAACCCCACTCTTAGAAGTGGCTGCTGCAACTGCACTCCAGTTAACATCTGGCATATTCAGATCACCCATCAGCAATATCTCCCTTTTTCTGCCATACTAAGTATACTTTCTATCATTTCCTTGTCCATTTCCTCCCACAAGGAAGAAGTCTGTATCTAACCCTGTGTGGATTAGTGGTTGCCATTGCCGGTCTCCAAATTTACCACAGTGCTTCTTCTCCTCCCTGTTTACCCTTTTGTTCTGTTGCTTTGATTCTTTCCCTTATGTAAAGAGCTACTCCTCCTCCTCTTTTACCCTCCCTGTCCCTCCTATAGATAGTGTATCCTGGTATGTTTACATCCCAGTCATGGTTTTTGTGTACCATGTTTCTGTGACTGCCACGATATCCAGATGTTCCTCCTCCATCAAGGCCACTAATTCAGGAAGCTTGTTACTCAGACTACGGGCATTGGTACTCATTGCTCTCCATTTTTTGATGGCTTTACTTTCTGTTGCAGCATTCCCCACTGACCTTTCTACCTCGGTCTTTTTCCCATTTAGTACCCTGTTTTGTAGGGAGAGGCTAGGATTTTTCTGTTGCTTATCAGTGCCTCCCCCCTTGACTAGTTTAAAAGCTTGCCAATGAAGCATTTAAACCGATTGCTCAAAAGACTTGTTCCTTCCTGGACAGATGCAGACCATCCTGCCAGTATAGGCTGGTGTCCCTCCAGGTGGAACCCCAGTCCCCAATGAAGCCAAACCCCTGTGCTCCACACCATTTTTTCAACCACTCATTAAACTGCATGGTGTAAAGTACCCTTGCCTCACTCATGCCATTTACAGGCAGCACCTCTGAGAAGGATACTGTGTGTGCTACTTGTCTTAGGCCTCTCCCAGTTCTACAAAGTCCTTCTGCACTGCTCTAAGCTCATGTTGAGCCAAGTCATTTGTCCTAAGGTGGACAATGACATCCGGCTCGAACTCCTGTGCAGGTGTTCTCGTGATCCTGAGGATGGCTTCTGTCCCTACAAGCCATGGCACCAGGCAGGCACTTTACTTCAGTTTTCCTGCTCCCCAGTTCTATCCCCTAATAATTGAGTCCCCACCAGGAGCTGCTTCCTTTCCTTGTGGCATCCTCTGCCTCCTTCCTGTGGGCCTCCCTTGTGACAGGTGTCCTCAGCCTCCTTAATCTCCTCCGGGTGCATCCATAGGGAGCTGTGCTCCCCAGAATGGTGTGTGGATTGTGGAGTGGAACAACTGACTGGGTGTGCCTCTGTTCCACCCTCCTCACCCTCCCTGGGCCCACTGTGGTCTAACTGCTGTGCTTTCTTTGCAACCTCTGAGGTAGTGGTGGTGGTGGCTCTGGTGCTCCCTGGATGGGGGGGGGTTCCCTTCCTACCATCCAGTCTGGCCTGGGGGAAGGTTTTCTTACTGCTGTCCAGTGTGACCTGAAGATGGGCAACTTCCTCCCTCAGGGCAGAGAGTTGTCTGCAAATAGGGCAGCATCTCAGCCTCCAGAAAGACTCCCGGAAGACTGCTGCCCCACAGCCATTACATTACACTACTCCCCACATGACTATGTACTTTGTTGTTTTTTGTGTGTGTGTGTGTGTGTGTGTGTGCTTGTGTGAGTGATTGGTTTGTTATATAGAAATATATATATATTATACAATGTGTATGCAAGAGACAGACTATGGGGGGGCACGAGAAATTTAACAGTCTCAGAAATTCAAAATAAGGTTTTTTTTCCCTGGCTTTACTTTGACTTTTACTACAGGGCAAGGGCAGGCTGGCAAAATAAATCTTTGACTTCTACCATCCAGACGAGAGAGAGAGAGAGAGATGCAGAAAGAGAGAGTGGGGGGGGCGCTTTACCTTCTAACAATTAGTTGTTCCATTATATTTTCATACCTTGTAGGTAAGAGAAGCAGCACAACAGGAGAGAAATGCTGTCTCATCTACCTTTTTAACATTAAGCCCTAACTCCTCTTTCTCTAGCTCAATCTGTCAGGTTGACTGTCAGTTGTTTTGGTATTATTATGTGTGCTGAGAACTGAGCAGTGTTGTGGAGCCAGGATGTGGCTAAGCTGAGCAGTGATGTAGTGGAGTGGGCCTTGCTTGGGGTCCAAACATAGTTGTGGGATTCAGAATCCTGATAACAGTAACCAGTGCAAGGAGAACATAAGGAACACTGTGTGTACAACAGCAAAACACCATGTACAACTGCAATACCAACCGCAAACGTTCGGCATTGACAAATGCTTGTTTAAATGCATATTCAGACATTTAAAAATGTATTGCACTTGAGGGTTTCCAGCCATGAACCTATAAACATTTCAAAATGCTACTAGCCAATCAGAATGCTCAATTTCTAAGCACTATTTTATTGAAAAATGAAACATTAAAAGGGCCACTTGGAGCAGGTCAGTGAAGACTTGGGGTGCATTTATTCTTGCCTTGTCCACATGGTCACTTTGGATCCATGTCTGAGCTGACATAAAGACAGGGTGAGAAGAGAGGGTCAGAGAAGGATTCAAAGGAAATGAAGCACTTAGGTCATTTACATAAAATTAAGAGTCTGTCACTTTTGAGAAAACTTTGAAAATATTCTCTTTAGGCACAATTTAGCTTTTAGTGTATATATGTTCTGTATTTCTCTTCCTTCATTCTTTATTACTCAGTCAATTTACACGGACACAGGATCCTCATCCTCTAGAGTGCATCTGTTTCTCTATCCTAGTCTTTTGCTGAAATCATAATTCAAAGTTTTGACTCTCACAGTTTGTTGCTGTGGCAATGTTTATGGTTTCACAAACAAAGGATTGTGACTTCAGCAAATAACTAAACAGTACGGGTGATCAGTTGTAGGAGACACAGATACTGTATCCATGTAAATCAACCTACCAATGAAGAACTAAAGAAATAGAACTACAGAAAATCTATAATAAATAAATAAATTATGTCAAAATATTAGGTTTTCAAAGGTTGCCCAAATGTGAACAATCACTTTAAGGCTGAATGTCAAGATGATATAGCAGAGAGGAAAGTAGACAGAAGAGCAGAGGGCCAAGAACTGACTGACCCTGGGGTAAATCAAGAGTCAGGGTCTAGAAGTAGTTGAGAAACTGCCACCAGAAACAATGAAAGCACCATGCTGAGTGGAGGCAAACTGTCAGGAAATGAGATGCTGTACCTCAGCTAGACTATCCTGTTTAAACAGTGAAACACCATGGATGATTTACAGCTCTGCTGCCACATGCAACTGTCTGCCACCACCAAGGAATAAAATCAGCACTTGCATCAATGAAGGACTTCCCACAAATAGCATCCACGGCTAACCAGATGTTATAGCATGACCGGGACACAAACAAAGGTACACCAAAATGTGTTTTGAGTGCAACCATCCTTTAAATAAAGGCTTTTTAACAAATGCTCAGAGAACAGCTAATCATAGCCATCTTTGTCCACCATGAACTCATGAACATGGCAAGCAGGGTCAGAGATGGGACAGCCAGTAAATAATGCTCAGAAGCCTGCAACAGAGCCACAAGGGCTCAAGGGACACCAGGAAATTTATCAATTTTTTCCAGCAGTGGGACGACCAATCAGCCATTGAGGATCAGCCAGACACTCCTTAGTGAGTGACTGGAAGTCTTAATCGGAGGGCTGTCTATTTGGCTTTTATGAGAGGAGAGGATGGAAGGTTAGATACCTTTATTGGACCAACAAGTGTCTTGTACAAAAGATGGAATTATACACAAGCTTTCAGGGTCACACAGGTCCCTTCTTCAGGTGTATTCACCTGAAGAAGGGACCCGTGTGGCCCCAAAGCTGTGTATAATCTCCATCTTGTACAAGACACTTGTTGGTCCACTAAAAGGTGTCAAACCTTCCATCCCTCCTGCTTTGCAAGGACCAGTACAGCTGGAATCTCTTTTACAAAGCTTTTGTGAGAGGAAAATTCCAGTAGCTAGCTAAGCCTGCTAGAGACACAGGAAGGGGGCAGACCCACCATCTGTCAAAGAGAACAGCTGCACAAATAATTTAGAGACAGCTTTGCACTTCCACTAACAAGAAGGAGACAGCAAATTGCCGAGAGAAGGAAGAAGAGACTGAATAATGCAGCTGAGGGGAGTCAGGCTGTATGGATAAGTTGAACCAAAAAAACAAAATCATTCATAGTCTAGAGCAAGGGGAATTATTCTCCAATGAAGGAGGCACAAATGCCACAAAGTCAAGCATAATTCAAAAGCAAATCTTCATTTATTCGTGATTGTCATGTGGAAATCAAACTGAACAGAAAAGTCCGCATCCAGGTGTCCTGGTATGTCACCAATTAAGGCTTTGTCAGGGACTGACCTCCATGACTCTGGCATTCCCTTCCCAGTAATCTAAGAAAGCCCCATTAATTAAAAAAAATCACATCTATGAAGTTAAAGATTGGATCAACAAGATTAAAATAAAACTCAAATACTGTTGCAGCTCCTACATTTAATGTAAAAATTCCTCAAGTATAGCACTAGCATTGTTATATATTGCAGCTTGTTAAAATTTCACAGCTTGTACTAAAGCAACAATCCATATTTTTTTATTGATAATATTCCTGCTGCTATTCTGTGACATGATAAACACTGTAAAGTACTATGCTGTTATTTCTAATTTTATATTTTTCTGTTTCTAACTGTACGTCTACGTCTAGTGCCATCTACCTGGATCAAGCGCTCAATGTTAGATTTCATAACTTACTGCTTGACAGACTGGAGTACTTACAATTGGATTACTTTGTGTTCCTGCAGTATCCTGCAAGATATCATGGCAAGCACTACAATAACATTGCGTGATCCTGGTGGATGGCACTGTATGTGAAGAAAAGGTTACTCAATGTAGTAACAGTTGTTCCTCTAAAGAAGAAAACAAGCTGTCCTCACAGAATGCCCCATTTTCACACAGCATGAATGCCCCAGAGACTGAACAGAACATAAAATAAATTCAAACACTATGTGGCGATCGCACACTTTCTGCTGCCTAACCAACAGATCATCAACTGAGGAGAGAACTACAGTTACTACAGTAATTTTTCCTACTAACGACTGGAGTGAAACATGCATCTCATCACAAAATGTTGACTCCTCATAGTACCTTGAAGAAGGGTCGTTTTCGACTATTTTGGCAAAAGGTTCTGAAAGACAGACATTCCAAACCCAGCATCCCTTCTTGTGTGGATATCTAGACTGTAGTGGGATATGTATGTGTGCTGAGGACCAACTAGCTGCTCTGCACACTTCTAATACTGGCATCTCTTCAGCATTTGCCACTGTGGCTGCAGTGGCTCTTGTCAAGACCACTTGTATCCCAATCAGGATTTCTATTCCTGCTCTGGAATAGCAGAAAGAAATACACGAAACAATCTGTCAAGCTGTAATCCTTTTTTAGGCTGAATGACCCTTACAAAACTCACCATGTGTTACAAAAAATTAATTTACCACAAATTTGCACTGTGTTGAATGTGTAAAAAAGTACAGTTACGTAAGAACTTACCATAACAGTTGATCTTCGAGAGGAGCTCTTGCAGCAGGTAACACCAGTAGGACTGATGCCGTCAGGCACCAGGATCACACGGAACATTTCTAGCTAGTAGTTTTTCATGGGAGACCACTACTGCTGACATAGGCATGCTGACATCTGCCAAACCTATAAAGCAAGTGGTCCCCCAGACCTATTTCAGTTCTCCTGCCAGAAATCCCAGAATAGGAGGCAAATAGGAGAACCGAGGCAGTTCCTCAAGGATGAGGAAAAGGCAGAAGAGGTGCAAAGGAGAAGAAACTATCAGGGGGAAGGAGGGAAGGAAAGCAGTACCTGCTGCAAGAGTGCCTTCGAAGATCTACTGTTATGGTAAGTTCTTACATAACTGTACTATCTTACTTTGAGGGGGCTCTTACAGCAGACAGCACAGGTAGTACTGAGTCCAAAGCAGTACCAGAATTGATCAAAAAGTCAGCTGGGAAGAGGCAGAAGGCAACAGCAGAAGGCTCATGAAAGAAGACCCTGCTGGATAGCTAGTCTGAAATTGGCCCTGCGCCTAGAAGCAATGTCAAGACTCTAGAGTTGAATGAAAGTATGGACAGAACTCCAGACAGTAGCCACACAAATGTCCACAGCAGACACATTCTTGAAACAGGTAGAGGCATCCATACCTCTGGTGGAGTGGCCTTTACCACCCCAGGAAAGGGCTTGTTGTATTGACAGTAGCAGTAAACAATGCAATTAGCCAACCATTTTGACAAACACTGTTTCATAACAGGTGCCCTTTATCTCTTGGGGGCAAATGAAACAAAAAACTTGTCAGTTTTCTAAACAGTCTGGGTGTGGTTTATATAATACTGAAGCACCTGATGGATGTCCAAAGTATGGAGCAAAGCCTCCCCCTGGTTAGAATACGCTGAAAAATACATTGGTAGGTGGGTGGATTGGTTTAATGTAAACTCAGACACCACCTTAGGCAACAACTTAGGATTAGTACACAAAGACACCCTGTCTTTGTGAAAAAAACAAATAAGGCTCTTTACACATCACAGCCTGAAGCTTGCAAATCCTTTGAGCACAAGTAAAGGCAACTAAAAATACAGGTTACTCACCTGTAACAGGAGTTCTAGGAATGGTATATGTTGTTCATCTACACTTCTTGGCAGGTTTCTTGCTGCTTTAAATCTTGCCGGAAGGTCTTCAAGCTGGCTCCTCCCACCCACCCGGGTGATAAAACTGTCGGCTCCGCCCCATGACGCCAGATCTAGCCCGCTGGAAGCCAGGTTGTGCGTCGAAGCCGGGGAGGTCGGATGGGTTGTGTGGATGAACAAAATATACCATTCCTAGAACTCTGTTACAGGTGAGTAACCCTGTATTTCTAGGACATGAATATGTTGTTCAATCCACACTTCTTGGCAGACTCCTAGCAGTTCTCCAGGAGAAGGGAGGCAAGGCGCACACCCCCTATTTAAGAAACAAGGACTGGAGAACC
Organism: Neoceratodus forsteri; assembly: GCA_016271365.2. Taxonomy (NCBI): domain Eukaryota; kingdom Metazoa; phylum Chordata; order Ceratodontiformes; family Ceratodontidae; genus Neoceratodus; species Neoceratodus forsteri. Next base: position 23,539,642 of record CM057451.1, read on the forward strand.
AAGGTCCCAAAACCAGCATCCCGGCATGACTCAAGGTCGATGTGGTAGTGGGTAATGAAGGTGTGTGCTGACTTCCAGGTAGCAGCCCTGCAGATTTCCTGGATAGGGACGTCCCTGGAAGCAGCCACTGAAGCAGCGGTATGACAGGTAGAATAAGCTCTTATCCCTTTGGGAGGCTCCATGCCCGCCAACCTATAGCAGAGATCTATGCAGGAGGTGACCCACCTGCCTATCGTCCGCTTGGCTGCAGGTCTGCCAGGTACGGCTTCAACGTAGTTGACAAACAGCTGGTGAACTTCTCCCCAAACTTCAGCCATCTGCTCCTTATAATAAGAGAGCGCTCCTCTAGGGTCCAAAGTATGGAGCCTATATTTGGCCTCCGAGGTGTGATTGGGGTAGAACACCGGCAGAGTCAACACCTGGTTAAGGTGAAACTCCAACACCACCTTCGGAAGGAATTTCGGGTGAGGGCGCAGGACAACCTTGTCCCTGTGGAAGACCAGATAGGGAGACTCGATGGAAAGTGCCTGGAGCTCTCCCATCCTTCTGGCTGAAGTGATAGCCACCAAGAAGGCAGTCTTCCATGACAGGTGAGAGATGTCACACCTGTGCATCGGTTCTAATGGCTTGCCCATGAGCTTAGCCAATACCAGCAGTAGATCCCACGGAGGTGGAGGTTCTCGCACCAGAGGGGATATGTGATCAAGGCCTTGGAAAAAGCACCCGACCACCTTCTACTGCACCACAGACTGCTTTCCGGCCCGTACCCGGTAAGCAGAGATGGCTGCCACGTGCACCTTAAGGGTTGTTGACCGAAGCCCTAGCTGAGCAAGGGACCACAGGTAGTCCAGAATGCTGGCCAAGGCACAGGAGGAAGGGTCCAACCCCTTATCCTGACACCAAATGGAGAATCTCTTCCATTTGAAGGCACAGCATTTTCTGGTCGACTCCTTATGGGATGCCTCAACAACGTTGAGGACCTCATCGGAAAGACCCAAGGCCTGGAACTCTAGCCACTCAGGAACCAGGCCATCAGGTGCAGGGATTGAAGGTCTGGGTGGAGTACCTTCCCCTTGTTGACTGAGATCAGGTCCAGGCGGGCTGGAAGCCACCTCGGGAGCCTGGAGCTGAGGCTGAGGAGATCTGGATACCAGAACTGGTCGGGCCAGTCTGGGGCTACCAGAATCACCTGTGCCTTGTCCCTCCTCACCTTGAGAAGCACCTTGTGGATCAAGGGAAGTGGGGGAAAGGCGAAGAGGCCTGGGGTCCACGGCCTCGAGAAGGCATCCCCCTGCAGCGAGCCCTGCTGAGGGGGGCGGGCATGAAACAGCCTCAGCTTCACATTCTCCCTGGAGGCAAACAGGTCCACCTGAGGTGTGCCCCAGTGGGAGAACAGATCGTGTACTACCTCCGGCAGGAGTGACCACTCGTGAGATGCAGCCCCTATCCGGCTTAGGGCATCGGCCAGAGTGTTGGAGGCTCCTGCCACATGGATGGCTAGGAGATTCACCTCAAGACTGCTCACAAGAGACCAAGTGTGGACAGCTTCCTTGCACAGGAGCAAGAGTGCGTCCCGCCCTGGCAGTTTAGGTAGTACATGGTTGTGGTATTGGTCCATCTGGACCTGGATCACTTGGCCCCATACAAACAGAGAGAAGGCAGTGAGGGCTACTGTAGTCAGACCGCTCGAAAGCTCCAGCAGGTTGATGTGGCATCGAGACTCCCGAGGGGACCAGAGGCCGTGTGCTCTGTGCTCCCCTAGATGGGCACCCCAACCCATCAGAGAGGCGTCAGTCATTAGAGTGACCATCGGCTCGGGGAGGACAAATGGGATGCCCTCCTGCAGATGAGCTGGAATGATCCACCACTGGAGAGCATTCCACATCTCCAGGGTCACTGCCACTGGCTGGTCCAGAGGACCGGAGCGCTGTGACCTTTGGCCGGCCAGTCCCCATTGAAGGGGATGCATGTGCCAATGGGCCCAATGGACCACGCTGGTGCAGGCCGCCATTAGGCCCAGGAGGCAGAGGAAGTCCTGGGCAGGGTGCAATTGCCCAACCAGAAATGATTGGGCAAAGGAGGAAAGAACCTCGGCCCTGTCCGCCGGGGAGCCGTGCTCTGGCTCGAAGAGAGTCGAGCTCTGCCCCAATGAATTGAATCACCTGTGTTGGCACGAGTTCCAATTTGGCCTCGTTGATAAGGAGGCCAATCTGAGAGCAGACCTGGAGGGCCAGATCCCTGGACCGCTCCACCTTCAGCCTGGAGGGGGCTGTAATCTGCCAGTCGTCCAGGTAAGGGTACATCCGGACCCTTCAGCATCACAGGAATGCTGCCACCACTGCCATGCATTTGGTGAAGACCCTGGGAGCTGGAGAGAGGCCAAAGGGCATGGCCTGGAACTCGTAAAGGGACCCCTCCGCTCTGAAGCGGAGGAATCGCTGATGAGACGGACGGATTGGGACGTGAAAGAATGCGTCCTGGAGGTCAAGAGAACAGAACCACATGCCTCGTTCCAGGGATGGAATGATCTATGCCAGAGTGACCATCCTGAAGGTTCGAGACCTTAGGAACCTGTTCAGGTCATGTAGGTCTAGAACGAGCACCAGCCCCCCATTCGTTTTGGGACCAGGAAATACCTGGACACAAACCCTGGGTCTGGTGGAGGATCCGCCACCTCCCTGATCACCTCCTTCTGGAGGAACAGGGCAATGTTGGCTCGATGAGCTGACAGAGAGGCCACGGACCCCGTAGCCCCCGTGGGGCGATGGCTCAAAAGGGCGGGGCCTGCTTGAATTCCAGAGGCAGACCCTTTCCTACCACTTCCAACACCCAGCAGTCCGTGGTGATAGTGGACCAGGCAGAAAGGAAGTGGTGGAGCTGCCTCCATGGGGGAACCCAGGGGGTGACGAGGCTGGGGCGACATCCCTCAACCCATCACTGGGCAGGCTTGGAGGAAGGACCGCCAAGGAACCCCTGGCCTTTCCGGCTTCCTGCTGCAGGAATCTGCAGGCTTGGCTTTGGGGTGCCAAGTGCGAGCCTGCTGGCCCTGATACTGGTGTTGCTGGGCTGGATGTGTTGCAGGGTAGAAGGTCGAAAGGCTTACGCTGCTGCTGGCGGCCTTGTCCTTCTGGGCAGATGACCGAGTTCAAGGTGGCACTGGATTTCTTGATCCTCTGCAATAACCCTCCACCCCGGACCGAACAAGCTGGTACCCAGGAAGGATGTCTGCCAGCTTGTGCTGGGTATCCACTGTGAAGGTGGAGATCCACAGCCAAGCTCTGTGGTGCATGGCCACTGCGGCCACTACTGACTGGGCACAAGAGTCTCCAATGTCAAGAGCAGTTTGGAGCTGCTGCTTTGCCACCGCCCTTTCCTGATCCCGCACCTGCTTGACCATAGTCTGGAGGTCAGCCAGGAGATGAGGAATCACTCATCCAGTGAGCCCATAAGGGCGGGAAAAGTGTGCCATCAGTACGACTGAAATGACCTGACGAAGGCCTAAGGAGGACGAGCATAGACTTTACACCCGTGTAGTCCAGTTTCTTGGACCTTTATCGAGAGGCTTGTCCACATCCCTAGCATTTCTGGAACACCGAAAACACTGTCGGTCACAAGCCCCTCTGCAGAGGGGTGCTCAAACTGAAGAGTGAGCCGGTGGGGACCACATACTTCCTGGCCATCCTGGCCGAAGGAGCAGGACAAGAAGCCGGCCGCTGCCATAACTCCAGAGCTGGGACAACAATGGCTTCAGCCACTGGAAAGGCCTCTGTGGGAGAATCCCCTCAGTCCAGTATCTCCGTGAGGGGATACTTGGCCTACTTTGACACGGGTTCGAGCTTCATCCCAGTAGATTCTGAGATGAGCTGAAGCATTCACATGAACAAGGATGGGCTCTCGTCCACTGACTGTCCCCCAGTGGACTCCAGGTTGAGGGGCCTGGAGAACAGGGAAGAGTCATCATCAGACTCCGTGGAGTCTGCAAACAGCTGCCAAGGGCCTGAGCCACCCTCCACCTGCCGAGGCCGATCGGGAGTGAGGGTGACTGACAACCAATGGGGCAACCCCTGACCCAACTGAGAATCCTTGGTCGGAGCCCCAGTTTTAGGTTGTGGAGGCGGGGGTTCCACCACAATGGGTGGTGCAGCTGGTTTTGGCCAAAAAACCGGCGCCGGCTTTGGCTCCTCGATGACCATGAGGGGTTGTTTCGGCCACTCAGGTGACAGCCATTTAATGGCCGGGGAAGGCAATGGGGTCAGCTTGTTCCCAGTGAGAAGGAGCTGCTGCCACATCAAGTCCTCATAGCGCTGACGCAATTTGCGCCAGAGCCTATCCTCCGAGGAGGACGAAGATGAGGATGAGCAAGACCGAGACCGCCAGTGTCGGCGGGATCGGCTGGACCAAGAAGAGGTACGAGACAGAGACCATCGGGGTTTACGAGGGTGGATCTGGGAGGGAGCAGGGGAAACCCGTTCCTCCTTCAGCTCGGGAACCTTAACCGGGGACTCCAGCACAGGAGGCACAGGCAAGTCCTCGGTTTCCACCGGGGGAACCGGTGAAGAAGGGCTGTCGGCTTCTCCAGTCGACAGCCGTCCGACGGGTTGAGAAAAATCCCGACTGCGTCGACGGGTGTCTCGGCCGGCTGACCTGATGGGGACACCGTGAAGCCAATGGCCTTAGCTGCAACCTCGACAGAAGTTGAGTGTCGACATTCCGGGGAAGGGGACCCTCCCGCCTCCCAAGAACGCCGACGGTGGACTTACCCTTTGAGTCCTTCTTCTTGGACTGAGAGGAATGTCCCGATGGACCTCACCTTCTGTAGAGAGGGACTGACAAAGCTCCTTGAAAGAAGCCGTAGGAGGAGCCCAAGGAGAGCGGGATAAATGTTGCGATCGAGGAAGACTAGGATGCGCCTGGGCCACCTTCTTCCCTGAGGGCAATCATCTGCTCAAGTTGCTCAGCCGAGCCTGCCGCCGTGGAGACCGCCCAATGGGCCTCCTTCAACTTCACCAGAGGAATACGTCTCTCGGGGCGCCCAAGTTGAAGTCTGGCAGCACGGTCTTCGAGGACGTTGACCGAAAAGGACTTGCACAATTTGCAGGCCTGCAGATCATGATCGAGCCCAAGGCAGTAAACACATGTGGAGTACGGATCAGTCTGAGACATTTTCTTCCCGCAAGGGCACCGCCGAAATCCGGGAGTCGATTTGTCCATCGCAGCCGCGAAGGAAGAAACAGACTCAAGTCTAGAAAATTTAAGAATAAGTTTCGGTTTAACCGACGAGTTTGGATCCAGGCCTAAAACACAGAGCGCTAAGGAGGAAACCTGAGCTTCCAAGCGGTAAGGAAGAGCTGGCATCATGGGGCGGAGCCAAGAGTTTTATCACCTGGGTGGGTGGGAGGAGCCAGCTTGAAAACCTTCCTGCAAGATTTAAAGCGGCAAGGAACCTGCCAAGAAGCATGGATTGAACAACATATCCATGTCCCTAGAAATAATGCTTTCATGACAGAAAGCGCAGCTCACAACTCACGGCTGGCTCAAAGGCAGGCAAAGTAAGCTTTTCCAACATAAAATGATGGTCCCATGGAGGGATGGGATCCCAACTGGGAGGCTTCAGATGCAGGAGACCTCCAACTGGGCAACAGGTTTGCCCTCTATAAGTGCAAGGTATGCAGAGATGGTGGAAAGGTGCACCATAAGAGAAGAGTACCCCAAGCCTGAGTCCAAAAGGAAGAGCAGGTACACCAAATCAGATTCACCGGACAGGTGAAGAGATCCAGGTGGCGAGCAGTGGCGAAGAGGGAGAAGCACTTCCACTTCAAGGCATAGGTGACTCTGGTAGAAGGTTTTCTATCAGCCACCACGACTTCAGTGACCCTGGAAGAAAGCCCAAAGTGGGCGATAGCTAAGTCTGCAGAAGCTATGCATGTAGAAGCAGAGATTTGAGGTCAGAATGCACCAGGGTGCCCTGCTCCTGTGAGAGCAAGTCAGTGCATGTGGCAAGAGTACTGGAGATTCCACTGCCAGCTGCTGTAGCAGGGGGAACCACATCTGTCATGGCCAGTAGGGAGAAATGAGAAACATCTCTGCCCCCTCTGACTGAAGCTTGAGAATGACCCTCTGCAGGAGTGGAAAGGGAGGGAAGGCATACAGGAATCTCTCCTTCCAGGAGAGGGACAACGTGTCACACCAGAAAACTTCAGGTCCTGGATTGAGCGAGAAGAAAAGTGGCAGTTCTGCATTGAGTGGGGATACAAAAAGGTCTAACTCAGGAGATCTTCAACCACCGATGACAGGAGTTCCCACTCATGAGCACTCAACCTGGACCAGCATAGACTGTCGGCCAGGACATTTTCCTGGAACATGGATGGCTGAGAGTTCCAGGTCATGCTCGATAGCCCAGTACCAGACTCTCATTGCCTCTTGACAAAGGGGGTAGGAATGAGTGCCCCCACTTGTTGATGTAGTATACCACAGACATGTTGCCATCTGTACCAGCAGCAGGATGGGAAGAATGTGGGTTTGGAAGGCCTGCACAGCATAAAGAACTGCCTGCATCTCCAGTACATTGATGTGGAAATATTGCTCCACCTCAGACCAGATTCTCTGAGTTTAACAGTCGGCATAGTGAGAACCCCAGCACAAACCAGAAGCATCTGTAGTGAGGATCTGCTATGGGGACATGGCCCAGAAGGGGATCCTCTCACAGGAGATTCACTTCAGGGTCCACCTCACTAGGTCAGAGACCATCACCGGCTGATCCAGGTCGTCGGGGCACTGATCCCATTGGATCTGAAGGGTCCATTGAGGAGCCCTCTTATGCAGACGGGCCAGGGGAACTGTGGCTATAGGCGCCGCCATGTGGCCCAACAGGCAAAGGAATGCTCTGGCCAGGATCTGTCTGCTGGAGGAGACTAGACAGACCTGCTCCATCAAGCCTTCTGCTCTGTCCACTGGCAGAAAAGCTCTGCCCTGGGAAAAGTCCAGGACTACCCCAATATAATGGAGGCATTGACATGAAAGACAAGACTTTGGCAGACCAACCATGACCCCCAATGCCTGGAAAAGTTGGAAGGTACATTCCAGGGTCTGTAGCAGAAGGTCCTTGGAAGGGTCTGTCAGCAGCCAGTCATCCAGGTAAGCGAACACATAAAAGCCCTGTCTCCTCAGAGCCACGGCCATCACCACCAGGCACTTGGTAAAAACCAGGGTGCCAAGGAAAGGCCATATGGGAGGGACCGGAACTGAAACAGGTCCTCCTGGAAGCAGAAACAGAGGAAGCAGCAGTGGGCCAGGAAAACCTGGATATGAAGATCGGTATCCTGCATGTCCAGGGAGTACCACCTGCCCCCTGGTGAAGGAGGGTAGCAACCCTGTAGAGTGACCATCCTGAAGCACTTGTACTCGAAAAGGTTTAGGTGGTTGAGGAACAGGAAAGGCCTCAAATCTCCTGCTTTCTTGGGGACAAGGAAGAAGGGAATAGAATCTCCTTCCTCTTGAGCCAGAGGGACAGGCTCTATGGCCTTTGTGTAGGAGAGCCTGAATCTCTTCTCAAATGAGGAAAATGTGGGCTGTAGGGTAGTGGGAGAGCAAGGGAGGGTTTTCTTGGGGGTTCCAGAAATTCTAGGGTGTCATCACACTTGATCAGCCATAACACCCATTGATCTGAGGTCACTGCTCACCACCTATTGAGGAAGAGGAGAACCAGCCCATGGCTGCCTCTCAGGTCTCTTCTGGAAAGGGGGTTGGCAAGAAGTAAGGCAGTGGACCCAGGGTGGGCAGACTGGCTGTGTGCTCAGGGGACCACAGGGCAGCCGCCCAGCTGGTGGGGTGTGGGTCCATTAAGGGTCCTTCACCTGCTGGCCCTAGCAGGTTGACAAGAGGACCAGCGAAGGACTGATGCTGGGCAGTCCAAGGCTGAGGGAATGAACCGATCAAAGGGCTTTGCCCTACTCTTGAGGCAGGAGATAATATCCGGCATCTCCCCAGACAGGATGAAACTCCTGAAAGGCATCCAAATGCTGGTTGAACATCAGGCACAAAGCCAGATACCCTAAGTCAGGAATGGCAATGAAGGCAGATCCCTGTTGACGCCCATGCCCAGAGTCATCAACAGTGTCATATGCTGCACACAGGACATGGGTGCCCACATCCGACTCTGATTTCAGGAGTCAACTGTGTTTTGGTAGAGTCCAAAGAAGGGTTTGAACCAGATTCCTTGCCTGATCCCAGAGGGCATTCTGGTACTGCACCATATGGGCCAAGTAGTTAACTGCCCGAATGGCTAATGTGGCAGAGGCACACATTTGCTTGCCCCACTGCTCTAGCTGCCAAGACTCCTTGTCAGGCACCGTACTAAGGTGTTTGGTTTCTTCTGCAGTCATGGACTGCATTCATGACCATGGAGCCTGCCGTGGGGTGATCCCCAGGGAAGGGCATGCCCACTGGCACATGATAAAGGCGATCCACAGTCCTGGATAAAGCCAGGGTGGAAGAAGGGTGGTTCCACACACCCTTAGTGATGTCTTCATAAGAGTCAGTTAAAGAAGGTACCACCAAGGGGAGGGTCTCCTTTTTCCTGAGATATAGTGCCAGGCATCAGCATTTCAGGTCACGCTGCCCTGTTTCCCATCCCTTGAGGGATTGGATATGACACATAATGTCGAGGAAAGAGGGGTCATCAGGAGGGGGTTTAGGGCCTCCCTAGTCTGGTCCTGTCCCTCAGAGGAGCCCCTGAAGCCCTCTGATGACTCTGAAGATGAAGAAGAGGAGTCAACTCCAGACTGATCACTGTCAGGGACTGGTGTCTGAGGGCGACGGTCATCCACACACTGGCTGGAGCCTCCACCAGTGCATCCCCAAGAAGGCTCTATGGTATGAGGGTCACTAGGTCCTGCCCAGTCTGTGTCCTGAGGAGGGGGTCCCAGGGAGGATGAAGTGGAGAAGGCCTTCTGAGTGTGTCCTTATTCTGCATAAAGGACCACCAGGCATTAAACAGAGCATTATAATCCACCAGCAAAGGTGGATTATAAGGAGGATAAGGATACTGAGGAGGGGGGGTATGGATACATCAGTGGAGGAGCTGGCATAGGGTACCCTGGCATAGGTCCACCTGGCACCAACTGTGGATCCCGAGGAGGACCAGCTGGCATCGGCTGTAGCATAGGCTGAGGCGACAAGAGCTGAGGAGTCATTGACTGAGGCATCGGCAGTGAGGTGAAGACTGCTGACAGTCTAGGGAAGTAGCTGATGCTGGCCCCAGAGGCAAAGGTGATGCCTGCAGGAAGAAGTCCCCTGATGAGGGCAGAGGTGTTGCCTGTGTGGAAGAGGAGGCAAGCACTTGTTCTGGGCGATGTCTGGAAGAGTTAGCCCTGGCCCTTGATCGATTGATGAAGGCAAGCCTTGCCACAGGAGGGGGACAACAGGCAAAGACCAGCTGTAAGAGGTTCCAACACCGACCGAGTCCTGGCTGAGGAACCATGGGTGCTAAAGGCCTGAGCATCAGCGACTGGGAGGCAGGGGATGAAGTCTGCTGCCCCGAAGAGTCACTGCACAAAATGGAGATGAGGGTGGGTGGCTGCACCACCAGCAGCCCGGAGGGAGTGAGGGCTGATGAGGAAGGAGGGACTGACCCCTCGTGAGAGGAAGATCCAAAGCCGGTGGCCGGTCTGTGCAGTGACTGCAAGCGAGAGGCTGCCAGAGGAAAGTCCCAGTACTTGTCCCAGTGCTTATTCTTCCCACTTGACTTCTTCTCCTTCTGGGAAGAAGAAGATGCCCCAGAAGACTCTGCCAGGGAAGTAGAAGAACTTTGGCCTGAAGCTCCTCTCTCCATCACGGCCAACTTCTGCTTTAGTGGGTAGCTTCAAGCTCTTCAAGCTGTGTCTCTCTGTGGCCTGGTTGAAGACCCAGTAGCAGTGCAGGCCTCAGTGTTGTGGCTGGGGCCTAGCCAGAGCAAGCAGGAAGAGTGGTCATCTTTGTGGTACTTCGTTGTCGCAGGCAGACTTCATTGGCCTGTCAGAAGACAAGGCTGCAGAAAAAGACATAAACTTAATGGGAAAAACAATGAAAAGAAAGTAACGCTGTGGGTAATCGTGAAAATGGCAGTCGACTGAAGCAGGCATCCGTGAAGGTCTGACCCACATTACCTCTGAGCGCTCTCCATCTTCAAATTAACTCTTGTTCTTGCAATATCTCTTTTCTGAAAGATACTACCTCTTGGACTTTGTTGATTCCCTTGAGGTACTTGAAAGTTTCTGTCATGTCCCCCTCTCCTTCTTTTCTCAAGGGTATACATATTAAGCTCCTTTAGTCTCTCTTCAGATGTCTTCTGGTGCAGACCAGCACCATTTTGGTTGCTCTCTCTGGACAGCTCCACGCCTGTCTATGTCTTTGTGGAGATGGGGCTCCAGAACTGCACACAGTATTCCAGATGGGGTTTCACCAACTGTCTGTACAGAGGGATAACAACTTCCTGTTTTCTACTGTTGATGCCTTTCCTATGCATCCCAGTATCCCCCAGCCTTCCTTATTGCCTTCTCACATTGCTTGCCCACCTTTAGGTCATCTGATATAATTACCCCAGGTCCCTTTCCATTTTATTGTTGTCAGTATCTCAACCCCCATTGTGTACTCTTCCCTGGGTTTTGTTTCCCAGTGCATTACCTTGCACTTTTGCATTGAATCTAAGCTACCATACATTTGATCATTCCTCCAACCTTGCCATGTCCCTTCATAGAAACATAGAATTTGACAGCAGATAAGGCCCTTGGCCCACCTAGTCTGCCCATTTTCCTACCTAACAGATAAGCTGCAGATCCTAGTTAACCAAACAGCTTACTTCCTCCTACCCCCCACTAGGACTGTCTTATGTCTGTCCCATGCATTCTTGAATTCTCCACTGTTCTTGACTCCACGATCTCCTCAGGGAGGCTGTTCCATGCATCCATAACCCTTTTCTGTGAACAAATACTTCTACATTACCTCTGAGCTGTACCTCTATCTTCAAATTGTGCCCCTTGTTCTTGCACATCTCTTTTTCTGAAAGATGCTACCTTCTCATCCTTTCCATTCCATTCCATCTTGTGTATCAACCCTGTTGCAGATCTTTGTGTCGTCTGCAAAGAGACATACTTTTCCTTCCAGTTCCTCTGCAATGTCACTTATAAAGACATTAAAAAGGACCGGTCCCAGTACTGAACCCTACGGTAGCCTGCTAGTAACCCTCCTTTCTTCACTGTGGACTCCGTTTACTATTACCCTTTGCATCCTGTTGTCCAGCCAATTTTTTATCCAGGCTACCACCTTGGGACCCACTCCAAGGCTGGCTAACTTGTTTATTATTCTTTTGTGTGGGACTGTATCAAATGCCTTGCTAAAATCTAGGTAGGTCATGTCCACAGCCCCTCCCTGGTCTACTACTTTGGTCACCCAGTCAAAGAAATCTATTAGATTCATTTGACACGACCTTCCCGCTGTGAATCCATGCTGCCTTGGGTCCTGTGCCCCTCTGACCTCTAGGTACTCAACAATTCTTTCCTTCAGAAGTGATTCCATCATTTTCCCCACCACTGAGGCCAAACTAACTGACCTGTAGTTTCCTGCCTCTGCCCTGCTCCCACTTTTGTGAAGAGGAATTACATCCACCCTCCTCCAGTCCTCAGGTACTACCCCATCCTCCTATGATTTGTTAAAGAGAGTAGTCAGCGGTGTCACTAGTTCTACCCTTAGTTCTTTTAGAAATCTTGAGTGAAGCCCACCAGTTCCCATTGCTTTGTCCACCTTCAATTTTACTAGTTCTTTCAGAACCCTTTCTTCTGTAAATGGACTGGTATCGACCCCCGTCTCCAGAGTGTTTCTCTTGTTTGGTTTAGGTACCTCCCCCTCCTCTTCCTTTGTGAATACTGAGCAGAAATATTCATTCAGTATCCCTGCTTTTTCACTGTCACCCTCTGCTCACATTACCTCCCCTTTATTAAGCCTCAGTATCCCTCCCTTGGTCTTTCTTTACTCCCTAATGTACCTAAAAAGGTCTTATCCCCCTTCTTAACAGAGTTAGCTATCCGTTCCTTGATTTGGGCCTTTGCTATTCTGACTGCCTTCCCTGCCTCTTTCTGCTTTAACTGATAAAGTTCTCTGTCCTGCTCCTTCTGTGCTTCCTTATATTTCCTGAATGCTATCCTTTTCTCCTTAACCTTCCCTGCCACCTCTTTTGAGAACCACAGTGTTTTTTCCTTTGTTGTGTTTTGTTGATTTGCTTCACACAAAGGCTTGTTGCCTCTGTGATGGCTGTTTTGATTACTCCCCATTGTTCCTCCACCCCTCCTTCTTGTCTGTTTGCTATTGCTTTTCTGAGGCACTCTCTCATTTTCCAAAAGTCAGCTCTCCTAAAGTCCAATACTCTTGCCTTCGTATGGCTTGATTCTGTGGCTGTGTTTATCATGAACCACAATGTTTGGTGGTCGCTTGTTCCCAGACGGCTACCCACTTCTAAATCTGAGATTCTTTCTCCGTCCCTATTTGAGAGTACCAGGTCTAAGATTGCTCCCTCCTGAGTGGGTTCCAATACTAGCTGTCTGAGGCATGCCTTGTAGGGCATCAAGAATGACCCTGCTCTTGGATGTGCCTGCAGCAAAGGTGCTCCAGTTAACATCTGGCATATTCAGGTCCCCCATCAACAATATCTCCCCTTTTTCTGCCATTCTAAGGATGCCTTCTATAATTTCCTTGTCCATTCCCTCCCAGAGATAGGGGTCTGTATACAACCCCCATGCAGATTGTGGTGCCATTTCCTGTCTCCAGGGTGACCCAGAGTGCCTCATCTGCTCCCTGTTTACTCTTTAGTTCTGTTGCTTTGATCCCTTCCCTTACATAAAGAGCCACTCCTCCTCCTCTTTTACCCTTCCTGTCCCTCCTGTAGATTGTGTATCCTGGTATGTTGACATCCCAGTCATGGTTCTCTGTGTACCATGTTTCTGTGACTGCCATGATATCCGGGCATCCCTCTTCCATCAAGGCCACTAGTTCAGGGAGCTTATTACACAAACTATGGGCATTGGTACTCATCACCCTCCAATTTTTGATGGCCTTACCCTTTTTAGCCTCATCCCTGGCCTTACTTCCTTTGTCTTTTTTTGAATTTACCTCTGTTCTGCTCCCTAATGACTTCTCTACCTTGGTGTTTACCTGACTAATTACCATGTTCTGTGGGGGGAGGCTGGGATTTCCCTGCTCCTTTTCAATGCCTCCCCCCTTGACTAGTTTAAATGCTTGCCAATCAAGCATTTAAACCTATCACCTAGGATCCTGTTCCCCCCCCGGACAGATGCAGACCATCGCACCAGTACAGGCCTGCATCCCTCCAGGTGGCTCCCCAGTCCCCAATGAAGCCAAAACCCTGAGCTCCACACCAGATTTTCAACCAGTCATTGAATTTCATGGTGTGGAGTACCCTAGCATCACACTTGCCATAGACAGGCAGCACCTCTGAGAAGGTTATCGTTGCGCTACTTGTCTAAGGCCCCTCCCCAACTCTACAAACTCCTCTTGCACTGCTCTGATCCCATTCCTAGCCAGGTCATTTGTCCCTAGGTGAACAATGACATCCAGCTTCCTTCCTCATGCAGCTGCTCCCATGATCCTGAGGATTCGCTTCCTGTCCCTCCAAGTCGTGGTGCCAGGCAGGCAGGCAGGCACCTTACTTCCCTCTCCCCTTCCTCCCCCACTTCTACCCCCCTAGTGATTGAGTCCCCCACCAGGAGTTGTTTCCTTCCCCTGTGGGGTCCCGTGCCACCCTCCTGTGGGTCTCCATTGCGGAGGTTCCCAGCATCCTCCTTGGCCTCCACTGCAAGTGCCTCCATAGAGGAACCACTATCCACCAGAACAGGGTATGAATTGTGGAGAGGTACAGCTGGAAGGATACACCTCTGTTCCACCACCCTCTCCCTCCTTGAGCCCACCTTGGTCCAGCCGCTCCTCTTTCTTGGCAACCTCTGAGGTAGTGGCAGTGGCCCTGGTGGTCCCTGGGTGGGGGAGGAGGTTTCATGAATAATAGCCAGGTCAGCCTGGAGACAGGCAACCTCCTCCCTCAGACCAGAGGTGTGCCTACAAATAGGGCAGCATCGCAGCCTCCAGAATGTCTCCCGGAACACTGCCACCCCACAGCCATTGCACTGCACCACTCCCATCATGTTTTATTTTGTGTCCCCTCTCCTGTTTCTCTGTATGCTTACTCTCTCCTCTCCTTACAACTCTCACCCTTCCTGTTCTGGGACAGCAACTTCCTGTATTGTTCAATTGTTCAGTAGTCTCCTTCTTCCTTTCTCAGAGTTAGACCACCAGCAGCTGGGGGGGAGAGCTATTTTTTTCTTCAGGGTTGACAAAACTAATGTTTCTCTATGATCCTTCCCTTCCTACTGCCAAACAGGAAGTTTCTGTTGTCAGTCAAATCCAGTGGCTATAAAAGTAGAACTGGCTTAGGTGGGAAGGTGGAGGGTGGATGGTGGCAATTAGTAAGAAAAATTGCAGTTTTTTTAGTTAGCTGCTTTCTGCTCTACAAGCAAGATTTCTGTCTTCCAAAAGCTAGCAGCAGAAAGTTATAATTGGAGTCACCTGCTTTCACTGCCTAAGCCACACCCCAGTTAACCCTCTCCTCCTACTCATTTAGCAAAGTAAGTTGATACAGTACCTTCCCAACACAGAAATACATACTGACTTTTTAACCCTAAATGACCCTCTCTACTTCTAATAAAGTATCTGTTTGCTTAATCCCAACATGCACTGAATCCTGCTGAGATAGAAGTGTTAAATTAGTAAGAAAATGGTAGCTTTTTCAGTTAGCTACTTTTGCTCTACAAGCAAGATTATGTCTTCCAAAGCTAGCAGCAGCTGTGTTACAGTAAAAAAACAGGTTACTCACCTGTAACAGCAGTTCTATGACTGGTATATGTTGTTCATCCACACTAGTTGGCATGCCCTTTCCCTTTAAGAATCTTGCTGGAAGGTCTGAAAACTGGCTCCTCCCACCCACCCAGGTGGTATATCCCTCAGCTCTGCCCCTTGATGCCAGATCTTGCCTGCTGGAAGCAGAGGGTTGTGCGGCAAAGCCAGGGAGGTCGGGTTGGTTCGTGTGGATAAACAACATATACAGTACCACTCCTAGAACTACTGTTACAGGTGAGTAACCTGTTTTTCTAGGATTGTGGATATGTTGGTCTATCCACACTAGTTGGCAGACTCCTAGCAGTTCTCCGGGAGGAGGGAGGCAAGGAGCACACCCTCTTAATACTTACTTAGGGAACGGAGATTGGAGAACTGAGGCTCCAAAAGCAGCATCCCAGGGAGACTCTAGGTTGATGTGGTAGTAGGAAATTAAGGTATTTGCTGACTTCCAGGTAGCAGCCCTGCAGATATCCTGGATAGGGACATCCCTAGAAGCAGCCACTGATGCAGCAGTATGGTGGGTGGAATGAGCTCTTATCCCTATGGGAGGCTCATTTCCCACCAACCGGTAGCAGAGATCAATGCAGGATGTTATCCATCTGTCAATCATCTATTTTGCTGCATGTCTGTCAGGTGCAGCTTCAGCGAGGTGACAAACAGCTGGCAAACCTCCCCGATCTTCAGCCGTATGCTCCTTGTAATAAGAGAGTGCCCATCTCAAGTCCAAAGTATGGAGCCTGTACTTAGCCTCTGAGGTGTACCTGGGTAGTACACTGACAGTCATCACCTCATTAAGAGGAAATCCGACATCACCTTCGGAAGGAATTCTGGTTAGGATGCAGGACAACCTTGTCCCTGTGGAAGACCAGACTTGACTGAAAGCTCCCCAATCCTTCTGGCTGATGTGATAGCCACCAAGAAGGCGGTCTTCCATTGCAGATATGACATCTCACACCTGTGCTTCAGTTCAAAGGCTTGCCCATGAGCTTTGTCAGTACCAGCAGTAGATCCCATGGTGATGGTGGTTCACACCAAAGGGGAAATGTGGTGGGGCCTTTAAAGAAATGCCAGACCACCTTCTCCTGTGCCACTGTCTGCTGACTGGCCCATGCCCGGTAAGCAGAGATGGCTGCCAGGTGTACCTTAAGGGTCATAGACCGAAGACCTCCTTTGGAGAGGGACCAAAGGTAGTTGAGGATGCTAGCCACTGGACAGGATGAAGGGTCCAGACCCCTGCCCTGACACCAAATGGAGAATCTCTTCCATTTGAAGGCATAGCATCTCCTGGTCAATTCCTTCCTGGATACCTCAACATCATTGAGGACATCATTGGGGAGACCCAAACCTGGAACTGTAGCAGCTCAGGAACCAGGCTGTCATGTGTAGGAATTGAAGGTCCGGATAGAATACCTTCCCCTGATTGATCGAGAGCAGGTCTGAGCATGCTGGAAAATGCCTCGGGAGTCTGGCACTGAGGCTGAGGAGATCTGGATACAGAACTGGTAGGGCCAGTCTGGGGCCACCAGGATCACCTGAGCCTTGTCTCTCCTGGCCTTGAGGAGCACATTGTGAACCAAGGGAAGTGGAGGGAAGGCATAGAAGAGGCCTGGGGTTCACAGCCTCAAGAAGGCATCCACCTGCAGCGAGCCCTGCTGAGGGGGGGCACGAAACAGCCTGAGCTTTGTGTTCTCCCTGGAGAACAGGTCCACCTGAGGGATTCCCCACTGGAAGAACAGACTGAGAACTACCTCTAGGTGGAGAGACCACTCATGGGACACCTCGCCCACATGGCTGAGGGCATCTGCCAACTGATTTGAGGCTCCTGCCACATGGATGGCCAGGGGATCTGTCTCCAGTCGGCTCATGAGGGACAAGACATGGAGTGCTTCCCTGCACAGAGGCCAGAAGTGCATGCTACCCTGTTTGTTGAAACAGTACATGGTCATGATGTTGTCTGTCTGGACCTAAACCACCTGACCCTGAAGGAACAGAGCGAATGCAGCCAGCACCAGCCGAACAGCTCAGAGCTCCAGCAGGTTGATATGACAAACGGATTCTCAGGGATCCAATCTGTGGACTCTGTGATTCCCATGTGGGCACCCCAGCCTGTGAGAAAGGCATCAGTCATTAGAATGACTGTCGGCCTGAGCGGACAAACAGGATCCCTCCTGCTGATGTTCTAGGATGATCTACTATTGAGCGCATCCCACATCTTCTGGGTCACAGTGACCAGCTGGTCAAAGTGACCATGTCACTGAGTCCACTGGCTGGCCAGCTCCCATTAAAGGGGGCACATATGCCACCGGGCCCATCGGACCACGAAGGTTCAGGCTGCCATGTACCCCAGAAAGTGCAGGAAGTCTCGGGCAGGGTGCAAGTGGCCAACCAGAAATGATTGGGAAAAGAAAGAGAAAACCTCCGCCCTGTCCGCCGGGAGCCTGGCTCTGGCTCGGCAAGAGTCGAGCTCTGCTCTGATGAAGCAGATCACCTGCAAAGACACAAGTTCTGACTTGGTCTCACTGACTAAGAGACCAGGTTCAACGCAGGTCTGAAGAGCCAGATCCCTGGAATTCTCCACTTCCTGTTTGGAGGGCCCCGCTGTGAGCCAACCATTGAGACTGGGGTACACTCTGATTCCCAAATGCTGAAATGGGCCACCACCACTGCAACGCATTTGGTGAAGACCTGGGGGCTGAAGCCAGGCTGAACGGCAAGGCTTGAGCTCAAGAGGGCTCCTCTGCTTGGAAGTGGAGGACCTCTAGAGTGATGGATGGATCGATGTGAAAGAACGGATCCTGCAGATCCAGTAAGGAGAACCACATGTTCTGCTCAAGAGATGGTATGATCTGAGACAGAGTTACCATCCTGAAGGTGTGAGACCTGAGAAATTGTTTTAGGTCGTGCAGATCTAGAATGGAGCACCAGCACCCCCCCATCCGTTTTGGGACAAGGAAGTACCTGGAAATGAACCCCGGGTTGACAGGGGGATTCGTGACTCTGGCCACTACCTCCTTGCGGAAGATTTGGGTGATGTCGTCTCGGAGAGCCGACTGAGTGTGAACGGAAACCATTTCCTTCCGTGGGGCATGGACTCAGCTTGGTGGGTACTGCTTGAACTCCAGAGGCAGCCCCTGGCTGACCACTTCCAAGATCCACCTGTCTGTTGTGACAGCGGACCAGGTGGAAAGGAAGTGGCAGAGCCATCCCCCCACAGGAGAACTCAGAGTGGGTGTGACAGGTATGGGGTTGGCAACTCCCATCCCATCATTGTGCAGGCTTGGAGGAGGAGGAGGAAGATCCAGCTTGGGGACCACTGGGACCTTTCCCTCTGGGCTTACAGGCCACTGAGGACCCTGGCTTGGGTCAAGGGCACCAAGGTTCAGCCTGCTGCTGTTGCTGCCCTAACTGAAAGAGGGGCTGCTTTGCCGCAGGGGCAGAAGGCTGAAAGGGCTTTCTCTTCTGCCTTTTGGAACCCTGGGATTCCTTCTGGGCAGAAGTCATGGAGTCCAAGGTGGCATTGGACTTTTCTATGTGCTGAAGGTGATCATCTACTTCTGGACTGAAAAGATCAGTGCCTAGGAAGGGAACATCTGTCAGCTTGTGCTGAGTGTCCGCTGTGAAGGTCGAGACCCTCAGCCAGGTCCTGCAGTGCACGGCAACCGTGGCTGCCACCAAGCCGGTGCAAGAGTCCTCAATGTCCAGATCCATCTGGAGTTGCTGTTTGGCAACCACCCGACCCTGGTCATGGACCTGCTTGACCATGGTCTGGAGGTCTGCTGGGAGATGAGGAAGAACGTCATCCAGAGAGCCCAAGAGGGCATGAGAAAAATGCACCATGATGATGACCGAGCTTGCCTGATGAAGGCCAAGTGAAGAAGCAGCATAGATTTTCTGGGCTGAATGGTCCAGTTTCCTGGACTCTTTGTTCGGTAGTCTATTGTTGTCTCCTGAATTACCCGAGTGCCGAAACATAGATTCAGTCACCAACCCCTCGACTGAGAGGTGTTCTGTGAATCCTGAGAGGCAGCTGATGGGAACCACGTATTTGTGGGCCATCTGGGCTGAGGGTGCAGGGCAGAAGGCTGGGTGCTGCCACAACTAAAAGGCTGGGCGAACAATGGCCTCAGCCACAGGGAAGGCCTCTATTGGAGAATCCCCTCATTTGAGGATATCAGTGACGGATATTCAGCCGGCTTTTGAAGGGCTTCAAAGGCATCTCTGTAGAATCAGAGATGAGATGGAGGATGTCCAGGACGTGGATTTTCTCCATCGAGAGACTCCTAATAGATTCTTCATCCAAGGGACAGGAATGCAAGTCGGAGTCCTCGGACTCTGAGGAGTCTTAGTAACCGGCTGGCCACCTGTGTCTCTTTCAATCCACCTGGGATGGTCTGGAGAGGAATGACAGACAGCCTATGCAGAATGCCCTGATAGGCCAAGACTCTTGGAAGGAGCCCCAGAGGTAGGCTGTTTAGGTGGTGGTTCCACATGAATCGGTGGAGGAGAACCGGCTTGGACGAGCCGGGAGGGCTCTAACTGGCTCCGCAGGCAGAGGGCAGTATTGACTGGCTCCTGGGGAGTCTGCATCAGCCTGGAGGGTGACAACCAAGTGATGGCTGGGTGGAAGCTGGAGCTGACTTCAGGCCAGCCATAATCAGCTCCTGACACATCAAGTCCTCGTAGCATCGACACAGCCTGCGTCGAAGCCTCCTCTTCCAAGGAAGATAAGGAAGAATGGCGGCTGCACCGCTTCTTGAAGTGCTTGTGCAATTTCTTCGGCCTATCGGTCGAAGGAGTCTGAGACCTCGACTTGGACCGTCGGGGGGACCGACAGGGTCACTTGGTAGGAGCCTGGGAAAACCGCGGCTCTTCCAGGTCAGGGACCATAAAGAGGTTCCCAGTGGGCTGGATCTTGTCTTTAGCAGGTCTGGTCAGGACCAGAGTCCTGAATAGGGAATTGTCAGCCTCATCCAGCAACGACAGGTAGACGGGGTTGAGCACAATCTCAACTGGGTCATTGTCCCATGTCTGAGACGGCTGGCCTAATGGGGGTACCATGAAGCCAGCGACTGAGGCATCTCGACCGAAGTCAAGACAGCAGATTCCTGGGACCGAGATCTCTCACAATCTCAAGAATGTCATCAATAAGACAAACCTTCTTTTGACTCCTTGTCCTTTTTACAGGAGCGAGAGACATGTACGCCCAAAGGACCCTCCCCTTTGTTGGGGAGAGACTGTCACATCTCCTTGAAGGAGCCTGAAAAGATGGAGCCCAAATTTAGCGGGATGAAGACCGACAAGGAAGAGGACTGATCAGCAGCCCGCGCCATTGCCTCTTTGAAGGCCTTCATCTGCTCCAGTTGTTCAGTGGACCCCATAGCCACAGAGACCGCTCAATGGGCCTCTTTTGATTTGACCATCGGGTTCTGTTTCTCCATTCTTCCCAGCTGAAGTCATGCAAGACGAATGTCCAAGACATTGGGCTGGAATGCGCGACACAAATTGCAGGCCTGGGTGTTATGGGCATGACCCAGGCAATAGACGCATGAGGCATGCAGGTCGGTCTGAGATATTTTTTTACCCTCACAGGCAGTGGCAGGAACAGGGTGAGGACTTGTCCTCCATTGCGGTCATAAAGCAAAGCTATGTGGACAAACTCAAATGAGTTTGATTTTAGGTAAACCAAAGATTTGTTTGCCAGGGCCTTCTGTAATGCATGAGCGATAAGAAGGGAACCTGAATCTTCCAGCTGAAAGGAAGATCTGACATCAAGGGCAGAGCCAAGGGATACTACCCAGGTTGGTTATAGGAACCAGCTTTCAGACCTTTCAGCAAGATTCTTAAAGGGAAAGGACATGCCAACTAGTGTGGATAGAACAACATATCCACAATCCTCGAATGTGTAGTTATTTATGGTTGTTTTAGCTGAACAGTAGTATGTAGTGGCCCTTCAACTTCTGGTGCTAGGTTGGGCCTCAGTGGCTCATGATAACCATCAGTAGATATTTGTTTCAGAAATTAATGGAACTCAAGGGAAGAGGATGAAGAGGAGACAGGAGGACACACCAGAGGAGGAAAGACAGGTGGAAAGGCAAGTGCCTACTAGTGGCAACAGAATCCCTTTGCCATCATCATCGCCATCATCAGCGTGGCATGCCATCTGGGTGCTGTCAACCTGCATAAATTTTGGAAAGTACAGTATATGTTTTGAATTGAGGCAGGTTCATTTTTAAAAAGTGAGCCTTTCTACATTCTTCGTGGAAAGACATGTTCTTTTGTCATTCACTATTGCCCCAGCAGCACTAAAAGTTCTCTTTGAACATGTGCTGGTGGGTGGGACTCTGAGGTATGCAATTGTGATCTCAGTTAAAGAAGGCCAGATCAATTTTTCTGTTGCCAATAAAGCTAATGGTTTGTCACCCATGGTGAGATGTACAGTCTCCTCCATATAATCCTTAACCATATTTGCTGAAGGGACTTCTGGTACCACAATAGCCGGCTGAGCCTTCCCAGCTGTCTTTATCAGACCAAAGTCTGACAGCATGTCCCACAGTGGTTTGTCCTCTTGTGGTGTAGCAGCAGTTCTGGTTGGTGTTTGATGACCAAAAAGATCAGTAGTGGTGATACCAGCAGTAGCAATGGCAGATCGTGCTCCCTCCCTCTTCACCAGATTTTGTTCAGAATTTGAATGTTGCTAAAAGGGCACTAATGATGTACTGCTTTTCTCAACTATACATGCTGACACTTTCTCAATTAATTCACAATAGTATTACAGGTCTTTAAAGTCATGTGGCTTGAAGAATGTTTCAATGGTATCCGTAAACTGTGGGTCCAGAAGTGTGGCCAAAATGTAATGTTCTGCTTTGCACATATTTATAATGCACTCATCAGCCAGGAAGGTTTGTATCATTTTTCCAACAAGTGATGCAGCACTGATGTCATCATTGTCAAAAAACTGTGACTCGAGATGCTGCTGATGTCTCATCCTGATGAGTGAAATTAAGGGTAGGATCTGACTTAGTCTGGCACCATCACAGCTCACCACTCAGGTAGCCTCCCCAAAGGGTTTAAGGATACAACAAAGATTCTCCATCAGGTGCCACTGATTGGGGTTGATATTCTCATCTCCTTTCCCAATGTCATGTTGGACTGCGTATTGTTGGATGGCTTGTTGTTCAAGCATTCTCTGCATCATATAGTAAGTGGAATTCTACCAGGCTGGAACTTCCTGTATCATCTGGTGGAGATGGAGGCTGTTTTCAATCTGAATCTGCTGCAACAACTTTCGGACTTTCACAGAATGGCTAAAGTGGGTGCATACAGTGTGAGCAGCTGAAATCAAATTCTGAACATTTCAGTCCTCACTGATAAAGTGTTTTACTATGAAGTTAATAGTGTGCACAAAGCATGGTACATATGTAAACTTACCAAGCCTTATTGCTTTCACAACATTTGAAGCATTGTCAGACACTATAAACCCTGGTTGCAAGGACTTTGAGTCAGCCACCAGCAAATGTTTCTTCAAGGCCCTCCAGAAGATGTTCCGCTTTGTGGTCTTTTTCAAAACAAAATACATAAAGTTGTCTGCCTTTGTTCATAGGTTCATGAGTAAATACAACTTCGAGAGACAAACCCATAACAAACTCGCCATCTTTATCTATAGGTGGAAGCGATATTTTGTTGTCTCTCATGCACGCATCAAGGTCTGACTTGAATTGCTGTAAATTAGTACTTAGAACTACTTCTGTTGGTAGGGAGTTCCAAATTGGTGTTGCTTGTTGAGTGAAGAACCTATTTCTTTTCACAGTTTTGTTAATATTATTAGTCTTTAGTTTCAGTTTATGAGACCTGGTGTTATTTTGGGAGACATGCCAGTCTAAACAGATGGTCTCAAACAGGGTGGGATCCCTGGTGGCTCTATATAATAGACAGTGATCACCTTTCAAAGAGCGGTATTCTAAGGAGAATAATCCTAATGCCCTTAATCTGTTTACATATGAGACCGTGTTCAGATTAATAATATTTTTGGTCAACTTTCTCTGTACCTTTTCAACAGTTGCTCTTTCTTGTATTGAAGTAGGTGCACAGAAAGAGGAGCAGAAGTCTAGATGTGATCTTACTAAACTAGAGTAAAGCAGCACAAGTACCTCAGGTTCTCTGCTTCTGATGTTTTTTTAAGATGCAACTAATTAGTCTGTGACATTTTTTTACAGTTTTGTTTAAATGTTCAGTACATTTTAGGTTACTGGAGATGTATATTCTCAGGTCTTTTTCTGAGGTTGCTACCTGTAATGCTATGTTGTTCACATAATAGTCTGTTAGTCTATTGTTTGTGCCAAGGTGCATAACCTTACATTTGAAAATATTAAATACCAATTTGTTCTCCGATGCCCAATCTGTTAAACTGTCGAGACTGGCCTGTAAGAAGTCAGCAGATCGGATACCATTTACAATGCATCCCAGTTTACTATCATTCATGATTTGTTTATCCATACACCACTTGTAGTTTACATGGTAGCAATAATAATATTAAACAGTATGGAACCCAGCACCGAACCCTGAGGCACTCCACTAGTCACAGTATTGCAAGTAGACTTATGTCCCCTTATATTAACCTGTTGTTTCTGACCAGCTAACCAGGATTCTATCCACATAATAATGTTAGGGTACAGTTTAATCTTAACAAGTTGCTCTATTAGAACTCTGTGGGAAACTGAATCGAAGGCTTTTTCATAGTCGAGGAAGATGATGTCAACTGGGAATCCATTGTCTAGATCTTCACTGATAGGTTTGAAAAAGTTTATCAAATTATTGTGGCAGGATCTCCCATGCATAAAACCATACTGGGTAATATCAAGTAAACTGTTTGCAGAAATATGACTATTATTTTTTTGCAACAATAGTCTTTCCATGATTTTATCTATACATGAGGTTAGACTAATAGGTCTATAGTTCGACACAGTTAGTTTAGACCATCTTTTATGAATAGGAATAATTGTAGCCATTTTCCAATCTTGGATAGCCACACCTTCACTGATGGATTTATTATACAAATGGGTAAGTATGCCTGCTATTACATGGGAAATTTCCTTTAGGAATATGGGAGGATATTGTCAGGACCTACTGATTAATTTGTTTTGAATGAATTGATAGCAGTGTATTTTTGAAATACTGAACAACAATGAGGAATCATGATTGTTCAGTTCTGTACACCCAGTTTTTCTTTCAGTTTATACATACTTAAATTAAGTACATGACGATATAGGAGATTATGATATCGCTACCGGTGGTTGGGCACGAGTCCGCAGGCCGAAAAGGCCCAACCATCCCGCGAGAAGTGACTATATCCCATGATATACCACACCCTGAGTGCCTTATTGCTATTATGAACTGGATTCATTGATATTTTATGCCTTTAATGCAAAAATAAAGTTTTTAAATATTTAAATACTGTTTTTATATGAGTGTAGGTGGACATTAAAAAAAGTTTATGTAGGTCATGTTTTGGCCAGTAGGTGGTGCTGTTGCAGGAGGATTTTGTTATAGTCTTCATTGTTGTGGTATTGCTCTCCCGGAAGTTTAGTTTTACTCACATGTTAATATTGTTGTTTTTTTTTTTTCTTTGTTGAGGAGGTGAAGATGAGTTGTGCCATACTTGAGGAAAAAGGAAGGTAAGGGTAAAGCCTGAGGAGCGGGTTGCACGTTTTGCCGCTTGGCACGAGGCAGCGTGGGCAGTGAGGCGCTTAGCACTACTTGGCGCCTGCAGTGAAGCAGTTGCGTGAATGAAAGGGAGAAGTTTTTTTTTTTTTCTGTTTATAGCGCGGCCTGCTTTTGGGCGACGGTATGGGGGCAATTGTGAGGATGTGTTTTTTGCCTGTTAGTGTTAGTGGAGGTCGGGAGAACATTGCGCTGGCAGGAGCAGGTTGCGGTTGGAGGTTTCTCAAGTCGCATGATGTAGGCCGATATCATCACGGCTTTGAAGACCTCTCGGCCAATCAGCTTGCTCCATTTACGATCGCCGGTTCATAATAGGTGTTAAACTCTTGAGCCATAGCTTGTTCCTCAGAGATGACTTTATCATTAATTTTAATGGGACCAACTTTAGGCCCATTACTCTTAAGAGAACCTATATAATTAAAGAATTGTTTCTTATTATCTTTGGTTACTACTGCCAGGTTGTGCTCCAGATTTTTTCACAGTTCTAACAGCCAGTTTTGTTTTGCTGGCTTTAATTTTGAACCTGTGCCAATTTAAATCAGTTTTATGCTTTTTGAATTTATGGAAACCCCTTTTTATTCCTAATTAATCTTTTAATCTTAATAGAATACCATAAAGGTAGTCTCCTTTGGTTACTGTATTTTATGCGCCAGGCACCCATTTGTTAATGCAGTATTCAATTTTCTCCTTAATTTTTACCCAAGTGTTACTAGCATTGAGGTTATTCAAATCATGTTCCCAATTCCAATTTTTTAGATTTGCCTTTCTTTTACTATAGTTACCCTTGGTAAAATTCTTTATTTTGGTAATGCCTTTGATAGAGGGATTGTAGTAATTAAGAGTCCAAAGAACCAAACAATGGTCACTATCTCCCAGTGGTTCGAGACCACTGGAGATTCCCAGATCACTAATATTAGTGAATATTAGATCCAAGATATTATTTTGCCTGGTAGGTTTTAATACTAGTTGATCAAGGCCTAGGTGTGCAATGGTCTCCAGGAATGTGTTGTCCATCATACTTTTACCCTCAAGCTGTCCCATTAATATGTGGTAGATTGAAATCACCCATTAGTATAACATCGCCTAACTGATTAATGTTTTGTATATCCTCCAAGAAGTTGTTATTGCTTGAGGCATCCAGAGAGGAGAGTGATAACAGAGTCCCACAGATATATGTCTATTGCTTAGGCTGAGATCTTCCCAGATGATCTCAATATCTGTTACTGGAATGTTGTCTGTCTTGAGTTCAAAACAGTCCAGGCTGTCTTTAATAAAGAATTCAACACCACCACCTTTAGAGGTTATATATTTTTTCCTTATAGATGTATAACCAGGAATGTCCTGACCCCAGTCACTGTCTGTAAACCAAGCCTCAGTAACACTGCAGACATCTATACTTTCATTGTTTAATATTAGCTGAAGTTTGTTTATTTTGTTGTTTAAACTCCTAGCATCAAGAAGTAATACTGTAGCTTGAGTTTGGAAAAGGTGGCTTTGGAGTCAGTATCTAAGTGGCTAGTTACTTCCTCAAACTGTTGGCTAATAACTTTATCGGAGGGTGGAGAAGCAGTGGGGGTGGGTATAAGTAAGTAAACGGTATTCTCCTCCCTCCATGTGTTAGTTTAAATGTTTATCTATGTAAGAGTTTAAATTATTGCCTACCATAGAAGAGCCCTTTCTACTTGGGTGAAGACCATCCCTGCATATCAGTTCCCTTTTGTTTTGACATTGTTCCCAGTGTGTTATACAGCCTAAATTTTGTTTTAGGCACCAAAACTGTAACCAGTTATTTATGTGCTTAATTTTGGATTCAGTGTATGGATCTGATCTGGGTATGGGTAGGATTTCAGAGAAGCTATAGTACATCCTATATCAGAAAGAGTGTTTGTTAAACCCATATATTCTTCCTTGATCTCCTGAACATTTTGGTGCCTGATGTTATTGACACCCACGTGCATTATGACCAAGGGATTGTTCCTGTAGTTATTTAGTATCTGTCTGGACAGTTTTGTAATGTTCTGAATTCTAGCACCATGAAAGCAGGACAGGGTTCTGTTAGTTTTATCCTGATCACATATTTGGCAATCCAACTGTTTGACCATTGAGTCTCCCAGAACGTAAATCTGTTTTGGGGACTGTATAGGTGGGACATCTATGTCCATAAGATTCACCACTGCTTTATCAGCACTATGGGTGGGATTCAAGGGTTGAGGTGTGGGACAGTTCATGATGGAGGTGTGGATGCTCCTGGGGGGGGGAGAGGGAAGAGTGGCCTGCTCATCATTAAAATTATTAACGGGTCGAAACTATTGTGCAAAGGTAATTGAAATCGACTGGCTTTCCTGCCTTTTTTGGTGGTTCTTGCACTTTGAACAGTGAAAGTCCCTTGCTTCTTGCTGCTGCTGCTGCCAGTGCCACTATATGATGATGATGAGGAGGAGGAAGGAGGAAAGTTTACCCACTGGTCAGTCACAACCATATAGTCACTCATCTGCCCACTGGTCCACATATCTGTCGTGACATGAACCTTTTTGCCCACTGAACCTTTCAGAGCATCAGACATGCTTTTCTGAACAGTGTCATATAAATCTGGGATGGCAACACTTGAGAAATAGGTCCAGCTGGGGACGTGATACTTTGGCACAGTGATTTCCATTAGTGCTTTAAATCCTGGGTTAGCCACAAAGGAGAATGAGAGCATGTCAGTGGTTGTCATCTCCCCATTTGTCTTTGTCACTCGCCTTGCCTCAGGCCTGTTGGGCTTATATTTCTGTGACCACTCAAAACAGTTTTCAAAGAAATTTGATGCCTGCTACGCTTGCTGATATCACCTGATTTTCTGGGCTGCTTCCCTTGACCTTTACCACCATGAGGGGTGGATGTTGTGGTCATGGATGGTATACATGGTGAACTCAGAGGGATAAAGAAACGAGAAATTGAGGATGCTGTGCTTTGACTGGAAGGAAGACTCATCATCCTCCACCTCCGCATCAGTTACTCCACTGCCTTGGTAAACGTCCATTATCTCATCCTCCTCAGCTGAGTTTTGTTCTTTTGATAATAATAAGTGTGAGACTTGTTCATATGCCTTATCATTGTTGATATTCCCAGTCGAGAACCCACTTTACCGTGACTTAATTTTGTCTTGCATAATTTACAAACCACGTGGCTACTAGATGATTTATCGTGTGTGAAAAAATCCCACGTGACGGATTTCACAGATTTTGTTGCACTGCTGCTTATGGGGAGGATGTGTTCATTACTACTACTTCCACAACCACTGCCTCTGCTACTTCCACTATGTCTTTGAGGTTTTTCCATGC
Source organism: Neoceratodus forsteri (assembly GCA_016271365.2). Classification (NCBI taxonomy): domain Eukaryota; kingdom Metazoa; phylum Chordata; order Ceratodontiformes; family Ceratodontidae; genus Neoceratodus; species Neoceratodus forsteri. Next base: position 23,567,616 of record CM057451.1, read on the forward strand.
CCGTCTGCATGACTTTTTGATGCACGGCCTCTCTGACTGGTTGAACTGCATCTCTTTGTTCCCTTCTTGAAGCCTGTCCATCTTCTGTCCTCTGTTGTTCCTCTGCATGTGTGGGTTTCTGACTCTCCTTATGCCTCACTGTCATTAATGTTTTTTAACACCACCTTCATCCTTCTGAGAACTCTTTTTTGTTCTTTTTCTGCCCCTGTACTCCTCCTCCTCCTCCTCTTCATCCCAATCCCCAGAGCTACTACTGCTTGACATACTGACTGCTGCCTTATCTACTACAAACTCAGGATCAATTCCACTGATGTCCCCCTCACTCTCATCTGTCTTCTCCTCATCATCATCATCCATCACTCTGCTTACTAAGACTGGCTGCTGCACTATGATGGCCCTTGCGCTCATCCTCTGAATATCACAATGGGTTACTCCTGCAATGTCCTGAATTTTTGGTACTGTTGCCACTGTTGCCTGGATTGCCTGAGAAGTGCTGCTGTTTTTTGACCGCTCGTGGTTTTACTCCCTAACAGGTCAGTACAGCACTGCTTGCTGCATCAAGTTAAGTGCTTTAAATAGTAAAACAAAGGGATATTTGTTCCCTAACAGATAAATACAGCACTGCTGGCTGCGTCGAGTCAGGTACTATAATAAGTAAGAACAGGATATTTTCTCCTAACTGGTACAACACTGCTGCCAGCTGGCTGCATTGAGTCAGGTTCTGTAAGTAGTAAGACACAGGGATATTTGTCCCTACAGGTAAATACAGCACTGCTTGCTGCATCGAGTCAAGTACTTTAAGTAGTAAGACACAGGCATATTTTTCCTAACAGGTCAGTAAGGCACTGCTGGCTACGTCGAGTCAGGTACTGCAAGTAGTAAAACACAGGGAGATTATTTCCCAAACTGGTAAAGACAGCACTACAAGCTGCATCGAGTCAAGTACTTTAAGTAGTAACGCACAGAAAAAAAAAACGGCTTGGCCTTTGCCTAGGTTGGTTGAGTTGAACTTGTTGCTTTGAGCTATCCATCCTAGACAGAAAACACTAAAATATGTTTTATTATTAATCTGTCTCAAGAAAGAATAAGATGCTGCCTGCCTAATGCCTAAAAAGAAAACTAATGAATCTGTGGCAACAACGGAGTAGCTGTCTGAGTGTCTGTTATCCTCCCTCCCCAAACAAACTGCTATGCTTGCTGTGCAGGTGGTGCAGTGTTAAAATAGCAAATTTCTTATTTTACTAATAAGGCTGGGGTTCAATCAATTTAAACTTTCAGGTTTCAGTTCAATCATTCACATGACCACGGTCCATGAGCCATCCTGTATTTCATATGTGTACAGTGACTGAGCACCGCACCCACTACAAGCTCTTACTGGAGTTTTCCTCTCCTCCTGACTCCAAGTCAAATGCCCTCACTCCTCTGTCCAGTAAAATAAAAATTACATCAACTGCAGTGCAAAGTTATATATATTTTCTTTGGAAAGTTTTCAGTTTCACAATGAGATTTTCCTCTCACATGGAGGACAGAGTTGAACATTTACAGAGCAACTACAGAGAGTATAGCAGTTCTTTGCTTGTGTCTGTCTACTGCTCTCATCTTGACTCGAGTCGCACAGCAACTGCCAGAAAGAAAACTGGTGCTGCAACTCAAGATAGACAGCCACCCCCATGACTCTGTTCTCTGCTGACCAACAGATGGAGTTGCCTCTGCCAGACAGCCTTTTGCAGCCAGTCACCCACACGCTTACAAATGTTCCAGGTGAGAATAAGGCTGACGTGTGGGTTTGACTGCTGACTGGGCTGCCATCCAACTCGGAGTCATCACATGATGAAGGGATGTAGTCTGCGCCAGGCACTATCTACAACATGAAATATGCAAACTTCAGTTCACCCAGCTCCCCCATGCAATACTCGTAAATTCTGTAAATTAAGAATTTATGAGTATTGCAGGGGCGAATCAACATTCGCATATTCCATTCATATGTTCGCACACTAGCAAATTAGAGTGAACATTGGGGGTTTGACCATTTAGGCTGAATGGTCGAACTGAACTTGTAGCCCTACATCTAAGCTTTGGAGTTTCTCACCAAAAGTGTTTGAGTAAGGCCTAGAGGAAAAATACAGGTAAAGATAATGACTGATACATGAGTTCGGAAGCAGACTCAGAAGGCTGCATCATGGTGAGGCCATGAGCTGGGCACACGCAAAATCAGACGGCAGCTTGCCTACATCATGTAGAAGATAGAGGGCGGAAAGGGAGAAAACAGGGTATTAAAGTCTTCAACTGCCGAATGCATGATGGTCAGGGTGCTCAGATCCCTGCCACACTACTGACCTCAAATATAGATTTGGACTACTCGGGGAGCAGGCAGACCACTGCCCCAGAGAACATAGCCACAGGAGATACTGAAGGCATCAGGTAGGTGATACCTGGGGCTGGATGACAGTCAAGACTCAAACAGGATAAATCTCAGAACACTGAGGGTGGCTAGGTTGGGGACAAAACTCTATATGGCAAGAAAAGATATTGATAGATTGATTGATTGATTGTTTGATTGATTTGTTGATTGATTCAAAGGGAAAGGTGTTACCACGTTAGGGTATAAACTTTGCATTCAGTCTAAGTTTCACCTTATCCTTTTGGAAAACTAGACAGTTTGGGTCTATACAAAGTGTTTACAGCTCACTGTCTCTTCTTGCTAAGGTGTTTGCCACCAGAAACCTAGACAACACCAAAAAGGTACACCTGGTCTGTGCCTACAACCCTCCTAAGGGTGGAGTGCTAGAGCTCTCCCCCCCCCTCGACAGCCTCAGTCCCATGGTTGGCTCGAATCAGTTATTAGTCCTAGGTGACTTCAACCTCAACTGGGTGGGCCGCAATCTCCAGCAATACGAGCCCCTGCTGGCTAGTCTCACCCTCAGCCAACTCATTTCTGAACCCACAAGGCTCTCCTCACGTGAAGACAAGGGATCCCTCATTGATTGGGTGTTGAGCAACAGACCGGATAGAACTGTCTCCTGTGGTATTCTCCCTGATGTTATCTCAACTCACTCTCCCACCTACTGTATATGGGGTATCTTCCCTCCCAAAATCCCCTGCAAAGTGATCCAAATGAGGGACTACTCCAAACTCAATGTTGGAGACTACCTTGCTAACCTGCGACAAGCAGACTGGTCTCAGGTCACTGCCACAAAAGACCCCTCAAGGGCCCTTGACAACTTTCTGGCTGTCTTTACCCCCCTGCAAAACAAGCATGCTCCCCTCACAAAAAGGAGGGTGAGGGGCACTGTTACAAAGTGGCTCCGTGGTGGCCATTTTTCCCTTATGAAACAAAGGGACAAATGTTGGGCGAAATACAAGATCTCCCTCTCTAGTACAGACCTCCTTGAGTACAGACAGCTGAGGAACTTGTGCAAAAGAGCCATCCACTCTGCCAAGAGTTAGTTCCTTCAATCTGCCCTACTCTTCTCAGCCAGAAACCCGAGAAGTTTCTGGCAGAACATTAAAAACGTGGTTGGAGGTACAGCCAGAGTTCAGGTCACTGATATGCACATTGGCGGAGTAGACTGCAACAATCCCCTCACAATTGCCAATGCCTTTAACTACCTGTTCACTGACCTACCAGCTCTCCCCAACCAGCCCCATGACCCCAAGGACCAGCCCCCCTTCTAGTGGGAAACCCCCCCCGACTGCCCTTCTACCTCAGGGTCATCTCTGTCATGGAGGCCCAGAAGCTCCTCCGGTCTCCCTTCACACTGGCGCTGGGCACAACTGTCTTGAGCTCAAACTACTCAGGCTTGGGCATCTATCCTAACCTGACCCATCACCCACATCTTTCATGTATCACTAACCTCGGGTATCATCCTGACATCTGGAAATGGCCAAAGCCATTCCTGTTCCCAAACAAGGCAACCCTAAAGATCTAAAGAACTACCACCCTCTAGCAATCCTGTCAGTGATCAGCAAGCTTCTTGAAAAGGTGGCTGCCTCACAGCTCACCCACTACCTACAGATCCATGATCTACTCTCCCCTGCACTACACAACTTCAGAAAAGGGCACAGCACCTCCACTGCCCTAGCCATTGTCACCTCCGAGATCAGGTCTGTTGCAGACCAAGGCAAACTGACAGCAGCCATCTTCATGGAGCTCTCAAAAGCCTTTGACTGGGTAGACCACGCACCCTGTGCTCCTCTCTCCTGTCTCTTGGCTTCTCCTACCCCGCCCTTGCCTGGATCACTAATTACCTCTCGGGCAGACAGCAGTATACCAAGTTCAACAAGACCCTGTCTGAGCCCTCTCAGGTTAACTGTGGGGTCCCCCAGGGCTCTTTCCTGGGGCCTCTCCAGTTTTCCCTCTTTGTAAATGAGCTGCCCTTGGCCCCGGCTCATGGGTGCTCAACACTGTACACAGATGACCTAGTCATCATGACCAGCTCCCGGGACATCTCTGTTATCAACACCAAGCTAAACTCTGACTTCGACCAAATCCAAACTTGGCTAAAGGACCACAAGCTTACGATTAACCTGCAGAAGATGCAGGCCATGGTCTTTGGCTCTACAGCCAAGATAAAGCTGCCCGGCCCTTCTAATGATCTCAGGAGCCAACGGGTCCCTTCTACAAGTTGTAGATTCTGTCAAGTACCTGACGGTGACACTTGACACCCACAACTGGATCTGAATCTGCATATATGCAACACATGTAAGGCCTCAAACTGTAAGTTGGGCCCTGCATACAGAGCGAAAAGCTGTCTCACCCCAGCTGCCCATCTCACCTTAGCCAGGGGGGTCCTCCTACCCACGCTGTGCTATGGACTTGTCACCTTTGCCCATGTCACAAAAACTAGTCTCGTAAAATGGGACACAGCGTACAACAGTGTATGTCGCTTTGCCCTCTCAGCTCCTCGCCTCACCCACCGCTGTAAGCTTTACTCCCGGCTTGAGTGGCTTTCACTGGAAAAGCATTGTTCCTTTGACATAGGCAACTTCATTGACAATGTTGTCAGATCTGCCACCCTTCAGTCCTCACTGAATCCCTCTTACCCGCTACCCTCCTCCACCACTTAAGATCCAGTGACTCTTATGTCCTCCTGGTTCCAAAAACTCACACCTGAGTGGGCGACGGCCTTCTCATACCGCACCCAGGATGTGGAACTCCTTCCAGCAAACACTTGCTCCTCCTCCTCCCATCCCTGCTTTAAAGTTCTCCCTCTGGGGCTTCCTCAAATCAGCCTCACCTGCCTCTGCACTTGATGAACCCCCTTGACCCATGCCACTCTGACTGGCTGAGTCGTTACCTAACTCATCTGTCTAAGGTGGTGGGTCTCTACACCTTACCACTAGCGAGCTCGCAGCTTTCTAGAAGTATTGATTGTGCTGGGTCCACTTAGGCCCAACTGCTCATTAAGTGTGTACATATTACTGTTTTATCTCCATATCTGGCTCTGGGTCTCCCCTATCCCCAATTGTTACTACTCTATCTACCTGCTATCCTCATCCCTTACAGCGTTGTTGCCTCGGTATGATGATTACTGCCTTCCATGAGTGAACCATGTTGTTATTCTACCTTCTGCTTGAAATGTAAACCCCTGTTGTTCTTGTATTGACCGCTTGCTTGATGCTCTTAAATGTACCCTGTACTTGTTTTGCCTGTTGTTCATGAATGTACCTTGTAATCTCCCAGGTTGCACCTGAAAATAGGCACTTGGTTGTCTAGTGTGCTTACCTGGTAAACAAAAGCAAATAAATAAACAAAATGTCAGAAATTTCACTTCTGAATAAGCCATAGGCTCTAAAGGCAATCCATCAGTTATGTCAACACAAGGTTCTCATTTTTAAACTGACTCCTTTAATGAGGGATATAACTAGTTTAAACACTTACAAATCCTCTTGAATATTGGAGCTGGTGCCAAGGAGTTTTTACAGCTACTTAACTTAATTTGCAGAGATTCGGGCAAACTGTACTTTTAGGGATGATGGTAGCAAACCACTGGTGTCTAGATTCATGAAATATTCCAATCACAAGGGAATATCAGCAGCTGCTGGCTGAATAGATTTACAATCACACCAAATGGTAAATCCTTACCATTTCAAACTATAATTCTTCCTAGTACTGTAGCAAGCTTTCTTGACACATTTAAAACTTCCATCATTACGTTTGCTTGCACGCATGTGCAAGAAACATAGTGCCACCATGCGAGAATTCATAGGTGTGCCTCCCCCATTTCCAATGCCCTGCTGCCTTTTGCAGGCGCAGCGGCACCCCGCCAATGAATGTTGGAGCTGTCTATGACAGCCCTTCAGATGCAGTGGCGCACAGTTGAAGACAAAAAACCGCTGCAATCAGCGGTGTAACATGTAGGCAATTTGCATACTGCCGCGTCGGCAGTATGCAAAGTGCCTACACATCGGCACTGCACTGAATCAGCTGTCATAGACAGCTCTGTCCCCAATAACAAGCAGCACGCTGGGAGCCCACCCCAGCATGCTCATGTGCTCCCCCCCCCACACACACACACACACACTGTATGGCCGATGGGGGTGCCCCATACCCTGTCAGCTCTGCTGCGCTCCCCCCACCAACAGAGTCCCAGGTGCCATGCTTGATCCCACCCCAACATGGCAACAGTTACAAAAGGCCAAAGGAGGTGCCAAATACCCATCGCCCCTGTATCCCTCCCAACAGATTTCCAGGTGCCACGCTGGGAGCCCACCCCAGTGTGGCAACAACGCATGGCCAACAGGGTGCCCAATCCCTGTTGGCTCCACTGTCCCCCAAACAGTTTTTCAGCTGCCACACTGGGAGCCCACCCCAGCGTGGCAAAGTTCGCATCATCTTTAAAAAAAAGTGCCCTGTAAGAAAAAATGGTCCCTCGCTGACTGTCCTGATCCCCCACCTGCGCCCACCCTCTGCACACCCTGCCTTCTCACACCCCCACCTCACCCCATACTTACCTCCGGAGGCTGGCACAACGATCTTCGGTGGACCGTGAACACGTCTGCACTCTTCAAAGCCGACCGCAAACTGAGGAAATGCCAGTAAGCTGTATAATGGAATAAATAGGGTTTTTTCAACTTCGATGCATATCTCAGACATTTTGGGGAATTCTGTCACAAATTTTCAACATGGGGTTCTTGAGACCCCACCTCATGAATTCTGGCACTGCAATGTTGTTATTCGGTCCCAAAAGGTGATTTCACAGTCACTGTGCGGAACCACCTTTGGGACCGATTCTGAAAACAACAGTGTCACAGTTCATGAGGTAGACCCCAAAACCCTATGTTGAAATCCTGGTGAAAAATTCTAAATGACTGTTTTCGAGCGTGCATTATGCAGTTCCTAGGCACGCTGTGAAGTTCGGATATTTTAATATTTTCACTCCAGATTTTCAACATTGCCATTTTACCACACCTCCTTATGAGCAGTACAGCTGTCATTTTTCACATCTTGCCCAAAATGTGTTTCGCGCATGTCGCGCACAATGGCGCAGTTGGTGTGTGAAATCAATTTTTGGGACAGATTAGGAAAATCACTGTGACACTGTTCATAAGCAGAGGTTTTAAAATGGCTATGTTACAAATTTGATGACAAAAGTCCATAAAATGACTGTGTTACGAGCGAGCATTGCGCAGTTTCCATGCACCCTCGTAAGTTCATGAATTTGTAATATTTTCAGTCCAGATTTTCATCACTGGCATTTTTCCACACTTCCTTATGAACAGTACAGCTGTCATTTTTCAGACCATGGCTGAAATGTGTTTTTCTCACTTCCGGCGCAGAATAGCGCGGTCGCTGTGGGAAATTAGTGTTCAGGACAGATTAAGACAATCACAGTGACACTATTCATGAGCAGAGGTCCCAAAATGCCTGTATTGACAATCTGCTGTAAAAATCCTCAAACTAATTACATTATGGGTGTGCATTGCGCAGTTTCTACGCACGCTGTGACTTCACCAGTTTTTTAATATTTTCACTTCAGATTTTCAACGCTGACATTTTTTACACCTCCCCATGAACAGTACAGCTGTCATTTTTCACATCCTGTTCGAAATGTGTTTTCACACCTGTGGTGCCAAATGGCGTAGTCGCTGTGCAAAATCAGCTTTCAGCTAACGAACTGATATTGCCACTGTTCATAAGGTGGGGGTCACAAAAAACCCACGTTGAAAATCTGTAGTGAAAATACCAACGAACGCCTGAGGCATTAGGGTTTCCGACCATAACACCCTACCCTGTAGAGACTGACAGGCATCAGGGGTGTGACTTGGGATTGTCGCCTGTAATGCTCATACCATTCCACCCCACCCACACCCTGCAGCCAGAGAGAGGCATCGAGGTGTGCCTTGGACTCTTCAGCCCCAAAGTTCACCCCATTCTCCTATACTGCACCCATCTCACTGTATTTCCTGATGGAATGGGGTGAACATAAGAGCCAAACACCCCAATGCACACTGTGACACTTGTCAGTGTCTGCAGGGTTTGGTGTGGTGAAATGGCATGGCTGTTATGCCTGATGACACAAAGGCACACCCTAATGCCTGTCAGTATCTGCAGGGTGGTAGTGGGGTTGGCTTCAGTTCAATACTTCACTGCCATTCCTATTATGCAGCTCTGTAACTCCTACACTACCAATGCCAATGTCAGCAAGCAAACATTCGGCATTGACAAATGCTTGTTTTTTACTAGACCCAAGTCTTACAAAATTCTAGTTGCTTAGCTTTCAAACAATGTGAACTCAAGTCATTGTGAAATAATCTGCCCTGCAAAACAGACAAGAGATCCTGTCTCACTGGAAGGACTATTGGGAATTTTTTTTTAGAAGAGATTCATAAACAGAGTATCAGAGTTGTCTTTCTCAGTCTGGCACTATCAAAATCACTGTTGCTCTTTCGTTCCTCAATTTCAGTTATACATTCTGTATCAGAGGAAATGGAGAAAAGCATAAAGGAATTCATCCTCCCCTAACAGACTAATGGCATCCACGGGGACTGTAGCCATGGATGGCAGTTTGCAACAGAAAGGTGGTAGTTTTCGGTTCTTCCAGGAAGAAAACAGACCTATTTGTGGAACACCCCATCTGTGAAATATGGTGTCCAGACATTACTCATTTAATGTCCACTCATGAGTAATATGCCCCAACCTGCTGAGTGCATCTGCAAGACATTAAGATTTCCTGCTAACTGTACTTCTGTCAAGTTTGTTCTAAATTCATACACCAAGTCAAAAACTAAAAGTGTACCACAGGAAATTAGACTGTGCTGCAATTTATAACAATAGTAGTTTGAAGCCTCCCTAGGTGCACTCAGTCATCCAGAAAAATGGAGGGGGTGCATTTATGCAAAACGTAATCAAATCTTCTTGCATTTCTTAATCTATTATTGCTCAAAGCCCTCAATGTTCCACCATATCCACTACATGGCTTCTTCAAGGGACACTGCTTATAATTATTCTTTACTCTTAAGATTTTTTAAATATACATTAGTATTTTGTTAATGCAAACACAAATAACACTTAATACGAGTATTTTGTTCCATAACCAGACACTGGCTTAGTACCTTTTATTTATTTATTGAAATGTTTCACAAGGAAAGCACACTGAAACATAGACTTTGATGGCAGATAAGGACTGCTTGGCCCACCCAGCCTGCCCATTTCCTACCTATTGGATAGGTTGCAGATTCCAGTTACCCAACACCCTACTTCCTCCTACCCCTCGCTAAGATGCCTTATGTCTGTCCCATGCATTCTTGAATTCCCCCACTGTTTTTGACCCCACAACCTCCTCAGGAAGGTGGTTCCATGCGTCTACCATCCTCTCTTTGAAAAAGTACTTCATCACATTGCCCCTGAGTTGTCTCCCCTCTATCTTCAAATTGTGTCCCCTTGTTCTTGTACATCTCTTTTTTCTCAAAGATGCTCCTGTCTTGGACTTTGTTGATTCCCTTGAGGTACTTGAAAGTTTCTATCATGTCCCCACTCTCCCTCCTTTCCTCAAGGGTATACATATTAAGCACTTTTAGTCTCTCTTTGAATGGCTTCTGTTGCAGACCCTGCACCATTTTAGTTGCCTTCCTCTGGACTGCCTCCATCCTGTCTATGTCCCTGTGGAGATGGGGTCTCCAGAACTGCATGCAGTACTCCAGATGGGATCTTACCACCTGGCTGTACAGAGGGATAACAACTTCCTGTTTTCTACTGGTGATGCCTCCCTATATATCCTAGTATCCCCAGCTCTCTTTACTGCCTTCTCACATTGATTACCTACCTTAGGTCATCTAATATGACTACCCCCAGGTCCCTTTCCATTTGTGTTGTTAGTACCCCACCCCCACCCCACTGCTGTGTACTCTTCCTGGGTTTTTGTTTCCCAGGTGCATTACTTTGCACTTTTTTGCATTGAATCTAAGCTGCCATATTTTTGACCATTCCTCCAATCTTGCCAAGTCCCTTCTCATCCTTTGCACCCCTTCTTGTGTATCAACCCTGTTGCAGATCTTTGTGTCATCTGCAAAGAGGCATACTTTTCCTTCCAGCCCCTCTGCAATGTCACCTATAAAGACATTAAAGAGGACCAGTCCCAATACTGAACCCTGTGGTACCCCACTAGTAATCCCCTTTTTCTTCAGAGTGTACTGCTTACTATTACCTCTGGGTTCTTGTCCAGCCAGCTTGTTACCCAGGCTACCACCCTGGGACCCACTCCCAGGCTGGCTAACTTGTTTGTCAATCTTTTGCATGGGACTGTGTCAAATGCCTTGCTAAAGTCTAGGTAGGCCATAGCCACAGCCCCTCCCCAGTCTATTACTTTGGTACCCAGTCAAAGAAATCTATTAGATTCATCTGGCATGACCTTCCTGCTATAAATCCATGCTGCCTTGGGTCCTATGCCTCGCTGGTCTACCCTCTTATGCATTGCACTTGTTTACCTTCCTGCCCAATTCCCTCTTCTCCTGGCACTGCCAAAATCCTCTGTTGACAACTGAACAACAAGTTGCTCATCTCCGTGCAACCTGTGGGGAGGGGTTCAGAGGATGAACAAGAATACATTTAAGGTGCATAAGACAACAGTTACATACAATGAACATAACAGTTGGCAGTTTACAGTAGGCAATTTAGTGTATGGGGGAGGGGAACAAGAGGACATCGTAGGCATGTACCGTATACTGAAAAATGAATATTAGTAGTAGAGGTTGCTTTGGTATAGACAGAGCAGATACAGCAAGGGGACAATTGCAGAGAGGTGCAAAAGTATTAGCAAGTGCATGTGGTATGGACAATTATTAAAATGCCAAGGGGAGAGGGGGGTGGGCAAGTAGGTATCTAGTGCAGTAGGAAGAACAGGGTGAGGAGAAGGGGGATGAGGAGAGTGAGAGTTGAGCCCAGGGACCCCTCCAGGATATTTAGAACCCTGCAAGAGGTGGGGACCAATAGACAAGAGGGGATTTTGGCAAGAGCCAAGAGAAGAGGGAATTAGGCAGGAAGGTAAACAAGTGCAATGGGTAAAAGGGGGGAGGAGGGGAAGCAGCAGGGACGGGAGATCAGAGTCAAGGGTCCCAGTCAGGTTGCTGGGACAAGGATGGGGAGGAACCCAAGGGCTCTCCAGGAAGGGAAGGTTGAGATAGAATTGGGGAATGATGGGAGTGCCAAGAGGAGAGAGCAAGTAGATAACAAGTGCTAAGGGAAAAGGGTAAAGAAGAGGGGAGGTGGGGAAGGAGAGCAGAGCCCAAGGAACCCCTTCAGGATACTGAGAACCCTGCAAGGGGGCAGGGGAGGCTAGAAAAGATAGGGGGAGGAAAGGTTATGCAAGGAGTGGGGGGGGGGAGGAGAGCCTCTCTCTCTCTTAACCTCCTGGTTATGGCTCTTTATAATGTTTACATTTTCTTGATATGTTTGCCTGCAAAGTAGTCATTTTTTAGGTTTATTTTGTTTTATTTAAGTTCTCCTTCCTTCTTCCCACCACTTTCATCCAGTGCACTAGTGACACGGCGCACTGTTTTGCCTTTACAAACCTACAACAGGACTTTCTTCAGGTCCAGAACTGGTTTGAAAATTTAGATCTGAGTTTACACAGTAAAAAATCGAAGGTGATGATGTTTTCAGGTGGTACTAAGTCAGTTCAGGATCTATTGAAGTTGGAAATAAAAACTACAACAGGAGAGTATTTAGAACAGGTAGATGAATACAGGTATCTAGCACTATGGGTAGATGGTAAGTTAAGGTTCGAATATCACATAAATGACTTGGTTAAAAAGGTTGGTTGCAGATTAGGTGCACTGAGATGGACAAAACACTGTTTAGATATTAAAATGAGAAGGTCAATAGTAAACCAAATGATAGTTCCCGTATTAGATTATGGTTTACATATTTACAGGTTTGCAAGTGGTAAAAGTTTAAAAAAGGTGGAGGTGTTATGTAACCAACTGGCAAAGTTTGTACTAAAAGCTGACAGTCGAACTCATCACTGCCATTTATATGAGGAAATGAATTGGCATTCACTTAAAGATAAACAAAACATTATCTGGATAAATCAAGTTAGAAATGTAATAAAAACAACAAAACCTACCTACCTACATGATAAATTAATAAAGACAAATCATACATACTGTATAACTTATGAAATGATAAACTACTTAGAGATTATCAAATAAAAAAAACTAAATCTATATATGGTGAGATGACCTTCATTTTATGCAGTAAAAGTTTGGAATGAATATAATATGCAAGAGAAAATATTAATGACAGTAAAAATTATTCATTACAGCCCTTAAACAGGAACTAACAAAGAGATGCATGTTTTGATTAGAATAAATAAACAAATGAAACAAGTGTACTATTAGAAATGCCTTAGAAACACCTATGACAGAAAATAGTAATATTTTTCCCTATCATTATATTATACCTTAGGATATCTTTTTTTGTGGCAATATTTGTGTATTGTATGTTTTAAGTAACTTTTATATTAAGAAATTATATAAATTCAGGAGCACCTTGAAAATGGGACCTCGGTCCTAATGGTGTATTTGTGACATCAAATCCTGCTGAAAAATAAAGGTTTTTTTACTACCACTTACTTCACTCCCCCATGACTTGGGACTGCACACTCCTATAACTGACAGTACTATTTAGGACCACATTCTGGAGTTAAAATGCTTCTTACTCTTTGCCTTTTCCTCCTTTTTTTTTTAGCTTTAGTGAAAAGTAATAAAGGCTAGAACTAGCATTTTTCTGAAAGTCCAATTTTTTACAGAGTTCTTTCATTTTACACAAATTTCTGTATGTTCACACAAAGTTCCTGCTTTTGACTTACTGCTCCTGCTTAGCGACTCTCCTCTGCACTGCCAAAGAGCGCTGACCATTCCCTCATTCTTAAGCCCAGGAGCAGCCTGGCATCTGACATCACTGTAACATCACTGGATGTGCATGTGCATGAGCACAAGCTGTGCTGCCTAGCAACCCAATAATCAGATGCCTAAGGTGCCAGCTAGCTTGGCTCCTGGGCTCGTAGCACTGTCAGGCAGTTCTTGTATCAGTATAACCACCGGCTTCCAAAAACTTTTCTTTATTGTATTAATTTCCCAGTACATTCAAAGACATCACACATTTATCTGTTCTCTTAATAACATCCACAGTTATGTAGTTCTACTCATGGTTTATATTTCTGATACAAACATACTTATTAATACAATGATTTTCTCTCACCTCATTATACAACTAATTATGATCTGCAATTCCTGTTATAACTTTGTTCTTACATCCTCTTTATTGGCCGGTGCCAGCATAACAAATTCTTTCTACTTCAACTACTTAACTCAGCATTCTATGTAAGCAATAATACCTGACAGGGTGGGTGGTGCTGGGGAATACCGGACCACCCAGTGGTGTAATAAGGCCGGATGCCACAGGTGGAGGGCCTTATAGCCCCTGGAAGGTTTTGTATTCCCCAATACCATCCACCCTGGAGGGTATTACTGTGCTTAGAAGATGGCGCTGTAAAAAACCAAAACGTTCAATAAAAATTGTTAATAAAAAATTAGTTCAATATAACTTTCATAATAAATAGTTCCTCCACCTCAGTCAGAATGATTAGAAGGAAAGCTGGTTGTATGCAGTTACACCCCTCATAGCAGCCTGTTTATGTTTGTTGTTTCAGCCCCCCACCTAACATCACGCAGCACCTTTGTTTCTGTATTCTACTTTTTCTATTGCTTTTTGTTGTTTTTGTTGTTCTCCCCCCCCCCACCAAGTCACTGGCAATATAATTGGCAGCTGTTGTCATAGCGATTGGGACTAGAAAAAAAGACCAAGATTGTGAGCATGGTCAGCATAGTGTACTTTCAGGGAGTTTACATTTTTTATTGCCCATTTATTTTAACATCACCAGGAGCTAATATAGTTTGCTACAGGGAGAAGGAGTATGTTCGAGGTTGGCAGAGTGAATGCTGGCATTGCAGGCAAGACTGCGAAACTAGAAGTACAGGAAATACTTTTGTTTGTGTAGAGATATGCAGGGACTGAGAATTTTTTTAATGTTGCTGGGTGATTTATGAGTGTGGACAGAGGAGGGGTAGATGAAAAAGGTTCATACCACTAGTGGCATGAAAGGAGCATGGATTGAGGAGTGGGGGCAGCAATGTTAGATTTGGCTGCCCAGACACGAGTTGTTGCCAGCTAGGTCCCACTACCAGAATGCCGCTTTTTTTTTTTTTGAGGACTGGGAGCCACGAATAACCAAGCATTTACAAAAGTGAAAACTGCTTTGAAAACATGTATTTTATTTAAATAACATATTTTTGGGGGATGGTGTGGCTATAGGGGTTGTGGGGAATGTGACTTGCTTACTGGGATGAGGGCCTTCCTCAGTTACTTGTCCATTGTATTTGGATGAGACTAGTAGCTCTCACTAAGCGAGAGAAAAAAATGGTGGGCACTTCAAATTTTCTCGGGTGCTTTCAGCCAATTACAAAGCAGGCTGGGCACCACTGTAGAATGCTACACGGTGAAGTGGCACTTGGACTGGCACTTATTTTTAGCTGGGCATCTATTGAAAAATAGATGCCCAGGTTGGAGGTGCTTTTACCCAATCAGGAGAGAGAATATATTCTTTCCATTTTCTATATAAAACTTTTTTATGGGTTATTTCATCTATTACAACACTATCAGAAAAATATTTCTTTTCAATCAGAAACATATTTTTTCTTTCAAACGCAGATCTGAGTCTGAAAGACATAAATATTTTTTCTGAAGGTGCTGTAATAGATGAAATAACCCATAAAGTACTTGAAGTGGAAAGAATGTATTATGCTGGCACCAATCAATAATAAGCATGTGAGAACAAAGTTATAACAGGAATCACACAGATCATAGTTATTTAGTTGTACAATGGGGTAACAGAAAATTATTGTATGAATAGTAAGTTTGTATTAAAAATATAAACCATGAGTAGAAGTACATAACTGTGGTTGTTATCAAGAGAACAGATAAGTGTGTAACAGCTTTGAATACACTGCAAAGCTGATGCAATAAAGAAAAGTTGTTGGAAAGCTGGTGGTTATACTGAGGCAAAAACTGTCCAACAGTACTACGAGTCCAGGAGCCAAGCCAGCAGGTACCTTAAGTATCTGTTTAGAAGGCTGCTAGGCAACACAGCATGCACTCGTGCACAAATAAGTCCTATGACATCACAGTAACATCGGATATCGGGCTGTTCCTGGCCTGAGGATGAGGAGAATGGCCACTCGCTCCTTGACAGCGACAAGAAGAGGACACTTGGCAGAAGCAATGAGTCAAAACCAGGAACTTTGTGTGGAATACACAGACATTAGTGTAAAAAAGTGAAAGGACTGTTTTAAAAAAATCAAACTTTCAGAAAAATACCAGTTATAGCCTTTGACTCTTTTAATTAGCGCTAAACAAAAAGCCAGAGGAAAAGACATAGAATATGAAGCATTTTAACTCCAGCATGTGGTCCTAAATAGTGCTGTCACTTACAGGAGTGTGAAGTCCCAAGTCTTGGGGGGGGGGGGAGGAAAACAGTGTGCCGTGTCACTAGTGCACTGGGTAAAGGTGGTGGGAAGAAGGAAGGAGGACTTCAATAAAACTAATAAAAATTATTACTTTGCAGGCAAACATATAAAAAAATATGAACACTATAAAGAGCAATAACCAAAAGTTAAGAGAGATGTACTAGGACAGTGTTTGGTTACAGAACAAAATACTCTATTAAATGTTGTTTGTGATTGGCATAAACAATACTAATGTATATTTAAAAAATGTCTTAAAGGTCAAGAATAATTGTAGCAGTGTCCCCTGAAGAAGCCATGTAGTGAATATTGCAGTTGGGGTTTGACCAATACCCTTCCCAATGCCTGTCAACAGAACCCCAATACCCTTCCCAACAATGCCTGTCAACAGGGGAGTATGATGAAAAGCCGAAAGTTGGGATCGCAACATTCAGGATCCCGAGTTCAGCTGCCCGACACACACCTGCCCAACAGACTGACGCTGGTGCCAGCAGGGGTAAGGTAGTGGATGTGACGAACTGCTACCCTGCCTATAGCCATGCACCACAAGAAGGGGAAAAATCCAGTGGTTGGCCGAGCTGCTTCCGTTTCATGGTCGGCTAAGCCACCAGGAGCTCGGCCACCAGTGCACTCAGACCCAGGGTCTATACCTGGGTCTCACTTTGTGCAGCACTCTTTGCCCCCTGTAAACTGTTTTAACCTACCCAAGGTCCAGTCCCCTCAGAGTTGGTTATTTTAGTTATGGCTTGCCCCCGCATTGCCCCAACACCTTGTCGGTCTTCCGACAGTCGGTCTCCTAAACTTGGGCTTATGGAGTTCAGGAGACTGACCATCAGGATTCAGTAGTAGATCCGTCAACAGAACCACAAGGAGTACCAGCTGAGAGTCTTGAGGTTAGTATCCAGTTTAAGGGTAGGGCTAAACTTATACTGGAAAATTGTTATGGACCTCCTGCATCTAATGACCTTTATAATATACCTCCCTGTGTTTCATTCATAAGCTGGTGCATAAATTTACCCCTCCTTGCTATCATCAGTCTAAGACAAGCTCCTCGTGCACTAAGGTCAGCCTCCCTCCCCCTTCTCATTATACCCAATGTGCGACTAGCCACTGCCCGTAAGTCCTTCTCATTTGCAGCAGTGTCTGACTGAACCCTTCCCCTTCATCTTATCATGCTCCACTCTTCCTATATTCTGAACCAATCTGCTTTTCCTCTCTGCCTCTGCAGTGTGCTCCTGCCTTCGTTGTTGACTGATCTTATCTTATACTGCTCTATATCCTTCTCCTCATCCTACCTGACCCTTGAACAGGCCCCCTGTCCTTAACTCCCATCCTTATCTCATGGTGTTTCTGCCATCTCTTCACCCCTTCTGTACCAATACTACTTATCCGCCTTCAGATTTCGCTGCTTCTGGTCATCCTGAAACTGACTTGCAATATGCAATTATCATAGTAAATATCTATTTTGTTAGCTGTTATATTCAGTTGCTGCTCGTGTTCATTCCAAAACTGAACTGCAATGTTGTCTTCACAAGTCAGAGGTCTGCATCACAGCCATTTGTCTAGCTAACCATTTCAGCATTGTTCAATTACTATAAACTAGTGGTGTGATCCTGTTTGAGGCAGAAGTCCATCTTCTTCCAAGTTGTGTACAGGGTCTGCTTGAAACAACTGAGAAGCTGCGTGCTATACTATTTTGGACTAAATATCTGTAACTAATTTCTCTCTTGCTTACATCTGAGAGAAGTTTTCTCACTTTTAAAGTGATATTGCTTTGTGTTTGTTTTAGTTTTTAATTCAGGAAGGGGTTTTTTAAAACTGCTTATCTTGTCAGCATCCTCAGAAGGGCTGAAATAACTGCATATTTGATTTTCCTTTGTGGCTAACAAACCACCAGGCTGTTTTGGGGCTGGAGAGGTTTACCTGTGTCTGACCTGGATGTCTGGATTTTTCTGTTTGATTAGCAGGGTACTTTCTCTGTCAAATTGTTGTGTAGGGTATCTTGCTAACAGGTAGGCACTCATTGCAGCGGTGGGTGAGAGCTTTTAGTTGATTGTTTTGTGAGGGCAAGTTTAGGCCCAACCCTTCCCACCCACCCCTGAAATAGTTCCTTTATACCTGAGGTTCTGACATCATTTCCTCGAGTGCAAGGCGATTTCACTGTCATATCCTCTCTAGCACACTGCACTGACAATATAAGCATACACATTGTATAATATATATATTTCATAACAAATCACACACGATGCGCACACACACACACACAAATACAAAAAAATAGATAAACATGTGGGGAGTAGTAATGTAATGGCTGTGGGGCAGCAGTCTTCTGGGGAGTCTTTCTGAGGCTGAGATGCTGCCTATTTGCAGACAACTATCTGCCCTGAGGGAGGAAGTTGCCTGCCTTCAGGCCGCACTGGACAGTAGTAAGGAAACCTTCCCCAGGCCACACTGGACAGTAGGAAGGGAATCTCCCCCATCCAGGGAGCACTAGCGCCACCACCACTACCTCAGAGGTTGTGAAGAAAGCACAGCAGTTGGACCACAGTGGGCTCAGGGAGGGTGAGGAGGGTGGAACAGAGGCACACCCAATCAATTGTTCCACTCCACAATCCATACACCATTCTGGGGGAGCATAGCTCCCCTATGGATGCACCTGCAGAGAAGACTGATGACAACTGTCACAAGGGAGGCCCACTGGAAGGAGGCAGAGGACACCGCAGGGAAAGGAAGCAGCTCCTGGTGGGGGACTCAATTATTAGGGGTATAGAACTAGGGAGAGCTGGGAAAACTGAAGTAAGGTGCCTGCCTGGTGCCATGGCTTCGAGGGACAGGAAGCGCATCCTCAGGATCACGAGAACAGCTGCAAGGGATTCTGAGCTGGACATAACTGTCCACCAAGGGACAAATGACTTGGCTCATCATGAGATTAGAGCAGTGCAGGAGGACATTGCAGAGTTGGGGAGGGACCTAAGATGAGTAGCACACACAGTATCCTTCTCAGAGGTGCTGCCTGTCAAAGGCATGGGGGAGGCGAGGGTAATTGGCACCATGCAGTTTAATGAATGGTTGAAAAAATGGTGTGGAGCACAGGGGTTTGGCTTCACTGGGGACTGGGGTTCCACCTGGAGGGACACCAGCCTATACTGGCAGGATGGTCTGCATCTGTCCAGGAAAGGAACAAGTCTTTTGGGCAATCGGTTTAAATGCTTCATTTGCAAGCTTTTAAACTAGTCAAAGGGGGAGGCACTGACAAGCAGCAGGAAAATCCCAGCCTCTCCCTACAAAACAGGGTACTAAATGAGAAAAAGACCGAGGTAGAACGATCAGTGGGGGATGCTGCAACAGAAGGTAAAGCTATCAAAAAATGGAGAGCAATGAGTACCAATGCCCGTAGTCTGGGTAACAAGCTTCCTGAATTAGTGGCCTTGATGGAGGAGGAACATCTGATATCGTGGCAGTCACAGAAACATGGTACACACAAAACCATGACTGGGACATAAACATACCAGGATACACTGTCTACAGGAGGGACAGGGAGGGTAAAAGAGGAGGAGGAGTAGTTCTTACATAAGGAAGGAATAAAAGCAACAGAACAAAAGGGTAAACAGGGAGGAGGAGAAGAAGCACTGTGGGTAAATTTGGAGATAGGCAATGGCACCACAATACTATTGGTTAGAGCATAGACTTCTTCTCAGGGGAGAGAATGGACAGGAAATGATAGAAAGTATACTTAGAATGGCAGAAAAGAGGAGATATTGCTGATGGGTGATCTGAATATGCCAGATGTTAACTGGAGTGCAGTTGCAGCTGCCACTTCCAAGAGTGCAGTTATTCTAGATGCCCTACAGGGGCATGCCTTAGACAACTAGTACTGGAGCCCACTCGAGAGGGAGCAATAGTAGACTTGATTCTCTCAAATGGAGATGGAGAGAGGATCACAGATGTAGAAGTGGGTAGCCATCTGGGAACTAGCGACCATCGAACAGTATGGTTCACAATAAACACAGCAATAGAGTCAAGCCATACAAAGACAAAAGTACTGGACTTTAGGAGGGCTGACTTTGCTAAATGGGTGAGTGCCTAAGGAATGCACTAGCAAATGGGCAGGAAGGAGGTGGAAGAACAATGGGGAATAATAAAACTGCCATCACAGAGGTAACGAGCCTTTGTGTGAAGCAAATAAACAAACAAGACGATGTAAGAAACCACTATGGTTCTCAAAGGAAGTGGCAGTGAAGGTTCAAGAGAAAAAGAAAGCATTCAGGAAGTACAAGGAATCGAGAAGGAGCAGGACAGAGAACTGTATCAGTTAAAGCAAAAGGAGGCTGGGAAGGCAGTCAGAACAGCAAAGGCCCAAACCGAGGAAAAGATAGCCAACTCAGTTAAGAAGGGGATAAAACCTTTATAGGTACATCAGGGAGCAAAGGAAGACCAAGGGAGGGATAGTGAGGCTTAATAAAGGGGAGGGAGGGTGGGCAGAGGGAGACTGTGAAAAGGCAGAGATACTAAACAAATATTTTTGCTCAGTATTTACAAATGAAGAGGGGGAGGTACATAAAACAAACAGTAGTAACACTCTGGATACAGAAGTTGATACCAGCCCATTTACAGAAGAAAGGGTTCTGAAAGAACTCTTAAAACTGAAGGTGGACAAAGCAATGGGGCCTGATGGGATTCATCCCAGAATTTTAAAAGAACTAAGGGTAGAACTAGTGACACCACTGACTACCCTTTTAACAAATCATGGAGGATGGGGTGGTACCTGAGGACTGGAGGAGGGCAGATGTGATTCCCTTCACAAAAGTGGGAACAAGGCAGAAGCAGGAAACTACAGACCTGTTAGTTTAACCTCAGTGATAGGGAAAATGATGGAATCACTTCTGAAGGAAAGAATTGTTGAGTATCTAGAGGCCAGAGGGCACAGGACCCTAGGCAGCATGGATTCACAGTGGGAAGGTCATGCCAGACAAATCTGATAGATTTCTTTGACTGGGTGACCAAAGTAGTAGATCAGGGAGGGGCTGTGGACATGGCCTACCTAGACTTTAGCAAGGCATTTGACACAGTCCCACACAAAAGATTAATATACAAGTTAGCCAGCCTGGGAGTGGGTCCCAAGATGACAGCCTGGGTAAAGAATTGGCTGGAGAATAGGACACAGAGTGTAATAGTAAATGGAGTCCACTCAGAAGAAAGGAGAGTTACTAGTGGGGTACCGCAGGGTTCAGTATTAGGACCGGTCCTCTTCAATGTCTTTATAAGCGACATTGTGGAAGGACTGGAAGGAAAAGTATGTCTCTTTGCAGATGACACTAAGATCTGCAACAGAGTTGATGCACAGGGTGGGTGGAAAGGATGAGAAGGGACTTGGCAAGGTTAGAGGAATGGTCAAATGTATGGCAGCTTAGATTCAATGCTAAGAAGTGCATGTAATGCACCTGGGAAACAAAACCCAGGGAAGAGTACACAATGGGGGTGAGATACTAACAACAAAAATGGAAAGGGACCTAGGGTAGTCATATCAGATGACCTAAAGGTGGGCAAGCAATGTGAGAGGGCAGCAAGGGGCTGGGGATACTGAGATGCATAGGGAGAGGCATCACCAGTAGAAAACAGGAAGTTATTATCCTCTGTACAGACAGCTGGTGAGACCCCATCTGAGTACTGTGT
Organism: Neoceratodus forsteri; assembly: GCA_016271365.2. Taxonomy (NCBI): domain Eukaryota; kingdom Metazoa; phylum Chordata; order Ceratodontiformes; family Ceratodontidae; genus Neoceratodus; species Neoceratodus forsteri. The sequence continues at coordinate 23,589,309 of CM057451.1, forward strand.
GCAGTTCTGGAGACCCAATCTCCACGAAAGACATAGACAGGATGGAAGCTGTCCAGAGGAGGGCATTAAACGGTGCAGGGTCTGCACCGAAGACATATGAAGAGAGACTTAAGGAGCTTAATATGTATAGCCTCGAGGAAAGGAGGGAGAGGGGGACATGATAGAAACTCTCTAGGCACCTCAAGGAATCAACAAAGTCCAAGAGGGTAGCAGCTTTCAAAAAAGAGGTGTGCAAGAACAAGAGGGCACAATTTGAAGATGGGGGCGGCTCAGAGGTAATTTAAGGAAGTATTTTTCACAGAGGGTTGTGGATGCATGGAGCGGTTCCGGAGGAGGTTGTGGAGTCAAAAGCAGTGGTGGAATTCAAGCATGCATGGGACAGTCATAAGGCAATTCTGGGGGTGGGGGAAGAAGAAGTAGGCTGCTGGTTAACTAGGATCTGCAGCTTATCCAGTAGGAGGGAAATGGGCAGACTGGTGGGCCAAGCGTCCTTATCTGCCGTCAAATTCTATGTTTCTATGTTACCAAAGTATATATATCTATTTTGTTAGCTGTTATAAACTGTTACTTTATATTTCTGTATGTTTTATGATTCTTTATCCCCATCTGCTGTATGTTAATTTTGTTATTACTGTAACAGAATTCCTTGTTGTCTTTTTCACTGTTCTTTATTTATTTATGTTTTATTTATTTATTTAGAGTATCAGAATTACAATCTTTTGAGTCAGAGACTCATTGTCAAAGCTCCACGTCAGTAGACAATACATAGACAGTACATGTTGACAGTAAAGAAACGTATGTACAAAATAAGACAATGCAGGGTAATGGTGACATAATGATAACACAGTTGAACATTCAAGTGGGATGGGTAAACAAAAAGCAAGATAATACAGGATATAAATAACATATGTATATCACACTAATTATACAGAGGCAGGGTAAATAGCATGACTAGGACAGAGGCCTATGTCAGTGGGTTAAGCAGGACAGAGTCCATTGTTGGGGGGGTGGCTAGTGGTAGGTACAAGTGCGGGAGGAGGTGAGGTGGGACCAGAGTAGAGGTTTAAACTGGCCAATCCTAGGTTGAAGGAGATGGGAGGAGGAGGGGGAGTTGAGCCAGGTGAGGGCCCGGTAGGGGAAAGAGCGTTGGCCAAGGGAGTTTTTTTGGCGCGGCACTTGGTACTTTGGTTTGAGTGAGCTATGAGTGGGCTTAGTGGTTGTCACAACTGACAGGAGGTGGGAGAGACATGGGGCAGTTAGGCCAGCTGTGACCTTTTTTGCTAGGAGGCAGGTATGGTATTGGAGCCTGCTATCGAAGTCCAGCCAGTCAGATTGGCTATACAAGAAGCAGGCATGGGTGGTTTTGGGATGACCTAGGGATAGGTGGCAGGCCTTACTAAGGGCAATCCTGACATGGTGGAGGGCAGAACTGTCAGAGGCACCATAGATTAAAATGCCATAGCCAATGATTAAGGCTGTAATAAATTCACGGCACGCACGGAATTCACGATTTCTGTGAAACCACACTGTTACCGTGAGTTTTACACTAATACAGTATGTGAGTGAATTTTCCCCTTTTTGCAATGTTTTTTTGGAACTGACAAAGATTAGACACAGAAATGACACAGATTATGCCTCTTTTCTCCTGCTATTAGCCTGCCAATACTGTTTTTCACTGGCTGAGCCTCACATTAACAAAACCTTTAACACTATTGTCCTAGACAACAAATTAAAGGTGACCTGTGAAAGACATCGCAATGTCAGGTAACAGTTCAGGTTCTCTTTTCAGCAAAATCAGCTCTCTAGGAAAACAGAAAAGTGTCACTTTGTTATACCTGGTTCTAATGATTAAAACCATTATGTTTTGCATTCAACATTGCCTCGCTTCTTTCCGTGAAAAGTTTTTTCTCTGTGCAGGAGCCATGAAAATCCCATTTTTTGCAGTGTATATATTACAGCCTTATCAATGATAGACAGGACAGAAGAGGAGATGGCAAGTTGGAGGGCTTCCGGGGGTAGGCAGTTTCAGTGACGGAATAGCAGGCGGATGTGTTCATGGAAGGTGAGGAAGGGATCAAAGGTAAAACCAAAGTACTTGAAGGCATAGACTTGCTCAAATGGGAGCGAGAGGGAGGGGTGGACATGGAGAGGGGAGTGTTTCAGTTTATTCTGGTGATGAGCAAAGAGCATGACCTTTGACTTTTTATGGTTCAGGACAAGCTTATGCCTGGAGAACCAGGATTCAGCAACTGTGAAGGTGGCCTGGAGGAAGTCTTCCAGGGAGGCAGGGTTAATGTGAGAGGTAAAGAGGATGGCATCATCCACGAGAGCAGGATATTCCGGGTAGGTCTTGAGTAGGGTATTTTTTGTTGCTGCACTACTGGGTCAACTCTGAAGAAGGGACTGTAATTGTCTCAGTGGACTTACCCAGCTACCAAAACTCAATAAATAAATAAATAAATAAATAAAATAATAAATACAAACATACGAAATTGCCAGCAGACACAGGCCATAATGGTCTATCAAGTCTGCTCATGTGCGCAGCTAGTTATGTTAAGTAGCTGCCCACCCTCCCTAATCTTCCTGGAGTTGTTTTCCGACCCCCACTATCCCTTCACTGTTCTCCTTCCACCCACCCCCCAATGTTCTCTACTGTTATAATCTTCTTCTTTACTCTGTTACAACCCCTCTTTGCCTCCACCACCTCCTCCAACAACATGTTCCACCCCTTCACCACCCTTTCTGTGAAGAAGTGCCCTCTCATTTCCTTTCTGTAACTGCCTCCCCCCACCAACTTCAGACTATGACCCCTTGTTGTAGCATCTTTCCTTAAGTTATATATTCCCTCTGTGCTAATCCTATTTATACCCTTTGGGTACGTGTAGGTCTCACTCATATCCCCTCTCTCTCTCCTATCCTCCGGGGAGTACATGTTCAGCTCCCTCAGTCTGTATCCTCATATGTTCTGTTCTCTTCTCCGTTCCCATGATCAATTTGGTTGCTCTCCGTTGAACTGACTCCAGTAGTTTTATATCTTTCCTAAGGTAGGGGCACCAGAACTGGACACAAAACTCCAGATGTAGTCTCACCAGCTACCTATACAATGGCAGAATAACCTCCTCCCTCCTAAATGGGTTTCTCCTGGTTATGCAACCAAGCATTCTATTTGCTTTAGCTGCTGTCTTACTGCATTGTGCAGAGTGCTTCATGTCCCCCCTGACCATAACCCCCAGGTCCTTTTCCCCTCTTCCAATACTGCCACCTGAGCTCCCCCAGCCAGTAGATGACCTTTGGATTTGTGGCTCCCTTGTGCATCACCTTATGTTTTTTAGCATTAAACCCCAACTGCCAGATGCCAGACCATTTCTCCAGTTTGCCAGGTCCTCCCTTAGGTCCTGTCCCCTCCTCTGTGTCCACCCTCCCACAGAGCTTAGTATAATCTTCAAAAGATAAATCTTGCTTTTGACCCTCTGCTATGTCTCCAACAAACACATTGAACAACACTGGTCACAGGCCTAGATTTGGACAGCTCACCCCCATCACTACTCTCTGGTTCCTGTCACTCAGCCAGCTTGTTACCTATCCCACCAGTTTGTCCCCAACTGAAGTCCAGTACATCCACCACATGCCCTTTGTCCAAAGTCCTTGTAACTGAGTTGAAGAAGTCCACCATGTTGGTTTGGCACAACCTCTGTCAAAAGAACCTATGCTGCCTGTCATCCTGGAGACAATTTTCTTTAAGAAAGGACACAAGCCTTTCTTTCAGAGTGGTCTCCTTTTATTTACCCACTATGGAGGTTAAGCTGACTGACCTATAGTTTCCCGGCTCATCTCTAGGTCCATTCTTGTGGATAGGCACCATATGAGCAGTCCTCCAGTCCTGAGGGACACACCCCTCCTCGAATGAGGTGATAAATAGGTCCATTAGTGGTGCTGCCGCTATCTCTGCCAGTTCCCTTAGAACCCTCGGATGCACCCCATCTGTGCCAGGAGGCTTGTCCACCCTCAAGCAGCCAAAAATGCCTACTTAATGAAATTATTAATGCCTCCAACATGGGCGATGTTTTAATTCTTGGGGACTTTAACCTTCCCGACATAAATTGGGATATTTTATCTGGTTCTAATGACGTAGAGCGGGAATCTGTAACTATTCTATTAATTCAAGGCCTTGAACAAATGGTTTAAGAGCCTACTCATGGTAACAGCACTTTAGACCTCATCATAACTAGTCTAGTATCCAAAGTTTCCGATGTCTCAATTTTAAGTCCATTGGGTAACAGTGACCACATTATGGTCTCTTTTAATATAATGGCCTCCAGGCCTAGATTACATGGTACAGCTACTCTGAGGGACTACAATAAAGCAAGAACTAACCAGATCGAAGGATACCCATCTAACATGGACTGGGATTCAGTATTAACTATGAACTCCATTGATCAAGCATGGGAGTTACTTAAGAGAACCATAAACAAACTTGAAAATGAATTTATACCCTTAAAGAAAAAAATATAACAATAAAGGAAAAATACCAGTATGGTTAACAACTGCTATTAAAAAGCAAATTGAGACTAAAGAAAAATGATACCAAAACGTTAAACTAGACCCATCTGATACCAATGTTCAGTCATATAGAAAGGAATTAAAACTTCTTAAGGCTATGATGAGGCATACTAAGTATAGGAAGGAATTCAAAATTGCCCATGGGAGCGATAACAAAGCACTCTTCTCATATCAATAATAATAAAAATTCATTCAGGGCTATTGGGCCTTTGTCACAAAATGGGTCGGCTATTTCTGATGATGTGGAAGCAGCCAATCTTTTTAATTCATACTTCTGTTCGGTATTCTCAAGTGGGGGAGAAACTAATAAAACTTTAAGTTCTGGAACATTTATTAATAATTATTATTTCTCTGATGAGGAAATTCTAAAGGCACTTACTGAAATTAGAAGCAATTCTAGTCCTGGGACTGACAACATCCATCCTAGATTTCTGAGTGAAATGGCAGAACAACTTGCTCACCCACTAGCTATTATCTTTAATATGTCACTTGACCAGGGTATAGTGCCTGATGACTGGTGCACAGCGACAGCTATTCCCATTTTTTAAAAGGGTGACTGAAGTTGTGTTGAGAATTACAGACCCATCAGCCTCACTTCTGTTTGTTGCAAAGTAATGGAGAAACTAATTAAACCACATTTGGAAACAGAGGTATTCGAGCTCAGTCTTAATGAGAATTATCAGCATGGGTTCAAGAAGAACTTTTAACAACCACCAATCTAGTGGCCTTTTACAATAATGTAAGCTGTAGCTTTGATAAGGCAATTTTTTGATGTCATTTTATTAGATTTTCAAAAGCTCTCGACACCATCCCCATGACATTCTAATAAGCAAATTACTAAATATGCATTTTAATGCAATTTTGTTAAATGGATTCAAAACTGGTTACTACATTGTAAGAAGTATGTAAGAATTAATGGGTACTTATCAGAGGAGGGAAGTGTTAGTATTGGGGTCCCAATTTTGGGCCCTACTTTGGTATCTTTGTTAGTGATATGAGCACTCAGAAAATAAACGTTATTAATAAATTTGCAGATGACATGAAGTTGGGGGGGTAGATTATTTTTCTAAGCACTTGTCACTGACTTACTAAATATAGTAAAATGGGCCACTATAAATGGAATGTCCTTCAGTGTGGACAAATGTGTAGTTAGCATTATGGTAAAATCAACCCTAAATACTCATACTTACTAAATAATCTATTGATTCATGTTTCAAAATTAGAACATGATTTTGGTATTATCATAAATGACAAGTTGGCTATTTCTGACCATTGTAAATCCATTACCAAAAAGGCTAGTGGTATGATAAAAAGAATCAAGTGCTCCTTAATTTCCGATCTGAACAATGCCTAATACCCTTTACAGGATTTAGGATAGACCTTATTTGGATTATGGATCCCCATTGTGGATCCTTATTTAAAGGGGGGCATTGCATTGATCGAATGGGTCCAGAAACGTATCGCCAAGATGTTACCTCATTTAAAAAACAAAACATACCAAGAAAGACTAAAAGAGACACGTTTATTTTCTCTGCAAGAGAGATGGCAAAAGGGTGATCTTTTGCTCATGTTCAAGATCTTTAATTGTACTGTGTTGGCTTCCCAATGTGGGCTAAAACTAAACCCCAGAGATAATAATTTATGATCTCATAATAAGCAGCTTGTAGTCCCATGGGCAAACACCTCAAAGAGGGATCAAATTTTCACAGTGTGCTCTGCTAAAGCTTGGAATAAATTGCTGCAAGAGTTAGTTGATAAAAACACAATACTTGGTTTCAAAAAGGGCCTGGAACTCTTGGTCTCAAATCAGGTTTTGGTAATAAGTTTTTGACCCATTTGTGTGGGGGACAATCCCAATGGGCTAATTATAGCCTCCTTTTGTCCATTCCAACCCAGTAAATCCAGTAAAAGAAGATCTGAATGAGTTTTTTTTTCATGAGTAGTGCCCCCCCATTTTTCCTCAAACACAAAGCCCCAATTTTCATTGCTTCTATATACAGCTTTGATAACTGGACTCATTGCTGTTTGTTTTTTAATTGCATTTTCTGTCCTCACCTGAACTGTCCAGTTCCTGGCTAGAGAGGAGAAGGACCGGAGTGACAGGTACATTCCTTAGTTAAAGTTGATGTACTCCAGCCTTTCTTGTGCTTTTATGCATCATTTATTGACCTGTTTCCCAGATGGCCTCAAAGCCCAAAAGGGCTGCATCTGTTGTGAGTATCACTGTGGTTAGCGGCTATAGAAATGGGATCCCTCTCCAATGTTGTCTATTTTATTCCCACCATTGCAGTGCATTCATGAGCTCCAGTTTCACAGGAATGTGCCTGCTAGTGGTGCAGATCTCAGACTCCAGTATTCCTGTAAGTGACACTAGACATCTCGTCTGAAAGTGATCCCCTTGCCCATGGGTTCACTAATGTCAAGGAAGACATGTGACCCAGTAACGCAAGAAAGTCTTGAGCTGCCAAAGGACATGACTTGAAAAACTCTGCATACTGGATGGGGGGCCTCTGCACTGGCAGACAGGCCCTGCCTACTTTTCTGTCCAACTCTGTACCTACAAACTCAAAACCTAAGTGGGTTCTATCTTGGAGTTTTCTAAATTCAGTAGGAAACACAAGCTATGCATGGTGTACAGTCTAAAGGACATTAATCTGAACTGGAACTGTGTTTTTTCCTATTCTGAGTCTGAGATATTTTCATTGACTTGGTCTTAATGGAAAGTGGAAATGTGTATCCTTTAGATCTAGTTACACATCCAGCCCCCTTTCTGCAACAGTGGTATTACAGTTTTCAGTGTTACTATTTTGAACTTTTTTGTGCCTATTTAGACAGGCTGATACTGGCCATGACTCTTCACTTCTCTTCAATGTTAGAAAGTACAGTACCTTGAAAAATCCTTTCCCAGCTGACAAAGAGGTACCTTTTCTATTGCATTTAACTTTTGGAGTGTTTGTACTTCCAATTCCAGAACTGCATTCTGTTCTGGCAGCTGAGATTTGAATGGTCTGAGATTTTCAGTTTTGGAACTTTTGGAACTGAAGGCTCAGGCCTCTCTTATTATTACCAAAACCCACCGATCTGTGATGACCTTTTCCCATCCTTGAAGATAATTAGAGTGCCCTCCCAATCTCACTGGCATCTGGATTGTACAGCTTAAGCACAACCGTCAACGATTTGCCTTAACTTCTGCTGTAGAGGCAAGAGCTGACTGAACCCTAGCTCCTCTTCTACCTCTTCCTACAGGAACATGTTTCAGAGCTGTGTATTCCTTCCAGAAGAACTGTCTGCCATACTGGCCCCTTCTGTAATGCCTATAACCAAATTAGGTCTAGTGCCCTTCTGTATTAGGTTTTTAAAAGACACTTTGTTTTCATTGACTTTTTTCTTATAACCTTTGATTTGGTCACCAAATATGGCGGTATCATCAAAGGCAAATCACTGACTTTTTACTTGCATGTAATTAGATAAACCTGTTGTCCTAACCATGCATATCGCCTAGAGGCTATCAAGTGGGCTACTTCTCTGAAGGCTGTGTTATTATTGTCCATTACTCCCTCCTGCTTAGGCAAACTGCCACTGAGAGGTAGAGTGTTATTCCATAATGCTCGCTGATGATCTGAATAGCTTAAATTAGTAGCCTGCCTTGGGATCAGGTTAAGAAACAGTAGGTCTTTTTACCTAAGTAGTCCATTATTTTAGAATCTTTATCAGGAGGTTGCAAGATGAAATTTATCTTTGCTTTTTTTTCACAGGCAGCCTCTTGGATTACACCTCCAGGGTTCAGATGACACAAACTCCAACCCTCTTTCTGGGCCACATAACTTTTACTGATTTTTTTATCACCTATCACAACAATAGATGGGTTTTCTAAAATATTTCTTGTTCACATGTTGAAAGCCTTATATATGGGAAATGTAACTTGTTTTCTAGAATATATTCCCAGCATACTCACGAATTAGGCTTCCTCTTCAACCTCTGTTTCCTTTATATGTCAATTCAATATTTCTACCATTTGTCTGAGAAAAGATGACTACAAGGAATAATCTTCAATAGGATAAGGCTTTGGACCAATATCTTCCTCACCCACCTCATCCAGGAAGGCTGGTTCATCCTCTAGGTCTCACTCATCCTTTGACAGTATAAAAAATATGCTCACGCAACATGAAAAAACACAACCTGTCTTGCTAGCCCACAATTCTTACTTTCTCAAGTTAAACCCAACAACCAACAAATTAGTTAACAAACTTAGGAAATTAATTATAGTTTGTGGTGAATCTATTCATTTTGGTTTGGTCTTGTATCTTCAGATGGAGTCCCTAGCAGGCTCTTTTTTTTGTGAAGTATATAATGTTAGCTACATGGACCAGGTGGTTATAAGTTATTAACAAGCAGTTATTTAATGAAACTTGCCTTGGATGCATGGGGTATGGTTCGTCAAAACCTAAAGAGATAAACACAAAAGTTTTGTAATGTTTTGTAGCTATCTGTTACTGAACATTTATCTGGTGAAACACCAGGGTGCCCTTAACATGGTCCTTACTCACAAATAATAATATAACCCAGACATAGTATTTAGAGTCTACTTATCACAATTTACACATTTAATATAATTCATAAGTGTGGAGCATTTAAATCCTCTGAAAATCTCCAGAGAGCACAGGCATCCTGAAAGTGTGCATCATGGTATCTTTTAAATAATAATTGTAATACATGTAACATGGATTATCTTAACTCAGATAAGAAGTCTGTGTGGGTCAGTGAGTCATAGTGAGTGAATGTCCCTGGTGTCATTTTCTACTTAATATATGTCTCATACAAGTATTCAGTATTTTCACAGTTTCACAGTTCTTCTGGGAGTAAAGGGTAAACTGCCCATCTTGGGCACCTCCTCTTCCCACCAAGCATACTACTGGTGCTGCTGGTAGCCAGGGATGAGTGCTGGGTGGGAGTGCTTTGACAGGCAGTGGCATCAAGATGGTAATGTATCCTGATGCAAGACCACACCCCCTGGCAGCGCTGACCGCAAAAGGCTAAGAGAGATAAGGCCTCATCACTACTATCGAGGGTGGAGTAGTGATCTGGCAATCTGATGCCTGATAATAAACTATGGAAGGTAAGAAGCCTGTTGTGATGCTGCCAATGCAAACTGCTTTCACTGTCTCATCATGCTTTAGAAAAATGCATTGAACTTTTAAATTAAAGTGAAATGTTCTCAGCTGAGCATTCTGAGCACACAGTCACCATTAACTAAGCAAATTGTTTAAATTAATAAAACTATGGTGTTGTAACAAGAAGATTTGTTTTAGAATGAAATGTAATATGCCTTAGGTGGATATTATCAGACTCTGCAGCAACAGGGGCAGAGTTGAGCATTCTACTATTTCACTATTATGCCGAACTAATAAGGTTTTGAATGGTTGTTATGTGAATATATAAAGAAAGTATTAGATGCTTTCTAATTTTATAAGAGTAATCATTATTTTGCAGGTTGATAGGAGGTAGTAAACTCATAGATAAAAGAATGTTATGCATGTAGTATTGTTAACAAAATGCAAGACTGCAAGAATCCGTTATTTTAATTATATTTTTGGATACGCTGGTAATGCTTGAACAAGTATATACTGCATCTCTCTATCCCAGATACTCCAAGCAAAACATGACTAGGATAACAGATGAGACTGAGCAGAACCTGTGAAATTCCAAGGTATTGTGCACTGCACTATAACTGATATTCAGGTACCATGCTTCAATACTGTTGTATAAATATTTGGAACCTGTGGGTAAAGTTATTTCTTTAAATGCTCTTATAGGAAATCAAGCTTTGACTCACCTAGCTAGTGTGAAACTAGTGAAACCATAAGCTTCTTGTAAGTGAATGTGGGTAGCATGGATTTGTTTTACAACCTACACTGCTGCTGGTACAGAAAATGTTCACTAACAATGAACCTAAAATCTGTGCTTGAGTCAAACATAGAATATCATGCGTGGATACCAGTGATAATATATAGATTTGACACTAGGGGACAATTGTCAAAGGGCAGTGCAAGCTGTGCCAACAGCAGCTTGTGCCGACTGCCAGTGTGCCAGGGACCCTGTGCCCGAATCTCTGTTGGGTAGGGTTCCAGCGGCAAAGTCTCACAGCTTGCGACAACTGTGGCTGTGTGCCAAACAGACAGCACATCAGGAAGGTTTGCCGCATGCTGTGGTTGTGGTCGGGCGGCACTAGTGTAAGGGCAGAAATAGGTCACAGATGAACGCCAAACCGCCAGAAAAGTGCGTGGAACAAGTCCAGTAAAGACATGTAACATATAAAGCATTCCCTGGTGGCTAGCGATCCCTCAACCCCTATCCCATATATATGAAACATTCAACACTGCCCTGGTGTCCAGTGCCCCCCCCATCCCAGTGCCCTGTCCATCAATACCCAACAGTCCCTGGTGTCTTGGGGTCACCAACCCCGGCAGATAGTGCCCCACCACCCCACTCACCCATCCCATCCTGGAGCCGGTGACCGGCACAGCCCTGCACTCTCAACCATGGCCGGCCACCAACTGAGCTATCAAGGAGTGTGTACTGTACAATCAGCTATTACAGTATGCACTCCTTTACAGCTCAGTCTGCGACCTACCGTGGTGGAGAGCAGAGGGCTGTGCTGGTTGCTGGTTCCAGGAAGGGATGAGGGGAGCGGGCTGGTAGGGCACTACCTGCTGGGTTGGGGGGTTCCCTAGACACCAGGGACTGTTGGGTATTGTTGGAAGGGGCACTCCAGGATGGGAGGAACCACTGGACACCAGGGAGTTGTGTTATTTACACATACAAGATACATCAGGGATCAAGGGAAGGGGACTGCTAGCCACCAGGGAACTATTTTATTATAGTCAACTTTGGATTCTGGTTGGGGGGACCAGGGCACTTGTTCCCTCCCAGCCAGGAGGGCTCTGGTCAGGGTGGGCAAAGAGTTCTGAACCTCCCAGACACTGGTACCATCAGACCAGCCCTGGTTGGTCTAATGGTACTTAGAAGGTGCACTTTGGGAGGGTTTAGAGAATCCTGAATTAGGAGATATGGCAGCTTGCATCTGCCATGAGCCCCCCAGCTCTGGTGCACCTAGCTGCATGGTGCAGACCTGGCGCAGGGTGGTCTGGTACTGGGTCCTGTGTGGCACAGGAGGGTCTTTGATAATGTCAAATCCACATGTTCTGACGCAAGGTGCCCTTGCGCCATTGCTGTGTTACACAGGCACCTTGCGTCAAGTCGCCTTTGATATTCGGGCCCCTAGGTATACAGTGGAAGCTGGGACTTGTTTTTCTTAATATAAAATGACTAGATTAACCACAAACTATAATGTTTCCTAAGTTTGTTAATTAATTTGTTGGCAGTGTGGTTTAACTTGAGAAAGTAAGAATTGTGGGCTAGCAAGATGGGTTGTGCTTTTGCTACGTGAACATATTTTTTATACTGTCTTTTTATGTGTTTGAAAATAGGACCACAGTGTGCCCTGAGGAAGTGGACACTCGGCCACAAAATGCTGGTGAGAAATCTTAGGTGGCTCATATATAGTCCCTTATTATAATAAAAAGTGATTTATTAAATGAATTGGACTTCAGAGTCTTCCTCTACTCTACGGCAATTACCAGTCTGTGATTATGCACACCAGAGGTTAGACTTCTCAGAGTACTTTGAACACAAGGCCATTGTTCTTTAGGCCAGGTAAGCATTCAGGTCCCACCCCCCTTTGCATGCTCATTCATCATTCATCATTTCTCTTTAGGAAAGCATAGTCTAAGTCAACCTTTGAGTGTGGTTCTTCTGCATGTTCTAAGGATCTGAAAAAATGCCATTGTTTTATACCCTGTATAGAAGGCAACCCTTAATCAGGAATTTCGCTGTCATCCCCTTCCCTGCCTGATGTTTTGGGGCGGGGAAGTGTTCCAGATGCTGTCCTTTCTAGCTTTTCTTTGCAGCAGATTTTTCACTGATAATCAGCCAGCCTCCTGTGCTTTTTCTTTATAACATTAGAGATATTCTTTTCAACGCCTCTGTGGGAAGAAGCACTTTTAGTAAACCTGCTCTCCAAGTGATCACCATCATGAACTCTGTGCAGTTTACCCATTTTCTGCTATCAGAGCTGCCACACTTTCTGAGAGATCTCTTTAGAGTTTTGGTGATTAAACATCAGAGTTGCCCTTACTTTCTGAGGGGTCTCGGGCCCCCATATTCAAAAGTCCCCCGCAAACTTGTGCAAGTGCCTGCGCTGTGCATCTGAGATGTGCCGGACCAAAATAATGAGATATTCAGAAGATGCGCCATGAGATGCACTCGCGCATGTCCGGCTCAATATCCCGAAGATGTGAGATTGCGCAGTTGGAGATGCATGGTGCAGCAGGTGACCTAAGCCCTATGCAGAGCATGATGAAATGCGTGATGCCACTTGCGTGCATAGTAAGTATTCAGCTGGGACACGAAATGTCCTCATTGCACATTCCAAGCCATCTCCACAATTTGCATCTCATTACTGGAATGTATTCAGGCCATTTGCATACCCCAGGCATGCTCAGTTCCAGTTTTGCAGGGTTGACCCACCACTCCACAAAGGTGAACAGAAGGTATTGCAGCCTAGCAGGCAGGTGTGAGGGAATGTTGTGTGTGTGTGTGTGTGGGTGGACTGCATTGGTCTGGATACAGTGCTATTACCCATAGCCATGTACAGGGTCAGACTAGGATACAGGGGGCCCTCCTGGACAGTGGTCACAGGAGCCCACCTGGGCATGCAACAGGGAAGGGCACAGGGTGACACAGTCTGATCAGTATACCACATGCATGTGATACACCAGCTCCATATGCAACATACAGTCTCCTGCAGTGCCCCTCACCCCCATGTATGACAGGTACATGGTGATAACTGCAAGGAATGGCTGTATGCAGGGGTGACCAGGTACCCGATAGGGTGGATCCCACTTGTGTGCACCTATGGTGTACCACTGTGGGTCTGTGCCACAGATCAGTCCCTGGCCTGTGCCAGGCTGCTACTCATCCACCAAGCTACCTGAGCACCACTGCCCCAGATTGTACCCTGGGTGCTTGCCACTGCCAAATGGCACCCTGCAGGCCACATGGGGGCAGGCCATGGCCCCCGGTACATTTGCTACACTGTGGCTGTACATTCAACTGGTGAATCTGGGGGACACCCAACAACACTAGCATGTGGCTGCTGGGTGTCTACATCCAAGGTGCCATGTGGGAGGTTGCTCCCTGGACGGTGCTGGTAGTGACACAGCACCTGTGGCTAAGGGTTCATCCATCCAGGCATGACTGCTGTGTGTGGGTGCCTGGGGCATGTCCTGGTGCACATCCAAGGGCTGTCTTCAAACAGCTTGCCTGCAGTTCTGTGGCCTGTCTGTAGGTGGCTGGCCATTTAGGTATGCTTTTTCCATGCCTAACTTTGGGCGGCTCATCTCTGAGATGTGCAGCAGATGTGACGCACATTTTGGCTGAATATAGGAATGCACAGCACATTCATGGGAACGCCCCCTCTACATGAGTCGCATACATTACAGATGCGCGATGGTGCATCTGGAGTTGCACGACGCATCTCTCCCTTTTGAATATCGTAGTTCCTCTCAGTTTCTGAGATGCATGATGCATCTCCACTTTGCAAAATGCATCTCCTTTAAAAATGTGGGCCTCCTTGTCGGGCAGTCTTCCCAAAACCAGGGTTGACCCCATTTTTCAAGGGGTCTCAGGACAACTTGCCTTTAGAAAGCACACTTTCATTTCCTTTATCTTTTTTTTTCCAAGGGATGAGCTTCAGGAAATTCTGGAAAGTCACAAAGAAACAGAGTTTGACATGAGCAGACACAAAACAGCACACATGGTTCTCCCATTTTGTGGACTACAAAAAATGGGATAGTAGTACTACTCTAAGCCCCAAAAGTGATTGGAACAGAGAAGATATTAAAAAAAAAAAAAAACAGAAAAAGAAAACAGAGTGCTTCAATACATTTTAGAGCATTGTTATGGATATGAATTATTGAACAGATGTCAAATAAATCTCTGTGTGACCAGTCTGTTTGGCAGAGAAATATATCTGTTGTTCAACAGCGGCGCATATGCAATCACCACACGTACTGCTTGAATAGATTCTATGTTTAATTCAGTCTCCAGGACAACCACGCAGCAAGAGAATGCTGCATTTTGTGAGAGGTGCATATTTCATTACTGTTGTTAGAAACACGACTATCATGGCTACCAAGGCACCATTAAACTTAGTATGATTCTGTTCTTGCTACAATATGTATTTATTTATTATAGTGGAACAGTAGTGGCACTATAGTTAGATTGATCAGAGCTTTCTGTGTTAAACCTCAAATTTTGCACTTTAATAACTTCACAACTGTTCAACTGATTTGCACACACCTTTTCATGCACAGTCTTGAGGGTTAGATCTCTTGACGTGCCAAGTTGCGTTCCAGTCAGATGTGCAGATTCCAAGCTGCGCATAGTGAACAAACGTAAAAAATCACAGTTTTTTTTGCTGCTTTTTGCCATTGAGTGGCTCCCTGACAGTTTAGTATTTTGGTCTGAAATTTTCAGGGTAGAAAGGGCTTGCCTCAGAAGGATTTCTTTTGGTTGTTTGGTGAGAAAATATTAATCCATTCCAAAGTTATTAAATTTAAGAAATTTTGGGTTCTGGGTATGCTCAATAAGCATAAAAAATAGCTGTATGAAGTCTTCATATGGGGAATGCTTTTTCATGAGGGAAAGAATAATTTTTCATTTGACGCCATATTGTTTTCCCTTCTTCCCTGAAAATTCAAATTTGAAAAGTAAAAATAAATTACCCCCGCAGCTGGATTCTGCATTTAACTGTTGCAGAAATGCCCTTGAACTGTTTTTTTTTTTAGATTATAAATCTTTTTGTGACTCGTAATACGAAAAAAGATTCATTTTCATATCAGGAGTCATGAAAAAGGATCCTTTTTCATGATGGAAAAATCCTTTCCCTAGTGTCTAGTGGCACCCCTCAACCTCTGATCACTGTCCCTTTCATACTTTTCTTTCCCTGGTGTCTAGTGGCACCTCCCCACACTCCAGTCACTGCCTCAACAGTTTTCTTTCCTAGTATCTAGTGGCACCCCACCCTCTGATCCGTGTCCCTTAACTTATTTTTATATTTCCTAGGTGTCTAGTGGCACACACCAACCTCTGATCGGAGTCCCCATAAGTTAATACTGTTTCCTTGGTGTCTAGTGGCACCCCCACCCTCCAATCACCCTCCCTGTACATTATTATTTCCCTGGTGTCTAGTGGCAAACCCCACCCTGCAATTGTCATCCCCATAATTATTGTGCTTATCCCTGGTGTCTAGTGCCACCACTCACTCTCAGATCACTTTCCCCACTCATTATATTCCTTTCCCTGGTGTGTAGTGGTACCACCCCCTCCATCAGATGACTGTCCTAACCTGAAATAAAGAATAAAGTCTCTCGAAGATTTTTTTACCTGTAAAAAAGGAAACAGTCCCTCACCAATCTGAGCCCACACCCCACCTCCCACTCAGCACCAATAACCCCACACCCCCACACACACGCCACTCACCTGAACAGGTGTCAGGCTGCAGATCCACTCTCCATGGAAGACACGCTCTGCTGCTGGAACCACCAACCACAATATGAGAAACTAAATTAACTGCAGTTCAATGTATTTCAATGGCATTTTCAACTCTGATACATAACTTAGCCACTTTTGCATAATTTGACCCCAAACTTTCAACTTGGCTTTTGGGACCTCAACTCATGAGCAATGTCAATGGAATTATGCAAATCTGGTCGGAAATGTGATTTTTTAGTTGCTTAGTGAAATCACCTTTCAAGTGAGACTTGGAAACTTTCACTGGCCTTCTTCATCAGGTGGGTCATAAGAGGCTATGTTGAAAATTTGGGTCAAAATATATAAACATGGCAAAGCTGTGCGCATGCGTTGAAATTTTACTACGCTCGCTCATAACTGTAGTAATTTTAAATATTTTGACCCCAAATTTTTAACATATCCATATTTTACAACACCTCATAAACATGACAGTTGTCATTTTTCAAATCCTGGCCAAACTGTCTTTTCACACCTGTGGCATGGAATGACGTTGCAGTGCGCGGAATCACATTTTGGCAGGATTTGGAAATTTTCAGTACCAGGTTCACGAGGTGGAGTAATAAGGAAGCTATGGTCAGTGTCAGTGGCTCAGTAGGTAGCACACTCGCCTCTGAGGCCGGGAGATCAGAGGGCTGTGGGTTCAGTTCCCACATCTGGCACTTGGGTTAATATCCCAGTATTGACACTGTAGTGCAGCATGAGAGGGTGCTGCACTTGAGGTGCCGCCTTCGGATGAGACGTTAAACCGAGGTCCCATCTGCCTGGATTGGTGGTAGTTCAGGTGGATGTTAAAGATCCATGGCACTTATTGAAAAGAGTAGGGGAATTTCCCCGGTGTCCTGGCCAAATTTCCCTCATTCACTAAAAATACCACCAACAGCTTAATCTGGTTCAAGGTCAGTTGGCATTCATCTGTATCCCCCTCCCCTGGGTCATGCCTGAAAATAGGCAGGATTTGTCTAGTGCACTTACCCGGTCAACAAAAGCTAAATAAATAAATGGTGACAATTTGGTTGTGATGTTATACTCATCTATGAAGGGATGGGAGCACATGGCCCAGAGGGCCCAGCGCTCACACAGGCAAACGATACAATTACATTACCTCAAAAAGTATGGATGGATAGGTGCACAGGGCCCACCCAAATGCAAATGAGAATGCAATTATACTAGCTCAAAAAGTAAGGAAATTCATTGCAAAAACATTATTAATGCTATAAGGGGTTAAAGCGACAAAAAGTAGGGAAATGTGGCATTAGGGTTTCCAGCCCTAACACTCCCCTACCCTGCAGGCAGCAATAGGTGGTGGTGCACCTTGGGGTTGTCAACTGTAATGCTTCTCCCATTCTCATACACTGTACCCATCTCAGCTTATTTACTGATGGAATGGGTCGAGCGTTAGGGCTGACATCCCAAGGCACACCCCATGCCTATTGCTGCCTGCAGGGTAGGGGTTGAGTGTTAGGGTTGAAAATCCTAATACCATATTTCCCTAGTTTTGTTGCTTTAACCCTAACTAATGTATTCACAAACTTTTTGCAATGAATTTATTTAAACATGTTTCATCAGGTAAACTAGCAGAACCCAGGAGGCTCATGTCCAGCTGCAAGCTGGGGGAAGGGGGAGAAGGGTTGTCACAAGGAAAAATACAATCACATAAGTACATCTTAAATACAGATAAACTGAAACTGAAATATATTGGACAATTTATTTTGCAATAACCAAACAAAAACATACAGATGCACATAACAATGCAAAAAGTAAAGAACAATAAGGAAAAGTTATACATCATAGTAATGGCTTTTCTTCTAAATGATTAGAACAGCCACAATAACTCTGTGCATGATCTCAATGTGTGAGATGGTGCTCCCAGACTTGGATACTTATTTTTCAAACATGCTTTCTCTAAGCTTGTCTCATAGATCCCATTGATCTCATCCTGATCTTTGAGCTGAAGGGGTCTCAAGTCTTACAGCCTAATTTGAAAATAAATCTTCCATTTAAAAAGTATCAACTAAAAAACTCAATGTAAAAAGATTTGCAAAGAACACAGTAACAAACAAGCTATATCAGCCATGAAAGCTCGAACTGGTTAAGAACAGTAAAATAAAGTACGAGAACCTATTATTCTTATCCTAACTTGGGGAGACAGGAAAGAGTAAGTTGCACTGACTGTTCTAATTCTTTGGTAGAAAAGCTGTTATTATGGTGAGCAATGTTTACGACTGCATAGCAAAGCTATGTGATGTACTGCTATTACGTAGCAGAGAGAGGGGACTTTGGAAGCAGGCGTGACGGGACACCTGCACTGTGTCCTTCCATAGTGAAGCTGAAGCACATGCAGTCCTCTTAATTGAGTACAGTGGTGTTCCTCTCTCCCAATGGATGCACTGTTTTCCTGCTCCGTGCTCACTGTCTGTTTGGAAATAGCAGCACCCCACCCTGTAATGCTTCCCTGGTCTCTAATGGCATTGCCAGCCCTCTGATCACTGGCGCCATATTTATATAATGTTTCCCTGGTGTATAGTGTCACCCCGCCCTCTGATCACCATCACAGTATTGCCAAAATGTTTCTCTGGTGTCTAGGGGCATCTCCCACCCTCTGATCACCGTCCCCATGTTTCCTTAATGTTTCCCTGGTGTCTAGTGGCACCCTCCGCCCACTGATTGCTGCCCCAAGTTTCCTTAATGTTTCTCTGGTCTCTAGTGGCACCTCCCACCCTCCAATCACCGTTTCTGTGTTTCCAAAATATTTCCCTGGTGTCTAGTGGTAACCCCACCCTCTGGTCATTGTCCCCATGTTTTCCTAATGTTTCCCAGGTGTCTAGTGGCATCCTTTGCCCTCCAATCACTAGCCCCACATTAATTTCTTAAATGTGACCTGTAATAAAGAAAACTGTCCCTCGATGTTTTTTTTTCTTTGAAACTGTAATATTTCCCTTGTGTCTAGTGGCACCCCTTACCTTCTGATCACCATCCCCATGTTTCCCTGGTGTCTAGTGGCACCCTCTGCCCTCCAATCACCATCCCTGTGTTTTCCTAATGTTTCTTTGCTGTGTAGTGGCACCCTTCCCTTGCCTTCTGATCACTGTTCCCATGTTTTCCTAATGTTTGCCACCATGCCCTCCGATTGCCGTCCCCATGTTTCCCTAATATTTCCCTGTTGTCTAGTGGAACCCATGCCCTCCAATGGCCGTCCCCATGTTTTCCTGGTGTCTAGTGCACCCAGTGTCCTCCGTTGACCGGCCCAATTTTAATTTCATAAATGTGACCTGTACTAAAGAAAACTGTTCCTCAATGTTTTTAAACCTGTAAAATGAAAATGGTCCTCGCTGATCTCACCCTGCCACCCAGACCTGCCAGTCTGCAGTCACCACCTGACACCCCACACACCCTCACTCACCTGAACATGTCCCAAGGTGAAAATCTACTCTCGATTGAAGACACATCTTGTGCTGAACTGCCAACTGCAATATGAGACACGAAGATAAGTGCGATTCAATGCATTTCAATGGAGTTTTGAATTTTGAGGTATAACTTCATCATTTTTGTTATGTTCACCCCATATTTTCAACACAGCCTTTTTGGGACCCCACCTCATGAACAATGGTTGTGGTGTTATGCAAATAAAGGCCACAAGGCAATGTCATGGTCACGTGGAAAAATCATCTTTCGAGCGGGATTTGAAAATGTTCACTACCATTGCTCATGAGGTAGAGTAATAAGAAGGCTATGTTGAAAAGTTGGGGTCAAAATGTGTAAAAATGACAAAGTTACGAGCGTACATTGAACTTTTTACTATGCTCGCTCATAACTATGGTAATTTTAAATATTTTGATCCCAAATTTTCAACATAGCCATTTTTTTCATAGCACCTTATAAACGTGACAACTGTCATTTTTAAAATCCTTGCCAAAATGTGTTTTCACACCTGTGGCATGGAATGACAATTCCGTGCCACACAATCACATTTTGATGGGGATTTGAATATTTTACCTGCATGGTTCATGAGGTGGAGTAATAAGAAAGCTAAGCTGCAAATTCATCATTTTACAGCTGTATTGGCTCTGACCAGAGTTTGCTCCTTCTGTCCTCAACAATTAGAAAAGCCCTGTAAAATTCTTTGTGGACTCCAAGCAGAACCCTGGGCCAAAGGGTTTTAGGATTGCTTTAGGTACTGAAACACAAATATCCTGAATCCGACATACTCCCTTGCCTATGCATCCACGCAGTAGAGAGATGTGAGTATACCAATCAGTGCCATGGTTAAGCAGGTAGCACACTTACCACTGAGGCCAGGAGATTAGAAGGCTGTGGGTTCTTTCCCCACACCAGGCACCTGGGTTAATATCCCAATACTGACATTGCAGTGCAGCATGAGAGTGGGGTGCTGCACTCCTGAGTTGCCATCTTTCAGATGAGATGTTAAACCGAGGTCCCATCGGCATGTTCTGGTGGTAGTTCAGGTGGATGTAAAAGACACCATGGCACTTCTCGAAAAGAGTAGGGAGAAGTTTTATTATAAAGCTTCACAAAAGATAATATAACATAAGGTATGAGAAAAATACATTTCCTGGTACATGCCAGGTAATCAGCACAATACTAAATTCTGCTGAACAGTTGTCATATCTGTATATTTGCATCAGTTCCTTCAACCAAACTTATCTTTTAAAAAAGGCACCCCTTTCCACCTTGTAATCCATTCACTGTATGGCAAATATTTCTTTTCAAAAGAACAGTGATTATATAGTTCATGTTCTAACCTTTCTAGTACCCTTTCAGGGCCTTAGTACACTTGTTGCAATACAAACCTACATCTGACCTGCCATAATACAAATTTAAAGAAGACAAAAAACACTCTTACAAACCCTTCATCAAATTTATTTTGTGCAATTAAAAATCCTCCCACCACTTCCTCATATGTAACATTCTGCCAAACTGACCATTCCCATCATATAGCAAGGAGATTCTACACTTCTTGTACATAGGGGCACTGAATAAAAAAAATGCTGCATGATTTCTTCCTGAGCTGTGCAAGATTGTCTAGGGCACATTCTCTTTGAGAGGATTTTATGCTTAGCATTGCCCTTTGTATTGAGTCTTTCATAACTACTCAGCCATATAATGTCCCATATTCTTGGAAATGGCTGACAAGGGTTCCTCCTACAGACAGAGTAGGGGAAAGTTTTATTGAAACAAAAGAAATCGTACAGTACCAAAACAAAAGCAATTTGCAAAAACTCATGTGGACTCAAAACAGAAGTAAAAAAAAAACAGAGCAGAGCTATGCATATCAAGAGACAATCCATCAGGTCACTGAAAAATCAGAGTCCGTGGTCCAAGGAAGAGCTTTCCAAAGTTCAAGTAATGTCCCCTTGGAAAATAAAGTACGGTCATGTACATAAATGTTAGTTAGGTCTGTTACGATTTTCTTCTCAAGCTCTGAATAAGAACAGGTTTTTGCTGTAGAGTAAACAGACATCGAGCCATCCAAATATTCCATTTAATTACTACAAAAACTAGATTTAACATGTCCAGAGTCCAAATGGACCACTGGGGAGAAAAACACCATACATAATATTCTGGTAAGAAACCGTTTGAAATAATGGAGGTGGCTCAGACTTTTGCCAAAAAAAAAAAAAAAAACCACCAGTGCTGAATAAAAGAACACTCAAAAATAAGTGCGATATAGTTTCAATTTAGAAATACACAATAGTCTAGAACATTGTCGGTCTTGAGACTGCTTGTATTTATGATTATCTTTGACGTTAATTCTTTCATGACACGACAGCCAATGAAAGTCCCACATGTGAGCAGGACCCTTTACACCGTAACAAAACCAATAGAGAAGGAAGATGTTAGTAGGCACTTTTCAAAGGGCAACTGTATTGCACAAACGGTCAGGAGCAGATTACTATATAATACTTTATGAGACTTCATAACAACGTCTGGGAGATATCCTCCACTGTTTCAAACATAAAAACATGTGTTTATATATATCGGTATACCCAAAGTTTGTCATATCACAGTTAATGAATCACATTCCATAAATGAAATCATAATCTGCAAGAATCATAGAACTAAGGTTCCACCCTCTCTGAGTGTTCATCAGTAGAGGTCAAGACTTGAAGTCAAAAAATACATGAAAAATAAGAGAGGGTTAATCATGTTAACACCCTTCAGAAATAGGTAAGTAAGTAAGTAACATTCCATTTTACTGGATTAAGCCGCTTCCCACAGAGCTTGAAAGAAGAGACCAAGAACTGCAGTTTCTAATTGTTTAGGGATTAGGAATACATAGCTTAAATAAAGAAAGTGGGTATCAAATAAGTCTTGATTAGGAAAAGCGCTTTTTCCCAATCTGCCCTTATTCCATGAGGCAACCTTAAGTTTGCCTTGTTGTAATTTAGCAGACCAATTAAAAAGGTCAGAATCTACAGTCTCAAAATAAACTCCCAAAATGCGTTGAGGCCCCTCAACAAGTTGTAAAGGACCAATATGTGAAAAAGGGGCTATTTTCGATCCTAACCGAATACCAAAACTTTTGGTAAAATTTAAACTCGCACCAGAAAAATCACCAAAGGAAGAACATTCCTGGAGGGCAGTAACCACAGAGGCTACATTAGCCACAATAATGCAGACACCGTCTGCATATGCTGGTGCCGTATCACGGCGGGGTTAAAGTAGAACTAGAAGGCATGAATCTGAGGATGAGTATTCAGACGCATGACAAAACATCTAGAAAAATACATACAGTATAACAGAGGGCTCAAAGGACACCCTTGGTGAACCCTCTTTTATGGGGATCATAGGTCCAACCCAACCATTCACAACAGGCACAACAGTGGCAGTCCTATAAAAGTCTTAATCCAGCTAATCATTTCACCAGGCACATGCATAAAATGTAGTGCCTTCCATAAAAAATCACGGTTAACTGAATCAAAAGCTGCCTTCTGATCTACCAATACAATAAAACCCAAAACAGAGTCTGCGTACCCATGAGAAAATAATTCTCGAAGGAGAATCAAATGGTCAGAGATTCTCCTGTTTGACAGAGCAGAACTGAGCAGGGTGCAAAACCACTTCAGCTATCCTCATAAGGCGTTGTACAATGATTTTCATTAATAACTTAAAGTCAGAGTTTAGCATACATAAGGGCATTCTCAAGAATGATATCTCCTTTCTGTTTACAGATATAAATCAAAGTAAAATAGTAAAATCTAAAGGATAAACTCACTAGCCAAAGCAGAGGCAAATACTGAAGTTAATTCAGGGATCAGGTGGTCACCCAGTACCTTATATAAGGCAGCGGGGAGGCCATCCGGACCAGGAGTCCTCCATAAAGGTAAGGAAGAAATAACTAACTTCAGTTCTAACTCAGTAACAGGTATACAGACTGAGTCAGAACACGGCTGTGAAGGGATAGGGATGTCAAGGTCCCTATACAACACCGCAGGATCAACATCTGCAGCTGGAAAGGAAGAAAACAGGGCAGTTGTGTAACATGTCACTATCCGACAGATGTCCGACTGAGAGGTACATAAGGTGCCATCAGAATCAGCAAGACACAACATATTCTTTTGTGTAATTTGTTGAGAATTCGACTCAAAGGGGCAAACAATAGCCCTCGTGCCTACCACATTAAATTTGTGTTGATGATATAAAGTTGCTGTAATTGTCTAGATTGGAATTTCAACATATCAGTCTGAATTAGTGCAATTGTTGAGAAAGATCTTGTCCTGTCGTATGCTTATTGTCAACAAGGACTGAAAATGTACCCTTTCTGTAAATATTCCAGATATTCTCTTCGACATTTTTGACAACTATATCTTTTCAAAAAGAGCACCAAATCATGTTTAGTGTCCGTCCACCATGCAATAGGGTCTACGTAACAAATAAAAATGGATTTACGGACCTGAATAAAGAATAAAAGGGACTGCATGAAAGTCGGAATTTTCAACAGAGATATGTTGAATTTCCAGAGTCCTGGTCCTTTGCGAACAGTGACATCAGAACCAAGGCCTACGGAAAGCAGTTTATGATCAGAAAATTCCACAGCTTGTACAGTAGCAGAGGTAATTGGGAGTGGGGACAAAACACAAAATCAATTCTGGTAGCCAGTTTACCCTTTGAAATGTAGGAGTATGTTTTTAGTAAAAGAGTAATAGGCATCCGTGAGATGAGCAGTACAACCAACTTCCCTAATTCATGGAGTCACAAAACAATTTCTGGGTAGTAGCAAAAGAGCTTTTGTCAAGAAGACTTAAGCCACAGTTAAAGTCACCAGAAAATATCAACTGAAAGGATGTATGCAAATAAGGGCGGAGTAAAGAAAATAAACTATACTGCAGACTTAATTTGGGGAGCATAAATATTAATAACCCGATAAGGGCAGGGCCCAATTAAAAATCTAAGACTAACATTCTGCCAGGGGCTACGCAATCAATTTTATCAAACGAAAATCTGGATATTGAATAAGATCCCAAGTCTGGAACAGGAGTCCAGGCCAATGGACCAAAAAGAAGGACCTGGAAGCCAGTCCTGTTGTGCCTGTCGAATCTAGTGGGTGGTATGGAGTCGTGTATCCTGCAGCAGAAAGATCCCCATAGGTAAAAGCCATAAACAGGAAAAAATCAATCTTCTTTTTGCCAGACGCTTAATACTATTCACATTAATAGTATGACAAACAAAGTGAGACATAATACAAGGAGAACAGAGACACTTTACGATTTCCTTTTCCTATCACCTTTTTCCCTTTTAGCTTAACCTTGGCCTTCTGCTTCTGAGAAAGACCAGTACCCAGTTGAATCTCAGAATTAGTAATACCATCCAGGAGGGAAGATGCAACAGAGGAAGAGTCAGACTCACCTCCAGCATCATCAGAAACAGTTTGGAGTAGCTCAAAGGCATTAGACAAAACCACAGGAGGGGGTTCCAAAAGCAAAGGCAGCGATGGTAATGCCCAGGGGTAATTTCTCATAGACCTCTGATGCATAACACTAGTGGGTACTCAGGGGGTGGCACAGTACTCAGGCCTGGAACAGGGTCCAGGACAAGCTGGACAGATTGGACAGGGTCAGGGGTAGGAGGGGTCATCTCAGTAAACGGTGCCACACAAGAGGCCATGGGGTACCACCACCTGATCTACAACAGGCTCAGGGACCTGCAATAGAGGTCGAGCTACTACTGAAGCCCTACTAAGGTGGTCTTAAGACGAGCCTTCTGACTTGCGTGATTACAAAACGTTGATCAGCACCATCATCATGTGTGGCCTGATTATGAGCAGCCCATGGACAAGTTTGAAATGTATGACCCAGCTCATCACAAAGATTACATTTACACTCATTTAGACAGTGAATCCCCACATGACCCAATTCTCCACAGGTATTACATTTCAGCTTATCACAGACATTACTACAGTGAGAGGGGTCTCCACACCGGTAACAAGCTTTCAGATGTCCAGGGTAAAACAAGACTTCCCTATCATGACCTATAAAAAAAGAATTAGGTAGGTGCACTGGACCAGAATCATTAGAGTGTAACAAAACCTTAACCTTCCAGCCTCCAGTCCAAATATTCTCTGTGTCCAATATTGCCTCAGGCTGACCCTGAACAGTACAACTTTGTTTCGGCCAATAGACAATGTCAGTGACGTCAACACCTTCATTCCGAAACAGGATGGTAATATTCTTAAAGGCTGGTTTGGAAAGGGAATGGCCTTAAACGGGTCCCGAGGACAGTATTTCTTAAGGCATGATATCTGATTAAAAACGCCCAAGCCACGGTGTTTGGAAGCTGACATCAAACGAAGTTTCACCGGAAATATGAATCAGTGCATATATTTCGTGAGAAAAGAATTTCAGAGAGTCCTTGAGTAGTGTCCGAGCTACATACACTCGGTCCAGTGGCTCAGGTTAACCGCCATATAAGCCAATCAGACTTAATATGCCGCGGCAGCCAGAATTGGAAATTTAAACAATGAGGAAAAGAATGATTTGGCTCTATTTTCTTTGAGGGGGGCCCCACTACTGCATGAGCTGTATTTCTGTAATGGTAGTGGGAGAAGCAGCACAAATAAGAGAACCCTGCAAAGGTTCCAAGACTGGGTGCTGGGTAAGTTCCAATTCCTTGGGGAGACACAAGGGGTCAGACATAGGCAGACTTCTGTTTGGTGAATGTTGCAGCTCAGGAAAATCATTGAGACAGGGGAACCGAATAAGGGACGGACCAGAAACCCACTTCCCCTCTGTAGGTTCCTGCACCCAGCCAGCTCCTTGCAATGCCGTTTCTACAGACCAGGTAGGTGCTGTAGCAGGATTGGTATCAAGAGATAGCAATTGAGAGGGAGAGTGTGTCACAATATCCAAACTAGGCACTGTATGCAATGATGTCGATGTAGCCTGCGGGGGCAGCTGAGAAGCGGGTGGGATTATTCCAGCTGAGAACTCGCCAGGATGGGCTGCACAGGGCGGCACCTCAGCCGCTTGAAAAGGCAATGTAGGCTGTTGCAAAGTATTATTGTGGGCTGCAGGAGACATACATCCTGCCAATCTGACTTCATGAATCTGTTGCAGTTCTCTGTTCAAATTCTTCTTTGTAATCTCAAATTGACGTTCTGCATCACCCAAATGGTCAGTAGCAGAGTCAAAAGTGGAAAAATCCCTCATTGGGATGGCAAGGGGTAAAGACGTTTGAGAGTCCATGTCAGGGTGACCCAGCAGAGGTTCTAAAGTTGTAACCTGTAGTGTAGATTCATTTTCTGCAGTAGACACAGAAACCAGCTTTGCTTCAGTAGTTGCAGATGTGGTCTCTACACACACAGAGGCAGGAATTGAGACCAGGTCTCCCACCTCCATCACCACCTCCTCAGCAAGCAAGGTGCGTCCGCATCTTGGACAGAGGTTCCCCTCTGAAGAGTAGGGGAATTTCCCGAGTGCCCTGGTCAAATTTCTCCTCATTCACTAAAAATACAACCAACAGCTTAATCTGGTTCAAAGTCAGTTGGCATTCATCTGTATCCCCCTCCCCGGGTCATGCCTGAAAATAGGCAGAATTTGTCTAGTGCACTTACCCGGTCAACAAAAAATAAATAAATATTTTATGTACTGTGGACCAGGGAGCTGCTCGGCAGATTTCTATTAATGGGATATTTCTTCAAGCAGCCACTGAGGCTGCTGTACCCCTAGTGGAGTGAGAATTAATGCTCTCTGGGGGTTCTCTCCCGCCTCTGTGTAGGAGAAATTTATAGTCTATTAGCAGGACATCCTTGTGACGACTCTTCATACATGAGAAGTAATTGTTTATGGCTACCCCTGATGCTCTCAGTTCTGAATTTAAAGTAGGTGTTTTCAAAGTAAGGTTCTCAACCTTAGTAACAGAGGAACACTCTCTGAAGCTTGACAGGGAGGCAAGAGCTGACAATGATTACCTCTTACTGTAGCTTGTCTCTTTTGTGTTTTAAGACACAAAGAACTACACAGGTCTCAGCTTAGCCAATTGTGATCAGTGTGCAAACACTTGCTGCACACTGAATGCCTATCTGCCTTAGGCAAGCAGGTGCTACACTTTAGACACTTTTTAAAAACTGATTGTCCCTATCCCCTTTTTTAGCATTTTGTTGTAGTTCCGACACAGATATGAGACCAGAAAGTGCATCACAGCTCTGACCTCAATAAAGCCTGGTAACAAACACTGACCCCAGTCTTTACGAGCCAGCTGGAAATGTAACTCAACAAGAGTCCTTGTGAGTTGAAAGTGCTTTATTCTAGTGCAGAAAAACACTCAGAATGAGCTGGCCATTGTAAGATGACACCAATAAGCCCAAACACAGTCACAGTGAGCCAAGCAGTAGCCTAAATTATTGTAAATTTGCACCCAAAGATCAATCTGTTGAAGTAGAACTGTTAAAATAGAACCACAAGGCTACTGAGTAAATCCGTCTCCCCAGTCACCATGAGAGAGTCTGCTGTGCTGCCTACTTCATGGTTCCTGGTGTTGATCGAAACCGAGAAACTTATAACACAGCATTTTATTTGCCAACCCCAGATTGCAAAGAGATACAAATACACTTAACCAAATAAATAAAAGAACAAACCACAAATGAAAATTTAACTTAATTGTTGAATCACTGGAGCAGTGTCTGGTTCGGCTGCACTCTTGAGCTGCAAAGCAGATCTGATGCAGGAGCACAGACAGCCACAAGATATGCGTACAGTAGGGAGAGCATCTTTGAAAAATAAGATTCCAACGTCTGGGCACCATATTGTGCATGGAGATCCTGCACAGGTGTTGGGCAGGGCTATTTCTCATTGTTGTGGACAGAATATATGACTATAGAAACAATTGTGCTACATTTTAAATTTAAAAGCTAGTAAATGGATCTGCTTATTGTCACAGATCCACTCCAGGGGTCAGGCCCTCTGCTCCTACAGTGTCCAACTCTGAAGTATGATTCCTGATCAGGGGACAAACAGTAACTCCTTTCTGTTTGTTTTGGGTCCATGCAAACTACCAGTCTCGAGTCCTGGGGTCAATTATGAACCCTTTTTAGGGTTCCATGTCATAATAGTGATCATAAAACAGCGATCGTTATTATGGCGAGTGCACTGTATATTGCCGAAAAGCAAGTCAGCGATATACACTTTAAGATGATGTAAAAAAAAGTGTTTTTGCAGGAGGGGTGGTGTGTCTCCCCGCATCCCCTGAATTAGGATTCTTAACTCAGGGGATGCATAGAAGCTGATGGCAGAAAAGGACCAAGGCCCATCCAGTCTGCCCATTTCATTTTCTACCTTATGAATGTGCCATAGGCCTTTGCTCTGTCAATGGCCTATCTATTCATACTCATCTGTATTGCTCCCTCTGCCTATCCCATGCCTGTTTGAAGCCCTGCACTGTATTCATATCCACCACTTCCTGAGGTAGGCCGCTCCATGCATCCAGCACACTTTCTGTGAAAAGAAGTTCTCATATTACCCTTAATTGACTCTCTAATCTCATGCTGTGTCCTCTTGTCCTGCTATTTTTCTTATATTGAAACATGTTAGACTCTTTCACCTTGTTAATGCCCTTAACGTGTTTGAATGTTTCGATCATATCACCTCTTTCCCTCCTTTGCTCTAGGGTATACATACTGAGCTGCATTAATCTGTCCTCATATGTTTTCTAATGCAGTCCCTGCACCATTTTGGTTGCCCTTCTCTGGACTGCCTCAATTTGGTTAATGTCCTTGTGAAGGTGTGGCCTCCAGTACTGCATGCAGTACTCCAAATGGGGCCTAACCAGTATCTTGTAAAGAGGGATTATTACCTCCCTCTTCCGACTTGTGATGCCCCTACTAATACATCCCAACATCCCTCTAGCCTTACCTACTGCTTTAGAGGTCTGCTTGGATGATTTCAGGTCATTGGTGATGATGATGCCCACGTCTCTTTCTTCCCTTGTGGCTGCCAGCAACTCCCCTCCCAGCCTATAGGTGGCTTCAGGGTTTCTCTTCCCTATGTGCATGATCGCGCACTTCTTTGCATTAAACCCCAGTTGCCACTCTTCCGACCATTTTGCTAGTTTATCCAGATCTCTTCTCATTCTGCCTACCCTATCTGGCTCATCTACTCTGTTGCAGATCTTGGTGTCATCTGCAAACAAACAAACCTTACGCTCCAGTCCATCTGCAATGTCACTGATGAAGATATTGAAGAGACTGGCCTAGGACTGATCCCTGAGGTACCCCACTTGTGACTTGCATCTCTTCTGACTGTATACCATTTTTGTATACCATTTTCTGCCCAACCAGTTTGCCACCCAGTTGACCAATATCTGACCCACCCGAACCAACCCAGCTTATTAATCAATCTTCTATGTGGAATAGTATCGAAGCTTTGCTGAAGTCAAGGTAGGCAACATCAACTGCTCCCCTTGGTCCACCACTCTGGTTACCCAGTCAAAGAAATGTATGAGATTAGTTTGACAGGATCCTCCTTTTGTAAACCCATGCTGTCTTGGATCTTGTGCTCTATGGATTCTAGGTGTTGCACTATCCTTTCCTTAAGGAGTGTCTCCATAACCCTGCCACTACTGAGGTAAGACTGACTGGTCTGTAGTTCCTGCCTCCTCCTGCTGCCACTCTTGTGAAGCGGGATCACATGAGCCCTTCTCCATTCTTCTGGTACCTCTCTTGTGCTCAGAGACTCACTAAACAGTTCTGATAATGGCTCTGCTAGTTCCACCCTTAGCTCCTTTAGTACCCCGGGATGTATGCCATCAGGTCCATGGGCCTTGTCCACCCTGAGCTTATCGATCTCTTGTAGAACCCTTTCTTTTGTGAAGGGACTACTGCACACCTCCCTCCCCCCTGTGTCCATGGTGCAGAGCTGTGGGCCCCGCCCTACCTTCTCTTCAGTAAATACTGAGTAGAAGTATCTATTTAGGATAGATGCTTTTACATGGTCCTCCTCCTCACATGCCCCCGTATCCCCTTTGATCTTAGCAATCCCTCTGGACTTTCTCCTTTCACTAATGTATCTATAAAAGTCTTGTCACCTTCTTTTCTGTTCGTGCATTAGTGTTTCCTCAGTTTGGGCCTTTGCCTGCCTTACTGCCTTCCCTGCTTCCCTTAGGGCAGTTTGGTATGCCTCTATCTTCATCCTACTGTATTCCCTTATATTTTCGGAAGGCCAGCCTTTTGGCTCTGACCTTTTCTGCTACTGTGTTTGAGAACCAAAGTGGTTTTCTTCTTCATTTGCACTTCCTTTTCTCTCTATTATAATGGGATGTTGCTTCAAGTATTGCATCTTTAATGCTTGCCCACTTTGCCTGTACCCTCTCACCTGTATTTCTTTTTTGCCAGGGTTAGCTTAACTCTGTTGGCCATCTATCAAAATCAGCCCTCTGAAGTCCATATTTTTGCCTTGAATGGCTGATTTGTTCCAGTGGCCAAATTGAACCATACCATGATGGTCACTGGCCCCCAGGTGACCTTCTACCTGGAGATCTGTGATCCTTTCCCTGTTAGTCAGTACTAGCTCTAGGATAACCCTGTCTCTTGTGGGTTGTTGTACCTGTTGTTTGAGGCCCCCCCCCCACAAACATGCTGAACTCCTGTTTGAACACTAGCTGAGGGGGGAAGGGTGTTCTTCCCCATTCAATGTTTCAGGTGCTAACCCTTTCCCATTTGCTAGTTTAAATATTCTACAAAGACACCAAACTTGCCCCAATGCACTGACTACCTCCTTAGTCAGATGTAGTCCATCAAATTTAAAGAACTTTCGCTCCCAAACTGTTACCAGTTCCCTACATATTTGTGTCCTTTATCCTGGCACCAGCACTTGAGCCACATGTTTAGCTTCCCATCTCCCTTCTCTGACCTTCTGTCCATCTGTCCCTCTCCCAGACTGGCAGGATCTCAGAGAAGGAGATGCCGGATGAAATGGATGATAGTTTGTCCCCCAGCCTGGTTAGGTGTTCCTTGGTCTCCACAACTGACCAGCTAGTGAGATCGTTAGTCCCTATGTGTACCAAGACATCAATGTTTTCTCCTGCTTCCTGAACAATTTTAGCAATGTGGTCAGTGTCTCTCCACGCTGATGTACCTGGGAAACATCTGACCATTACCCCTGGCTGGAGATACATATCAACTCCCCGAATCATGGAGTCTCCTATGATCAGAAGTTTTTTGGACTTCCTTTTTGCTTTTTTTGCTCTGGTTCCTGTTTTAGGCGCGTTTTGTTGTGCTAGATCCTGTGCTGCAGTGTCCTGCTCTGCAGTGTCCTCTGCCCCTTTGTTTGATTTTGGAGATAGAGGCAGATACCTGTTTATAGTTTTTATATGGTTTGTGGAGGTGATATAGAAACATAGAAACATAGAAGTTGACGGCAGATAAGGACCACAAGGCCCATCCAGTCTGCCCATTTCTTTTTCTACCTTATAAATGTGCCATCGGCCTTGCTCTGTCAGTGGCCTATCTATTCATAGTCATTTGTATTGCTCTTATGCCTATCCCATGCCTGTTTGAAGCCCTGCACTGTATTCATAGCCACCACTTCTGGTAAGCCATTCCATGCATCCACCACCCTTTCTGTGAAAAGAATTTCTCACATTCCCCTTAATCGGCCTCCCTCTAATCTCATGCTGTGTCCTCTTGTCCTGGATATGTTGGAGAGCACCGAGTGATGGGGCACCTGATTTGCCCCTCCTAACCACCTGTCAACCTCCTGGACCAACTACCCTCTGCAGTCGAGGTGCTTCTGTTGGATGTTGGGGAAATGGAGGGCGGTTCTTTCAATACATTTCCTCTTGAATATGTAATTTGAGGCACGCAACCTCTGCCCATGCTGCCTGGAGCTGAGCCCTTAGATCTCCAGTGGCCCAGCATGTACGACAGTGTCCTAAGTCCTGTAAAACTGCCCTTCTGAAAAGTGTTCCACAGTACCTGCAGTTAATGATATCCATTCAAGGCAAGTTGCTGGGTTTATAACCTGGTCAGAGTAATTAGAAGGAAGAAAATGAAAGCAAAAGTTTGATTTTGTGTTTTGGTTGTTTGTCTTTGTATAACTTATTACAACAAGTTAAATTACTAGTGCCCCTGTAAATGAGGTCACTGTGTGGATACTCCTCTGATCCGCCCCTTCCTGCTTTGCTACAGGAAATGTCATGACTGTGCTACCATATAGAAACATAGAAGTTGACGGCAGATAAGGACCGCAAGGCCCATCCAGTCTGCCCATTTCCTTTTCTACCTTATAAATGTGCCATCGGCCTTTGCTCTGTCAGTGACCTATCTATTCATAGTCATTTGTATTGCTCCTTTATGCCTATCCCATGCCTGTTTGAAGCCCTGCACTGTATTCATAGCTACCACTTCTGTGGTAAGCCATTCCATGCATCTACCACCCTTTCTGTGAAAAAGAATTTCCTCACATTCCCCTTAATCGGCCTCCTCTAATCTCATGCTGTGTCCTCTTGTCCTGCTATTTTTCTTATATTTAAACATGTTAGACTCTTTCACCTTTGTTTATGCCCTTAAGGTGTTTAAATGTCTCGATCATATCACCTCTCTCCCTCCTTTGCTCAAGGGTATACATATTGAGCTCTGTTAATCTGTCCTCATATGTCTTCTGATGCAGTCCTGCACCATTTTGTTGCCCTTCTCTGGACTGCCTCAATTTGGTTAATGTCCTTGTGAAGGTGTGGCCTCCAATACTGCACGCAGTACTCCAGATGGGGCTCTAACCAGTGTCTTGTACAGAGGGATTATTACCTCCTCTACGACTTGTGATACCCCTACTAATACACCCTAACACCCCTAGCCTTACCTACTGCTTTAGAGGTCTGCTTGATGATTTTAGGTCATCAGTGATGATGATGCCCAAGTCTCTTTCTTCCTTTGTGACTGCTAGCAACTCCTCCCAGCCTATAAGTGGCTTCAGGGTTTCTTCCCTATGTGCATGATTTTGCACTCTTTGGATTAAACTCAGTTGCCACTCTTCTGACCATTCTGCTAGTTTATCCAGATCTCTTCTCATTCTGCCCACCCCATCTGGATCATCTACTCTGTTGCAGATCTTGGTGTCATCTGCAAACAGACAAGCCTTACCCTCTAGTCCATCCATGAGGTCACTAATGAAGATGTTGAATAGGACTGGCCCCAGGACTGATCCCTGAGGTATCCCACTTGTGACTTGCATCTCTTCTGACTGTATACCATTTACCACCACTCTCTGTTTCTGCCAGTCAACCAGTTTGCCACCCAGTTGACCAACTTCTGACCCACCCTGAGCCTACCTAGCTTATTTATCAATCTTCTATGTGGAACAGTGTCAAAAGCTTTGCTGAAGTCAAGGTAGGCGACATCAACTGCTCCCCTTGGTCCACCACTCTGGTTACCCAGTCAAAGAAATCTATGAGATTAGTTTGACAGGACCTTCCTTTGTAAACCCATGCTGTCTTGGATCCTGTGCCCCTATGGATTCCAGGTGTTGCACTATCCTTTCCTTAAGGAGTGCCTCCATAATCTTGCCCACTACTGAGGTAAGACTGACCCGGTCTGTAGTTCCCCGCCTCCTCCTGCTACCACTCTTGTGGAGTGGGATCACATGAGCCCTTCTCCAGTCTTCTGGGACCTCTCCTGTGCTCAGAGACTCACTAAACAATTCTGCTAATGGCTCTGCTAGTTCCTCCTTTAGCTCCTTAAGTACCCTGGGATGTATGCCATCAGGTCCCATTGCCTTATCCACCCTGAGCTTAGCAAGCTCTTGTAGGACCCTTCTTTTGTGAAGGGAGTAGTGCTCACCTCCCTCCCCTGTGTCCGATGCTGAGCTGTGGGCCCTGCCTTACCTTCTCTTCAGTAAATACTGAGCAAAAGTATCTATTTAGGATAGATGCCTTACAGGGTCCTCCTCCTCACATGCTCCCTTTTCTCCATTAAGCTTAGCAATACCTCTCTGGACTTTTCTCCTTTCACTAATGTATCTATAGAAAGTCTTGTCACCTTCTTTACTGTTCGTGCTAGTGTTTCCTCAGTTTGGGACTTTGCCTGCCTTACTGCCTTACCTGCTTCCCTTAGGGCAGTTTGGTATGCCTCCCTATCTTCATCCCGCTGTGTTCCTTATATTTTCTGAAGGCCAGCCCTTTGGCTCTGACCTTTTCTGCTACTGTATTTGAGAACCAAAGTGGTTTCTTCTTCTTCTTTTGCACTTCCTTTTCTGTCTAACACAATGGGATGTTGCTTCAAGTATTGTATCCTTAATGCTTGCCCACTTTGCTGTACCTCCTCACCTGTGTTTCTTTTTGCCAGGGCTAGCTTAACTCTGTTGGCCATCTTATCAAAGTCAGCTCCTCTGAAGTCCCAAATTTTTGCCTTGGAATGGGATGATTTAGATGTATAAAAGGAGTGTAGTGTCGGGTGGTTGGGGATGGGGGTGGGTGGCTGGGCCCTTCCCCTGCTGAAAAAGAAGAACCACGGACAAAAGAAACAAGGAGGTAAGAGCAGAAACAATCAGCCAGCAACACATGCAGTAGCCCTGAAAGGTTATCCTAATGACAGATAAAACTGTGAAACCTGTAAAGCACCACCTGTAATAATTTCAGAAGATATACCCTGTAAGAAACACTTTGCTACAGAGAAAAATAAAGCACTAATAGAAGATAACCTTGCAAAGACAATTTGAGTCAGAAGATTACAGCAGTAATCTGTAAGCACACAGCTGTAGGCAAACCCTGTAATAATGCAGCAGAATATATACCCAAAACAACAATTTGAATTAGAGAAAATAAAGCAATAAAATGTTAGCAACAAACAGTAACAATCCCTGTGAGTACAAAATAAAATAACACACACAGTAAACCTGCCCTAGCTAAAAAAAGCCTTAATCACTTATTGTTGCTCTGGTAAGGTTATTTGCTCTGCCCTTTCAAGCAACCAAGAAGAAAATAGCTCAGGTGAAGCTAGGTGCCTTGGCTAGCAAACCTAATCTTCCACCTGTCAGGAGGGGCCAAAGTCCAGATCTCACAATACTATGCTTACAGCTTGCAGCTGTGGCAAAATGTAACCCAGTCAGTGCCTCGAACCCAATACCTGCTCTGCCAGAGCTAGCCTCCCACACCACCATGCCACATGGCTAGCTCAGCAGCAGCAGGTCTGCCAGTGCCTGAAAACCCCTTCTGTCCCTCCCCTTCCCTCAAGTATTACTCCTTCCATTCGCTTCTTCCCCTGGTTGCTATCCCATATCCTCGCTATTCTGCAGGGTAGCCCACAATAAAAGCACCATATTGAGTCACTATAATTCTAGTTGCTCATTTTGGGTCACTTTATGATGTGATACTCTTTAACTAGCACATCCAGGTAACAGGTCCAACTATCACACTCTCTCAGGGAACACAGCACAATATTTGACCTAGCGGGTGTACAACCAACCTGGTTCACAACCCCTGCTGACTCAATTGAAACGCTGGTATTTTCTTACCTTGCTGAATCTTTTACACAGATCCTTGTTAGTGTGGCTGCATATGGTGACACACTAAGCAATTTAACAGTTAACTTAGAATTATCAATACTGTTCCACCATTCACTCTCAAAATGAGAAAATGTCTCAGCAGGTTTTAAGAAAACAACATTTACTAAAATTAAAAATATTAAATAAATATAGTACATAAAACAGACATATATAAAGATTACAGTCAGAAAGAAATGGAGAATTTCAAATTAAAGCACCGTGCAAATTATTTGCCTAATTCTACCTCAGTGTTCAGCTAGCAAAGGGGTTCACACTTGAATTACCAGTCTTGGCAGAAGTGGTCTCGTAGGGTCCATGAACACGTATCCCTTAGAAGCCAAGAACAAAAGTGTCTGACTTGGAAGACCAAACACAGAAGTATACAATGGTCCCTTAGCAACCTGACAATATCAGAGAGAAAAGTGTCCCACCCAGCTTGTGAGGTCACAGCTCTGTGATGATGCTGGCTGCGAGGTCACTCTCATTCCTGCATATTTAATCAGTCACATGCCACTGCACAAGGCCAAATATTTTCACCCACTACCTCTTTGAAATCCTGAGCCTCAGCAATAATCCAATGATAAAAAAGTCTGTTTTCCATAAGTGAATCCGTGAGCGTGGTTTATGGCAAGTTTAGAATTACCCTTTGATGTTTCAGAGAAATATCCTGGAAACACTTCTCATATTAGGTTGAATTTTCACATCAGAAATGGCTTCCTTCTTGGTACGCCGTGAAATGTAATATTTTATGACTGCTTGCTTAGGTTCAAAGCAGTGGCTTGTTATAACCTGTTTTTATAACAGTCTCAGGAAGTTTAGCCGATAAGTGTTAGATTTTCTATGAGCCAGCTGTGCCTTTTTAGGTCAGCGAGAGGGCAAAACTTTTTTTTTCTTTTTAAATCAAATCCAGTATCCCATGATGCCTTGTGCAGACTGCCATGTTTCACAAGCAGAACTTCAAAAAAAACCTATATATTTATAGCAAAAATATAATGCAAATGATAACAGGCAGATGGCCATTGCCACACTTATAAATTAGTTTTGTTGCATTTTTACACATTTTAAAGGTTGGTGGTATAAACTGGCAGATCTAAAGTTTCAGGGCCATGGACTTCAACATTTAATTATTGCTATATACAGTATAAAAATATCATATACCTGTTTGTCCAATTATCTTCCGCTTGGAAATCATGAATACTGAGTTTTCTTCATCCATCTGGCCACTGAGTACATCATCATTACTCGACTGAAAATAACCAAAAAGCTGAAAAACAATGACATAATAGATGAAATGGATCTTCAAATCTGAAAGGCATTATAAAGTCTCACCATTAGAAACCTAGTTTAAAAAAATCATTTGAAAACATAAACATACTGCAATGCATTCTGGAGTGCAATATTAAGAATTCTTCCCTGCATATTCAGCTCAAAATAAATCTATATCTGTGTGTCCACACCAGAACTCCAGTTTAGCAAACACTGGTCACAGGCAAAGTCATACAGCTGGCTGCCATACAGTATGAAGGAAACACAGTTTTATTTTTTCATATAAAAGGGTTTTAAATAGTCAGTATCGCACTGCAGTTTGTGATGCAAACTGGCTGCTTGCGTAATCCATTTTCACTCTTGCATCACAAAAAAATGCAATACATTCTGTGACCCCCTTACCCATCTCAGCCCCATCACCCTCCCCACCCATGTCCCAATAGACACTCCTTTACTGAGAGAGCAGGGGGACATGCTACTCTCCATACCTAAGCATATACTAACACAGTGAAAGATATAAGAAACATCAGAGAACGCTAAAAAAATAAGTAAGGAACTATCTAAGCTATTAAACAAACTTGGCATCCACAGAGAAAGTTACAAAATATTTAAGAGAAAAAGTATGATGGTGATGCAGCTACTTAAGTGTTTGTAAATAAAGAGGGAACAACAGGACTGATAAAGTATTAATGGAGCTAACCAGAGATTGTTTATAGCATTGTAGTAAGTACCAGTGTATCCCTGAAGAAGAAATAATCCAAAACATAGGAACAGACAGATTCATTTCTGTACCTATACACTGTTCTTTCTACATGATAAATATCTAATTAATTTATTACACTGGGTAAGTTGGTCTATATTGTCCAATCTAATTTTCATCACCCATAGATACTCACCCACATAAGTAATTCACTTTCTTAGTTCAGAGTGCTGCTGACAGTTATCCTAACAGTCTCACCGCCGCAGCCTCAAATGCTGACAACCACTTCCAGTAGTGCTTTGTGATATATTGGCACTCTGAACTATGAAAGCGAATTACTTATGTGGGTGAATGTCTGTGGGGACATAGGTGGGGAGGGTGGGGAAGTGAGATGGGTAGGGGGAGGAATGTGGCATACATGGGATCGGGGCTGCTTTATATATCCCAACCATTGAGAACTGAAATGAGGGACACAGTAAAAATAAGGGACACTGAGCCACATCACATCCTCAAACATGGAGATACAAGCTAAAAACACTGTGGAAACTTTGTGTTTACTTGTACTGTATAAAGTTTATTTTTGACTTAGCATCTCAGAATACTGGCTTTAAAGTCTGAATTTGCAGTACATGCTCTGAGTGGGCAGCATCATTTTCATGAGGCACAGGTGAGTAAACGGAAGGTTTCTACACTGTTCTGAGCCTGTTGAGGATGTGTCCCTAATTATGATGGCCAGTGTCCCTCATTTTATGTGTCCATGATCCTCATTTCAGTGACAAAAGGTTGGGAGGATAGGGGACATGAGTGGTGAGGGTGGTGGAGGTGCTGAGATGTGTGTGGGGGGGTAGGGTTTTGCCATAGATGGGATTGGGCTGTCGTGTGTGTGTGTGTGTGTGTGTGTGTGTGTGTGTGTGTTGGTGTACTGACACAGCAAAGACAGTGCTAATTTTAATAAAGGATTTTATTCAAGTTTTAAAAAGTATACATTTTTAGCATTTTTTATTTTGCTAATCAAATCCAGGTAAGTGTTATACATTTTCAGAATTGATTAGCACTTCCACATGCAAAACTGCTAATCAATTTTTGCAACTTGTTTAAAACCCTTATAGAAAAAGTATTTCTTTTTATTTTTATTTGCAGCAACAGCTTTGCCCTTCCCTGGCCTGCACAGTCAACAGCACAAGACTGCACCACAACAACACAGCACTCATTCAATTTTCTCACTCAGCCACTTTTTTTACTAGTCTTCTGCACAAGCCACAAACTCTTTTTTGATTTTTTTTAAATCTAGGACCACACACCCATCAGCCCAGTCACTCTCTCCCCTGTTGGACCTTTCTGATTGTGATTCCTTTTGACACTGTTTATTTATTTTAATTTGTTAACTGGGTAAGAGCACTGGACTGTGGGTCCTTTTTCAGGCTTGACCCGGACAGGTTATACAATACAAAACATACAAAAACATAAAATTAGAACATTCAATAAAAATTAAAGATACATAAATCAAGCAAATGTCATTGTAGACACTTTTTAAAAACTTGTAAAGAGCAACCAATATGTAAAAAGTCAGGCATGCTGTTCCAGAAACAAGGAGCAGCTGCAGTAAATGCACGTAATCCAGCTCTAGTTTTACAGAATCCTACATTAAGAATAATCCCTTTAGCTGACCTCAAACTAGGTAACAAATCCCTGACTAAAAAAAGATCAGAAAGAAAGGAAGAGACAGAACAAAAAACATTTTTAATAATTAAACAACCCAAAAAAAACTGTATATGTTGAACTGGGATTAACCAACCAAGCTGAGAATATAACTGACAGTGGTGAGTACACACAGGAGCCAATAAAACAAAGTGGCAAATTTTGTTATAAATAAAGGAAAGACTTTGTACCTCAGTAGAACCCAAATAAAAAAAAAGGTTAGATACATCATCAAAAAGGGGAAAAAGAGAACCAATAGCTATGGTTTTATGGGATTCAAAACAAAAAAAGGTTTTTTAACTTACACAAAATACCAATTTTTTGATTAATATTACAACAAACAAATTCGATGTTGTCAGAAAAAGAAAGCAAAGGAACCAAAATAACTCCAAGATATTTGAACTGGGATGTATGCTCAATTAAATTACCTTGGTTATCATATAACTCTAGTAAGGGGCAATTATTCGACTTAGCCCTTGCACCAAAAATCATGGATTTTGTCTTCTTTGCAATTAAAAATAAGTTAATTTTCAGAAAATCAATTATGAACAACAAAATAAATCAGACTGAAGTTCTTTAACCAATCTGGATTTTTCTTTAGCTGAAGAAAAAAGAATAAGATCGACATAAAGCAAAGATTGACAATATTTAATAACAGAAGGAAGGAAATTAA
Source organism: Neoceratodus forsteri (assembly GCA_016271365.2). Classification (NCBI taxonomy): domain Eukaryota; kingdom Metazoa; phylum Chordata; order Ceratodontiformes; family Ceratodontidae; genus Neoceratodus; species Neoceratodus forsteri. The sequence continues at coordinate 23,629,843 of CM057451.1, forward strand.
TAAACAAAGTAAACAAAAGTGGCCCCAGGATTGACCCTGAGGTACGGCCCTGTCAGTTCTATTCACACTAGACAGCACTGACGAAATTACCACAAATTGAGATCGGTCTGTTAAATAATCTTCAGACCAAGAAACAACATTGGGTGATAAACCCAGGAATTTTAACCTGAGACAAAACATTTTATGATCATAAGATCAAAAGCCTTGGTCAGGTCCATGAACATGGATTCAGTGAGGAGACCATTCTCCATACCACTGAGAATGGAGCCCGTGAACCTGACCAAGGCTGTCCCAGTCCCATACCCTTTTTGAAAACCATGCTGCTGTGGGGAAAAAAACTTATTGTATATTTCTCCCAATAATCATTCATTTGTTCAGCCAAAATTTTTTCAAGAAGTTTACTAACTGGGTTCGATATTGAGAAAGGTAAAAAATCATCAACACAAGTAGCATGGCTTTTTTGGGGCACAGATACAACCCTAGCCCATTTCCAGGCCAAAGGAAATTGTTGAGAAATAAGTGACAAATTGAATATAGTACACAAGGGGGTGCAATATTTTGTTTGTCTATTTGTTTATTTTTCAGACTGTATAACCAGTGAGCAAAATATGCCCATTTTCATTGGTGACCAGTAACAAAATACATACATTTTCATTTTTTCATTTCATTTATTTTATACTGAAAAGGTCTGTGGGCAAAGCCCATTTTCACAGATGTCCAGTACATACAAAATACATATACAGAATCATAAAAGATATTCAGCAAAATAAAATACAAAATCAATTAAAACATCGACATTCAGCTTCAAAATACAATAATTTTTGGAGAAGACTTTTAAAAGATGAAATGTCAGGAGAAATCATAATTGTTTGAGGCAAATCATTGTATTATTTTACGGCATGAAATTGTAATGAGTTGTGAGCCATTGCTGTTTAAAAAAATGGAATCTGAAATTTGTAACCTACCTGAGACCTAGTGGAAAATTTATTAGACTGTCTTGGAAAAGGCTCTGCAATTATAATTGGTAAGTAACCCAAATGTATTTTATGAAGAAAAATTAAAGCATGCAATCTAAATCTGTCAAAAATTGACAAACATCCAAAGTTACTAAAAGTAATTGGACTAAAAGGTCCAGCAGACCAGACCTGGGTTTGAATCCCACAGCTTCCACTTGCATACTGTGTGACCCTGAGCAAGTCAATTAACCTCCTTGTGCTCCCAGGTCGCCCCTGTAAAAAAGCTTTCAGCTTAGTGTGCTATACCTGGTTAAACAACTAAATAAAAAAAAAAAAAAAATTTAAGAAACTGACTATAAAGCCCAGCCCTGCAATCGGAACCATTATCGGGGAGAAAAGAAAATAATTTATAGACCTCACTAGGAGTAACTTGTTTAAAATAAAAGAAAAACTGGTCAAGTACAGGAAAAATTAATACTAAAAGAGCTGGCGCAGAGGCACGACTGCTGTCTGCAACGCTGACAACTCGGGTTTGAGAAAGGATCCGGGAGTCAGAGGGCCGGCTGGGGGGAGTAGGATGGAGTGTCTGCTGGACTGCTCTCCTACTCCGGGGGGAGATGGGGTACAGTGTCTGATGCACTAGGACCCCCAGTGGAGGCCAGGGGTATCACAGCAGTTGGCACCGGCATGCACAGGGGGAGGGGCAGATGCAGGCTGTCACTGCATGTCCCCACCCCCAAGGGAACTATAGTAGAAAAAAATGCCGGCCCCCACTGATGAGCTCTGGTGCCTCCCCTCTGGCCATGTTAGTTCCACTGCTGGCAGCTCCACTCGGGGTTGGGGCATCCCTGAGTATGAGGAGGATGGTTCCTGGAGCCTGACAAGCCCATTCATGGGGTTAGGGGATGCCGGTGAAAAAAGGAAAAAAAATTAACATTAGAGAAGAGGGGGTATTATTCACTCTGCCGCTCCCCAGTAAGCAAGCAAGATACTTGCAGGCAGTACTGCACACAGTGCTTCACCATTTTGTTTTGAATTTGGGCTTCCAAGCTTCAGACCGAGATCCAAGTTTTGTCCATTTATTGGTAACAACCATACTATACCTACATTTGAGAAATTACTCATTTCAGGAATTGAGGAAATTTATAATAAAAACACAAATAGGAAAGTGTTTAATTTAACTGTAGAAGAAAAAAAATGCCTTAGAGGAGTTGAAACAATTGTCGTGAGTAGTTATCAAACCTTCTAAGGGGGGAAACTTGGTTCTCATGTCTGAGGAATGGTATGTTAAAAACTAACGGACATGCTGAATAATTCATGTGAACATGAGAAAGTGAATAGAGACCCCACCAGTAATGTACTTATTGAACTGTATGATTTTATTGATTTGGTTGAGCGCAGGGGCTGGATTTCACTTAAAGAAGCAGCATTTATTAAAACTGAATATCCAGTTATGCCTGCACTTTACGTACTCTCTAAGAGTCACTAAGATCAAAGTGATTCCCCCTTAAGACCCATAATATCTGGTATCAATTTTCTTTCATAAATTTGTGCAACCTTGTGGATTTCTATTTTAAACCAGTAGTATACACCTTTCCCTCTCGTTTGAGGGATAGTATGCAAGTCCTGCAACAGTCTGAAAACTTTATTTGGAAGGCCAGATATTCATGGATAGTGATCGATGTTTCAAGTTTGCACATGA